>OW121743.1:4437056-5757056 GCA_933228675.1 Stomorhina lunata
CTATAGAAAAGTTGACGATAGGAAGACTTTACTATAGAAAAGTTGACGATAGGAAGACTTTACTATAGAAAAGTTGACGATAGGAAGACTTTACTATAGAAAAGTTGACGATAGGAAGACTTTACTATAGAAAAGTTGACGATGGAAAGACTCTACTATAGAAAAGTTGACGATAGGAAGACTCTATTATAGAAAAGTTGAAGATATGAAGACTTTACTATAGCAACGTTGACGATATGAAGACCTTACTATAGAAAAGTTGACGATAAGAAGATTTTACTATAGAAAAATTGACGATAGGAAGACCTTACTATAGAAAAGTTGACGATAAGAAGACTTTACTATAGAAAAGTTGACGATATGAAGATTTTACTATAGCAAATCTGACGATAACTTTTCTATAGAAAAGTTGACGATAGGATAACTTTTCTATAGAAAAGTTGACGATAGGATAGCTTTTCTATAGAAAAGTTGACGATGGGATAACTTTTTTATAGAAAAGTTGACGATATTGTAACTTGTCTATAGATAAGCTAACGGCAGGATATATTTTCCATAGATTTTTTTTTACTGTTTAAAGTTTTGACTTGAGTCATAGTAACAAAGTAACAAATAAGGCATCTAGACTAGACTAGAGCTAGATGCTTTATTTGTTACTTTGTTGAAAAATATAGTCTAGTTTTAGGCTTCAAGAGCAGATTATATATGTGCTTATGTATATTTAAATTAACAAAATAAACAATTTGTATTTTTCTTGTAGATTATTTCCAGTTTATTAAACCCATCATAAGCAAAAATCTTTTGCAATAGATTTCTTTATAAAGTCTATAGTAGTTTTTTCTTTGCAGATATTAAGGCTTGTTCGGGATAGAATTATCAACGTGTGTAGTATAATAACTAAAAGGAAATTCTTGATATTGGGTTAAAGCAATTCTTTCATACATGAGTAGTTTTCTCTAAAAGACTTCATTTGTATAAAGAACTAATGCAATTTATTGCGAAGTTATATAATTTTTATGTATTAAGAACTGTCACAAACAAAAATTATTTATTGTATTTATTTAAGTGAAAAATTTTTGTTGAAAATTTGAGTGTTTTTTAAAGATATGTATATTTGTAATAGTATTACATTTTTAGAGTAATAACCTCGGTTTTCTAGTTTTATTTTCATGAAAAAGATTTAAAAAAAAAAAACTTTTCATAAATTGTTAAATATAATTTAAATATGCTCGAATGTGTTTACATGACTTAATAAATTGTTTTAAATAAATTTTCTAAATATTTTTTCAACACATTTTTTATGGCTCTTTTAAAAAAGCATTTTGCCACATTGTTTCATTTTATTTTTTTATTTAAATAAATAAAAACACAAATTTATCATACAAGTCCTTTGGGAGAGAGTAGTTCTGCACCTGGGTTCAGTTGTTTTACGAATCCTTTTTTTTACATTTTATAAAGAGTGGAAGCGACCATCAAAATGGTAGCAGATGCTCGAAGAGAATGTGAATAAAATGGGAAAAATATTCAAAACATACATTTAATAGCAATTTGCGTTTAGTTAACAAATAAATTTTCAAATGATTAATGTGTGTGAAAAATTGCTGGGGGAAATTTTTTCTTAACGGTTAAACATATTTTAGAGTTTTTTGTGAAAGTCTAATGAAAAATGTGTTAGACAATGAGATTTTGTTTTTTCAAATGTGTTAAATAATTTTTAACAGGCGTATGAGTGATATTAATCTGAAGCAATTTAATAAGGCGTATGATTAATATTAAATAGGGTGATATATTTCAAATGGTGGAATCTTTTGCTAAAACTCTTCATATCGTAAACTTTAAATACAAAAGACTTCGTATCATCAACTTTTCTAGGGAAATGTTTCCTATGTCTTCCTATCTACAACTTTTTTATAGAAATTTCTTCCTATAGTCAACTTTTCAATATAAATGTCTTCTTATAGTTAACTTTTCTACAGAAATGTCTTCCTATCGTCAATTTTTCTATAGAAATGTCTTCCTATAGTCCACTTTTCTATAGAAATGTCTTCTTATAGTTAACTTTTCTACAGAAATGTCTTCCTATCGCCAACTTTTCTATCGAAATGTCTTCCTATCATCAAGTTTTCTACACAAAAGTCTTCCTATTGCCAACTCTGCTATACAACAGTCTTCCTATCGTCAACTTATTTATACAAAAGTCTTCATATCGTCAACTTTTCTATATAAATGTCTTTTTATCGTCAACTTTTCTGTACAAAAGTCTTCCTAACGTCAACTTTTCCATACAAAAGTCTTCCTATGGTCATCTCTTTTATACAAAAGTCTTTCTATCATCAAATTTTCTATACAAAAGTCTTTCTGTCGTCAACTTTTCTATACAAAAGTCTTCCTATCGTCAACTATTCTATACAAAAGTCTTACTATCGTCAACTTTTCTATACAAAAGACTTCCAATCGTCAACTTTTCTTTACAAAGTTCTCCTATCGTCAACTTTTGTATAGAAATGTCTTCATATCGTCAACTTTGCTATATAAATGTCTTAATATCGTCAACTTTTCTATAGAAATGTGTTTTTATCGTCAACTTTTCTGTACAAAAGTCTTCCAATCGTCAACTTTTCTATGCAAAAGTCTTCGTATCGTCAACTTTTCTATACAAAAGTCTTCCTATCGTCAACTTTTCTATACAAAAGTTTTCTTATCGTCAACTTTTCCATACAAAAGTTTTCCAATCGTCAACTTTCCTTTACAAAAGTCCCCCTATCGTCAACTTTCCTATAGAAATGTCTTCATATCGTCAACTTTTCTATATAAATGTCTTAATATCGCCAACTTTTCTATATAGATGTCTTAGTATCGTCAACTTTTCTATAGGAATGACTTCCTATCGTCAACTTTTCTATAGAAATGTCTTTCTATCGTCAACTTTTCTATAGAAATGTCTTCCTATCGTCAACTTTTCTATAGAAATGTCTTCCTATCGTCAACTTTTCTATACAAAAGTCTTCCAATCGTCAACTTTTCTTTACAAAGTTTTCCTATCATCAATTTTTCTATAGAAATGTCTTCATATCGTCAACTTTTCTATATAAATTTCTAATATCGTCAACTTTTCTATAGAAATGTCTTTTTACCGTCAACTTTTCTGTACAAAAGTCTTTCTAACGTCAACTTTTCTATACAAAATTTTTTCTATCGTCAACTTTTCTATACATAAGTCTTCCTATCGTCAACTTTTCTATGCAAAAGTCTTCGTATCGTCAACTTTTCTATACAAAAGTCTTCCTATCGTCAACTTTTCTATACAAAAGTTTTCTTATCGTCAACTTTTCCATACAAAAGTTTTCCAATCGTCAACTTTCCTTTATAAAAGTCCTCCTATCATCAACTTTTCTATAGAAATGTCTTCATATCGTCAACTTTTCTATATAATCTATCTATATAATATCTTTTCTATATAGATGTCTTAATATCGTCAGCTTTTCTATAGAAATGTCTTCCTATCGTCCACTTTTCTATAGAAGTGTCATCCTATCGTTAACTTTTCTGTAGCAATGTCTTCCTATCGTCAACTTTTCTATAGAAATGTCTTCCCATCGTCAACTTTTCTATAGAAATGTCTTCCTATCGTCAACTTTTCTATAGAAATGTCTTCCTGTAGTCAACTTCTCTATAGAATTGATTACTTTAAATTTGTTTTATTAATTCCTCTTCTCTTGTTTATCACACTTCTTCTAATTTTCCACTCTAAATAATAATTTATTCACACTATTTAACATTTTCCTTGGAGAGCACTTTACTGCAAGTGTCTATTTTTCTAATCAATATAATGTTATCCATATGCTACTTTGTTAGCTTTTTCAAAATGTTTCAAATTCATTTTCTAATATAAAGTATTCAAATTTAACTCCCCCTTTTCGAGAGACAGCAAATGGAGCAGCAATATTAGAGCATGTGTATAGAAAATAAATTAATTATTAGCTATTTTTAAAATAAATTGCAAATCCGTACTCCCAAGAGGATTAAAAAAGATTTTAATTAAAAATTTAACATTTGCGTATGATTGATATTAATTGAGATACGTGGAATCGAAACCATTAATATTACTCATACGTCTCAAGCACATATTTTTCAGTAGATCAATAATTCTAAAACCATTACTTTTATTGAATATTTTACAAATATTTCCATTAGTAACTTTGATTCGTAATATATGTTGTTGACAAGGAAATTTATTTGGTTACTTTTCTGTCAAATGGACTTTGAAAAATTTACAACATTGTGTAATGTTGTAAAAACCATAAAACTTAGTTTTGGTAAAGAAAAATCTGGAAATGTAAATCTTTTTGTTGTTTTCCAAAGTTTGAATAAATGCATTTCAACAAGAAGATGTTACTTAAGGATTTCTGGTTTTCCAAAGAAACAAATGAAAAACTGACCTAGAAAAATTTTGAAAACAATGTAAAAGGATTTCATAACAAAATAAAAGGAGAAGAGAACACATTTCATTAGAAACGTTGACGATAGGAAGACATTTCCATAGAAAAGTTGACGATAGGAAGACATTTCTATACAAAAGTTGATGGTAGGAAGACATTTCTATAGAAAAGTTGACGATAGGAAGACATTTCTATAGAAAAGTTGACGATAGGAAAACATTTCTATAGAAAAGTTGACGATAGGAAGACATTTTTTTAGAAAAGTTGACGATAGGAAGTTGACGTAGGCATTTCTGTAGAAAAATTGACAATATTTATATATAAAGGTTGACGTAGGAATACTTTTTTTTACAAAAGTTTACGATAGGAATACTTTAGATGGTTGTCTCGGCTGTTATCTAAAATCTTTTGATAACAAACTGTCTTTTAATAGTCTTCATTTTAAAATTATATCTAAATATCGTATTGCATATCCACTAGGGCTTATTATATATGCATTTCTCTTTAGATTTGACAAAGTCACTGGAATACATTCATAAATATGTATATCCCCTTAATATGCAAATTTTTTTCGCATCTAAGCAGATTATTTCCGCAACAATTTGTTATCCAACACATAATTCCTTATTACCATTTTAATACCTTCAGCTGCTGTTATCTGTATGTAAATATTTTTCTTTTCAACCCTTTTGTTTATTACGCCTTAAAATATGCATCTAAAAATATTTACATTTTACTTCGTTGGCAAATACCAGATTTATGCTAAAGCCTTAAAGTAGTTTACTGAAGATTAAAGGATTTTGTGCTTCAGTTATAGTTAATTTGTAAGGGATTTGGGAAATAAGGAAGTTATGAAGCTGTAGATATAAAACAAAACTATTTATATAAAAAGTCGTTAGCCTTAATCTGTAGTATTCTATATCGGTTTTTGATGGTCTGTACATTTCAATCATTTTGTCAATAAGTCTCTAGAGAGGTTCTTTCCCTTCAGGGATGTTGTTGCTAATATAATAATACGTTTTATAGTTTTATATCCTTTTCTTTGACCAGCATTTATTTCACATAACTTTTTATGATTATGTTGTCCTATTTGTACTCAAAAAACTATTTCTTTTGTTATGTTTTATTACATAAAAATCCTTAAATCTTTTCATATTTACATTTTATATCTTATTTGGCTATATTATGGCTTATAATGTAGTTTAGTTTTAACATCTCTAACTATCACAGTTTTTATAATTTTTGTCTAAAGTTTATTGCCGAACCAAAACATATTTCGACAATTAAATAAAATTTCGTAAAAAGCCTATAAGTATACTATATCTTAGAGTATCTCACAGCTCTAATGACACACAAGTACGTTTGTTCTGCAAAAATTTAAAAGCATTAAATAATGATGTAACAAAAAAGGGTTTATTTGGTGTGGCAGAAATTTTTTGTGGTCTTTATTGATAATACAAACAAGATTCGCTATGATTAACCTAAAGGCAGGCAGCACAAAATTAAGATTTATTACTATATTCCAAACATCAAACAAAAGTCCACACACCAGGCTAAAGTCAAGACCCCGAATACAGAACAGACAGCAGACTATAATCGAGACACCAGCTTCTATCCTAGACACTAGACATAAGTTTACACACCAGACTATAGTCTAGACACCGGACTATAGTCCACATACCAGACTATAGTCTAGACACCTGAGATTAGTTAAAATATTAGACTTTAGAGTAGACACTAAAAACCAGCCAAAAGTCTAGACACAATACTACTTTGGTACAAGAAATAAATTGTCCCACCGTCAACTTTTCTATAGAAAACATATCCTATCGTCAACTTTTCTATAGAAAAATTATCCTATCGTCAACTTTTCTATAGAAAAATTGCCCTATCATCAACTTTTCTATAGAAAAATTGCCCTATCGTCAACTTTTCTATAGAAAAATTGCCCTATTGTCAACTTTTCTATAGAAAAATTGCCCTATCGTCAACTTTTCTATAGAAAAATTGCCCTATCGTCAACTTTTCTATAGAAAAATTGTCCTATCGTCAACTTTTCTATAGAAAATTTTGTCCTATCATCAACTTTTCTATAGAAAATTTGTCCTATCGTCAATTTTTTTTATAGAAAAATTGTCCTATCGTCAACTTTTCTATAGAAAAATTGTCCTATCGTCCACTTTTTTATAGAAAAATTGTCCTATCGTCAACTTTTCTATAGAAAAATTGTCCTATCGTCAACTTTTCTATAGAAAATTTGTCCTATCGTCAACTTTTCTATAGAAAAATTATCCTATCGTCAACTTTTCTAAAGAAAATTTGTCCTATCGTCAACTTTTTTATAGAAAAATTGTCCTATCGTCAACTTTTCTATAGAAAAATTGTCCTATCTTCAACTTTTCTATAGAAAAATTGTCCTATCTTCAACTTTTCTATAGAAAAATTGTCCTGTCGTCAACTTTTCTATAGAAAATTTGTCATCGTCGACTTTTCTATAGAAAATTTGTCCTATCGTCAACTTTTCTATAGAAAATTTGTCCTATCGTCAACTTTTCTATAGAAAATTTGTAATATTGTCAACTTTTCTATAGAAAAATTGTTCTATCGTCAACTTTTTGATTCCTAGATTATATTGGAATGTGAAATTAAAGCAAATTTTATTAAAAGTATCAAGGATTAAATTGTTCAAAGGACTTGTGTGTAGTAGGTGCCATATACAATACAAAGCTGTTTTTGAACATGACTTTTGAAAGATTTTATGCAAAATAATAAACAGAACAAATAGAAAAAGTGTCGATTTCCAAATGCACAGCACGATTTTGTAGCCTTTGGATGATTACGCAAACCCGAGCAACTGACACCATTTGATTATTTGGGCAAAATAAAGGGAATGAGCAGAGGAAACAAGTGCAGCATGAAAGCAAGTGCTGCAGTAATTTTAAAAGCCCCAGAGCACTAGAGAAGAGGAATGGTGAAAATATTTTTTTATGGAGATTTTCTATGCAGTTTGAATGTAAAGTGTTTGAGAATTTTCCATTACTTTTGCTTTAGAATTTTGTTGTAATTTGAATTGTAATATTAACTTTTTGTTGGTTTCATTTGATCCTTTTTGTTCTAGAAACCCCACTATGTTTGACATGAAACTCATACTGTGCTACAATTGTTTTTGAAGTGTTATGAAAAATATTTTATTTTTAAAACTACTATTGCACTTAAAAATAAATTGTTGCTTATAATTTTAAATTTGAGTGTTAAAGTTTAAGTATTTTTTTATCCATATGATAAGATCCCTTGAGACAAGAGGAGAAGAGAAGGTGTAACTTCAAGTTAACATTTCTGTCGTTAGTGCAATTAAAATGTTAAGTTTTCTTTTACAAAACTTTTAATGTGTTAACTACTATTGCCTATCTCTTAGGCGTATGCAGTCGTAGCCAAAAGAAGTTTTTACAAGAAAAGTTAAAACTACTTGAATTCAAAGAAATTTATTTTTAAATAATAAAAAAAACATACAACATAGATTTAAATGCAACTGACCTTTAAGCTCAACTCTGTTATTCTTAACCAAAATCCTACCATTATTTTTAATCCAGTCTACTGATCTTTCTAGGACGTGCTTTGTAAGGAAATTAAAAACCATAACTTCTAAACAATTTTGACCATAGACCTGTTTGTAATTAAATTTTCTCCCCAAACTCCTTTCCCCCCTCAATATCTTCTTTTAGTTCAAATCAAAAATTATGTACTTCTTTACAATCCTTGTCCAATTGCTTTTTCCACAATATGAATTTTATAAATTTATTCCCTTTATGTTTGCACATAAGAGGCTCTTTTTTTCTTCGACTATCTTAGAAATCCTTTATGCGAGTGCAACCAATTAAAATTGTATTTTGTTCTTCTTTTCTTTTAGGTCTTTCAACTGGAAATCTTTTACATACTCCAAGGAATTGAGTTTTTTTTTTTTTTTTCTAAAACAATCACACACATTTCTTTATTTGAGTCATCCATTCGTTCAGGCATTCCTTTACTTTCTTAGACTTATTTGATTTTTTGCCCTTTTAAAATGCCAACTTTCTCACAAAGTTATGAAGAGAATCAGAACAAGAATAAAATTCAAAAGGCGTATGAATTTAATGAATTCTCTGGGGATATAAGATGATGGCAAAAGAATATAAAGAAAAAAGATCAATTTAAAATTGAAATAGAAAAAGAAAATACTAAATAAAGATTTAGAATAGAACTAGAACAGAACTAGAACAGAACTAGAACAGAACTAGAACAGAACTAGAACAGAACTAGAACAGAACTAGAACAGAACTAGAACAGAACTAGAACAGAACTAGAACAGAACTAGAACAGAACTAGAACAGAACTAGAACAGAACTAGAACAGAACTAGAACAGAACTAGAACAGAACTAGAACAGAACTAGAACAGAACTAGAACAGAACTAGAACAGAACTAGAACAGAACTAGAACAGAACTAGAACAGAACTAGAACAGAACTAGAACAGAACTAGAACAGAACTAGAACAGAACTAGAACAGAACTAGAACAGAACTAGAACAGAACTAGAACAGAACTAGAACAGAACTAGAACAGAACTAGAACAGAACTAGAACAGAACTAGAACAGAACTAGAACAGAACTAGAACAGAACTAGAACAGAACTAGAACAGAACTAGAACAGAACTAGAACAGAACTAGAACAGAACTAGAACAGAACTAGAACAGAATTAGAACAGAACTAGAACAGAACTAGAACAGAACTAGAACAGAACTAGAACAGAACTAGAACAGAACTAGAACAGAACTAGAACAGAACTAGAACAGAACTAGAACAGAACTAGAACAGAACTAGAACAGAACTAGAACAGAACTAGAACAGAACTAGAACAGAACTAGAACAGAACTAGAACAGAACTAGAACAGAACTAGAACAGAACTAGAACAGAACTAGAACAGAACTAGAACAGAACTAGAACAGAACTAGAACAGAACTAGAACAGAACTAGAACAGAACTAGAACAGAACTAGAACAGAACTAGAACAGAACTAGAACAGAACTAGAACAGAACTAGAACAGAACTAGAACAGAACTAGAACAGAACTAGAACAGAACTAGAACAGAACTAGAACAGAACTAGAACAGAACTAGAACAGAACTAGAACAGAACTAGAACAGAACTAGAACAGAACTAGAACAGAACTAGAACAGAACTAGAACAGAACTAGAACAGAACTAGAACAGAACTAGAACAGAACTAGAACAGAACTAGAACAGAACTAGAACAGAACTAGAACAGAACTAGAACAGAACTAGAACAGAACTAGAACAGAACTAGAACAGAACTAGAACAGAACTAGAACAGAACTAGAACAGAACTAGAACAGAACTAGAACAGAACTAGAACAGAACTAGAACAGAACTAGAACAGAACTAGAACAGAACTAGAACAGAACTAGAACAGAACTAGAACAGAACTAGAACAGAACTAGAACAGAACTAGAACAGAACTAGAACAGAACTAGAACAGAACTAGAACAGAACTAGAACAGAACTAGAACAGAACTAGAACAGAACTAGAACAGAACTAGAACAGAACTAGAACAGAACTAGAACAGAACTAGAACAGAACTAGAACAGAACTAGAACAGAACTAGAACAGAACTAGAACAGAACTAGAACAGAACTAGAACAGAACTAGAACAGAACTAGAACAGAACTAGAACAGAACTAGAACAGAACTAGAACAGAACTAGAACAGAACTAGAACAGAACTAGAACAGAACTAGAACAGAACTAGAACAGAACTAGAACAGAACTAGAACAGAACTAGAACAGAACTAGAACAGAACTAGAACAGAACTAGAACAGAACTAGAACAGAACTAGAACAGAACTAGAACAGAACTAGAACAGAACTAGAACAGAACTAGAACAGAACTAGAACAGAACTAGAACAGAACTAGAACAGAACTAGAACAGAACTAGAACAGAACTAGAACAGAACTAGAACAGAACTAGAACAGAACTAGAACAGAACTAGAACAGAACTAGAACAGAACTAGAACAGAACTAGAACAGAACTAGAACAGAACTAGAACAGAACTAGAACAGAACTAGAACAGAACTAGAACAGAACTAGAACAGAACTAGAACAGAACTAGAACAGAACTAGAACAGAACTAGAACAGAACTAAAGCAGAACTAGAACAGAACTAGAACTGATTCAAGAATAGAATCAAGAATAGTATCAAGAACAGAACCAATAATAGAATTATAACAAAATATAAGAAACATTCAGTTGTTTATCTAAATGTCCTTAAATGTTTCCTTTTCCTTTTGGTAAATCAGTTATGATTTTCATTTGTTCTCGCTTTCTCTCCTCATAATAATCAACATTTATTGCTCTGGTCTTTTTGCTTTTGTTTCTAAGGACAAAAGATTTTTCTTAAATATTTTTCGAATCGCTATGGTTTGAAGGTTGTAAAAGATAATGGATAAATGGAACTATTGATGCTTACTTTGCAATCACTGGTTGGTATTGTTTCAGCTGCTTTGACACCTATTAAAGCTGGTCGAATGAACAGGATATAAAGAGCTAAAGAAAACTCTAGCACGAATTGGCGTTCAGCATTATGGACACGTAGTGAAGTGTAAAGATTATGGAAGCTTTTTATTGTAGTTTTCACTGCCATCAAAAATTCTCATAAGGAAACATTTTATAGTTTTAGATATTTTGTGGGGAAGACAAGAAGGTAATGGTTAAGGTAGAGTAGCTTTCAGTGAATGTAGAGTTTTCTTTTGGTTTGTTGTTCTATTTAATGTTTTCTATAAATTTTGAGTTAAAAGGATGTTTAATATTTCATAAGGATAAAAAGGACATCTTAGTTTTATTTGAATATATAACTTTTGATGAATTGATTTTAACTTTTTAATGTTGATATTTATATATTGAATAATTTTGTATTAATATTTAAAGTTGAGGATACATGAACCCTTTTTTAATATTATCCTTTAAGGATAATATTTCATTTTTCTCAGACTATTATTTACATCAGATTTTAAAGAACATAAAATCACCATTAATGTCATCCATATTCAAACTTGTATGACAAACTTTAAATAAATGTTTCTAGGGGAGTAAATTACTTAAAGGACTTAGTAAGGGTCATTTTCTTTAAATGTTTACGAAACTGGAAATGTGTTTTAAATTTTTTAAAATTAAAAAAGATATTTTTTACTTTTAAAAGTATTTTTTTTAAAAGTATTTTTTACTTTTAAAAAGTAAAAACAAAATATTTTCTCTGTTAAATTATTAAGCTTTAAAACTTGAAGTTTTTATATATTCTCCAAAATTTCATTCTTAGTCCCAGAATCCTCAAATTTATTTCCTTTTTTCTTTCTATACTTAATAATAATTTATTTTTAATTGAAATTTTCAACGCCTTAAACTTTATTAAGCTTCCTCTTCCCATTATTATTCCATAATCACTTTTCTTTTTAGCTAAAATTACCAATTTATTGTTTAAGTCATCGCCTTAAAACACCTGCTCTAACGCAGGATTTCTTGTTTAAATTAATTGCTCTACAATGTATTGGTATGCCACGATTGCGAACGGAGAGAAAGATTCTTGTTCTATAAAGGTTTTTGTGGTTAAGCAATAATGTTAATGTTACGAAGATAAATGAAGATTAAAATTGAATTTTTTAGAGAGGAAGATTTTAATGTTCAGATAAATTTAAGAAGAATTTTTTTAATAGAAAAAATAATGGAAATTATAATAAAATGGATTAAGGTAAATAGAAAATGAAATAAAAGGATATTTATGAGATTTTTTAGGCTTTAATGAATTTATATATTAATTTTCTTTCTTGAAGAGTTTTTACCATAAAAAGTTGTAAATAAAATTTGGTAAAAAACATTTCTTGTTCAGATTTTTTTAAGTTGTTATAGATTACAACATGAAGTTTGCTGCACCCTATCTTTGTACTAAAAATCATTTCCTTAGCTCTTCTCGTCTAAAAGTTTGCCATATATCCTTTTTTGAAACATTTGATTTTTTTCATTTTGGAACCATTTTTTATGTATTTCACTGAAATTTAACTTATTTTATTAGGAAATGTTCGAAAAAAATGGATACAAAAAAATTTAAATTTGTTGCAAATATTAAATTTATGTTCAATTTCCTAAACTTTTTCTAGCTTAGAACAAGTAGTTTTGTAAGGCCTATTTATATGCCAAATTATGTTTTAGTAGCTACTTTTTTTTAAAGAACTGGCCATATATCCTTTTTCTCAAATTTGGAAATTTTTTATGAAATATCTTTAAAACTGACAATTTACTTAAATTTAAGTAATTTTAAAATAAAGTATTTGAAAAAAAGTTCGAGAAAGATGCAAAATTACAAAAAAAATAATTTTTTTTTTTTTGAATTTCCAAAAGCTTTTTTTTGCAACGCTTAGTTTGTTGAGTTATATTTTTATATCAAAGTTTGGTCTATGAAATTTCTTAGGTGTTGATGAATTCATATATTAATTTTTATTCTTAAAGTATTTTTAATATAAGTTACTAATAAAATTTGATAAAATTTAATTCATTTTCAGATACTTTTATCTTTTTATAGATTACAACACGTAGTTTGCTGGGCCCTATATTTGTACTAAAATTTATTTCTTTAACTCTTTTCGTCTAAAAGTTTGAAATATTTTATTATTATTTTTTTTATTTATTTATAACCATTTTTAATGTATTTTCCTGCAATTTAACTTATTTTATTAAGAAGTATTTCAAAAAATTTTATTCACAAAATTTTAGATTTGTTGTAAATATTATTTTTTTTTTCAAATTTCAAAACTTTTTCTAACTTAGAATAAGTAGTTTTGCAGGGCCTATTTATATGCCAAATTGTGTTTTAGTAACTCCTTTTCTAAAAGAGTTGACCATATATCCTTTTTCTCAAAATTTAAAACTATATATAAAATAACTGTTACGCTGACAATTTCTTGTCGTTTCAATAATTTTTTAACAAAATATTAAAAAAAAATTCTACAAATAAACAAATCTGGTAAAAAAAATAATTTTCTTTCGATTTCAAAAAATTGTTAGCCTACAACAGTTTTTTTAGCCCTTTTTTATTATCAACGTGTTTTCCTTTAGATCGTCATGTATATAGGTCATACATATGTAAGTCCCTTTTGGAAAAATTAAAAATTTTTAATTCAATAAAAGTTTTATACAAAAAATCATAATTTGTTAAAAACAATTAAATTTGTTCAAATTAAAAAAAAAATTATAGCTGACGATATGTAGTTTGATGAGGACTATTTGTAAGTAAAATTTTGTTTTAATAGCTTACTTTATCAAAGACTTGTCCATATATCCTTTTTGTGAAAATAAGAAAAAAATTTTAAATTGACTTTTAAACTGACAATTTTATTAAGCTTTATTATTTTTTGAATAAAATATTAGTTAAAATCATGTGTATTAATGTTGTAAAATAAAAAATAATTTCATTGGATTTCAAAAACTTGTTGTAGCTTATAATACATAGTTTTGTAAGAGCTATTTGTACGCCAAATTTTTTTTAGTAGCTTGTTTTCTTGAATAGTTTGCTGTATATCCTTTTTATGAAACCAGGAAAATTTTAAATAACTAAACATTTTTATAAACACGTTTATTTTAAAAACATAGAATGTTAAAAAAATGTACATTTTTTAGGATTTCAAAAACTTGTTGTAGCCTACAACACGCAATTATGTTTAACCTATTCTTGTAGCAAATTGCATCCTTCTAGCACTTTTCACTAGGAAGTTCCTCATATATCCTTTTTATGAATTTCTTTAAAATTACACATTTAATGCAAATTTGTATACTTTAATGCATTTCCTTTTACTTACAAATTGCTTCCATGTTATTTTAAATATTTTAATGAATTCTAAACATACATAGACTAATACACATGCATACATATATACACACTTTAAATGTGTGTAAAACCTTTAGATATTGAGTTTAAATTTCTTATTAAGTTTATCCTAAAGCTAATGTTTAAGGAACTGCATTTGAATACTTAACATGCTTATGCTTAGATGATTTAACATATAATTTGATCTAATAATAATAGATGATACTTGGGTTTCTGAAAAGGAAATAGTTATTGTAACATAATGTTAGACAACTTCATTTAAATTGAAATATTTTTCCTAGAAATAACATGGGAAAGAAACCTAAAGTTAAAACAAAAAGATAAAGAAAGAAAATTTAAGCAAACTAGAAATCAGATAAAATTTTTAAGGACCTCTAAATCCTTGTCTTTTAACAAGTTTAACTTAAATTTAAAATTTTTTTTTTTCAGATTTTTTCTGTGTACTTTACAATTATATCAGTCTTAATTTAAAATCTTATTTCATTTATTACAAATTTTCTTCCTGAATTAACTTTAAACTTTACTTACTTTACTCACATTCCTAAGCAATTATCCTTAAGTGTAATGATGAAAATCCCTTTTCACACATTTTCTCTTGCAAGAGTTAATACTATGTTACATACAGGAAACTATCTAAACATGTAAGTGGTCTGGCAAATATCATATACATATCCTTTCTCCCTAAAATCTAAACATAAGTGAATGTTAGTATTTCTGCATGCTTTGAAAATTGTTAGTTGTTGTTGTTGTTAAATAATATTAGTTTATGATTAATTCTGTGTTTGAGCATTAAATGAAAATTTAAGCAATAAAACAATAACTACAAGCAAATGGAATTTTTCGAAATTATCCTTGTGATTACTAGAAAACATCAGGGCCCTCTTAAAGGAAAGGAATTAAATTTTATTTAACAGCTCTAAAGGATCTTTAGGTTTTTGAAGAAAACACCTGGCCGACTGAAGTGTCTACGGATGATTAAAGTGTCTATAGACAACTAAAGTGCCTAGAGTTGACTATAGTGTCTAGAGGGTCCACAGACGACTTCAGTTCATATAGACCATTAAAGTACCTACAGACGCCTTAAGTGCCTATAAACGACAAAAGTGTCTAAAGACGACTTTGCAATCTAAAGACGACTAACGTATCTTTAGACGCCTAAAGCACCTATTGAGGCCTAAAGTGTTTATAGACGACTAAAGTGTAAAAACGTCTAAAGTATCTATAGACGACTGAAGTGTCTAGGTACGACTAAATTGTCTATAGACGACTAAAGTGTCTACAAGCGACTTAAATGTCTAAAAACAACTTAAGAGTAGACCAATCTGCCATGGACGATTTCTTCTACAAAAGTGCCTATAGATGACTAAAGTGCTTAAAGATGACTTATATGACTAAGGACGACTAACGTTTCTATAGATGACCAAAGTGTATATTGACAACTAAAGACTCTGCAGACGAGCTAAGTATATATAGACGACTAAGGGTCGACTTAAGTGTCTATAGACGACTGAAATGTCTGCAGATGACTGAAGTTTCTATAGACGACTAAAGTATATATAAATGACTAAAGTGACTATATACGATTAAAGCGATTATAGTCGACTTTTTTTTTCTATAGACAACTAAAATGTCTATAGATGACTTAAGTGTCTATAGACGACTAAAGTGTATATAGACGACAAAAGACTCTATAGATGACTAAAGTTTCTATTGACGACTAAAGTGATTATAGACGACTAAAGTGGTTATAGTCGACTTAAGAGTCTATAGACGACTAAAGTGTCTATAGACGACCAAAGATTTTTTAGAAGACTAATGTTTGTATAGACGACTAAAGTATACATAGACGACTAAAAACGATTAAAGTGATTATAGTCAACATTTGTAAGAATAGACGATTATAATGTCTATAGACGACCAAAGTGTATATAGACGACTAAAGACTCTATAGATGACTTAAGTTTCTGTTGACGACTAAAGTGATTATAGACGACTAAAGTGATTATAGACGACTAAAGTAGTTGTAGACGACTAAAGTGATTATAGTTGACTTAAGTGTCTATAGACGACTAAAGTGTCTATAGACGACTAAAGTGGTTATAGACGACTAAAGTGATTATAATCGACTTAAGTATCTATAGATGACTAAAGTGTCTATAGACGACTAAAGATTCTATAGACAACTAATGTTTCTATATACGACTAAATTGACTATAAACGATTAAAGTGATCATAGTCGACATTTGTAAGAATAGACGATTAAAATGTGATTATAGTCGACTTAAGTGTCTATAGACGACCAAAGTGTATATAGACCACTAAATTCTCTATATATGACTAAAGTTTTTATTGATGACTAAAGTGATTATAGACGACTAAAGTGTCGGTAGACGACTAAAGTGTCTATAGGCGCCTAAATTGACTATATACGACTAAAGTGTTTATAGACGACTAAAGTGTCTATAGACGACTAACGATTCTATAGACGGCTAATGTTTGTATAGACAACTAAAGTATATATAGACGACTAAAGTGACTATAGACGACTAAAGTGATTATAGTCGACATTTGTAAGAATATACAATTAAAATGTCTATAGACGATTAAAGTGTCTATAGACGACCAAAGTGTATAAAGACGGCTAAAGGCTCTATAGATGACTAAATATTCTATTGATGACTAAAGTGATTATAGGCTAGACTAAAGCGTCTATAGACGACTAAATTGTCTATAGACGACTAAAGTGTCTATAGACGAATAAAGTGACTATAGACGACTAAAGTTTTTATAGACAACTAAAGTTTCTATAGACGACTAACGATTCTATAGACGACTAATGTTTGTATAGACGACTAAAGTGACTATAGACGACTAAAGTGATTATAGTCGACATTTGTAAGAATATACGATTAAAATGTCTATAGACGACTTAAGTGTCTATAGACGACCAAAGTGTATATAGACGACTAAAGGCTCAATAGATGACTAAAGTGTCTATAGACGACTAAAGTGACTATAGAAGACTTAAGAATATATAGACGACTAAAATGACTATAGACGATTAGACTGATTATAGTCGACCTTTGTAAGAATAGACGATTAAAATGTCTATAGACAACCAAAGTGTATATAGACGACTTAAGACTCTATAGATGACTAAAGTTGCTATTGACGACTAAAGTGATTATAGTCTAACGACTAAAATGACCACAACTTTTATAGATTTCTATAGTTTTTAAAGACAACTAAAGACTCTACTGAAAAATAAAGTATTTAGAAGTGACTAAAGTGTATACAAACGCTTGATCTATCTATAGATAGCTAAGAGGTCGATAGGTGACTAAAGTGTCTTTAAAGAACTAAAATGTCTACATGACTAAAGTGTTTAAAGAAGACTTAATTGTCTCTAGGCGACTCATATGTCCAAAGATACATAAAATGTCTAAAGGCCACAAAAATGTCTATAAACAACTTAAATGCCTATAGCCAATGAAATTGTGTAAAGAAGACTAAAATGTCTAGAGGCGACTAAAGTCTCTATTGACGTTTTAAGCGTCTAAAGGTGACTAAAGAAACTGTTGATGGCTAAAGTTTGTTTTGACAACAAAAACACCTTCATAAGACTAAAATTTCTTTAGATATCTAAAATTTCTATACAAGACTAAATTCTCTTCAGTTTTGTTTTCCTCCTCCTTTTCTTATATGCTATAACTACTTTTTTCCTTTTTCATTTTTAAACATAAGCCACTAAAACCACAACTTCCAATTGCCCGGAAACTATAAGTTTCGTAATAACTTTCTCTTCGATATTTTAAGTATTTATAGCGTTATAAAAACTTTTCAGTCACTTTATGACTTAATAAAATTTAGTAGAAACTCGAAAGCTAGTTTAAAAATTTTCTCTTAACTTTACACTTTATTTTAAGATTTTGTTATTTTTTCATCACCCACCCCCCCAAAAAAAAAGTTTTCTTTTAATTGAAATTAACAGGGAGTTGTGTTGATAAAAGGATAAAGTGTCCTTGTTGAAAGTTCAGAAGTTAAAAGGATTTTGTGGCAACAATTAGAAAAGCTGAGGACTTTATTTCGATAAATTCTAAAGCTTTAAATATTATAACATGAATAGATTAATAACCTTAAAGGCACAGTGTAAGGTTTTCTCATAAAACTAACAAAATATTTTTTCTTTTATTTTCCTTTTATGTTAATTTAAAAAAATAGGAAAAATCTAACCCATAAAAATAAAACTCCAAGAAAATATGTTTCCCTTTACAAAATTTACATTTTATTTTTTCAATTGAAAATTTAATATAATCAAATTTAATGAACCCTAAACAAAAATCAGTAATAAATATTCAGCAACAAATTGCTTATAACAAATAGTCAAATTAGCTTAATATTCAATTCCTAAGTACATAATTTGTGGTTTTCAATTGGAATATTTATTGAGTTTAATCAAAAATTTACATAAAATGGCAAAAATGTGTCAAATATTAGCTCGTTTAAGGGCACAAGCCAATATTATGGCAAGAAATTACCATTCCTCTATATTTTATTGCCGCTGTTATCAATATTTTTTTTACCACATATTTTGCATAATTTTTCAATTGTGTTTGAAATAAAAGTTTAGTCATAAAATATTACTACACATCGCAACTACTACCAATAAACATAAAATACACACTTTTTGCAAAAAATTTTTGATGATAAATCATATTTTTGGTAATTTAAAAACTTATTTGTGCCGAAAAGTAGGCAACAGAATTTTAGCTCATACCATCCTCTTAAGTTAAGTTGTCAAGTCAGTCTCCGTAAAATACTAAAACCTCTTTAGACGATTAAAACGTCTATAGACGACTAAAGTGCCTATAGATGACTGAAGTGTCTTTACATGACTTAAGTCTCAAAAGATGACAAAATGTCAGTAGACGACTAAAGTGTCCATAGACGACTAAAGTGTCTATAGACGACTAAAGTGTCCATAGACGACTAAAGTGTCTACAGACAGACGACTTAAGTATCTATAGACGAATAAAGTGTCTATATACGACTAAAGTGTCTATAGACGATTAAAGTATCTATAGACGACTAAAGTGTCTCTAGACGACTCAATTGTATATAGACGACTAATGTGTCTACAGACGACGCAAGTGTTTCTATAGACTATTAAAGTGTCTGTAGACGATTAAAGTGTCTTTAGGCGACTAAAGTGTCTATAGACGACTAAAGTGTCTATAGACGACTAAAGTGTCTATAGGCGACTAAAGTGTCTATAGACGACTAAAGTGTCAATAGACGACTATAGCGTCCATAGACGACTAAAGTGTCCATAGACGACTAAAGTGTCTACAGACTTAAGTGTCTATAGACGACTTAAGTATCTATAGACGAATAAAGTGTCTATAGACGACTAAAGTGTCTATAGACGATTAAAGTGCCTACAGACGACTAAAGTGTCTCTAGACGACTTAAGTGTATATAGACGACTAATGTGTCTACAGACGACGCAAGTGTTTCTATAGACGATTAAAGTGTCTATAGACGACTAAAGTGTCTATAGACGACTAAAGTGTCTATAGACGACTAAAGTATCTATAGACGTCTAAAGTGTCTATAGACGACTAAACTGTCTATAGACGACTAAAGTGTCTATAGACGACTAACGTGTCTATAGACGACTAAAGTGTCCATAGACGACTTAAGTGTCTACAGACTTAAGTGTCTATAGACGACTTAAGTATCTATAGACGAATAAAGTGTCTATAGACGACTAAAGTGTCTATAGACGATTAAAGTGCCTACAGACGACTAAAGTGTCTCTAGACGACTTAAGTGTATATAGACGACTAATGTGTCTACAGACGACGCAAGTGTTTCTATAGACGATTAAAGTGTCTATAGACGACTAAAGTGTCTATAGACGACTAAAGTGTCTATAGACGACTAAAGTATCTATAGACGTCTAAAGTGTCTATAGACGACTAAACTGTCTATAGACGACTAAAGTGTCTATAGACGACTAACGTGTCTATAGACGACTAAAGTGCCTATAGACGACTTAAGTGTCTATAGACGACTAAAGTGTATATAGACGAGTAAAGTGTCTATAGACGACTAAAGCGTCTATAAACGACTAAAGTGTCTATAGACGAGTAAAGTGTCTATAGGCGACTAATATGTCTGTAGGAGACTAAAGTGTCTTTAGGCGACTAAAGTGTTTAAAGACTACTAAAGTGTCTTTAGACGACTAAAGTGTCTATAGATGACTAAAGTGTTTATAAACGTCTAAAGTGTCTATAGAAGACTAAAATGTCTATAGACGAGTAAAGTGTCTATAGACGACTAAAGTGTCTTTAGGCGACTAAAGTGTATATAGACGACTAATGTGTCAATAGACGACTAAAGTGTCTATAGAAGACTAAAGTGTATCTAGAGGACTAAAGTGTCTATAGACGAATATATAGGCGACTAAAGTGTATATAGGCGACTAAAGTGTCTATAGAGTACGAAAGTGTTTATAGACGACTAAAGTGTTTATAGACGATTAAAATGTCTATAGACGAATAAAGTGTCTATAGACGACTAAAGTGTCTATAGACGATTAAAGTGCCTACAGACGACTAAAGTGTCTCTAGACGACTTAAGTGTATATAGACGACTAATGTGTCTACAGACGACGCAAGTGCTTCTATAGACGATTAAAGTGCCTATAGACGACTTAAGTATCTGTAGACGACTAAAGTGTATATAGACGACTAAAGTGTCTATAGACGAATAAAGTGTCTATAGGCGACTAAAGTGTATATAGGCGACTAAAGTGTCTATAGGCGACTTAAGTATCTATAGGCAACAAAAGTGTGTATAGACGACTAAAGTGTCTATAGACGACTTAAGTGTCTATTGACGATTAAAGTGTTTATAGACAACTAAAGTGTCCACAGACGACTTAAGAGCCTGTAGACGACTAAAGTGTCTCTAAAGTTTATATAGATGACTAAAGTATCTATAAACAACTTAAGTTTCTACAGATGACTAAAGTGTTTATAGATGACTAAAGCAGTCAGAAGTGTAATCAGTAGCCCTGTTTACACCCCAGTCATATTATTTTTTTTTTTGGTATAATTTTTTGTATCTCTAAATAATTAAAATCTTCCCAATATTTTGCATTTCAATTAAGACCATCATCTTATCACTTTCTAAAAATTTTTCTATTCAAAAAAAAGAAAAAGATTAATCTCCTTTTACCAGGTCAAAATCTGGAAAAACTAAACAATAAGAAAACTAAATTCTAACATGATGTGTTCAACGGTTGTTATATTTGAAATTTTCTTTTGCCTAAAACTAACAATAACATAAGATTATGTATGTGTGTAAGTAAGGAAAAGGATATGAGATTACTTTAATAGCTTTTCTTCATACACATATGCAAGATGATAGCTTTATGTTTAGAAGCTCTTGTATAGTTTTATTATTGCTTTTTTCTGGATTTTGTTGTTCTTTTTTCCTGAATGCACTTGCTCGACCGCAAATCTTTTAATATATATAAATCTCAACAGCAAAATGTTGTATTGTAGTAATTTTATAAATGATCAAAGTTTTATGTCGAGAGCAAAAATAATAAAAAAAATGTATAACTTTTCCTTGTTCTAGAAAACAATTTTCTTGGGAAATTTTTTTTTACGGTTTGATTATTGTTTTGAAACACAATGGCAAAATGATATGTGTTTAGTTTAGATTGTTTTTTGGTTTTATTTATTTTTTTAACTTAAAAATATGGGTTATGATAACTTTTAGTTAAAGAAATATTAAAGGAATTAAAAAATATTAAAGGATTAAAAAAGCAAAAAAAAATAAGAAAATCATAACTAGACTTAAACTATAAAGTTTTCTTGCATTTTTATAGTTAAAACAGAAAACCAAAGCATACTTTCAGACTTAAAGTTTTGTTTCTTTTCCCTTTTATTTGTTTCTGTTTTGTATTTCTAAGCTTTGGCTTATTAAAACATAAACTGAATATTTGAAAGTTTTCGAAAGAAAGCCATAACAGTTATGACAATATTTTGAATTCTTAAGAGTCAAGTTAAAAATATTAAGTATATTTAAGCGGAAGTGCGCACTTACACTTGTGTTAGTGTCAATAACGAAACATGTTTATTTTATATGAAACGTGTTTGTATTTCTTTTTGGTTTTTACTTTTATAACCAAAAACCATACAAAACCTTTAGACAAAATGCTCAAACATGACACGTAAGTCAGAAACATGTAGAAAATACAGGAATACGTGAGGTTATTAGAAAATCATCAAGACATTTGCTTAGAATTATAGAATATTGAACTGATAATGGAATTAATCTGCAAAAAAAAAAAAAAAAAACTTCAGGTGTATTTTGGACAAGTCTGTTTTTGGATCAAAATGAAATAATATAAAACCTAATAGCTTTCAAGGAAACATCTTTTTACATCAAATACATTGTTAAAATAAATATTATTTCAAGACTTTTCGTACTTGTAATAACACCCAAAGTAATGAGATATTATAATTGAATTTTATTTTGGCTTTCATTTTATATAATATGATGTTCTTATCTCATATTTGCAGGATATTTTGAAATCATATTATTTAATATGAAAATGATATTTTTAATATCAAAGCAGAAAATTTGTTTGAAATCTAATTTATTTTTCAAAGTTAAAATTAAGTTAGACTCTATTAAATATAAATACATACACATGTATTCGTATTATTAACACACAAGAAATAAAAATCAAATTTTAAAGAAAATTAAAATTTTCCATTTCCGCAAAATAACAAAAGGCTCAACATGAATGAAGGTAAATTTTAGTAAACATTATCCTCTATAACTACTTTAGTTGCTTTACTTCATTCTTCTATGGGAAGTTTAGTCATATATTAAAAATTTTCTTGACTATTGACCCTTTTAGCGTCTACAGATACTTTAGTCGTCTATAAAAACTTAACTCTCTATAGACACTTAATACTTCTTTCGAAACTATAGTCGCTTATTTACACTCTAGTCATCAATAGAGACTTTAGTCGTCTAAAGACACTTTAGTCACCTATGAAAACTTTAATCGTCTATAGAAACTTTAGTCTTCTATAGAAACTTTAGTCATTGATAGAAGCTTTAGGCGTCTATAGAAACTTTAGTCGTCTATAGAAACTTTAGTCGTCTATAGAAACTTTAGTCGTCTATAGAAACTTTAGTCGTTTATAGAAATTTTAGTCGCCTATATAAACTTTAGTCATCTATAGAAACTTTAGTCATCTATAGAAACTTTAGTCATCTATAGAAACTTCAGTCGTCTATAGAAACTGTAGTCGTCTATAGAAACATTAGTCGTCAATAGAAACTTAAGTATAGAAACTTTAGTCATCTATAGAAACTTTAGTCGTCTATAGAAACTTTAGTCGTCTATAGAAATTTTAGTCGTCTATAGAAATTTAAGTCGTCTAAAGAAACTTTAGTCATCTATAGAAACTTTAGTCATCTATAGAAACTTTAGTCGTCTATAGAAACATTAGTCGTCTATAGAAACTTTAGTCGTCTATAGAAACTTTAGTCATCTATAGAAACTTTAGTCATCTATAGAAACTTCAGTCGTCTATAGAAACATTAGTCATCTATAGAAACATTAGTCGTCTATAGAAACTTTAGTCGTCTATAGAAACTTTAGTCATCTAAAGAAACTTTAGTCATCTATAGAAACTTCAGTCGTCTATAGAAACTGTAGTCGTCTATAGAAACATTAATCGTCAATAGAAACTTTAGTCATCTATAGAAACTTTAGTCGTCTATAGAAACATTAGTCATCTATAGAAACATTAGTCGTCTATAGAAACTTTAGTCGTCTATAGAAACTTTAGTCATCTAAAGAAACTTTAGTCATCTATAGAAACTTCAGTCGTCTATAGAAACTGTAGTCGTCTATAGAAACATTAGTCGTCAATAGAAACTTAAGTATAGAAACTTTAGTCATCTATAGAAACTTTAGTCGTCTATAGAAACTTTAGTCGTCTATAGAAACTTTAGTCGTCTATAGAAATTTTAGTCGTCTAAAGAAACTTTAGTTATCTATAGAAACTTTAGTCATCTATAGAAACTTTAGTCGTCTATAGAAACATTAGTCGTCTATAGAAACTTTAGTCGTCTATAGAAACTTTAGTCATCTATAGAAACTTTAGTCATCTATAGAAACTTTAGTCATCTATAGAAACTTCAGTCGTCTATAGAAACTGTAGTCGTCTATAGAAACATTAGTCGTCAATAGAAACTTAAGTATGGAAACTTTAGTCATCTATAGAAACTTAGTCGTCTATAGAAACTTAAGTCGTCTATAGAAACTTTAGTCGTCTATAGAAACTTAAGTCGTCTATAGAAAGTTTAGTCGTCTATAGAAACTTTAGTCGTCTATAAAAACTTTAGTCGTCTATAGAAACTTTAGTCGTCTATAGAAATTTTAGTCGTCTATAGAAACTTTAGTCGTCTATAGAAACTTTAGTCATCTATAGAAACTTTAGTCGTCTATAGAAACTTTAATCATCTAAAAATATTTTAGACGACTATAGAAACTTTAGTCATCTATAGAAAGTCTAATAGTCCATAGAAGCTTTAGTCGTCAATAGAAACTTAAGTCGTCTGTAGAAACTATAGTCGTCTATAGAAACTTTAGTCTCCTATACAATCTCTAGTCGTCTATAGAAACTTTAGTCATCTATAGAAACCTTAGTCATCTATAGAAACTTTAGTCGTCTATAGAAACTTTAGTCGTCAATAGAAACTTTAGTCGTGTAAAGAAGCTTCAGTCATCTATAGAAACTTTGGTCGTCTATATAAACTTTTGTCGCCTATAGAAGCTTTAGTGATCAATAGAAACTTTAATCGTCTATAGAAACTTTAGACATTTTACTTCTACAGAAACTTAACACTATATAAACTTTATACGTCTCTAGACACTTTAGTCGTCTATAGAAACTTAGGTCGAATATTGGCACCTTAGTCATCCAAAGACTATTCAATCGCCAATAGGTACTTTATTAGTCTATGGAAATTTGAGTTGTATGAAGACTCTCTAGTCGTATCTGTAGACATTTTACTTCATAAGCTTAGGATGTCAGCCCATATTTGAAACTTAAATATTTATACTCTTTCAAAAGTTTACTCCACATTTGCATATCAAAAAGACTTTCAAAATATAAAAAAAAATACAGGAAATTTTAAACTCTGACATAAGAAGTGAAGCAGCTTCATTGAAAATTCTTTGAAAATACTGAAATGTTAACAAGAAGGAAAACTTTGTTTAATGTGGGAAAAAAACTAAAGTTAAGTGAAAAACTTTAAGGTATTAAATTAAAAATGAATTATCTTCTCTAGGTTAATATGACCAAAAGGTGAGAAATATTGTAAATAAAATATTTAAATTTATTAGCCTGAGCTTCTTACTCAATGTCGGATATGCTTTTTATAGCCTTCTTCCTCTGGGTATCCCTTTTTCATTAAACTTAACCCTTTAAAATATTTAAATTGTAAATATAAAGTTTTTAATTGTTTCAGAAACATAAATAAATATAAGCCCAAAATTAATAAAATTATTTAATATATGAAACTTCACAACTTCAGTCACATACGACAAACTTGCATTTTGTTGGCAATGGAAAAGAACTCAACACTTTGTGTTACCCCAAAAACTTTTCATATTCAAATAAATTTTTCTAAATTTCACTCCAGGGATTTTGTGCTAGTTTAGTTCTTTTAGTAATGAATAATATTTTTCTATGATATGTTTTTTTTCATTTTTTGAACATTCGACAAAACTTTTCGAATTTTTAATCCTTTCCCTCATACATAAAGTAGACATTTTTCATTATGATCTACTAGACCGGAAACTGGAGAGTTTGTGTAAGGGCAAACTAATACATGCACAAACAAGCACTCACTCTCTACTTATGTTGGAAATTTTTGAAAAATGTGTATGTGGAAAATACTAGTTGTAGTCGTTAAGTAAAATTAAGTGAAGAGTTACTTGTAAAATTATTATTAAATAGAAACTAAGTTTGTAAGTTAAAATAACGAACATGCAGAATTTTAAACAGAATTGGGGGTACATAAACTTTAAATATTTAAAGGGCAAATAAGAAACCAAAATGTGTAGGGAGAATTTTATATAAATGTAATAATATGAATAGTTCTATTCTAGATCTAAACTGGCCGCATGCGATACAAACCAAAATATAAGATATTTCAGAAATATTTCTGTAGCATACTTTTAGGATAATATAAATAATATATAATATATAAGGTTCACTTCATTGTAACATATTTGTCAAAAGTTCCTTGATAGCAAAACAATTTCATTTAAACTAAATGTTTTGACAAATAAATGGATATTTTAAGATATCAAAGTTTATTTAACTTTTTGTAAAATAAATTATTTTGAAAATCCCTAAGATATGTTACACAATATTTGCCTAAGAGTCTGCCTAAGAGTTGGTACCTGTTCTTGATTCAGTTCTTATTACAGTTTTTGTGTCTATTCTAGTTCTGTTCTAGTTCTGCTCTAGTTCTGTTCTAGTTCTGTTCTAGTTCTGTTCTAGTTCTGTTCTAGTTCTGTTCTAGTTCTGTTCTAGTTCTGTTCTAGTTCTGTTCTAGTTCTGTTCTAGTTCTGTTCTAGTTCTGTTCTAGTTCTGTTCTAGTTCTGTTCTAGTTCTGTTCTAGTTCTGTTCTAGTTCTGTTCTAGTTCTGTTCTAGTTCTGTTCTAGTTCTGTTCTAGTTCTGTTCTAGTTCTGTTCTAGTTCTGTTCTAGTTCTGTTCTAGTTCTGTTCTAGTTCTGTTCTAGTTCTGTTCTAGTTCTGTTCTAGTTCTGTTCTAGTTCTGTTCTAGTTCTGTTCTAGTTCTGTTCTAGTTCTGTTCTAGTTCTGTTCTAGTTCTGTTCTAGTTCTGTTCTAGTTCTGTTCTAGTTCTGTTCTAGTTCTGTTCTAGTTCTGTTCTAGTTCTGTTCTAGTTCTGTTCTAGTTCTGTTCTAGTTCTGTTCTAGTTCTGTTCTAGTTCTGTTCTAGTTCTGTTCTAGTTCTGTTCTAGTTCTGTTCTAGTTCTGTTCTAGTTCTGTTCTAGTTCTGTTCTAGTTCTGTTCTAGTTCTGTTCTAGTTCTGTTCTAGTTCTGTTCTAGTTCTGTTCTAGTTCTGTTCTAGTTCTGTTCTAGTTCTGTTCTAGTTCTGTTCTAGTTCTGTTCTAGTTCTGTTCTAGTTCTGTTCTAGTTCTGTTCTAGTTCTGTTCTAGTTCTGTTCTAGTTCTGTTCTAGTTCTGTTCTAGTTCTGTTCTAGTTCTGTTCTAGTTCTGTTCTAGTTCTGTTCTAGTTCTGTTCTAGTTCTGTTCTAGTTCTGTTCTAGTTCTGTTCTAGTTCTGTTCTAGTTCTGTTCTAGTTCTGTTCTAGTTCTGTTCTAGTTCTGTTCTAGTTCTGTTCTAGTTCTGTTCTAGTTCTGTTCTAGTTCTGTTCTAGTTCTGTTCTAGTTCTGTTCTAGTTCTGTTCTAGTTCTGTTCTAGTTCTGTTCTAGTTCTGTTCTAGTTCTGTTCTAGTTCTGTTCTAGTTCTGTTCTAGTTCTGTTCTAGTTCTGTTCTAGTTCTGTTCTAGTTCTGTTCTAGTTCTGTTCTAGTTCTGTTCTAGTTCTGTTCTAGTTCTGTTCTAGTTCTGTTCTAGTTCTGTTCTAGTTCTGTTCTAGTTCTGTTCTAGTTCTGTTCTAGTTCTGTTCTAGTTCTGTTCTAGTTCTGTTCTAGTTCTGTTCTAGTTCTGTTCTAGTTCTGTTCTAGTTCTGTTCTAGTTCTGTTCTAGTTCTGTTCTAGTTCTGTTCTAGTTCTGTTCTAGTTCTGTTCTAGTTCTGTTCTAGTTCTGTTCTAGTTCTGTTCTAGTTCTGTTCTAGTTCTGTTCTAGTTCTGTTCTAGTTCTGTTCTAGTTCTGTTCTAGTTCTGTTCTAGTTCTGTTCTAGTTCTGTTCTAGTTCTGTTCTAGTTCTGTTCTAGTTCTGTTCTAGTTCTGTTCTAGTTCTGTTCTAGTTCTGTTCTAGTTCTGTTCTAGTTCTGTTCTAGTTCTGTTCTAGTTCTGTTCTAGTTCTGTTCTAGTTCTGTTCTAGTTCTGTTCTAGTTCTGTTCTAGTTCTGTTCTAGTTCTGTTCTAGTTCTGTTCTAGTTCTGTTCTAGTTCTGTTCTAGTTCTGTTCTAGTTCTGTTCTAGTTCTGTTCTAGTTCTGTTCTAGTTCTGTTCTAGTTCTGTTCTAGTTCTGTTCTAGTTCTGTTCTAGTTCTGTTCTAGTTCTGTTCTAGTTCTGTTCTAGTTCTGTTCTAGTTCTGTTCTAGTTCTGTTCTAGTTCTGTTCTAGTTCTGTTCTAGTTCTGTTCTAGTTCTGTTCTAGTTCTGTTCTAGTTCTGTTCTAGTTCTGTTCTAGTTCTGTTCTAGTTCTGTTCTAGTTCTGTTCTAGTTCTGTTCTAGTTCTGTTCTAGTTCTGTTCTAGTTCTGTTCTAGTTCTGTTCTAGTTCTGTTCTAGTTCTGTTCTAGTTCTGTTCTAGTTCTGTTCTAGTTCTGTTCTAGTTCTGTTCTAGTTCTGTTCTAGTTCTGTTCTAGTTCTGTTCTAGTTCTGTTCTAGTTCTGTTCTAGTTCTGTTCTAGTTCTGTTCTAGTTCTGTTCTAGTTCTGTTCTAGTTCTGTTCTAGTTCTGTTCTAGTTCTGTTCTAGTTCTGTTCTAGTTCTGTTCTAGTTCTGTTCTAGTTCTGTTCTAGTTCTGTTCTAGTTCTGTTCTAGTTCTGTTCTAGTTCTGTTCTAGTTCTGTTCTAGTTCTGTTCTAGTTCTGTTCTAGTTCTGTTCTAGTTCTGTTCTAGTTCTGTTCTAGTTCTGTTCTAGTTCTGTTCTAGTTCTGTTCTAGTTCTGTTCTAGTTCTGTTCTAGTTCTGTTCTAGTTCTGTTCTAGTTCTGTTCTAGTTCTGTTCTAGTTCTGTTCTAGTTCTGTTCTAGTTCTGTTCTAGTTCTGTTCTAGTTCTGTTCTAGTTCTGTTCTAGTTCTGTTCTAGTTCTGTTCTAGTTCTGTTCTAGTTCTGTTCTAGTTCTGTTCTAGTTCTGTTCTAGTTCTGTTCTAGTTCTGTTCTAGTTCTGTTCTAGTTCTGTTCTAGTTCTGTTCTAGTTCTGTTCTAGTTCTGTTCTAGTTCTGTTCTAGTTCTGTTCTAGTTCTGTTCTAGTTCTGTTCTAGTTCTGTTCTAGTTCTGTTCTAGTTCTGTTCTAGTTCTGTTCTAGTTCTGTTCTAGTTCTGTTCTAGTTCTGTTCTAGTTCTGTTCTAGTTCTGTTCTAGTTCTGTTCTAGTTCTGTTCTAGTTCTGTTCTAGTTCTGTTCTAGTTCTGTTCTAGTTCTGTTCTAGTTCTGTTCTAGTTCTGTTCTAGTTCTGTTCTAGTTCTGTTCTAGTTCTGTTCTAGTTCTGTTCTAGTTCTGTTCTAGTTCTGTTCTAGTTCTGTTCTAGTTCTGTTCTAGTTCTGTTCTAGTTCTGTTCTAGTTCTGTTCTAGTTCTGTTCTAGTTCTGTTCTAGTTCTGTTCTAGTTCTGTTCTAGTTCTGTTCTAGTTCTGTTCTAGTTCTGTTCTAGTTCTGTTCTAGTTCTGTTCTAGTTCTGTTCTAGTTCTGTTCTAGTTCTGTTCTAGTTCTGTTCTAGTTCTGTTCTAGTTCTGTTCTAGTTCTGTTCTAGTTCTGTTCTAGTTCTGTTCTAGTTCTGTTCTAGTTCTGTTCTAGTTCTGTTCTAGTTCTGTTCTAGTTCTGTTCTAGTTCTGTTCTAGTTCTGTTCTAGTTCTGTTCTAGTTCTGTTCTAGTTCTGTTCTAGTTCTGTTCTAGTTCTGTTCTAGTTCTGTTCTAGTTCTGTTCTAGTTCTGTTCTAGTTCTGTTCTAGTTCTGTTCTAGTTCTGTTCTAGTTCTGTTCTAGTTCTGTTCTAGTTCTGTTCTAGTTCTGTTCTAGTTCTGTTCTAGTTCTGTTCTAGTTCTGTTCTAGTTCTGTTCTAGTTCTGTTCTAGTTCTGTTCTAGTTCTGTTCTAGTTCTGTTCTAGTTCTGTTCTAGTTCTGTTCTAGTTCTGTTCTAGTTCTGTTCTAGTTCTGTTCTAGTTCTGTTCTAGTTCTGTTCTAGTTCTGTTCTAGTTCTGTTCTAGTTCTGTTCTAGTTCTGTTCTAGTTCTGTTCTAGTTCTGTTCTAGTTCTGTTCTAGTTCTGTTCTAGTTCTGTTCTAGTTCTGTTCTAGTTCTGTTCTAGTTCTGTTCTAGTTCTGTTCTAGTTCTGTTCTAGTTCTGTTCTAGTTCTGTTCTAGTTCTGTTCTAGTTCTGTTCTAGTTCTGTTCTAGTTCTGTTCTAGTTCTGTTCTAGTTCTGTTCTAGTTCTGTTCTAGTTCTGTTCTAGTTCTGTTCTAGTTCTGTTCTAGTTCTGTTCTAGTTCTGTTCTAGTTCTGTTCTAGTTCTGTTCTAGTTCTGTTCTAGTTCTGTTCTAGTTCTGTTCTAGTTCTGTTCTAGTTCTGTTCTAGTTCTGTTCTAGTTCTGTTCTAGTTCTGTTCTAGTTCTGTTCTAGTTCTGTTCTAGTTCTGTTCTAGTTCTGTTCTAGTTCTGTTCTAGTTCTGTTCTAGTTCTGTTCTAGTTCTGTTCTAGTTCTGTTCTAGTTCTGTTCTAGTTCTGTTCTAGTTCTGTTCTAGTTCTGTTCTAGTTCTGTTCTAGTTCTGTTCTAGTTCTGTTCTAGTTCTGTTCTAGTTCTGTTCTAGTTCTGTTCTAGTTCTGTTCTAGTTCTGTTCTAGTTCTGTTCTAGTTCTGTTCTAGTTCTGTTCTAGTTCTGTTCTAGTTCTGTTCTAGTTCTGTTCTAGTTCTGTTCTAGTTCTGTTCTAGTTCTGTTCTAGTTCTGTTCTAGTTCTGTTCTAGTTCTGTTCTAGTTCTGTTCTAGTTCTGTTCTAGTTCTGTTCTAGTTCTGTTCTAGTTCTGTTCTAGTTCTGTTCTAGTTCTGTTCTAGTTCTGTTCTAGTTCTGTTCTAGTTCTGTTCTAGTTCTGTTCTAGTTCTGTTCTAGTTCTGTTCTAGTTCTGTTCTAGTTCTGTTCTAGTTCTGTTCTAGTTCTGTTCTAGTTCTGTTCTAGTTCTGTTCTAGTTCTGTTCTAGTTCTGTTCTAGTTCTGTTCTAGTTCTGTTCTAGTTCTGTTCTAGTTCTGTTCTAGTTCTGTTCTAGTTCTGTTCTAGTTCTGTTCTAGTTCTGTTCTAGTTCTGTTCTAGTTCTGTTCTAGTTCTGTTCTAGTTCTGTTCTAGTTCTGTTCTAGTTATGTTCTAGTTCCGTTCTAGTTCTATTCCACTTTCACTTCTATTTTAATTATAGTTCTATTTTAGTTCTTTGCGTTTTTTTAAGTGATTTGCTTAATACCAGAAATATCTATTTTAAAAAATATTTATCAAAGTTCTTCTATAATGCACATCTTCTTTTTCATTAATATCCTTCTTTTTCACCTTAAGCCAATATTTGTTAATCAAAATTAATTGCTTTCATTGAGAAAAATATAAAACGTGACTAAGTAAGGAAAAAATCCAAAAAAAGTAATAAAAATCTGAAATTTTCAATTAATTTTTGCATCAATTTGATAATTGATTGAAATTGCAAAGTACGCAAAAAAAATAAATAAAACAAAGCTCAGAAAAATGTAGAAAAAATTAAGAAGAATTAAAAATAATTAAAAGAAATTGAATAGAAAATGAAAAAAAAAAAGATATTTGTGAAAACTTTAACCAAAGGATAATCAAAGTTAACATTATAAACTAAGAAAAGGATATACATACATATGTATGTATGTGAAGATATTAATATTTTAAAATTCTAAATTAGATTCTTGGCCCCAAGTAGGGAAACTTTGTACAAAATATTCAATTAACTATGACAAAAATAATAAGAAAAACAATTTTATTTTATTTTAGAAGCCAAATACAAAGCAAATTATTACAATTATCCAAACAAATCACACACACGCTCAAGCTCAAACAGGAAAAGGAACCATTACCAACACAATGAACCGAATAAATAAATACCAACAACAAACCCACGAAAACAATATACAAAAGGTTTCTTCGTTTTACCAAACAGAAAAGCCGTTATTGAGTAAACAATTAAGTAAACAATTAAAGAGCGAGAGAGTGAGTAAGAGAAGACAAAGAAACCTGTTTATATTGGATTATGTGACTGCTTGTGTAAATAAAAGCAATTCAATGACAACAACTGCCTACAAATAGTTCTAAGAATTTTGAATACAATTGTTGTTATTTCTAGAAATAAAAGGCTTAATTGTGAAGTAAACAGAAGTTATTGAAAATATGTTCTAACCCCAAAAATATGCTAATTATTAATGATAATAAAATTTATTACCTTATCAACTTATAATCTTTATTATGTGATTTTTATTAATTTGTTTTACCCTCATAAATCTTTTCTTTTTTTTATAACTTTTCAATATTTAATAAAACCAATATAAGTAATAAAATTCATATGTCACTCGTAAATCATTTTGAATATCCCCCGAATTTATTTCCTGTCATCATCATTATAATAATTTCTTTACATTTTATCATCACAAATTGACAAAATTTTAATTTTTGTTTCAGATTTTTATTATGTTTTTTTTTTGTTCTTGGATTTATTCTGGTTTTTAGCGTTTCCACTTAAGACAAAATGTTGTTTTATATTACCCGGTTTTTATGGTTTTTGTTGGTTTACAATCTTGCTGAAATATAATTTGGCCAATAAAGCTTTATACTTTGGAGGACTAAAGATTTTCTTTCTGACTATAAATGACACAATCTTTTTTTTTTTGTAGCCTTAAGTGTTGCTTGTTATCTTCGTAAATAAAAATCATGAAACAATTGAGGCCATAAAAATATGGTCATCAAAAGAACTTGTTGACTTTAATGTGCTTTAAAAGACAAAGTAAGTTAGCAACAGATAAGAAAAGTGAAAGAGAAATTCTAAGAAAGGATACTTAAAAACAAAAAATTGGTGAATTTTAATAAAAAATCTTTAGCTGAATTGGATTTTAAGCTGCTGAATGATAAGATTAATTAAGAATTTACAAAAAATCACATAGCTCAAATTTAAAAATTATCAAAAAAGTTTAGCTGAATTGAATTTCAAATATGATAATTGCTTTTTGACCTATAAGTCGTAGGAAAGGTTTAAAAATCAGCAAAAAAAACTATTAAAAAGTCTTGCTGAATTATATTTTAAAAGGCTGAATTATAATTTAGATTAATAATTTTCAAGGCAACTGCTAAATTGCCAAATTTTATTAAAAATCATCTAGCTGAATTGGATTTTAAGCAGCCAAATGCTTAGCTTATTTCAGAATTAATAAAAAAATTAATAAAAACTAAAAAATTATCAAAAAAAAAGTTTAGCTGAATTAAACTAAAGCTGGAGAATTGCTTTTTGATCTATAAATTCAAAGAAAAGTTTAAAAATCTGCAAAAAACTATAAAAGAGTCTTGCTGAATTATATTTCAAAAAGCTGAAATTCAATTTAATATAATCGTTTTCAAGAAAACTGCTCAATTGCTAAATTTTCTTAAAAAACATCAAGCTGAATTGGATTTAATGCTGCTGAATGCCTATATAATTTATGAAATTACATAAAAAACGTTAAACATATTTCAAAATTATCAAAAAAGTTTAGCTGAATTGAATTTCAAGTGGTTAAATTGCTATTTCGGTCAATAAATAACAAGAAAATTTTAAAGATTAGCAAAAAACTAAGAAAAAGTCTTACTTTATTACATTTTAGAAAGCTGAATTACAATTTAGAGAAATAATTTCAAAGAAAACTGCTAAAATCTCGTACATTAACAAAAAAAAGTATTAAGTTAATAAGGCTTAATGCTAAAAATTGTAAAATTTCTTACTTATAAATATCATAAAAATTAATCAAACATAGAAAAAGTCCAGCTGAATTATATTAACTGTGAAAAAAGTCTAGCTAAATTAAATTTAAAGTAGGTGAATTGCAACTTTCGAAGATAATTTATATGAAGATTGTTTAAGTTATAGGAAAAACCACTTTGTAATCATGCTGAATTATATTATAAAGTAGCTGAATTTATAAGAAAATTGTAAAAGTTATAGGAAAAACAACTTAAAAGTCTTGCTGAATTACATTTAAAGAAGCTGAATTGAACTTAAAATACATAAATATAATAAAATTTAAAATTTGTTCAAGGATTTCATATATAAATATCATTAAAATTGTTAAAATATGGAAAAAGTTCAGCTGAATAGTGTCAGAATTGTCATTTTATTATAGAATTTATAAAAAAAATATATGGAAATCAATGCAAAATAATATAGTAGTTTTGCTGAATTACGCTTAAAGTAGCTAAATTGCAATTTAAGGCAAGGACTTAAAGAAAATTAGAAAATTATTGAAAAAAGAGATAAAACATTTTTTTATACTCCAAATTAGTTCAAAAAAAATTGTTAAATTAAATTTTTTTATGTTATATTAACAATCTATACAAAAATCGCAAAATAATAAGTAAATACAACAAGGTCTAGCTGAATTGCTAAAACCTATGAATTTTGCTGAAAAAGTCTTGCTGAATTACATTTAAAGTAACTTAAATATTATTCAGCAAGACTTTTTCATGCTAAATACTAAATTAAATAACTTAATTATATTTTATGTGAATGCATTACAAAAAGTCTAGTTAAATTGTTGAAAATCTTAAAATTTTGTTGAAAAAGTCTTGCTGAATTACTTTTAATGAAGCTCAATAATATTTTTTTATAAATGACTTTAAGGATATTTGCAAAATTAGTATGAAATTTAACAAGAAGTCTTGCTGAATTGTTAAAAATCTTTAAATTTCATTGAAAAAGCCTTATTGAAATACATTTAAAGTTGCGAAGTTGTTTTTTACAACATTTTTACAACAAAAAAAACTTTTCCATAGTTGGTAGTTCATAATTACCTTTAATTTTCTGAATTCCCTTAACAGGTGCGTTCAATTTGTTGCAAAAACAGAAAATATTCTTAATAATTACTTTTGCGCTCACAATTAAAAACTTACTTCATCATATTTTAATTATAAACTTTGTATTCAACTTTTTCGCCACTCCTTCACAGTTTTCCCATAACTCAATTATTTGTAGTTTAAGTTTTAATTTTAATGCTTCAATGGCCAGTTTCAACCCAGAGAGGAAAAACTTTCCAGACCGTCACTTCTATGCTTCAATAGCTCTAGTCAGTGAAGGACAAAAGTTTTGTAGGAAATTTTTAAATGGTAAAATTTGTATGAGAAGAGTCAAGAGAAAATGGGAATATTTTAAGAAAAAGTCTAAAAGTATGCAACAGAAAGGGTTTGTTTTGTGTATTATTAATACAGCCTTAGAGTATGCTTAGTAATAGTTACTTTTCAAATATTAGAAATTCAGTATTTTTCAGCATACTTTTGGGCTTTCACAAAATTTGCATACTTTTAGGTTTATTGTTTTAAAATTGCCTTTGTAGTTTAAAAACATTCAATATTATTAAATATAATTAAAATTTTAATTATCTTAAGTCAGCGAAATAAATTTCCTTATTAAATTTTAATAAAAATGTTTAAGATTTTTTTTTGTCTTTTTTGTCTAACAAATTTCTTTTTGCAAATTTCTTAAAATAACATTTTTATTAAAACCTTAAAATTTATCTTCTTCTTCTTCCTTCATGTTTTCCGGTCAAAGTTTTATTATTAAAAAATATTTTACTCAAGACTTCCAGAACTTGTTAAAAACTTTGCTGTTTCTTTGCAACATTTAAGTGGCATATTTTGGTACAAAATGTAACTATTATTTACATAGTGTAAAGTTTGAGGAATTCATGGCAAAAATCTTAACCAAAAAATATGAAAAATAAATTTTCACAAAAAAAAACTTTGTCTCCAAACAAAACAAATTTTATAATAACATTTTGTTGGCAAGAGACACTTGGTCGAAATTTAATTTAATACGGGAACAATAAAAAACTAAACGACATACATTTTTTTTAATAAATCTTTAAACAAGTTGGCAAATTTGTATAAGATTAATGAACAAAAATCCAAGAATGTAATAGAAAAATATCTCAAAAAACAAAACTTAAATCAATTTAGCACAAACCCTGCAGCCTGAATACATTTTAAAATTATGACCTTTTTAGGGTATTAATTAAATAGAATTAGGTTTTCACAAAAAAAGTATATAATATAAATCCTTTTATATGAAAACGAAATAAGTTCCTGTTCCTTGGCCCTTTACATTTTGGCTTCGTTTAAAATTAATGTTTAATCTACATGCCTAGAATTATTGTAAACCTTTTCCTTGATTAAACTTAGAAAAACGAACACTTGTTATTTTATTCTCTTCCATTCAACCTTTGTAATGGTTTTTGTGGCCAAATAATAACATACAAATGGTTTTTAATTTTAAGATTAAAATAAAAATCTATTTAGGTACTTTCAAATATAGAAAGGAGTAAAAAACACATAATGACCTTTAAAGGATAAACAATTTAAAACATATAAATTCTTAAGCATACCTTAGGGAGATTTTAAATAATGGATCAATGAAATAAGATACCGTTATTGAAAACGTGGGTAAATTTTAAAAAACAAAAAAGAGAAAAAGATTCGACTGCAGAGGGTTAGAAGAGAACTAGAACAGAACTAGAACAGAACTAGAACAGAACTAGAACAGAACTAGAACAGAACTAGAACAGAACTAGAACAGAACTAGAACAGAACTAGAACAGAACTAGAACAGAACTAGAACAGAACTAGAACAGAACTAGAACAGAACTAGAACAGAACTAGAACAGAACTAGAACAGAACTAGAACAGAACTAGAACAGAACTAGAACAGAACTAGAACAGAACTAGAACAGAACTAGAACAGAACTAGAACAGAACTAGAACAGAACTAGAACAGAACTAGAACAGAACTAGAACAGAACTAGAACAGAACTAGAACAGAACTAGAACAGAACTAGAACAGAACTAGAACAGAACTAGAACAGAACTAGAACAGAACTAGAACAGAACTAGAACAGAACTAGAACAGAACTAGAACAGAACTAGAACAGAACTAGAACAGAACTAGAACAGAACTAGAACAGAACTAGAACAGAACTAGAACAGAACTAGAACAGAACTAGAACAGAACTAGAACAGAACTAGAACAGAACTAGAACAGAACTAGAACAGAACTAGAACAGAACTAGAACAGAACTAGAACAGAACTAGAACAGAACTAGAACAGAACTAGAACAGAACTAGAACAGAACTAGAACAGAACTAGAACAGAACTAGAACAGAACTAGAACAGAACTAGAACAGAACTAGAACAGAACTAGAACAGAACTAGAACAGAACTAGAACAGAACTAGAACAGAACTAGAACAGAACTAGAACAGAACTAGAACAGAACTAGAACAGAACTAGAACAGAACTAGAACAGAACTAGAACAGAACTAGAACAGAACTAGAACAGAACTAGAACAGAACTAGAACAGAACTAGAACAGAACTAGAACAGAACTAGAACAGAACTAGAACAGAACTAGAACAGAACTAGAACAGAACTAGAACAGAACTAGAACAGAACTAGAACAGAACTAGAACAGAACTAGAACAGAACTAGAACAGAACTAGAACAGAACTAGAACAGAACTAGAACAGAACTAGAACAGAACTAGAACAGAACTAGAACAGAACTAGAACAGAACTAGAACAGAACTAGAACAGAACTAGAACAGAACTAGAACAGAACTAGAACAGAACTAGAACAGAACTAGAACAGAACTAGAACAGAACTAAAGCAGAGCTTGAAGAGAAATAGAGCCTTATTTGATATATTGTAAACAAAGTGTCGCATATTTCAAGGGTCAACAAGTTAAACCTTTGAAAATTTTTAAAAGTTACTTTTATAATTTTTAATAAATTTGCCAGTACTTGTAATTGTATATAAAACCATAGCAATTTTGTAGGCGTTAAACAAGTAGGGTTTTGTTTGTTGTATAATTTGGAAACATGTTTCTATTTATTTTGAATATTCATCAATTGGTTCAATAAAATATTCGCTTTGTAAATAAAATATTGTTCATAGTGATAATAATGTTCCCAACCAAATTACATTCACTAGCCTTCCTTCAGGCTGGCGTAGAATGATTGATGAATGTTAGAGTTGCTTTAAAAAAAAATTGGTTTTTACATTCATACACTTGTATATTTGTAGTTTTGTGATGCCCTCAGCCTTTCTTTTCCAAGTTATTATTAACTTTTTGGTATTACGTCTATGCAACATGAGGCCGCAAATGACAGCTATGAGACAGTTACATGGTACAAAGTAAAATGTCAGTATTTTTGCAAATATTGCAAAAAGCTATTTTATGGGAAAATTTTAGTGATGAGTTGAAAAAAGTAGGAAAGCCGGCAGGCAGGACTTTGTTAAGAAACATAAACGAATAAAAATAACTTATAGCAAATATAGTTGTGCAAAATAAGCAAATATGATCAAATATTTGATGATGATATAATGGGAATTCCATGTTAAGTTTCATGATAAATTCTCTAAGATTGACTGTTGCAAAATAAATGAAAAACAGATTTTTGTTAACCTTTCAAAATCAAGTCCTTTTCTTAAAACTGTGTTATTAATGATTAAAATAATCCTATTATATTGCGACACAAATCTTCTATTCAAATAATTGTTTCTTACTAAACAAATAAAATATGTATAAATCTATAATCTGTCGCTTGTTCTAAATGTTCATTACTCAAAATGTCATCTTATTCTTAGCAAGTGTTTCATGAATTTGTAAACTATTTTACATAAAATGAAAACTATTAAATATTTACCCATTAGAAGACAAATAAATGATATCTAAAATAATCTTCTTAAAATACAACCACATATCAAAATCAACAAATTCTTAGCATAAATATTTAACACATTTCTAATGACAGAAAGGATATGTTAAAATTAAGTAGAGATTTTAATTTTAAAATGAAGACAATAATTCTTTAAACATTTAAATTTGGCAAGTGTATAAGATTTTCTTTAATTATAAAGTTTAATTAAATGTTTCTTTGTTCAACAAAACTCATCTGTTTAACTTCAAGACCTTAAGATTTGAAAATGTCAAATGACATAAGAGGCTTAATGGTGAACATAATTTGCTTATAAATTAAATTTAATAAATAAAGAAAAGTTAATAATTTAAAGAAAAAAAGCTTGTTGTTCGTTTCTAGTTCAAAATAAACAGAAATACTTATTGTTGCACCTTAAAGTATACTTTAGTTTTATATGCTGGCACAAGAAATAGAAATTTGCAAAAATTCTAAAATACTACTTAAGATCCTTTTAAGAATTGGTAAATGAAAAAGGTAAATAACGATAATTACAACCAAAAGTATGCAATATTTTTACTAAAGAAATTAAAAACTATTTTTTGTAAAATAAGTTTGTCTTAGTCATTTTATATGACTTTTTTCATTGTTTTAGCAACAATAGATTAATATTTATCATTAATTGTTCCTTTTTTTTTTTGAATTTGACTGTTCCTGTTAACAAGTTTGTAAGACTCCATTTGAAGTACCAGGTAACCTAATACAAAAGAGAAGCTGTTAACTACATGATTTTTCTTCATGGCATTAAACAAATTTTATCTTTATGTCTCTATTGTTAAATGACTTATGGATTTTTGTTAAATAAACTGGAAATTGTTTTGTTCTACACTTGTCCATAAATACTAGATGCTTTATGTCTTTATTTAGCAAAATTTATTGTCAGTTCTTCTTTCGACTTGGCCAATGCAATTCTGTTAACAAGACGGACTCTAGCAGTAGCAGCCATAAATATCCTGTACAAGTTTATGACATTTACGGAGAAAACAATGCAAAGGTTGTTCTAGAAAAAAAATATAATTCTTTTGAAATGAAAAACTGAAAATTAATCATAAGATTTGCTTTTCTTGTGAATGGAGCAAAGTTATACAATCGGCTTAAATGTGCATACATTTAGGTCAATGCAAATGTTCACTCTGGTTCTAGGGTTAAGGAGTTGAAGTTATTGTTTTTGTGTTGAAAGACTTTTCAGAATTTATAATACAATTTATTTATGTTTTTGTGTCACTCAGATGATTTAACCTGTTCATTGTTAAACGTTTGTGAAATGTAAATGTTGAGTGTTACACAGATAATGAGTAGAAAGTATTCGGTTCATGTGTACTATACTTTTCATAAAAAGTGTACATATTTTTCGTGTACGCAGTGTAAACAGTTTGTGTGAACTTTAGCCTTTATAGAGAGAGTACACAGTTTCCGTGTACTCTACCCTATAAAGAATGTTTACATAGTTTCTGTGTACTCTACTCGAAGTAGTGTGTACACAGTTTCTGTGCACTCTGTTAAAAAACTGTGTATATACAGTTTCTGTGTACCCTACTTTATATTTAGAGTGTACAAAGTTTCTGTGTACTCTAATATATATTATGTGTGTACTCAGTTTCTGTGTACCCAACTCTATATTAAGAGTGTACACAGTTTCTGTGTACTCTACTCCAAATATAGTGTGTACTCAGTTTCTGTGTACTCTACTCCAAATAGAGTGTATACACAGTTTATGTGTACTCTACTCTATATTAAGTGTGTACACAGTTTCTGTGTACTCTACTCTAAATAGAGTGTGTACACAGTTTCTGTGTACTATACTCCAAATAGAGTGTGTACTCAGTTTCTGTGTACTCTACTCCAAATAGAGTGTATACACAGTTTATGTGTACTCTACTCTATATTAAGTGTGTATACAGTTTCTGTGTACTCTACTCTAAATAGAGTGTGTACACAGCTTCTGTGTACTATACTCCAAATAGAGTGTGTACACTGTTTCTGTGTACTCTACTCTAAATAGAGTGTTGCTGTGTACTCTACTCTGTATTAAGTGTGTACACAGTTTCTGTGTACTCTGCTCTAAAAAGAGTGTGTACACAGTTTCTGTGTACTCTACTCCAAATATAGTGTGTACATAGTTTCTGTGTACTCTACTCTAATAGAGTGTGTACACAGTTTCTGTGTACTCTACTCCAAATAGAGTGTGTACACAGATTCTGTGTACTCTATTCTGTATTAATCGTGTACACAGTTTCTGTGTACTCTGCTCTAAATAGAGTGTGTACACAGTTTCTGTGTACTCCACTCCAAATAAAGTGTGTACGTAGTTTCTGTGTACTCTACTGTAATAGAGTGTGTACACAGTTTCTGTGTACTCTACTCCAAATAGAGTGTGTACACAGATTCTGTGTACTCTATTCTGTATTAAGCGTGTACACAGTTTCTGTGTACTCTGTTCTAAATAGAGTGTGTACACAGTTTCTGTGTACTCTACTCCAAATAGAGTGTATACACAGTTTTTGTGTACTCTACTCTATATTAAGTGTGTACACAGTTTCTGTGTACTCTACTCTAAATAGAGTGTGTACACAGTTTCTGTGTACTCTACTCTATACAGTATATTAACACAGTTTCTGTGTACTCTACTCTAAATAGAGTGTGTACACAGTTTCTGTGTACACAATTTCTCCGCACTCTACTCTGACATGATTACAGCTTATGTCTCCTTCAGAAATCTTGTTATTTTTTCTCCAATAAATTCATTTTCCAATTAAATACTTTTACATATTTCCACTTTGTTACACAATTTCACTTACGCATTTGAGAATTTCTCCCCTTAACACATAAGCAATAAGATCCCATATAAGTCCTTACAAACAATTGAAAATAAAGTAACAATTGAAGCCTTTCGAAAGTAGTATCCAGTATTTTATTTAACATCGTAACATTCCCCAGCAATTAAACTCATATATAGTAAATTACTCTGGTGTTGCTGGCTCCTTTAGGTAGGCAACACAAAAATTGAAATCCTATCAATTGAACTACATGAGTCCTGTGTACAAATATATTGATTTTATTTTTATTTCTTGTTACATGCTCCACTTTTTCAGGACTTTTTTTCGTATTAATAGTAAAGAAAAAAATTCTTATTCATAAAAATGTATACAAAACGTATTGAGAATGGGCCTAACTGCCCTGAGGTAGCCAGCATAACATTTTTTTATTTGAAGGAGTAAAAGGCGTAGACGTAAAGGAAACATTTGTACACATGTATCTGGAGAAGAGGTGTTATGCATCGTTAACAAGTACATAAAAGTACAAGTACCGATTGTAGCTCCTGGATGTCTTTGGGTTTATGTAAACAAATTTTATGGTCTTCTATGGTCTTTTTTATTGTATTCCTTTCAATTATTTTTCGAAAAAGCAAACAATTAAATACAAGCTTAAGTATATAACCAGGTCTCCTTTTAATATTTCTCTCATACAGAACAAAAATACTTAAGGTTTAACTACTTTACGTGTACACGTTTTTGTTCTGCTCATTTTAGGATTTTTTATGTTTTGTCTGTACTAAACTCAACAGGCGTATGATTTTAATGATTCCCTTAAGGCATCATAAATGTTTTTATTCCTTAATATTCTTGACCCAAAAAGTCATTTTAATTTTCCCCCAAAAAAAGATATATATATTTAAATTATTAAACACAAAAAAGTTTGAAACCAAGAAACGAATGAAAGACCATGACCAGTCTATGACTAGACTATGACTAGACTATGACTAGACTATGACTAGACTATGACTAGACTATGACTAGACTATGACTAGACTATGACTAGACTATGACTAGACTATGACTAGACTATGACTAGACTATGACTAGACTATGACTAGACTATGACTAGACTATGACTAGACTATGACTAGACTATGACTAGACTATGACTAGACTATGACTAGACTATGACTAGACTATGACTAGACTATGACTAGACTATGACTAGACTATGACTAGACTATGACTAGACTATGACTAGACTATGACTAGACTATGACTAGACTATGACTAGACTATGACTAGACTATGACTAGACTATGACTAGACTATGACTAGACTATGACTAGACTATGACTAGACTATGACTAGACTATGACTAGACTATGACTAGACTATGACTAGACTATGACTAGACTATGACTAGACTATGACTAGACTATGACTAGACTATGACTAGACTATGACTAGACTATGACTAGACTATGACTAGACTATGACTAGACTATGACTAGACTATGACTAGACTATGACTAGACTATGACTAGACTATGACTAGACTATGACTAGACTATGACTAGACTATGACTAGACTATGACTAGACTATGACTAGACTATGACTAGACTATGACTAGACTATGACTAGACTATGACTAGACTATGACTAGACTATGACTAGACTATGACTAGACTATGACTAGACTATGACTAGACTATGACTAGACTATGACTAGACTATGACTAGACTATGACTAGACTATGACTAGACTATGACTAGACTATGACTAGACTATGACTAGACTATGACTAGACTATGACTAGACTATGACTAGACTATGACTAGACTATGACTAGACTATGACTAGACTATGACTAGACTATGACTAGACTATGACTAGACTATGACTAGACTATGACTAGACTATGACTAGACTATGACTAGACTATGACTAGACTATGACTAGACTATGACTAGACTATGACTAGACTATGACTAGACTATGACTAGACTATGACTAGACTATGACTAGACTATGACTAGACTATGACTAGACTATGACTAGACTATGACTAGACTATGACTAGACTATGACTAGACTATGACTAGACTATGACTAGACTATGACTAGACTATGACTAGACTATGACTAGACTATGACTAGACTATGACTAGACTATGACTAGACTATGACTAGACTATGACTAGACTATGACTAGACTATGACTAGACTATGACTAGACTATGACTAGACTATGACTAGACTATGACTAGACTATGACTAGACTATGACTAGACTATGACTAGACTATGACTAGACTATGACTAGACTATGACTAGACTATGACTAGACTATGACTAGACTATGACTAGACTATGACTAGACTATGACTAGACTATGACTAGACTATGACTAGACTATGACTAGACTATGACTAGACTATGACTAGACTATGACTAGACTATGACTAGACTATGACTAGACTATGACTAGACTATGACTAGACTATGACTAGACTATGACTAGACTATGACTAGACTATGACTAGACTATGACTAGACTATGACTAGACTATGACTAGACTATGACTAGACTATGACTAGACTATGACTAGACTATGACTAGACTATGACTAGACTATGACTAGACTATGACTAGACTATGACTAGACTATGACTAGACTATGACTAGACTATGACTAGACTATGACTAGACTATGACTAGACTATGACTAGACTATGACTAGACTATGACTAGACTATGACTAGACTATGACTAGACTATGACTAGACTATGACTAGACTATGACTAGACTATGACTAGACTATGACTAGACTATGACTAGACTATGACTAGACTATGACTAGACTATGACTAGACTATGACTAGACTATGACTAGACTATGACTAGACTATGACTAGACTATGACTAGACTATGACTAGACTATGACTAGACTATGACTAGACTATGACTAGACTATGACTAGACTATGACTAGACTATGACTAGACTATGACTAGACTATGACTAGACTATGACTAGACTATGACTAGACTATGACTAGACTATGACTAGACTATGACTAGACTATGACTAGACTATGACTAGACTATGACTAGACTATGACTAGACTATGACTAGACTATGACTAGACTATGACTAGACTATGACTAGACTATGACTAGACTATGACTAGACTATGACTAGACTATGACTAGACTATGACTAGACTATGACTAGACTATGACTAGACTATGACTAGACTATGACTAGACTATGACTAGACTATGACTAGACTATGACTAGACTATGACTAGACTATGACTAGACTATGACTAGACTATGACTAGACTATGACTAGACTATGACTAGACTATGACTAGACTATGACTAGACTATGACTAGACTATGACTAGACTATGACTAGACTATGACTAGACTATGACTAGACTATGACTAGACTATGACTAGACTATGACTAGACTATGACTAGACTATGACTAGACTATGACTAGACTATGACTAGACTATGACTAGACTATGACTAGACTATGACTAGACTATGACTAGACTATGACTAGACTATGACTAGACTATGACTAGACTATGACTAGACTATGACTAGACTATGACTAGACTATGACTAGACTATGACTAGACTATGACTAGACTATGACTAGACTATGACTAGACTATGACTAGACTATGACTAGACTATGACTAGACTATGACTAGACTATGACTAGACTATGACTAGACTATGACTAGACTATGACTAGACTATGACTAGACTATGACTAGACTATGACTAGACTATGACTAGACTATGACTAGACTATGACTAGACTATGACTAGACTATGACTAGACTATGACTAGACTATGACTAGACTATGACTAGACTATGACTAGACTATGACTAGACTATGACTAGACTATGACTAGACTATGACTAGACTATGACTAGACTATGACTAGACTATGACTAGACTATGACTAGACTATGACTAGACTATGACTAGACTATGACTAGACTATGACTAGACTATGACTAGACTATGACTAGACTATGACTAGACTATGACTAGACTATGACTAGACTATGACTAGACTATGACTAGACTATGACTAGACTATGACTAGACTATGACTAGACTATGACTAGACTATGACTAGACTATGACTAGACTATGACTAGACTATGACTAGACTATGACTAGACTATGACTAGACTATGACTAGACTATGACTAGACTATGACTAGACTATGACTAGACTATGACTAGACTATGACTAGACTATGACTAGACTATGACTAGACTATGACTAGACTATGACTAGACTATGACTAGACTATGACTAGACTATGACTAGACTATGACTAGACTATGACTAGACTATGACTAGACTATGACTAGACTATGACTAGACTATGACTAGACTATGACTAGACTATGACTAGACTATGACTAGACTATGACTAGACTATGACTAGACTATGACTAGACTATGACTAGACTATGACTAGACTATGACTAGACTATGACTAGACTATGACTAGACTATGACTAGACTATGACTAGACTATGACTAGACTATGACTAGACTATGACTAGACTATGACTAGACTATGACTAGACTATGACTAGACTATGACTAGACTATGACTAGACTATGACTAGACTATGACTAGACTATGACTAGACTATGACTAGACTATGACTAGACTATGACTAGACTATGACTAGACTATGACTAGACTATGACTAGACTATGACTAGACTATGACTAGACTATGACTAGACTATGACTAGACTATGACTAGACTATGACTAGACTATGACTAGACTATGACTAGACTATGACTAAACTATGACTAGACTATGACTAGACTATGACTAGACTATGACAATGACAATTTTGTATTTGTACAGAAAATCCTGCTCGTTTGTAAACATAAATAACCATTTAGTCCTTTTTATGTCTTAGATGGTTTCAAATGTTAAGTGTTTTGTAAATATTTTATATTTTTCCTTTTCAATTAAAGAAGTTGCATCTTTTATAAGGGGAAAGGAAAGAATTTATTAGTTCCAGAGAATTGTGAGAAGAATATTGTCTTATATTTGCCCTGATATTAAGCTTTAAGTAATTTATAGCTTAAGTTGCTGTCATATACTTGTAGCTTGTAAATGGTTTTAGTTTTAATTTTTCTTTTATCCTGTTTCTTAGCTAAAGGACTTGAATTTTTGTTTTTTGTAATAGAATTTGGTTTTTGCTGGATAATTAATGTTGCAGCTTAAATTTAGTTGCAAGTGGAAAATTTCGCAAATATTTATTTTAAAATTTTAGAGCTGCACTTATTCTTTAGCGTTTAGTTATTTGCAACTTTTTGTCTTGTGCTTAAACATTTGCAGGAAATAAAAACAACATGTTTCTACAATTTATGGAGGAGTTAAATTACACAACAGCCAAGAACATGTTTCCCGGAAGAATTAAAACCAAAACAGCCAACAAGAAGGTGGACACTAATGGAGTATAAATATAACAAGAATTAAAAAAAGGATAGTAGCAGAATAACTACTTGGTAATATTGTACTACAATGTAATTAAAAAGCTAACCTAAATGTATTCTTTTAATATTTTATACCTTAAAAGGCTGCTTAACAATTTAAGTGAAATTTGCTACAAACGCCTTAAGGTAGGCTATAAATATTACTTTAAAAGCTTTTAATTTCAGTTAGCACTCATAAAATCAATAATTACTAGATTAGAGTTTCATCTTAACTTAATTGCAATTTGCTCGTCTCTTTAATAATTCAAATCAATTTTTCCTTGTATTTAAAATAATTAAATTTTGATCTCTCACTGATTTTAGTTAATTCCATTTTCCACTTAGAACTTCTAACACTTTCATGTAATCCCATTATATTGCATTAAGGATAATATTTAATGAAAGCATTAAAAAGATTATTTTAAAACAAAATATTCTTAAAGGCTTAAAAAGCTCTAAAATCTTTCTTAAAGAAAATAAAGTTTCATTAACCCTTAGCTAAAGTTTAAGGTAAAATTACTTAATTATATAACAAAAAGCCGGACCATCTTAAGGAAAAAGGAAAATACTTACAAGATATTGCTTAAACAAAAGACGAAAAAATATTGCAATAATAATTTAAAGCATATTTAAGGGGTAAAGGAAATGTTTTTGTTTTGCAAAAGAAACTCAAAACAACAATAGTCCCTCGTTCGAGGCTGTTTATAGTATAAAAAGGTAAGGAAGATATTTTGCAAAAATTTAAAGCACATTTTAGGGGTTACCAAAATATTTTTGGATTTCAATGGAAAGCTTCAAAACAACAGGGGCCAAATCGTTGCATTCGATATCGATCAAATTGCAAGATATTTTAGAAGAATTTGTGCAGCATACTTTTAGGACATTGTAACTAATTTGTCAAAAGTTCCCTGACAGTAAAAGAATTTCAAACTTTAAACTAAATGTTTCGAAAAACAAACGGATATTTTTAGACATCAGATTTTGTTTAACTTGTTTTCAAAATAAATTATTTTTAAAATCCCTAAGGTATGTTACACAATATTCACTAAAAAGTCTAAGTTTTCTATCAATACCGAATGTGACGTTTTAACTTTAAGTTAAGAACAAATAACCCCTTAAATGTAAATGATATCTATCAAATGAAATACAAGTTTTTTAAGTCTTCTAAAAATACGAAAATAACATTGAGTTCTTATAACATCGCTTCTGCGTTATCTTTCTAGTTCTTAGTAAAATAAACATTCCATTTTGTATAGGCACAAGTAAATTTTTTTTCTGATCTGTCGTCAAGTCGTTTGGAAGTTTCGGGAAAAGCATTTTTGATTTTCAATAGAAGTTTAACATGGCCCGCCTCAGATTTTTTAAGAATACAAAGATTTTTAATGGTTTTTACTTCTAAATGTAAGTTATATGGGAAACCTTTTTAATTTCTATAAGCAACCTTCGGCACGCCGAACATTTTTGAAAATTTCATTCCCTACAAAATAAATACCCATAAATTTGGTTCTTTTTTACAAATCTTAAAATATTTACTAAAATCTTGAAAACTTTTTATTATTTTCTGATTTTTAAAATAGAATTTTGAAATGGCCCGCCACATATTTTCTAAATATATAGAAATTTTCCCAAAATTTTAGTAAAAATCTAAAGATTGTGATCGATTTCCTGTTTTTCAATAAAATGTCAATATGACCCACCAACTATTTGCATTTATTTGCAAACATTTTCTATTTCGGCTTAAGTTTTCATGATTTTTAATCGACTTTTATTATGGCCCTCCTCAGATTTTCTAAAAATGCAAAGATTTTAAACTGTAATTATACTTAAAAGTGAGTAAAATAGAAAAGCTTTATTATTTCCTTACACCAAAAGTGGCCCGCCTAAAATTTGGAAGCATTTGATTTTTTATTTATTAATATTCATTAATTAGGATCTACCCGAACAAATCACTTTATATTTACTAAATTCTTATATAAATCTCAATATTATTTGAAGGAAGTTGGCATTTTTCATATTTTCTAAGTTTTTCAATTTTATAATGGCCCGCCTCAGATTTTTATCTGTTATAGCTCTTAAAGTAACTTATGTAGTAAGTCCTTATAATTTTCATGTTTCAACTATGGCTCCCCTATAAGTTTTGAACATTTAATTGCTTTAAACCTTAGAATACGGATGTGAGATTCCACCTAAATAAATCTAAAATATTTACAAAATTCTTATGAAAATATCGAAAGAATTTTTGAAAAAATACAATTTTTCATATTTTCTGAGATTTTTCGAGAAGAATTTTTTAATGGCCCGCCTCAGATTTTCTATAAGTATCAAGATTTTTTATGTAATTGCCTTCAAAAGTAAGTTATATAGGAAGTCTTTAAAATTTCTTTATTTTTTCTTTGGTCCGTCAAAAATTTTGGGACATATATTACTTTTACCTTCATTTTAATCTTATTATTTTAACTTATTTAATCTTTATATATTTACAATATTCTAGCGATTTTTTATAGGCAATTTTTAGGTTTTTTAAATGAATTTTACTATGGCCCGCCTTAAAGCTTTTAGTTGTAATAACACTTAAGAGTAAGTGTGACAACAAACCTTAATTATTTCCTTATTCTTGTTAGGGCATGCCTAAAATTTTTGGACATTTTTTTAGTTTTAACTTCAGGGTTCGCAAAATAAGTCGCACCATATTTAATATTTATATATTTACAATATTCTTGCGATTTTTTATAGGCAATTTTTAGATTTTTTAAAAGAATTTTACTACGGCCCGCCTTAAAGTTTTTCGAAAAATATAATATTTTAGTTGTAATAACACTTAAGAGTAAGTGTGACAACAAACCTTAATTATTTCCTTATTCTTGATAGGGTCCGCCTAAATTTTTTGGACATTTTTTTTAGTTTTAACTTCAGGGTTCGCATAATAAGTCGCACCTTATTTTATCTTTATATATTTACAATATTCTAGCGTTTTTTATAGACAATTTATAGGCTTTTTAATAGAATTTTAACATGGCCCGCCTCAAAATTTTTCAAAAAATATAACATTTTATTTGTAATAACACTTAAGAGTAAGTGTAACAGTAAACCTTAATTATTTCCTTATTCTTGATAGGGCCCGCCTAAAATTTTTGGACATTTTTTTAGTTTTAACTTCAGTGTTCGCAAAATAAGTCGCACTTTATTTTATTATATAAATTACAATATTCTTGCGATTTTTTATAGACAATTAATAGGTTTTTTAATAGAATTTTTATATGGCCCGCCTAAAAATTTATAAAAAAAATATAACATTTTAGTTCTAATAACACTTAAGAGTAAGTGCAACAGCAAACCTTAATTATTTCCTAATTCCTGATATGGCCCGCCTAAAATTTTTGGACATTTTATTATCTTTAACTTGAGGATCAGGAAACTAGGAACCATATAAATAATTTTTGAAGTATTTACTAAATTCTTATTAAAATCACTTAATAATTTTGTGTTTTTAAAAACATTGACATAGTTTTAGGCTGCTATATAGATTACACTGTGCTTGATTTTGACAAATTTTTTTTTACCGACAAAAGGAAGACCTAGTGGGTAAAGATAAATCGAGTACGCTGAATTCAATGGTGCTAACTGTTTTTGTAGGTTAGGTTTAGTTTTCGAGATATAGCTTTTAAAAAAAATAGAGGAGGTTGCTCAATAAACATTCGCGTAACTCGAAAACTGTTTATTTCTTAAACTAAGTAAAAAACCGAAATTCGTTATTAAAATTATCTTTCAGAAATACTAAATATTTTTGTAATACGAACAGTCCGTTTGAAAATAATTTTTTTTTTTTTTCTTTTTTTTTGCAAAAAAAATATATATATTTTTTATTTTATTTTGTAATAATTTTTGTGATTTTTAAAAACGACTGCTAAGATTAAAAAAATAATTAGTGTTCCTAAAAGATAATTTCGTTGCCGAATTTCGGTTTTTTAACTTAGTTCAAGAAATTAAAGAGTTTTCGAGTTACTCGAACTCGAGTTTCTGAAATATGAATTTGTTGCCGAATTTCGATTTGTTCGCTAAGTTCAAGAAAATGAACAATTTTCAAGTTACCCGAATATTTATTGCGCAACCTCATCCATTTTTTAAATAATGCTATATCTGGAAAACTAGAGCTAACCATTGAATTCAGCGTACTCCAATTATCTTTAACCACTAGGTGTATTAGCGTTTTTACGATATTCAAGGCTATTATATGTAATTGTACTAAAATCAAGCAATTCTTGTGGATGTTACGCCGCTTTGAGTGCTCTGATATTTCCTTTGAAAACTGTATTAGTTACAACACAACAACTTTAATCATTTGCAAATAAGATATTATTTTTCCAATTATCTTTCCCCGTAATAAAACAAATCGCTCCAGACAGCTTTATTAAAGTAAGAAATTTAATACACATACACAAATATATATCACACTCAAAAGCGAGGTTATTAAATAAATAGATAAAAAAAATATGAAGCATAACTTAAGGCTCATAGACACTTGCACCTTAAAAAGAAGATTGACTCTTAAATTTTCAAGCAGACATCCAAACCTTTATTTGGCAACTACTCAAACAATCCTACCATTATTGGGCAATTAAATTGTCTGTCTAGTCTTTGCTAATATTAAGCACGTTTAAAGAAACGTTTGCCTACTTTCAGGGCGCCTTTTTAATTTAAGGGCAATAAAAATACACAAGCAACTATTTTATAAAACATAAAGCGATTATGGCACTAAAGCCAAATCTAGCCTTTATTAGATACATATACATATGTATATACAGACCTTAAAAAGTTTATAAACAGGTTAAGGCAGTAAAAGTAAGGTGGCAAAACAAAACGTGTAGCCTACTTTTGGGCTCACTACTTTTGGCAAATAACATTAAAGCCATCAAATATTAATGTGTGAACAAAAGTTTAAACAAAATCCACTTTTACAATGAAAACAAGACTCTCAGTAAAATAAAGCTCTCACAAAATTTGTAAAAAGAGAGCAATTACCATTTGAAGTCAATAAAATATTAAAGTGTAATGCTAAGAAAGCTTTCAAACCTTCCCATACCCCTAAGTTGCGAGGCAACTTATTTCATCAATTCTCTTGGTTTTCATTTGTGGACTTAACTCTCTTAGGATTGCCAACTTTACAAGGTCAAATTCTTGTTTGAATATTTTACTTTGTCCTCTTTTTGTTTGTGGAGAGCGAATTCCTAAATGACAAATAAATTATTGAAATGGTAAAGAGAAGATACCAAAAAAAAATAAAGTTTGCATAGAAAATTTCGCGACCTATTTGTATTGTTTGCCAAAAAGATTTTTTCACAACCGGCAGAAAATGGAATGCATTTTAAATAAGGAAAAAAAGGTAAGAAGAAGCGAAACAATTGAAAGATTGAATTCAAAACTTTTAAGACAAAAAAATTTTAAAAGAAAAATTTTATATAAAAAATTTTTTTTAAAAGAAATATTTTATATCGAAAATTTTTTTATAAGAAAGATTTTATATCGAAAGATTTTATATCGAAAATTTTTTTAAAAGTAAAATTTTAAATCAAAAATTTTATTAAAAAAAAATTTTATGTTGAAAATTTTTCTAAAAAAAAAAATTTATATCAAAAATTTTTGCAAACGAAAACTTTTATGGCGAAAAGTTTTGTAAAAGAAAATTTTTCTAAAAGAAAAATTGTATATAGAAAATTTTTCTAAAAGAAACATTTTATATCAAAAGTTTTTCTAAAAGAAAAATTTGATATCAAAAATTTTTGTAAATGAATATTTTTATGTTGAAAATTTTTCTTAAAGAAAAATTTTTCTAAGAGAAAAATTTTATATCGAAAATTTTTATCATAAATTTTTGTAAAAGAAAAAGAAAATTTTTCGAAAAAAATTATTTTATATCGAAAATTTTTCTTAAAGAAAATTTGTATATAAAAAATTTTTCTTAAAGAAAAATTTTATATCGAAAGTTTGTCTAAAAAGAAAAATATCGAAAATTTTTCTAAAATAAAAATTTTATATCGAAAGTTTTTCTAAAACATAAAGTTTGTATCGAAAATTTTTCTAAAAAAAAATTATATCAATAATTTTTATGAAACAAAAATTTTATATCGAAAATTTTTCTAAAAGAAAAATTTTATATCGAACATTTTTCTTAACGAAAAATTTGAAATCGAAAATTTTTCTAAAAGAAAAATTTTATATCGAAAATTTTTATTTCGTAAAAATCGTATATCGAAAATTTTTTTAAAAGAAAAATTTTATATCGAAAAGTTTATATCGAAAATTTTTCTAAATGAATATTCTTTATTTACAATATTCTAGCGATTTTTTATAGGCAATTTTTAGGTCTTTTTAAAGAATTTTACTATGGCCCGCCTTAAAGTTTTTCGAAAAATATAACATTTTAGTTGTAATAACACTTAAGTGTAAGTGTGACAACAAACCTTAATTATTTCCTTATTCTTGATAGGGCGATTTTTACGAAAAAACTTATTTCGTAAAAATCGCGTATCGAAAATTTTTTTAAAAGAAAAATTTTATATCGAAAAGTTTATATCGAAAATTTTTCTAAATGAAAAAAATTTTCTAAAAGAAAAATTTTACATCTAAAATTTTTCTATAAGAAAATTTTATTTAAAAATTTTGTATCGAAATTTTTCGTAAAAGAAAAATTTATATCGAAATTTTTCTAAAAGAAAAATATTTTATCGAAATTTTTTCGGAAAGAAAAATTTTATATCGAACAATTTTCGAATCGAAAAATTTTGTATTAAAAATTTTTCTAAAAAAAATTTTATATCAAAAATTTTTCTAAAAGAAAAATTTGATATAGAAAATTTTTCTAAAAGAAAAATTTTATATTGAAAATTTTTCACAAAGAAAATTTTTCGGAAAGAAAAATTTTATATCGAAAAATTTTCTAAACGAAAAATTTATATCGAAATTTTTTCTAAATGAAAAATTTTATATTGAAAATTTTTTTAAAAGAAAAATTTGATATCGAAAATTTTTCTAAAAGAAAAATTTTATATCGAAAATTTTTCTATAACAAAAAATTTTATATTGAAAATTTTTATTTCAAAATTTTTCAATAAATTTACATCGAAAATTTTTTCCAAAGGAAATATTTTGTATCTTAATTTTTTCTATAACAAAAATTGTATATCGAAAATTTTTCTAAAAGAATAATTTTATATCGAAAATTGTTCAGTCTTATTCATTGTTACAACTCTATTCTCTATCTAGTTTTAGCATTTCTGTTTACTGTTAGTGCCTTTCTAGTTTAACATAAAAACTATTGCCTACTTTTAGGCTTAATTTAATCAAATATTTTAGTTTACTTCAATAGAATTTAATTAAATATTTATTTGAAAGCTATTTGTTAATATTTCTCTATTTATTTAATAAAAACAACCTTAAAAATATTATCTTCTTTCTTCAAAAAAACCTTTCCTGTTTTTTTAAGTAGTAAATATTTACATTTTTTATTAATTTGTTATCATCAGGTACTTTTATGAAAAATACCACATGCCATTTAAACACTTATAAAAAATTATAATTAAATTATTCCCCTAAATATGAAATAATTCTGTGTTATTACCTTTTGGATTTATTGAATAAAAGCAATAACAGAAAAAACTCTAAAAGTGATGAGAAGGAAAAAATCTATTCGATGGCCAATTGAGTTTGTTCACACAACATTCAACTTTATCAACTCAGTTTTTACAAGGAAATGCCATTCATTTAACAGATTCAGATCCTTTTTTTTTTTCTTCATATAAAATTATATTTATGTGACAGAAGTGCAGGAATAAACTAAATGAAAATGAATGAAACATGTAAAAATTACCTACTTACAAAAAGATAATATTTAATACTTGAGGCATACAAAAACATGTGCAATAAACACATTTATTCACACAGAATCTGGGAAAATGAAGGACGGACGGAGAGACAGACCGACAGACATTCAGTCTTTATACTAGCATGAAACCGAAGGATGCATGAGTAAGCAAAATTAATTAACCAGCTTTTTTCCCTATTTTAATTTTCTTCTCGCTTCTGCAATAAGTGGCTGCCTTTTTTGGAGTAAATAAATTTTTGCAAATGTCGACATATGTATGACATACATTGTTTGCTTGTATGAGTGTGTGTCAGAGTGTGAATGCATATTAAGGAAATCTACTGCTTTTAAATTTTAATTCACATTAAAAATTGTTTAAGTTCAGAGTTGATAAAATGTGTCATAAATTAAATAATATATTTGTAAATAAATATGTGCATTTCGGTAAAAGTTGCAGTTGTATTGAGTGGAGAATAAATAAGAAATTCATGAATATAAAATTTAATTTTTGAAACTAAATGAACAAGAAGTATAGCATACATTAGAGAGCAAGTGAAAAATAAAACAGTTTTACATATGAAATATTTCTTACATTTGAAAACCCGTTATATCAACACTTTTTCTATATAGAAAAACTGTTATACCAACACTTTTTCTATATAGAAAAACTGTTATACCAACACTTTTTCTATATAGAAAAACTGTTATACCAACACTTTTTCTATATAGAAAAACTGTTATACCAACACTTTTTCTATATAGAAAAACTGTTATACCAACACTTTTTCTATATAGAAAAACTGTTATACCAACACTTTTTCTATATAGAAAAACTGTTATACCAACACTTTTTCTATATAGAAAAACTGTTATACCAACACTTTTTCTATATAGAAAAACTGTTATACCAACACTTTTTCTATATAGAAAAACTGTTATACCAACACTTTTTCTATATAGAAAAACTGTTATACCAACACTTTTTCTATATAGAAAAACTGTTATACCAACACTTTTTCTATATAGAAAAACTGTTATACCAACACTTTTTCTATATAGAAAAACTGTTATACCAACACTTTTTCTATATAGAAAAACTGTTATACCAACACTTTTTCTATATAGAAAAACTGTTATACCAACACTTTTTCTATATAGAAAAACTGTTATACCAACACTTTTTCTATATAGAAAAACTGTTATACCAACACTTTTTCTATATAGAAAAACTGTTATACCAACACTTTTTCTATATAGAAAAACTGTTATACCAACACTTTTTCTATATAGAAAAACTGTTATACCAACACTTTTTCTATATAGAAAAACTGTTATACCAACACTTTTTCTATATAGAAAAACTGTTATACCAACACTTTTTCTATATAGAAAAACTGTTATACCAACACTTTTTCTATATAGAAAAACTGTTATACCAACACTTTTTCTATATAGAAAAACTGTTATACCAACACTTTTTCTATATAGAAAAAGTGTTATACCAACACTTTTTCTATATAGAAAAACTGTTATACCAACACTTTTTCTATATAGAAAAACTGTTATACCAACACTTTTTCTATATAGAAAAACTGTTATACCAACACTTTTTCTATATAGAAAAACTGTTATACCAACACTTTTTCTATATAGAAAAACTGTTATACCAACACTTTTTCTATATAGAAAAACTGTTATACCAACACTTTTTCTATATAGAAAAACTGTTATACCAACACTTTTTCTATATAGAAAAACTGTTATACCAACACTTTTTCTATATAGAAAAACTGTTATACCAACACTTTTTCTATATAGAAAAACTGTTATACCAACACTTTTTCTATATAGAAAAACTGTTATACCAACACTTTTTCTATATAGAAAAACTGTTATACCAACACTTTTTCTATATAGAAAAACTGTTATACCAACATTTTTTCTATATAGAAAAACTGTTATACCAACACTTTTTCTATATAGAAAAACTGTTATACCAACACTTTTTCTATATAGAAAAACTGTTATACCAACACTTTTTCTATATAGAAAAACTGTTAGACCAACACTTTTTCTATATAGAAAAACTGTTATACCAACACTTTTTCTATATAGAAAAACTGTTATACCAACACTTTTTCTATATAGAAAAACTGTTATACCAACACTTTTTCTATATAGAAAAACTGTTATACCAACACTTTTTCTATATAGAAAAACTGTTATACCAACACTTTTTCTATATAGAAAAACTGTTATACCAACACTTTTTCTATATAGAAAAACTGTTATACCAACACTTTTTCTATATAGAAAAACTGTTATACCAACACTTTTTCTATATAGAAAAACTGTTATACCAACACTTTTTCTATATAGAAAAACTGTTATACCAACACTTTTTCTATATAGAAAAACTGTTATACCAACACTTTTTCTATATAGAAAAACTGTTATACCAACACTTTTTCTATATAGAAAAACTGTTATACCAACACTTTTTCTATATAGAAAAACTGTTATACCAACACTTTTTCTATATAGAAAAACTGTTATACCAACACTTTTTCTATATAGAAAAACTGTTATACCAACACTTTTTCTATATAGAAAAACTGTTATACCAACACTTTTTCTATATAGAAAAACTGTTATACCAACACTTTTTCTATATAGAAAAACTGTTATACCAACACTTTTTCTATATAGAAAAACTGTTATACCAACACTTTTTCTATATAGAAAAACTGTTATACCAACACTTTTTCTATATAGAAAAACTGTTATACCAACACTTTTTCAATATAGAAAAATTGTAATACCAACACTTTTTCTATATAGAAAAACTGTTATACCAACACTTTTTCTATATAGAAAAACTGTTATACCAACACTTTTTCTATATAGAAAAACTGTTATACCAACACTTTTTCAATATAGAAAAATTGTAATACCAACACTTTTTCTATATAGAAAAATTGCTGTTTCACGTTTTTGTGGAAAACTGTTATACTGACACCATTATTCCTATAAAAACTGTTATACTGACATTTTCCCCGACATAAGTGACTACAACTTTGTCATTTAATATCTTTTGTTTCACTCTTTAAATTTTTTTGCATTTGTCTTAAAATTTTGCCTAATAATGAAAACTTTATAGTTTCGTCATTTATTTCGTTTGTTTTAATATTAATTTCTTTTTTATGTGAATTCCGCAGAAAATAAACTTTCACTTAATTGCATGAATTATTCGAGATTTTGTTGTCTCTTCTAATTACAGCTGCTGACGGTTGCATAAAAAGGCGGAATTGCGCTTTTTATGCCTTCAAATTTGCAAATATTTAGCTGGCAAAAATTTTAAATATGATTTGTTTAAACGAGAATTAATGTGGGAAGTGAAAAGAAAATTTGTTAAAAATTAAGAAAAATAATGTTGAAAGGAAATGTAAGCGAGAAAACTGTTATAAAGTGAAATAAAAGTTTCACTGTTTTAATTTAAAACAGAATAAAAATTTGCAAGTTTATGCTATCAAATGAATATTGAACAAAATTTGTAAATTTAGCGTAAATTGAAAACTTTATAGTATACTTCCAGGTAACATTTCAATATCATAATATTATCAAACTAATATAATTTTATATTTTCTAATCAAATTTATTTCTTTCAATAATAACTTCAATTGCTTATTTTAACGTGTTTCGATTGAGAATTATATTTGAACTTTCAACTTGGAAAGTATTTACTTATATATTATTTTTATTTTATTATTATTATCTCTCCCCTTTTAGAAAATTTCCTAACAATGTTTCTTAAGACTTCAGCAGTAAAATTTTATTGAGCATTACCCTCCTGACGAACTTTCCCCCAGATTAAATACATTATTATACCAGTTTTTTAGTTCAAAATTCTTAACATCCTTTAAAGTTTTCACAAAATAAAGAAAATGTCAAAACAACAAAAAGCAAAAAATTATAATAAAATTTTATGTTTATTTCATTCGAAATAATTAAATTCACTCACGCATTTCTTTTTTACTTTTCCCCACTTTTTTGCTCATTTTCCTTGAGCTCGAAAGTTGGCAAAATTGTAACATTTTGTTACAAAAACATGTTGGTATGCGTTAAAATGTATCAGAGTGCGTGTATGTGTGCGTGAGGAAAATCGTGTAAGAATGTACTCAGACCGAATAAACCCTCAGCAACAAAATATTTATAGAGAATGAATATCAAAACGTTAATTTCGTATTAACTTTTTGACTTCTGACAAGAAAATATTTCTAAAGTTATTAAAAATTCTTTATTGTTAAATTAAATGAAGGGGAAATATCATAAGAACTAATACTCATGCCAATTGAAGGACTATAATTATAATCATAACCCTTTGACTACGCCCTAAACTATGATTTAAAGTATAACTTAGACTATCACTTAGATGAAGATTGAGACTATCACCTAAACTATGACTTAGACTAATTCTAAGACTATGACTTAGACTATGACCAAGACTTAGACTATAACTATGTATTAGACTTATACTATGACTTAAACTATGACTTAGACTATCACTGAGACTATGATTTAGACCATGACTTAGACTATGACTTAGACTATGACCTAGACTATGATTTAGATTATGACTTAGACTATGACATAGACTATGACCTAGACTTAGAATACAACTATGACCTAGACTTCGACTATGACTTAGACAATGACTGAGACTATGACTTAGACTATGACTTAGACTATGACTTATACTATGACTAACTTAGACTATGACATAGACTATGACTTAAACTATGACTTAGACTATGACTTAGACTATGACTTAGACTATGACTTAGACTATGACTTAGACTATGACTTAGACTATGACTTAGACTATGACTTAGACTATGACTTAGACTATCACTTAGACTATGATTTAGACTATAATTTAGATTATGACTTAGACTATGACCTAGACTTAGAATACAACTATGACCTAGACTTAGACTATGACTTAGACAATGACTGAGACTATGACTTAGACTATGACTTAGACTATGACTTAGACTATGACTTAGACTATGACTTAGACTATGACTTAGACTATGATTTAGATTATGACTTAGACTATGACTTAGACTATGACCTAGACTTAGAATACAACTATGACCTAGACTTAGAATACAACTATGATCTAGACTTAGACTATGACTTAGACAATGACTTAGACTATGACTTAGACTATGACTTAGACTATGACTTAGACTATGACTTAGACTATGACTTAGACTATGACTTAGACTATGACTTAGACTATGACTTAGACTATGACTTAGACTATGACTTAGACTATGACTTAGACTATGACTTAGACTATGACTTAGACTATGACTTAGACTATGACTTAGACTATGACTTAGACTATGACTTAGATTATGACTTAGACTATGACTTAAGCTATGACTTAGAATATGATTTAAGCTATGACTTCGACTTTGACTATGACTTCGACTATGACTTAGACTATGACTTAGACTATGACTTAGACTATGACTTAGACTATGACTTAGACTATGACTTAGACTATGACTTAGACTATGACTTAGACTATGACTTAGACTATGACTTAGACTATGACTTAGACTATGACTTAGACTATGACTTAGACTATGACTTAGACTATGACTTAGACTATGACTTAGACTATGACTTAGACTATGACTTAGACTATGACTTAGACTATGACTTAGATTATGACTTAGACTATGACTTAAGCTATGACTTAGAATATGATTTAAGCTATGACTTCGACTTTGACTATGACTTCGACTATGACTTAGACTATGACTTAGACTATGACTTAGACTATGACTTAGACTATGACTTAGACTATGACTTAGACTATGACTTAGACTATGACTTAGACTATGACTTAGACTATGACTTAGACTATGACTTAGACTATGACTTAGACTATGACTTAGACTATGACTTAGACTATGACTTAGACTATGACTTAGACTATGACTTAGACTATGACTTAGACTATGACTTAGATTATGACTTAGACTATGACTTAAGCTATGACTTAGAATATGATTTAAGCTATGACTTCGACTTTGACTATGACTTCGACTATGACTTAGACTATGACTTAGACTATGACTTAAACTATGACTTAGACTATGACTTAGACTATGACTTAGACTATGACTTAGACTATGACTTAGACTATGACTTAGACTATGACTTAGACTATGACTTAGACTATGACTTAGACTATGACTTAGACTATGACTTAGACTATGACTTAGACTATGACTTAGACTATGACTTAGACTATGACTTAGACTATGACTTAGACTATGACTTATACTATGACTAACTTAGACTATGACTTAGACTATGACTTAAACTATGACTTAGACTATGATTTAGACTATGACTTAAACTGTGACTTAGACTATGATTAAGACTATGACTTAGACTATGACTTAGATTATGACTTAGAATATGACTTAGACTATGACTTAGTCTATGATTGAGACTGTGACTTAGACTAAGACTTAGACTTAGTGTACGAGTCACTTTAAATCGTATCACTTAGCCAGTATCAAAATCAAGGTATAGGATATAGTATAAGTCATAGCCTTAGTCATAGTCTAAGTATTAGGTCAATTGTTCTTTATCTAAGTTTCGTTAACATTTATAGTTCTTTACTCTGGATCTTAAAATTTTTTTGATTCTTTCGTTATTTAAAAAATAAACAAAAAATGTATTTACACTGCCTACATTTAGGCTTAATACCAATACTTCAATCATTATTATGGGACAAAAAAAGTAGACGCTCAAGTTTGAACAAAATTTTATTGCAGACGCGTCAAGTTTTTATAGCTAAAAATAAAACATATCCCGTTTTTCGAGTCATTAATTTTAATTTCTCAAATCTGTTAACATTTGTCTTTAGCCCAAACTCTTAAATGCCCTTTAAACGTTGAGCAACTTTGAATTCATACAATTCCATGTAAAATTTGTATATTTAATTAAATTCTTCATATATTTTCTCATTTTTTCTCAACAACTTCTGTTAAAATGTTGACAAATTGAGGCTGTCATAGAATATTAAAGTCATATTCAAAAAGAAAAATGCTAGAAATTAAAAAAATCACTGCATACTTCTTGGCAAAATTTTCGCATTCACATTGTGACATAACAGACAAAAATGGCAAACATATGAAGGCGTTTCACGCTAAAGCGAACATATGAAAATGATTGAGTTTTAGCCACAACAAACCCTTCAGCAGCAAAAGAGTCAGAGAGTGTGAGGAAAAGAATTGAGAGCAACCATTAAAAGCACTTAATTATGCCACATATCATGACTATAATGGGATGTTTCGTCAAAATGTTGGACGTCAGGGTATGTGGAAGGAAAAAATGAAGCCACATAAAAGTTGAAAATAATTATTTAACTTTTTTTTCTTGCATGCAAAATGTACCTTGTCCATCACGATTTAACAACAGCAGCTGTAATGGTGTGTCAAGTGCTCATACAAGAGTTGTTTGGTCAGAAGTGAAGTCAAAACCTTTTTTCTTTTCGCCTGAGTTTTAAATAGTTGTAACCCCTTTTTGTATGCTTTTGTTTTTACAGCAATGAATTGATGCTTGAAGATGAAAAAAAATAGCAGCTTGTAAGTTTTCTTTATTCAGTTTTTTAACCACAAGTCATGTTCCCATATAATTGCATTTAATCAATATATCGTTAAAAGTGTTTAAAATTTATCAAGTGTTATTTCAACCCAAAAAACCAATAAGTGTAAGGCTTACAAATAGTTTGGGGAAAAAGTATTTTTGTATAATAGTTCTGCTAGATAAAACGTATCGGTATGACAGATTTTCTATAGAAGAAGTGTTGGTATAACAGTTTTTCTATAAAAAAAAGTGTTGGTATAACAGTTTTCTATAGCAAAAGTGTTGGTATAACAGTTTTTCTATAGAAAAAGTGTTGGTATAACAGTTTTTCTATAGAAAAAGTGTTGGTATAACAGTTTTTCTATAGAAAAAGTGTTGGTATAACAGTTTTTCTATAGAAAAAGTGTTGGTATAACAGTTTTCTATCGAAAAAGTATTGGTATAACAGTTTTTCTGCAAAAAAGTATTTGTATAACAGTTTTTCTATCCAAAAAGTGTTAGCATAACAGTTTTTCTACAGAAAAAGTGTTGGTATAACAGTTTTTCTATAGAAAAAGTGTAGGTATAACAGTTTTTCTATCGAAAAAGTGTTAGCATAACAGTTTTTCTACAGAAAAAGTGCTGGTATAACAGTTTTTCTATAGAAAATGTGTTGGTATAACAGTTTTTCTATAGAAAAAGTATTGGTATAACAATTTTTCTATAGAAAAAGTGTTGGTATAACAGTTTTTCTATAGAAAAAGTGTTGGTATAACAGTTTTTCTATAGAAAAAGTGTTGGTATAACAGTTTTTCTATAGAAAAAGTGTTGGTATAACAGTTTTTCTATAGAAAAAGTGTTGGTATAACAGTTTTTCTATAGAAAAAGTGTTGGTATAACAGTTTTTCTATAGAAAAAGTGTTGGTATAACAGTTTTTCTATAGAAAAAGTTTTGGTATAACAGTTTTGACTAAGACTATGACTTAGACTATGACTTAGACTATGACTTAGACTATGACTTAGGCTATGACTTAGACTATGACTTAAACTATGACTTAGACTATGACTTAGACTATGACTTAGACTATGACTCAGATTATGACTTAAACTATGACTTAGACTATGACTTAGACTATGACTTAGACTATGACTTAGACTATGACTTAGACTATGACTTAGACTATGACTTAGACTATGACTTAGACTATGACTTAGAGTATGACTTAGACTACGACTTAGACTATGACTTAGACTATGACTTAGACTATGACTTAGACTATGACTTAGACTATGACTTAGACTATGACTTATACTATGACTTAGACTAAGACTTAGACTATGACTTAGACTATAACTTAGACTATGACTTAGACTATGACTCAGACTATGACTTAGACTATGACTTAGACTATGACTTAGACTATAACTTAGACTATAATTTAGACTTTGACTTAGACTATGACTTAGACTATGACTTAGACTATGACTTAGACTATGACTTAGACTATGACTTAGACTATGACTTAGACTATGACTTAGACTATGACTTAGACTATGACTTAGACTATGACTTAGACTATGACTTAGACTATGACTTAGACTATGACTTAGAATATGGCTTAGACAATAAATTTGAATATGACTTAGACTGTGATTCTTCGGCTATGGCTTAGACCAGTCCTTAAACTATGATTTAGACTATATGACTTAGATTATAATTAAAACTATTTTTTATGACTTAAGATCCTGATTGCAATGATTATGTTTTTGTATGACAAAAGATTTAAATTTTTCTTTCAAATGTATTCCGACTTACTTGTATCTTACGTATTTTTAGATTTAATATCTTAAAGGTTTAAATATCTTAAAGGTTTAAAAATATATATATATATATATATATATATATAGACATAAGTCTAGCAATTTTTTTCCGTTTTATCTCAATTTGATATTGTCTTATGTAAATGTCTCTGTTTATAACGAATAAAATATTGTATTTTTATTTTCTTAAATATCATAGATACAAATACAAAATAGATTTGTTCAATAATGTCTTATTGTGTCTTTGACTTTACGAAAATGTTGGTTTTATGTAAATTTCAAATATTCCTTGAAATGACTTAAAGTAAAGTCCCAGCTATTCTTACATTACAAAAAAAAAGAAACGAAAGATTTGAAAGCCAGACAAACATGAATAAAGACATTAAACCTTTAGAGTTAGAGCAGAGGAAAAGATACGGGAAGATTTAGAGGGTTTGTGTTTTTAAAAGATCTTTTCACTTATTTTCTATACAAATCAATGGGTAAAGTGTTTCTTTAAAGTCAAGCGAATGTTAAGATATTTTATTTCGCATATATTTATGTTAAAAAGTCGTTTGTTGTATTATTCGAAACGCATTAAATTTGCATAAATTTTATCTGCTTAAATAAAAATTACACCTTTTTTAAAGAATTTGGTAAAGACGGAAAAATATAAAAATACATTTTAAATAAACTCTATAAGAATTCACTTAAAATTCTGATAAAATTAAACAAATTGATACAAAGTATTAGAACAAAAACTTGTATTTAAAATATTTTGTTTCTGTCTCTACACCTGCTATTCTCTGTTTACATGTGCCTGTGTTTAATGTGATGTCCTTTAATCGAGTCTATTTTCCAATCAAAAATTTTTTTTAGTGAAACTTAATTTCATGGTTAATAAAACTGTTTGCGAGACTTGTCTATATTGGCACTTGAAACTTTGTCATCAGTTACTGACTGAGGACAATCTACTTGACCCACTCAAATAGGACTCACTTTGTTTAAAGGACTTTAAGGAAGCAGTCATCAAGTTTCTAGTATCTTCATCAGACAGTGACATAATCTGCAAAGTTTAACAAAGGCCTTCAGACAAATATGACAAAAAGGAAAACATCATTTCATGGACATAATTTTTTTAAACAGTCCTTAATCGTACAAGTGTTGTAGGTGTCGCTCACATATTCACATATTTATTTTAATATCTTATATAATTTTGATGTGTCTATTTCTCTTTTTCTAATGAGATCAAAATTTTTCAAATCTCGAACTCTACGTCTAAGTCAAAGTTCATGTCATAGTCTTAGTCATATCTTAATTCATTCAGTCTAAGTCATAGTCTAATTCATAGATATAGCCTAATTCATATTCAAAGTCTAAGTCATAGTCTGAGTCATAATTTTAGTCATAGTCTAAGTCACGCTCAAAACCACAGTCTAAGTCTTAGTGTAAGTCAAAGTCTAAGTAATAGTCTTAGTTATAATCTAAGTCATAGTCTAAGTCATAGTCTAAGTCATAGTCTAAGTCATAGTCTAAGTCAAAGTCTAAGTCATAGTCTAAGTCATAGTCTAAGTCATAGTCTAAGTCATAGTCTAAGTCATAGTCTAAGTCATAGTCTAAGTCATAGTCTAAGTCATAGTCTAAGTCATAGTCTAAGTCATAGTCTAAGTCATAGTCTAAGTCATAGTCTAAGTCATAGTCTAAGTCATAGTCTAAGTCATAGTCTAAGTCATAGTCTAAGTCATAGTCCAAGTTATAGTCTAAGTCAAAGTCTAAGTCAAAGTCATGGTCTAATACATAGTCTAAGTCATAGTCTAATTCATAGCATAAGTCATAGTCTAAGTCATAGTCTAAGTCATAGTCTAAGTCATAGTCTAAGTCATAGTCTAAGTCATAGTCTAATTCATAGTCTAAGTCATAGTCTAAGTCATAGTCTAAATCATAGTCTAGGTCATAGTCTAAGTCATAGTTTAAGTCATAGTCTAAGTCATAGTCTACGCCATAGTCTAAGTCTAAGACATAATCAAAGTCTAAGTCAAAATCTAATTCATTGTCTAAGTCATAGTCTAAGTCATAGTCTAAGTCATAGTCTAAGTCATAGTCTAAGTCATAGTATAAGTCATAGTCTAAGTCATAGTCTAAGTCATAGTCTAAGTCATAGTCTATGTCATAGTCTAAGTCATAGTCTAACTCATAGTCTAAGTCATAGTCTGAGGCATAGTCAAAGTCATGGTCTAATACATAGTCTAAGTCATAGTCTAATTCATAGCATAAGTCATAGTCTAAGTCATAGTCTAAGTCATAGTCTAAGTCATAGTCTAAGTCATAGTCTAAGTCATAGTCTAATTCATAGTCTAAGTCATAGTCTAAGTCATAGTCTAAATCATAGTCTAGGTCATAGTCTAAGTCATAGTTTAAGTCATAGTCTAAGTCATAGTCTACGCCATAGTCTAAGTCAAAGTCTAAGTCATAGTCTAAGTCATAGTCTAAGTCATAGTCTAAGTCATAGTCTAAGTCATAGTCTACGCCATAGTCTAAGTCAAAGTCTAAGTCATAGTCTAAGTCATAGTCTATGTCATAGTCTAAGTCATAGTCTAACTCATAGTCTAAGTCATAGTCTGAGGCATAGTCTAAGTCATAGTCTAAGTCATAGTCTAAGTCATAGTCTAAGTCATAGTCTAAGTCATAGTCTAAGTCATAGTCTAAGTCATAGTCTAAGTCATAGTCTAAGTCATAGTCTAAGTCATAGTCTAAGTCATAGTCTAAGTCATAGTCTAAGTCATAGTCTAAGTCATAGTCTAAGTCATAGTCTAAGTCATAGTCTAAGTCATAGTCTAAGTCATAGTCTAAGTCATAGTCTAAGTCATAGTCTAAGTCATAGTCTAAGTCATAGCCTAAGTCATAGTCTAAGTCATAGTCTAAGTCATAGTCTAAGTCATAGTCTAAGTCATAGTCTAAGTCATAGTCTAAGTCATAGTCTAAGTCATAGTCTAAGTCATAGCCTAAGTCATAGTCTAAGTCATAGTCTAAGTCATAGTCTAAGTTATAGTCTAAGTCATAGTCTAAGTCATAGTCTAAGTCATAGTCTAAGTCATAGTCTAAGTCATAGTCTAAGTCATAGTCTAAGTCATAGTCTAAGTCATAGTCTAAGTCATAGTCTAAGTCATAGTCTAGGTAATAGTCTAAGTCATAGTTTAAGTCATAGTCTAAGTCATAGTCTACGTCATAGTCTAAGTCATAGTCTAATTCATAGTCTAAGTCATATTCTAAGCCATTGTCTAAGTCATAGTCTAAGTCATAGTCTGAGTCATAGTCTAAGTCATAGTCTAAGTTATAGTCTAAGTCATAGTCTAAGTCTTAGTCTAAGTCATAGTATAAGTCATAGTCTAAGTCATAGTCTAAGTCATAGTCTAAGTCATAGTCTAAGTCATAGTCTAAGTCATAGCCTAAGTCATAGTCTAAGTCATAGTCTAAGTCATAGTCTAAGTCATAGTCTAAGTCATAGTCTAAGTCATAGTCTAAGTCATAGTCTAAGTCATAGTCTAAGTCATAGTCTAAGTCATAGTCTAAGTCATAGTCTAAGTCATAGTCTAAGTCATAGCCTAAGTCATAGTCTAAGTCATAGTCTAAGTCATAGTCTAAGTTATAGTCTAAGTCATAGTCTAAGTCATAGTCTAAGTCATAGTCTAAGTCATAGTCTAAGTCATAGTCTAAGTCATAGTCTAAGTCATAGTCTAAGTCATAGTCTAAGTCATAGTCTAGGTAATAGTCTAAGTCATAGTTTAAGTCATAGTCTAAGTCATAGTCTACGTCATAGTCTAAGTCATAGTCTAATTCATAGTCTAAGTCATATTCTAAGCCATTGTCTAAGTCATAGTATAGGACATGGTTTCAGTCATTTACAAAAGTATACAATACTTATTCTGAGTGTTTGGTTTAGTCATAGTTAAATGTCAATATTAAAAAAAATTTCTATGGAGGAGGAATGAATCAAAAAGGCTTAACTTGATTTTTACTAAAATTCTTGATTTTATTCAACAAAAGTCATAGAACGAAAGTTTCAATTAATTGCAATAACAATTTTTGAAACAAAAGGTACAAATTATGAAATTTTCTACTAGTTTTTTCCAACTACTAAAAAAATTTCAACAATACAATCTTTAACAAAAAAACTATGAAACTTTGAAGATTAAGCCTTTAATTTTTTAACCAAAACAAAAAAAATACCTTAAAGTTTCACTTTTACAAAAAAGCGCGAAAGCTTTGTTAGAAAAAGTGTAAATGTATCAAAGCTCTTTTTTCAAAGGTGTAATCCGTATGTGGGTGGATTGCATTAAATTTTCCCACAACTTTTTTTTTATATTTTCTTGTCTATTTTTTAATATTTCCAGTTTCATACCAACCAAAGGCATAAAAGTTTAAAACAAACGTTTATTTATTCCTATACACATCCGTTTTTTATATATTTTTTTTTTTTTTCATAGAAAAAATTACATGATCCTGGTTTTTTATCAGCGTATGTTACAATACGCCTCAGTTGCCACCTAAAGAGTTTCTATCTCGTTTGAATTCAACTTTGTTTTTAGCAACAAAAATTTTGAAAAAATAATATTAAAAAAAAACTAAAACTTTGTTTTCATTTATCTGTTATTACTCGTACATAACTCCAACTCTTCCTTTGTAGGCGAATTATTTATAAAAATAGTTTTTTTTTAATAAATTTTCTATACTCAAAGCAAAAGTTGCAAGTTTTACTGCGAGTATCTTCTTCAAATTTGCTTTAGCATTTATTTCTTTTTGTTCATTCATTCAATCATTTGCCTTTGTGTGAAAACTTTTCTTATTCATTATGAAAAATCAACAGCCACAAATAAAAGGCAAAAAACTATTAGAGATATTTTGTAATTAAGTTGAAATTAGTAGGCAATACAGGGGTGTAGCTAAAGAGGGGGATTTAAATCATAGTGTAAGCTATAGAGTAAGATAAACTTCACTCAAAGTCTTGGCATGGACTATGTTCAAAGCTGTGAGTTATTTATGTCTGTGTCTAATACTAATACTACGACTATGATTTTAACTATAACTAAGACTAATACTTAGATTATGACTTAGAATATGACTTAGACTATGACTTAGACTATGACTTAGACTATGACTTAGACTATGACTTAGACTATGACTTAGACTATCACTTAGACTATGACTTAGACTATGACTTAGACTGTGACTTAGACTATGACTTAGACTATGACTTAGACTAAGACTTAGACTATGACTTAGACTATGACTTAGACTATGACTTAGACTATGACTTAGACTAAGACTTAGACTATGACTTAGACTATGACTTAGACTGTGACTTAGACTATTACTAAGACTATGACTTAGACTATGACTTAGACTATGACTTAGACTGTGACTTAGACTATGACTTAGACTATGACTTAGACTAAGACTTAGACTATGACTCAGACTATAACTTAGGCTACGACTTAGACTATGACTTAGACTATGACTTAGACTATGACTTAGACTATGACTTAGACTATGACTTAGACTATGACTTAGACTATGACTTAGACTATGACTTAGACTATGACTTAGACTATGACTTAGACTATGACTTAGACTATGACTTAGACTATGACTTAGACTATGACTTAGACTATGACTTAGACTATGACTTAGACTATGACTTAGACTATGACTTAGACTATGACTTAGACTATGACTTACACTATGACTTAGACTATGACTTAGACCATGACTTAGACTATGACTTAGACTATGACTTAGACTATGACTTAGACTATGACTTAGACTATGACTTAGACTATGACTTAGACTATGACTTAGACTATGACTTAGACTATGACTTAGACTATGACTTAGACTATGTCTTAGACTATGACTTGGACTATGACTTAGACTATGACTTAGACTATGACTTAGACTATGACTTAGACTATGACTTAGACTATGACTTAGACTATGACTTAGACTATGGCTTAGACTAAGACTTAGACTATGACTTAGACTATAACTTAGGCTACGACTTAGACTATGACTTAGACTATGACTTAGACTATGACTTAGACTATGACTTAGACTATGACTTAGACTATGACTTAGACTATGACTAAGACTATGACTTAGACTATGACATAGACTATGACTTAGACTATGACTTAGACTATGACTTAGACTATGACTTAGACTATGACTTAGACTATGTCTTAGACTATGACTTGGACTATGACTTAGACTATGACTTAGACTATGACTTAGACTATGACTTAGACTATGACTTAGACTATGACTTAGACTATGACTTAGACTATGACTTGACTATGACTTAGACTATGACATAGACTATGACTTAGACTATGACTTAGACTATGACTTAGACTATGACTTAGACTATGACTTAGACTATGACTTAAACTATGACTTAGACTATGACTTAGATTATGACTTAGACTGTTACTTAGACTATGACTTAGATTATGACTTAAACTGTGACTTACACTATGACTTATACTGTGACTTATCCTATACTTAACCATAAAATACTTCTCAATCCTTAAAAAAACTTAAGCACTGCTCCTAAGAAAATTAAATTTTTTTTAAGTTCATGCATATGCATGTAAATCCATTAAGGCATGCATGAGCAATCAGGCATGTACATAATGTTTATGAGTTGTACATGAAATGTAAGCAACAGCAAAGTCCACAACTGCAGAAACAATTTAAGAAGGACAAGTGGGTTTGGCAGTTTTTGGCTTAAATGAACTGCTTCAACGTAGACTGACAGACAAACGGAAGGAGTGGTAGAAGGATAGACGAACGGAACGAAAAGGCTGTAGCATTGTTAAAAGGAGAAGGAAGTGAGGCAGACATAAGTGAGTGCATACATAACTTAAGGCAGATAATTTTAATTACTTTAAATTCGTTATTTTATTATGATGCATAATGTTACAAAAATATTATTTGCATGAGATTTTAGAAGTTATTTTAAGTTAAAACAGCGAAGACTCAAACCTTTTTCTAAGACGTACACAAAAGGCTTTGGGGGCTTGTTGTGCGCTACCTAATACTCACCATTATAAGAAATTTTTATTGAAATTTTGTATGATTTATATTAGATTCTTTTAGTAAATTTATTTTATAATTAAATAAGCTATAATTTCATTATAGTATAGAAGACTAAGTGCTAATACATTTTAGAAATTAATCAGATTTAAACTTACAATCTAGAAAATACATATAAAAAATTTATTTTTCTTTTTTTTAATCCAAAAAGTTTTCTATCCTACAAGGATCACATAATGGCACAATGATTTAAATTTTATTTAGACGATTGCATTTTTAGCATAACATTACAAAAACAATTACAAAAGTAAACAGACATAAATAATAAATTATATTCTCACATTTAATTATAAATAACAAATTTCTCTTCTTCCGTTTCCTTCTCTTTTTTTCACTTCCTTTTCCTTTAAACTTCATTTACAAACATAAGGAACTTAATTATAAAAATATCCAATTTTGTCATGAATTCCCTTCCAATTCAATGGCCTCTACTCATTTAATTACCATCGATGATGAGGCCGGTCTATAGCTGCGTCGACTGCCGTTCGTGTACAGGCTAGTCGTGGTCAAGGTATTGCGTTGCTGCTTATAGCGATAGCCTGTTATCATTTCTCGCACTGTCTTGCGATATTTATCCGATAAGACGCAATATAATAAAAAATTTGCAGCTGCATTAATTGCAGCCAAGAAATTGAAAATATTGCCAAAGATGGCCTGTAAATGGTACTCGATGTCAATTCTTCCCAAGAGAATCAAATAAACAGCCCAGGGTAATTGACAGACAATGAAAAGTAAGACGACAGCAATTAAAGTGATGGTGACACGATTCTCTTGTGAGACAGAAGAGCTGGCGGATTTGCGCTGCTAAAAGAGAAGAAAGAAAACTGATTAGCAAAACAAAGCTATAACATAACCATAACCATAACATAACATAACTATAACAAAATTATAACATAACTATAACATTACTATAACATAACTATAAAATAACTATAACATAATTTTAATATAACTATAACATAACTATAATATAACAATAACTATAACATAACTATAACTATAACATAACTATAACACAACTAAAACATAACTATAACATAACTATAACGTAACTAACACATAACTATCACATAACAATAACAATAACATCACTATAATATAATTATAGCATAACTATAACATAACTATAACATAATTTTAATATAACTACAACATAACTATAACATAACTATAAAATAACTATAACATAACTACAACATAACTATAACATAACTATAACGTAACTATAACATAACTATAACATAACTATAACATAACTATAACATAACTATAACTATAACTATAACATAACTATAACATAACTATAACATAACTATAACATAACTATCACATAACTATAACATAACTATAACATAACTATAACATTACTATAACATAACTATAACATAACTACAACATAACTATAACATAACTATAACATAACTATAACATAACTATAACATAACTATAACGTAACTATAACGCAACAATAACTATAACATAACTACAACATAACTATAACATAACTATTACATAACTATAACATAACTATAACATAACTTTAACATAACTATAACGTAACTATAACGTAACAATAACTATAACATAACTATAACATAACTATCACATAACTATAACATAACTATAACATAACTATAACATAACTGTAACATAACTATAACATAACTATAACATAACTATAACATAACTTTAACATAACTATAACATAACTACAACATAACTATAACATAACTATAACTTAACTATAACCTAACTATAACATAATTTTAACATAACTATACCAAAACTATAACATAACTATAACATAACTATAACATAACTATAATATAACTATAACATAACTATAACATAACTATAACATAACTATAATATAACTATAACATAACTATAATATAACTATAACATAACTATAACATAACTATAACATAACTATAACATAACTATAACATAACTAAAACATAACTATAACATAACTATAACATAACTATAACATAACTATAACATAACAATAACATAACTATAACATAACTATGACATATCTAGAACAGAACTGGAACATATTTAGAAAATGACTAGAGCGGAATTTACCTTTGGTCTCCTCATACTACTTGCATTTGTCATCTCTCCTCGTATTGTTGTGGAACGTCTTACCAGCATAATTAAGAAACAATTAAAGGTCGACAGGACACACAAAGGAATAAGCACAAAGACACACAAAGTTGTAGGGAACCAAATATCCAGGTAAAAGTCATCCATTCCCAAGGCTGTTGGCTTATGGCTGTAATAGGTTACCTGTAAGAAGAATTTAAAATAAAATCATTTCTTCCTTTTAGTCTCTAAAGACATTTGCAATAAAATACCAACATTTTCACAGAAGTCTGTAACATTAAGAAAAATTCTGTTCTCCATTTGGCTCATAATGGTTGTCTCATTTTCCCATTCATACAAATTTAAAGCATCCAGTGTGAGGGGAGTTGGAGGTACTGATGGTCTAGCCTTTGCCATCCCTAACTTTTGCTTAGTTATTTCTAGTTCTGTTGTATCCATTAATAATACTTCATCCTCCAAAGGATTTTGTGTTACGCTTGACTCCGTCTTTAGGTGGACTAACAGTGGCGACGAGGATGATGATGATGACGATAATGTCATCGTAATGGGTTGTTGTGAAGGAATGTTTGTTAAAGTTCTGGATGTCAATGCTGGAAAGAAAGATTGAAAGGTATAAAATGAAATGGCATAAATATTTCGGTATGTCTTCTTGTTGTTGAACAAAATTTACGTTTGTTGATTTTTCCGAGTTAGAAGGAAAAAAGATAAAAAGTTATGATGAGATCTCAAGGGGATTAGAGAGATTCAATGGACTACGAATGCCAAAAGGCTAAACTAACAAAAAGCTGTTATTGGAAATAAATATTTGAAATTAAGAAATGCTTTGCATTTAGATTTGACTAAAAGTTTTGACAGGGACTAAATAAATCAAATAAAATTACAAGAAAATTTAAATTTTAAATTCTTGCTGAGGTATAAATTTGTTCTAGTGCTGTTTCGTTACTGTCGTGCTACTATTCTACTACTATACTACTACTTTCCTCTTACTTTCTAGTACTGTTCTGCTACTTTTACACTACTATTCTAGAACAGTAAAACTACTATCCTACTAATTTGTTATTACTTTCTAAGACTACACTACTATTGCCCAGCTGTTTTATTACTATTCTACTACTGCTATTCTAGTTTTCTATTTCTATTTCTATTCTAATTCTGTTCTTGTTCTGGTCTAGTTCTGTTCTAGTTCTGTTCTAGTTCTGTTCTAGTTCTGTTCTAGTTCTGTTCTAGTTCTGTTCTAGTTCTGTTCTAGTTCTGTTCTAGTTCTGTTCTAGTTCTGTTCTAGTTCTGTTCTAGTTCTGTTCTAGTTCTGTTCTAGTTCTGTTCTAGTTCTGTTCTGTTCTAGTTCTGTTCTAGTTCTGTTCTGTTCTAGTTCTGTTCTAGTTCTGTTCTGTTCTAGTTCTGTTCTAGTTCTGTTCTAGTTCTGTTCTAGTTCTGTTCTAGTTCTGTTCTAGTTCTGTTCTAGTTCTGTTCTAGTTCTGTTCTAGTTCTGTTCTAGTTCTGTTCTAGTTCTGTTCTAGTTCTGTTCTAGTTCTGTTCTAGTTCTGTTCTAGTTCTGTTCTAGTTCTGTTCTAGTTCTGTTCTAGTTCTGTTCTAGTTCTGTTCTAGTTCTGTTCTAGTTCTGTTCTAGTTCTGTTCTAGTTCTGTTCTAGTTCTGTTCTAGTTCTGTTCTAGTTCTGTTCTAGTTCTGTTCTAGTTCTGTTCTAGTTCTGTTCTAGTTCTGTTCTAGTTCTGTTCTAGTTCTGTTCTAGTTCTGTTCTAGTTCTGTTCTAGTTCTGTTCTAGTTCTGTTCTAGTTCTGTTCTAGTTCTGTTCTAGTTCTGTTCTAGTTCTGTTCTAGTTCTGTTCTAGTTCTATTCTAGTTCTGTTCTAGTTCTATTCTAGTTCTGTTCTAGTTCTGTTCTAGTTCTGTTCTAGTTCTGTTCTAGTTCTGTTTTAGTTCTGTTCTAGTTCTGTTCTAGTTCTGTTCTAGTTCTGTTCTAGTTCTGTTCTAGTTCTGTTCTAGTTCTGTTCTAGTTCTGTTTTAGTTCTGTTCTAGTTCTGTTCTAGTTCTGTTCTAGTTCTGTTCTAGTTCTGTTCTAGTTCTGTTCTAGTTCTGTTCTAGTTCTGTTCTAGTTCTGTTCTAGTTCTGTTCTAGTTCTGTTCTAGTTCTGTTCTAGTTCTGTTCTAGTTCTGTTCTAGTTCTGTTCTAGTTCTGTTCTAGTTCTGTTCTAGTTCTGTTCTAGTTCTGTTCTAGTTCTGTTCTAGTTCTGTTCTAGTTCTGTTCTAGTTCTGTTCTAGTTCTGTTCTAGTTCTGTTCTAGTTCTGTTCTAGTTCTGTTCTAGTTCTGTTCTAGTTCTGTTCTAGTTCTGTTCTAGTTCTGTTCTAGTTCTGTTCTAGTTCTGTTCTAGTTCTGTTCTAGTTCTGTTCTAGTTCTGTTCTAGTTCTGTTCTAGTTCTGTTCTAGTTCTGTTCTAGTTCTGTTCTAGTTCTGTTCTAGTTCTGTTCTAGTTCTGTTCTAGTTCTGTTCTAGTTCTGTTCTAGTTCTGTTCTAGTTCTGTTCTAGTTCTGTTCTAGTTCTGTTCTAGTTCTGTTCTAGTTCTGTTCTAGTTCTGTTCTAGTTCTGTTCTAGTTCTGTTCTAGTTCTGTTCTAGTTCTGTTCTAGTTCTATTCTAGTTCTGTTCTAGTTCTGTTCTAGTTCTGTTCTAGTTCTGTTCTAGTTCTGTTTTAGTTCTGTTCTAGTTCTGTTCTAGTTCTGTTCTAGTTCTGTTCTAGTTCTGTTCTAGTTCTGTTCTAGTTCTGTTCTAGTTCTGTTCTAGTTCTGTTCTAGTTCTGTTCTAGTTCTGTTCTAGTTCTGTTCTAGTTCTGTTCTAGTTCTGTTCTAGTTCTGTTCTAGTTCTGTTCTAGTTCTGTTCTAGTTCTGTTCTAGTTCTGTTCTAGTTCTGTTCTAGTTCTGTTCTAGTTCTGTTCTAGTTCTGTTCTAGTTCTGTTCTAGTTCTGTTCTAGTTCTGTTCTAGTTCTGTTCTAGTTCTGTTCTAGTTCTGTTCTAGTTCTGTTCTAGTTCTGTTCTAGTTCTGTTCTAGTTCTGTTCTAGTTCTGTTCTAGTTCTGTTCTAGTTCTGTTCTAGTTCTGTTCTAGTTCTGTTCTAGTTCTGTTCTAGTTCTGTTCTAGTTCTGTTCTAGTTCTGTTCTAGTTCTGTTCTAGTTCTGTTCTAGTTCTGTTCTAGTTCTGTTCTAGTTCTGTTCTAGTTCTGTTCTAGTTCTGTTCTAGTTCTGTTCTAGTTCTGTTCTAGTTCTGTTCTAGTTCTGTTCTAGTTCTGTTCTAGTTCTGTTCTAGTTCTGTTCTAGTTCTGTTCTAGTTCTGTTCTAGTTCTGTTCTAGTTCTGTTCTAGTTCTGTTCTAGTTCTGTTCTAGTTCTGTTCTAGTTCTGTTCTAGTTCTGTTCTAGTTCTGTTCTAGTTCTGTTCTAGTTCTGTTCTAGTTCTGTTCTAGTTCTGTTCTAGTTCTGTTCTAGTTCTGTTCTAGTTCTGTTCTAGTTCTGTTCTAGTTCTGTTCTAGTTCTGTTCTAGTTCTGTTCTAGTTCTGTTCTAGTTCTGTTCTAGTTCTGTTCTAGTTCTGTTCTAGTTCTGTTCTAGTTCTGTTCTAGTTCTGTTCTAGTTCTGTTCTAGTTCTGTTCTAGTTCTGTTCTAGTTCTGTTCTAGTTCTGTTCTAGTTCTGTTCTAGTTCTGTTCTAGTTCTGTTCTAGTTCTGTTCTAGTTCTGAGCTAGTTCTGTTCTAGTTCTGTTCTAGTTCTGTTCTAGTTCTGTTCTAGTTCTGTTCTAGTTCTGTTCTAGTTCTGTTCTAGTTCTGTTCTAGTTTTGTTCTAGTTCTGTTCTAGTTCTGTTCTAGTTCTGTTCTAGTTCTGTTCTAGTTCTGTTCTAGTTCTGTTCTAGTTCTATTCTAGTTCTGTTCTAGTTCTGTTCTAGTTCTGTTCTAGTTCTGTTCTAGTTCTGTTCTAGTTCTATTCTAGTTCTGTTCTAGTTCTGTTCTAGTTCTGTTCTAGTTCTGTTCTAGTTCTGTTCTAGTTCTGTTCTAGTTCTGTTCTAGTTCTGTTCTAGTTCTGTTCTAGTTCTGTTCTAGTTCTGTTCTAGTTTTGTTCTAGTTCTGTTCTAGTTCTGTTCTAGTTCTGTTCTAGTTCTGTTCTAGTTCTGTTCTAGTTCTGTTCTAGTTCTGTTCTAGTTCTGTTCTAGTTCTGTTCTAGTTCTGTTCTAGTTCTGTTCTAGTTCTATTCTAGTTCTGTTCTAGTTCTGTTCTAGTTCTGTTCTGGTTCTGTTCTAGCAATAGTAATTTATTTCTATCTTCTTTATAGTTTTGTTTTCTTACTTACCTTCCAATTCTTCCCTGTTTAAATTTGTTTTTCTTTTTCTTCTATATTCTTCTCCTTGAGTTGTTTCTTGTCCTTGCCTAGAATTTTCCATATCATTTGAATCATTTTTTAAAATAAATGCCCGATCATTATGTTCGCCGCTGCCTTCAGTTTCATCAAGAAATTCTACAAATTTTTCCATTACTTTTAATGGCTTTTGCTGCTGGTCCTGATGCTGTTGTTGCTCCATTTGCTCTTGCAGCCGTTTTTTATGTAACTCATAAGCTTTGGCCATAGTCTGATTACAAGGCTTGCCAAGATTATCCATCATACGATACTCAATACTATGCTGGTGCTCAAAGGCTGTGGAAATGGTGGATAATACACAAAACAGGGCCACACCTAGAGAAAAGAAACAGAAAAAATAAATGTTGGCAATGTTAAACTTTATTGTTGTTATATTTTTTTCAAAATGTTTACAATGATTTTAAATAACGAAACGCCTTGAAGTATGCAATCATGTTTATGTTATTTCAGCACAAACACATGAACACTTGATATCTTAAAGAGAAGCTGTAAACATGATTTTTTTTGTGGGAATATTAAAGAAGAAGAGAGAGGAAATGAAAAGTTTAAATGTCTTCCGTCTACTATAAATGTAATTAAAAGGACACATTTACTTGTGTATATTAAGTTGAGGCAACAAAATTGTTCGTTCAATTTTATCACATTTCATCTGATTGATTTTATGCTTTTAATTCGAGCAATCAGTCCTGCAATTCATTCATGTTTTCCAAATGAGAAACTCCCTTAAGGCCTTAATATTTACATTTAACCTCGATTCATGTAATTTTTGTAAAGAAAAAAAAAACAAAAAAGGACTCACCTGCAATAACTTTCTTGGCCAGCGATTCACTGCAAAAGGTCTGACGTTTCAGTGGATAACGTATGGCTATAAATCTTTCAATGGTAAAACACACGGCAATATAAATTGATATGTAGGCTATCAATGGCCCAAACAAAAGAAACATCATCATCATTATTAAGGTAGTCGTCGTCATCATCATCATCATCATCATTGACAGCAGAGCAAAACAATTTCCGTAATTCCAGTCAATAGAACACAGCATGTAGCATCGGTGGCATCATCATCGACATCATGCAACATTGCCATTACATGGTGGGAAAGGCAATAAAAAAGCGGAAAAAATAAAACCATAAAATTGTTTATTTTTATATCTCTTAATACATTTTGTATTTACTTTTCACTTCTGGTTTTCTTTCAAAATTTTTCAATTTCTTTTTTTTTTTGCATTCAAAAAGAAATTAAGGATATTTATATAATATCTCATGTCTTAACCCTCCTAAAAATCCCCTTCACATATACTTACAACAGGCATCAACCAGCCACATTAAAGTGCCAAAACACATCCAATAAAATTTCCAATGAAGATGCACATAGGGATAATGTTGCAAAGATAACAGCAGAGCCATCGTCAAATATATTATGTCCGTGATAGCCAAAGCCGTTAAATAGATGTTTGTCGTACATCTCATGCGTCTCCTGCAACAATTCGAAAAGAAAATTCATTCATTCATTTATTGTCATTTACAAGATGTTTATCTGTTTCGTTTTTCTTTTTTGTTAACACTTTTCAATTTTCCTCCATAAACCCGAAAATTACTTTCAATATTACCAATTCTTTTGTTTCTATTGGCTAAAAATATTTATTCCGGTAATGGCTTTCCATTACTATTTATTAAATTTATATCTCAATTACTTTTAAATCGAAAAAAAAAAACAACAGAAAAATTTGTTGGCAAAAGATTTTCTAATACAAATCCAGAAAACGAATCAAATGTAACGGAAAATTAAGGGTACATGTTCGTATGGACTACATCCGTCCGATCATATGCAATAAAAATCTACAAGAAAATAAATACAAAAAGAAACAGACTATGACTTTCACTACGACTTAGACTATGACTTAGAAAATGGCTTAGACTATGACTTAGACTATGATTTAGTCTACGACTTAGACTATGACTTAGACTATGACATAGACTATGACTTAGACAATGACCTAGAGTGTGACTTAGACTTTGACATAGACTATGACTTACACTATGACTTAGACTATGATTTAGACTATGACTTAGACTATGACTCAGACAATGACTTAGACTATGACTTAGACTATGGCTTAGACCATGACTTACACTATGACTTATACAATGACTTAGACTATGACTTTGACTATGACTTAGACTATGAGTTATACTATGACTTAGACTATGAGTTAGACTATGACTTAGACTATGACTTAGACTATGACTTAGACTATAACTTAGACTATGACTTAGACTATGACTTAGACTATGACTTAGACTATGACTTAGACTCTGATTTAGACTATGACTTAGACTATGACTTAGACTATGACTTAGACTATGACTTAGACTATGACTTAGACTATGACTTAGACTATGACTTAGACTATGACTTAGACTATGACTTAGACTATGACTTAGACTATGACTTAGACTATGACTTAGACTATGACTTAGACTATGACTTAGACTATGACTTAGACTATGACTTAGACTATGACTTAGACTATGACTTAGACTATGACTTAGATTATGACTAAGTCTATGACTTAGACTATGACTTAGACTATGACATAGACTATGACATAGACTATGACTTAGACTATGGCTTAGACAATGGCTTAGACTATGGATTAAACTATGACTTAGACCATGACTTAGACTATGACTTAGATTATGACTTAGACTATGACTTAGACTATGACTTAGACTATGACTTAGACTATGATTTAGACTATGACTTAGACTATGACTTAAACTATGACATAGAATATGATTTAGACTTTGACTTAGACTTAGACTACGACATAAACTATGACTTAGTCTATGACTTAGATTATGATTTAGACTATGGCTTAGACTATGACTTAGACTATGACTTAGACTATGACTTAGACTATGACTTAGACTATGACTTAGACTATGACTTAGACTATGACTTAGACTATGACTTAGACTATGACTTAGACTACGACTTATACTATGACTTAGACTATGACTTAGACTATCGCTTAGACTATGACTTCGACTATGACTTAGACTTAGACTATGACATAGACTATTACTTAGACTATGACTTAGATTATGACTTGGACTATGACTTAGACTATGACTCAGACTATGACTTATATTTTGACTTAGACTATGACTTAGACTATGACTTATATTATGACTTAGAATATGACTTAGACTATGACTTAGACTATGACCTAGACTATGACTTAGACTATGACATAGACTACGACTTAGACTATGGCTTAGACTATGACTTAGACCAGGACTTAGACTATGACTTAGATTATGAGTTAGACTATGACTTAGACTATGACTTAGACTATGACTTAGACTATGATTTAGACTATGACTTAGACTATGACTTAGACTATGACATAGAATATGACTTAGACTTAGACTTTGACTTAGACTTAGACTACGACATAAACTATGACTTAGTCTATGACTTATATTATGATTTAGACTATGGCTTAGACTATGACTTAGGCTATGACTTAGACGATGACTTAGACTATGACTTAGACTGTGACTTAGACTACGACTTAAACTATGACTTAGACTATGACTTAGACTATGATATTGACTATGACTTAGACTATGACTCAGACTATGATTTAGACTTTGATTTAGACTATGACTTAGACTATGACTTAGACTATGACTTAGACTATGACTTATATTTTGACTTAGACTATGACTATGACTTGGACTATGACTTAGACTACAACTTAGACTATGACTTAGACTATGATTTAGACTTTGACTTAGACTATGACTAAGACTATGACTTAAACTATTACTTAGACTATGACTTTGACTATGACTTAGACTATGATTTACATCATAACTTAGAATATGACATAGACTATGACTTAGGCTATGACTTATACTATAATATAGACTACGACTTAAACTATGATTCAGACTATGACTTTGACTATGACTTAAAGTATAACTTAAATCTATAACTAAGAATATGACTTACACTATGACATAAACTACGACTAAATTTATGACTTAGATTAAGGCTTTGACTTTGACTTAGACTATGACTAAAAATATGACTTTGACTAATATTATGACTGTGGCCATTGTTTTTGTGTTGACTTAATATCCGTTAGAAATTCATTTAGGACTTTGATTGCTTTGTTCGAGTATTTTGTGGCTTGTTTATAAGATGTTCAACCAATTTCTTATTCATTACAAGTGCTAAAGACTAAAACCCTCAATATACTAACGCAATAACACTTCCAAATCCACATTTGAGTGTGTAAGTGTATGTGAGTGTGTGTGTGTGTGTGTGATAACTTACCTTGTCAAAACATAAATGCTAACAGAATTTCCCAAAAGACCAATAACAAAAACACATGGCACCAATATCCGTTGCACCACATGACGCACTTCCGCAACATCGTCATCGGTAAACGGCATAATGGTTGAATGACTCCAATGGATACAGTTGTTGTAGCAATTTTGCTGCAGCTAATATTGTACAGTTATTGCAGGCGAAGAGAATTTTTGGTAATATTCAAGGGTTATGAGAATTTTGGTTTGAGTGTGTGAGTGTGTTTGCGAATGTGTGTTAATAATATTTTTATGTATTTCCCGTTTCTTTTCCTCTTTTATTTTTGGTTACAATTTAAAATTTAAAATTTTTTTCTGTGGTAAAACAATTGTTATTTTGCTGTTGGTGTTTAGAATTGAGTTTTATATCCCAACACGTTATACCAACACGTTTCAATGTTGTAAAATTTTCATGTTTTTTAAATATTTTCTTGAATTTGTTATAGTTTCCTTTTTGTGTTACTATTTTTGGTTTAATAATAGTTTCCTTTTTATAGCTTTTACTCTTCCATTGAGATTTTGTTTTCAAATTTTCTTGGTTAAATTTCAATTTGATTTTTGTCAATTCTCTGCTGTTGTAATCTCAAATAGTTAAACATTAAATTTAATTGATGCTATAAAAGCTACTCTTTGCTCTAGGTTTGTCACTTTTAAGGCATTAGAACTTAACGAGACATTTCAATTCTACTGCGGTCGTTTTTTGAAATTGAGCTGAAAATAGAAAAATTAAGTAACTTTCAGTAAAATCTTATTTTGTTATTATTAATTATTTGTGTGATTTGCATTTGAAATGTTCAATTAATATTGAAAATAATCAATATTGTTTGGTTTTAAGAAAATTTCGAAATTTTGTTTAAATTTTCACCTTATAAACAAATCGTTAAATTTTGTGACTTTTTAATTATCCGAGAGAAAATAAACAGAAAATTTTCAAATAAAAACAAATGAAAATAACATATTCGAATAAACAATGTCTAAAATTAATTTTAAATTTTTTTTTTTAATTTGTTAAAAGGTTTATAAATATTCTATTGCTCTAAATTTCCCAAATATCGACCCATTTTATTGTTATGTTAAGACTTCCTACTTCCTATATCAAAATAATCACGACCACTTCCTGAATTTCCATAAAGAAAATCTATTCAATCAAATTTCTTTACTTTTCAACTCATAAATCAATATTTGTCTAATAAACAATTAATTTGCTTAATTAAATAATAAAAATCCTATATCTCTATAAACACAATTTTCCCCTTCATTACAAAAAATTGATCTAAAATCTTTAATTTATTTCACCCATCCCCTATTATACTTTTGTTAAAACCTAATAAAAACATTTTAATATTCTCTCTATTATTATAATTTTTATTAGCTTCTAGCTAAATTTATTTATTGTTTACTTTATTTATTTTAAAAAACCGATTATATCTAAAAAAATTTGTTTAAAATAAAAGCAACAGCATCAACTTCCATAAGCACTCAATCAAATTGTTAATTTGTGCTACAGATTTTTTATATCCAATAATTTTTTTATTGGATTTTATTAAACGGAAAATGTAATTAATGATTTTTGAAATAATTTTTTAAACAAAAAGTTAGTCATATTTATAAACAAAGCAGAGATTCCAAAACCTTGAAACTCCCACGCTATAGATTTTGCTATAATATAGGTCATAGTAGAAGACAGAGTAAAAGTCGTAGCATAAGTCATAGCTTAAGTAAAACTATAAGTCATAGTATAAGTCTTAGTCATAGTCTAGGTCAAAGTCTAAGTCATAGTCTAAGTCATGGTCTAAGTCATAGTCTAAGTCATAGTCTACGTCATAGTCTAAGTCATAGTCTAAGTCATAGTCTAAGTCATAGTCTAAACCATAGTCTAAGTCATAGTCTAAGTCATAGTCTAAGTCATAGTCTAAGTCATAGTCTAAGTCATAGTCTAAGTCATAGTCTAAGTCATAGTCTAAGTCATAGTATAAGTCATAGTCTAAGTCATAGTCTAAGTCATAGTCTAAGTCATAGTCTAAGTCATAGTCTAAGTCATAGTCTAAGTCATAGTCTGAGTCATAGTCTAAGTCATAGTCTAAGTCATAGTCTAAGTCATAGTCTAAGTCATAGTCTAAGTCATAGTCTAAGTCATAGTCTAAGTCATAGTCTAAGTCATAGTCTAAGCCATAGTCTAAGTCATAGTCTAAGTCATAGTCTACGTCATAGTCTAAGTCATAGTCTAAGTCATAGTCTAAGTCATAGTCTAAGCCATAGTCTAAGTCATAGTCTAAGTCATAGTCTAAGTCATAGTCTAAGTCATAGTCTAAGTCATAGTCTAAGTCATAGTCTAAGTCATAGTCTAAGTCATAGTCTAAGTCATAGTCTAAGTCATAGTCTAAGTCATAGTCTAAGTCATAGTCTAAGTCATAGTCTAAGTCATAGTCTAAGTCATAGTCTAAGTCATAGTCTAAGTCATAGTCTGAGTCATAGTCTAAGTCATAGTCTAAGTCATAGTCTAAGTCATAGTCTAAGTCATAGTCTAAGTCATAGTCTAAGTCATAGTCTAAGTCATAGTCTAAGTCATAGTCTAAGTCATAGTCTAAGTCATAGTCTAAGTCATAGTCTAAGTCATAGTCTAAGTCATAGTCTAAGTCATAGTCTTAGTCATAGTTTAAGTCATAGTCTAAGTCATAGTCTAAGTCATAGTCTAAGTCATAGTCTAAGTCATAGTCTAAGTCATAGTCTAAGTCATAGTCTAAGTCATAGTCTAAGTCATAGTCTAAGTCCTAGTCTAAGTCATAGTCTAAGTCATAGTGTAAGTCATAGTGTAAGTCATAGTGTAAGTCATAGTCTAAGTCATAGTCTAAGTCATAGTCTAAGTCATAGTCTAAGTCCTAGTCTAAGTCATAGTCTAAGTCATAGTCTAAGTCATAGTCTAAGTCATAGTCTAAGTCATAGTCATAGTCTAAGTCACAGTCATAGTCTAAGTCATAGTCTAAGTCATAGTCTAAGCCATAGTCTAAGTCATAGTATAAGTCATAGTCTAAGTCATAGTCTAAGTCATAGTCTAAGTCATAGTCTAAGTCATAGTCTAAGTCATAGTCTAAGTCATAGTCTAAGTCATAGACTAAGTCATAGTCTAAGTCATAGTCTAAGTCATAGTCTAAGTCATAGTCTAAGTCATAATCTAAGTCATAATCTAAGTCATAGTCTAAGTCATAGTTTAAGTCATAGTATAAGTCATAGTCTAAGTCATAGTCTAAGTCATCGTCTAAGTCATAGTCTAAGTCATAGTCTAAGTCATAGTCTAAATCATAGTCTAAGTCATAGTCTAAGTCATAATCTAAGTCATAATCTAAGTCATAGTCTAAGTCATAGTTTAAGTCATAGTATAAGTCATAGTCTAAGTCATCGTCTAAGTCATAGTCTAAGTCATAGTCTAAGTCATAGTCTAAGTCATAGTATAAGTCATAGTCTAAGTCATAGTCTAAGTCATAGCCTAAGTCATAGTCTAAGTCATAGTTTAAGTCATAGTCTAAGTCATAGTCTAAGTCATAGCCTAAGTCATAGTCTAAGTCATAGTTTAAGTCATAGTCTAAGTCATAGTCTAAGTCATAGTCTAAGTCATAGTCTAAGTCATAGTCTAAGTCATAGTCTAAGTCTAAGTCATAGTCTAAGTCATAGTCTAAGTCATGGTCTAAATCATAGTCTTAGTCATAGTCTAAGTTATAGTCTAAGTCATAGTCTAAGTCATAGTCTAAGTCGTAGTCAAAGACATAGTCTATGCCATAATCTGTTACAGTATAAGTCAAAAACAGCTCCTTGCCAAACCTCACCAACTTTCTTCCGAGCTACAGGGTAAACGTTAACAAAACGTTTGTCACTGAAGGCGATAAGTTTGACTGTAGGTGTGCCCTTCATATCCATCAGAACTTGGGGGGGGGATACACCGAAGTCGATTTAAATTCATAAAAAAAATAAAGTTGTTATGAAAATTTAAAGCTTCTCTAATTTGTTTTTATAATTTTGTCCTTTACTCCTTAAAGTTAGCTTTTGTTATACAATGTAGATATTATATTTTTAAAACAATCAATGTTTCCTTTGTTTCTTGTTTTCATTAAAACTCTCAAATGTATGTCAATTTCTAGCTAAACATGTAGCATAAAATCTCGCTGCGATGATTGTTATTATACTTTTTATGGAAAACTATTTTTATAGGAAAACTAAAGGACTTTAGCAAAAAGGATTTTTTAAAATGTTGCAGTTTACTAGACATTCGTTCGTTCTTTGTATTTGTCGCAGAGGCTGTTAAATGAAACAAATCTGCCACTACTTTTCAAATGAAAGACCAAAGAAAATGAAAAATCTAGAACAAAATTTAGTTTAAGGCAACAAAATAAGAAATCATTACTTAAAGTTTTGCAAAAAAAAATAAAGGGAAAGGAAGCCAAGTAAGATTATATAATTTTAAAGGATTCCTTATAGGGGTCTTAGAAAAACATAGGCTTTAAACTAGAGGCTTTCAAGAAAAAGAAGAGGCAATTTTCATTGGAAAGTTTAATTTGTTCATTGTTAACTGTTAGAAGAGTTAAGAAGATATCTTTGAAGTACCACCTTCCCCTTTATCCTATTTTCAAAATAAAAGAAACAATCTAGTTTTTCTTATAACACAGTTTCTCATTTAATCCTTATGTGGTTTTGTCATTACTTTTCTATTTTAAAAATACAACAACTCATTTCAACACAACAATAATAATCAAAAGGAGAATAACATCCTTGAAATGTTTGTTATAAAAATATTATAAAGTAGAAAGAACATGAACAATGTTGCAGCAATATCTGCAACAGCAACAACAACAACAACTCATTTAAGCGACATTTAATGTTTTTTTAGTCATAAAAGGATAAATATAAATTTAAACTTAGAAATGCCGACTTTTGTTAAGCATTTCTTAAGTTTTTCTTTTACAGTTTTTAATGGTGTCATATACTGGCAGGTCCTTTGAGGAGATTTTTATAGTAGTATTGGTAAAAAGAAAACTGAGTGAGAATAAAATTATATGCAAATATTAAAACTGTAATATAATTTATATTCTAATATTAAAAATGATCTTCATGTGCATGACACATGATTATAATCTGGACACTCATTCTCATTTCAATGTAAACCGGATATATTTAAATCGAATTAATAGCAAATGGATCAGTTCTTATATGGAACGGATTGTTATACCCTTCACCTTATAGAGGAAAAAGAACACTTTTGACCTTAATGGTGAAGGGTATCGTATCGTCGAGCTTGACCGACTATAACACTTTCTTACTTGTTTTAAGTAAGAAAAGTCGACGATCGGATAGGAAGGCATTTCTATAGAAAAATTAACCATAGAAAGACATTTCTATAGAAAAGTTGACGATAGAAAGACATTTCTATAGAAAAGTTGATGATAGGAAGACATTTCTGTAGAAAAGATAACGATAGTAAGACATTTTCATAGAAAAGTTGACGATAGGAAGACATTTCTATAGAAAAGTTGAGGAAAGGAAGACATTTCTATAGAAAAGTTGACGTAAGGGAAACATTTCTATAGAAAAGTTGACGATAGGAAAACATTTCTATAGAAAAGTTGACGATAGGAAGACATTTCTATAGAAAAGTTGACGATAGGAAGACATTTCTATAGAAAAGTTGACGATAGGAAGACATTTCTATAGAAAAGTTGACGATAGGAAGGCAATTTAATAGAAAAGTTGACGATAGGAATACATTTCTATAGAAAAGTTGACGATAGGAAGACATTTCTATAGAAAAGTTGACGATAGGAAGACATTTCTATAGAAAAGTTGACGATAGGAAGACATTTCTATAGAAAAGTCGACGATAGGAAGACATTTCTATAGAAAAGTTGACGATAGGAAGACATTTCTATAGAAAAGTTGACGATAGGAAGACATTTCTATAGAAAAGTTGACGATAGGAAGACATTTCTATAGAAAAGTTGACGATAGGAAGACATTTCTATAGAAAAGTTGACGATAGGAAGACATTTCTATAGAAAAGTTGATGATAGGAAGATATTTCTATAGAAAAGTTGACAATAGGAAGACATTTCTATAGAAAAGTGATAGAAAAATGCAAAAATATATTATTTTTTATTAACATTAATTTATTAACATTAAGTCTTAAGAGACTTAATTCATAATTCCTTATATTAACAAAAGTTCAGGTTTTATTTTCTTCTTTAAATTTGTCCAAAAAATTTGTAATTAATTATTTTATTATTATTCTAAATCACTGGCAACAGCAGTAGTAACACTATATCCTCTAACAAGTTTAAACATGTTCACAAAAAAAAATAACTCAACCAAGTAAGCAAAAACATACATCCTTAGATTATCCATGTATTTTTTTGGCAAAATCTTTGAACATATTAGATTATAAATGTTGTCAAGAATAAATAGAAAACATGAGTTGCAAGAGTTAGCAAACATTTGCAAAAGGATGTGAACGACAAGATTTTCCTACACCCAAAACAACAACAATAATAATCCTTTAGAAAACTTCAAACATATCCTAAGAAATGCAAAGTGATTTGAATATTAGTGTTGCAGGGAAAGGGAAAACTGCATTTGCAACAAAATTTATAATAAACTACATAAATATGTCGTATTACAACTAATACTTGCAGAACTACAACTAAAGAGAGAGACTGACAAATAAATAAAGGGACTATCTTTTACTCAAACTCACATACGCACACACACACAAATAAACATTTTATGTGTGAGTTCTTGTAGCTGAGCACAGGATGTATCGTATTACTTTTCATTGCATATTTTAAGTTGTTTAAGGTTTCAACTCTTCATCTTTTTTTTGTGGATGTATGTCAAACATGTGTATATGTTGCACATGTAAATGTTAGACATGTGTATGTCATACATGTGTATGTTGCAAATGTGTATGTCACACTTTTATACAAAAACTATTCTCTGAATGTAAAATACTTTTCTATTACCATGTTTTTTTTTTTTGTTGGTTTGTATTTGTATTTATTATTTTCCTTAACCGTAATAGAAAAGAAAAACCCAATTTTTCTTCATTTTTCCTACAAGAAAACACAAAATGTTCATATGGTGGCAGCTTCATAATCATCCAACAATGATGAGAAAATATTGCAAAAACATGCGAGAATATACATTGGGAAAAATAAAATGAATAGAAAAATATATGCAAACGAAACTGTATGTATGTACAACAAAAATTTTAAACGAAAAATATGAAAAATAGTTTGACATGTTTGTGCTGCAAACAAGAAAAAAACAACAACCGAACAACGACAAAATGGAAACCTATGAATGTTCTAACACACACAAATTGCACCAGAAAGAACATTTACCAAAATCTACGCAAACCTTCATACATACAAATACATATAACCATCTATGTATGTACATAATAATGTGACAGGACATGCAAATAAGAAAATATCCCTGCTACCTTGTCTTCTTATTTCCATTTCAATTTTTTTCTTAAACATTAACTTTTGTGTCTGTATGTGTTCTTTTTTTCATAATAGAAAATCCTTATAAAAAGTATAAGAATAGTAAAATGTGTGCATTTTTGTGTATGTGTGTGTTTGTACGGTTATAGGAATATTTGAATGACACTAATGCATGTAAATACCGTTTTAGAAACAGGAGAAGGATAACAAAATAAACAATAGTTTTCTATAGAAAAACTGACGATAAGCCAATATATCTATAGGAAAGTTGACGATAGGCCAATATTTTTATAGAAAAGTTTAAAATAGGTCAATATTTCTAAAGAAAAATTGACGATAGGCCAATATTGGTAAAGTTGACAACAGACCAATATTTCTACAGAAAAGTTGACGATAGGCCAATATTTCTATAGGAAAGTAGACAATAGGTCAATATTTCTATAGAAAAGTTGACGATAGGCCAATATTTCTATACAAAAGTTGACGTTAGGCAAATATTTCTATGGAAAAGTTAAAGATAGGTCAATATTTCTACAGTAAAGTTGACGATAAGCCAATATTTCTATAGAAAAGCCCATGATAGACCAATATTTCTATAGAAAAGTTGGCAATAAGCCAACAATTCTATAGATAAGCCAACATTTCTGTAGAAAAGTTGAAGTTAGACCAATATTTCTAATAAAAAGTTTACGATAGGCCAATACTTCTATAGAAAAGTTGAAGGTAATCCAATATTTCTGTAGAAAAGTTGACGATAGGCCAAGATTTCTATGGCAAAGTTGGCGATAGGCTAATATTTCTGTAGAAATGATGACGGTTGGCCAATATTTCTGTAGAAAAACTGACGGTAGGCCAATATTTCAGTAGAAAAGTTGACGATGGGTCAACATTTCTATAGAAATGTTGACAATGGCCCAATATTTCTATAGAAAAGTCGAAAACAGGAAAATATTTCCATCGAAAAGATGACGATAAACCAATAGTTATATAGAAAAGTTGACAATAGGCCAATATTTCTATAGAAAAGTTGACGATAGGAAGACATTTCTATAGAAAAGTTGACGATAGGAAGACATTTCTATAGAAAAGTTGACGATAGGAAGACATTTCTTTAGAAAAGTTGACGATAGGCGGACATATCTTTAGAAACGTTACAATAGGAAGACATTTCTTTAAAAAAGTTGACGATAGGAAGACATTTCTACAGAAAAGTTGACGATAGGAAGACATTTCTATAGAAAAGTTGACAATAGGAAGACATTTCTATAGAAAAGTTAACGATAGGATTACATTTCTATAGAAAAGTTGACGATAGGAAGACATTTCTATAGAAAAGTTGACGATAGGAAGACATTTCTATAGACAAGTTGACGATAGGAAGACATTTCTATAGAAAAGTTGACGATAGGAAGACATTTCTATAGAAAAGTTGACGATAGGAAGACATTTCTATAGAAAAGTTGACGATAGGAAGACATTTCTATAGAAAAGTTGACGATAGGAAGACATTTCTATAGAAAAGTTGACGATAGGAAGACATTTCTATAGAAAAGTTGACGATAGGAAGACATTTCTATAGAAAAGCTGACAATAGAAAAACATTTCGTGAGAAAAGTTGACGATAGCAAGACATTTTTTAAGAAAAGTTTACGCAAACATTTCTATTGAAAAATTGACTATAAACAAATATTTCTATACAAAAGTTGATGTTAGGAAGACATTTCTATAGGAATGTAAAAAAATACGCTTTCGTTTGGTTTTCTGGCAGTTTTTCAAAAAAAAAATATATGAAAGGACTTGTTTTCTTTGATGATTTTCGGAAGTTTTTTAATTATTTCTTGTTAATTTTTAAAATCTACGTCCTTTTAGCACTAAATGTATAAAGATAATGGAAAAATATATGCAGTTTTGAGAATATCTAAAAAAACTGTAAATTTTTTAATTGAAAAAAGTGTTTTATTTCAAAATATGTTAAAATTCAATTGATAAGTAGTAATTGAAGTTTCTTATTGTTCAAAATAGCACAGCTTATCTTGTTTTAGAATTATCAAAAAAGGATATATTGAGGGATATGGTTTCTTGGCCTACTTTAAAAAGTTTGTATGGAAATTCTTAAAGATTAATGCTTTTAATGGCTTTTAAGCAATAAATAAGACTTCACTTTTGATTTTTTGTTAGTTTTTAAAAAAAGGATATATGAAAGGACCTATTTTCTTTTATGAATTTCCAAAGTTTTCGATCATATTCCTGTAAAGCTTTAATATCTACCATCTTTTAGCTGTAAATTTATGGAGATTTAATTAATTTAAATGATTTTCTTAAACAATTCTCCAATTTTTTGTGATTTGATGCAATTTTGCTAACTGTTTATTATTTTTTTGTATTTTTGGAAATATAAACTAATGAGAATTGTGGATAAAAATGCCAGGAACTTTATGAAATTTTATTAAGTTGGGGTCCTTCCCTTAGACATTTTTTCCTTCACATTGACTACCTTCTACAAACATTTTGCATATGAATTGTATATTAAATTTTGTTGGTTATTTATGCATTTCTTGTAAAGTTTTCTAGTTTTTTTCTAGTCCTTTTTTCGAACAAGTTGTTATTTTTTTCTTGCGTTAGAGGGATTTCATTTTCATACCTCATTTTAATACAAGGTGTCTTCTCATATTGCAAAATATGCAAAAACTATGTTAAATGCAAAAAAATATTTTGAAGGAATAAGGCTAGAAAAAAGAAGGAAAAGAAGTCCAAGAAAAACATGTTTGTTGAGCAGAACGAAAAAGGATTTAAAAATGCAAAAAAACTACTAGAATTTGGTATTTGAAAATATACATAGAATATCTTTCTAGGGGAATGTCAACAAAAATTTTAAGAATTTTTGTCCTAGAACATTAAGGAAAGACTAGAGGATATTAGAGACATTAAAAATAACAAAAATATTTGGGAATAATATTTAGTTTGATAGGAAAAAGGGAAATATTAGAAAAATCAATTTAATTTCTAGGTTTGTTCAAAAAAATGTTTGTTATATAAAAGGAAATTTAAGAAGGAAATTATACAGTTTTGTAAATTAAGGTCTGAGGTATTGATTTTCTTTAATAATTTTTTACCTATATATCAGGCTTTCCAGTAAATTTATTTTTTGAAAAAAATCCATTAATTAATATCAATCATACGCACCATTAGACTTATTAAATAATTTTAGTTTATTTGTTATAATAATGATAAAAATCTCTCGAAACTTTTGTTTTGTAATAGTAGCTTAAATTAACATATTCTTAGGATTAGTTCTAGTTCAAATGCCTTTTCTTTCACATGTTCCATGGCCGGGAACTTAAATAATTGTTTACTGCTCAAGGAACTGAAGTTGTATCAATGGATATTTTCTTTAGTGGGTCTAAACTATCCACCATTTTTGTTACAACATTCAGAAAAGGATTTTAAATATTATTTTGTATATTCAATATATCTCGGCTATTCTATTTTGATGTTATTGTGTGGATTTTGGGCCAATTATAAGCACAATTGTATCATAAGTTGGGCTACTATATATTTTCAATTGGATGCCTTGACCGAATTGGGTACATATGTACAAAATTATACCCTGTCCCTGGTACAAATAGTGGTGGCCTATAAAACCTGTTTTTGTCATCGGGAATTCTGTGAAATTTTGCAGCTAATCGGGAATTTGGAGTATGAAATGCAAATCATGTGTCTCGATAAATTTCAGTTCAAGAATTTAAGGAAACGTCTTCTGATAACTTGTGGCCTTAGTTTATTGGTATTATATCCTCTTTTGGCCAATTTTCATTATTTCGTTTTAGCCAAAACCTTAAGTGTGTGCAGCAAAATTTTAATTGTTTTCTTTATGGTCGCCATGGAAATAAAGTTCCTGGAATATGGTCTTTATGTCCAACTGATAAATGAATATTTATATATGTTATTAAGGGACTTAAAGTGTTTGAAAACACGAGTAGAAAGGAAAGAGTTAAGGTATAAACCTTTGCCTGATTGCTATCACAAGGCCTTGAGAAAAAATCAAAATTCCCTAATGGATTTATGGAATTTGGTCTATAAACTACAAAAATATTTTGCCTGGCCCATTATACTTTTGTTTCTTTACAATGGTTTTTTGGTTCTATGCACCGTCAACTGGTCTTATGTGCAGTTTAAGAAGGTCCATATGACATATCAAATGAGTAAGTCGTTCGTTAAAATTTAAACTTAAATTATAATTTTTAAATTTTCTTATTTATCTTTAAACCAGGTCGCTTGGCCTTAGTAATCCTGATTTTATTAATTATACTCCTTCTTTGCTTTTCGACCCAACAGTGCATTAATACTGTAAGTTTTCTTTTAAAATTTTCCATAAATAACAATTAAAATTATTATTTTTTATCATAGTACCAAAAATTTCCCCGTATTTTACTCAATTTCAAAATATATCCCCACGATAGGGCTGTCATGATGAATCTTAGGGAATATTCTTTACAATTAATGCAACATTCTATACAATTCAGTTGTGATGGCTATATAGATATCGATTTGAATAGTTATGGAAAGGTAAGAAAATCCAAAATAAATCTAACTTTTTGAAATTATAAAAAATTCATCATTTTTGCTACAAAATCTACAAAACATAAAAAATTATCAGCATTTTAAACAGATTTTAATCAAATTTACCCAAAATTCCACAATTTCCTTTAAAATATTCCCTAACGTATGAGTAATATGCAAAATTCCTCAAAACAACACCCAAGCGTATGATTGATATTAATACAAAAATATTTTTAGGTATCACTATTTCAAAAGCTATAACTTCTAAACCCTACAATCAATCTCTACAAAATTTGGCAAATAAATAAAAAAGAATCCATTTTCCATAATGAACGTAAAAGAAATATATCTAGTAACTCAAAAACATTGTAAAGACTTTCTTAAGTCATTGAAAATTATAACCCTAAAAAAAAATTGCTCTAAACTTTATTAAACTTAAAACTCATTTCAAATCATTTTTCCATTTCAGGCCTGCTTGGTTTTACTGACTTTCATTGTAGTTCTGGTACAATTTAAAATGAGCTACAAGAGTCATACTATCAACATAGCAACCCCGAAAAGCATTTTAGGCAAATTATAAATAAAAATGTGCATAATTTTATAAATAAAATAAAAATGGAAAAACTGTTTCTATAGAAAAGTCTTTCACAAAACAACACTTCTGTAGACAAGTTCAAGATTCGAAGGCATTTCTATAGAAAAGTTGGGAATTGGAAAAAAATTATGAGAAGAAAAAGAAATTTCTATAGAAAAGTTGAGGCTAAGAAAAAATTTCTATAGAAAAACTGATGATAGGAAGACATTTCTATAGAAAAGTTGACGATAGGAAGATACTTCTGTAGAAAAGTTGACGATAGGAAGACATCTATATAGAAATGTTGACGATAGGAAGACATCTCTATAGAAAAGTTGACGATAGGAAGACATTTCTATAGAAAAGTTGACGATAGGAAGGCATTTCTATAGAAAAGTTGACGATAGGAAGACACTTCTGTAGAAAAGTTGACGATAGGAAGGCATTTCTATAGAAAAGTTGACGATAGGAAGACACTTCTGTAGAAAAGTTGACGATAGGAAGACATTTCTGTAGAAAAGTTGACGATAGGAAGACATTTCTATAGAAAAGTTGACGATAGGAAGACATTTCTATAGAAAAGTTGACGATAGGAAGACATTTCTATAGAAAAGTTGACGATAGGAAGACATTTCTATAGAAAAGTTGACGATAGGAAGACATTTCTATAGAAAAGTTGACGATAGGAAGACATTTCTATAGAAAAGTTGACGATAGGAAGACATTTCTATAGAAAAGTTGACGATAGGAAATCACTTCTGTAGAAAAGTTGACTATAGGAAGACATCTATATAGAAAAGTTGACGATAGGAAGACATCTCTATAGAAAAGTTGACTATAGGAAGACATTTCTACAGAAAAAATTACGATAGGAAAACATTTCTATAGAAAAGTTGACGATAGGAAGACATTTCTATAGAAAAGTTGAGGATAGGAAGACATTTCTATAGAAAAGTTGACGATAGGAAGACATTTCTATAGAAAAGTTGACGATAGGAAGACATTTCTATAGAAAAGTTGACGATAGGAAGACATTTCTATAGAAAAGTTGACGATAGGAAGACATTTCTATAGAAAAGTTGACGATATTCAAACATTTCTACAGAAAAGTTGACGACAGGCAAACATTTCTATAGAAAAGTTGACGATATTCAAACATTTCTATAGAAAAGTTTACGATGGGCAAACATTTATTTAGAAAAATTGACGACAGGCAAACATTTCTATAGAAAAGTTGACGTTACGGAAACATTTCTTTAGAAAATTTGACGTTAGGGAAACATTTCTATAGAAAAGTTGACGTTAGGGAAACATTTCTATAGAAAGTTTGACGTTAGGGAAACATTTCTATAGAAAAGTTGACGCTAGGGAAACATTTCTATAGAAAGTTTGACGTTAGGGAAACATTTCTATAAAAAAGTTGACGTTAGGAAAACATTTCTATAGAAAAGTTGGCGTTAGGGAAACATTTCTATAGAAAGTTTGGCGTTAGGGAAACATTTCTGTAGAAAAATTTGAAGTTAGAGAAACATTTTTACAGAAAACTTGACGTCAGGGAAATAATTGAAACCTAAGAGAAATGTAAACACTAGTTATTTGTTTAGCTACATAGTTACAACAATAACAGCAACTTTAGTTACAAAAACACACTCTGTGTTCTTTTGCCTTTTCTGCCCCTTATTTTCCCTTACATAAACTCAATTTGTTTGTTTGTTTTTCCTCTTCTCATGCTCAACAGTAAACCGTTAGTAAATATGGAGAACATACATTTACACCAGGTATGGAAAATTGCTTTCTTGATTTTGTACTAAATATTAAAACAAAATTTACTTTTTAGGCCATAAATTTACCGTTTTTTATCAAATATACTACAGCATATGCTACGGCTTAAAAAATTACTCTTTTGACATTTATCAAATCACAACTATACTTACAATGGAACTTATTTTATCTAGGTTTTAATTTTTAAAAATTTTCAGTTAATCGGAACCTGCGCTAAAAATCAATTAGAATTTCAAACATTTGGTATAATAATAGAGTAGACAAATTATTCTAATTGAAAGTCGGTTTCAAAGGAACTAAAACTATTTAATTTTTGCCCATGTATTTAAAGTAGTTATTTCAGATCGTCTAATATAATAACTAGAGTCAAGTTAAGTCCTTTTTTTCACGGGGTATAGTCAAATATGAACAAATTTCAACTAAAATTTGAAACAGTAAATAATCCAAAGGTACTTGTCCGGGATCTAAACGTGAAAATTCGTTTTAGGTCGTCTTCCAAAAACTAAATAATAGAATTAAAACTAAAATTTCAAAGTTGTCAGTTCCGATACAGTGAAAAATTGGGAGTTTTATATTGTACCATTCGGCTTAGAATGTATCAAAAAAAGTGCAATTGTACCATGTTTGCCATCCCTGATTTACACTCGTATTTATGTAAATCATTGTATATATATGAGAGTATAGATGAATGTATGTTTGTTTACATTTTAAATAACAGTCTAAGTGTGTGTGCATATTGCTCGCAAGTAAGAGAGTGCGTATGATTGAGAACAATTCAAATGGTAAAAGTACTTATACGTATGAGGGTGTTTGCTTTTCTTGTTGTTGCTGCATTTATACTGTAAAATTGTTCATATTTAGTTTTACTCAAGTTTATGTGAGTGTGTGTATTCAGTTTAAAAGTGTTGCCAAACACTTTCATAAATGTTTATAAACATGTTCAAAGCTTGTTTATATATACAAATGTTTGTTAATTAGCTTTAATAATGAAAAAATATAAATAAACAATCAGTTAAAATTTAATGATTTGTTATTTTAAAGCTTTAAAATAATTAAAACAGGTTAAAATTATATTAAAATTTCATATATAATTTTAGATAAAATTTGTCCATTCAGTTTTCTTTTCATTTTCTTGCCATAGATTTATACATTATGTTAATTGCTTATTAGTTTTGTTTATGTTTAATGGTCAGCCTCGTTATTTGTTAAATAGAAAAACTGTACAAATAAATAAATAAAATTGAAATAAAATTAACATGTTTATTAATACTGACAGTCTGTCAAACATTATGGCGCCAAGCGATGACTTGCATGTGAAAAATTAATTATATGTTCAGACTTAAGGAAATATCGAAGGTCACAAATAACACCTGTGTGCTTGAAAGTTTTAAGAGGTCAAATTGTCGATCAAATAAAAATTGTTTGTTTAAATTTTTAACATAAATATTAAACAAAATAAATCAGTTTTCTTCTGATTTATTTATCTAAATGAAATGTTCGCCTAAAATTAACTTCTCTATACAAATCTTACAATAACGTCAACTTTTTTATAAAAATCTTACCCTAATGTCAATTTTTCTACAGAAATTATACCCTAACTTAAACTTTTCTATAGAAATCGTTTTTTAATATCAACTTTTCTATAGAAATATAACCCTATCGTCAACTTTTCCTTAAAAATGTTTCCCTAACGTCAACTTTTTATAGAAATGTTTCCCTAACGTCAACTTTTCTATAGAAATGTTTCCCTAACGTCAACTTTTCTATAGAAATGTTTACCTAACGTCAACTTTTCTACAGAAATGTTTCCCTAACGTCAACTTTTCTATAGAAATGTCTTCCTATCGCCTTTTCTATAGAAATGTGTTCTTATCGCCAACTTTTGTATAGAAATGTCTTCCTATCGTCAACTTTTCTATAGAAATGTCTTCCTATCGTCAACTTTTCTATAGAAATGTCTTCCTATCGTCAACTTTTCTATAGAAATGTCTTCCTATCGTCAAGAAATAGAAATAAAAATGTCTTCCTATCGTCAACTTTCTATAGAAATGTCTTCCTATCGTCAACTTTTCTAGAGAAATGTCTTTCTATCGTCAATTTTTCTATAGAAATGTCTTCCTATCGTCAACTTTTCTATAGAAATGTCTTCCTATCGTCAACTTTTCTATAGAAATGTCTTCCTATCGTCAACTTTTCTATAGAAATGTCTTCCTATCGTCAACTTTTCTATAGAAATGTCTTCCTATCGTCAACTTTTCTATAGAAATGTCTTCCTATCGTCAACTTTTCTATAGAAATGTCTTCCTATCGTCAACTTTTCTATAGAAATGTCTTCCTATCGTCAACTTTTCTATAGAAATGTCTTCCTATCGTCAACTTTTCTATAGGTTTGTCTTCCTATCGTCAACTTTTCTATAGGTTTGTCTTCCTATCGTCAACTTTTCTATAGAAATGTCTTCCTATCGTCAGCTTTTCTATAGAAATATCTTCCTGTCGTCAACTTTTCTATAAAAATGTCTTCTTATCGTCAACTTTTATAGAAAAATGTCTTCCTATCGTCAATTTTTCTATAGTCAACTTTTCTATATAAATATCTTCCTATCGTCATCTTTTCTAGAGAAATGTCTTCCTATCGTCAATTTTTCTATAGAAATGTCTTCCTATCGTCAACTTTTCTATAGAAATGTCTTCCTATCGTCAACTTTTCTATAGAAATGTCTTCCTATCGTCAACTTTTCTATAGAAATGTCTTCCTATCGTCAACTTTTCTATAGAAATGTCTTCCTATCGTCAACTTTTCTATAGAAATGTCTTCCTATCGTCAACTTTTCTATAGAAATGTCTTCCTATCGTCAACTTTTCTATAGAAATGTCTTCCTATCGTCAACTTTTCTATAGAAATGTCTTCCTATCGTCAACTTTTCTATAGAAATGTCTTCCTATCGTCAACTTTTCTATAGAAATGTCTTCCTGTCGTCATCTTTTCTATAAAAATGTCTTCTTATCGTCAACTTTTCTAGAGAAATGTCTTCCTATCGTCGATTTTTCTATAGAAATGTCTTCCTATCGTCAACTTTTCTATAGAAATGTCTTCCTATCGTCAACTTTTCTATAGAAATGTCTTCCTATCGTCAACTTTTCTATAGAAATGTCTTCCTATTGTCAACTTTTCTATTGAAATGTCTTTCTATAGTCAACTTTTCCATAGAAATGTCTTCCTATCGTCAACTTTTCTATAGAAATGTCTTCCTATCGTCAACTTTTCTATAGAAATATCTTCCTATCGTCAACTTTTCTATAGAAATGTCTTCCTATCGTCAACTTTTCTATAGAAATATCTTCCTATCGTCAACTTTTCTATAGAAATGTCTTCCTATCGTCAACTTTTCTATAGAAATGTCTTCCTATCGTCAACTTTTCTAGAGAAATGTCTTCCTATCGTCAACTTTTCTATAGAAATGTCTTCCTGTCGTCAACTTTTCTATAAAAATGTCTTCTTATCGTCAACTTTTCTAGAGAAATGTCTTCCTATCGTCAACTTTTCTATAGAAATGTCTTCCTATCGTCAACTTTTCTATAGAAATGTCTTCCTATCGTCAACTTTTCTATAGAAATATCTTCCTATCGTCAATTTTTCTATAGAAATATCTTCCTATCGTCAACTTTTCTATAGAAATGTCTTCCTATTGTCAACTTTTCTATAAAAATGTTGGCCTATTGTCAACTTTTCTATAGAAATGTTGGCCATTTTCAACTTTTCTATAATCTTGGCCTATCGTTAATTTTTCTATAGACATGTTGGCCTATCTTCATCTTTTCTATAGACATGTTGGCATGTCGTCTACTTTTTTATAGAAGTATTTTTCATTATCAACTTTTCAACAGAAATGTTCTTCTATCATCAACTTTTGTATAGAAATATTGGCCTATCGTTTTTTTTATAGAAATGTTTGCCTATCGTCAACTTTTCTATAGAAATGTCTTGATATTGTCATTTCATATACAGAAAACTCTTCCCATTTCAAAAGCATTCAATTAATAAATGAATATTTTCATTGAAATTACCGACTTTTTGTAATCCATTTAATTTATAGGCCTTTCTTTTAACCATTTAGTGATTTATATCTTTTCAATTGATTGATTTTTATAACTTCTAGGTGATTTTGAGATTTATAACTCGATTAAAATTCATCATACGCCCTGTTATCTTTTACATGACACTTAATTAATATTAATTATACGCCTTAAAAAAATTTATGTTATTTTTTAATTTAAAATTTTTTTGAGGCTTCATTTGAGATTTGTTTTTTCTTGGGGTGGGTTGAGGATTTAAGCGGTCTCCTTTTCTGTAATTTAACAATAAATTATTTTGTGGGCTTGGCTTTAGTTTTTTTTTTTCAAATTATTATGCCGTTCATGTATTTTTAACATTTACAATTATTTCACTTAATTTATTTACGAGTGTTTTGTTTGAGGAATTTTTAATTTATTTTTCTGTTTACGGATAAAGGGGAAATGCATTGCCATGAATTTTTAATTCGATTTTTTCTATAAAATTTAATTGTTTGATTAACTTTTTGTTTTTTGTTTATAATCGCGGAAAAATTAAATTAAAACCAAATTAATTATATACAGTTTTAACATATTTTTTAATAAATGGTTAATTTTTTTATTTAAACTATTTTTAAAATTCTCTTAATTTAGCTTTCCGTGTTAAACTTGACATTTGACACTGACTGTTTAACAACTATTGTCAGCAAAAATTTATAAAATTTCACCAAAAGGCTTATGACAGCCTTACTATATATTAAACTTATAAAAACTGCCATTTGGAAAAAATAGGCTTATTTGTTTTCCTGTATAAAGGGCCAACCTTTTTAATGTTTTATTGAATTTCGCCAAAGAATTTAATTTTTCGTTGGCTTTTCCGCCATGAAATCAATATGAGGTCTGGTATGAAAAAATTACTAGAAAAAAATATTTGTTAAAAAATATGTAAGCAAATATGTTTCTCTATATAAACCTGTGGCTTTCAATTTATTTATAATAAAAAAAACATTAAGCCGCCTTAACAAAATCATCTTTATTTAATTAACCAACTAAAAGGATAGACAGACAAACCAACCAAAGGATTCATTTAAAAAAATACTAAAACCAATCCTTCTCAGCTACACAGTCAATCCAATGAACCCTAAAAAACTCAAGGAAAATAAAGCAAATAATTTATACCCTACACCTCAAGAGTCCTCAGCGTATGCTTAATGTTGAATATTTTATGAAACGATAGACCAACATTTCTAAAGAAAAGTTGACGATAGGCAAACATTTCTACCAAAAAAAACATTTCCATAGAAAAGTTGACGATATGAAGATATTTCTATACAAAAGTTGACGATAGAAAGACATTTCTCTAAAAAAGTTGACAATAGGAAAACATTTCCGTAGAAAAGTTGACGATAGGCAAACATTTCTATAGAAAAGTTGCCGATAGGCAAACATTTCTATAGAAAAGTTGAAAATAGCCAAACATTTATATAGAAAAGTTGACGATAGGAAGACATTTCTATAGAAAAGTTGATGATACGATGACATTTCTTTAGAAAAATTGACGATAGTAAGACATTTCTATAGAAAAGTTGACGATTTCTATAGAAAAGTTGAGGATAGGAAGACATTTCTATAGAAAAGTTGACGATAGGAAGACATTTCTTTAGAAAAGTTGACGATAGGAGGACATTTTTATAGAAAAGTTGACGATAGGAGGACATTTTTATAGAAAAGTTGACGATAGGAAGACATTTCTATAGAAAAGTTGACAATAGGAAGACATTTCTATAGAAAAGTTGACGATAGGAAGACATTTCTATAGAAAAGTGGACGATAGGAAGACATTTCTATAAAAAAGTTGACGATAGGAAGACATTTCTATAGAAAAGTTGACGATAGGAAGACATTTCTTTAGAAAAGTTGACGATAGGAGGACATTTTTATAGAAAAGTTGACGATAGGAGGACATTTTTATAGAAAAGTTGACGATAGGAAGACATTTCTATAGAAAAGTTGACAATAGGAAGACATTTCTATAGAAAAGTTGACGATAGGAAGACATTTCTATAGAAAAGTTGACGATAGGAAGACATTTCTATAGAAAAGTTGACGATAGGAAGACATTTCTATAGAAAAGTTGACGATAGGAGGACATTTTTATAGAAAAGTTGACGATAGGAGGACATTTTTATAGAAAAGTTGACGATAGGAAGACATTTCTATAGAAAAGTTGACAATAGGAAGACATTTCTATTAAAAAGTTGACGATAGGAAGACATTTCTATAGAAAAGTTGACGATAGGAAGACATTTCTATAGAAAAGTTGACGATAGGAGGACATTTTTATAGAAAAGTTGACGATAGGAAGACATTTCTATAGAAAAGTTGACAATAGGAAGACATTTCTATAGAAAAGTTGGAAGGAAAAAAATGTTTTAACTCATTGCATTAACATTATCAGCCTATGTATGTGTCAACGTATGATTAATAAAACGTAATTCCTACAAATTTGTATAGGGGCGTATGATTGATATTAATAGGGTTACATTTTTATTAAAAAGTATATAACTCTGAAACTATTGACGATAGTTAAATAAGTTTTTGCGAAATGATAGCTGAGAATATAAGCTTTCTGTTTGTTATCTTAGTAGTTGCGAATTGTTAGTAAAATCTGAGCTTTATGAACTTTAAATTTGATTTCTTAGTTTTAGATTTTTGTAAGGGATCTATTAGTCGTTATAAATCAATGTTTTGAGTTATTTTTTCTTATGTTTTTCATTTTGGTATTAAATAATTGCACAAAATTGCATGTTTGCAAGTCATAACCATTTAGCCAAGAAAACAAGCTATATTATAGTAATAGTTTGGTTTCTTTTTTGTCAGTAGTATTCGGTTTAAATCATTACTATAACATTTTATTGAGTTTTATTTTCGATAAAGATAAATAAGTAATTCAGGTTCGTCTATTAGTTCATTCATCTCTGGGTATTGTCACTCATTCTCTCCTGACTGTCCTTTATCCTTTTATATATCATTTTCTCTGTGCAAAAATTTTGGGCAGTTGAAAATATTTAAATTTCTTTTCAAAAAAATTTAGTTTTGAATTCAGTTTTTCTTTTTATTCGTTTGTGCCATAAATATTGTTTTAAAATTTTATTTATTTAGATTCTAATCTAATAAATTGTTTTTATTTGAAATGAAACGTCTATTTTCCATTTGAAACTCTAATAAAATATTTAATTTTTATTTTTACGTTTTTGATTCTGTTTTGTAAAACATTTTTATTAAATTGTTGGGCATTATTTCGTGTTATTTTTTAAATATTTTCATTCATAACAATTTAATTTTGCATTGTTATAAAATAAAAGAGAGAACAACTAAAACATAAATGTGGAAAATGTTTTTATAAGTATTTTTTATTAATTTTATTATAGAAAATACTAACAAAAATATGAATACAATTTCTATATAGGAAGCCTTAAGAGCAAAAATGACATAAGTCAAAAAATACTTATAATAAGAAAAATTTTAATAAAGCAAATTTTCTATAATAAAGGAATTTCTGATAATTTAAAATAAAAAATAAATTTTTGAAAATTTCCAAAAAAAGAAGCTTTTGGAAGTTTTCAATAAAATTTTTTTTTTTTAAATTTTGTTTAAATGAAGAAATTTAAAAAAAAATTCTCTTAGAATTGAAATTTTCAAAAATTTCCTATAAATAATAAAACTTTTAAAATTTGCTATAAATATTAAAATTTTCAAAAATCTCTTATAAATATCGAAATTATCGAAAATTTTCTATGAATAAAGGAATTTCAAATAATTTCCAATAAAAAAATAAATTTTTAAAAATTTTCTATAAATAAAGATATTTTCAAAAATTTTATATAATTAAAGAAATTTTAAAAAAATTTCTATAATTAAAGAAATTTTTAAAAATTTCCTACAATTAAAGAAAAATTTCAGAAAATTTCTTATAAATTGAGTTTTGACTTTCTTTTAGCCAAAGCCTCGAACATTATGCATTGGCATTTCAGTAATAAAATTGTTATTAACATTTAAAAAATGTTGTTAAGATACAATATAAGTCCGTCTGTCCGTCCATAAAACTAAACATTTGAGAGCTTCAAGAATTTTTTATTTGTTAATATTCATTTCAAATAAAAATTGAAATGTTTTCTTTATATTAACTAAAATTCCTTTGTGTTCAATTTCAGTCAAATATCGAATACTTTTATGATATTTTACATTTTTTATTTTTCTCATAATACAAATATTTAGTTCTCTAAATGTTTTTTTTATTATAGATTTTTGTATTTAATTTCTTTCAATAAATATTTAAGATACAAGCTACAACAATAACAATTTAAAAACATAAAAAAGTTTTCAAAATTGTTAATAAAATTTTATAATACGATTTAATGTTTTTGAAAAGAAAACGATTAATCGTTAAAATGAATTTTGAACCGCCACATTCATAAATGAAAAATAATTTTATGAAAAACTTATAAACCTAATATCGTCTCGTTTAAAAAACTAGTCTTTAGTCTCGACTATAAACAATTCTATTGACTCGACTAGAAACTAGTCCATAGTCTGGCGTAAAAATTCGACTATGGTCTCGACTACACACTTTTCCATAGTCTCGACTATAAATTAGTCTATATTTTGGACTATAAATAAGTCTATAGTCCCGACTTTAAACTAGTATATAGTCTCGACTATAAATAATTCTATAGTCTCGACTAGAAACTAGTCTATAGTCCTGGTTACAAAAAGTCAATAACATCGACTATAAACTAGTCTATAGTCTCGACAATAAATAATTCTATAGTCTCGACTAAAAACTAGTCTATAGTCTCGACTATAAATAAGTCTATAGTCTGGACTAAAACCTAGTTTATAGTCTCGACTATAAATTAGTTCATATTCTCGACTATAAGCTAGTCTATACTCTCGACTATAAATAAGTCTAAAGTCTCGACTAAACATCTCGACTATAAATTAGTCCATATTCTAGACTATAAACTAGTCTATAGTCTCGACTATAAATAAGTCTAAAGTCTCGACTAAAATTAATTAAAATTTTTCCCCGTAATTTTTTCTATAAAATATTTTCCACCGAAATTTTTTCTATAAAAAATTTTTTCACCAAATTTTTTCTTTAAAAAATTTTTTGACCTAAATTTTTTGTATAGAATAATTTTGACGAGAAATTTTTTTTATAAAAAATTTTTCCACCGAAATTTTTTCTATAACAAATTTTTTAACCGAATTATTTCTATAAAAAATTTTTCCACCGAAATTTTTTCTTTAAAAAATTTTTCTACCGAAATTTTTTCTATAAAAAATTTTTCCATCGAAGTTTTTTCTATAAAAAATTTTTCCACCGAAATTTTTTCTATAAAAAATTTTTTCACCGAAATTTTTTCTATAAAAAATTTGTCCACCGAAATTTTTTCTATAAAAAATGTTTAAACCGAAATTTTTTCTATAAAAAATTTTTCCACCGAAATTTTTTCTATAAAAAATTTTTCCACCGAAATTTTTTCTATAAAAAATTTTTCCACCGAAATTTTTTCTATAAAAAATTTTTCCACCGAAATTTTTTCTACAAAAAATTTTTCCACCGAAATTTTTTCTATAAAAAATTTTTCCACCGAAATTTTTTCTATAAAAAATTTTTCCACCGAAATTTTTTCTATAAAAAATTTTTCCATCGAAGTTTTTTCTATAAAAAATTTTTCGACCGAAATTTTTTCTATAAAAAATTTTTCGACCGAAATTTTTTCTATAAAAAATTTTTCCACCGAAATTTTTTCTATAAAAAATTTTTCCACCGAAATTTTTTCTATAAAAAAGTTTAAATCGAAATTTTTTCTATAAAAAATTTTAAACCGAAATTTTTTCTATAAAAAATTTTAAACCGAAATTTTTTCTATAAAAAATTTAAAACCGAAATTTTTTATGTAAAAAATTTAAGACCGTAATTTTTTCTGTAAAAAATTTTAAACCGAAATTTTTTCTGAAAAAAAATTTAAACCGAAATTTTTTCTATAAAAAATTTTTCCACCGAAATTTTTTCTATAAAAAATTTTTCCACCGAAATTTTTTCTATAAAAAATTTTTCCACAGAAATTTTTTCTATAAAAAATTTTTCCACCAACATTTTTTCTATAAAAAATTTTTTTACCGAAATTTTTTCTATAAAAAATTTTTCCACCGAAATTTTTTCTATAAAAAATGTTTAAACCGAAATTTTTTCTATAAAAAATTTTTCCACCGAAATTTTTTCTATAAAAAATTTTTCCACCGAAATTTTTTCTATACAAAATTTTTCCACCGAAATTTTTTCTATAAAAAATTTTTCCACCGAAATTTTTTCTATAAAAAATTTTTCCACCGAAATTTTTTCTATAAAAAATTTTTCCATCGAAATTTTTTCTATAAAAAATTTTTCCACCGAAATTTTTTCTGTAAAAAAGTTTTCCACCGAAATTTTTTTTATAAAAAATTTTTCCACCGAAATTTTTTCTATAAAAAATTTTTCCACCGAAATTTTTTCTATAAAAAATTTTTCCACCGAAATTTTTCCTATAAAAAATTTTTCCATCGAAATTTTTTCTATAAAAAATTTTTCCACCGAAATTTTTTCTGTAAAAAATTTTTCCACCAAAATTTTTTTTATAAAAAATTTTTCCACCGAAATTTTTTCTATAAAAAATTTTTCCACCGAAATTTTTTCTATAAAAAATTTTTCTACCGAAATTTTTTCTATATATATATTAATTAGTCTATATATTTATATTAATTAGTCTATATATTTATATATAGTCTATATATATATATAGTTTATACTAGACTATAAACTAGTTTTTAATCTTGTTTTAAGTCTTGATTAAATACTGATAGATATGTATAGTAAACCGGTTTCAATCATGTCTATTTAGATTGGGTTATTGTCTCGACTATGGTTTGAGGTCTGGGCATAAAAATACCGACATTTTGTGATCAATTAATTTTTTTTGTTTACAAAACTATGCTATAGTCTAGACTATTACCAATTCTAAAGTTTAAACTAGAATTTAGTCTTAAATTTGGATTCAAGTCTCGACTATAAAATATTCTCGTAGTGATTATAACAAAGTCTATAGTTTCGTTCAGAGAATCGCGTATATGTAGTTCTAATATAATTTTTACTTGGCTAAAAACTTGTAATAATTTTAATTTAAAACTTTTAAATTACAATGGTTAGTGTCTTTGCTATAAATTTCATTATTGTCTTGACTTTTTTATAGTCTTGACTATAAATAGGTCAATTTTGATTACTTTTTAATTTTATCTGAATTAAACATTTTTTGTTATTTAGCAACAAAATTTTTTGTTATAATTTTGTTGTTAATTAATTCATGTTGCGATAAACAATTTATAGCTGCCTTTATCTGGTATTTAACATAATTTTATTGCACTAGCTTTTTGTTAGACTTTTCTTTTCTAAAACGAATTTGTCGTCATGATCTTTTAAGTATTTCGAAATTAAATTTTTATGTATTTTTATTCATTGATAAACAAAATTTGGTTGAGTAAATTATTTTTGGGGTCTAGCAATCGACAATAGTTAAGCGCCATATCTTTAGATCTAATTTAGAAAAATTTCGAAAAAATTTTCTTTTTTGGGTTTTAAAACGAGAATTGTTTATTTTTATTAGAGATTCAAGGTTAATGTCATTACAAATGCCATTAATTTCTATTCATTTATTTATTTGGTTTTATTATTATTATTTTTTTTTTTTTTTTGCTTATTTTGAAAAGGTTTATGTGTTTCTTTGTTTATTTTTAAATTAACCAAAAAAAAATTGGTTAATTTTATGAGATTTTATTTGTAATAAAATTGAACATTTAAAATTGATGACAAAACACAAGTGACGAAAAAAATCTGCACCTGTTCTGTGAAAAGAAATTTTGAAAAAAGTTCAAGTTCAATTTTTTTTTTTGAGATAAGAATTTGAAAAGAATCTTGTTAAAAGAAATTTTATTTGAAAAGATTAAAATTTTTTAAATTTATGAATTTAGGCTATTAAAATGTTATCAATTTCAAACTTTTCCTTAAAATAAATTGGTTTCAAAATTTTTTAAAATTAGTTCAAAAAGTCTATTTTTAGTCGATTGCCCTAAATTGACTTTAAATAAAATTTATTTAATAATTTAATGGATATAAAATTTTTTATAAATTTCTTAAATTTCTAAGTATTTCACTTAAAATAATATTTCAATTAAAATCCATTAGTAATTATTTCAAATTTTAAATGCGTTTTTTTTTCTCTTTAATTTTGCAAAAGAAAATCTTTCGCCCAAGACCAAAATCTACTTAAACTTATTTCTTTTTGAAATTTTATTTTAAAAATAGTTTCAAAATTCAATTGTTATTTCGTCAAAAGTTTTCAAGCATTTCAAAATTTCAAAATTCATACTCTAGTAATCTCTTGGCTCATCTGTCATAAAGGTTCCATCCATCCTTCCTTCCTAACCCTCCTCAACAAAAAACAAAACGTCATTCGTCTTCATCTTCATCTTTACTCAAAATGAAAGAGAATTTTGAAAATAAATTTCAGAATTTTGACACTAAATCTTATATACTTAAATGTTTCGTTTAAAGAATCAGTTGGAAATTTTTGTGTAAAACAAAATTTTCCATCTGACCCTCCCCTTAATCATCCCAGAATAATACAAATATTCTTCTTCATAGCCAATGTCATGGTTGTTTTAAATTCTATATTAATTATTTTAATTTTTTTCTTTTTTTGTACAACAATTTTATGTCTTTTTTTTGTTGTTTTCATCTTTAATCATTTTTGTTGTTTTTCTTTCAATTTTCTCGCATTTTAAAATACGTTGTTCGAATACGAGTACGAGTATTTTGAAAAATGGTTTTTTATTCAAACAAACTTTTGTCTTATAAAAATAAATTTTACTTGTAAATTATAGCAACATTTTTAGCTCCCGGTGTGTTTTACTCTTGTGCTTTTAAATTAAAAATCGTCAAACATACGAATAAGGTAATATTTTGATTCCAATTAATTAAATTTTCACATTTGGAATTTCCGTTTGTTTTTTCTTTCGCCTTTTAAATAAGAAATTCACAAGCAATTTAATTAAGATTTAAATCAATTAAGACATTTTTTGTGAACAAAAAAAAATTAATTGATCACAAAATGACGGTATTTTTATTTCCAGACCTCAAACCATAGTCAAGACAATAACCCAATCTAAAAGTCAAGATTATCTTTAAAAGCGATGAAAAACTAGTATATAGTCAAGGTCATAGACTTGTTTATAGTTAAGCCTAAAGACAAGTTTATAACCGAGACTAAAGACTAGTTTATAGTCGAGCGTAAAAACAAGTTTATAGTCGTGACTACAAAACAAAGGTTAATGTCAAGACTATAGAACAATTTATAGTCTAGCCTCAAGATAAGATTTAAATCAATTAAGACATTTTTTGTGAACAAAAAAAAATTAATTGATCACAAGACCTCAAACCATAGTCAAGACAATAACCCAATCTAAAAGTCAAGATTATCTTTAAAAGCGATTAAAAAAACTAGTATAAAGTCAAGATCATAGACTTGTTTATAGTTAAGCCTAAAGACAAGTTTATAACCGAGACTGTAGACTAGATTATTGTCGAGCGTAAAAACAAGTTTATGGCCGAGACTAAAAAAAAGGTTAATGTCAAGACTATAGAACAGTTTATAGTCGAGCCTCAAAATAAGTGGAGATTAAAGACAAGTTTATAGTTGTCAACAAAGACTAACTTTTAGTCTATAGACTGGTTTATATGTCGAGACTACAAAAAGTTTAGAGTCGACTCTATAGAAAGTTTAATAGTCAAGACTTTACAATAGTTTATAGGTGATATTACAGAAAATTTTATAGTCGAGACTTAAACTATTTTATAGTCTACTAGCTGTAACCAGCGCTAGTTGCTGTGGCACCAATTAAGACATTTTTTGTGAACAAAAAAAATAAATTGATCATAAAATGTCGGTATTTTTATTTCCAGACCTCAAACCATAGTCAAGACAACAACCCAATCTAATAGTCAAGATTAACTTTAAACGAGATTTAAAACTAGTATATAGTCAAGATCATAGACTTGTTTATAGTTAAGCCTAAAGCCAAGTTTATAACCGAGACTATAGACTAGTTTATAGTCGAGTGTAAAAACAAGTTTATAGTCGTGACTACAAAACAAAGGTTAATGTCAAGACTATAGAACAATTTATAGTCTAGCCGCAAGATAAGATTTAAATCAATTAAGACATTTTTTGTGAACAAAAAAAAATAATTGATCACAAAATGACGGTATTTTTATTTCCAGACCTCAAACCATAGTCGAGACAATAACCCAACCTAATAGTCAAGATTATCTTTAAAAGCGATTAAAAACTAGTATAAAGTCAAGTTCATAGACTTGTTTATAGTTAAGCCTAAAGACAAGTTTATAACCGAGACTAAAGACTAGTTTATAGTCGAGCGTAAAAACAAGGTTATAGCCGTGACTACAAAACAAAGGTTAATGTCAAGACTATAGAACAATTTATAGTCTAGCCTCAAGATAAGATTTAAATCAATTAAGACATTTTTTGTGAACAAAAAAAAATTAATTGATCACAAAATGACGGTATTTTTATTTCCAGACCTGAAACCATAGTCAAGACAATAACCCAATCTAATAGTCAAGATTATCTTTAAAAGCGATTAAAAACTAGTACAAAGTCAAGATCATAGACTTGTTTATAGTTAAGCCTAAAGACAAGTTTATAACCGAGACTAAAGACTAGTTTATAGTCGAGCGTAAAACAAGTTTATGGCCGAGACTAAAAAAGGTTAATGTCAAGACTACAAAACAATTTATAGTCGAGCCTCAAGATAAGTGGAGATTAAAAACAAGACCAAAGAATAATTTTTAGTCTATAGACTGGTTTATATGTCGAGACTACAAAAAGTTTATAGTCGACTCTATAGAAAGTTTAATAGTCAAGACTTTACAATAGTTTTTAGGTGATATTACAGAAAATTTTATAGTCCAGACTTAAACTATTTTATAGTCTACTAGCTGTACACTGCGCGCGTTGCTGCTGTACCGACTAAAAAAAATTTGAAGGAATGACATTAGAAACCTCCAAACCTCCAACTTTGCTAAAGATCACAGCATGATCAAATGCACAATTCACGACTCAATTAATTTAGATGTGGCGCCATCTGGTGAACATTATTCGCAACAACTTTGCTAAGGATAATTGCTTGATAAAATGCACAGTTTATGATTTAAATAATTTTGAGTAATTTTTCTGTGGCGCCACCTGTTCGAAATTAGTCATACCAACTTAGAAACCCTCGTCGGCTCATGCGAAAAAATATTGATAAATATCGTAGCATGATCAAAATAATAGTTCACGATTCAATTCAATTTGAGTAATTTTCAGTGGCGCCACCTGTCGGAACTTAGTCATTCCAACTTAGTAATGTTCTTCGATTCACGCACAGCAACTTTGCTAAAGATCAAATTTTTATATATATAGAAGATAATTTATATAGCTTATACAATATATGGAAACTATTTTATACAATATGTAGTATGTAAATATAAAAAATTTCCATGGATTTTATAAACTCCAAAAACACTAATTTGTTGCAAAAGATGTGATAAATGAAGAACCGCTCGACCGATTGTGAGCAAAATTCGCATAAACCATCTACTAAATAGTCCAAGCCTCAACATTTGGTTTGGATAGGTGAGCCCGTTCTTGAGTTATAGAGTTACTACGAAAAGTGGCATTACGCTAGTTTATATTCGAGGCTATAGAAAAGTGTATAGTCGAGACTATAGGCTAGTTTAAAGTCGTGAATATTGACTAGTTTTTAGTTAATATTCTACAATAATTTACATCCTAGACTTTAGAAAAATTAATAGTCGAAACTATAGACCTGTTTATAATCGAGATTATAGACTAGTTTATCGAAAATTTCTTTTTAATACAAAATTTTCGAAAAATTTTTCATTTATAGGAAATTTTCGAAAACTTTTCTACTCACGCAAAACTTTGTTTATAAGAAAGTTACTCCTTTTATAGAAAAATTTCAAATATAATTTATATTTATAAGAAATTTTCAAATTTTTTTATTCTATAGCAAATTTTCGAAAATTTTTGTATACAAAGGAAATTTTCAAAAAAAAAAATTATTTGAAGGAAATTTTCAAAAATTTCTTTATAAGAAATTGTGAAAAATTTCTATATGGAAAAACTTTTTAAAAACGTTTTTATTAATAGAGATTTTTTTTTTTAATTTCTCTATTAATAAGAAAAAATATTTTACAGGAAATTTAAAAAAATTTTTTTAATTATAGAAATTTATTTTCAAATTTCTTTGCAATAGCAAAATTTCTCTATTTATTTTTTCGACAATTTCTTTATTATAGAATATTTTCGAAGATTTCTTTTATATAGAAAGTTTTCAAAAATTTTTTTTTTTTTCTTTTAGGAAATTTTAAGAAATTTTCAAAGAAGAATGAATTTTTTAGGAAATTTTTGAAAATTAGTTTTCAAAAATTTCTTTATATTTAGAAAATTTTTAATAATTTCTTTAAGAAATTTGGAAAAAATTTCGAAAGTTTATTTTATTTATAGAAAATTTCCTAAAAAATTTCTATATCTGTAGAAAGTTTTCGAAATTTTTTTTTTATTTTGATGAAATTTTCAAAATTTTTTTTATTTTTAGCAAATTTTAAAAAATTTATTTTTTAAAGTAATTTTAAAAATTTCAATATTTATAGGAAATTTCGAAAATTTCTTTATTTTTAGGAAATTTTCGAAAATTTCTTAAGTTAATTTTTTTATTTATTATTTTTAGAAAATTTTGAAATTGTAAAAAAATTCTTTGTTTTTAGAAAATTTTAGAAAAGTTTCCAAAATTTCATTATTTATAGAAAATTTTTCTGATATATCTTCTAAAAATCGATTACTTAATATAAAGTTAACTAAATTTCAAAAGAAAGTTACAGTATTTCGAAGTAACTAGTACTACAGAATTGATTTAAAGTTATATTTTATTAGTAACGATTATTTGTTAAAGAGGTTACTTTTGCTTATTTTCAACTAAATTTTAAAAATTTTAATGCCAAAATATTTCTTATATAAAAAATATAATTTATGTTAAAAAGAATCTTATTTTTAAACTGATTACTTTATAGAGTTTCAAACGAGTAACCGTATAAAATCTCATATTTAAGAAAAAATGTATAATATTTTAAGGTAATTAAAACACAGAAACTATTTTAAATTTAAAATCATTAGTAACGATTATCTAGTAAAATGGTTACTTTTGCTTATTTTTAACTTAATTTAAAAAATTTCAAAGCCAAAAATCTTTTTTTGTATAAAATATAAATAACGTGAATAAATTTTACAGAAAAATCGATTACATAATAAAGTTTTGAACGAGTACCCGTTTAAAATTTTCTAATTTCTAAGTAATAATCATAGTATTTAGAATTAAATGATCTACAGAATTGATTTGAAGCAATATTTTATAATATTAGTAACGATTGTTTTTCAAATTGGTTACTTTTGCTAATTTTTAACTTGATTTAAAAAATGTAAATGCCATAGCAATTGTTATGAATAAAATATTATTTATGTAAAAAATCGTAGTTAAAAACCGATTACTTAATAGAGTTAAGAACGAGTACCCGTGTAAAATTTCATATTTTTAAGAAAATTTTTACAGTGTTTTAAAGTAAATTATACGCGGAATTGATTTAAAGCTATATTTAATAAGTAACGTTTACCTGCTAAAATGGTTACTTTTGCTTAATTTGAATTTTACAATAAAAATGTTCATGCCAAAATGTTTCTAAAATATAAAAAATTATAAATGTAAATAAATCCTAGTCAAAAACCGATTACTTGATGTAGTTTCAAACGAGTACCCGTAAAAATTTCATTTTATCCCTAAAATTTTTGCAATATTTTAACGTAAATTGAATAAAGAATTGATTTTAAGCTATATTTTATGAGTAATGATTATCTGTTAAAGTGGTTACTTTTGCTTAATTTTAGTTTTAGACAAAAATTTTAAATATTTTCAAACATTGAATTAATTTTGCATTTAAATTAGCTAATTTTAAAAATAAAACATGTGCTTCTGTATATTTGTAAATTGAATATCTTCTTTTAAGATTCAGGTTTAATTAAAACTTCTATTAAAAGCGACATCAACAGAAGGTGTAGAATTTCAATTTTGTATTTCCAGGTTTCGTTTTCTTTTTTTTCTTTTTTTTTGTTACTTGATTTGTCAAAAACTTCATTTCATAAGCTTTAGCCAAGAGTTTAAGAACTTAAAATTTTAAATGCTAGAATTCAAATTTTTAAATTCCTTTCAAACGGAAACTGTTTAAAAACGGCTTAACAAGAAGAATTGAGTAAAATTAGAACAAAATTTGAATATTTCCAAGAGTTCAAAGTCTATATGTTTTTAAATCAATGGAAAGTGTTTTAAAAGTGTAAGTATAAATAATTGTTATTTAATCGTTTAATATTTATGAGTTTTTTTTTTGCCGAAAAATTTCAAAAAAATGTTTAGCCCTTTTTTTGTTATGTTTGACAAGATTTAGTTCACATGTTCCGAATATTTTAGCATTTAAATTTCTTTCTGACTTTCCAAGTGTTTATAGAACCACCCACTAGTTCTAAATGGGCCGTAGTGAAAACAATTTGAAATAATAATTTCACTCTTTTTATGTTTTTTGTGATTTGTTTTGATGATTTGGTTGTTTTTATTTCTTAAAATTTTGTTGTTTTTTCTAAATTCATAAATTCATACCTATGGCAAACATTTCTTCAAGCAGATGCTGCTATAAATGTCAACTTTCGAAAATTTTGTTGTTGTTTTTAGTAAATTAAAAATACGGGAAAAAATTAAAAGAAAATTCATGACTAAATTCACATACGAAATTCTTGAAAAATTCTTAGAAAAATGTTAAATCAACAAAAGTAACTAAAATAAAAGTGAAACAAATTTAAACAAAAATATAGAAATTGTTTTTTTTTCATAATAAAAGATTTTTTTAAAAACAGGGAAAATTTTAACAAACTTCAAAATTTTACATTTTTTAATCAAGTTGGAAATAAGCAAGAGTAACTACTTTAAAAAATAATCGTTACGATTAAATATAGCTTAAAATCAATTCTGTGTTTAATTTAGTTAAAAATACTGTACAAATGTTTTTGAAAATATACAATTTTATACGGGTACTCGCTTAAAACTTTGTTAGGAAATCGGTTTTGGCTTAGATTTATTGATATAAATTATATTTTATAGATAAGAAATCTTTCGCCATTAAAATTTTTTGAATTTAGTAAAAAATAAGCAAAAGTAACCACTTTATAAATACTCGTTACTTATAAAATATAAGTAACGAATAAGTAAATAAATTCAGTATTTAATTTACTTGAAAATACTGAACAAATGTTCTTTAAAATGAGAAATTTTAAGTGGGTACTCGTTCAAAACCCTTATAAGTAATCGGTATTTAGTTCAGATTTATTTACATAAATTATATTTTATACAATAGAAAAATTTTGGCAATAATTTTTTTTAAAATTAAGCTGAAAATAAGCAAAAGTAACCGCTTCAACAAATAATCGTTACTAATGAAATATGGTTTAAAATCAATATTGTGCTAAATTTACTAGAAAATACCGTAGAAATGTTCTTGTAAATTTGAAATTTTACATGGGTACTCGTTTAAAACTCTTGTAAGTAGTCGGTTCATGGCTTAGATTTATTTACATATATTATATTTTATACATAAGAAAACTTTTGGCATTAAAAGTTTTCAAATCAAAATGAAAATAAGCAAAAGTAACCACTTTGACAAATAATCGTTACTTATGAAATATAGCTTTTTATAAATTCTGTGCTAAATTTACTTGAAAATACCGTAAAAATGTTCTTGTAAATTTGAAATTTTACATGGGTACTCGTTTAAAACTCTTGTAAGTAGTCGGTTCTTGGCTTAGATTTATTTACATAAATAATATTTTATACAAAAGAAAACTTTTAACATTAAAATTTTTAAAATCAAAATGAAAATAAGCAATAGTAACCACTTTGACAAATAATCGTTACTTATGAAATATAGCTTTTAATCAATTCTTAGCACAGAATTGAAATAAATAACGTAAAAATGCTCTTGTAAATATACAATTTTACACACTTACTCGCTTGAAACTTTATTAGATAATCGTTTTTTTTTTAATATTATTTCACATAAATTATATTTTATATATGATAAAGCTTTTGGCATTAAAACTTTTTAAATAAAGTTGAAAATATGAAAAAGTAACCATTAACAAATAATTGTTACTAATAAAATTTTGCTTCAAATCAATTCTGTTGTACAACTGCATCAAAATGATGTCATTAGTTTTTTAAATTATAAAATTTTACGCGGGTACTCGTTCGAAACTATATTAGGTAATCGGCTTTTTAAGTTAAAGTTATTTTTAAGTAAAAGTAACCATTTTTATAGGTTATCGTTACCCAAATAATTTTTCAAAAAATTCCTACAATTAAAGAAATTAAAAAAAAATTGCCTTTTTTTCGAAAAGAAATGTTTTTTTCTTTTCGAAAATTTCCTATAAATATTGAAAATTTCGAAAATTTCATAAAAATATTGAATTTTTCGAAATTTCCTATAAATATTGAAAATTTCCAATAAATATTGAATTTTTCGAAATTTCCTATAAATATTGAAATTTTCGAAAATTTCCTATAAATATACAATTTTGAAGATTTCCTATTAATGTTGAAATTTTTGAAAATTTCATATAAATATTGAAATTTTCATAATTTTCTACAAATATTGAAATTTTAAAAATATTTCTAAAATTATTAGTTATTATTGAAATTTTCGAAAATTTCCTAAAAATATTGAAATTTTCAAAAATTTCCTAAAAATATTGAAATTTTCAAAAATTTCCTAAAAATATTGAAATTTTCGAAAATTTCCTAAAAATATTGAAATTTTCGAAAATTTCCTAAAAATATTGAAATTTTCGAAAATTTCCTATAAATATTGAAATTTTCTATAAATTTTGAAAATTTCCTTTAAATATTTAAATTTTTGAAAATTTCCTATAAAAAAAATTCCTATAGATATTGAAATTTTCAAAAATTTTCTTTAAATATTCAAATTTTCGAAAATATCCTATAAATATTGAAATTTTCGAAAATTTCCTATAAATATTCAAAATTTGAAAATTTTCTATAAATATTAAAATTTTCAAAAATTTGTTTTAAATATTGAAATTTTTGAAAATTTCCTATAAATATTGAAATTTTCTAAAATTTCCTATAAATAAAAAATATTAAAATTTTCGAAGATTTCCTAAGAATATTGAAAATTTCCTATAAATCTTGAAATTTTCGAAAATTTCCTATGAATATTGAAATTTTAGAAAATTTCCTAAAAATATTGAAATTTTTAGAAAAATTCCTATAGATATTGAAATTTTCAAAAATTTTCTTTTAATATTCAAATTTTCGAAAATATCCTATAAATATTGAAATTTTCGAAACTTTCCTATAAATATTGAAAATTTGAAAATTTTCTATAAATGTTAAAATTTTCAAAAATTTGTTTTAAGTATTGAAATTTTTGAAAATTTCCTATAAATATTGAAAATTTCGAAAATTTCCTATAAATATTAAAATTTTTTAATATTTCCTAAAAATATTGAAATTTTCGAAAAATTTTAATAAATATTGAAATTTTTTAAAACTTCCTATTAATATTGAAATTTTCGAAAAATTCCTATAAATATATAATTTTTCGAAAACTTCCCATAAATATTGAAAATTTTCTATAAATATTGAATTTTTGAAAATTTCCTATAAATATTAATATTTTTGAAAATTTTCTATAAATATTGAAATTTTCGAAAATTTCCTATAAATATTGAAATTTTCGAAAATTTCCTATAAATATTGAAATTTTCGAAAATTTCCGATAAATATTGAAATTTTCGAAAATTTCCTATAATATTGAAATTTTTGCAATAAATCTATAAATATTAAAAATTCCAATCAATATTGAAATTTTCGAAAATTTCCTATAAAAATTTAAATTTTCTATAAATACTGAAATTTTCGAAAATTTCCTATAAATCTTTTAAAATTTCCTATTAATATTGAAATTTTCGAAAAATTCCTATAAATATATAAATTTTTGAATATTTCCTATAAATATTGAATATTTCAAAAAATTTTTTTAAATATTGAAATTTTCGAAAATTTCCTATAAATATTGAAATTTTCGAAAATTTCCCATAAATATTGAAATTTTTGAAAATTTCCTATAAATATTGGAATTTTCAATAAATATTAAAATATTCAAAAATTTCCTATATATATTGAAATTTTTGAAAATTTTCTGTAAATATTGAGCTTTTCAAAAATTTTCTATAAATATTAAAATTTTCTAAAAATATTGAAATTTTCGAAAAATATTGAAATTTTCGAAAATTTCCTAAAAATATTAAAATTTTTGAAAATTTCCTATAAATATTAAACATTTCGATAATTTCCTATAAATATTAAAATTTTCGAAAATTTTCTAAAAAATATTGAAATTTTCTAAAAATTATTTAAATTTTCTAAAAATATTAAAATTTTCGAAAAATATTATAATTTTCAAAGATTCCTTTAAAATATTGAAATTTTTGAAAATTTCCTATATATTGAAATTTTTGAATATTTTCTATTAATATTAAAATTTTCCTTCCTTTTACTTTTAATAATTTCTAATTTAAATTAATCTTCTTAAGCTTAAACTAAATTTAATAGAGCCTTTAGAATTTATTTTGAATAACAAAATTCTTACCTCTTGCTTTTGTTTCAGTCATTCACTTCCCCATCTTAAACCGAATAAAACACCCAAGGCTTAAGAGCTGTAAGATGATCCTATCCACAATATGACGACGACTGACTTGTGATGTTGATGATGATTCTGATTATTATTATTATTATTTATGATTAAGTAGCTCTCGTTCTGGTACTTATTCAATTTAACTAAAAAAAATTTGAATACAACAATGATAACAAAAAAAAAAAAAACACACTTAAAAATTTTTTCGAAAATAAAACTTTAATTTACTAAAAATTTGAGGAACAAAAATTTTAATGAAAAGAAGAGTCCCCAAGACTTTTTAGAAGAATATTAAAAATTTATGTTACAAACAATTTTTTAATTTATTAGTTTTTTTTTAAACGATGTTTTACATAATTTTTTCAATATTTTCTTTTTGTTATGAAATGAATTTAAATTTTTATAATTGAAATTTTTCAATATTTTGCTTTTTTATGAAATAAATTTCAATTTTTATAATTAAACATTTTTCAAAATATTTTTCTTTATTTCTTAAAATTTTTTAAAACCACTTAATTTTAACATAATTCAAATCTTTTCCTTTTTTATTGAAATGTTTAAATTTTAATATTTTTATACAAATTTTTTTGCGAAAAAAAAATCTAGTCAATTTTTTTATTTTTCAATTTTATTTTTTTTTACAATTTAAAATTTTTTATTTTAATTTTCTTTACATTTTTTTTCACTCAATCGCTTAATTTATAGCACAGACGACGTTAATATTGTTAGACCGTTATCGCAAGACTGACTAAAAGATACAAAGTTTTTCCAAGCAAAAGATCATTAAACAGATCATTTAGTATTTATCATTGATAGTCAATGATCTCTTTATTTTGATTCAAAACTAAAAGAGAAAATGAAAAAGAGAACAACTTAAATAAACCGTTAAATAAGAGAAATGGAGCGTCAAGAAAACACAAACGAAGCGACAGGCGAAAAATTAAAAATCTAATGTATTAATACATTTTATCAAGGCCTGACGATATTGAATGCGATTTTGAATGAAGATCAAATACAAAGTTTTGCCGGGTATTTAAACTTTGTTGTTAAGGGATTGTTAGATTGTCTCTATTTTTTTGGATCAGATTTTGGGGTTGTTGTCTCATTCCTATACTTATCATCATTAGGCTTTTCCTTAGACATTTCCTTCATATTTCTATAAATATTAAAATTTGCAATTAATATTGAAATTTTTGAAAATTTCCTATAAAAATTTAAATTTTCGAAAATTTTCTATAAATACTGAAATTTTCGAAAAGAGAAATATTTCCTATAAATATTGAATTTTTTGAAAATTTTATATAAATATTAAAATTTTTGAAAATTTCCTATAAATATTGAAATCTCCCATAAATAATTAAATTTCCTTTAAATATTGAAAGTTTCAAAAATATATAAAATTTTTGGAAATTTCCTAATATATTGAAATTTTTGAAAATTTTCTATAAATATTAAAATTTTCGAAAATTTCCTAAAAATATTGAAATTTTTGAAAATTTTCTATAAATATGAAATTTTGAAGATTTCCTATAAATACATATTGAAATTTTTGAAAATTTCCTATAAATATTGAAATTTTCGAAAATTTCCTACAAATATTAAAATTTTTGAAATATTTCTATTAATATTAAAATTTCCAATTAATATTGAAATTTTCGAAAATTTCCTATAAAAATTTAAATTTTCGAAAATTACCTATAAAAGTTTAAATTTTCGAAAATTTTCTATAAAAATTTAAATTTTCGAAAATTTTCTATAAAAATTTAAATTTTCGAAAATTTTCTATAAAAATTTAAATTTTCGAAAATTTTCTATAAATATTGAAATTTTTGAAAATTTCCTATAAATATATAGGAAATTATAGACTATAGAATTTTTAAAAATTTTCTATAAAAATTTAAATTTTCTATGAATATATAAATTTTCGAAAATTTCCTATAAATTTTCGAAAATTTCATATAAAATTTCGAAAATTTCCTATAAATTTTCAAAAATTTGCTACAAATATAGAAATTTTGTAGTTGCTGCCTCATTCCTGCACTTATCAATGTTAGCCTTTTCTTTAGGTATTTCCTTAATATCTTCCTTAGGCGTGGGTTTTATGGGACCGCGGGACACAAAAGGTTGACCTACATTCGCGTGTTTCAAGTCATAATTCACGATATTTCTTATCTTGCTTTCACAGTTATTAGCGTAAATATCTGTAGTCAGTTCAGATAAATCAGGTTCCTTCTCTGTCCGAACTTTTTTCACAGTCTCATCCATTTCCTTTTTGATATTGTCATCAATTTTCTGAAAGCAAAAAATCAATAAATATTGTTTATATATAAAAATTCCAATTTCTAACCTTAAACTCTTCATTCGTTACCAAATTATTATTCACACACAAAGTCTTAAACATTGTTATCGGATCAAATTTGTCACGCTGATTTTGTACTTCCTCACGTGTACGATAGCTTGTACCCGGATCAGACATTGAGTGGCCATGATAACGATAGGTTTCAAATTCCAAAACCATAGGACCACAAGAGAGCGCATGTTGAATACAGTACTCAGTTGCATTTATAACCGCCAAAATATTGTTGCCATTCACCCATAGTCCAGGTATAAAATCGCCTCTCGTATAATAATCGGTGCTACAGGAAGATCTTTGGACTGAAGTGCCCATGCCATACTTATTATTTTCACACACAAATACCACGGGTAGCTTCCATAAGCAAGCAATATTAAAGGATTCATACAACTGGCCCTGATTGGCAGCCCCGTCACCATAGATTGCAAAATTTACCGCCTTTTGACAGAGATAAGCATGGGCTAAAGCTACACCAGCTCCTAAGGGGATCTGTGCTCCGACTATACCATTGCCACCATAAAAATTAGGCGCATATGTGTGCATTGAGCCTCCCTTGCCACGACTACAACCAGTTTCTTTTTGGCACAACTCTGCTATAAGGGAATGTGCGGTCTGACCCATTAGCCAGGTCCAGCCATGAGCGCGATAGGATGTTATAACGGAATCATTAGGACCAAAAGAGGCTTTCATGCCTGTTTTGGAATTGAATTGGTTAGATTTGTATATGCAGGTTAGGGAAATTTGAGGTTAGGTTAAGTAAATTGGTTGTCAAATGATGAAATGTGAAGAATTATGCTGCCATCATTTGACATTTATTTAGTAAAAAGTTGGAAAATTTAACCTATGATACGCTACACTCTTTAAAAGTTTATGAAGCAGCTGTTTCAAAAAATAATTAGGCGGTCGGGTAGCCGCTGATGTGAATATTTTTCGGGACAGCTGTCAGTGTTCACCGACTGATTGTCCGGGACTGTTTATTTGATGATTCTCACTTTATATGTAAAACCGCGGGGATCCAAAAACTAATCCATGCGGTCGCATTATCAATTAGCCGATCGCATTATCAATTAGGCGGTCGCATTATAGGGTTCACAAACAAACCGTAATCGAAAAACAATTACATCCAAAAAATTATTTCTCGAAAAATATCAGGGAAACTGATCCACCGTTAATTCTTGGCGCTACTAAACCATTAAAACAGATATTTTTGTAGTCACAATTTCCTAATGTTGACACATCAGTAACCTTTGGTTTCAGCAAGAGGTCGCCCCAAGCCTCACAGCCGGCTAAATAATTCAGTTATTGCAAAAGAAATTTCCCAGTACCGTAATATCTCAATTGGCCGCCTAGTTTTTGTGATTTAACGCCGCTGGATTATTTTCTCAGGGGCTATTTGAAAGACTGGGCTTACGTAATGAAACCACAAATAACAGACGTTCTGAAAGTTGAAACTCTGCCCTGCATTGACGAGATAAGCGAAGCCAAATTATAAATATGGTTCACAATTTTGTGAAAAGAGCGGACTCCTGCCGATGTGCTAGAGGTGGAAATTTGCTCAGGAATCATTTTAAAGACCAGGTTTACGTGAACAAACGCTGACGTTCTGAAAGATCAAAGTCGGCGGTGCAATAACGAATCAAGGGAAGCTTTGTGAAAATAGCCGACGCTCTGACCGCCGATGCTTTAGAGGTGATTTAGCCGATGCCATATTCTATTGATAACTTTCTTATTTCTACTTTATATTAGTATCAATAAAACTGAAAATTGAGTTTTTAATTAACTTCCTTACATCAAATTTAACCACCTTTTATGTACAATAAAGAACTTAATTTTAAGATCACAAGAATACAAATTTTTGCCAAAAACTTTTGGCTTGAGATATACATATGTATAAGTCTTTAGCTCTGAAATAAAAGTGCTATATCTCTGTCAATTAGAAAGCAATGAAAACAAAAGGTGTATGATATCGATTAGTTTTCGAGATAAACACGTTTTTGTATATAAAGACAGGAAATACTTTCCTTAACGTTTACTCATTTTTCATGGTTTTTTTCACAAAAATTCCCTTATCTCGAAAACTTATTTGATAACTCATTTGAGAGGTATTTTGAAGCACTTTCACATGATATACACTTCTATTCAATCAATTTATAAATGATACTTAGAGAAATATTGATTTAAACTTGCGAGCTTTAAAGGTCTATAACCTCTAAGCCAAAAGCTTTTTGACCATAAATCTGTGATAAATAGTTATTCTAGGCTGGTTCCGAAAAACTTTAAAGAAATTATTTAAGTTATTAAATCTTACCCACACAAATCGCCTCCTGACCCACATATAAATGACAGAATCCTCTTATTTCTTTCTCCTTATACAAATTTGCACAAGCATTTTCCAAACGTCGTATCGTTTGCATTTCCGTAAATAACTTTAGGGCCATATTTCTATTTAGGCAATATGTCGTAGGAGGTCCCTTTTCCAAATTATATAATTTATAGACATTTTCCAATTGCACTGTGCAAGAAGGGCCGCTATCCACGGGATCCTTTTTTTGTTCGCTTTCTCTGCAATAACGTTTGAAAAGCGTTCGAAAATGCGAACGACAAGAGATATTGTACGTCTTTAGCAGTGACGGATTACGAGATCTTAGAGATAACATTTTTTTCGTTCTATATTTCTTTTAATTTTTAAAATAAATTGTTAATTTTATTGACAATTGACAATGATTCCGAAAAAGGAGGACGCCCGATTACAAAGTTTTGAACTATAGAAGAATTGCCATTTTAAAAGGTAATTATAAAGCAGAGTTTGGGTAGTGTCGGGAGATCAGACAAATAACTTGCGGTCAAACATATAGTTTACACATCTTTGGATGGAATTTGGAAGACTTGATTTGCTAATGTTCGGGTAGTGTTGGTAGAGTACTACGCCGTGTGAAGTAGAAGATCGGAAAGAGTACTACACCCTGTGAAGCTCCATGTTTAACTCTACGGGGTTTTGACTACTTTCTAAACTCCACATATGACTTGCGGTCACACATATAGTTTACAATACAACTTTGGATAGAATTTGAAAGACTAGAATTGCTAGAGGCTTTTTCAGTGTTTCATCGACCAGCGCTGCTTATTTGTGGACACTCACTTTATATTTAAAACCGTACGGATCAGAAACCTGTAATCCATGCGGTTGCCCTCAGCTCGTCTAGGTCTTGAGCCGATAAGGATTTCTAGACTATTTCTAGAGAAAATGCCTTACTTGCAGTTAACAGACTTACATCAGTAGACCTATATACTGGTCAACATCATACTAACTGGGGAGGGCTCTACGTTGTCTCATTAGTGTTTTCAGCCACATTGTTATGACTGGATACCCAGGAAAGTTCTATAGTGGAATTAAAATGTATGTCCTCTTAAAATTTTACTTTTTTCATAGTTTTATTCGTATTATTTAAATTTTTCTAATTATTATTTTTAGTTCTTATGAAAATAAAAAAAATGTATTTAGCGGAAACTAAAAAAGTATTTACACAAAATTTGTTTATCGTTTAATTTTATGTTTTTTTTATATAAGAATTTTGAGATAAATAATAATTATGTATTTGCTATTAGACTTTAAAAAATATCATAGCCAATTGTTTGTTGAACTTTTCATTAATAACTTTAGGCTTAAAAGAGAATTTAAATTTAACAAAATATAATAGAAATAGAATATCAAATTAATATCCTCATTGGCTAAAATACATTTTTCACTTTGATCTCTTAAAGCTTAAAAAAATTTTCGCTGTAACAATGATAATCCTTAAAACAATAAGGCATTTTAATGATTTACACCCTTATTTTCTTGAACGTGGGTAAGATTATAATCGATAGCGCCGCGTATTTTGGGCTCCAAGCATTGGGAATACACATCAGTCCAGACATGGCTGATTGGCAATTCAGTATCAGCCTTAGCCAGGGCAGTGGCTTCATCGATTTCCTTGCGCACTTTGAGGTCAATGGCTTTACATTCATCGGCAGTCATAAGGCCCAAATCAATGACTAATTCCTTGAAGGAGGTAATGGGATCACGTTTTTGACGTACTTCTTGGATTTCTTCACGTGTACGATAGCTGGTACCAGGATCAGACATAGAATGGCCGGAGTAACGATAGGTATTGGTTTCCAAAACCAAAGGACCATGTTTATTAACATAGTCAATGGAGAATTCCAAAGCGCTGCGCACAGCCAAAACATCCATACCATCTACCCAGATACCGGGTATAACATCACCGCGTGTATAGTATTCAGTGTTGCAGGAAGAACGTTCAGCACTGGTACCCATGCCATAGTTATTGTTTTCACAAACAAAAATGCAAGGCAATTTCCACAAATAGGCCATATTGTAGGCTTCAAATACCTGACCCTGATTGGAGGCACCATCACCGTACAAAGCCAAGCACATACCGCCATTACCCTTGTATTGGCAGGCCAAGGCTACACCAGCTCCCAAGGGGACCTTAACAAAAACAATTAATTTATCATTAAAAAATTAAAATAAAGTAAATAAAATAAATCTCCAAATACCTGTGCTCCCACTATACCATTGCCTCCGTAGAAATTAGGGGAATACATGTGCATAGAGCCACCCTTGCCGCGGGCACAACCACTTTTACGTCCCGTCAATTCAGCCAACACTCCCAAGGGGGGAACGCCCATTAAATAGGTCCAACCATGAACACGATAAGCCGAAATGATATTGTCCACATCACGCATGGCAGCCTTCATGCCTTAATTAGTAAATATGCAGAAAAAATTAAATTTTTAAAATATATTTGAAAATTCTGTTATAAGAGAGGCAAGAAAACCTACCCACAGCACAGGCTTCTTGACCAGAGTATAAATGACAGAAACCGCGAATAATCTTTTCTTTGTACAAATTACCGGCAGATGTTTCTATACGTCTGATGGTTTGCATTTGTGTATAATATTTAGTGGCATCTTCTTTAGTCAATTTGACAGTGGTCTCGGGTCCCTTGTCCAAACGGTGCAATTTGAAGGGCTAGAAATAAGGTTGTTTTGAAAACTTTTAAATTTTTTGAAATATATAATAGCGGAATTCTTTAATAAACATTTTAAACCCCCGAATATCCAAATAATGGAAACATTAGAAAGAAGAATTTTCCCACAACGTGAAAATCCAACTACTAGACGATCCGAGTGTTTTCTATGGCCCGTAGCCATTATCGTGCAGTCATCAGTATAGCGGTTAATGCTGTGGCGGTGCTGCTCATTTTGCGAAATCCATGCTGGCGACAAGCTGCTTGTAGTTGGCTGACTACCTGGGAAAGAAGTAGAGTTTCAAGTGTTTTCGCGACATGTGACAGCAAAGATCCAATTTTGCGGTTTTTCAGGTTTTGAAATTATAAAGTTTTTATTGACAAATCGAGAAGGTAATCTAGTTAAAGGCGGAGATCTCGCGATCTGACAGCAATACCCTGAGCTTCAAGGTATTGCTCTCTACTGTCATCAGTAAATAGAACTTGATAAATAAATGCGACGTAAGTTTTAACGGTGTTTTCGGAGAACGTTATTCCCATTTGAACATTCCGGAGTTTGATATGTCATCTAAGGTCAAATTTGAACTTACAAAAGACTTATAGCGTAAAGTGATTCTCCTGTTATTTAAGTTAGTTGGTCTTGTATAAGAAGGGCCATGGTAAAATATAGGCCGATTCCAAACAAATTTGGTCACTATAAGCTATATTTTTGCTGAACTTCATTTCATTGAAATATCTTCTAAATTGCGGCCTGTACTTTGATAAGCCGGACGGACTTTGTTAAAGTAATTCTGAGTCTAATATTTTTATGCGTTACAAACTTCAGCAGAAACCTATAGTGGTGAAGGGTATAAAAATATTATTTGTGCACTATAGATAAGTTATGCCTAAAATAGATAATGCAAACTTTTAAGTTTTAAATCGGTGCAGACAACAGAGATAGCATTTCTGCCACTGATAAGAAACTACAACATTCTTACTTTTACATTCTCAAGACTTATCAAAAATTGCGGGGGTAAGAAATTGAAGGTCATTAACTGACGACTAATGACGTGTTGCTACATATTAAACAAAACAAAAATTAGATTTAGGAATAATTGACTTAATATAAATGAATATTGATAAAATAAAGTGGAGGTTTTTGCTATCGTTATGTTACAAAGGGGTTGAAGACCCACAAATATGAATGACAACATACTTGGGGTGGGGGAAACAAATTTTGTAAAATAAGCTCATGTATGGAATGACCTTGAAATACTTGATGAATCTTTAAAGAATAGAAAGGTAGCTTAGGTTGAAGACTAATTAACTATCTAATGAAAACCAAGAAATCCATGTGCTTCTAAAACTGCAACGGCCGTCCGTGTCCGCTTAATGCAGCTTTTACTGTTTTTTTTTTACAGTTGATGGATACAAATTTTAACAAATATTAAGAATTTAATACATTTTTTTACACTTTTTCTTACTACTTTCTTTCCATTTTTGCTATATTTCTTTTTTTTCACTTAATTAAGGAAAATCGCAGTACAGAAAATTATGTAACACTTTTCTTCATTCCACTTACCCGTTGCACTTGCACTGTAGCCTCGGTGGCATAATTGTTGGATTTTTGTGTTCCGGCTATAGCTGAACTCTGGAATAAACCGAAAAATGAGCTTGATTTAGAACGTCCGTTCACATAATAACATTTATTAACAAATCTTTTGGCCAACTGCCCGGACGGAGCAGTCTGAAGAGACGAACATGAGACAACATGCAAATGTCTATTGGCTACATTTGAAAAACCTACTTTTTGCAATTGTTTTGCCATTTTAGGCAATTCGCCGACTCGTGTTAATTGACGCAACATTTTTTCACCAAGTTCGACAGCTTTTATTAGTTTAGGCGTTTTGTAAAGTTATAGATTTTATCGGAGAAAATATAAAATTATAAAATTTTTCGCTTCGTGTCGCGTAATCTACACAGCCGTCCCAAATTATTGCAAAAAAATCACAATAAAGCTAAAGGGGGATGAATTCACAATCACAATAGTAAAATGTCATAAAACAAGAAAAACATTGAAATCAGCTGTTTTCAATGAGAGTCTGGCAACTTCATAACGCCGGTCTCTCAACTAACACAGAGTTGAGTAGTTCAGTATTTTATTCTTTAACAGTGTCGATTTTTTTGGCCTCATAAGAAACAATAACAAATTGTAAACATTAATTTTCTTCCCGTATTAACACGCGTTTATTTCATCAAAAATCTTTTAATTTCAATGAAAAATTTTGAATATCTATAAAAACTCTTCAATATTTAAGAAAAAATGCCAAAAGAACAGTTTCGTGAAGCAGATGTGATTAAAAAAATGTAATTTTCTTAAGTACAAGTAGTGAAAACATTGTGTGACCAAACTTTTCTCTTTCAGATCACATGTACAGTTTTGTATTAGCAGTCCAGAGGAAATACAGCAGGAGTCCCACCTGCGTATAGTCTCCAAGAACTTATATCAGGCCCAACGTCAACCGGTACCCTATGGCGTTTTGGATCGACGCATGGGTGTTAGCAGCAAAGACTCCAGCTGTGAGACCTGCGGTCAAGGTCTTAATGAATGCATTGGACACTTTGGTTATTTAGACTTAGCCTTACCTGTCTTTCATATAGGGCATTTCCGTTCCACTATTAATATCTTACAAATGATTTGTAAATCCTGTTCCCATGTAATGCTCAAGGAGCCGGAAAAGAAAGTCTATGAGAAAAAATTACTCAATCCTAATTTTTCCTATTTGGCCAAGAAGGCCTTGCATGGTCAGATACTTACCAAGGCTAAAAAGCAAACCAAATGCCCCAACTGTGAAGCTGTAAATGGTGGTGTTAAAAAGGGGCCTGGTTTGCTAAAGATTTTGCATGATCCCTATAAGGGTAAGAAACAGGATGCTTTAATGACCAAAGACTTGGATGAACTACTTGCAGCTACTGACAACAATCGCGAGTTAAATCAAATGCTGCCTAATTATAATCATATGGAAGAATTAAATCCTTTAACTGTATTCGAGTTGTTTAAAAGTATTCCCAAACGTGATATACCCTTGTTGGGTATGACAAGTGAGGGAGCCAATCCATCGAATTTAATAGTAACCAGAGTATTTGTACCGCCCGTATGCATAAGGCCTTCGGTGGTTTCGGAAGTTAAAGCAGGAACGTAAGTAATGTTATGAACTAAAACTAAAGTAGAAATAAAAAAAATGTTTTTAATCTTATAGAACTGAAGATGATTTGACCATGAAACAAAGTGAAATTCTGCTTATCAATGATGTTATTCAAAAGCACATGACTGGTGGCGGTAAAATTGAGCTTATCCAAGAAGATTGGGATTTCTTGCAACTTCATGTAGCTCTCTATTTCCACAGTGAAATTTCTGGCATACCCCTTAACATGGCTCCGAAAAAAACCACACGTGGTTTAGTGCAACGTCTTAAAGGCAAACAGGGTCGTTTCCGTGGCAATCTCTCCGGTAAACGTGTAGATTTCTCCGGACGTACCGTTATATCCCCCGATCCTAATCTTATGATACATCAAGTTGGTGTACCAGAAAGGGTAGCAAAAATTTTAACCTATCCAGAGCGTGTCAATCCAGCTAATATACATAAAATGAAGGATTTGGTTAAAAATGGTCCCAATGTCCATCCAGGAGCTAATTATGTGCAGCAAAGAGGATCTACCTTTAAGAAATATTTAGCCTATGGCAATCGCGATAAAGTCGCCCATGATTTGAAATGTGGCGATATAGTAGAACGTCATTTATGTGATGGTGATATAGTCCTTTTCAATCGCCAACCTTCTTTGCATAAAATGTCTATTATGTGTCATCAGGCCAAGGTTCAACCTCAAAGAACTTTCCGTTTCAATGAATGTGCCTGTACTCCCTACAATGCCGATTTTGATGGTGATGAAATGAATTTACATTTACCCCAAACTGAGGAAGCGCGGGCGGAGGCTTTAATTTTGATGGGCAACAAATCGAATTTAGTAACACCAAAAAATGGTGAAATTCTTATAGCAGCCACTCAAGATTTCATTACGGGCGGTTATCTATTAACGCAAAAGGATGAATTTTTAACCCGGGAACAGGCTATGCAACTGGCTGCCTGCTTTTTGGCAGGTCCAGATGCAAATATGAACATCGACATGCCACCGCCAGCCATACTCAAGCCACGTAAACTTTGGACGGGTAAACAAATATTTGGTTTACTGTTAAAACCCAATAAAAAGTGTCCGGTTAAGGTGAATTTGATTACCAAAGGCAGAAATTATACAGGAAATTATGATTTGTGTGCTAAGGATTCATGTAAGTGTGAATAAATTTAAAACAAACTCGTTTTAGGTATCAATTACTTTAATTACAGGGGTTATTATACGCAACTCTGAATTGATCTGTGGTTCCATGGATAAGAGTACCATGGGCTCTGGTACTAAAAATTGTATTTTCTATGTTATCTTAAGAGATTATGGTGAGACCTTCTCCACCAAATGTATGTGGAGATTAGCTAGGGTAAGTGCCTCTATTAATTAGTTTTTAATTATTTAATGACATTCTTGTCTAATAAAGGCAAATATTCATAATGTTGATTTACATTATTTATTCTTAGTTGTAAATTGACGATTGACAGTTAATTGTTGTTCTTATTTAAACAGTTGGAAAATGAAACCTAATTGACGACGTCAATTTGACGTAGTACTTGACCAATAGAATTCAAAATGTAACTTTGTTTAAAGGCGTTTAAATCGAAAATAGACTTTAATTTGAAATCTCCAAAAGTTTTTATTTCAAAATTATTAATTCTAATATATTGAAACTAGTTTTCAAAGTGTTTCAACTAATTCCACTCTGTTCCTTGTGATTGAAATTAGAAAATTTTGATTTTAAAATTACATTTTTAGAGCATATTTTGATTCCATAACGTTTTTTGACATACCAGCTAACTTTTTAGGTGTTTCAATAAATTCCATTTTGTTTTTCATGCTAAAAATACTAAAATTTGTATTTTTAAAAGGGCATCTCATTTGTTATCTATACATAAACATCGTTTCTTCCACTTTATTCTTGATGCTTGAGATTATGAAATAATTAATTTTGATTTAAATTTTAAGAGCTTATTTTCAAATTATTCCATCTTGTTCCTCATGCTTAAAATATTTAAATTTTTAGTTTAAAGTGAAGAGTTCGTATGTGTCACCAAGTCAATTGTGTTTTCCATACTTCCACTTCGTTTTTCAAGTTAAAAATAGCGTTCCACTAATGTCATTTTGTTACTGGTGCCTAGAATTAAAAATTTTTAATTTGAATTCCACTAAAAAAAAAAGTTTTATGAGAAAAAAACTATTTTTGAGAGGGTTTTACTAATTCCACTTCGTTCCTAATTTTAAATTTTAAGTAAATTACTATTATGCCTTAATTTAAATTAACCGCATAAAATGAGCAGTTTCAACTATTCTCCTGATCCAAATGTAAATTTTATTAATTGCAATTTGTTCATCCCCTTTAATATTGTTTTTTAAATTTTCTTTTCATTCATTAATTTTAACAAAATTTTTACTTGTATTATTTGCAAATTAAAAACTGATTATTTTAGTCTGATTGGTTTTTTATCTTATCTAAATATTGAAACCTATTTTTTTATATAAAAATTTCCCTTGGTTAAAAATTTCTTGGAATAAATTAAATTTTGTTTCAGTTGAGATTTCATTCGCACGTCAACGATTATCAAGATTTGAATTAAACCAGATTAACATTAGTTTGAGGCCCTATGCTCAACTGGGAGTCAAGGATAACAGAAGAAGAAGAACATTTAAAAAAATAAAAAAAAAAATTCAGAACTATTAAAGATTTTAATATCTTAATAATTTGAAAAAAAGCTAGATTTCTTTTTAATTTTCTTTGAAGATTTATATTTATTTGCTTGCAGTTTTTAACTAGTAGCTATACCTGTAATTTGTGTAACATAATCCAAATATGAGGTTAATCTGCAATAACCCGAAGGATACTTTTCCGTACACATATCCTCGGCCACAAATGAGTTAATACCGATTTGTACAAAACGACCACTTGAGGTTTGCATAACCAAAGCACCACCAGAATCTCCGCTACATATAGACATATTGGTATTACCATCACCCTCGGCACACATTGTTGAAGGCTGTACTATTTCTTTGCCAAAAACATCGAGACAATTACTATTTTTGATTATTTGCACTTGAGCCCATAATAAAATGTCAGAATAATCCAAATATTCATCATCTTTCAAACCAAATCCTGCAATAATGGCACGATTTCCTAAAAATGTATTTGAAGCCTCCGAGGACGAAACCAAAGCTATGGGTTGTATGTTGGTAGTAAAGTTTAATGGGGAAGGTAGTTGGATGAGCGATATATCATTGTTTAGAGTAGAGGGATTAAATTGAGGATGAATATATAATTGCGTAGAAGTCATATTAATGGCAGTATCCTTCAACTCGATGGTACCAAATACCATTAAAACAGATGGTAAGCCATAGGTGCAATGGGCCGCAGTCAAAACCCAGCTATCCGAAATAATAGAACCACCACATAACAGTGAATCCACTTCATTTTTCTTCAAAATAACATGCCAAGGCAATTGACCAGGGGCAGCAGGTGTGCCAGAAACAATGCGACCTTGCTAGAATTCAATTATAAATAAAATGACATTAAAATTTGTATTTATTTTAAAACCTCTAAAAAACTTACTATTCCTCTACTTTGTACAGCTGTTATACTTAAAGTACACAAGACCAGTAAAGCTAATAATGGCCGAAATGAAGCCTTCATTTTAAATTGTTACTATTTCCTAGGAGAGTTTCGAGCAGACTGTTAATAACTAACTTTCTTTCTGTTGTATTATAAACTACTCGAGTATGATTTTTACTCCCGATATCTAGCTATCTACAAGTGTTTTGATAACTGCAAATGAATTTCGTCTCAGCTTTATATTGTTTAAACCATTATCACTTTTGATAAGCTTTTTCTACCTATTTTATACTCTCGCTCCCTGTCTCAGAGTCTCTCGATTTGATTTGCATTAATTTTAAATTGTTTTTTTACAACTACGTTCATATCTTTCTTTTTAACTGAAAACATGCCTTAATCTGTAAACAGAAAATATCCAGGGAAATGTTATCATAATTTGTTTAAATACTTGTGTCTTAAAAATAACAATTTATATTAATTGCAATTAAGTTTTATGATGCACAAATTTTCGTGTGAACTTTTTACTGTTTTTCTTAAAAAAAATTAGATTTGTTTTGCTTCCTATTATTTGAAGTACATACTTGGAAGTAAAGGCAATAAATTTTAAAGAATGTCATATAAATGTCCAAGGGTTTAAGATGTATACTTTCATATGTAGGTCATAATAAAATCTCATAAGTTAAAGAAAATACAAATTTTACGGTAATGAACCTAAGAAATAATAGTTTTATAACCTATAAATTTAGTTTTAAGATAAAATTCGTCAGTATCGAACATAAGGAACGAAATGGAATCGAGTAGAACACATAAATATGAAACATTTAAATAATTCAATGAAACATTTTAAAAATATTCAGGGCAACAAATTACAAATAATTGAGCAATTTTTAACATGTGAAACGAAATGGAATTATGTGAAACAGATACAAACGATATTTTTACAAAGAAAAACTAAAAAAATTTCTTTATTCAAAAATTTTGTTTTCGGAAATTATTTGATTAAATAAAAGAAACGAAATAGGATTACATATATGAAATACTGTGAAATAAAGTGTTTAAACAAAAAATATAATTTACAACATGAAATAAATATTAAAGGAAGTGCCACTTCAAAATTTTTGACTATAAAGAATATCTTTGAAGTTTGTATATTTTGTCAATATTACACAGATCGTTGCCACACTCGTAGATTATTGTATGGAAATTTGCAAACTAAAATGTGTAGTTTGAAAAAGAAAAATAAATAACGCTTAAAATAACTAATATTTTCAATAAATATTCTAATAAAATTTGTAGTTTTTAGCTTTGTAGATGCTAAAACACATAAGATCTCAATTCTTTCATTAAATTAACAAATATTTCGTGTGTTTTACTGAATAACGAATTACGGGCAAACTGCTGAGACGTTTGAGATAATATTCACAGCTTATGTTCCTAAAAGTTTAGGGAAGGACTCGATAGACTTTGAAAACATGACATGAAAGCACCCACTATTAGCAATTTTGTGGATCTCAGTTCAAAAACTTTACTTACTTAGTTTCCCCAAACACTACAAGTAAAATAGAGGAACTTTTTTTACTTAATTGCTGTCAAATATGGCTTTGGCGCCATACGACAACCATGTTTTCCTCAAATTTAGTAAATTTTTCTAAATTCTAGTAGGTACATTTTTTTTCTGAGTGTAAATGGGATTTTTTTTTAAAGTAAGGTAGCCTCATTTTTTGAGTAAACTTCAGATATTCTTTCTTGTCAAATGGTTAATGTTTACAAAATAAAAAGAAAGTGGCACTTCCTTTAATATTTATTTCATGATTTACAATAAGAAAGTATCATAAAATAATTATTTTTTAAACGAAGGGAACAAAATGAAATAGCATGAAACATGTAAAATCTTCATTATTAATAAAGAATTAGTTAAAAAATTTAGTAAAAGTCAATAAATTGTTAAATTTAAACCAAAGAAATGAAATGGAATTATGTGAAACGCCTTCAAAAATTTAAAATTTCTGAATTTTTAATATTTTAATATTTTAAAAGAAGCAAAGTTTCTTATAAAATGCTAAATACAATTTGTATTCTTTCATTACAGATTTCTTCCTATTTCATTCAAAATCGTGGTTTCTCCTTTGGCATCAGTGATGTTACACCCAGTGCCCGTTTGTTAGAGGAGAAGCAAAAGCTATTGGAAAAGGGTTATGCAAAATGTGATGAATATATTTTGGAAATGAAAAAGGGTACACTGCAATGTCAACCGGGTTGTACTCCAGAACAAACCCTAGAAGCTGTAATGTTGCGTGAACTCTCCACTATACGTGAACAAGCCGCCAAAGTTTGCTTCCGAGAATTACATCCCACCAACAGTGCCTTGATTATGGCCTTGTCCGGCTCTAAAGGTTCCAATATTAATATATCTCAAATGATTGCTTGTGTAGGTCAGCAGGCCATCAATGGCAAAAGAGTTCCTAATGGTTTTGAAAATCGTGCTCTGCCACATTTCGAAAAATTTTGTGAGTTTAAAGTATTTTAGATTTTATGAATGCTTAATTTAATTTAAAACATTTTGTTTGACAATTAGCGGCCATACCCGCTGCCAGAGGCTTCGTGCAAAATAGTTTTTACTCTGGCTTGACTCCCACGGAATTCTTCTTTCACACTATGGCCGGTAGAGAAGGTCTGGTAGATACTGCTGTCAAAACAGCCGAGACTGGTTATTTACAAAGACGTTTGGTGAAGGTAAACTTTTAAAAGCATAATTTTTTTATCTTAAACTAATTTGGTGATAACGTTTAGTGCCTCGAAGATTTGGTGGTGCATTATGATGGCTCGGTACGCAATGCTATTGGTGAAATTGTTGAGCTTATCTATGGTGGTGATGGTCTAGATCCTGTCTTTATGGAGGTTAAAAACAAACCTATTGATATGGTTAGGCAACTTAATCACTTGAGAGCCGTACATCCTTTTCGCGAAGAAAAACCTTTGCCCGCTGCTGATATTGTAGAAAAGTCTAAGGAAATTTTAAAGGAAGATGAATTTACAATGAGCCGTAAGGATTTTCAAAATGAAGTGATGTAAGTTGCTAATTCTTTTGGACACTGAAAAGTATTAAAAAAATTATAAAAATTTCCTATCTTTTCTACAAAACTTGAATTTCTATAAATGTTTCTTTCTAGTACTTTTATTGAAAAGGTCACTGAGAAAATCTCTAAGGTCCAAGAGAAATATCGCCAGCATCCCAAATTAGGCAATGAAGTGGAACGCCTCTCCGAAGGACAAATACGCACATTCATGCGTTGGGTCAATGATAAATACAATAGAGCCGTTACCGAACCCGGTACAGCTGTGGGAGCTGTAGCTGCCCAAAGTATTGGTGAGCCAGGCACTCAGATGACCCTAAAAACTTTCCATTTTGCTGGTGTAGCTTCCATGAACATTACCCAGGGTGTACCGCGTATTGTAGAAATTATTAATGCCACCAAAACCATTTCCACTCCAGTAATTACAGCCGAAATTGTTAACAACACGAGCATGGAGTATGCACGCAAGGTAAAATCGCGCATAGAAAAGACAACTTTGGGAGAAATATCTTCTTATATAGAGGAAGTCTATAAGCCGGATGATTGTTATTTAGTGATACGCTTGGATTTGAATCGTCTTAAGGTCTTGGGTCTAGAAATCAATGCGGAAACTATAAGATATTCGTGAGTTAACTGACAAAAATTTTAAGGAAATAGAAAATATTTTATTTTATATTTCTTTTTAGCATTTGTACTTCTAAATTACGCATTAAGCCAGCCTTGGTAGATATTATGGGTTCTTCTATTATCATAGTGCGCATTGACAGCTCCAAACATGGTGCTGCCCTAAATGCCGAACTTCAACGGTTATCTGCGTCCATACAAAATGTGGTAGTAGCCGGTCTACCCCATATTTCCAGGGCAGTTATAGCCATAGACGATTCTCGCCTGCCTGCCACCTATAAATTGTGCATAGAAGGTGCTGGTCTTAGAGATGTAATGGCTACCTATGGAGTAGTGGGTTCCAAAACCAAAAGTAACAATATTTGGGAGGTTTATAATACCTTGGGTATTGAAGCAGCTCGCACTACCATAATGACAGAAATCACTGATGTCATGGAGGGTCACGGTATGAGTGTGGATCAAAGACATATTATGTTGCTGGCCAGTCAAATGACATCTAGGGGTGAAGTCTTGGGGATAACACGTCATGGTTTAGCAAAAATGCGTGAAAGTGTTTTCAATTTGGCTTCGGTGAGTTTAAACTATAAGCCATTTTTAAACTTTTGTTAATAACAACCATTTTATAATTTGTAGTTTGAAAAGACTTCCGACCATTTATTCGATGCTGCCTACTTTGGTCAAACTGATGCTGTAGATGGTGTTTCGGAACGTATTATTTTGGGCATGCCTGCGGCTATAGGTACCGGCTTGTTTAAGCTAATACACAACCATGAAGATACCGAGTTACCGGAAATACAACAACCTATATTTTCTTCCTTAGCCGCGTAAAATAAATTTGTTTTTGTATCTTAAAGTTATAAATTAAGTTAAGTTTTTATTAAAAAGTTTTTTTTAAATGAAATTTAAATGTTTAGTATGTTTTTCATATACATATAATTAAAATTGGCTTTATTTTTGTTAAATATATGCGTTAAAGGTCTCTTCACTCCATTCTGATTTAAATCAAATTATAAAAAAAAACCTCTTTTTCTTCTAAAAGACAAAAAAAAACTCCTGCTTTTGCTATTAAATCATTACATTTGCTCTTAAATTTTGTTGTGTTTCAAACCTTTTAAAAATAAATCCTAACAGCCTCATCGGCAGTTTGTTCTACGGGGCAATAGGGACATTTCAATATATGACCATTGCTAAGTTTGTGTAAAGCATCATTAGAAATAACATGACCACAAGCTAATTTTTTAGGAGGATTATCTTCAGTAGATTGTTGTCTTAAAATAGGACAAGCAAATATAGAGTGATAACGATACTCCGGATCCAAATCGATTTCAATGGGCAATTCATCACGACCACTCCATATATTTAACACCTGACGGGATTGCATGACCTGTTAAAGATAATTCAAATAATGAAAAAAATTAACATAAATTTCAAATTTTCCAAGCTCACCTGTTTTATATTCAACAAAGCCGGTAGTGCAGTACATCCAGCATTGATAACCACCGACAAAGCAGAATTTTTGCTAATACCCAAGGTATGACAGGCATCCTTGAGAAAAACATACGAGGCCTCAGTCCAGGTCTCATTAGATATCAAATATTGATAGGGCGAATTCTCTATACCCACAGGCAAATATATAAAGCAACCCATTAAATTGGGTATTTCGTGTTCAAAACGGTCTATAAACTTATGGAAATTATTGCGAGCATAAGCTATAGCCTCAGCCTGAGCTGAGATACCCTTTGAAATAATTTGCAAAAATGCCAAGCGATGTAGCTTGAACTCTAAAGTTGAATTCTTGGCCAAAAGTTCATTAGAGTAACGTGAAGTCCATTCCAAAGCTGGCTTCAGGTCCCTTTGTTGTATAGCCTTCCAAATGCGATAGATTTCGGCAAAACCACGTTCCGAATCAAAAACTTCCTGAGCCATTTCATCGGGCATTTTGGATTCTTTAATCAACAATTGAGCTACATCATCCATGCCCTGGCGGCAATAATGCTTGGCTATAACTTTGTTCAGCAGCATCATATTTTCCTCATCCTGCAGGGCATCAGTGCGTGTAGTGGCCGTAAAGTCGGACACGAAATTACGATCAATAACTTTGCCCACCTTGGAGACGGCACCATGTAAATCACGATGCTCACTGGATAGACGCTGTAGCTTTTCATTGGTCTTTTGCAAGGCTTCGTTTATAATGGCGATTTGACTGTCCGTTAAACGGGGAGGGGAGGCTGAAAAATTTAATTAAGATAAAATATTAAGATTAAGTTTTTATATCTTTATTTAATAGGTTAGATAATGTGTGTAGCTGTATCTTCCTCTTAAACATTAGCACAAATGTTATTTCGGTCGGAAGAATTAAAAAAATGGTTCATAGGATATAAAAAGTTCTCCCTCCTTCAGTGTATATCCCCAGAATCTTATTTTTAGAAACAATTGGTGCTTCTTAAAACTGCACAGTAAAAATCGATCATAACAATGAACAGTCGTGAAGTAGCAAACGTTCTTTAAGATATAATTAAGTAAAGGAGACCATTCATCAATGTTGCTTAAACGAATTGCCGCTTTAAAGTCTATATCTTAAGCCATTGACAACCATCTCAAAGAGTAGTAAGGAAGGCCGCCCCTAAGGCTCTTCTTTATAATTAGTGGGCAATTATTACATTAGATACTTTAGATTTTGAGTGAACGGCAGTTTAGATTCCACAATGATGCAGGAATATTTTGCATGATCAATATAAATGTATGTATGCATTTACACATGACTTACGTTCCATTTCAACCTGCATCTCAGCTTCATCAGCCATTGGGTCATCTGTATCCACTTGAGTGCCCGTATTAATAGTTCCTGTCATTTCCTGTTCAGCTTTACCTAAAACTTCCATTAGTTCTTCCAGCAAAGAAGCCACATCGTTTATTTCAGCTGCAGCGTTTTCCTTTATTTCAGTAAATTTACTAATAACACGATCCAATTCCTTCTCTACAGCTATTATAGGCTCTAACTCTGACGCCGCAGCCATTATCGATTTAATGCGTAAAATTTATTTATTTCTTATTATATCTTCTCAAATATTGTTTAAGCAAACTTTATTTGCACTATCCTTTTTTTTTCCAAGATTTGAATAATTTTTGTAGCTAAAACGCAAATTTTCTTTTAAACAATGAAAATTTGTTTTTGTTTGCCTTAATATGCACTTTTCCAAAGAAAAAAATATAAATAAGAAAAACAGGTTGCCACACCTGTTGAAAATTTTATTATTAATTTCTTAGAGAATTGGCAGCTCTAAACGTCAATTGCTATTGTGAATTAACGAGAAATTTTCACGTTGACAGTTTTGTCGAAAAAAAAATATTTTGTTTTCTTCCTGATTTTCTGGCTAAACAAACTGGATTCCCCTAAAATTGTGCAAAAATGAGTGAAAAAAAGAAAAATAAGAAATCCGTAAGTATATTCCTATTAAATTATACTTTTCATTTATACTAATCTTCAGCCAAAATGTATAGAAAGAAGAAATTGCCAAGGAGTTTGATTTGCCCGAACGCAAATCAAAAATTGCGACCATAATGAAGCAAGATGGCCAGGCCTATTGTATTTGCCGTTCATCGGACTGTTCCAGATTTATGATGTAGGTCGTCTCTAGTAATAACACAAAAACCCCACTACATATTTGTAATTTGCTTTACAGTGGCTGCGATGGTTGCGAAGAATGGTATCATGGAGATTGCATCAATATCACTGAGAAGGAGGCCAAACACATTAAACACTACTATTGCCAGAAATGTAAGGAAGATGATCCCACTTTGCAGACAGTTTTTCGTGTAGTACCGGTGGAAAAGACGGCCAATCCAATGGGGGCTATTATGCCGGTTGACCAAGAAAAACGCAAAAAGTCCAAAGATTTAACAGCAGGTTTTGGTGGAGAAATCTCCACGAAACATAGCGCTAAAGTAAATCGTTGTGGTACTTGTGAGGGTTGCCGGACGCCTAACTGCAATAACTGTGAGGCCTGTCGTATACGTGTGGGTCACAAACCTCGCTGTGAAAGACGTGTTTGTTTAGTGCAGCTCCAGGCCCAAATGACAGGACAGGTCAATACACAATTTGTGCCACAACAGCCTCAACAAAATACAGCTCCTCCTAGGCCGGTTAAGAAAAAAGAAAAACCAGTAAAAGATCGTCAACGTAAACGAAAAAGATCCCTTACTCCGGAACCCTTTATTAATCCAGAACTAGAAGGCATACGTCAGTGCTATGGTCCGGGATGCCGTAACAATGCTCGTCCCCAATCCAAATATTGTTGTGATGAATGTGGCCTACGCTTGGCTACGGCTCGTATATTTCAGGTACTACCCCAAAGGGTACAAGAATGGAATCTAACACGTTGTCGAGCCGAGGAAGAAAATAAAAAACAATTAGATCAGATACGTTCTAAACAAGCTATGGTGCGTTTTGCTTTGGCCGAACTGGATAAAAGACATCAGGAACTTGATATGATTGTGGAAAGAGCCAAACACTCATCGTTGGATCCCAATTTCCAAGAACACAATGACATTGAAGATGAACAGTCAATGTACTGCATTACCTGTGGTCATGAAATCCATTCACGTACCGCTATTAAACATATGGAAAAATGCTTTAACAAATATGAATCGCAAGCCTCGTTTGGTAGTATTTTTAAGACTCGTATTGAAGGTCAATCTATGTTTTGTGATTTTTATAATCCAGCCAGTAAAACTTATTGCAAACGTTTGAAGGTTTTGTGTCCCGAGCATTGCAAGGATCCCAAAGTTAGTGACACGGATGTTTGTGGCTGTCCCTTGGTATCGGATGTTTTCACACCAACCGGAGAATTTTGTCGAGCTCCCAAGAAAAGTTGTTATAAACATTATGTATGGGAAAAGATACGTAGAGCTGAAATTGACTTGGAGCGTGTAAGACAATGGTTAAAAATGGATGAATTGTTAGAACAGGAAAGGCAAATACGCCATCAAATGGCCTCCAGAGCTGGGGTATTGGGATTAATGTTGCATTCTACATACAATCACGAGGTAATGGAAGAATTGTGCCGTCAGCAACAGCAGCAACTGGCAGCAGCTCAACAACAAAAGCAATTAATGGAAAAACAGTAATAAATAAACGAGAAAGAATTTAATTTTTAGCTTACTCTTAAGCTGCCAGTAATCTGAAATAAAAAGAAAAAGTCATGCTTACTCTAAAGAATCTAGTAAAATAAAATAACAAATAATCCAAATTTATTCTGTTAATCTTGTATTATGTCTAAACCCCATAACATAAGGAGATTTAACTAGGGCACTCATCATAGCGGTCTTAACATGTTCAGACGGAGGCGAGGCATCAACACATATAGTTTCATAACGTTTTGACAAATAACTTTCGATTTGTTCCTTCTGGTTATTAAAGAAGCGCATCTAAACAACAATATAATTCAATTTTGAACAGTTTCGTCCTTTTTAAACACCCCTATCGCGATAATCATCTTCCATGGGAATAGTGTTCCCCAAACTTTTTTTTTACACTGTAAAACATAAGAAAAAAGTTTTGGGAACACGATTCCCATTTGAGATGATATTGTCGATAGGGGTGAATATATTTTTTAACTTACCTCTTGTTCATAATATGTACAATTATGACTGGGCTTACCCAAATCAGGCATATTTAATAATCTACTCATACAAGTCTGTTGAGGACACGCCAAATAAACCAACTTATTTGGTGGTATTTTAAAGTTCTCCAAAATATCTTTAAAATCTTGTAAATAATGAGTAAAATTTATTAAAATCCAACCACGATGTAGGCAATCCTTTTCCAAAAGCCTTCTTAAAATTAAATGTAGTAAAGCCTTAGATTTTTCCAAACAATTGTCATAATAAAATGCCCTTTGCAGCTCTCGGTCTAAGCGGTCATAGGGACTATTATCATCTCCTCTTAAATGTTGTTGTATTAAAACTTCAGCGTCGACTTATGGAGAAAACAAGTTTTTACAAATTTTAGATTATTAAAAAATTTATAACCTACTTAAGACCAAATTACATCTTAAAACCAAATTATGGGCTTGCGTTTTTCTGCCTGAGCCCGGTCGACCAAACATCACAATGCGGAAAAGAAAACTGGCTGATAAATGTAAAGATTTTACAATGCCATTCAAACCATTATTTTGGCAATCTTCATATATCTCTCTGGCTATGCGTTTAATATTTTCACCAATCCATTCTTGGGGATCTGAGGGACGTTCTAAAGAACATTCTACTAAAATTTTCTATAAGTAAAAGAATTTGTTTTAGTTTTTGTTGATTAGTAATGAGTGAGATTTTCTTGCTTTCGCGATTTCAATTAATTTATGCCTTTCAAAGTAGACCATTGTTTCGGCGGCATATTCCGTTAATTTGTATTCAGTTTGGCTTAAGAAGGGCATAATTTTACGAAACCGTTGCAAAAGAAATGTATAAAAAATGATTTTCAATATAAAAGTACAGGGTTATCAGTAAATATATTCTTTCTGAAGAGAATTAAATTCGAATTTTTACAAAAAACTAACTTTTTACTGAAATTAGTGAATTTTTATTTAATAAAACTACAACTTAGCAGATTCCTCCTTGAAGTTTAAGCAGCAGTAGCTGATAGTTTAGTTTTGAACGATGCTCAACGCTGTCACTTTTTACATATCTTTGTAGGCTATCCTCATACATGCGAAGACATACCTCATGGATTTCTTCAGCTGTGAGAAGATAAAGTTTGGCATATTACTAAAATTCGGATATTTTTAAGCATTTGAATGTAATATTCAAAACTATGTGTTTTTCTGATTTTTAATCCATTTAGAAATATATTTCATAACAATTTTTTACAGTGTATAGACCAGCTGTTGTCTGATAAGAGGCAGCTGATTCTTTAACATTGCATTCTATCCCCAAATATTTAGTAAATATTGCGTTTTCATCATTATCAACATTCCCTAGTAGCCGGAGCAAGTTTTTGTAAAATATGTCTATTATACCTCCCGTAACACGCCTTTCTTCCTCGATAATAAGAATACTCGGTTGTAACCCTGGACATATGACCCTACAGGGTACAAATACCTATTTAGTGGGTACCGGTGCTAAGTAAGTAAAAATTTTGAGAGAACAAAGTCCAATATATATTGTCTTAACTCTTTTCTAGACGTATTTTGATTGATACTGGAGATCCAGATGTGCCGGAATATATCAAACATTTAAATGGCGTTTTAAAAGAAGAAAAAGCTTCCATCAGTACCATTATCTTAACCCATTGGCATCACGATCATGTTGGCGGTGTAAAAGATGTTCTAAAAATTGCTCAAAATAAAGGTTTTTATCTCGATTTTTTCATAAAATTCCTGCATGCCATTAAAAAAAATATTTTTAAAGAATTTTATTTAAATTTATTTTTATTTAACTACATTAAAATACCAAATTCCTTTTTTAAAGTAAATATTCCTAAAGATTGTCAGGTTTACAAGTATCTAAGAACCGATGCTCCCGATGTATGTTCCGAGATACCAACTGAAGTTAAGGTGCTCAAGCTACAAGATCATCAAGAATTTGAGGTAGAAGGTGGCAAAGTTAAAATAATCCATACTCCAGGTCACACCACGGATCATGTGGTTTTAACCACGCCCGAAGGAACTTTATTTAGTGGCGATTGTATCTTGGGTAAACATTTAAATTCTTTAAAGTCTGAAACTTGCAAGTAAAATACTAATATTAAATTTAAATTAGGCGAGGGTACTGCTGTTTTTGAGGACTTATATGATTATATGAAAAGTTTGGATAAGATTTTACAACTCAAACCCTCTGTCATATATCCCGGGCATGGTAATATCATTGAAGATCCCCTAGAAAAAATACAGTATTACATTAAACATCGTAACCAGCGTGAGGAGCAAATATTGGATTTCTTTGCTCAAAGATCACAAAAGAAATGGCAAGCTATGGATGTGGTAAAAGTGGTATACAAAGAAACTCCGGAAACATTATGGCCCGCTGCTGCCTATAATGTTAGCCATCATTTGACTAAATTACATAAAGAGGGAAAGCTTCAACATTTCAATGAGGATGATGAAGATCTTTATATATATCATGCTTCCAGTAAAATGTAGATTTAAAAGGCTAAATAGTGTAAATGTATATAAAGTTAAAAGTTTACTAAAATCATATTTTTAATATATTAATAAAGAAATATTGAATTGTTTAAGAGAAGATTATTGAATTTATTAAGAAAAGATTTTTATTGCTTGTATTTTTATAGCTGTCATAATTGTTTGTAATATTTTATTGAGAATAAGATTGGATTGCTTCTGTCAAGATATTTTGTAATTCCCTTTAATATAGAATAGAATATATAATTTCACCTTTGACTTTAACAAAACATCTTTAAGACTACACTTTATTCGTTTACAATTCAAATTAAGTCCCCAAACCAAAAACTTACTTCTCCTCCTCAGGTTTAAATGTTATTGTTTCGTCTTTGAAATTATGAACACTATCAAACCATATATCGTCGGGGCCATCTGTAATTTGTTCAAAACTTGTTGGGAATGGTGGTGCCGTTTTATGTTGTCGTAAAGGCAAAATTGTATCATAAATATAAACTAAACCGTTAGTGGAGCCAGGTATAGCACTACCGTTAACCCACATAACATTGTATTTGGTATTTATACGCCAAATACGCAAGCCCTTAGCAATACGCCATCTGTTACCCATGTGACCAGGCATTTTTGTTCCAGGCCAAACACGACCCTTTTCACCACCTCCACCAATGTTACCAGCACGTCGATGGGTCTTAGTCACACCATGAGAAGCAGGCATACCCTTGAAGCCATGACGTTTTACAACACCCTGAAAACCATGGTCCACTCTGTGTATAAAAGAAAATGTATTAATTTGGAATTTAAGTTTTTTCTCACTAAAACTTACGTCTTTCCCCTAACATCTACATGGTCCCCTACCCTATAATGATTTACATTCAAGGGTGTACCCGCTGGTATGGCAGCCGTAGGTGAGACCAAAAATCTTACTAAATGCTTCTTGGGCATTAAACCGGAATCTTTGAATAAACCACAGTATTCCTTAGTTAAAACGGAAGGATCACAACTCTCAGCGCCCACCATCAAACAGCCATAACTACCAAGTCTTGCCACATTAGGTTTATGCGTGGGTTTATATTCCTCTGGAGGTATGTACTTAATAACATGATTATCAACAATTTGCAATAAAGTTGTACGGATTTTTTCGCCATTCTTAAGCCACAACGGATATTGACCAATTTTACGAGCTATAACACCCGTACGTCGGGATTTTTCAGTCCAGGGTTGCAATTCCATTTCTTGTGTCTTAACTAATTGCTCGCGTTTAGATTGATCGTAGGAAGAGATACCTTTTATTAGGGCTGGTGGACCAAATTTGTCATGAACAATTTCTTGCACGAATGATTTATTTTCGGGAGTAACTAAGTTATCGCGCATCTGAAAATAAGTGGTTAGAAATAAAATTTTCAGAAAAGTAGGAAAAATTTGGTAGTAAGGCAAACAAATACTAATTTTAGTCTGTTAAAGTTTGTCGAGCGATTAATTTTCTTCTGGAATGCCATTACACTGTAATGATTACAGCATTAAAGACTCCAGTGAAATAAACCTTATATCAAGTACATATCGCCACGTTATTAACTGTACCGCTAACCATACTGCAATTTGTCTTTTGGTTTTGCGGACTCAACCAGTTGAAGTAGCATATCCTTTTGACCTCCAAATAGGTCTACTGTAAACTCCATACTGTTAAATTTGTTTTTGTTGTAACAGATCTAACATTTCCCATTTTATCAATATTGTTTTTACGGAGTATCTATTTGGATATCTACTCATCGATGTCCAAAAATTCTCATTAATTCTCTTGAATAAGAGTTGGTAGGTATCTAAGGACCCTGATCACTTGCTAGGTATGCGTACGTTACGAAAGGCAGGGTATATACGAGACCAACAAATATCTTTTCTGTAAACTCTACGAACGTCTGATCAGCGCTCAGATAATTCATTGTCACATCTTCAAATTTAATGGAATTAATCGGTCTTATTGGTAATAGAGGAAAATACTGGGTATTTTGCGAAATACATGCTGTTGATAAGCTTCTGGTAGTTGGAATGTCTTTGGGGAGTAGAGCCTCCAGTGTCTTCGCGACTAGATTATGTAGTTTTGTTACAAAAACAATAACATATATGGTTTATCATTATTCTGCTTGTGTTCCGGTTATCATGTTACTACAAGATCATTAAACATACTTCTCCAAGTCATTTGGATTTCACGACCTTTTTTGTTTGTGTAACTTTGTTTTCAGCTATGGCTTCAGGGTGTAGCCATAGCTGAAAACAATGAAATTCAAATTCCTCATAAACTAACCTTGCGCTCCTTGCGTACAAGCCATGTTGGGTTCCTAAAGTGAGGCCGGCTTAATTGACCCTTCTGACGGACTTGTGTAACAACCAAAGGCCGCAAACTGCAAAAGGAGGCAACAGCCAAAATTATTGAGGTTAGATAATCTAAATGTTAAAATGTAAAACCAACACAAATCTCTATAAAAATTTACCTTAATTTATTGAAATCTACAATTAAACTCCTAAACATGGTAGATTTGTTATTATTTTGATTAATTAATTACACATAAACTAGTAAATTGTTATTAATTTAAAGAATTTTTTAAAAACTGGCCAAATCGTGCCGTTTATTTTCTTTTCTCTCCTTCTTCGCTCTTCTTCTTTCACAGCTGTTTAGTTCAGGAGAACATGTTCAGTGAAAGCCTTTATTTATTTTAGTTAACAGCTGTTTTAGTTCCGGAGAATATGTTCAGTGAGAGCCAATGAAAAGGGTGTTTGTTTATTTTATTTATTAAAAAGAATGGCCACCTTAATTTTATTGACATTTTGTGACAGTTTGCAAAAATAATTTCTGTAGAATTTTTATATATTTTTGGTAGAGATTTTGTTAGAAAAATAACTACAATACAGCTCATAATTTTAAAAATATTGAAAAAATATCTATTAAAAATTATTCGGTCTTAATGTAAGATTAAAAAAACAAACATTTCTAAGCTTCCGAAGATTAATAACTTAAGGCTATTTAGTAACTCGTCATGGCTGGCATGAATAATTATTCAACTTTAATGTAAGCAGATGAACAAATCAGGAATCATTAAATTTTTCCCCAGATTTGGTTAATATATTTGTTTTTATTAATTAAGGTACGCTACAAATCAGAGACCTTTGCAAAAAGAAGATGACACGGACAATGGAGAGACAGGTGGTCGGCCGGTTAGACCACGTAACATATTTAAAACCACCCATCCTGTGGAGCCCTCGAACTTGCCTTCGATTAATATACCCATACAAAGATCACCTCAAATGCAGTGAGTAATTTTAAGGCAAATTATATAAACTAAAAATTGTTATATTTTTTCTTGCCTTTTTCAAGATTTCATACTGAAGATGAGGATTATCAACTTTATTTGGATAGTTTAAGGGCAGTCCAAGATGGCTTGGTATCGAGCGGCATGAAAACTGTCAATTCGGAAAGAGATTTATCTTTGCCTTTAGATAAACATAGAGTTCTTGAGAATTATTTTGAAAGTCAAGAAGATGGTAAGTTTTTTTTTATTGAAATTTTTGTAGGAAGCTTTGAAATTATATCCTACGCCATTTGATTATAATCTGTGATGAAGGAAAATCTAGAAAAAGCTAGGTTAGATATGTTGCACATTCACATAGAGCCCGGCAGCTGCTGATTAACGATAAACGAGACCATATCGCAGCCATCTAAGTTCACTATGAAGCTCTCGATATCTACATGGAATTTATAGTAGAATCTGCTAACTAGAAACATTGACTTTATGGGAAAATTACAGGGAATGTATTTAAACGATTCGGACTTTTCCTAAATAATACAGCATCTGTCAAAACGTGTCCTATCACTAACTTTTCTGCAAAAGACAGGTAAACTTTTCTATAGAAAACTTGTCCTATCGCCAACTTTTCTATAGAAAACTTGTCCTATCGCTAACTTTTCTATAGAAAACTTGTCCTATCGCTAACTTTTCTATAGAAAACTTGTCCTATCGCCAACTTTTCTATAGAAAACTTGTCCTATCGCCAACTTTTCTATAGAAAACTTGTCCTATCGCCAACTTTTCTATAGAAAACTTGTCCTATCGCCAACTTTTCTATAGAAAACTTGTCCTATCGCCAACTTTTCTATAGAAAACTTGTCCTATCGCCAACTTTTCTATAGAAAACTTGTCCTATCGCCAACTTTTCTATAGAAAACTTGTCCTATCGCCAACTTTTCTATAGAAAACTTGTCCTATCGCTAACTTTTCTATAGAAAACTTGTCCTATCGCCATCTTTTCTATAGAACGAGCGATTCCTTGCAATTACAAGCATATAATAAAATAACTAGTCACTATTAGGATATGAATCATTGGTGTAGTGTATTCTGTTGTCAGGCTAAGCCGACTGTACTGTTTGCTAACTTGTTTTCTTTGTTTATTTTTTTTTTTCGTTCACCCCATAACCAATTAGAAGAGCCTGAGAATCAAGCAATAAGTTCCCTTAGCTTTCCAGAATCCAAACGTATGTAGTTACAACTGAATATTTAAAATATTTCAACATTTTAACAAACATTTTGAAAGCTTTGGGTATTTTACTATTACTAATTCTAAATCCTGTGGCTAAAAATTATTAACAAATTTCTCTTAAGTTTTCAATAATCTGCTTGTATAAACCTCTTAACCCTTTCATTTAATCCTCATTATAACATGTTTTTCTTCTCCCAGAAATTTCAATACGTAAATACTTGGGCATTGGTGTACAATGGGTAAGTTTGGTAACGGAAAATCTTCTAAGCCATCCCTTTATTGTTTTGAGGCGTCAATGTCAAGTCTACAATGCCTCTCAAAGGTAGTAAATCCAATAAATAGTTATGATATAATATTGATTTAATTTTTTTTTTGCTAGATATCACTTGCATCCTTTTGCTTTAATACCTTGTATAATAAACTTGCATAGACGTCAGGGTGTTACAACTTTATGGAAAGGTTTAGGCAGTTGTTTGCTGGTCAGAGGCATGTGTCTAGCTGTGGATGATGTCTTGTCGAAAATCACTTCATGGCCCAAGTAAGTTTTAGAATATATTACTCTTGTTTAAAGCAACAGATTACCAATTTTTAATTTTAATTTCATTTAAAGGGAAGTGGATAATCGTACTTCATTGAAAAGATTCGGCCAGCATATTATTTTAAAAAGGTATTTCTTGTTGTAGGCTTCTTCAAAAATATTTGTAATTTTCATTTTAAATACGCTTTTACAGCATAAGTATTGCTTTGGTAATGCCCTTTTATGCCGCTTCTCTGGTGGAGAGTGTACAAAGTGATATAGCCAGCGAAAAACCAGGTTTATTAGATGTTTTTCGTGAAGGCAGTTTACGCTTACTGTACTGGAAATATCCCCAAAAAGGACGCATGCTACCAGTTTGGGCTTTAATTGGTCCCACAGTATCTGTGGGCATTACTAAATATCTTTTTAGGTATAGTCTGAAAATCTTTTCAAAGCACATTTGTATTATTATTCTATTTTTGTTTCTACAGTTTGGTTATCAAGGGTTTATCATCACGTATTATGCGTCGCCGCATTCAACAGGCCCAAGAGCGCAAGGGCGCAAAGTTTAAGGATGACTCTTTAGAAAACCAAAATGTTGAAATCTACTCGAATCTTATCTCAATGTTGACAACAGAAGTTATATTTTATCCTCTGGAAACTATATTACATCGTATACAATTACAGGGTACTCGAACCATTATAGACAATTTGGATAATGGTTATGCTGTGGTACCTATACTCACAAACTATCAAGGAGCCATGGATTGTTATCGCACCACAATAGCAACTGAAGGCTTTTCTGGACTTTATAAAGGCTTTGGTGCCATAATTTTGCAATTTGCTGCTCATATTGCAGTCATTAAGCTTACTAAATGGATTGTTAACCAAATAACCGAGGTTATTTCCAGTCGTCCTCCTCCAAAAGTAGTTCAATATTATAATTTAGATCGTGGCATGATTTCGAATTCTACAACGATATCGCCCAGTCTTAGTTCGGGCAGTGATCTAGATGTGAATAGTGTAGGCAATCGTTCGGTAGATTAATTCCCTACAAAATGTTAAAAGGAACTTTTTTGTAAATGATTTACTTTAACTAACTATGTGTACTTTCATCATTTAAGCCCCCAGGCTCTTGTATTTATTTAGAATCCCTAGTCTAACTGAACAAATCCCTAAACTGGTTATACTAATTCGTAATTATTTTCTTCTTGAAAATAAAGCAAAAATCTTTGAGTTGTACTGTGATACTTCTGTTACCACATTAAAAATCCCTCCCCCTCGTATTATGAAGCTTAAATTGTGTTTTCTTTGTAAAGTTGTTTATATCTTTGGCCAAATTATTAAAACGAAAAAATTTAAAACTTATTTATTACACTAACCAAAAAATTGAAATGTATTAGACTAAAAATAAACTAATTGAAATGATAAACAAATATTATTTTTTCTCTTTGAAAAATGGGTTACATCTGTGCTGTTGAGCTTTCTAATTTATTGAGAACACAACTAATTAATCAATATCGTTACTTTTGATAAATTTGTATCCGTGTTGATGTGTTCCACTTGTAAAATGTTTTCATCTGTGCTGTTCGACTTTTTCATTTTATTAAGAACAAAAACTAATTGCAGAGTAAATTTTTTTCTAGATTTTTATACAAAAAAAAATTTGTATTTACTTTATTTTGCTTAATATACTTACATTTCGTTAAAACTATGAATAACAGCTAAAGAGTTAAAAGTTATTTTAATCTTGTTATTTTTTACCCTTGCCTTTGCCTTTACGTTTATCTTTCTTAGCCTTAGCTTTCAATGAACGCTTATCTTTCTTTTCACGTGGATCCACCACCTTATAATGTCCCTTAACACCAGCTGGTCGCCTAGCACGACGTCCAGTTTGATGTTTCTTAGCCACCACATATGTAGTTTCCTTCTTTTTCTCTTGAGCCTTTTTGTAAATCTTCTTAATTTGTTTGGCCTTTTCCTGGGCGGTGGCATCTGCATTATCCAGAATCTTTTCAGCCTGTTTTTTAGCCTTTGCCAAACGTTTAACGGCACGTCTGCGCTTACGAGCCTTAGCTTCCATAACCTTTTTAATGGGACGTACATTGAGTTCTTGAACCTTACGTTGATATTCCTCAGTCAATTCCTTAGGCACTGGATTAGGTTTCCTCATGTGTACTTCTTCCTCTTGTACAAACCATGAAGGTAAGTTGTCATCGTTAAAAGCATAACGATTCCAGGCACCATCTATTAAATCACGTCTGGTCTTTTTACCCTTAATCATCATGGCTCCAAGAGCCAATTCTTCTTCGGACAAACGTATTTTCTTGGCTTTAGGTGCTTTAGACATATCACCGGCAGTTTTTTCCTCTTCCTCATCATCATCCTCTTCTTCTGAAGAATCACTGGATGATTCAGAAGAAGATTCTTTTTTGGCAACCTCATGACGTAAACGACGTTTGGCTTTTTTACCCATAATTAAATTAGTTTCGCCAACTTCTTCGCTTTCGCCCAAAACCGAAACACCTTTGCTTTTGTAGACATTGGCCAAACGATCCAAATCGAAATCTTCATCATCTTCTGAGTCAATGTTTTGAAGATTTTCCTTTTCGTACCACAATTGGACTCTCTGTTGTCTTTTGGTGTCTTTATCGCGAAAATCTCCAGACTTGATAAGGGGATGTTGCTCCTTTTTCTTTTTGCCTTTTTTCACAGATTTTTCCATGTCTTCATCATCACTGAGTCCAAGACCTTGTTGATCCATATCGCTGTCACTGTTTTCTTCCTCGGATACATCAGGTTCATCATCATTTTCATAATTGGCATCATCATCCATACGTTTGTCATCTTTTTCGTATCTGCAAAATTAACGATTATATTAAAAATTTAAGTACAATTGTTGCTTTAATACTTACTTTTTATATTTTGGCAATTTGGGTATATCTGGCTGATCTGCCTCTAAATCAAAATCAGGTACTACATCCAACATTTCATCTAATTCCTCTTGAGTTTTAATCATTTTCAATTCAAAGACTTCTTGATCACCTTCTTCCTGAGGACCATCATCTCCTTTGATAACCATATTCAAATTCATTTTCTCTTGCAATTTAGCCTTTTCTTTCAAGGTTTTTTTCCTTTTCCTTTTTAAGTCTCTTTGTTCTTCGTCAGCTAAACTGGAAATTTGTTTTTGCAGTTCTTCATCTTCCATATCCTCAATTTCTTCCTGAGTTAAGGGACGTTTGGGCACTGAATCTTCTTCCTCTATCACTTCAGTTTCCTTTTCCTCTTCTTTGAAATATTCATCTTTAATAGCCTTCCACCAGGCCAAAAGACCTTTGATGTCTTTGCGTCCCAAAACCTTAATATCTTTACAGCATTCCAAAATTTCTTCTGTAGTCTTAGGATGATTAGCAATTCTCTTATCGTCGATGCGTATGGAACCAATACCCTGCAAAGCAGCCAAACCATTTTCAGCCTGCATAAACTCCGTGGCTGACAAGTCATTTCTTAAGGCAATATCTTGCTCTGTATAACCTTCTGCTTTAATACGCTTCTGCTTGTCTGGGTGCAATAAGCTGCCCTTTTTGGTGCCCTCCAAATCAAGTTCCTCAAAAACGTACTTCGCGTCCAAGAGTTTTGGATCAATACGATCAGGAGCCAAAAATCCCTGGCAAACAACGAAAATTTCAGCAGATTCCTTACGGGAAGCACTAGGCTTAGTGGCATGGACCTTCTTAAACAACTGCTTTAAAACCCACAATAGGGCATTGTAATCCTTGGATCTGAAAACTTTGGTAACAAACCAACCACCACCACGCAAAAACTCGGTGGCCAACTTTAAAGACATCAAGGTCAAGCAAATCTGCTGATAAGCATCATGCAACCAATTACGACCCACATTCGGAGCACCGTCATGCAATACCACATCAGCCTTCCAGCTTTGCAATTCCTTGGTCAAGGAAGCACGACATTTATCAGTGGTAATATCTTCAACCAAACTTATACAGCCGGGTATGCCACGTATGGGAAACAAATCCACACCTATGACTATACTCGAGACAGGCATATTTTGTTTCGCCACCTGCATCCAACCACCAGGAGCAGCACACAAATCTATGCATACTTGAGACTGTTGCAAGAAACCAAATTTACGATTAAGTTGGATCAATTTGAAAGCGGCACGAGAACGAAAACCTTAAATGTTGTACAGATAAATTTATTAAAGATTGTATTATTTGTATCGTGCCGGGATGTTTTTACATACCTGTTTCTTTGGCCAATTGGTAAAACTTATCCTTACGCGCTTTTCCTACTTTTCCCTTTTTACCCATTTTGTAAAGATGTTATTGAACTAAAAGTTTTAAAAAAATACAGTGTTTTAATCAACTTTTCAACAAAAATGCAGTAAATTTATCGTGAGTTTACTAATGCACGTGTTTTTGTTGAAATAAATACGCTGTTGATTTTCTTCTCAACTGTCAAAAGAGAAACGTAAACAGTGTTGTTAAAAAAAGATTTTTGTGAGAGTTTCGGCGATTTTAGTTTTTGAAAGGGAAATGATGCCAGACTAATAGATACTCCTTCCACAGAAAGAAAATTAGTGTAGATTTAATTTGTGATAATTTGTAGCATACTAAACTTGACTTTATCATATTTTACATCAAACAGGACTTACATAATGTATTTAAAAATACACCATCTGCATTTGTACTTAAAAATCTTCTCAAATTACCTTTTCAGGAAGTAATGAGCATCAAAGCATTTTACCATCAATACAAGAAATGTAATGTCGATGTCAAGGGACGCTTTATAAGGCGATGAGCGACAACTATTAGTGGTTCCTTGAGCTAGAGAAAAAAAATCAGAATAGGTAAAGCAATTCTGTGGCTTGGTGCTAAAAGGGTCAATGTCAAAAAAGTAGTTTTGAGAAAATTTGATTTAAAGTTTTTATTTTCCATATATACTCATAGTACCATAAGGGTAAAAAATAAAATTTAAGTCTTTAAAATGGCTCTCCTGAACAAAACCGTTTTTACCCTTAGGTCCCTTTCTCTATGCGCTGTCACATATCTAATTTTCTTTCTCTATGCGTTGTCACAAAGTTAAGAAAATGCATAGCCACTGTGCCCTAAACTGTAGGCTGAACAGGTGGGAAAAAGGTGATTCTTGACTTTTGTAGATTGTGTTCAGACGTGGACTCGTCCAAATCGTTTGAACATCTGAACATCTGACACTACCCTATGCTCCATTTTTGGGAGCTTACTGTGTAATTCGATTCGAAAGAAAACTTTTCGAATCACAATATGTGTGTTCCTTTACTTTAACGGACAAAATGTTCAATTGCTTTTTTAGGAATTTCTGACAACTACGGACTAACGAGATGGCGAGACATTACAATATCGAACTCTTCTGGGTACCCGGTACCAACAACATACCTGGTAACTCCATCGCGGACAAACTTGCTAAATCCGGTGCTCTCCTGAGTCAGGATAACATCGACCAATTTACGGGCTTACTGCTATCTGCCAATAATTAGGCAATTTATTTTCGCGTCAGCGCATAGCAAGTGGTCATCGGAAACCACTTGCTCCATATCTAGGCAAACATGGCCTACTTACAACACTAAACGTTCAAGCTGCTTGGTAACTTTACCTTGCCACAGACTCCGCAACCTATCAGAAGACTTAATCTTCAATTCTATGACTACTGTTGTAGTTGTCATAACACAGAAGAGGAAGAGACAGTAACTCATCTTCTCTGCCACTGCCCCGCCCTCTCAACTTCACCTTTTCTGGATGATTTATCTGATCTAGCGAGTATTGACATTCGTAAATAGACTCATTTATCAGGGCTTCAGGATGGCGTGATAAGCCTCTTACTAATAGCCTGGAATAACCATTTTTGCTATTTTCTTCCAGTCTATCCCTTGCAGGTACCACAACACAAGTGACGATTACCTAACATTGGCTGCCTGCCCAACCTAACCTAACCCCAAATTTGCCCAACCTGTATTAAAAGACATAATTTTCCTTCTTTTTACAGTTAAGATATAATTTTTTATTATGTTTTTAGGCTTAAAACTAAATTTTTTTAATTGTTTTTTTTTTCGTTTTGTTTTTGTTTATAATCAATTATTATTTTTTAACTATGGATTTAAATAGCAGCTTAATTAGTTAAAGGAAAAACAAAATAAAAATCTTAAAAAAAATAATTATTTACAAAATGTATATTATTGTATTATTTAGAAACTAAATATTCAAGAGACTTTAAAAAAATTGATTACAAAATTATTGTAAGTATTTAAATTATATGTTTAATTTCCCTTTAAAGATATAATAACAATTATTTATTTAAAAACGTAGAAAACGAGTGAAAAATTACAAAAAAATATTGAAAACGATATTTCAGGGGGGCTTAAATTTATAAACTTAAAAAATATTAAACGGTTTGTGTTTTTTTAAAAAAATTAAAAATTAAATTTTCTTAAGCAAAACCAAGTCTAGAATTTTGAGAATTAGAAAAGGAAATAATTAAAATGTTCTTCAGGCGATATGTTTTATATTTAAAGATTTCATACACAGAGAATATTCTTAGGAATTACTAAAAATCTTTTTTTGAATTAAAAAAATTAATTATTAAATTATTTAAGTTATGAAATATATAAATTAATTAATAGTTAAATAGAGAGAAAATTTAATTTTTGTTTAAATTTGTTTATGTATTTTAAAGGGACTTATTTCATAAAGGCTTCTGGGGGTATTTTGCATTCTTTGTGTAATTTTTCAAACACAAAGGCCGCATGTTGATAATCCCAGTTAGTTTCCTCCAAGCATCTAGAAGAAAAAATACAAATCAGAAATAATTAAAGAAAATAAAGAGTCTAGTATCAAATAAAATAACTTAAAACAACTATAAATTTTAATCGAAAAACTCCTTAAACAGAAATACTGAAAGAAAATATCTGCAAAACTTACTTCCTGCTCCATTCCATATTCATATTACTTTGAACACACATGGCTTGCACCATTTGCATTTTCATAGATTCGTTTGGTTGGCCAGGATTAGCCTGGGCAGCAGGTGGGGGCATTAGGGCGGCAGCAGATGTCTAAAAATATAATTCAAATTAGAACAGCCTATAAAATATTTAAAATATAAACAAAATTATTACCGTTGGTTGATTCATTTGTAAACGATTTTGCAAAGTAGCAGCAGCCGAACTTGCGGTATTAGTAGTGGGAGCAGCAGTACCAGCTGCTGGTGTATTATTGCTTGGTGGTTTAAGGAATGTGCGTGCTTGTGCTCCCGAAGCACTTGTTACTAAAATCATTTCATTGCGTATGCAAAAGCCACCGCCAGCGGGTACAATAACAAATTGTCTTTGGAAATAGCGTATATCACCGCTATTGGATGAAGAAGAATCAAATTCTTTGAACAAACCAGCTACGGTAAATGCTATTAGTTTGGGCTGAAGTAAAAAAAAGTATTATAACAATTTCCCTAATCTCAAGTAAGAAAATAATATTTACCGTAAATAACGTTAAATCCACGGAAAATGATTGAGGATCATGTTGGGTCTTGGGCCATTCGGCCAAAGTAGAAACCACGGCCAAGCGACCTACTTTTAATTGGCGTATACGGGATACATCTTCATGATTGACAATACGTCGGAAATTACGGTTGAATTTCCAAAATGAATGTAATCTAAATTAATTAAAAAATTCAGAAAAAAAAATTTAGAAATAAAAAAAAATAAGTATAAAAATTTTAGTTTTAGAAAATTTTTTGTTTTGAAAATTTTGGGTATTACAATTTTTTGCAATAGAAACTTTTTCGTTAAATATCCAAAAAAAATCTTCCTATCGTCTTTTTTATATAAAAAAATCTTTCTATCATAATTTATTCTATAGAAAAATTGTCTTATCGTATTTTTTGTTTTCGTTATAAAATGACGGAAATTACGGTTGAATGTCCAAAATTAATGTAATCTAAATAAATTAAAAAAATTTAAGAAAAAAAAAAAAAAAAATGTCGGTATAAAAATTTTTTGGTTTGAAAATTTTTATACAAATTTTTTGGGTATTAACATTTTTGCAATAGAAACTTTATCGTTAAATATATAAAAAAAATCTTCCTATCGTCATTTTTAATATAGAAAAATCTTTCTATCATCATTTATTCTAAAGAAAAATTTTCTTATCGTATTTTTAGAAACTTTTTGTTAAATATATAAAACAAATTTTCCTATCGTCATTTTTTATATAAAAAAATCTTTCTATCATCATTTATTCTATAGAAAAATTTTCTTATCGTATTTTTTGTTTTCGTTATAAAAATTTTTATTCTAGAAGTGAATATCTTTTTAATTAAAAAAAAAAAAATTTTTAATAAAATTTTTTGGTGGAAGTTTTTTCTTTCCAAAATTTCTAAAAACAATTACCTTCCCGCCTGACTGGCCGGTGGCACTGATATTGACATCATTGCCTGTTCATGATACGCATCCAGCAATGGCTGACGATTTTCACTATCGAATATCATAAAATATTGTTCCAAAAACTGGCGTATTATATCGGCTCCCGAAGCATCGCATAAGAAAGAAGCCTGTGACTTAGGCAAGGTGGATGTGTCATGGACGTCAAATAAAATTTGGGGTTCCAACTCTTCGCCATCCTTTAATTTTTACACATAACAAGATTTTAAGTTTTTTGATAAAATTTTGAAAAAAAAAATTACGATTTAAAATTTAAACTAAAAACTTACCAATTTTACAAGTTTTGGAAATTTACGACGTACTTCACTGTGAATTAAATGTGATATTTATTGGTTTTAGGAGATTAAGTGGAAAGAGGTTATGTAATTTTTAAACATTTAACATGAAATTATATAAAAAGGATAATACATTAGCGGGGGTATATATTTTTTTTTAATTAGTTCTGAAAATTTTAAAAGATATATTTTCCAATAGTTGGTAGGGTATTAAAAATTTGTTAATCAGTTTGTAATTTTTTTCATCTTATTAATTCTACTGAGAACCTACAGGAGTTTATTTAGCCATGTTCGCCTGTGTATCTGTTGAAATTAGGGTTGTTAAGCTCCAAGAGGGTGGAAAATACTGAAGTATACAAATTTTATTGTTTAATGGAAATCTTGATGTTCATTTCCTTTGCAATTTAAAACTGCATTTTTAAAATTTTCTGCGCTAGAAATTTTACAATTCTTAATAAGTTTTTTTTTTTCATTTAGATTCAAGGCATTAAACAAATTTTTAATTCTTCGTTGCGAAAATATTGGTCTTTTAATATTTTCAGTGAAATTATAATAATATAATTATTTAAATTTTATATGAGATTTCTTTTCAAATTTATAAATTCAATTTTATGGTCTTATTTAATTTAATTCAAATATTGAATTTCGTTTATTTTGTTGGTTACTATTGAAAAGGCAAACAAATTTTTGTTAAAGCCTTAAAAAATCGGCCAAATAATTTTCAGTATTAAATTTTCTAGAAATACAATTAAAAAGGTTTTTTTAGCCTTTAGAAAAAGCAACAAAAACACAAATTGCTCTCGTTTAAAAATTGTTAAAAAAAATAAAATTTTTCTATTAAGAATTTTCGAAATTTCTGATTTTAGCAGATTTTTATATAAAAATTTAAACTCAAATTTCAAAAATCTGCTAAAATTTTTAACATTCCCTCTTTTAGCGGGGTTTGTTAAAAATCAAACATCTGGCTACACCAGAAGTTGGTAACATTGCCAACCTATAGAAACATACAAGACAGTGCTGCTTTTTTGGTGCTTTTTCAAGGCTAGTCTTCACTGTTTTTTTCTTATTTTTTATTTTTTTTTTAATTTTCATTTTTTTTTCTTTTACCCAAAAAATATCCTTAAACTTGTTTGGATATTAAAAATTCCTTTGTTTTTTATTAAAACCGCTTGAAGTTTTCAACTTTTTGTAGTAATTAATTTCTATTTTCTTTAAAATTATAAATTTTTGTTTATACTTCATGTTATATTCTTTAGTATTTGATGAATTTAATAAATTATTTTAGTTGCATTTTCTTTATAAACCCTAAGATTTTGGTGTTTAAAACAAATACCTTTCAAAAAAGGGCTCTAGTTCAACACCATGTTTTATCTTTTAGGTTGGGAAAAATGCAAACTTTCTTTTGAGGTTATAAACTTTTAATTCTTATTAGATTATATTTTCTCAATAAAAAAGCCTTAAAACACTTTTTGAAAAAGCCTTTTCTAAAATAATTATAACAAATGTCCTTTAAATTTAAACCATTAGCATAATCCCCAACAGAAGGTATTAAGGATCCTCGAAATTAGAGGTAGTTCCTAGACCCCAGATTTGTGGTTTAATCATGTTCCTCATGATTTTTTCCAGACATTGTCTTATTGTAGTTAAAAGGCTAAAAGCGTTTAACGTAAAAAAGGCTATAGTTTAAGGATAACAACTTAAAGTATCAAATTTTTTAGGTTATAAAAGGTTTTTTTTTTAAGAAAACCTTTACTTTTGAGTTTATTGTAATAAAAATAAATCACCACAAAAGGTTTTGAAAAAAAAAACCCTGAAAATGTTGGGTTATTTGAACGTTTTATCAATACCAAGTTTAAAACTATTTAAGGGTAATTTTATACTAATTTTTTTTATGATTATTTTTTTTTAATTTGTATGTATTTTTCTCATTTTTTTCATATTTTTTTTTATAAAACCCCTTTAATCTTAAAAGAGCTTGAATTTAGCTCCATTTTATTAAATCTTTTTCAAAAAATGTGTTTGCCTTTTAAACAGTTTTTGTTTAAATAAAACCATTTTGTAATAATTTAAAGATTTTGAACCAAAATTTTAAAATGATTTTTTAATGTGTAGTTAATCTATAGTTTTTTTTTTAATTTCTTAAAAAATAGTTCATTAAAAATTCAATAATATTTAATAGAGAAAATATTAAAATGTTGGTTCAAAATTTTTCATTAATTTAAATTTTTAAATTGAATATATAAATTTTTTAAATGTTTATTACTAAAAACTTCAAAGAATTGTAAAATTAAAAAAGAAAACTCCTGAAACTAATTTCTAAATATTAAAAAAATATATAATCTAACTCTTTGCCTGACTTAAAACTTTCAATATATTTTTTTTATCCTTTTACAGATTTTGAGTATTCCAAAACTAAGCTAGTAATTTCTAAAAAAAACTCCTACTTTTTTCAATCCCCATTTGATTTAGCAAGACTCTCACCAAATACATTTTTCAAAACTTATTTTCTTTCACCAGTTTTTTTTTCTCAAAATTTCTTCCTCAAATCCACAGTTTTGATATGTTCTTATCCAAACTGCATACACAGAAAACTGCTGATGAAGGAAGACGACGTAGCGTTACTTTAAAACCCGTTTTAGGAAAAATCAAATATTAATCAAATTACAAAAAGAAATTCAAAAATAAAGCTAAGTTTTAAACACATTTTGATACCTGACATAGAGAGTATGATCTTTGTAGCGATGGCGTAAAGGATTATTTTTCAAGACCAAATCCACAATTGGGACATTGCGTAAGACGAGCAAGTGGGCCAAGGAAGGTATCTGTAAGAAATAAAGAAATATAATAATGTTAATGTAAATATTAATTGTTAAAAAAAAAAACGCTACACTGGCAACAATAGACCTAAGCTATATTCCAACATAAACAAACTGCCATTACAAATGTAACGGATATGTAGTGTATACAAAAGTAAAGGCGAATTGATGACACTTAACATAAGCGAAATTGCAACATAAAAACAAATTGCCATCATTACCATAATGTAATAATTAAAGTGATATCAAGGGCCCAGCTTTGACAAAATTACAAAAACAACATGTGTTTTCATTTTGTCATGTTGTATTTTTGGCACCACCTGTATAAATTAGCCTTAAACATAACGGATCTGCTGTATAAAAACGGACGTGAATTGGTGATAACAGTGTTGCAAACTGATTTGAATAAATTGGATAGATTATAGTTAAGCGTAAACAGACAATATTCGTATAGAGTAAATTAACTAGTCTAGTATGAACGGCATATAGCCTATTTCGAACAGATTACAGTCTATTAGTGAACATATTTAGTCTATATAAATTTCCTCACTGTAGTTAGAATGAAGCATATTTTATATTGTGCTAGTATAAACAGTCAATCCTTTTTTCACTAAATCATATTATAAAATATAGAAATTTTTATTTGAAACACTTACATTATTATTACCCAAATACAGAATCTTTAAGTGGGGCAATCTTTGTTCAATATTTTTGAAACTTTCCATCGAGGCTATACTATTTTCATTCAAATTTAAAGCCTCCAAATCGGGTATATTTTTCTGTATAATATCCAAAGCGGCTGACATCACTGGAGTCCGGAAGAGACCCACAAATATACTACGAAAATCAGGATCAGCATGGAATTTAGTTAAATCCAAAGCCTTAGTATGAGCATTGTATCGCTTGGCCATGACCAATTTCATTTTCTCCTTAAATTCCTCATCGACCGAGACAATAGGGCAACTGGCCCGTACTCTAATAAATAAACGATAGCCATCGGTCATCTGAACATTGCGTTCAATATGCTGTAAACGTTGTGCTATAGCATAGTCGTCAACGAAAAAGACTACACAATTCTTTTCGGTACGCCAATAGTGGGGTATAAAAATATCAGGCGATATGGCGCTAAGTATAGCGCGTATAACGTCATCTTTAGAATAACGTTGGGCAGCTTGAATCTGAAAATAAAGTAGAATGAAGAGGGAAAAAAATGTTAACCACAAATGTTTAAGGAAGGTTCTGTTTTTTTTGTATGTTTGTTATAGTTTGTAATATAATAAAACCAATAAAAGAAACCAGATTTATTTAATGAATAATAATTTCTATTTTTTATGTGTGTAAATACTTTATAAATACTAAAGGGGGTTTTGCAGAATTGATTCTTCGACAATGCTAACAATTCAAAATCAGTCAAGCTATAGTAAAGATATAAATTGTATTATTAAAGAAAATACAAACTTTTTTAAAATTTATAATGTAAAAGTAATTAGTATTTAAAAAAATTATAACAAAAATGGTTTTTAAATTGTGCTGCAATTGCTCTAAAAGTTCTACAGAAAAGCCTGAAACCAATGAAGAAGTTCCAACTGGGGGTTTCACAAATAAAAGTTTTGAAACATGGGAAAATTTAGATCAAGTATTTTAAAAATGTTTTAAAACAAATTAGTTTTTTTATGAAAATATTTTTTTTTAGCACAATATTGTAAATAATCAACCTAAAATGTCGGATAATTCACGAAGTTCATTCGAAAGTATAGAATTATCGAAAATTGATTTTAATTTAGATGTGTTCGATGATGACAAACGTTTTAATGACATATCTCAAACTATACATACAAATCACGTTAAGCAGTTGGAAGAAAAAAAATAATTTAAGATTAATTAAAAATATTTAAGATTAAAAATAAGAATTGAATTTAAAATTTTGTAATTTATTTAATAAAGTTAAAAAATTCAATTTTTGTATTACTTTAGTGTTAATATAATAAGTTTAAAAATTTAGTCGAGTGTAACCTTTACAAAGACTTTACTACAGTTTAGCGCAAACTGACCGAGTATAATGTGAACAAATATTAGGAAGTGTGATTAAACTACAGTCATAGATGAGCAGACTCTAGTCTATGGTGAATAGTCTATTAAAAGTTTGAACGGGCTTGAGTTCAATGTAAATAGACTTAAATTTAATATAAGTTTACTGAAAAGTTTTAATTTGATGTGAACAAATTTTGGAAAATTGTCGACAGATTAAGGATTAGTGTAAACAGGTGCCATTAAAGCGTGAACAGTCTTCTTCTGTTATCCTTGACTCCCAGTGAAGCATAGGGCCTCAATGAACAGTATACTGTTAAGAATTTATAGGCCTTAGTTTGGTAAAAACAGATTTTAGTCGTGTGAAACGCTTAAAGCCTAATGTAAGCAATCAATTGTTAACAGTATAATCATATGTGGATTGATTTTAGGAAAGTATAAACCCATTTTTGCCTATCGATAAACTATATATGTATGTATTCATATGTGAACAGATTGTAATTTTTTTTCATTACTAGTTTCATTAACCTCCTCTGTCATTGACTGCGTAAAAATCAATATCTGTGCATTGTTTAAATTTCACTGTTATTTTAAAACATTCGTAGTGTTTACAGATAACGATTAAATGTACAAAATATAAACAAAACTGACCATGAATGTAAACAGAGAAAATTGATCGTGTATGAATTTTAGTATGCAATGTATATATTTAAAAAAAGTAGCAAAAAATATTAAAAAAAAATAATATATATACAAAAATATCAGATAAAAAATTAAAATTTAAACAATTATGTACCAATGTATCCAAGCAATTTCGTAACACCTTTAAATTGAACTGAAGCATTAAATTTGGTTTTCAACCTAATGATGATTAATACAAACAAAAATTTCAAGACCAACAAAAAGTTATTAAATCATAAGACCTATTTTCTCTAAAATGCACTTGAACTGATAACAAAAAAGGTAAAATACCTATATACAAATTATAAGTAGTATTAACAGGGTGATAAATGTTTTGTGATACAAAATTTTTTTCCTAGATTTCTTTTAATATATTTTTTAAAATTTTATAACAAATATGACATTTTTTTAAATTTCATTAATTTAAAAAATTCAAATTGGTGCTTATTAAAAAGGCTACACAGTCAACATTGAGCATAGGCGAAATAGCAACATAAACAAACAGCAATTGTAAATATAACGGATTTGCAGTATACAATAACAAAGGCGAATTGGCGACACTTAGCATAAGAGAAATAACAACATAAACAAACTGCCATTGTAAATACGATTCTGCGGCATAAAAACAAAGGCAAATATTGCCACTACCTCACAAGCGAAATGGCAACATAAACAAACAGCAATTGTAAATATAACGGATCTGCAGTATGTATACAAAAACAAAGGCGAATTGAAGACACTTAACATACGCGAAATGGCAAAAATGAAATCGAATTGATGACAACAGTGATGCCAGCTGATAATATTTAAGAAATGCTCCTAATCAAGGACATTCACAGCGTAAGCTAGAATAATAAATGTTAGAAAATTAATAATTATAAATGTAAATTACCGAAAATTGTATATAAGTATACAAAAAATATTGTACTCTCTTATGTTTTTCCCACTGTATTTCAACTAAATGAGTAAATTTTTTTAAATAAACTATAACTAATAATTAAAACAAGTAAAATATTTGTTCTGTGTTATCCCAAAAAAGAATGTTAGAGTTTTGACAACCTCATACCAAACTTTATCAATAATTTGTGTAAGAAAACGTTTTAAAAATTTTGTTAAACAAACATTTTTTAACAATTGTATAAGCTGTTTTGTTGTTGGGTTCATATAAAAATAAATATATGACTATATATTTATTGTTATTCTTACTCATATTTTTTGCAGTATAGGAAAATAATAAAAAACGGCGTTATTCTGATAAAAATATGACTATATTCTATATATACAGATTGCTATACCCTATGTAGAAAGTGTATGATGGGTTTGTGCTGATGTTTGCAACTCATAGAAGTACTCGTATTAGTTTGATTTTTATTAAACATAATTTAATGAAAATCGGGTCATTATTTCAGTTATTTCCCATAGGACTGCCTTTCCGGAACAAAGTTTTTTATAATGTACAAAATTTGTTCGGGCCATATTTAATCTAACATTCACTAATATACTTACTTAAAAGTCACTTAAATACACCGAAAATCACAAAAATACTTATAAATCTAGTTAAATTTTCTAGCTCCATATGAAGACTGCATTCGGAAATGTCCTTAATATACTCAAGAAGCTGTATATGTGATAAGAAATTGAAGCTCAGATACTCAGATATATTTCCAAGAATAAAGAAAATTTCTTGACAATTAGCCCAATTTGGGTGAAGGGTATGAAATAGTCGGCTTTGACCGGCAATTTTATTTCTTACTTGTTTTTTTTTTAATATTTTTTTTAACAATTATATTTACTGTAGGTCTTTATGTTTGTATTCTTTTTGTTTTTTGATTTTTACTGGTAGGAATTCATAGAGTTTTCTTCAAAATAAAAAAATATTTATTTCAGTTGTTTCAAAGAGCTTTAAAAGTGAAAAGTGTGTACAAAGGGAGCTGGTTAAAAAAAGGCTTTATTAAATTAATCTAAAAATTAAACAAAAATAATAAAATTTTTTAAAAGTTAAATTAAAATAAAACAATTAAAAGTTTAATTAAAATTCCAAATAAAAATGGGTTGCTGTGGTTCTAAGGATTTGGATAAGAAAAAATCGTGGAGTCCTTCAGAAACAAATAATGGAGTAGGTGATTAAATTTAAATAAAAAATATCATATTTTTACTCAAAAATGAAAAAAAACGTTAAAATTTGTGTCATTAATTCTACAAAATTGTATACTTCATTAATCGCGAGACTAAATTTGGATTCCTTGAGATTTATATAGCCATGAAGAGTTTAAAAGTCATTCCCCTGGCTAATTCTTTTAACTAAAATTTTACAAAATAAACTATCCCAGTTCTGTAATAAGCGACCAATTTATATTCCTTGTGCATTTTAATCAATAAAAAAAATTAATTTAATCGCCAGACTATATTTGGATTCCTTGAGATTTATATAGCGACAAAGAGTTTAAAAGTCATTCCCCTGGCTAATCCTAATACCAATTTAACTAAAATTTTACAAAATAAACTATCCCAGTAATTGGCGACCAAATTATATTCCTTGTGCAATTTAATCAATTAAAAAATTTTTTTCTTATACGCATTTACGATTGCACTTTTAGAAGAAAACTAGCTTTTCAAGAATCTAATAACTTTATTTAACAATTTTCATTATAACATAATTATCTCTATTTTTTCTTATTTTTTAGAGTACATCATCTACGATTATAGCACAACCTAGTGATGATACGGGCACTGGAACATTTCGCAAGAAAACCTATACAACGACTTTAAACCATACGATGACCACGACAACTACAGCGCAAAATAACGAAGCAATTTAACAAAAATTCTGGTAGATTAACAAAACTTCTGTTAGTTTTAAGTTTGAATTTAATTTTAAGATTTAAAATAAGTTTTTAAAACGAAAATCCATGAAATTGTAAAATATTTAAAGATACAGCCAAACAAATTTTGTATAATTTTTTTAATAAAACATTTTTTTTAAGAAATTTTGTTGGATTTTTTTTTGAGTCAAATTTCAGAACATTATTATATCGTTTTAACACAGTGGCTACACTATCTCGAATAAAGGTTCTTTGTTTTTGAAAATCAGTGTTGCCAAAACGTTTATTTGAATGTAATAGTATGTTAGGGTGGTGTAGGATCGAGACAATCTTTTGTAGCACTCAAGGTCGGCTAGTACCAAATGTCTTTTAAGTGTGAAGTTTAAAAGGTTTGGCAGGTAAATCCAAAACAATTTTATAAATTTTTATGTTTTATTCGAAATTTGGAAAAAAAATTAAGTTAAGGTGATGTAGAAAGGGTATAGGAAATGACTTTTAACTCTTTGGTATTCAATTTTGGGTCAGATGAGCATAATAGACTTCAAAGCAATCCAAAGGCTGATATATAATATCTATCCAGGTAATGATTATTAAAACTTTACTACGAAATTTTCAAAGATCGAAGCTTTTTTTTTGGTTTAAAAGGTCTAAAAAGTTTTAATACAAAATTATTAATGTATGTATAGGAATGATTATTTAAAACACTTTGGTAGTAAAATTCAAAGCAAATTTTTTTCTTAAAGAAATTTATTTGGTAATAGCCAGGGAAATGATTTTGTAAGAATTTTGTACTTAATCATTTTACTTAAGTTATTCTAGTGACCATAGAGGCTTTATTAGATAGTGAAAGCTATAAAATTTAGTTTTAAATTTTCATATTGACTGAGAATTAAGCATTTATGCTCTTTTTTCACAAATTGAAAATACAATTTGAAAGAAAAAACTATAATTTAATTGTATTATTGTTTTAAATGAAAAAAAAAAAACAAAGACAGTTTTTATTTAAATAGACAGCGAAGAAATCAAATCAACTTTAAGTGAAATAAAATAAAATCGAATGAAATAAAAACAAGTCTTGGGTTCTCATAATCTTTCCCATTTTAGTAGAGACAAAGCTGTTGTATACAAAAGATCATTGAAATTAAAAAAAAAAAAAAAACAATTTAAAAAAATTAAGTGAATTAAAAGAAAAACGTAAATACTCGTAAATAATAATAAATAAAACAACAAAGAACAAAAGGAAAAAAAATGAGTTTCCTAATCAAATTGATAATTTTGCTACAAATCTATGGCTGTATTCAGATCAGTAAGGCTTATGTTTTACAGACCCCACAACAAACACACGATGAGAACAATGATCTTGTATCTGAAAATAAGTTATCTGCTCAAGGAGTTACTAAACCCTCATCGATCTATATAGGCAATATGGTTAATCCCTCGGAGATAAGAGAACCCTCATCGTTACAAGAAATTGTCAATTATGTAGGAGCTGAAAAATTAACTAACGCAGACGTAAAACCGGAGCTAGAAAATTCCGAACATACCTTGACCTATACAGAGTTAACACAACTGCTGGCCTTTTGGCAGTGGGCCAAAGAGCAAAATTTCTATGAAATGCAAACGGATCAGCCGAATACAAGTGATAATTTTATAACAGAAGCCTAAGGGATGTTCAATAAATATAAGAAAATTCTAAAAATTGAATTTATATAATTTTTTTATCTTTAATTTGAAAGACTTTTAGGCAACATTATCTTGCAAACGAGACATCTTTTTAATTTGTTCTTATTTTCATTTAATTTTTATTAAATTATTTCATTATTTGTTTAAAATGTCGGCGAAAACATAAAGATAATGCAATAAAATTATTGTACAAAATTTATATAAAAAAAAACAATTTTACTGATAAGAAATAAAACTAAAACATATGCACAAAAAAATTTAAAAACAAAAAATTATTGGAATTTGACACATATTTAATTTTAAGTGTTTTTATTTGTCTAGTGTTAATCGATTCGAGAACGAAAAATATTGTTAATTAAATTTAAATTAAATTAATTTATCATTAAATAAATATCCTAGTAATTAAATGATTAAATCACTTATTTTCCCTAATAGATTTTATAAAAACCTCTTTGGTCGAATGGTACTATTTGTCTTTTTTCAAATCCTTGATATTGGGAATGTTTATAAGTATTTTGTCTGGCATCACTGTTGGCTAACGTTACTTTTTCCTCATATGAAATTAGTGTTGCCGAGTTACGTTTGTGCCAAAATATATTTTTTTAATGGAAATGAAAATTAATGTTAACGTTACTTTTTGGGATCATGTACTCGTAAGATCAGTGTTGCCAAGTGAATAAAATATAGTATTGAATGTAAATTGATGTATTCTGACCGACATCTTACTAAAAAAGCAGTCAATATTATTAGCTGCAGGCGGAGCTAAAGGTACAAGTTGACATTTTTGACATCACAGTTTGGAACTATTTAAAAGGGTAGCATACTGCACGATATTTTGGGGGAAAAATGGAAAAGGCTCTAAAAATATGACCCTGAAATTTACAGAGCTTGGTGGGAAGTTTTAATGCATTTAACATATAAATCGGACATTTCCACCTACAACCATCATTTAATAGTGCAAATTCGCAGTGACTTGCATTAAAAATAAGTAAGAAAGTGCCATAGTCGGTCAAGCCCGACCATACGATACCCTTCACCACTGAGGTCAAAGATTCATTTTCCTGTACAAAGACAAATATTTGCTAAACTTTGCCATCATACACAAATTTTCTCAAAACATATATATTTAAGCTGTTTCCGTCATTTGGACTTATATGAGAGCAGGGGTCAAATGTGGACCGATTATCTCGAAATTGATTACAGTGTTTACAAGAATTATGTATGCAAAAAATAAACTCAAAATTCTCATTATCTTCAGATTTACGAGCGTTTTAGTGGTTTTTGTCTCATTTCGTGCGTTTTGACAGAAGAGTTTGTATAGGAGCTATGGTCAAATGTGGACCGATTTGGTACAGTGATTTTGGTTTACATAAACAGTATTTGCTTTAAATATGGATATTATTGATAATATTCAATTCCGGGAATTGGGACCTATGGGAGGTACCATAAATAATGGACCAATTTTGACAAATTTCAATAACCATGGTCCCACTATCAAATAAATGATATGTGCCAAATTTCATCAAATTATCTTTAGAATTGCAACCTGTACTTTGATTACATGGTTTAAATGGGGGACCAGCCAGCCGTTCAGCCAGATGGACGGACGGACTGATATCGCTAAATTGACTCAGAAAGTGATTCTAAGCCTATTGGTATAATAAAAGGTCTAAGACAATTATTTTGATGTGTTACATACATCAGCACAAACTTATAATACCCTTTCCACTTATGGTAAAGGGTTAAAAAAATGGGCTACTTCTTCTGTATTGGCAAAGTTGCATAAGACTCATATTTATACGACGTTGTTTTAGTAAATAACAATTATACATAGAAAAACACACAATCCTATATAATTTGTATCTTCTTGGCGGGCCCTGCATTAAGATTAATCTCAAACTGGAACTATTATAGAAAATGCTCTATAAATTAAATTTAGACGTTGCCTTTTCTTGATACATATATTTCTATGCAAATTTTCTTATTTTTTATATTGGTTCATAAATATTTTGCCATGATTCTTCAATTAATGCATAATCTATCTTTATCTTTAAAATATTTTGCGTATTTTCTCATTGTCAGTTGGTTTAAGGAAAAAAGAGACCAATTTATTACAAATGTCGTACAAGTTGGAAATTATGATAAATTGCAAAAAGTTCATTTATTTTTTTTATCTTTATTTTGCAAAAAAGTGATAGTGTTGCTACATAAGAAAAAAAATATTCTGAAAAGAATAGAAAAAAAAAATCTGTCAATCAAACTTTAATTGAATAATAAAAAGCAAAAGATGGTAGTAAGGCTATTTACGGGTAAAGAAGATGCTTACATTATCGTTATAACATTCTTTAGAAGATTTCTTTTCAGCTGTTTTCATCATATTCAAGAAGACCTCTTTTGAGATATCTAATGTTTTGTAAAACGAAAATTCTTCCTGGGAAAATAAGGTTTTAAGGAAGTCCTTTGATTTTAGATTATACGTACAAGTACAAGACTACAAAAAACTCTTAATATAGGACTGTATTCTGAAACCAAACCGTTTTGTACAGAGAAGAATGCCAGATTTTGACTTTTAGCGATCCTTCTAAAAGATGGAAGGATTCTGGGAAATTAGTTTTGAATAGAGAAATATAACCACGAAATGTACTCAAAAGCTTTTATGGAGTTTATATTTTGGAAGGAATCGAGACTATATTAAGAATATTTACAACGAAATGAACTAATAGCTTTTATAGAAGATATTCTGGAATGCATTAACCATGGTTTTTGGGAAGGACTTTCATTACAGAAAAGAAATACAAAGGTTTATTTTCAGTTTTGTAAAAAGGAGAATGCATAAATCCTTATTTTATAAGGATTTTGGAAACTAAATACTGAATAGGTATATAAAACAAGAAAATTAACTCAAAAGCTTTTATAGAAGAATATATTCTAAATGACATCAAAACTACTCTTATAAATTTCAATTTTATTGTACTTTTACAATAAGTACAATAAAATTGAAACCCGTTTTTAAAGAGAAGAATTCCTTCTTCAAGATGGAATTGTCTAAATGGAGTAATATGACAACAAAATAAATAAAATTCATTACTGCAAATAGCCTAAATCTTGCTCATCGCTTTAGTAAATATAATTTAAAAGATAAATAAAGTTTATTAGGGTATATTTAAACATTTATGATCGGCCTTAAATAAAAGTTTTACAACAGCTAAAATAAGTTATCTTAACTAGAAAGAAATTGAAAATAGACTAGAAAAAGAAATTGCCGGGAAGATATAAAGGAAATAAAAATCGTTCTATAGCATGTAGAATGTTAACCGGGAAATATACAATATACATATCGTCACCTCAAAGACCTAATAACCTATCTGTAAAAATTTCAAAATTATTTTTTTGTGGATTATTATACCCTATATCATAACGTATATCTATGCAAAATTTTGAACATCTAACATCACAAATGGACAAATTATTACAGTTTTTGTATCTAGAGGACCGTTACGCACTAAAAAGAGACAAAACTGAATCATCAAAAATCGCGATAAAAGTTTAATTTTGTTGCATAGTGTAATTTAAACAATCATTAAGTACTTTCATTTGAATAAACCAGTAACAGAAACTATAACTGTTATTTTAATATTCATATGTATAAAAAAATGTATTTATTCTTACTAATTAGTACTGCAGATGGGATATTTGGTTTCAGATTTTTGCAATTCCAAATAACCTAAGTGACATAAGATAACCCGTGTTTAGAAAAACAAAGTTTTCCAAACGTATATATATTTCTGGCTTTATTTTAATTAATATACTTAATTTTCGTTTTAATATTTCAAATAGGTCCATTTTTATAACGTTTTTCCCCTTTCCTGTAAACTTTTAAAAACTGCAGATAGGTTACATAGAGTACCGCATAGAGTGCGATCATATGTTTTACTAAGCACAAAAAAATAGAAAAAATAGCAAAAAAAAAATGTATAATGACATTTCTTATATGAAGATGACGTCTTTTAAATGTACTTTTGACGTCTCTTAAATGTACTTGACAGTTTCGTCCTCAGTCTAGTTCTGGTTTATGATAGGTTATTCGTCTTTAAGGTGACGATATGTATCTTTCGTTCACCCTAATGACTTCAATGAGAGCTTAATTATACAAACTGAAATCGACAATTTATCTCTTAAAGAAGAGTATACACACTATCATTAATTTATCATTCTCTCTTTAACTTAACTAATAATGATGATTGACAAATTTGCCTCCAATCTGACTATGCCATACATTTCTTGGACAGTATTAATTCAAACGAATTTATTAAAGGAAATAAAATTGAACGCATTAAAATAAACGAAAAAATAAAAATGTTTTTATATAAGATTCTCATCCTAGCTTCAATATCGCTGACCTTACCGTATATTATCTCGGCGCGTGCCATTAACAGTTCCGTTATTATGGACTTGTGGTCTCGTAACATCGATTGGGCTGAGTTAGTGGATAATGGTCCAAAAGAGTTTACCATTCAAAATGAAAAGATTACAGTGAAATTGGAGCATCAGCTGAGTAATAAGGATAATATTCAAAGGCTTAACAAGGAATTGAATGAGGTGGAAGTGTTTCGTGAGAGTAAGGAGAGCAGTAGAGAGCATAGTATCTCGGAAGTTATATATATGGGTGGAAATGGTTGGAAGATTATTATTAAGAATCCAAAATTGAATTCTTGTTTTTGAGCTAATGTCATGTTGAATAAAGGTTTTGGTATAAATACGAAATAATAATTGTGAAATGTTTTAATGAAGAAAGGATTTAAGACAAAGATAAAAAGGAGAGTAGATAAAAAGGGACGATATACAACAAGAAGTTTATTACTTATTACGCAAGATGAAGAGTCAAAAAATTAATTCGAAGTAAAATTGAGAAACAAGCGTAGCTAACTTTTTGATTTCCCTCCATATGTAAAATCATAAAACCATTCATAATCTTAAACCAAATAAAAATTTATTTATTTTCAAATAAACAAAGAAATTCGTTAATTATTATAATTAAAACATTTGAACAGAAAAATAGGAAATTTGTTCTTTAAAACTTTAAAATTATAATTAAATTCCTTATCCTTAATAAAAGAATTCAATCAAGTTTTAAATTATTTTGTAATTTTCTAATATTTTGATCTTTTTCTTCGGGTATAGAATCCATGCTACCCCTATTATTAACCGGTTTATGCTCCAGCTCCAAAGGTTCCTTTTTAAGCTCCGTTGGGCCATCGTTTTTGTGGACATTTTCATCTAACTCCATAGAATTGGTATTGGATTTAGTATTGTTAGTAGCAGTATTATTTTCTTCCTCCACAAAGCTGGGTGTTCTTGAATTACTGTTGCCAATCTCTGAGCTAGTGGCGGTTACCACCACCAAAGGCATTTGCCTTTTGCGTATGCGATTGGCAATGGGTGGCACAAATAGGTCACATTTAATGGTGGTTCTTGAGTTATCTGTATAAAGATTGTCGTTTAGATCCCATCCGAGCTTTTCATAAATCCAAGAGAATACAATGCCCAAAATAAACGTTACTAAGAATCCAATGACGGCATACCACATGTATGAGATACGATATAAATAGAAGTAATGAGGTTCTTCGGTGGCTTTTGTGCTACTGAGGGCGGAGATAAAAATTTCCTTGACCAAAGTTGTGTTAGTTGTGGGACACATATCCGTGTCTAAGGGAAGCAAAGGTATCGGAGGTTTGGGTTGACCAAAACCTATCCAAAAGGATAAAGCCAAACCAATGGTAAGGCTAGTCATAACACCTTTTTGATTTGCTCTTTGTATATACATTCCTAAGGTAAATAGTCCCAATAGAGGACCCCCTACTATGCCAAATATGGATAGAGAAGCCTGCAAAAGACCACCAATAGATCCGGCCAAAAAAGCAATACCCAAACAGGCAGCTCCATATACCAGATTTAAAACTTTGGAGTAAAAAGTGGAACGTGCATCACTAAGTTCTTTCTTTTGTTTGTACATTACCCAAGGTTTGATGTAGTCCTCCATGGTTACTGCTGATAAAGATGAGATGGCCGAGGATATGGTAGATAAACTGCCCGAAAAAATGCCGGAAACAAAGAGTCCTGATAATCCTGGAATATGGCCCATGGTGTCTACCACAAACAAAGGCATCAGTTGATCTCTCGAATTAATGCGTCCTTCTAAAAGAGGATCACATCCCCTATAGTAATGGTACATGCACAAACCCGAGAAGCAGGTGGTAAAACTCAAGACCATTAAAACAGGCAAACTCCACCATAAAGAAGCAGCTGAGGCTTTCAAAGACTTGACTGAAAGCAATCTTTGCACCTGTACCTGGTTAACACCATATAAAGATAAATACACCGCCAAACCGCCTATAATTTGAGTAAAGAATGTATGTCTGTGTGTAGGATCTACACTAAAGTTGAAGAATTCCAAACGTGCTCCTTCTCGTGCCGTTTCCCAAATATCAGTTAAGCCGCCAGCTTTAATACCAGCACATATTATTACAGCAAAAACGGAGGCAAACATCAACACCGACTGAAAGATGTCAGTGATCAAAACCGCCTTCATGCCTCCCAGGGAAGAATAGAAAGTACAAACTACACCAACAATCAAAATTGAGAAAACAATATTCAAACCGGTAACGGCTTCCAAGGCCAAGGCTGGTGCATATAAAACTATACCCATATACAAGGTAGTTTGAACAGTAAATGCCAGGGAAGCATATAACCGTGTGGCATAACCAAACCTCTGTTCCAAATACTCGTAAACACTGGCAGTTTTAAGGCGATAGAAAACGGGCAAAATCAAATAGGCGGCAAAAGGTGTAGCCAAAATGTAGGCAATATTAATGAGTACAAATTGTGTTCCATATTGATAATTTTCGGCGGAAGTACCCAATAGGGTAACAGCAGACATTAAACTGGCGGTTAAACTAAAAGCTACGGGTGTAATGCCCATGCCACGATCAGCCAATAGATATTCTTTCGAGGTCTTCTGTTTGCCACCCGTTAGACGATAGTAGACACCAATTCCAGCGGATATGATGAGTACAATGGCGAGTATGGTATAATCCCAAGGACCAAATTGAGCCATTTTGTAAGTTTTTCTTTTAGATTTTTAGAGAAGACTTCAAATATTGTTTTTTAAGTCCTTGTGTAAGGAGTAGGTTTTGTTTTCTCATTAAATGTTTAAACTAAATTCTCTTTTAGTTTGACATTTTCTGGTTGAGTTCAGCTTGCTCCAGGTTCGGTATCTACAGTTGATCCTTAAGGAGTTTTAAACATTTTCGGTTATAAAATTAAAATTAGGAACATTTTCCAAACTTTTGTTTAATTGGAAAAGTGTTTTGTAAAAAAATAAAAATCTGTTAATAAAACTGTTTTTGAGTTAGTTTTATGATAAAACTTTTGTTCTTTAAAATTGTTCTATTCAAAAGGCAAGAGATGCTGTGGTTTTGAAAAAACTTATATTTAGACTAATTGTCTAAGACTGTTATAAAGTTTACAAAACCGGAAGAGGATATTAAATATATTCATTCAAAATGCCACTTCCATTTTCAACTCAAAGAATTTAAGAGTTTCTATCTACTATTTCTCAGGTAATCATCAAGTCGCCAAAAAAGCGAACATAACGTCATTTTTTATTTTCCACGTCATCTAAAAAATCCAAAATGTTTTCTGTTGCCACTTACTGGGTTATCGTTAAAGAAATGATTATAGAGACATACAAAGCAATTATTGTCACTGTCCTATACTTCTTCAGTATGGATAGTCACACAACTCAATGTGTTCCTTCTTTCCAGATAATTTTTGTCAGCTTATAACTATCCTTTTCACATAGAAACCAAAGGGGGACTTCAGAAGTCATAAATGCCTAACGAAGAAATGATTTCTTAACAAATTATGAATTCGTAAATATTTTTCTAATGCACCCCATATCACAACCAGATAACCTACATGGGAAAACCAGTTTTTGTGTTATTGAGGGTGGAGATAAAAATTTCCTTGACCAAAGTTGTGTTAGTTGTGGGACACATATCCGTGTCTAAGGGAAGCAAATGTGTCGAAGCCAAACCAATGGTAAGGCTAGTCATAACACCTTTTTGATTTGCTCTTTGGATATACATACCTACATACCTACTATGTCAAATATGGATAGAGAGGCCTGCAAAAGAACTCTATTAGATCCGGCCAAAAAAGCAATATCCAAATATCAGATTTAAGACTTTGGAGTAAGAAGGGAAACTGCATAACTAAGTCCGTTCTTTTGTTTGTACATTACACAAGAAGTTTGATGATTCTCCGAATCACAACCAGATAACCTACATGGGAAAACCAGTAAGCTATCCGTCGGACTTACTAGAAACTAAAAGAAGAGTAAGTAAGACTTGTGTTTACCAAACAAACTCAAACTTTAAGAAAATGACAGGTCAGCATATGTCAGTTTATGTATTCATTTCAGGCAGGTCTGGCTTCGTTTAGATAGGAAACGATCTCATAAATAACTGTCACTATTAAGACCCTAACTTGTTACAGTCATGACTACACGCTGTCTGATGGCTTGCGGTTATGCAAAAGAGGTGGATATGGAAAGGAGTCCATAAAACATCTTCTCTGTACTTGACCTGCCATAATAATGTATTGACTCGGGGTCCTAATGTCTTTGGAGACCTGGTCGATCTGGCTGTTATAGACATTGGCTGATTTAAGAGCTTTTCAAAGTAGTACAAATGGTTCAGTGAGGGAAGCAAGTGATATGATTTCATTGGCTTTAGTTATATCAGAACAGATTTACTAAAGCCAGCAGTGAGTCTGATTACTAGATAATACTCAATACCTTATTGATACATATACCTGAAATTTTGACGGTAATGTGCGATCATCCAGGGAATCATTCAGTCACACGAATGGTTAAAAATATCGGCTTCTCCAAGCTAATCGAATTGATTTTCCTCAGATAAATACGATAAAACTTTCCTAAGCTAAGCACTCTTGAAACCGTGAAACAATTTAATTACCCATGAAAGTAATCTGACATTATCACCATTGATCTGTGGCTAAGACTTAAGGCGGAATAGCCCAATTTACCCAACTATCCAGCAAATAATTCATAAATAAGTAAAATAAGCAAATGAAGCCTTACGAAAATTCTCCCTAAAGTAAAATCATCAATTGTATCTTCCCGGGCAAATACTTTTATATTGTCTAAAACTTGTTGTCCAAAGTCTTTACGAAGTCATTCGATTAAATATCTAGATTAATATTTTTTTATTTTTATTGCCCAGGTAGCAACATCAAAACTGCGAGAAATTATCAAACTTATCTATCGCATTTTGGGAATAGAAAGTTTTTTCCATCATCAGATTCTAATCATTATAATTTGCGTTTAGATTTGCTAAATCAAAATGATTGTTAAGTTTTCATTAATTTAAAATGAGACTGCAGAAAAACTTTTATTAGTCAAGGGAATTCCTCAAGCGATTAACAAATTCCAAATTCAATTCAATAAATCAGACGACTTTATTTATTAGTTTTGATAAGTGAAAGAAAAATAGATTTTGGAGATTGAATTAAGCTGATCTTCAAATAAAGTTAATTTATAAATAAGGTTTTTGTTTTAACTAATTCTTAAAACCATGCTTTCCAAAATCTCTTTTTAGTTCCAAAAAAATCTCATATGTTTGGATATTTTTTAGATTTGATGCTTTCACCCTACAGTCTTGCAATTTCAAATTGTCATTTAATTCGATCTGTACATGGCTTTCAAAGGCTCATGGACCAAATTCCTCTCAAAAATTCAGAAGTTTTTAAAAGATGAAATCAATGGGTTTACACTAAAATTATAAAAGGTCATTGACCGAAAAGTCTTATATTTTTTCAACCACTTTATATTTGAATTTCGAATTCATTTCATCAAACTTTCACAAGTCAATTTTATTAATCATTACAAAATGTTTTAAACATCTTATGATTTTTAAAAATTTCATCTCACAGTTGGTAACATTTTTGTTATAACCATAAATTTTCACAGGTGCGTAAAATTATCGAACTTATCAAAACCTGGACTAAGTCTTGTTTCCCAGTAATCAGCTTCTGATAATCCAATTACAAATGATTTAGAAATATTTTGCAGAATAATCAAATTTTATCAATCAAGGGAATTCCTCGGGCAATTAATAAATAAACCGAAAAGCAGTCAGATATTATTATTATTTTTGATAAGCAAATTTGGACATAGATTTGATTACTGACTCTTTTAACAAGTTACTTTGAAACAACTTTGTATATCTTCTTCTATGTTACACTACTTTAAAGTCATTAGAGTTGTTATAATATTTATTTCTTGTTTAAAATCTTCTTAAACCGATTTTTTTCGTTTCATTAAGAACTTTTTTTCACATTAATTTCGTTTAGATTTTGTTCTATATCTTTTAATTTATTAACAGATTTTTATTTGTAATACAAAACACTTAAATATTTCTTTAAAAATTGTTCTCTTAACTGACCAGGAACTTAAATTCACCTGTTGATCGTTGAGTAGTTATTAATGAAATGTGGTTTCTAATTTTTTAAAAAAAAGAAACTAGAGTTTTTTCCAATTGAAAAAAATTTTTATCTATAAAATCGACACTCTTAATATTAAAGCAAATCGTAAAATGAAAAAAAAAACTCTCAGAAATCTAAATATAATACACGTTATTAGATTATTTTACAAGTATGTATTAAAAAGGCTTAATCTTTATGATAGTTATTGTTTATGACATTTAAACAATAAGCAACAATTATACGATATAATTTAATTAAAGTTCTTTAAATAAATAAGAGTAAGAAACAAAAAAAAAAATCAGCTAAGAACTTTAACAATTCAATGACAATTTATTAAAATTAAAAGATATGATTTCTATTTAGATGCTGGAGTTGTACTGGCGGAATTGTGTTGGCAAAAGTTATGGGACAGATAAGTTTGTGTTTTTGCCTCAATAGACCATAATAATTATTTACATTAGAAATTCATGTGTTTGAGATAATATTAGAAAAGTTAATAAAAAGTAAATTTTATTAACAAATTGTAAAAATACACTCTATAAACAAAAGAATAGCAGGTGTTGAAATAAAAAGTGTAACACTATAAACAAAAAAAAAAAAAAGAAACAATCTTGATCATGCATTCACAATTGGTATTCACAACTCAAATTTCACTTTCTTTCAATACACCCTGTTACAATTTAAATATCTTTATACTGCAATAAAAAAAAATTAAATAGAAAAATTGTAGAAACAAGCATTAATCCTCTCTAAAATAATATAAATATGTAGAACGTTTGCAAAAGACCGCCAACAAATTAATAAGAATATTAAATTTTTCCTTATGCCATAAACTTTGTAAAACCGAGGCAAATCAAAAACAAATAAATAATTTGGTTAGATTAATATTAATAAAATTATGATCTTTAGCAACCAAATACAAATATACAGTAAATAAAATGAAAATGATGGCAAAGAAGAAAATAATTTTCCGGTTCGATCTGACGATAATATTATAATTGCCAAAGTGATTGTGTACTACTCATGTACTACTTCGCATTAGAATGCATAATATTCGATTTGTTCCCATGGCAGTCGGTTTTTCGAACCGGAACTACTCGGAAATCTTAGGATTCCGACAAAGGACTGCCACTTCTGCGATATTAACATTAATACCGTAGTTACAACAACAACATAATATTCGTTTACTTTATTATACTTTGGACAATTTTAATGTTGGTCAAAATGAAATGAAAGCAAATAATTTATGATTAATTAAAATTTTAATATTATTACGGGAATGAATCTTTACGATCATTCTCTATAAAGTCATATTGAGTTAATATTCCTTTTTAAACACTTATAATATTTTCCAAAAACTTCAAACCGTTATCAAGCTTATATCTAAGATATTTATTAGATTAACTCTCTAGATTTAAAAAAAAAAAACTATTTTCCATTAATTGCACAGGTAGCAACATCAAATCTGCATAAAATTATCAAACTTCTCGCGAGTTTTTTTTCCGTCATATTCTAATCATTATAATTTGCTTTTAATTTCGTTAAATCAAAATGACTGTTGAGTTTTCGTTAATTTCAAGTGAGGCTACAGAACAAAAACTTATTAGTCAAGGGAATTCCTCTGACGATTAGAAAATTCAATAAACTTCGAATAAAACGAACGATTATAGTAATTTTGATAAGAGAAAAGGAAGAGATTTAGGTGATTGAATCAGAGTGACATTCAAATAAAGTTAATTTATAAATTAGCCCCCTTCATTTTATTATTCTTAAAATGGCATTATTATATGTTAAAACACATTATATGTTCAGGAGAGCCATTTTAAAGATTTATATACGTGTACCTTTGGTGTACCATCACTGTTAGTATTGGTCTCATTTGAAAGCGACACATCTGATGACGTCAGGAACGCTTTGGTCAACCTTGAAAAAGTGCGTAGGTCGTCCCTACCTTTTGTTTTGTGTAGTAGGTCCCTTTCTCTATGCGCTGTAACATATTATAATCACATTACATTATAATGCCTTAATCGTTTTACATTATAATACGTTAATCTTTTTATGTGTAAGAATGCATGCCGGTATGTGATGAACATCTATCGTTTTCTGATATATTTTTGAGATCATTTTTCGTTATTTATCAAAAAAAAAAATAAATAAATAAATAAAATTTGGGCTTTAATCCTTTTGATTTTAGTTTGATTTTTTTGTGGAAATTGGGAAAATTATCTTAAAAATATATCTGAAATCGATCGGTGTTCATCCCACACCGGTATAATGTATACTAACACATTAAACGATTAACTCATTATAATCTAAAACGATTAACGCATTATAATGTAATGTGATTTTAATATATTATAATGTGTTGTAACGAACTATATTGCCATTATAATAAAAATAAAATGAAGGAGGCTTATTTATAAATTAACTTTATTTGAATGTCACCCTCATTCAATCAATTAAAACTCTTTCTTTATTCGAAATTTATTGAATTTTCACATACCAGATAATTACTTTAATATTCGTTATATAAGTCACTTTATAATGGGATATAATAAAATTCAGCATTACAATTCGTATTAATATATATGACGTGCAAAATAGAAAGGAGAACCCTCACTGAGCGTGTTGCTATTGGTTTCATTTGAAAGCCACACATCTCATGACGTCAGGAACGCATTGGCCTACCTTGAAAACGCGCGTTGGCCGTCCCTACCTCTTGTTTTGTGTAGTAGGTCCCTTTCTCTATGCTCTGTCTCATACAATAATAGCATTGTAATGATTTTTTAATAAATTGGCATGTGTTATAATAAATAAAAATCTCATTATATTGCGTTACAATACAATAAAATCGCAATACCAAGAATTTTTGAACTGCATTTATTGTTAAATCCTTCCTTTAACTAAATTTTATAATTTCAAACATAGATTTTTCACTTACCGAAACTTGAAACCAACCAAACTGACTTGGAGTTAATTTGCGGGATGGACCAAATTTGCCTTTGGGTATGGGTGAACCCTTTCTGCGGGAGCCACCACGATCTTCATACTGAAAACAATAGAGAGATCTCATAAAACACCTAAACAATTTGGGAAAGCACATCTAAACTTACACCCGAATTTGTAACTAAACCATCCATATCCTCATCATCTTCCAATCTGCTGCGCACAGCCATCTCGGCCAGACGTGATTTGATGCCACCCTTGTGCTGCAAGGCCGATGGCTTAAAGCTAACTCTTCTGGTGGTATTGCGTTCTTTCTTGCGGCCACCATTGTCACCTCTATCATCGTGATCTTTGGTTAAAAAAAAGAAAACATGGAAAATAACAACAATTAAAAGTTAGTACGCATTAGGAAATTGTTAAATATCTTAAAATAGATTTCGCAATTTTGTGTTATGAAAAAAAACTACACGACGGACGATTCCCACCATTTTGATAGTCATTCAAGGCCTGAAAACGTGAACCACTACTGCCACTATTGTACTGTTGACGTTGTCCTCCTCTGGGTTTGGGCATTTTCTCTGTTTTTTATTTGTTAATAAATTGTTTTAAATTTGTTTAGAAACACACGAAATCAAAATTTTTTGTGGTAAAAGTTGATGCAAAAAAATTTTCTTGAGTTTTTTCGTCGTCTCTTTGTCAAAGCGCGTGTATGTGTGTGTTGTTGTTGTGTCAGTCAAAAATGTCAAACGCTATGTGGCAGGGTTGTATTTAAAGGTAGTAGATAAATAAAAGAGTTGTATTTTGATGTTTTTATTAACTAAAGATAAGGCAGGTAATTATTTATCCATTGATAAGGCAGGTTGTTAAGGCAGTGTGTATTAAAAGATAAGACAGTGTGTCGGTATTCAAAAAATTATATTAGAATCAAGATAATTAGAGGAATTTGTTTAAAACTGAGTTTTTTGTGTTTATATTTCTTAAATTTTAAATAAAATTTTAATAAATATATCTGATGAATTTAAAATTAATTCTTTTGGAGCAAGGCATTCCATTTTATCCGTTGATAAGGCAGTGTATTAAGTAAATTATGCTTCACTGGATATCAAGGATAAGAAGAAAAATTTTAAATAAAAATTACAATTTAACATAAGAAAGAGGAATGATTTAAAACAAATTGTCAACAACATTTATATTAAATTACATTTTTATTTAAAAATTCATCCGTTTTGTTTAAAAAGAAATCTTAAAACAGACAAAATTTTAATTTAATCTAAAAAATATTATCGCTTTTTGTATTATTAACAAATTATCGCCACAATTAACAAATTAAAAGTACGTCTGTTCATATTCTGTCTTTTAATTGATTGATATTGATAAATTAGCGCCAATGCCAGTCAGCCAATAAAAATCTAATATTGATTAATATTAAATTGAAAATAAATTTGTGATCGTTACAAATTATTTTTTATATTGCTGTCAAAGTGATAGAGTAAAATAAGGTGTTTCCGTAATTAAATTAAAATGCATATCGAGTAAATTAAATTGAAATTAAGAACAAGTGTGGCGAGAAAATAAATTATTTTTTATTGTTTTTGATTTTGAAAACTGAAAAAGAAAGATATATAAAACGAATTTTAAAAACGGTACATGAAAAAAAAAAAATTGAAAACAACATTAAATGTTTTATGACAAAACGTCAGCAAAGGTCAAAGTTCTTTAGAAAATTTTGGAAGTATTTGACTTCTTGGTGGTGAGTTTTCTGTAGAGAGGATGTCTGTAGGAAGAATTTTCTATAAAAAAGTTTTTTGGTGGAAACAATTTTCTATGGAAAATTTGTAGGTGGGAACAATTTTCTATAGAAAATTTGTCGGTGGGAACAATTTTCTATAGAAAATTTGTCGGTGGGAACAATTTTCTATAGAAAATTTGTCGGTGGGAACAATTTTCTATAAAAAATTTATCGGTGGGAACAATTTTCTATAGAAAATTTGTCGGTGGGAACAATTTGCTATAGAAAATTTGTCGGTGAGAAGAATTTTCTATAGAAAATTTACCGGTGGGAACAATTTTCTGCAGAAAATTTATCGGTGGGAACAATTTTCTATAGAAAATTTGTCGGTGGGAACCATTTTCTATAGAAAATTTCTTGGTGGGAACAATTTTTTATAGAAAATTTCTGGGTGGGAACAATTTTCTATAGAAAATTTCTAGGTGGGAACAATTTTCTATAGAAAATTTCTAGGTGGGAACAATTTTCTATACAAAATTTGTCGGTGGGAACAATTTTCTATAGAAAATTTGTCGGTGGGAACAATTTTCTATAAAAAAGTTGTCAGTTTAAACAATTTTCTATAAAAAAGTTGCCGGTGGCAAGAGTTTTCTATCGAAAAGTTGTCGCACGGAATAGTACTTATTCCTTTCCGACATATCACTAAACCTGTCCTTTTAAATAGGGATTTCCGAAATCCCCCACATTCTTACATTTCTTAAAGCGTCTGCTATCTAAAGTCCATTGATAATCGTCATCATCAACTGAGCTCGTGGACAGTCCCATGTCACTTACAAAAACAAATAAACAAATGTAAATGATGGATGGATATGACTGATGGATGCATGTGCATTAGGGTGGATCAATTTTTTTCTTGACCAAGCGGTTGTCAAAATCGTTATTAACGACAAATTCTTAAACCAGAATAAATCAATCGTATTGCTCATTTTATACGAAAATAACCGAAATGCTCAACTTTAGTGATCTATAAAATCTGAGCTGATTTTTACTATATAGAATCCTCAAAAAAGTCTTGTTAAAAATGGAATTTTGATTTTGGAACTGTGTTATCTTAGTCAGACATTCTTAGAATTTCTTATACATAGACTACACTTTGGACACTTTGATTTTTTTTCTTTTGCTCCATACAAACTGACCCACCCTAATTTGCATGCTGATTCTTTATTATTCTTATTCATTGGGTTTTTCGCTAAAAGTCGTGTGAAAATTTTTATTTAAAACAGACACTTGTCGCTATCTTCCATAAATTGAGAATACGAGTATACGAGTAAATATAATGGAATTATATATAAATTAAATTTTCATATGCACTTACATTTATACATACATTTGCATGCTCAAAGTAAGCACTTCCATAGAAACTCATAAGTATTCGTCTGCTTCTCAAAAAGTTTTACATGGAAAGTTTCACTGAAGAACGAAACTTGAGCTGAATTTTGTATTGAGTGGACGGGAACATAACAAGTCAATGGACGGTAAAGTATTGATGGTATTTTTTGTGAGTTGATTTTTTAAATACTTGTGAAATGGACTAAGAAAATCAGCGAAATAAAGATAAATACAACTTACACTGAAAAATATTTATTGGGGAAATTTCGAGTTCAAATTCAGTTCAAACTAGTGCAGTTCCAAATGTTTCTTTTAAGGATCTGCACTCGGATTTATGTTAATTCTAACGCATTTCATTTTGTAGGTACTAGAAAACTAGGGCATAGGAAGGAGGATATATTGAATAGTGATGTGATATAGGATTTGACCTTTGCTAAACTGCAACTTCTGAGAAAAAACTTTTCCGAAAGGGGGAATTCCACATACGTATAAAGTAGCTGACTAAAAAAATAATTGTCCCTGCATTGTGATTCTCGATTCAGTGGCCAATTGACTATAAAGGAAAGCTCTGGTAGAGTATCGTACATACTTTGTTAATAAGTAAGGGATTCATAAACAACTATCCCTATTTAATAAGAACGTAGTCCATTGTAGAATCGATAGAACAGTAAAGCACAGACGCATTACTATAGTTGACCAAGAGGTGTATGTGTATACGAGTACCTTTTAATCAAAGTTCCCATAACTTTAGAGACCCTCCGAACATTTCCAGCCTTATTGCGAGTCTTATCTTTGACTACTGAAGTTTAGTACTAGATTAAAGAAAACATCAAGACAATTTCTTTAATCTAGTAAGAAATTGTCGTAGTCAAAGAAACAACTTCGATACTTATAAAGGGGCTAATTGTGTTGTAATTAAGAGTGTTCTTTGGATGTTGTCCTTAACTTTCAGCACATGAATTCATTGTCCAAATCGGAAAGGTATAGCTAATGGAACAAGTCAAAGAATACGGCATTGAGATCAGAGTCGTATGCACAGCCGGAGAATTAATGTTGGGGTACTATTCTGTTCTATCCCCAGTTTTAGATTCAAAGGCTCACTCATTTAGATGATTTAGATTCAGCAATTCTCTTTGTTCTTGGTTAGAAACAAACTTAGGTATATGACTTGGTGGGATTTGTCGAATGTAAAACGCTCTGAATGCTACTCTTTTAACCCTAGAGTAGGTTAGTGTAAAGTTTGATGTGTTATTTGTGGGAAACTTCCAAGTACGTTCAAAACCATAATTCAGAGCTCTCTCTCTTGTTATTTTGCCGAAATTTCCTTACCTGTTTGTTCATATTACCTTGCGACTGTACTGCAGATGACTAATAAACTTGACGTTTTAGTGCTCAAAAAGTGTCTTGTGCAAGCTCGTCATTGGCGGTTGATTTTTCTTATTTCTCCGACTTGTCGAAGAGGAGGTTGGTGTAAAGTTTGATTTGCTATTTGTAGTTAGCGAAAAGCTTCCAAGTACGTTTCGAACTATAATGCAGAGTTCTTCTTATTATGCCGAAATTTCTTTCTTTGGTTGTTTAAATTACCTTGCGGCTATACTGCGGATGACTCATTTACTTAACGTTTTTAGTGCTCACAAAGTTTATTGTGTTATCTGAAGTGTGCAAGCTTGTCATTGGCGGTTTGTTTTCCTAATTTATCCGAAGACTTCCAGGAAAGAAAAAAGTTGTTTATTATTTAGAATTGACCGTTCAACTATCTACCAATACTGCGATTGAGATTTGTTTAGTATTTCTGCAAAAACAGGTGACCATGTGCATCGAGCCTGAATATCAAGACTAGAACAAGGGGTACTTCTCTCAGACAATGAGCTTTATCCTATTCTATTTTTAGACCCATTGAAAGGGACCTACGTTTTAACTCCGTCTCCGAACCTCAAATGCATTAGTTAGAGAAGTTTTTCATAGCCTAGTACTCAATAACAAGTGGCTAAGCTGAGTTATGAGGCGAACCGCCGCTTTTTTTAAAATGTTTTTTTTAAGTGGCCTAGGATCGAACTTGGGACCTCTGGAATGGTAGGCGGATGACTGACCTGCTATACCACGGCGGTTCACCGTACTAATTCTGACCCAAATCAAAACTCTGTCTGATTGGAAGGTACGCGTTTAGTTTGAAATCGTGACTACTCAATCCACTCGTTTCAGGATTACTCCATAAGGGACTAGATCTAGACCAAAAGTTATCCCAAATATGAAAATATATGATTCACTGCTAGGAGAGGATCATGAAATCCATAAATGTAATACATATGGGTAATCCCAAAACTAGTTCACGTTATTACTCCCCATATTGTCAACAAAGGGTTAGTATTGGAAACATGGATGGCAACAGTGTAAACATTACTTACTTACTTAAGTGGCCTACATTTACAACCAGTTAATGTCAAAGGCCGATCATAATTTAGAAATCCATGTGCTTCGATCTAGTGTGCATATTCTCCATTTGCCTATATTTACAACCTGTTAAGGTCAAAGGCCGGGCATAATTTAGAAATCCATGCGCGTCGATCTAGTGCGCATACTCTCCATTTGCCTATATTTACAACCTGTTAAGGTCAAAGGCCGAGCATAATTTAGAAATCCATGCGCTTTGATCTAGTGCGCATATTCTCCATTTGCGTAGGCCAAGTACGGATCATGTAGTCCAATAATTTTTGAAGGGTATTACGAGTTATTTTGTAGTAGATGTGAATATTTGAAAAGTAATGTTCTTAAATCTTTTTTGCATTTTCCTGCTTAGGCTTACAGAAGAGGGCTAAGTAAGGTTTCATATTTCTTTGTGAACCTAGAAAAGCTGATAATATAATGACAGACTTAAGAGCAATTTAAAGCTATTAAAGTAAGCGTGCTTGGTATCACTTCATAGCTAAAATATTATAGTTCTATCCTAAATCTACTTTACGTATGTTTAGTTCTATTAGCTTCCACTTTAGTTCAGTTTCAAGAATCTGTCATTAAAACTATAAACATTAGCTCTTACATATATATGCAGTTCCTAACAATCTGGCATCTCCTTGTCTCTGCTTTTAACTGTTAACTCTAGGGTTTCCCTTTCAGGTTTTGTGTTAACCCAAGAGGGTTGGGTTACTTTCAAATTCTCTTGTTAACAACAAATTCTAGTTTATATTTCTAGATTTTCTAGTGTTTTGTTTTATTTTACTACAAATTCTTTTGCGCTTTTTCACTTTTTTACTGTGTAATAAATGAGATTGGATTAGTGGAGCTTAAAACACTCTTAAATATTTTACTTTACGAACAGTAGTGATCGTGTGCTGATCGGTGAAACACATTAACACAACAAAATTAAGAAGCGAACGAACAAAAAAAAAAATTATAATGAAAAATGTGTGTTAATTTTTAAAACAAAAACAAACGTAAAAAATTGAAAATCGAAAAAGTTTGTGTATTTGTTTAGCCAAAATAAATATAAATAAATAAAAAAACCATGTGTAATTTGATTGTTTTTTTTTTTTGTTTAATTAGAAGAAGAGAAATTTTGTTTATATTTGTTAAACTTCGTTATGGTATTGAATTTTAAATAACCATTAAATTTCGAACCAAAAAACGCGTTAAATGCATGACAGTTAAATTTTAAATAAACAATGAAAACGGTATTCATAAAAATATCAAATAAAGAATTCGGGCTATAAAAAAAGAAAGTACCTAATGAAAAAGTGCTAAAATTTTAAATAAAGTGCGAAAATTAAACCAATTAATACTTTTATTTTTTTTTAAGATAATTAAATATTATTTGGATTTTATTTGAATTATAATAAACAAATTTTGAAGGTATATTTGTTATTAGCCAAAATGTATAACAATTTTGTTTTACTGGAAAGTTTTATTCTTTTTTTTCAATTTCAAATTTCTTTTGATTTTGGCCAAAACTTAAATGACTAAAGTTTTGCGTCATTTATTAATTTTTTTTTTTCGTTTATTTTTTGCAATAAAACTTGTTTTTCTGTGTTGTTTTAATTCTTGGCCTAGAGAATTAGATTTTATAAAAAATATTAAAACAAAACTGGTTACCGACAAAATATAATGTCAAAAAAACTAAAAAAAAACGATTTTCCAACACTTAAAAAACAAAAGTAAAAAAGAAAAGAATCAACCGAATCAAAAATTAACTTAAATAAAACCGAGCTTACAACCAAACCTTAAAGTGAACCAAGAATTGGAAACTGAACCTGGAACTAGAGTAAATCTGGAACTTAAGTAGACAAAAACTAGAATTGATTTAGAACTAGAATAAAACTAGAGTTCTAGTATTGTTCTGTTATTATTCTTCTAGTTCTATAACTAAACTAGAGCTCTAGTACATTTCTTTGAAGAATATGGTAATAAGAAAGTAAAAGGTTGTTGTTTTTGGTGTTAGAGTTACTTTGCCATACATTTTTTTCCTGCAATGGCGATTGCCTCGAATAATGTAAACAAAAAGAAGCTGAAATATATGTTTGTGTGGATGATTGTGTTTGTGAGTGTTGTTTTCGTGCAAAGGAATTTTAGGTTTGTTTTGATTGGCTTTCTTTGTTTGTTTACTTCTGAGTGGGGGATTAGTAACGGCAATATCAGTTGTATTTTATAGGAGTTTTTTAAAGGTTTTATATCACAACCAGAATAAAACAAAATAGGACTAGAACATAATTTCAACAGACTTATAATAGAACTAGAACTGGGATAGAAGAACTAAAACTAGGGCAGAACTTCTTCTTCTTCTGTTATCCTTGACTCCCAGTGGAGCATAGGGCCTCAACATAGCAGAACTAAATCTAAATAAAAACTGTAGTAATGATAGTTTTAAGGTAACTTTTCATAATTACGTTTATCATTATTTTTTGTTAGTAACTGAAAGTGAATTTCTTTCTTGTTATTTTCTTTAAATTTGACTCATACTGGTTTTGAAGGTATATTTTTTTATACATGTAAAAAATAAAACTTCAGCAAAAACCTAAAATTCAGGTTTTAAAGAACTTTTTATGTATTATGCGATATATGTAAAAGCAAACTTGTTTCAATCAGCTAAAAAACAAAAACGCCAGCACAATCAAAAACATACTACATGCAAAACTTACAAATACAGAGTAAATACAGACAAAAAAAAAAAACAAAAACACATGTTAAATTGTGTCACTAGGTCGTTAATAATATGTTGTACTCGAACATTTAATACTTTTCAACCAAACGCTTAATTCATTTGCAAATAACGCAAAAATGAATGGGTGCGCGCAAACTCATTACAACCAACTAGACTTGTAATAGAATACTTTTTTGTAGTTTTTGTTGTGTTTTTTTTGTAAGTTTAATTTATACATAGACTTAATGGCGCTTTTTTGTAGTTGTTTTATGAAACACAACACAGCAACAACAACAAATTATTGTTTGCCACTAATTTGTTAAGCTCTAGTTAACAAAAAACAAAACATGCATGATTTGTTCTAATAATGGGTAGTTACTTGAAGTCCGTTTTGAGTGTTTGTTTAACTGAAATCAAACTACAAGTTTTTTTTGTTTTCGCCGCAATAAAGGCTTTTAATTTGTTTGAGTGTATCAAATTTATTAATAGAGTTACCATATTTAGAATAAAGAAGGTTGTTGTTTTTGGTATGTGAGATTTTCTGTTATTTTTGTTCTCCTGTTAAGGGGAGTTATGTAAACAAAAAGAAGAACAAGTATAAGAATGTGTTTATGTGTGTGTAGTGTTATTGTGCTAAGGATTTTCAGATTTGTTTTGATTGGGGTTCTTTGTTTGTTTACTTTTGGATAAATAACGGGAATTTCATATAAATAATTTTGAATTTTGATGGTTTTTTAGAAGAAACTAAAATATGTCCATGTATGTGTGTGTAGTGTTTTTGTGCAAAGGCTTGTTAGGTTTGTTTTGGTTTGGTTTGTTTACTACTCAGTGGGAGAATTTTCTTTCGCTCTTTTGGATAAATAACGGTAGTTGCATGAAAAAAAAACACAGAGTTGCAATTTTAGGACTTATTTTATCGCTTTATTGATAAAAATATAAAAAATTAATAATAAAATTAGAAAATTAACTGACAATTTTTTTTTATAAAAAGAAAATAAAATTAGTAGCAATAAATTCATAAATAAAACCCTAATTATCTAAAAATATAAAACCAAAACTACAAATATTAAAACAAAATACGAAAATTTATTAAATAAAAAACTTAAGTGAAATACATACATATAATAACAAAAAAAAAATTAATTAAAATAATAAAAAGCTAAAAAAAAGAAGTAAAATATAAAAAACAACATAAAATTAATTCAAAACTTAAATATACAAATTTTAAAATCTAAAATATTCAATAAAAAATAAATTTAAAATAAAATATAAAAAAAAATAACAATAATAATAAAGAATAAAGTGAAAATTACCTACATATTAAAAAAATTAAATTTAACTATATTTCGCATCAAAAACATCCTCTGTTATTACTCAATTTTTTAAACCACAAAAAATTCAAATAAAACAAAAGGTAAATATTTTAACACTTTCAACTTTTTGTTGTTATAATTATTGTTTCTATTTTTTACAAAATTTTAATAATATAATAACTTTTTTCTCTCTACTAATTAATTCTATTGACGTCATTAAACAATATAAAAAAATTGATAGAATTTAAATAATTTTTTGTCTACCTGACTGACAGCATTTTAAACACGAGATTTTATTTGTGAAATAATTTTGATTTATTTAGTTACGCCAAATACATTTTACACAATTATTTATTTAAATTATAGCCATAAATTAAATAAAGAATCGAGAAAAAATGTCAATAACAAAACAAAAAAAAAAACATTTATTTGTTAAACAATTAATTAAACAAAATAAAAATAAAATATAGGTGACAGATAACGGAAACAGATGTTACAGCAAAGAATTACAAGAGATAATGGAATTTTATAGAGGAATTTCGAAAATGTTAATATTTTTGTTTTCTACTACTAAAAGCTTTTGCTTAATTGCTTTAAAATATGAAAAATTACATGTTATTAAAAATTTCCCTAGAAAAATGTTACTACAAGAATTTTTTATAATTTTTTGTTTTTTTTTTTATTTCTTAAAAAAACAATATTAAAATAATATTAGAAGTAAAGTTTTATAAAAATATGAAAAAATCACTTTTTTTGAAAATTTGTATATTCTTTTTTAAAAATTTCCTTTCGTTAAAATTTTCCCTTCTAGAGAAATTTTAAAAACTTTTACATATTTCAGTACTTCTTCTAACAAATTAACTTTAAAATGTGAAAAATTTCCTTCCTATCAAAATTTCCCTTGTAGGGAAATTTTTGTTTTTAAAGGAATTTTATAATATTTTCACTTTTTTTGTAAAGCTTCTAAAACTACTTGCTAAATTACTTTAAAGTATGAAAAATTGTCCTATACGGGAAATTTTTGTTATTAAAAAAATTATTCTTTTTTTAATTTTTCTATAATTCTTCTTAAATTGTTTGCAAATTTATTGGAAAATATGAAAAAATAAGCTTTTATAAAAATTTTGCTTCTAGGGATTTTTGTTTTTAAGGTAATTTTGGAAATTTTTATATTGATTTACTTTATTTCTAAAACTTTTTCAAAATTTACTTACAAATTTCAAAAATTTCCTTTTTATAAAAATTTTCCTATAAGGGAAGTTTTTGTTATAGGAGGAATTTTAAAAATTTTTAAATTTTCTTTTAAAACTTTTGGCAAATTCTTTTAAAACTTTTGGCAAATTTACGTGAAAACATGAAAAATTCTGTTTTTTAAAAAATTTCCCTTCTAGGGAAATTTTAGTTTTTATGGTAATTTTGAAAATTTTTATATTTTTATATATTATTTTTAAAACTATTTAAAAATTTACTTAAGAATTTGAAAAATTTCCTTTTTATAAAAATTTCCCTTTGAGGGAAATTTTTGCTATTGAAGAAATTTTTAAAATTCTTAAATTTTTCCATAATTTTTCTAAAGCTTTTGGCAAATTTACTTAAAAACATGAAAAATTTCGTTTTTATAAAAATTTCCCTTTTAGGGAAATTTTTGTTTCTAAGGTAATTTTGAAAATTTTAATACTTTTTTATAGTCTTTCTAAAACTGTTTGCAAATTTACTTAAACATATGAAAAATTTCTTTTGTGTTCAAATTTCCCTCGAAGGGAAATTTTTGTTATTGAGAAAATTTTTATATATTTCTTTGTGATTTTTAAATCTATTTGCTTATTTACTTTAAAATGTTTTAAATTCCTTTTTTTATAAATATTTCCCTAGAAGGGAAATTTTTGTTTTCAAGGAAATTTTGAAATTTTTTGCAGTTATGTGTACTTTTGCTTAAGTTATCTTCAAAAATGCTTTTGAATATAAAAAAATTACTCTTAATCAAAATTTCCCCTTAAAATGTCCCTTTGTTTATTAGAAAAAAATTTTAAAATTTGTATTTTTGAAATCTTTAACAATACGTTAACTATTTTTAAACCTCTCACATCACTTTTGAAAACACCCTTTTAGCTTTGCAATAATTAATTTCATCATTCAATTCGGTTCCAATTTCTGTAATATTTTCGTTCTTTTGTGATTCATTTAACAAAAAAGTTTTAACTATTTAATTTGTAAAATATCCCTTTATTAAGTTGTTTTTTGTTTAAAACTCACTTGCCTTGATTTTTGTGTTGTTTTTTTTTTTTTGTCAATTCTGCTGACCTATAATTTTCGCTTTTTGTTAATTTCCTCTTTTCAACATTGTGTTAAAATTGAATTTTATAGCTGTCATTATACGTCAGTTTTCGTAATTTACAATTGAAAAATGAATTCAATTTTCAAAAGCCCTTGTCTCTTTTTGAACAGGGAAATACGTACTTAATAATTAATTTATAAATGATTGTGGGTATATTTAAATTGATATTTTAATTATTTGAGTCGAGTTCAATGGAAATTTAATTTGAATTGATAATTTTTTTCTTATCTTTTTAAAGATCTACGACTCAGATTTTCTAAAGATTAATTCGAATACTTGAGAAAAATCTTGTATATTTTGAGACAGTTGGTCCATATTTGACTTAAGGGCTTGACTTTAGCATATATAACTTTCTTATTTGTTTTTTTTATTTTATTATTCTAAATTTTTGCTTTTGAGATTCTCTGAACTTTCTGACGATCACGAGATTTACTTAAATATCTTTTTATAAGATTTATCAGTAATTTTAAGATAAACGTTGATTTATTGCCTATTAATTCTATTTTTATCATGTGTGTGAAGTTAAATTTGAAATTTAAAACCCTAGACACAAACCAATGTTTTTAACAGAGCTCTGTTATGTAGTTAACATAGCTCTGTTAAGAACCAGAAATAAGGGGAATACACAAGGAATTCGAATTCGTAGTGAACCAGGCAACGTGGGCGGACAATTGGGAAATCAGATTGTAGGCGAGGATGTTATCTATGGATACCCATAGTCGGAATCTTTAACAGAGTGAGTTGGTAGGTGCTGTTAACAGTTTTCAAAAATATCAAATGTGAGATTATGCTAAGGGAGGATTGCAAATTTCCAGGAAACAAGGCAACGTGGGCGGACAAATCTGGTATCTGTTTGTAGCTAAGGATGTTTCCTATGAGCACCTATAGTCAGAACCTTTAACAGAGCGAGTTGCTAGGAGTTAATAGTATTTTTTCAAAAAATTTCACATGTGAGATTATACTAAGGGACGATTCCAAATTTCTAGGAAACAAGACAACGTGGGCAGACAAATGAGGTATCCGGGAGAAGCTGAGGATATTTTCTATAGGGCTCCATAGTCAGAATATCTAACAGAGTGAGTTGGTAGGAGTTATTGAGATTTTTCAAAAATTTCATATCTGGGATTATACTAATGGAGGATTGCAGATTCATTGGAAACAAGGCAACGTGGGCGGATAAATGAGGGATCGGGGAGTAGTTGAAGATGTTTTCTATATGACTCTATAGTCAGAGAACCTAACAGAACGAGTTAGTAGCAGTAATTGAGATTTTTTTTTTTTTAATTTTATATGTGGGATTATGTTAACTTTTATTTTTTGAAATCTATGTATGTTAAAACAACTTTCAAAGTTCATAAAAGCATTTGCTATAAAAATTATTGACGTCATATGTTAATGTCGTTAAAGTCGGCTAATAACTTATAAAAAAAATATTCTCAAGCTAAAGATAAACATTTTAAATCTGTCCTTAAGACACGAGATAAATTATGACAATTTCAAGCAGAATAAAAATAAACTTTTCCAAACCAGTTTTTTGTAAAATTATCAGCAAAAGTAGATAAATTAAAAAAAAGAATAAATATTTTAACAAGATTAAAGTTTGATGTTAAACTTGTTTAGTCCAAGTAAACAAAAATTAAAATTTTAATTATTTATATTGATCACGCACGAATAATCAACTAAGTTTTCATTTATAATCAACTGTCAAATGCTCTATGTTTTTAATCTTATAGCAATTTGACACTTAATATAATTTTGTAATTAGCGCATGACTAATCGTATCTATCGCCTTTAAGAAAACAGGTGTTTAAGATAAAAGCTTTAATAAACTGAGGGTTAAATAAGTGATTTGAACTTCTAATTAATTGTTCTAAAAATAATCATAAATAATTATAGCAAAACTTAATAACAAAATATTTAGTTGAAACCATAAAAAGTTGTTGACAACCTTTTCTAAAGTGCAATTAAAGTGTTCAATTACTTGCGGTCCGTTAATATCAATCGAAGTGTTACTTAAACGTGTGCGGAAAAAATCGCTTCTGTTGCATCCATAAGTTAAACACGTTCGATAGTTTTAATTATAGTTTTAATCTAAGGTACGTGTTCCGTTCCAGTTTTCTAAAAATAAATAATTTCTAAACCTAAGTCATCTGCTAGAACAGAACCAGAACAGAACCAGAGCAGAACCAGAATAGAACCAGAACAGAACCGGAACAGAACCGGAACAGAACCGGAACAGAACCAGAACAGAACCAGAACCAGAACAGAACTAGAACAGAACCAGAACCAGAACAGAACCAGAACAGAACCAGAACAGAACCAGAACCAGAACAGAACTAGAACAGAAACAGAACAGAACCAGAACAGAACAAGAACAGAATCAATTGCGTTTGAACAAGTTTTGATCAAGTTATGCCTTTAATTTTGCATTTTCGAAAACCGTCTCTCTGGAATCGTTGACACCACTCTCGCATGTTCAGAGAACAGAACCAGAACAGAACCAGAACAGAACCAGAACAGAACCAGAACAGAACCAGAACAGAACCAGAACAGAACCAGAACAGAACCAGAACAGAACCAGAACAGAACCAGAACAGAACCAGAACAGAACCAGAACAGAACCAGAACAGAACCAGAACAGAACCAGAACAGAACCAGAACAGAACCAGAACAGAACCAGAACAGAACCAGAACAGAACCAGAACAGAACCAGAACAGAACCAGAACAGAACCAGAACAGAACCAGAACAGAACCAGAACAGAACCAGAACAGAACCAGAACAGAACCAGAACAGAACCAGAACAGAACCAGAACAGAACCAGAACAGAACCAGAACAGAACCAGAACAGAACCAGAACAGAACCAGAACAGAACCAGAACAGAACCAGAACAGAACCAGAACAGAACCAGAACAGAACCAGAACAGAACCAGAACAGAACCAGAACAGAACCAGAACAGAACCAGAACAGAACCAGAACAGAACCAGAACAGAACCAGAACAGAACCAGAACAGAACCAGAACAGAACCAGAACAGAACCAGAACAGAACCAGAACAGAACCAGAACAGAACCAGAACAGAACCAGAACAGAACCAGAACAGAACCAGAACAGAACCAGAACAGAACCAGAACAGAACCAGAACAGAACCAGAACAGAACCAGAACAGAACCAGAACAGAACCAGAACAGAACCAGAACAGAACCAGAACAGAACCAGAACAGAACCAGAACAGAACCAGAACAGAACCAGAACAGAACCAGAACAGAACCAGAACAGAACCAGAACAGAACCAGAACAGAACCAGAACAGAACCAGAACAGAACCAGAACAGAACCAGAACAGAACCAGAACAGAACCAGAACAGAACCAGAACAGAACCAGAACAGAACCAGAACAGAACCAGAACAGAACCAGAACAGAACCAGAACAGAACCAGAACAGAACCAGAACAGAACCAGAACAGAACCAGAACAGAACCAGAACAGAACCAGAACAGAACCAGAACAGAACCAGAACAGAACCAGAACAGAACCAGAACAGAACCAGAACAGAACCAGAACAGAACCAGAACAGAACCAGAACAGAACCAGAACAGAACCAGAACAGAACCAGAACAGAACCAGAACAGAACCAGAACAGAACCAGAACAGAACCAGAACAGAACCAGAACAGAACCAGAACAGAACCAGAACAGAACCAGAACAGAACCAGAACAAAACCAGAACAAAACCAGAACAGAACCAGAACAGAACCAGAACAGAACCAGAACAGAACCAGAACAGAACCAGAACAGAACCAGAACAGAACCAGAACAGAACCAGAACAGAACCAGAATAGAACCAGAACAGAACCAGAACAGAACCAGAACAGAACCAGAACAGAACCAGAACAGAACCAGAACAGAACCAGAACAGAACCAGAACAGAACCAGAACAGAACCAGATCAGAACCAGATCAGAACCAGAACAGAACCAGAACAGAACCAGAACAGAACCAGAACAGAACCAGAACAGAACCAGAACAGAACCAGAACAGAACCAGAACAGAACCAGAACAGAACCAGAACAGAACCAGAACAGAACCAGAACAGAACCAGAACAGAACCAGAACAGAACCAGAACAGAACCAGAACAGAACCAGAACAGAACCAGAACAGAACCAGAACAGAACCAGAACAGAACCAGAACAGAACCAGAACAGAACCAGAACAGAACCAGAACAGAACCAGAACAGAACCAGAACAGAACCAGAACAGAACCAGAACAGAACCAGAACAGAACCAGAACAGAACCAGAACAGAACCAGAACAGAACCAGAACAGAACCAGAACAGAACCAGAACAGAACCAGAACAGAACCAGAACAGAACCAGAACAGAACCAGAACAGAACCAGAACAGAACCAGAACAGAACCAGAACAGAACCAGAACAGAACCAGAACAGAACCAGAACAGAACCAGAACAGAACCAGAACAGAACCAGAACAGAACCAGAACAGAACCAGAACAGAACCAGAACAGAACCAGAACAGAACCAGAACAGAACCAGAACAGAACCAGAACAGAACCAGAACAGAACCAGAACAGAACCAGAACAGAACCAGAACAGAACCAGAACAGAACCAGAACAGAACCAGAACAGAACCAGAACAGAACCAGAACAGAACCAGAACAGAACCAGAACAGAACCAGAACAGAACCAGAACAGAACCAGAACAGAACCAGAACAGAACCAGAACAGAACCAGAACAGAACCAGAACAGAACCAGAACAGAACCAGAACAGAACCAGAACAGAACCAGAACAGAACCAGAACCGAACCAGAACAGAACCAGAACAGAACCAGAACAGAACCAGAACAGAACCAGAACAGAACCAGAACAGAACCAGAACAGAACCAGAACAGAATCAGAACAGAACCAGAACAGAACCAGAACAGAACCAGAACAGAACCAGAACAGAACCAGAACAGAACCAGAACAGAACCAGAACAGAACCAGAACAGAACCAGAACAGAACCAGAACAGAACCAGAACAGAACCAGAACAGAACCAGAACAGAACCAGAACAGAACCAGAACAGAACCAGAACAGAACCAGAACAGAACCAGAACAGAACCAGAACAGAACCAGAACAGAACCAGAACAGAACCATTGAACAAGTTTTAATCAAGTTATGCCTTTAATCCTAGATCAGAACTCTTCTCGATTAGGATTCGAAAAGATTTGCAAAGCAAACCAAGTCTTAAGTTCTTCAGATAATACCCATAGAAGATCGTATCAGTATTCCTCTCAATCTTTCTTATCATATTCATCAAGACTCTTCTTGGTCTCTCCTAAATTCCTAGCTTTAAACTCTTTTTGATCTAGGAAGATAGAGATCTTCTGCTATGCCACTCCCATAATACCAAATCCAGTTCAATTATAGCAAAAATCTCTTTCTAACTTGAGACTTTTCTGGATATCTCTAATGATCTTTTTTTTTGGATCCAATTTAAATAGCTTTGAATTTAAAATAAATACCTAAAGCTTTTGAATTTAGAACTTTATAAGATTTTCAGAGACTACTATTCAAAGATTCCAACATCCGTAGTATACTTATCATATATATTAAAGGTATCTCTCTAAAACTCTATTAAGATTCAAGAGAAGAGTTTTAGTATAGAAATATGGGATTTAGGATGGGTTATCACCGAAATGGAAACTTATAACCGAATTGGAAACTCCATTTCGTTAAAGCTTACCAGAGTTTTTTTTTACTAATCTTCGATAAATCCAGGTAAAACCTTCAAATGTCAATTCCTAATGACTGATGTCATTTTTTACACTCTAGTTTATCGAACAAATTCAAAACTCTCTCTATGATATGAGGTTGGTTATATGATATGAAGTTGGTTAAAACCACATTTAACAGGTTCCCTGTAACACATGACAAATCTCCCTTTAAGTTCTTGCGGTTGTAAGTGTTATCACGTTACCGATCACTTGAAGAACCTAAAGACTCAATCAATTCAAATCGATATTAGATACAATTGTCTGACAAGCGGTTCTACACTTGCGATTCATCAAATGTAATAAATATTAAAGTACTTAACTATTTTATATTAAATGTTTTCTAGATTTTTTTCTATATAAATAGTTCTATTTATACTGATCTGGGTATTTTAATAACAACTTTAACGCATGACGTAAATGGGATTGATACAAAAAGTACTTACGTACGAATTTATGAACTTGATATAATTCATTGCACTCATTTAAAGGGATTTTATCATGACAATGTTTTATATTGTACAAATTAAAACACTCAACTGAATATTTATTGCTTAAATAATGATAATAATAATTCCGATAATATGAAGAGGTTATCCATAAGGGGGCAACTGAGAATGAGATAAGGAAGAAATGTGGCACCAGCTGATTATCAGGGTTTATCCTCAAAGAGTAATGCGTCAAAAGGTGGAACGAAACTAAAACAGAACTGGAACAGAACTAGAACCAGAACGGACCAGGACAGGACCAGAACAGAACCAGAACGGAACCAGAACCGAATCAGAATAGAACAGAACCTGAACAGAACTAGAACAGAACCTGAACAGAACTAGAACAGAACCAAAACAGAACCAGAACAGAACCAGAACAGAACCAGAACAGAACCAGAACAGAACCAGAACAGAACCAGAACAGAACCAGAACAGAACCAGAACAGAACCAGAACCAGAACAGAACCAGAACCAGAACAGAACCAGAACAGTTAGAATTGAAACAAAATCCTTGATCTCTTAAAAGATCGTGACACTTTTGACCGAGGATGTTAAGTAAAGTTTGATTATCTGTCTGTTAGTAATTTGGATTGTTGATATTGTGTTTGTAAAAATTGTTATTGACGTTATTAATAGTTTTATAATCTAATTATAAATCACTTATGTTTGAGTAAGTTTCCTATCAATTAAAAAAATGTCGTTTGTGGATCTAATAACTACTAATCATAATTATAATCTCTTAAAATTGGGTGCAATTAGCAATAGGATTATAAAATTAAAAAAAAAATTGTATTTATTTAAGATAGCAACTTTGTTTTAATTAATTCCAATTAATTTATTACCTGTTTTTCTCTTATCTTTGCAGATAATTTTCCTTGAAGAAATCTACGTAATAATTACGCAAAAAGATTTTAATACCGCGAAATTGTCAGTCACTTCAACGTAAAACAATACAAAATTATTTAGAAAGACCAATAAACGAATGGCTTCTTTTAAAGAGTGATAAATCATATTTTTTCATACCCCGAGTTCAAAAGTCCAAAAATGGTTGACAGCAAAAAACGTCTACAAATAAATGAGAAATTTACGTAAAAGCAATTTAAACTAAAATACACCCATGACTAAAATGCAAAAAATTAAAAAATACTCGGTATAAAAAAAAATGAAAAATGAAAAATAAATCTGTTTTATGAACGTCATACCGCTTGATCAGAGATTTGATGAAACGTAACAAAAATACTCGTAATCTAAAAAAATAGTAATAAATAATATAAAAATCTAAAAATGCCGCTGGAATTAATATGAATTGAGCTTAAATGTTTGTAAACTTAACGTTCATATGATCTTTTCAAAGAAGCGTGACTGGGTGGCTGTTATTAGTCCAGTCCGTTCTCAAACGTCAGTTTGATGATAATAATCGTATAATGATCATGAATGAGTGTGTGGTTTGCGAAAAGTTCGCTCTGATGTAATTTATAATATGCGAACAGATCATTCATCTGTAAATATCAAATTAAGACAAAATCATTTGACGTCATGTCTTTTAAGTGACTAATAAAAGAAGAGCTAAATTCAATTAGACAGTGAAAAAAGAAACGAGAAAGAATAAATACATAGATAGATATTGTTGTGGAAACCACAACAATTTATAGAGCTACACATTGTCTGCTTTGTACTAAACAATGAATATTGGTTAGGGGTAAGAATCACTTCCAGATGTTTTTAGTTTAGTTTTAGTTCCGCTCTATTTCAGTTTTGGTTCTTATTTTGTTCTATTTGTATATGGTTATATTTCTCTTAGGTTAGGTTGAAAAGGTAATGCCAGGGAAGTGGTATCTCACTCGGAGACCTTGGGGTCCATTGTGATTCTTTCTGAAAGTAAATAACGATAGCAGAAAGAGAAAGAGAGAAGAATTCGGGCCATACTTCTCAAGTGTCATGTTCAGGACCCAAGTGAAGTGCACTTTGTCGTCGGCCACCTACCCTAAGCCGAGTTGTATAGGAAGAGTCCAGAGTTTGCAAAGAGACTTACATTTGTAAGTGGTCTCTGAAAGGTCTCAATTTTCGGAAAAAACAACTAGGAGTCTGCGGAAAGAAAAACCAAGAGGTCGGGAGACTAAAGATTTTTGATAACCTTTTTTTTCCCTTTATCATTTCGAAAGAGGCTAAACGGTCGAGGCTAAACGAGCAGACTTAGGATTTTTTTCTTTTGGAATCCCAATCGTTCTTTCTGGTTCTGTTCTGGTTCTATTCTGGTTATGTTCTGTTTATGTTCTGGTTCAGTTCTGGTTCTGTTCTGGTTCTGTTCTGGTTCTGTTTTGGTTCTGTTCTGGTTCTGTTCTGGTTCTGTTCTGGTTCTGTTCTGGTTCTGTTCTGGTTCTGTTCTGGTTCTGGTTCTGGTTCTGTTCTGGTTCTGTTCTGGTTCTGTTCTGGTTCTGTTCTGGTTCTGTTCTGGTTCTGTTCTGGTTCTGTTCTGGTTCTGTTCTGGTTCTGTTCTGGTTCTGTTCTGGTTCTGTTCTGGTACTGTTCTGGTTCTGTTCTGGTTCTGTTCTGGTTCTGTTCTGGTTCTGTTCTGGTTCTGTTCTGGTTCTGTTCTGGTTCTGTTCTGGTTCTGTTCTGGTTCTGTTCTGGTTCTGTTCTGGTTCTGTTCTGGTTCTGTTCTGTTCTGGTTCTGTTCTGGTTCTGTTCTGGTTCTGTTCTGGTTCTGGTTCTGGTTCTGTTCTGGTTCTGTTCTGGTTCTGTTCTGGTTCTGTTCTGGTTCTGTTCTGGTTCTGTTCTGGTTCTGTTCTGGTTCTGTTCTGGTTCTGTTCTGGTTCTGTTCTGGTTCTGTTCTGGTTCTGTTCTGGTTCTGTTCTGGTTCTGTTCTGGTTCTGTTCTGGTTCTGTTCTGGTTCTGTTCTGGTTCTGTTCTGGTTCTGTTCTGGTTCTGTTCTGGTTCTGTTCTGGTTCTGTTCTGGTTCTGTTCTGGTTCTGTTCTGGTTCTGTTCTGGTTCTGTTCTGGTTCTGTTCTGGTTCTGTTCTGGTTCTGTTCTGGTTCTGTTCTGGTTCTGTTCTGGTTCTGTTCTGGTTCTGTTCTGGTTCTGTTCTGGTTCTGTTCTGGTTCTGTTCTGGTTCTGTTCTGGTTCTGTTCTGGTTCTGTTCTGGTTCTGTTCTGGTTCTGTTCTGGTTCTGTTCTGGTTCTGTTCTGGTTCTGTTCTGGTTCTGTTCTGGTTCTGTTCTGGTTCTGTTCTGGTTCTGTTCTGGTTCTGGTTCTGTTCTGGTTCTGTTCTGGTTCTGTTCTGGTTCTGTTCTGGTTCTGTTCTGGTTCTGTTCCGGTTCTGTTCCGGTTCTGTTCTGGTTCTGTTCTGGTTCTGTTCTGTTCTGGTTCTGGTTTCTTGTTTTTTTCATATTTTTTAAGAAATTCACTTCTACCCCTAACCAACATTTATTTTCTAGATGACCTACAAATCTATAGATTCAAAAACATTCAAAACACTTTAATTATGATGAGTCCCAAAGACATCAACGATTCAAGTAAAGATCAAATAAACAACAAATTAAAGACTCTAAGAAAAAGTGCATTAGAGAAACTGACTTTAAGCATAACAAAAACATTAGAAGATCACAAAACCTTGCCACCTTCAACTAACGTCAACGAGACAATGATATATAACAACAACAATTTAATAAACAATAATAATAAGAACAACAATAACAATAATAAAAACGATAGTAACACTTCAATAAAGGCGTCAAACAAAATATGTTGTAATCTAATCGGTAAAATGATAAACGACGTAAGCACAACAACGGCAATCTCCGGCTGCGAACAGAGCAAACAAACTCAGACAAATGTTGATGATAAAGAGGAAAGAACTACGATGAGGAAGATGGCAGAAGTAACAATAACAACAACAAAAGGTGATACGATTAGTAAAATAAATGAAGACTCGTACACGTCGTCGGCTTTGCTGTGTATGAATAATTGTAGTAGTGAAGGTGGAAATATTGAAAATAATGATGATTTTCACGAAGAGAATCAAATGACGAGTTTAAACGATGTCTGGAGAGAGAAATTAACAGTTTCTGTTAACTATGAAGAGCCGCAAACACTTGTTGATACAACAAAACAATGGAACAAGTATGAGAAGAGAAAAGAGGCAAGACAAGAGAGAGAGCCTGAAGAGAAGGTTAAGGGAGAGTTATTAGTAACGGTAAACGAAAAGCCATTATTATCATTACAGAATAATTTGAGGCATAAAAACATAACAGTCAAACCTTTAGACGACAGTTATCAAAAAGTCGTAGATCTAGCCACATCAAAAGCTAGAGAGTCAAAGCAAGCAGCTCAATGTGAACTACTGGAATTCAAAGAATTTGAAGCAGAATCGCCCCTACAAAAGGATTATATTGACACAAAGAATCTAAAAGAATTAGAAGAAAGTGAAGAATTAAGATTTCCTACATTAGCTGAAAGAAAGGCTTTACTAAAAAAGGAATTTTTCAAAGAACTTACACCTTTGAGTCCATTTGCCGCAGCAGAGCCATTTGTGAAATTAAAATTGAATAAACGAATTTTGAAAAATCGTTATAATTTAAAGCTAAAAATACCTAAGGACTGTAAAAACCAGGATTTAACAAAAAAAGAGGCTTTCAAACCACAATTGCAATCCCTGGTTTCCCTAAGAAAATTGGATTTGGAAAAGAAGCAGCAATATCAAACCGCCCCACAAAATAAAGTTTCATCGCAGCTACTATTTCAACAAACTCAGTTTCCTAAAGTCAAAGATTTGGCCAAGAAGTTTGATAGCAAAATGATTTTACCCCAAACAAATAATACAGACAATAAAACTCAAAAACTGGATAATTTAAATATGGAAAGACAAAGCCCTTTATCCGATGAGGGTTGTACTCTGGGTCTTAGTCCCTACTCCTCGGATGATGATAATGATTCTATACAAACCACCAATACAGCCATAGAACGTAAACCTTTGGGAAACAAACTTAAAGATAAGGTAGCTAGATCGGCCAGCAGTGATTCGGCTTTGGGTTTGGATGTTGATGAACCCATGGATGTCTCCGAAGCGCCTTCAAGTCAACAGCAAAAAAGAAGAATGACTTTAACCGTAACAGACTTGCCCTTAAGGCCTGCCTTATTGCCTTTGGCTGAGCCTACCTTACTGCCCGATTCCCCAGTTTTGGAGACAAGCCCAAGTCAGCAAACACAAATACCTTCTAAGGTTTTACTGGAAGAAAGAGTGGTCGAGATTTTGGAGGACCCCCGGTCGGGAATAAGCTCACGACGCGAGTCTAATCAATCCTGTTATAGTGATTATCCACCAGGAGAAATGCAGGGAGTAAGATTTGTACGCACTCCCTCTGTGGTGGTATCCGACTATTCAGATGATATTAATTGTGGTATAACTCTGGAGGAGATTGAGTATTTTCGAGCCCAAAGATTGCGGCGCAGACGTTCTTCACTGGATACCTCCGGCACCGAAAAAGATGCGCTCGACAATAACTCCGATATCAGTGCCTCTTCCTCATGCAGCAATCTTTACTACTGTGGTTCCACCATCTCGGCCCTCGATGGAGCCGAGTGTTTAGTCAATGGTGTGCGTTTGCAGTTGGAGAGAAAAACTTCAGACTGTTCAACTTGCTCGGTTAGCGGAGATGAGGAGCAACATTTCAGTATACCCGAACAACCTGAGGATTGTCAGGATATTACCGATATGCTGAATAGTCAGCATATAACCAACAAGAGGTCGAAAAAGGTAGGTATTTCGGGACAACTTTTAACTGTAGATACTTTAAATCCAAATGATGTATAAAATATTTTTAAACAAAAATCTAGTCTTTCTTAGTTTTTAAGTGAAAACATTTTTTTTATAAAAAAAAACAAAATCTCCTTATAAATATTTTCAAATACTTTAGTAAATAAGTTAATAATGTATATAAATATTTTTATAAAAAAAAATTTTAATAAAGTATTATTTAGTTTTAGTTCAAAATAATTCGAAAATTTCTTTAAATCAAGAAAATTTTTATTTTTTTAATATATTTAAAACTTTGAGGTTATGTTTTTGTTTTGCTCCAACTGTCAATCAACTCAAGTGTCATTTTCACGTGTCTAAAATTTGTTTTGAACTTGTCAATGGAATGTTTTAAAATTTTATTATTACTAAAAATTGTTATTTAGGTTTCAGTTTTCCTTAAAATTTATAACAAATAATCAAAAGATAGTATATCACTAATCAAAAAGTAAACAATTTAAATTGTTGAGGAAAAAAATTTTGAAAAAAAAATAAAAACATTTAAAGGTAAATAAACAATTTGATAAAAAAAAATGAAATGATAAACAAAATTAGTTTATGACCAAAAATTGTTTATATCAATTTTTTTTTAATAAAATATTTCAACCAAACTTTAAGTTTTTTATGAAGTATTACCGAAGTATTGTTAGGGGTCTGCGAGGATTTTTGAAAAATATGATTTAATAGAGAGGTTGAAGGCTCAGTCACTAGATGTACAAAGACTAGAATTTTAAAACCTGGAATTACTGATTTTAAGATTTATGAAGAATTTAAAAAATTATATTAAGTCATTAAATTATAGTCATTATTGAGAAAACTGGATACAATTCATTTATAATAATGCTCTTTGTAATGAGCTTATCGATTTCTTTAGAACCTTCTTTCAAGAAGGGTTTCAAAACACTGACTGAACTTTCTTCCTCCTCAGCATCTAAAAACTTGCTAAAAGGGCAACATTCGGAGAAAGACTCTTGCCTGTAGAGAAAAAAGCTTGCGGTTAAGCGCCCTACGACTCCCGCTAAGATTCATCAGCGGGATCGCCAAATGCTATATAAGAAGGTCTGTCTTTTAAGGCTGATGGAACTCAGGAACCTATCCTAACAGCGCCGATGCTGGCTAGTACCGGGGTCGTGTTAAATAGACATTTTGGCATAATGAGCGGACAGCTTTCCTCTTAAAGAAGACAGTTCTCATTGGAAAGAAGCAAGGCTCTACGTGGTTTAAATTGAAAAGATTTCACTTAGTCCTTGTGCCCGATGTATATACTGAAGCTCCTTTAGGTCAGTCATCCACACTAACCCGTCCAGGACTAGAAGCTATAAAAATTTCTGAAGTCGGTCCAACTCATTGAAGGAATACAGAAATAAGCAAGGTTTCTATAAGAACGATTTCACTTAGACCTTGTGCCGTTCTTGTGCCTGACTAAGATACCGAAGCTTCTTTATGTCGGTCATCAAGACCTACCCGTCCAGGACAAGAAGGTACTCTCAGAAGGATAACTGTTAATTTGACAAAGGAATTCTAGGCTCCTCTACGTGAGATGTTCGGGAGATTTTCGACAGCAAGGAGCCCTTTTAAACCCAGCTTTTGAGAATGGCTATTAATATAAATTTAACTCATGAAAACTTAGCCAACGGTAAATATAGACCGATTCTTCAGTGAAATCGCCAACGGTCATCTCCTGAGGGCTGTCTTCGATCGAAGCAGCTTTCCTCTTACCTTAAGGTAAGGTAGTCCAACTTATTGAATATGGAAAGAAGCAAGTCCCGATGTGGCTTCTGTTGAAAAGATTTAATTAAGCCCTAGGTCTATTGTTCTTGTGCTCGCTCGAGATATTTAAGCTTCTTTAGGTCAGTCATCTAAACTTAAACGTCTAGAACTAGAAGCTATAAAAGGTTTTTAAAGTTGGTCCAACTCATTGAAGGAATATGGAAAGAAACAAGGGTAGACTTGGTTTTTATTAAATTGATTTCACTTAGACCTTGGTTCACTGTTCCTGTGCCTGATTGAGATACCGAAGCTTGTTTAGGTCAGTCCTCCAAACCTAAACGTCCAGGACTAGAAGTTATAAAAGGTCATTCTAGGACCCTTTCTTAATTGCAGGTCTCTGATGACTTAACATAAAGTGCGATCTAAACCGAAAAAAAGTTAATACAATAGATTCAGTTCTTGTAGCTTCTGATTGGCTTCTGATATGCTCCTGTTTCCTTTTTCTTATCTGTCCTTTGCAGATACTGCTCAGAGTCTTATGACCTAAATGAAAGTGACTAGCGGATGCTACCGTGCAATATTAAAATTTTGAAAGAAAGGAAAGAGCTACCTTGATTGATATGTGATGTTGACAAGGTAGTTGCACATTCTATTCAATTGAGAGGCTAGTGCAATGAACAGTTATTTCATGCCTGAGATCTTCGATTGGCCGCCTAGATTGTGGATTTAAAGCCTTTCTACCTCTTTTTTTTGGGGATATGTTGAGGCTCATGTATGTATATAGGCGCAACAGTAGCAGCACTAAAAGTCAACATTAAGAAATTTATTAATGAGATATCGGCCGATATGTTTGAGGGGAATACCAAAATTTAATATAGCGTATGAAATACTCCCCCAAGGGTTTAGGAATTGGAAGCCAAGATAGAGGTATTTATTCCTAAGAAATTTGGCCAATTGGAAGGCAAGATTGAGGTATTTATTCCTGAGAAATTCCCACGATATGCTGGAGGGTATGACAAAATTGGCTTAATTTGAGGTCATATGTTTAAAGAAATCATATTTAATTACTGAATAATATAGATCGTTCTATTGTCTTATATAAAGATTTCATAAAGTTATCTTAAAAAAGTTTTAAAATATTCTCCCCATAAAAGAGCTTTTGATATCTTTCTCAAGGTATCAAAAGCTCAAATTCCGAGGTAAATTCTGTTACTAGATATATTAAAGACATCTACGAGGCTGTAACGTTAAGGAAAATTATAGCCAATTCTAGCATATTGGGTTATTTCGAGAAATCTTAATTAAATTCAACTATCGACTAAAGAATCATGAGTTCCCCTAGGACATGTACTGAGTGAGCCTTCCTAAAATACTAAGACAAAAAGAAACTGTATGGTCCAGATATAGAAAGAGATTTTAGTCCACGGTATGTTAAACAATCTAAAAATCCTAATACTTATTTACTTCCTAACCTAATTTTGAGAAATTGTTTATCTAAAAAAAAACGTCTTGTTTTGGTTTAAATATTTAGAATTTTTCAAGATAAAAATTTAGTTGATTTTTGTTAAATAAACTGAGATAATTTTGCAAAAAAGAAACTTAAAATCATAAATTGTTTTAGAAATCTGAGATGGTAATTAAATATTTGTTTGCGACTAAATTTTCTTAGAACATGATCTTTCCATGACGATCGTTTCAGTGACAAATAAGAAGACTTTGAAGCAATTATTAAGAAAGGAACACTTTAGGAAAACAAGACGAAGATATTTGCTTTCCTAGAAAAAAAAAATAGTTTCTTAGAAAAAATATTGTAAAATCTACAAAATAAGGTAGATTTTCTGCGATCGTGTCTTAGTGATCAATTATTCCTTGTTTCCTGTGATTTTGGAATTCTCTTTTTGTATAATCTCATTTTTTAACTTTTAGAAAAAGGTTAATAATTTTTATCAACAAGCTCTGTTTAATCTCCTAATGGATGGATCTTAAAGAAAACATGTTTACCTACAAGACCATACCCTACTTGTCCTCCTATGTTGTCTGGTTCACTGAGAATTCGTGTTTCTTGTGGAGTTTCTTTAATTTGAGTTCTTTACAGAGCTATGTTAACTGCATAACAGAACTCTGTTACATACATAAAAGAGCTCTGTTAACTACAGTGGTTTTTGTTTAGGATTAAAAATTTCATGCGTATTATAACATGATGAAAAAAATGCAATATTACATGATCTATTAAGTTATGATCGATGATCCCATACCATAATCTAAATGTTTAATAAATTTTCTTACTTTTTTTTTGATATCAAATTTTATTTTTCTAGAATGAATATTTTTTTAATATATTCATTTTATATTTTTCTAATAATTTTTATTTATTTGTATTTTTTTGACGTTTTTTTATAAAGATAAATAAATATCATAAAATTAAAATATATCACTTATTTAACTTTAGTAGACCTCAAGTCATTTGATATAATGAAAAATAATATAATTTTATCTAAAAAGGGGGTAACATTTTGTCATATTATCATGCGTGCGCTCCAAAAGAAGAGATAAGATTAATACGAAAAGAAAATAACAAATGATAAATGTTTAATTAAGAATATATTTTAATATAGAGGCTATATCGCCTATTAACTTTTAATTTAAACAAAATTCCTCAGAGATCCCTTATATTAGATCAATGGGAAAATTTTGGAAAAGTTTTAGAAACTTATAATAAAATTTAATTTAAAAATTTAGAAAATCCGTATAATGTGTCAGTTTGGTTATCAGTCTCACTTTGAATATGAGTATAGAATTTCCTTAATAGCTCCTGAGCTTTATTAGATTCCACCACTTTTGCGTCCGTTGCTTGCTGCTTCATGTAAGGCTAGAAGTGTCGAGTTCAAGCTATTTGAAATTAAATATTTTGAAAAGGCACAAATCTGCGCAAATAATATTTATTAGATTCGATTGACCATATGTTAGAGTAATTTTGGTTTTTTATTTTGATTCGAAATGTCATAAATTTACTTAGTTATAAGCTATTAAACACTCCAACTAACGTCTGATTTGTAGTATTTTCAAGCTTTTGTCAAACTTTTCAAAAATGTTTATGATTTATCGTTGTTTTCTCAACCTCTTCAATTTATTTCCAAAAAAAACCTACGCTTTTGACATTTATTAATACTTATTCAAAACTAAAGACTCTTAAAAATTAGCATCTATTAAAAAAACGTTAATAAAACATTAAATTTTTTTTAGTTAAATTATCTCAAACTACGTCAGTTCACTGTCAAGTGAGAACTCAAAACATCATGATGAATTAATTTAATTTATTTTCATTTCCATAACAAAATTATGTTAATTAAAATGAACGCAAATGAAACAATTCGTAGAGAAAAATTTAAATAATTTACTTGAAAAAAAGAGAATAACAGATTGTGCGAATTTCACAAAAAATAACGATTTTTTTTATTTCAATAGACAATTTAGAAATGTCTATTGAAAAAAATTTTGAATTGTGGGGTTTGACGTCAAGTAACAACTTTCATTCATTTCATGAAACGATGAATAATAAGAAATTAAAGCAAATGTATGTTTGCCTACAAAAGCTGGAATAAACAAAAAATTAAATAAAAGTTGTTAATTTATGATTGTAGTTTTGAAATTCTAAAACAAATATTAATTGTTTTTAAGACGAGTTTTGATCATACAAAAGTTATTTTTTAAACGTTTGCCCCTCTTCTACTTTTCTTTCTTTCAATTTTGATATTGTTTATAACAATTATCTTTTTAGCTGTTAATAGATTCTTGATTTTACCAGACATTGTGGTGTTTCAGTTTAATTTATTTTGTTGTATCTTGTTTTGAAGAATTTAAAAAAATTTTATATTGAAAAAAAATTTTTTTTTGAAAATTTAATTTTTTACTCTTTATTTTTGAAGACTATTTAAAAACTTTAATTTCGTATTAAAGCCTTAAGTCTTGCCTTTATATCACCGTTTAATTTTTTCTAATATTATAAGTTTTGTCAAAGTTATGTAGTATTTAGCAAAACAACTCCGGAATTAATATCAATCATACGTCACCCTGTAAATTTTAAAATATTATTTTATTCAAGGAACTAATATTAATCATACGCCGCCCTATCAATTTTTAAAGTTTCTTTTACTTTACTTTTACTCTTACTTAAGCTTTAAACAAAAAGAACTAAACTATTTTACAATTTTTAACTATAAACAAATTTTAGTAAATCTTCCTATCATTCAAGACAAAGAATTGAAATTTTTCTAAATGTCTTATAATTTTTTATAATAAATTTTTTAAAATGGCGCAAATTTAAGCAAGCTTAACCTAACACATTCTATAGTACACATTTTACTGTAATTTTGGTTTTCAATATTATTGCATAATATTTCGAAATTTTGCTAGTTTACGCGAATACTTATTATATATTAAAATATCTAAGCATTTGTTTAAATTCGTTTTTAATTTCTAATAGCGCAAATTTGCGCAAGTTAAACCTTATGTAATCTATTGTTGACATTTTAATGTAATTTTGATTTTCAATATTAAGGCATAATATTTTGGAATAATTTCGGAAAGTAGTTACATTCAATTATTTTTTCTTTTGTCAATGAACTTAAAATAATTTTATTTAAAAAACTTTTTATAACTTTTTCAAAATAGCGCGAACTTGCGCAAGTTAAGCTTAATATTTTCTATAATGCTCATTTTTATGTAATTTTGGTATCAATATTTTGTCGTAATGTTTCGAAATTGAGTTTATGCGAAATTTGAATTTAATATATCTAATTATCTGAGCATTTGCCTAAATTAATTTTTTATTTAAAATGGCGCAAATTTGCGCAAGTTAAACTTAATAGATTCTATTACTGACATTTTTATGTAATTTTGGTTTTCAATATTGCAGCATAATATTTCGGAATAATTTAGGAAAGTAGTTAATAAAACATTATTTTTTTTTGCCAATGAATTTAAAATAATTTTATTTAAAAACTTTTCATAACTTTTTCAAAAATAACGCAAATTTGCGCAAGTTAAACCTAATACTATCCATAATGCTCATTTTGATGTAGTTTTTGGTATCAATATTTTTTCATAATGTTTCGAAATTGAGTTTATACGAAATTTGAATTTAATATATTTAATTATTTTTGTTTTGTCTAAATTCGTTATTTATTTAAAATGGCGCAAATTTGTGCATGTTTAACATAATGCACTTCATGATACGTATTTTATTGCAATTTCGGTTTTCAGTTTTAAGGTAGAACACTTTGGAATGGCGCAAGTTTGCGATACTTTGATTTAAAACTTAAAAAAATTTAATTCGATATTACCTAAAAGTAGAAAAAATTAAATTTGTACCTTATTTCGAAATATTTGTCAATAAAACTGAAATTCAAAACTAGACAAAATTAAGAGTATTACTCTTAGTTAGTCCATTTTTTTGTATTTGCGCAAACTTGCGCAGTAAAGGAATAGTTTCTCATTATTATATATAAGTAAATTTGTACCTTATTTCGAAATATTTTTTTATTAAATTGAAATTCAAAATTAGACAAAGCTAAGAATAATATCAACAATTTATAAGTATTTGCGCAAACTTGCGAAGTCATAAAAAAAAGTTTACTCATATTTAAATAAATTTGTACCTTATTTCGAAATATTTTTCCATTAAATTGAAATTTAAAATTAAAGAAAACTAAGAATATTATAATCTATTTATTAGTATTTGCGCAAACTTGCGCAGTCATAAAAAGTTGTTTAATCATATTTTTATATAATTAATTTGTACCTTATTTCGAAATATTTTTCCATTAAATTTAAATCCAAAATTAGACAAAACTAAGAGTAATATAATCTATTTATTAAAATTTGCGCAAACTTGCGCAGTCAAAAAAAAAAAAAATGGTTTAATCATTTTAATATATAAATAAATTTGTGCCTTATTTCGAAATATTTTTTCATTAAATTGAAATTCAAAATTAGACAAAACTATGTTTAATATAATCTATTCATTAAAATTTGCGCAAACTTGCGCAATCAAAAAAACAAAAATATATAGTTTACTCATAATTATATATAAATAAATTTGTGCCTTTTCGAAATATTTTTCCATTAAATTAAAATTCAAAATAAGACAAAACTAAGGGTAATATAATCTATTTATTAGTATTTGCGCAAACTTGCGCAGTCGAAAAAATAGTTTATTCATATTTATATATAAATAAATTTGTACCTCATTTCGAAATATTTTTCCATTAAATTGAAATTCAAAATTAGACAAAACTAAGAGTAATATAAACTATTTAGTAATGTTTGCGCAAACTTGCGTAATTTTGAAAAAAAAAAACATTTATTTAATTCATATTTATATAAAAATAAGTTTGTACCTTATTTCGAAATATTTTTCTATTAAATTTAAATTCAAAATTAGACAAAACTAAGAGTAATACAAACTATTTAGTAGTATTTGCGCAAACTTGCGCAATTTTGAAAAAAAAAATACATTTTATTCATATTTATATGTAAATAACATATTTATTCTTATGATAATTTCTATTGACTTAATTATAATTCAAGAATTTCCCTGACTAAATGTTTTCACAACTGAATGATGAGAAAATTTTAATACGAGCAAATAATGAATGAATCTACTTAAAAGCTAAAAGTGGGTATTTACAAAATAATAAATGTTGTAGTTAATTAAATAAAAGAGTCATGGCGAAATCACAAGATGAATTGACGTCATCAAGCGTCAGGGAATTAAAAAAAAAAAAATTCTGCGTACGTGTTTAAGGGCACAAGTTGCACTAAATTCAGAGGAAATTTAATTATGTCATAGGTTTATTTTTGAAGTTTTGTAAATTAAATGATATTTTAAGAATTTTAGTTATTTTCTTTTAATACTAAAAATTTTCAAAACCTTAGTCATCATGAATTTGAATTTGTAGGAGTAATGAATGTACAAATTCTGAGGTTTCAGTCACTTATTTTTTATTATACTAAATTTATATATATATTTTTGAACTTTTAATAAACACCAATAATTTTATTTAGTACAATTTTTATCTTCATAAACAAAAAATTTACTGCCATAACAAAAGTATTAAAAAAAACCGTATTTTATATGGCCTCAAACACACGTAATACCAACCAAAATAAAATAAAAAAAAACTTTTATATACAACTGACGTCAATTGGAGTGAAATAATGATAAAACTTAACCTTATTCTAATTTAACCTTATTCTTATTTAAACCAAAAAATGCGTTACCAACCTAAACACAAAATGTCTAATGTTAGCTTCAAAATTAATTTAATCTAATCTAAAATCTAATGTGGAAATAATACTAGGGACCACTAATGCCAAAAAGCACTTGATTGCAATAAATTTTTAAAGGGTATCGTCGACGTAGTCTTGAGTAGATAACGTTGAAATTTTTAATAGTCTATAAGTGTTTTTTTGAAAAGGCGATAAGGGAATGTTTACAGATTTATTTTTAGTAACAGTTTTATAATATTTTCTTTTCTATAAAAGTATTTTAAAGGTCTAAAATTATTTACGTAAATTTGCTTCATTTTACAATAAAAATGAAAACTGAAGTTAACCTAAGGTTTGTAGAAAGTCACTAATAAATCATTGCTTGCGCAAATTTGCGTCATTTCGGAAAACTAATAAAAACCAAAACTACCTGTAGAAATGCAGAAAGACATTTATTAATCATTTTTTGCGCAAATATGCCCTAATTGGAAATAAAATTTAATAAAATTGATGACCTAAGTTATACAATTTGAAGAAAAAACAAAAACTCTAAATTTCTTTTAAAACTATTTGTGCAAATTTGCGTTGTTTTGGAATAAAAATAAAAACCAAAATTAGCTTAAAGTATATAAAAAGACTTTCTTTAATCCTAAATTGCGCAAACTTGCGCCAATTTGAAATAAAATTCCATAAAATTTATAACCTAAAATTTACAATTTAAAAAAAAAACTTTACATTTCCTTATAATTATTTGTCCAAATTTGCGCCATTTTGGAAAACAAATTAAAATCAAAATTACCTTAAAGTATATACATTAATATATATACATTAATTAATAACTGATTCCTCAAGTATGCGCTAATTTGAAATAAAATTCCACAAAACTGAAGACTTAAGTTATTAAATTTGAAAAAAAAACGAAAACTCTACTTTTCCTTAAAAATTATTTGCGAAAATTTGAGTTATTTTGAAATATAAATAAAAACCAAAATTAACTTAAAGTATGTAGAAAGATACTTATTTATCATTGCTTGCGCAAATTTTCCCAAATTTGAAATAAAATTTAATAAAATTGATGACCTAAAATTTGAAGAAGAAAACGAAAACTCTACTTTACTTTTCAAATTATTTGTGGAAATTTGCGTAATTTTGGAATAAAAATAAAAACCAAAATTACTTTTAAGTGTTTAGAAAGACATTAATTAGTCTTTGCTTGCGTAAACTTGCGCCAACTCGAAATAAAACTCCATAAAATTGATAACCTTAAATTTACGATTTGAAAAAAAAAACGAAAACTCTACTTTTCCTTTAGAATTATTTGTGAAAATTTGCGTTATTCTGGAACAAAAATAAAACCAGAATTACCTTGAAGTATATAGAAAAATATTAATTAATGTTTGCTTGCGTAGATTTGCGCCAATTTGTAATAAAATTCCATAAAATTGAAAACCTAAAATATGCAAATTGAAAAAAAAAAAAAAATGCGAAAGCTTTATTTTTCCTTTAAAATTATTTGTGCAAATTTGCGCCATTTTGAAAAAAAAAATGAAATCAAAATTACCTTAAAGTATGCAGAAATACATAAATTAATAACCAAATGCGTAAATTTGCGCTAATTTGAAACAAAATTCCAGCCTGTATCAGGCATGTCATAAATTCCGTTCGGAATTGAAACCATTCCGTAGTTGAATTCCGATCGAAATGGTTTTAGGTTCTATAGATTCCGAAAAATTTTAAATGTCAAAAATCATTGCAAAGCACGATTTTTTTAATTGAAATCAATAACTCTATCATTGTTTCAACAAATAACACTAAATAATTGAAGAAATTATTCAAATATTGAATAAACAAAGAAAATTATACAAATTCAATTCCACTTTAACCAAAGAATGTGGTTTCATTCCGAAAAATTTTTTCGTTTTACTTTTTCTGCAGAAGCAAAACACGGAATTAATTCCACTTCCGAATGGAATTGAGTTCTGTGACATGGCTGATAAAATTAAAAAAAAAAAAAACGAAAACTCTACTTTTCCTTTAAAATTATTTGTGCAAATTTGAGTTATTTTGAAATGAAAATAAAAATAAAAATTAACTAAAAGTACGTAGAAAGATACTTATTTATTAGTGCTTACGCATATTTGCCCTAATTTAAAATACAATTTAATAAGATTGATGACCTAAAAGAAGAAAACGAAAACTCTACTTTTCTTTTAAAATTATTTGTGCAAATTTTCGTTCTTCTGGAATAAAACTTAAAATCAAAATTACTTTAAAGTATATAGAAAAACATTGATTAATCTTTGCTTGCGTAAATTTGCGCCAATTTGAAATAAAATTCCATAAAATTAATAACCTAAAATATACAATTTGAAAAAAAACAAAAACTTAAATTTTCTTTATAATTATTTGTGCAAATTTGCATCATTTTGAATAAAGGTTATAAACCAAATTACAGATCTATGCAAGGTTTTAGAAACATTAACTTTTGATTGCGTAAGCTTGCGCCATTTTGAAATACGATTTATTAAAATCTCAAAAAAAAATTAAGGAAAAAATAGTTTGTTTTTAAATCAATATATTTTCTTTATCTCGTCATAAAATTTCATAAAGTTAAAAACCAAAACTAGCTTATGGTGTAAGCTCAAAAATGTATTAATCTCTAGTTTAATATAATATAAATATCAAAAAATGATCGATAACTCTATGATACAATATATTTAATTACTTATACGCTTGAAATACTAAATATTACTCATACGCAGAGAAGCATGAAGGTTTTTGCGCCTCTCTGTGTCGGCTTTCTGTGTTATGTTAACTGTCATTATCAATATTTTCCATAATCTGTTTTCAAATTACAACGACTTTATAATTTTCAAAAAAAAAAAAATATATTAAATATTGTTTGCATGTTTTTGCTACTTTTATTAATAATGTTTATTTTTGTAATTTTTTAGTTGTTTTTGTATTTTTTTATCGAATTCTCTTCTCCTCATTAAGTTTAAGTATCAGTTGTTTTTTTTCGTATTTACTTTTTGTTAATTTCATGGTTCCCATTGACGTCACAGAAACACAATAATTAACAGTTGAGAATCTATATACACAAAATTTTTAATTTTGTACGCCTCTAGTAAAATTTAACAAATTTAAACGTTGTTGAAACATTAAATTGTGTGTGAGTTTTACAAAGTGAAGTAACGATAAGAACGAAAAAAAAAATACTGAAAAGATAAAAGCTTAAAGTTGTTAACATATTTCTAATTTGTGAGTATCGAATTTTGTGAAAAACAGACATTGCAAAAACATTTTATAAATTAATTCAAAAAAAAAAGAACACTAGAATTCTCAAGAATAAAAAGTTAGAATTACCGATAACTTGATTAGATTCACAATTTCGTTTTGGCGTAAATAAGATATTCTTTTTTTAAGAAATTCTAATAATTGAATTTTTCTACACACTTTTGTGTATCGTGAACTTTTATTTAGAATAATTTTCAAAATTGTATTATGTTAAATGTTATATTACGCTTCTATAAATATTTATTGTTATGTTAATCACTTCGTTATAATTTTAACTATATATTTCTTTATTTGCCGTTTTATTTAACAATTGAATGTCAAGTCTAATAAAAACTTTTACTAAAAATATAAACAAACATAAAAGTTAAGCGTATTATAAAAAATTTAATATATAATAAAACTTAAATGCATAAATAAGTGCTAAAAATGTAAAATTACTTTAAATGTTTTTTTGTTGATGTTATAACGCTATTTTTAAATGTAAACAGAACAGGCAGCAGTTATTTGTAATGTTCAAAAACTAAAGCATACCTTAGGGCTGTAAAATTAACATGAGGCCTAAGGTTTTGATTTAAACTAATAAAATTGTGAATATTAGAGTTAATTTTGAAAAAAAAACTTTTAAGGAATTTATAGAAAATTTTTTTTTTGGCAATTGAGGCAAAGAAAACCTTATGTTTTACAATGACTTTATAAAATTTTTATATAAATGAACTTAAAAAATGTTAATGAAGATTATTATAGTCTCCCCAGTCGATGGAATATATTCTTTATAGTTGTTCGACTAGTCTCTCGACAATAGTTTCATTAGTCGCTCGACTACAGTCTCTATGGTCGCTCGACTATAGTCCTTGTATTCGCTTGACTACGATCCCTGTAGTCCCTTGACTACGGTCCCTGTAGTCCCTTGACTATAGTCCCTATAATAGCTTCACTATGGCCCCTATAGTCTCTTGACTATAAACCCTCTATAGTCGCCTGACCATAGTCCCTATAGTCGCCCGACTATAGTCTCTATAGTCGCCCGACTAGAGTCTCTATAGTCGCCCGACTATAGTCTCTATAGTCGCTCGACTATAGTCTCTATAGTCGCCCGACTATAGTCTCTATAGTCGCCCGACTATAGTCTCTATAGTCGCCCGACTATAGTCTCTATAGTCGCCCGACTATAGTCTTTATAGTCGCCCGACTATAGTCTCTATAGTCGCCCGACTATAGTCTCTATAGTCTCTAGAGTCGCCCGACTATAGTCTCTAGAGTCGCCCGACTATAGTCTCTATAGTCGCCCGACTATAGTCTCTATAGTAGCCCGACTAAAGTCTATATAGTCGCCCGACTATAGTTTCTATAGTCGCCCGACTTTAATCTCTATAGTCGCCCGACTATAGTCTCTATAGTCGCCCGACTATAGTCTCTATAGTCGCCCGACTATAGTCTCTATAGTCGCCCGACTATAGTCTCTATAGACGCCCGACTATAGTCTCTATAGTCGCCCGACTACAGTTTCTATAGTCGCCCGACTATAGTCTCTATAGTCGCCCGATTATAGTCTCTATAGACGCCCGACTATAGTCTCTATAGAAGCCCGACTATAGTCTCTATAGTCGCCCGACTATAGTCTCTATACTTGTCCGACTATAGTCTCTATAGTCGCCCGACTATAGTCTTTATAGTCGCCCGAATATAGTCTCTATAGTCGCCCGACTATAGTCTCTATAGTCGCCCGACTATAGTCTCTATAGTCGCCCGACTATAGTCTCTATAGCCGCCCGACTATAGTCCCTATAGTCTCCCGACTATAGACCCTATAGTCGCCCGACTATAGTCCCTATAGTCGCCCGACTATAGTCCCTATAGTCGCCAGACTATAGTCCCTATAGTCACCCGACTATAGTCTCTATAGTCGCCCGTCTATAGTCTCTATAGTCGCCCGACTATAGTCTCTATAGTCGCCCGACTTTAGTCTCTATAGTCGCCCGACTTTAGTCTCTATAGTCGCCCGACTATAGTCTCCATAGTCGCCCGACTATAGTCTCTATAAACACCCGCCTATAGTCTCTATAGTCGCCCGACTCGACTATAGTCCCTATAGTCGCTCGACTATAGTCTCTGTATTGCTCGACTTTAGTTTCAATAGTCACTAGACTATAATCCTTAAAGCAATTACTGTTCTCACGCTTTTTTCCCTTATCTTAAGCCTTAAATTAATTTATTTAAATTTTCTTTTCTTTTACCTGCATATATTTATTTTAAATTTATGATATTTTGATGTCAGATTAGATTACAAAAGACAACATTTGTTGTTGTCCAAAATAACATGGCCAAAAAACCTAGTCGAAGGCATAAACGTTTTAAAATAACTGCATGTACACAAACAAAACAATGTAAATCTTTGTTAACATACACTGTAATTGTTGTCAACACAGTAGAACAACAACAACAAAATCAACCATTAACAGGCAGCGGCAGCAACAACATGTCCAGCAATAACAATAACATTTGTTTAGGAAATCCTCAAACACGCACATTAACAACAAGAACAACTAAAACTAACATACCGGGCAACTGTTACAGTGGCTTATAACATGCCATAACATTACAGCCTACTGTTAATGTTTTAAACTGAATGTTAGAGGGGAAATTACATTAAGGTAATCAATTTAAATGTAAGAGAACATAATTTTCTACCTCAAAATTTGTGTAAATTTTGATGTTTTAAATTCTGGTATTACATTTCCTTGTGATCTCTTAACATTTTCCGAAATATTTTATTATTGATTGATCTAAAATTGCTGTAGAAATGTATTTAAAATGTCTTTAAATTGCCTCAAACTTGCTTTGAATCTTTATAAGATATAGTATAAATTAGATTGAAATTCATTAAAAACCTATAAATAAAATTAACATTAATTCAACTTTAACGCCCAAACAATTCGACATTAAAATTGAATTAAAAACATTTCCATTTGATGTAAATTTTTTTTTTGCAACAAAAAAACAGAAAACTAGACTTGATGGCTGTTGAAACTGGCCAAAAACCATAGGAGCTCTGTTTTTATGTCCCTAGTACCGAACAATGGCGACATATTGTTCTTGTTGTTTGTTTTCGGTTTCGATTTGAATTGTTTTTTGTTGGTTCCAAAGAAAAAAAAATGTTTTGATTTTTACATGACTGAGTTAGTTTCTTTTGGTTGTTTGTATGAGACCAAATACTACATGTATGAGAATTTAAAAATTAGGGTGTTCGGTTAAAATAAATTTTAAATTAAATAAGATTTTTTTAGGATAGAAAGTTTAAGTCATATAGAAATTTATATATATAGAATAGAATTGTATGTATAAACTTTATTAATATTTACCATAAAATAACCTACTTTATATATTTTCAAGAAAAACTTTACTTACATTTAAATTTTCTCTTTTCAGGTATGTTTTTAAAAAAACTTTCTTAAAAAAATTTCTGTAAGTATTTTGTTAAATCTTAAGAAATTTGTTATTCAATTAAAAACCAAAATTACATAAAAATCTAAAACAAAATATTTTTAAACTTTTATTTGCGCAAACTTGCGCGGTTTTTAAATAAAATTTATAATCAAAACTAACTGAAAATGGGTATAAAAAAGTAGTATTTATATTTTAAGCAAATAAGCTAAACTTCGAAATATTTTTTTCTAATATTGAAAACCAAAATTAAAACTAAGTATACGTCATTTTATCAAGTTATATTCTATTGCTCAAATTTGCGCCATTAAATATAAAATATAAACTAAATGTATAAAAAAATTAATTTTTTTTTAATTTGAAAAAAATATATATAGAAAAATTGCAAGAACTTAGGAGTTTCGCAGCAAAACTTCTTAGAAATGAAAACCAAAATTATATGAAGTTGTTTTTACGAAAACTTGAAAATATTTTATTGCGCAAATTTCCCCAGTTATCCCAAAAAGAAAAATATTGGCCAAAAGTTTTGGCTTATTCGCAACAAAATTTCATAAAACTGATAAACAAAATTACACGAAAGTCTTTCTAAAAATACCAGAAATTACTAGTTGCACAAATTTGCGCAGTTGGTAAATTCAAATTTTTAAAAGTCTTCACTTTTTTTATTATCAAGAATTTTTTTTGAAAAAAAAAATATATATAGAAAAATTGCAAAAACTTGGCAGTTTCGCAGCAAAACTTCTTAAAAATGAAAACCAAAATTATATGAAGTTGTTTTTACGAAAACTTAAAAATATTTTATTGCGCAAATTTGCCCAGTTTTGAAATAAAATTTTTTAAAAGTTATCCCATTTAATACCATTTAGTACTTTTTTTTTGGACAAAAAAAGAAAAATATTGGCCAAAAGTTGTGGCTTATTCGCAACAAAATTTCATAAAACTGATAAACAAAATTACACGAAAGTCTTTCTAAAAAATACCAAAAGTTATTAGTTGCACAAATTTGCGCAGTTGGTAAATACAAATTATTAAAAGTCATTACTTTTTTATTATTAAGATTTTTTTTGGAGAAATAAAATATATAGAAAAATTGCAAGAACTTAGGAGTTTCGCAGCAAAACTTCTTAAAAATGAAAACCAAATTATATGAAGTTGTTTTTACGAAAACTTGAAAATATTTTATTGCGCAAATTTGCCCAGTTTTGAAATAAAATTTTTTTAAAGTTATCCTATTTAATACCTTTTAGTACTTTTTTTTAGGCAAAAAAAGAAAAATATTGGCCAAAAGTTGTGGCTTATTCGCAACAAAATTTCATAAAACTGATAAACAAAATTACACGAAAGTCTTTCTAACAAATACCAAAAGTTATTAGTTGCACAAGTTTGCGCAGTTGGTAAATACAAATTATTAAAAGTCTTCACTTTTTTATTATTAAGAATTTTTTTGGAGAAATAAAATATATAGAAAAATTGCAAGAACTTAGGAGTTTCGCAGCAAAACTTCTTATAAATAAAAACCAAAACTATATGAAGTTGTTTTTACGAAAACTTAAAAATATTTTATTGCGCAAATTTGTCCAGTTTTGAAATAAAGTTTTTTAAAAGTTATCCTATTTAATACCTTTTAGTACTTTTTTTTGGGCAAAAAAAAGAAAAATATTGGCCAAAAGTTGTGGCTTATTCGCAACAAAATTTCATAAAACTGATAAACAAAATTAAACGAAAGTCTTTCTAAAAAATACCAAAAGTTACTAGTTGCACAAATTTGCGCAGTTGGTAAATGCAAATTTTTAAAAGTCTTCACTTTTTTTTATTAATAAAAATTTTTTTGAAAAAATATTTATATATAGAAAAATTGCAAAAACTTGGCAGTTTCGCAGCAAAACTTCTTAAAAATGAAAACCAAAATTATATGAAGTTATTTTTGCGAAAATTTTAAAATATCTTATTGCGCAAATTTGCGCAGTTTTGAAATAAAATTTTTTAAACGCTTTAGCTTTTTTAAAGATTTTTGTAGGGAAAAATCACAAAAACTGCTTAGTTTTGAAGTAAAATTCTTTAAAGATAAAAATCGAAATTACCCAATAATGTTTAAAAATAAATCTCTAAGTTATTTTCTGCTTAAATTTGCGCAGTTTTGAGAAAAAAATATTAAAATATATTTTGGAGAACATTTTTGCTTAACAAAAAATGACGAGAAACTCTTCAAATCGATCGAACTAGTCAACTTAAGTCCATGTTTATATGTTTTCAAGATATTGTTGTTTTTTTGCCTTTGTTTTAAAAATTCTTGTTGTATTTGTTGTTATTGTCTTATTGCTTTATTGGTTTTCTTGAGATGATTTTTAACCAGGATTTTGTCTAATTAGAACATGAGTTTTTACATGTCCACAAAGGTGTTTTCTTGCTCAGTTTCTGGGATGTTTTCCACCATCGACCAGGTCTATAGAGACGACTGTAATTTCTCTGTAACTTGTTGTAGTTGATTTTGTTGCTTTTGTTGTTTATTTCATATAATTAATGATGGCTTGTGCCGCTTTTCATGTTATTCTCTTAAACATGAAAATACTTTAAATTTGTCATATATCTTATCTTATCCTACACTGAATATGTAAATTAGCTCTAGAGAGATAAAGAACATCTAGAATAATCTATCGAAAAAAACCCAACAAAAATAGAAATAAACCATATCTCAGAAATAAGGAAATTTAAATTCAAATTAAGAGGAAAAGGCTACTTGTATTTAAGCCATTAAATACAAGACAATTTAGCTATGATTTATGTTAAGAAGACGATTTTTTTCGAATTTATCTCAATCTTAAATTTTTAAGATAAAACCTTTTTCTTCTAGGTATCATTTATTTCTATATTTTAACTGAAATTGATGTAATTTGTTGGCTACACGCGGCAGGTGGTGTTACATGCAACAAATAACTTTTACTAAATCTTTAACTAAAAATTTCTTCTTCAAATCTAAAGATTCTTTAAGGCAGATATAAACTTCAAATGACAAATATAAAAGTGAATTATATTATGATTAACATGCCTTACACAAAAAATCCAAATAAACTAAATAAATAATAAATTCTAAATTCTAGAATAAAGAAATTGGAAAAAAGCTATAACATCATTTATTTGCAACATCTAAAAACACGTACCAAACATGCAACATTTAACGCAAGCAAGATTACAAAATTTATGATTTACACTGGGAAAAAATTCTCAAGCTTAATTCTCATAAAAATTTCAAATTTCCTATTTACCTAAAGGCCATAAATCTTTTTTTTAAGATTCAAGATTTTCTTAGTGTATTTTCTTTATACAAATTATGATTTTTCTTGCATTTATTTTCGAGATAACATAACAAGTCTTGGGACATTCATTTGAATTTGAGAAGGCAAAAATTATTTAAAGCAAATGCCAACATTCGTGTCAATTTCTTAATGATTTGTTTTACAATTATCTGGACAATTTTATTTACAAGAAAACTTTTAAGATATTTGAGAAGAAAAAAAGGAGATAAATTTGTTTAATGCAAACAATTAGGGGAAAATTAGGATGAGATCTGGAATATTACTAAAACTACAAAAACGACTATTAACACTTAAGATACCATGATATGTTATCTTTCTATTGTCGCTCTACTACAGTCTCTACAGGCGCTAGACTATAGTCTCTATAATATCTAGAGTCACCTGACTCTGATTCTGTAGTCACGTGAATACTTCTCTATAGTCATTCGACTACAGCCTCTATAGCCACCTAACTATAGTCCTTATATTCATCAGACTACAATCTCTATAGTCACCTGACTATTGTCTCTATAGTCACCTGAGCATAGTTTCCGTAGTCACCTGACTATAGTCTCTATAGTCACCTGACTATAGTTTCTATAGTCACCTGAGTAAAGTCTCTATAGTCACCTATAGTCGCCTGACTATAGTTTCCATATTCACCTGATTATAGTTTCTATAGTCACTTGACGAAAGTCTCTATAGTCACTTGACTATAGTTTTTATAGTCACTTTACTATAGTCTCTATAGTCACCTGACTATAGCCTCTACAATCGCCTGACTGTAGTCACTTGACTATAGTCTCTATAGTCACCTGACTATAGTCTCTACAATTGCCTGACTTTAGTCACTTGACTATAGTCTTTATAGTCACCTGACTATAGTCTCTATAGTCACCGACTATAGTCTCAATAGTCATTTGACTATAGCTCCTATAGTGTATAGTCTCTATAGTCGCCTGACTATAGTTACCTGACTATAGTTTCTATACTCTTCTGACCATAGTCTCTATAGTCACCTGAATATAGTCTCTATAGCCACCTGACTATAGTCTCTATAGCCACTTTACTATAGCGTCCATAGTCACCTGACTATAGTCTCTATAGTCACCTGACTATAGTCTCTACAATCGCTTGACTATAGTCTCTATAGTCACTTGACTATAGTCTCTATAGTCACCTGACTATAGTCTCTTTAGTCTTCTGACTGTAGTCTCTACAGTCACCTGACTATATTCTCTATAGTCACCTGACTACAGTCTCTATACTCACCCGACTATAATCTCTATAGTCACCTGACTATAGCCTCTATAGTCACCTGACTACAGTCTCTATACTCACCTGACTATAGTCTCTATAGTCTCCTGACTATATCCTCTATAGTCACCTGACTACACTTTCTATACTCACCTGACTATAGTCTCTAAAGTCAACTGACTATAGTCTCTTTAGCCTCCCGACTGTAGTCTCTACAGTCACCTGACTATATTCTCTATAGTCACCTGACTACAGTCTCTATACTCACCTGACTATAATCTCTATAGTCACCTGACTATAGCCTCTATAGTCACCTGACTATAGCCTCTATAGTCACCTGACTATAGTCTCTATAGTCTCCTGACTATATCCTCTATAGTCACCTGACTACAGTCTCTATACTCACCTGACCATAGTCTCTAAAGTCACCTGACTATTGTCTCTATAGTCACCTGACTATAGTCTCCATAGTCACCTGACTAAAGTTTCTGTAGTCACCTGACTATGGTCTCTATAGTAACCTGACTTAGTCTCTTTAGTCACCCGACTATAGTCTCTATAGTCACCTGACTATAGTCTCTATAGTCACCTGACTACAGTCTCTATACTCACCTGACTTTAGTCTCTAAAGTCACCTGACTATTGTCTCTATAGTTACCTGACTATAGCCTCCATAGTCACCTGACTAAAGTTTCTGTAGTCACCTGACTATGGTTTCTATAGTAACCTGACTTTGTCTCTTTTGTCACCCGACTATAGTCTCTATTGTCACCTGACTATAGTCTCTATAGTCACCTGACTATAGCCTCTGTAGTCATCTGATTGTAGTATCTGTAGTCACCTGACTATAGTTTCTATAGTCACCTGACTATAGTCTATACAGTCACCTGACTATTGTCTCTATAGTCACCTGACTAAAGTTTCTGTAGTGACTGGACTCTAGTCTCTATATTCACCTGACTACAGTATCTATAGTCACCTGTCTATAGTCTCTATAGCCACCTGACTATGGTCTCCATAGTTACCTGACTATAGTCCTTATAGTCACCTGACTATAGTCTCTACAGTTGCCTGACTTAGTCCTTAAAGTAGCTTGGCTAAAATCCCTGACTATAATCTCTGAAGTCGTTCGACCAAAGTCTTTATATAAGCCTGACTGTAGTTTCTATAGTCGTCAGACTATAGCCTCTATAACCGGCTGACTATAGTCTTCATAGACGCCTGACTATAGTCTTTGAAGTCGTTCGACTATAATCTCTGTAGTGTCCTGACTATATTCTCTACAGACATCGTATTATAATATCTATAGTTTTCTGACTATAGTCTCTATAGTGGCTCGGCTTTAATCTCTATAATTTTTGGACTTTGGTTTCTATAGTCGCTTGACTATAGTCTTCTAGTTCATTTAGTCAAACGGCTATTGAGACTGTTGTTAAGCGACTTTAGAGATCGACTATAATTAACGATAATTACCTTAAAACAAAGTATCACTTAAAGTTCTTTTAATAATTTCCATTTACAAGATCTTAAACCTTATTTGTTTAATAACTGCTATCATATCTGAGACTTCCTCTTTTTTGTCTACGTCTGTCTGCTTCCAACATGTTGCCAGCACTCACTTGAAATCAGCACCAACAAAAGTGGCAAAATGAATATAAAACATTTTTTGATAAGAAACATGCACAACTTATTAACAAAAAAGAAAAAAAAAACAACAACAAAAATATAAAAGACATAAATCATACAACTCGTAAACTTCAGTCAAGGCATAATGACATCAATCAAGTAAATGCTGGCAATGGATTTAAGTTTGAGAAAAAAATTTTAAAACCAAAATCCTTAAGCAACTTCAACAGCACAAAACCAACCGGTTGTGTAGGAATGATGGTCAGTTGTATCTCGGTAAATTTAGCTCCCGAGAAAAAAAAAAATGTAATTAAAAATAATATTTATACGAAAAAAAAAAAATTAAAAAAATTTATCTAAATAAAAAACAAATTGTACATTAAATAAAACTAAAAAAGTAATAAAAAGAGAAATAAAATAAAATAAGAAATAAAATTAAAGATAGAAACAGCCATAAAATGCAACCACATCATCCCAAGTTTGCATCATCGTCAAAGGGGCATGCAAACTGTCATTTTTGTTTACGGTTTTTATCAAACATCAAGACCAATTAATTTTCTGCCAATTTAAATATTCAAATTAACAACAACAACTACAAAAGCAGCACAATCTAACACATGTTGTTGTTGTGTAGTCGTCATCAGCTGCTACAACTTTGTTTCAGTCATCGAACAAACGGCTTGTGTTTTGTTGGTTTTATTGTTGTTGTTGTAATGTGGAAGACACTAAAATTTACAGACACATTAGGGAAACTATTTGAGGAAAGGAAGACACCTTTTCTATTAAGATGTTGAGCAGAGGCTACAGTCTGGACTATATAGATATGAGCACTTTAGTTAAAATCTTAGAACTATTTAAAGTATAAAGACCCTACAGTCTTATAAGACTAAGTCTATGTCTTAGTCTATGTCTTAGTCTATGTCTTAGTCTATGTCTTAGTCTATGTCTTAGTCTATGTCCTAGTCTATGTCTTAGTCTATATCTTAGTCTATGTCTTAGTCTATGTCTTAGTCTATGTCTTAGTCTATGTCTTAGTCTATGTCTTAGTCTATGTCTTAGTCTATGTCTTAGTCTATATCTTAGTCTATGTCTTAGTCTATGTCTTAGTCTATGTCTTAGTCTATGTCTTAGTCTATGTCTTAGTCTATGTCTTAGTCTATGTCTTAGTCTATGTCTTAGTCTATGTCTTAGTCTATGTCTTAGTCTATGTCTATGTCTTAGTCTATGTCTTAGTCTATGTCTTAGTCTATGTCTTAGTCTATGTCTTAGTCTATGTCTTAGTCTATGTCTTAGTCTATGTCTTAGTCTATGTCTTAGTCTTAGTCTATGTCTTAGTCTATGTCTTAGTCTATGTCTTAGTCTATGTCTTAGTCTATGTCTTAGTCTATGTCTTAGTCTTAGTCTATGTCTTAGTCTATGTCTTAGTCTATGTCTTAGTCTATGTCTTAGTCTATGTCTTAGTCTATGTCTTAGTCTATGTCTTAGTCTATGTCTTAGTCTATGTCTTAGTCTATGTCTTAGTCTATGTCTTAGTCTATGTCTTAGTCTATGTCTTAGTCTATGTCTTAGTCTATGTCTTAGTCTATGTCTTAGTCTATGTCTTAGTCTATGTCTTAGTCTATGTCTTAGTCTATGTCTTAGTCTATGTCTTAGTCTATGTCTTAGTCTATGTCTTAGTCTATGTCTTAGTCTATGTCTTAGTCTATGTCTTAGTCTATGTCTTAGTCTATGTCTTAGTCTATGTCTTAGTCTATGTCTTAGTCTATGTCTTAGTCTATGTCTTAGTCTATGTCTTAGTCTATGTCTTAGTCTATGTCTTAGTCTATGTCTTAGTCTATGTCTTAGTCTATGTCTTAGTCTATGTCTTAGTCTATGTCTTAGTCTATGTCTTAGTCTATGTCTTAGTCTATGTCTTAGTCTATGTCTTAGTCTATGTCTTAGTCTATGTCTTAGTCTATGTCTTAGTCTATGTCTTAGTCTATGTCTTAGTCTATGTCTTAGTCTATGTCTTAGTCTATGTCTTAGTCTATGTCTTAGTCTATGTCTTAGTCTATGTCTTAGTCTATGTCTTAGTCTATGTCTTAGTCTATGTCTTAGTCTATGTCTTAGTCTATGTCTTAGTCTATGTCTTAGTCTATGTCTTAGTCTATGTCTTAGTCTATGTCTTAGTCTATGTCTTAGTCTATGTCTTAGTCTATGTCTTAGTCTATGTCTTAGTCTATGTCTTAGTCTATGTCTTAGTCTATGTCTTAGTCTATGTCTTAGTCTATGTCTTAGTCTTAGTCTATGTCTTAGTCTATGTCTTAGTCTATGTCTTAGTCTATGTCTTAGTCTATGTCTTAGTCTATGTCTTAGTCTATGTCTTAGTCTATGTCTTAGTATATGTCTTAGTCTATGTCTTAGTCTATGTCTTAGTCTATGTCTTAGTCTATGTCTTAGTCTATGTCTTAGTCTATGTCTTAGTCTATGTCTTAGTCTATGTCTTAGTCTATGTCTTAGTCTATGTCTTAGTCTATGTCTTAGTCTATGTCTTAGTCTATGTCTTAGTCTATGTCTTAGTCTATGTCTTAGTCTATGTCTTAGTCTATGTCTTAGTCTATGTCTTAGTCTATGTCTTAGTCTATGTCTTAATCTATGTCTTAGTCTATGTCTTAGTCTATGTCTTAGTCTATGTCTTAGCCTATGTCTTAGTCTATGTCTTAGTCTATGTCTTAGTCTATGTCTTAGTCTATGTCTTAGTCTATGTCTTAGTCTATGTCTTAGTCTATGTCTTAGTCTATGTCTTAGTCTATGTCTTAGTCTATGTCTTAGTCTATGTCTTAGTCTATGTCTTAGTCTATGTCTTAGTCTATGTCTTAGTCTATGTCTTAGTCTATGTCTTAGTCTATGTCTTAGTCTATGTCTTAGTCTATGTCTTAGTCTATGTCTTAGTCTATGTCTTAGTCTATGTCTTAGTCTATGTCTTAGTCTATGTCTTTATCTATAGCTTTGTATAACATACATAAGTATCAAAAAAATGAAAGACTTAAATTACAAACTTTTGTCACGGAACAAATTACTTCAAACGAAAGACTTAAGGAACAAACTTGGCTTTTTAATTAGTCTATAACTTCATCCATTTATTTGATTAGTTTTCTTTGCTTAATGTAGCGTATCCTCTAGAGAGAATCTTTGAAAATGAACCGGATTTAGTGCGTCTTTTTATTGTAGCCATTAATGCGTATTCTCTGCTGCGGCAGAGCTAAGCTCTGCTGGCTTTGATTTCTGCGTCTGTCTAGTTATTGTGTGTTTTTGCGAATTAAGGAAATAAAAGAAAAACTGTTTCATATGTTTTCCTAAGAAAATGAGAAAGAGTAGGGGACATCGTTAGTAAGTTACAGAGAGAACGGGAGCCAAAGAAAATAGTCAATTTATGGACTAGACAAATAAATGAGTTTCTGCTTCTCATTCTAAAGCTAAAAGTGCGTAATTTTGCATTTGAGAATTATTTGTGAATGTTTTTTTAAATTAAGTTTTCTAAAGAGTTTTCTTTTAAAGCCGACTACTCTCTTTTGATGCTGGAGTTTTTGTTTTTTTTTGTGGTAGACTGAGATCTATTTATGATCTAGCATAGGCAGCAAAACAAATGAAGCTGGACTTTTAGAGCTATATTTAAGTAGAGTTTTGTTTTTGTTTTTTTGCTGGGGTTTGTGTTTTGATTTGTCTAGAGACTTTGGTTTCTTCGTTTGCAAACTCTGGTCTCTATATGAGGAGGTTTCATTTTTTATTTCAAAGCTGCAGTTGTTGGTTGATTGCTAAGTTTTTTCCTTTAATTCTGCTTTGGCTTTACAACTGATAGTTTTTCAATTGCTTCGCCTAGACAGTCGAAGCTTCGCACTTAAGTTACCTCATTTTTATGGCCAAACAATTGAGTCAGTTGTAATCATACTTTACAAACGTAAGCAACGTTCAGACAAATAATTACGTGATTTAAAAAATCAATTAATTAAATATTCTATAATAGAAAAAAAAAAAAAATAAAAATAGAAATTTTGTCATTAGAAAAAAAAAATAAATATAAATGAAAATAAATATATAAATAAATTCTAGAAAAAAGTTAAAGAATTGAAAAAAATTTAAATTAAATAACAAAGAAAATTTCCTAAAAAAAGTGCCTTTTCCTAACAAAAAGTTTTCAAATTTTTTAACCAATTTTGTCAAATAAAAATCTTTTAAGATTTGTATTGTAAGTATTTTTTTTCACAAATTTTCTTAGTATTCCTTTATTCTTTAAAACCCAAATTATTACCTTAAGCCTCTTAAAAAAAATAAAATTTTATTTAATTTCCATTTTTCTTGAAATTTTCCTTAGCAAAAAAAAAAATTTTGTTTGTGTTGATTTGCTTTCAATTACTTGATATTTTATTTATTTCTTTTGCTAAATGTTGAAATTGTGTAAATATTTTTAGAGCATTTTTCTGGTTGTTGTGATCTTTTAGTTGTTGTTATTATGTCTGTCCGTCCGTCCCATCGAGCCTTAGTCGTACGACGACAGTCTTGACTCTAATATAATTCCCAACTAGTTTTGATATATGATTTTTATCCATTTTAAGTTGTATTTATGTTTGTTTTAGTTTTTTTTTCTTCTCTGACTGTTTGGGTGTTTTTCTTACTTTTTTTTTCGAATAAGGATTGGCGAGAAATATGGTACATTTTTCTAGGTAGAAAAAAGTACTTTCATTGTCTAAAGAAAATTTCTTGAAGACATCTTTTAGAACACAACTACAAAGTTAAGTAATAAAAAGTAAAAAATAGCTTAAAAGTACTTTCAACATTTAAAATGTACAAACTAATCACAAATAATTTTAGCAAAAAGAAAAATCTTATGAAAAGTACTTATTTCAGTACAAAGTTTCTTTTTTTATACTAATCGAAAATAATAAAAATAACTTATTTCATATAAAAGGTACTTTATTTAACATAAATGGTACTTTATTTAACATAAAAGGTACTTTATTTAATATAAAAGGTACTTTATTTAACATAAAAGGTACTTTATTTCACATAAAATGTACTTTATTTAACATAAAAGGTACCTTATTTACCATAAAATGTACTTTATTTAAAAAGGTACTTTATTTAACATAAAAAGTACTTTATTTAACATAAAAAGTACTTTATTTAACATAAAAGGTACTTTATATAACATAAAAGGTACCTTTTTTACCATAAAAGTTACTTTATTTAACATAAAAGGTACTTCATTTAACATAAAAGGTACTTCATTTAACATAAAAGGTACTTCATTTAACATAAAAGGTACCTTATTTGACATAAAAGGTACTTTATTTAATATAAAAGGTACATTATTTAACATAAAAGGTACTCTTTTTAAAATAAAAGGTGCTTTATTTCACATAAAAGAAATTATTTTTGTAAAAAGAAAAATTATTTGCAAGAGAAAAAGGTACTTATATCAGTACAAAGGTACTTATTTCAGTACAAAGGTTTAAATTTCATGAAAAACTATTTATATTTGTTGCCAAAATATCTGCGACCTGTACTTTGATTACTTGCTTTACATGGGGTTCCATTTAGACGGATGGAATGACATCGTTAAATTGACCCAGGAAGTGATTCTATGTCTATTGATATACTTGAAAGTGGGTTTCTATTGAAATTGTTTTTATCCAAAAATTTTCTATAGAAAATTTGTTTATCAAAAATTTTTCTATAGAAAATTTTTTTTACCAAAAATTTTTCTATAGAATTTTTGTTATTAAAATCGAAATTTTGTTTTATCAAAAATTTTTCTATGGAAAATTTTTTATAGAAAATTTTGTCATCAAAAATGTTTCTGTATAAAATTTTTTTATCAAAAGTTTTTCTATAGAAAATTGTTTTATCAAACATTTTTCTATAGGAGATTTGGAATTTTTTGTGATATAAAAATACTTTTATCGAAAATGTTTACAGAAAACTATTTTTATCGAAAAATTTCTTATAAAATCTAATTTTTATCGAACAATTTTCCAAAGAAAATACTTTTATTAAAAATTTTTCTATAAAAAAATGTTTGGATCTAAAATATCTAAAAAAATCTAAAATTGTTTAAGGTACAACGCCAATACGCGCGGCATGAGGCTGCGGGCGGTCGTAGTATTGCCAGTACATAAATTGTGCGTTTGTTTACAAAAATATTCATATAAAAAAATATTTGAGTAGGATATAATTAAATCTGGCAGCACTGAAAAAATCTGCCGCGCGGAAAAGTAGAACAAAGTTCTACTTTTTTCCATTGCCGCTTCAAATTTGAAAAAACAAAAAACAGCTGATTGCCGCCCACAGCCGCTTACCGCGTGCATTGGCCTTCTACCTTTAATATTAGAATTTATTTCTGTTTTGAAAAATATTCCCAATATTTACAAAACTATTTCTTATTTTTACAAAATTAACAGTGTCGTGGCAACAATGTTCGAGATTATTTTTCTTTGTTCTCTCGAATCATGTATTTTTTTTTGCTATAAATAGGATTTTGTTGATTGATTTGTTTTTTTTCCTATTTTGTTTTTGTCTTTTCTTTATCAAAGCGTCACCAAAAAACTCTGTTAACATCCAAATTCCAACTGAGTGATTTTAATACTCATTTTCACGAGTTTTATTAATGATCGTGGTATTTACGAAAATAAAAAATATACATCGGCTACTGGTGGTATGGGCTGCCTACTCCTGCATACAAGTCTAAATGATGGAAATAGCTTAAATATATAGGTTTTGAGAAAATGTTTGTATGATGGCAAAATTTAGCAAATATTTGTATTTTTATTTTTAAAGAGGAAAGAGGGAATAGTGTTTGTAGACATTCGATTTCAACTTTTTTATATCATAAATGAGCCGAAAGATTCCTGAAGGAAGTTTATACCACAGTGCGGCTCAAGAACGAGTTGTTTCTTTAATAATTGAGTTCTTTAGAACATACAAGTACTACGTGCAAAAGTTCGGGTTTCGGGAATAAGGTTCATATACAATTATCAGGGGGGTTTTGAAAATGAATTTCATGTGATATTGATTTGAGATTTGATATTTATTCTGATCAAATTTGTAACTTAAAGCAAATACAGTTGATTTTTTGGCGGGAATACTTAATTTTGAGTACTTTGATTGAAAATAAAATTATCAGGCTGGTTCTGAAAATTTCTTTCATGTGAAATTAAACTTTCAAAATCTAAGAGTTCTGAGTATAATTAACGATATCCATCTGGACTGATGACTGGATGTCCACGTAACCTTGTTATTTCGATTTTTGAGATAATCTAATGAAATTTTGTATAGACATTGCTTAAGAAATTGGTCCATTATTTCGTGTACCTCCCATAGGTCTGGCTTACCGGAATTGATATTTTGGTCACAAATGTATATTTTTTAATTTAGATGAAATATTGCCTACACAGAAATGATCATACAAAGTTCGTTGGAATCTGTTCATAATTGATTTAAGCACACAAGCAACAAGACCCAGTTTCAAAAGTCAAGAACTTTTGAAAATTAAAAAAATTTTCTTTTTTCAAACAGTTTTTAAAATAAAAAATTTTTTAAAAATTTCCTATGAATACATAATTTTTTGAAAAAACGAATTTTCGAAAAATTCCCTATAAAAAATGAATTTTTGAAAAGTTACCTAAAAAAAAATTTTTTTGAAAAATTCCCTAAAAATAGTGAATTTTTGAAAAATTCCTTATAAAAAGTAATTTCTGAAAAATTCCTTAAAAAAGAATTTTTGAAAAATTTCTAATAAAAATAAGAAGTTTTTGAAAAATTTTTGAAAAATTACCTATAAAATGTATTTTTTAAAAAATTCCCTATTAAAAGTGAATTTTTAAAAAATTTCCTATAAAAAGTGAATTTTTAAAAAATTCCCTATAAAAAGTGAATTTTTAAAACATTCCCTATAAAAAGTGAATTTTTAAAAAATTCTCTTCTCTTACTTAAACGACCTATATTTACAACCTGTTAAGGTCCAAGGTCGAACATATTTAAAAATTCCATGCGCTTTGATCTTGAGTTCATATTCTAAAATTTCTTAGGACAAGCTTTGAAAGTTTTTCCTCTACTTGGTCTTTCCATCGAATTCTTGGACGTCTTCTTTTACGAGATTGTTTTGAATACTTTTCTTGCTGGATTATTTTCATCCATTCTCACAACATATCCCAGCCAACACAGCCAACACAGCTGTTTGATGCGTTTTAGAATATATACCATTGTAATATCGATAGAACAGTGAAACACTAGACACATTGGAAGATTCTCCAGCGAGTCATTTATAAATATAGAAAAAGGAGAAAGAACGGACCCTTTCAGTAACCCTGAATTGATTTTGAAATCGTTAGATGATATCCCATCTATAAAGAACAATCTGTGAGCAAACTCCATATAAATCGTGAAAAGTCATTACCAACACCGAAACCAATAAGTTTTGATACAAGTGCATCATGCCACACTCTATCGAATGTCTTGGAAATATCTTTACTTTACTTTACTTTACTTTCGCCAAAACGGTGAATGGAACCAAATGATTTTCCTTTTTTCTTAATTGACCTATATTTACAACCTGTTAAGGTCAAACATATTTAAAAATTCCATGCGCTTTGATCTTGAGTTCATATTCTCCAATTTCTTAGGACAAGCTTTGAAAGGTTTTCCTCTACTTGGTCTTTCCATCGAATTCTTGGACGTCCTCTTTTACGAGATTGTTTTGAATACTTATTTTGATCCAACTTGTGACTTTCAAAGCCCTTTTATGTACTATATAACTGTGGTTCATCAGGCCATTATTAAACTGTAAAGCTTAGGCATATAGTATCACTATACCTTAGTGAAACATAAGAATAATCTTTATTTTACAACAAAAATATAAGTCCAAATAAACGAAAGATATAAGCAACAAACTTTTGTTGGGGAACATAATATGTATGTATTTCATATTAAAGAAAGACTTAAATAACAAAATTTTGCATAAGAATTATTGCAAATAACTCAGTGTTTATGTCTCAGACTATTTGTTAATTCTATTTCTTATGTTAGTCTAAATCTTAGTCTATATCTTACTAAGCCTTTCTCTTAGTCATGATCTCTATGTCTTAGTCTTGATCTCTATGTCTTAGTCCATGTTATAGTGCAATGTTAGTAAAATAATCATTTTCGACAGGAAAAGAAGTTTATTTAAACGAAAGACTTAAGCAACAAACTTTCCTTAAGGAACAAAATACTTCATGTAAACAAAAGACTTAAGCAACAAACTTGACTTTTCAGTCATGACAAATAATTTTGTGTTTATGTCTTCGACTAAGCAAAAGTTTTAAGTCTATTTCTTAGCCTATATCTTACAAAATGTCTTAGTCAAAATCTTATCCTAGGATCTATAGGTTGGGGTATGTCTTAGTTTGTTGGTTAGTTTATATCTTATTCTCTTGTCTTAGTCTTGATCTCTATGTCTTAGTCCATGTTATAGAGCAATGCCAATATTCAAACGAAAGACTTAAGCAACGAACTTTCGTTAATGAACAAAATACTTCAACCAATCAAAAGACTTAAGCAACAAACTTGACTTTTCAATTATGACAAATAATTTTGTGTTTATGTCTTTGACTATGCAAAAGTTTTAAGTCTATTTCTTAGCCTATATCTTACAAAATATCTTAGTCAAAATCTTATCCTAGGACCTATAGGTTGGGGTATGTCTTAGTTTGTTGGTTAGTTTATGTCTTATTCTATGACTTAGTCTATAGCTTAAAATTTGCTGGTTAACTAACGCTCTAAGTCATAAACGAATAAAAATTTCTATAACAAGCTTATAATTCAAATTTCCCATACAAAATTCCTACTATAAGATTATGATAATTTTATAATTTGTTTATGAACTAGGAGGCCAAAGTTTATCTTATTCATTATAAGTTACTTAATCTATGTCAAATTATATCTTTTGTCTATAAGTTTTAGTGTTAGTATTTGTATTAGTAAATAATGTATGTGTATGTTTATTTCTTTATTTTAATATTAGTATCTTAGTATTAGTATTTTTATAAGTATTAGTTTATTTAATAATGCATACTATTACAAGTTTTGGTACTAATATAAGTTATAATTAAATATGTATAATTTTAATAGTATTAATATACATATTTTTTTATATTTCCTCAAAACTTTGCTGGTCGGTATAAATTTAAATTTTTAGATTAACATTAATACTAATATTAATATTTATGGTTATGTTAATGTTCCCTATGACTCAGTTTTTCAATTTAAAATTTGTTTAATATATTTTTTGTTACTCTCAATTCTTTCATTCTTCTTTAACTTAATAAAACCTGATATAAAATTTATCACACCATTCTCACACAGCGACACCAGATGACTGATGAAAACTAGAGCTGTGAGGCAAAAAAATAAAAAAATAAACTAAAATTGAAAATTGAATTTAATAATATCTTCATTGATTTAGGAAATTTGTTAAGAAATCCAAGCAAAACACTCACCCAGTCACTCACTAACTCACTCATTCACTCAGTCTCTGTTAGTCTTTGATTCATTTATTTACCACTTCGAGACAGTTGTCTAACTGATATGCCAACTGAGATAAACTTTGGTAAAAAATTGAACAGTTTTTTATCTAAAACAAGTAGTTCCAGATTTAATCTCCAAAGAAATAATTTATAAAAAGAAAAATTGATGGGGACTTGGTTAAATTGTATTAGTAATTGACTCTATCTAGGAGTCCATCCAGAATTAACTGGAAATCCCTTCAATCATTTCCTTTAAGCTGAAATGCTGCTATGGAAAAGTGTCATGTTGTGGCGGTTGTTAAGTTTTGAATGGTGGTGGGAAATATTAGAGATTTCAAAGATAAGGATTAATAAATAGATATTAATACGTGTTGTAGCAATAAAAAATTATGAAACGCCTTTTTAAAAGAAAATTTATGGCTTTTCATTTAGTTGGCGAATGGAAATGTAAACTATGAAATGTAGAGTAATTGAGTTAAGTCTGAGAATTTTCAAAAGCAAAGTGATAATTTGTTTGAGTTGCAGAGGATAGTTTAAGGCTTTTGGCAAAGAAAAACAAAAGACTTAAGCAACAAGCGCTTTTTTTATTACAATATAAATATGTATATGTATGTGTTTATGTGTGTATATACATGAATCGACGAAAAATATCATGTGTTTAATAATATTTCTTCCTGTCTCATGTCTCCTGTCTTCTAAGCAAACATTGTCTCCGTTTAGTGTTTTCCTTAATTTGTTGTCATTTAACTTATTCTGAGCTGTCATCCTTGTTTCTAATTAATTATTTTAACTTCATTATTATAACTTTGTTTAAAAGCAAAATTGCGTGTTAAATTAATTTAATTTCGAAAGCCAAGATTGTATAAATAAGCAGCAGCAGCTCCAGCTCCTTCACTATAAACTAAAAGAAGAAGGTGTGAAAATCATACGCCTCACCAAGCTTCTGCTGACTGGCTAAATATGGCTACAATTTCCCAACTAAGCCACAAAATACACTCGAGACACCGGCTGCTTAAACAAGAAAAGAAAATCCTTTAAATATTTAACCGAAAAAATTGATAAAAATTCGAAACGAAGCGTTGAGCTCACATTTATAGCCAACCATAAATTAACCTTTTATCTTAATTGTTTTGAAAAGAGACACTTAAAAAGCTTTTATATGTATGTCTTCCAAGTGATATGGAAATTATTGCTGTGGCATGAAAAAGAAGAAGTCTATTAGCGGCCATGAAAAATGTCCAATTAACACGCAAATTCACGCCTGCGCTTTTTTTTTTGGCATATTCACGGCAATTTTCTTTTTAACTAATTTATTTTTTGTCCACTGAAACTAATAGCTGCTGTTCCTGTTTTAAAACTATAATAGGACATTTATATTTAGTTTTCTTTAGTTTTCTTAACTAACGCCTTCTAGAGCCTATAATAGACCAAGTGTTGACAATTTTTTTTGCTCCTTCTATAATCATTTGGAAGAAAAATGGTGTCTTTAAGAGATTAATGTTTTTTTGTCTTTAACCTTAAGTAGAAAACTTAACTTCTAAAAAATCGTTTGGAAATTAAAACAAAACTTCGTTTAACAAATACTCTCGTTGAGTGTAGGGTATGTTATGCGTCATGATATTTAAGGCAATAAATCATATTTGGTAAAGGCAGAAAAAAACGGCTAAAAGCAAAAGAAACCTTTAGCCAAGAGCTATAAAATGGCTGTATTAATTTGCCGCTTAAATACTCTCGAATCAACTAAGAAAATGTGATACGATTCAGCAAAGGCTCAAAAAATCAAAAGACTTAAGAAACAAACCTTAATAAATATGTAGTAATATAACAAGGCACTATGGGACAAAATAAATACATTTTTTAAAGATTTTGAAGCAAAATCTATGGGAAAACAAATGGTGTAGGTTTCTTAAGCCTTTTGTTTTGGGTAGCAAGATATAGGCTAAGACTTGGACAGACACAGGCTAAGAAATAGACTAAGACATAGACTAAGACATAGACTAAGACATAGACTCAGACATAGACTCAGACATAGACTAAGACATAGACTATGACATAGACTAAGACATAGACTAAGACATATACTAAGACATAGACTAAGATATATACTAAGACATAGACTAAGACATAGACTAAGACATAGACTAAGACATAGACTAAGACATAGACTAAGACATAGACTAAGACATAGACTAAGACATAGACTAAGACATAGACTAAGACATAGACTAAGACATAGACTAAGACATAGACTAAGACATAGACTAAGACATAGACTAAGACATAGACTAAGACATAGACTAAGACATAGACTAAGACATAGACTAAGACATAGACTAAGACATAGACTAAGACATAGACTAAGACATAGACTAAGACATAGACTAAGACATAGACTAAGACATAGACTAAGACATAGACTAAGACATAGACTAAGACATAGACTAAGACATAGACTAAGACATAGACTAAGACATAGACTAAGACATAGACTAAGACATAGACTAAGATATAGACTAAGACATAGACTAAGGCATATACTAAGACCTAGACTAAGACTAAGACATAGATTAAGACATAGACTAAGACAAAGACTAAGACATAGCTAAGACATAGACTAAGACATAGACTAAGACATAGACTAAGACATAGACTAAGACATAGACTAAGACATAGACTAAGGCATAGACTAAGATATAGACTAAAACATAGACTTAAACAAAGCTATACACTAAGATTATGACACTAATTTTGACGACGAGATATTACCATTTACATCCATTTTTTTTGTAGGTTTTGATGAACTAAAATTATTTTCCATAAATCGTGTAGGTTTCTTAAGTCTTTTGTTTTGCTGACATATTAATAAAGTTTTTGTCAAATTTTCTTTTTTGCAAAATTTCTGTAGGAAATCTGTAATAATTTTTAGATTAAGATTTATATTATTGCCTTCTTCTGCAATTTTTGTCCACCTCCAAGCCATTGTTTAAACTGACACTAGCATTTCCACTGATTATTCTCCTCCTTATCGCTTGACACTGTCACTAAGTTTAAAAGTGTGTTGGAGCTCAAACTATGTGTCAGCTTTTCATAAAGCGTGGATGCAGTTGGTGTTTGTTTTAATATACAATTTTCTCCTCCAGTTGGGATTTATTGTTATGGCTAAAATTGAAGCTGGTAATAAGTTGGTTGAAGTGTTAACTACTTGTTTGCTTTAAGGAGCTTAACACACTTTCAAACATATACGTTTTGGTTCTTTTTTCGTAAATAAAAGCCAAAGCCTAAGTAGACTTTTAATAAATCCCAGGGTTTTATTAGCAAAATTTCTGCTGGTTGTCTGGAAACATTAAATAGAGTCAAGTACGAGTATTTTACCCTTTGTTTGTTATTTTAAGGCAGCTGCATGTCAATATTTTAACAAAACGATTTATTATTAATATCTGTTTTGTATAGTTTGAAGGCCTCCTATTACACACTTTATAGTTTCCACTCTCCAAGACATTTTTAAGCCATTTTTTTTGCTCATTTTTCGTTTACCTTTGTTGGGTGACAGTTTTCAATGTTTTGTCATTGTTTGTCTTGGCGAAAAGGAAAAAAAAAGTCGAAACAAAACAAACGAAAAATACATTTTTCTAGATTTGAAAATTTATGTGCATTATTTGTACAATAGCGGATATCATAAATTATCATAACATAATACACTAACAAATCAGTGGGTTGCTGCCAAGTCAGAAAATCTCCAAAAGACTTATTTATGGCTAAACAGTTGCCTTTTATAGAAGTTTAATGTAACATTTTAAAGGAGTAGGTATTAGGGATTTGATTTTGAAGATTTCTTTTCGGTTTTTTTTGAAACTAAAGTTGGGTTTAGTTGAGCCTAGACCACCGATGCTGCTGACATAGTTACAAATAAGGATAATGGTGTATTTAGCGGTTAAATTGATATTAATGGCAAAATAAGAATCAGTCAAACGAGTAAGAAAAGAGCAAATTGTTTAAAATAAGGAAAATTAATAAGGTCTAAGAGATAATAACGAAGCCAAGGCTCATTAAAAATAATGAGGACATATTTAAAATAACCCAGCCTAAGTTTCTGACATATTTATGTCTTAGTCTATATGTTTGTCATAGTACATATTTTAGACAATATACTAGTATTTTTCTTAGTCTATGTTTTAAACTTGAGGCCCTATGCCCCACTGGGAGTCAATGATAACAGAAGAAGAAGAATGTTTTAGACTTATTACTAAATTTGATCTAACTGTATGCTTTAGTCAATATTTTACTCTACGTCTATGATTTAGGCATTAAGTCCCCTATGTCTCAGTCTATGTCTAAAAATATGTTTATATTTGGAAAGACTTAAACAACAAACTTGAGTATAAAATTAAAACAAATTATTTTGTCATAGTCTATGTCTTAGCTTGTGTCTTAGTCCATATCTTAATATATGTCTTAGTCTATGTTTTAGTCTATGCCTTAGTCTATGTCTTAGTCTATGTCTTAGTCTATGTCTTAGTCTATGTCTTAGTCTATGTCTTAGTCTATGTCTTAGTCTATGTCTTAGTCTATGTCTTAGTCTATGTCTTAGTCTATGTCTTAGTCTATGTCTTAGTCTATGTCTTAGTCTATGTCTTAGTCTATGTCTTAGTCTATGTCTTAGTCTATGTCTTAGTCTATGTCTTAGTCTATGTCTTAGTCTATGTCTTAGTCTATGTCTTAGTCTATGTCTTAGTCTATGTCTTAGTCTATGTCTTAGTCTATGTCTTAGTCTATGTCTTAGTCTATGTCTTAGTCTATGTCTTAGTCTATGTCTTAGTCTATGTCTTAGTCTATGTCTTAGTCTATGTCTTAGTCTATGTCTTAGTCTATGTCTTAGTCTATGTCTTAGTCTATGTCTTAGTCTATGTCTTAGTCTATGTCTTAGTCTATGTCTTAGTCTATGTCTTAGTCTATGTCTTAGTCTATGTCTTAGTCTATGTCTTAGTCTATGTCTTAGTCTATGTCTTAGTCTATGTCTTAGTCTATGTCTTAGTCTATGTCTTAGTCTATGTCTTAGTCTATGTCTTAGTCTATGTCTTAGTCTATGTCTTAGTCTATGTCTTAGTCTATGTCTTAGTCTATGTCTTAGTCTATGTCTTAGTCTATGTCTTAGTCTATGTCTTAGTCTATGTCTTAGTCTATGTCTTAGTCTATGTCTTAGTCTATGTCTTAGTCTATGTCTTAGTCTATGTCTTAGTCTATGTCTTAGTCTATGTCTTAGTCTATGTCTTAGTCTATGTCTTAGTCTATGTCTTAGTCTATGTCTTAGTCTATGTCTTAGTCTATGTCTTAGTCTATGTCTTAGTCTATGTCTTAGTCTATGTCTTAGTCTATGTCTTAGTCTATGTCTTAGTCTATGTCTTAGTCTATGTCTTAGTCTATGTCTTAGTCTATGTCTTAGTCTATGTCTTAGTCTATGTCTTAGTCTATGTCTTAGTCTATGTCTTAGTCTATGTCTTAGTCTATGTCTTAGTCTATGTCTTAGTCTATGTCTTAGTCTATGTCTTAGTCTATGTCTTAGTCTATGTCTTAGTCTATGTCTTAGTCTATGTCTTAGTCTATGTCTTAGTCTATGTCTTAGTCTATGTCTTAGTCTATGTCTTAGTCTATGTCTTAGTCTATGTCTTAGTCTATGTCTTAGTCTATGTCTTAGTCTATGTCTTAGTCTATGTCTTAGTCTATGTCTTAGTCTATGTCTTAGTCTATGTCTTAGTCTATGTCTTAGTCTATGTCTTAGTCTATGTCTTAGTCTATGTCTTAGTCTATGTCTTAGTCTATGTCTTAGTCTATGTCTTAGTCTATGTCTTAGTCTATGTCTTAGTCTATGTCTTAGTCTATGTCTTAGTCTATGTCTTAGTCTATGTCTTAGTCTATGTCTTAGTCTATGTCTTAGTCTATGTCTTAGTCTATGTCTTAGTCTATGTCTTAGTCTATGTCTTAGTCTATGTCTTAGTCTATGTCTTAGTCTATGTCTTAGTCTATGTCTTAGTCTATGTCTTAGTCTATGTCTTAGTCTATGTCTTAGTCTATGTCTTAGTCTATGTCTTAGTCTATGTCTTAGTCTATGTCTTAGTCTATGTCTTAGTCTATGTCTTAGTCTATGTCTTAGTCTATGTCTTAGTCTATGTCTTAGTCTATGTCTTAGTCTATGTCTTAGTCTATGTCTTAGTCTATGTCTTAGTCTATGTCTTAGTCTATGTCTTAGTCTATGTCTTAGTCTATGTCTTAGTCTATGTCTTAGTCTATGTCTTAGTCTATGTCTTAGTCTATGTCTTAGTCTATGTCTTAGTCTATGTCTTAGTCTATGTCTTAGTCTATGTCTTAGTCTATGTCTTAGTCTATGTCTTAGTCTATGTCTTAGTCTATGTCTTAGTCTATGTCTTAGTCTATGTCTTAGTCTATGTCTTAGTCTATGTCTTAGTCTATGTCTTAGTCTATGTCTTAGTCTATGTCTTAGTCTATGTCTTAGTCTATGTCTTAGTCTATGTCTTAGTCTATGTGTAAGTCTATGTCTTAGTCTATGTCTTAGTCTACGTCTTAGTCTTTGTCTTAGTCTATGTCTTAGTCTATGTCTTAGTCTATGTCTTAGTCTATGTCTTAGTCTATGTCTTAGTCTATGTCTTAGTCTATGTCTTAGTCTATGTCTTAGTCTATGTCTTAGTCTATGTCTTAGTCTATGTCTTAGTCTATGTCTTAGTCTATGTCTTAGTCTATGTGTCTATGTCTTAGTCTATGTCTTCGTCTATGTCTTCGTCTATGTCTTAGTCTATGTCTTAGTCTATGTCTTAGTCTATGTCTTAGTCTATGTCTTAGTCTATGTATTAGTCTGTGTCTTAGTCTATGTCTTGGTCTATGTCTTAGTCTATGTCTTAGTCTATGTCTTAATCTATTTCTTAGTCTATGTTTTAGTCTATGTCTTAGTCTATGTCTTAGTCTATGCATTAGTCAGTGTCTTAGTCTATATATTAGTCTAAGTCCTAGTCTATGTCTTTGTCTAGAAAACATAATTTCACAAAAAAGGAACCCAAATCCAAACAAACAAAAGATTCAAGCAACAAACTTTCGAAAACTTCACCTAAATAAAAGACTTGTGTATAGATAGCTAAAAGTTTTGTAGTAATTGTATCTTAGACTATATCTTAGTCTATGTCTTAGCCGATGTATGTATTATTATATGATTTAATTTATGCCTTAGTTTCTGTTTATCTTCTTATCTCTTCTAGTACAATTATGTTATTAACAGTCTGCGGTTATGTAAATCAATGTCTGCCAATTCTCTTACATTTACATGACTATGTAAATCTACTTCATACTCATGTAAATTGGTTAAAGAATTTAAAATAAATTTAGTAGATTTGTTGAATTTTTTCCTTTAATTTTGTTTTCTGCTTCTGATATCTGACAATTTATTCCTCCCATTCCACCATCAATCATTTTATCAATTTAAAAATCAATTTTCTAAAAACTTTTTCGATTTTTTGTGAATGCTACAAAATACAAACATGCCAATGCCCCGATGTTATAGTTAGAGTTTGAATTTGTTCATTGTAATCTATTGACTTGTTAACGACATCTATGAAGGAATGTGAGTGCTGCTGCCGCAAGCACTGGGACACATTGATCGTATAACGAGTAGATCAGGCATAAAATGTTAAACAAATGACAAGGAGACCAAAGTCAGTGACAACCAAAAAATTAACAAAACATTTGGAAACAATCAAATAAATTGAAAATTTTTTGTCTAAAGAAATAGAAAATAGTTGTAGTTTTTTTTATTTTTTACAGCAAAAATAGAAAAACTTCTAAGCTGTTTAGATAATTCAACACTTGTTTCCTAAAAATTAGGTTTTCTTAAAAAAGATTTATATTTTTCATAATTTAAGTCATAAATCTGCTTATTGTTTGGTTCTAAATATCTGTAGTTTTTTTTTATACCAGCATACTTATCCCATTTAGAATACAAACTTTGTTTTTATTTAAAGCCATAAAACAACAACTAGAATTCTGGTTTCACTACGTTCTTACCTCCTCAATTCACGTCATATAACATTTTTTTGTATCTCTTAAACAGACTTTGACAATATTTGTAGAACGAAGCAAAAAAAAAAAATTTAAATAAACTAAACAAAAATAAAGTAAAATAAACATGTGACATAAGTACAATTTTTGTGTAGGTTTTGCAATAGCAATGTTTGTTTAATGCAGAAAGTCGACAGTTTGTTTCAAGAAAAGAGAGAAATGGGCAAAAAACTTTGTTGTTATTGTTGTTTCAAAGTGTCTAGTTTAGATTTCTTTTATTACGAAATAAAACTAAATTAAATGGAAATTTAAAATACTTAAAACAAGATTGTTTACAGAAGACATGACATAAATCATTGAACAAACAAAAGACCTAAGACAGAAACTCGGTTTCTGGCAAATTGTCATTTTACAACAACAAATTGTCAGTCGTAAAGTCGGACGAAGGAAATGAAGTTTTAAATAAATAATGAGGTTTAGCGAACATTAAGGCATAGACTAAGATATGGACAAAGACATGGATTAAGATAAATACATAGACATAGACTAAGACATTTACGAAGAAAAAGAGTAAGACATAGACTAAGACATAGACTAAGACATAGACTAAGACATAGACTAAGACATAGACTAAGACATAGACTAAGACATAGACTAAGACATAGACTAAGACATAGACTAAGACATAGACTAAGACATAGACTAAGACATAGACTAAGACATAGACTAAGACATAGACTAAGACATAGACTAAGACATAGACTAAGACATAGACTAAGACATAGACTAAGACATAGACTAAGACATAGACTAAGACATAGACTAAGACATAGACTAAGACATAGACTAAGACATAGACTAAGACATAGACTAAGACATAGACTAAGACATAGACTAAGACATAGACTAAGACATAGACTAAGACATAGACTAAGACATAGACTAAGACATAGACTAAGACATAGACTAAGACATAGACTAAGACATAGACTAAGACATAGACTAAGACATAGACTAAGACATAGACTAAGACATAGACTAAGACATAGACTAAGACATAGGCTAAGACATAGACTAAGACATAGACTAAGATATAGACTAAGACATAGACTAAGACATAGACTAAGACATAGACTAAGATATAGACTAAGACATAGACTAAGACATAGACTAAGACATAGACTAAGACATAGACTAAGACATAGACTAAGACATAGACTAAGACATAGACTAAGACATAGACTAAGACATAGACTAAGACATAGACTAAGACATAGACTAAGACATAGACTAAGACATAGACTAAGACATAGACTAAGACATAGACTAAGACATAGACTAAGACATAGACTAAGACATAGACTAAGACATAGACTAAGACATAGACTAAGACATAGACTAAGACATAGACTAAGACATAGACTAAGACATAGACTAAGACATAGACTAAGACATAGACTAAGACATAGACTAAGACATAGACTAAGACATAGACTAAGACATAGACTAAGACATAGACTAAGACATAGACTAAGACATAGACTAAGACATATACTAAGACATAGACTAAAACATAGACTAAGACATAGACTAAGACATAGACTAAGACATAGACTAAGACATAGACTAAGACATAGACTCAGACATAGACTCAGACATAGACTAAGACATAGACTAAGACATAGACTAAGACATAGACTTAGACATAGACTAAGACATAGACTAAGACATAGACTAAGACATAGACTAAGACATAGGCTAAGACATAGACTAAGACATAGACTAAGATATAGACTAAGACATAGACTAAGACATAGACTAAGATATAGACTAAGACATAGACTAAGACATAGACTAAGACATAGACTAAGACATAGACTAAGACATAGACTAAGACATAGACTAAGACATAGACTAAGACATAGGCTAAGACATAGACTAAGACATAGACTAAGATATAGACTAAGACATAGACTAAGACATAGACTAAGATATAGACTAAGACATAGACTAAGACATAGACTAAGACATAGACTAAGACATAGACTAAGACATAGACTAAGACATAGACTAAGACATAGACTAAGACATAGACTAAGACATAGACTAAGACATAGACTAAGACATAGACTAAGACATAGACTAAGACATAGACTAAGACATAGACTAAGACATAGACTAAGACATAGACTAAGACATAGACTAAGACATAGACTAAGACATAGACTAAGACATAGACTAAGACATAGACTAAGACATAGACTAAGACATAGACTAAGACATAGACTAAGACATAGACTAAGACATAGACTAAGACATAGACTAAGACATAGACTAAGACATAGACTAAGACATAGACTAAGACATAGACTAAGACATAGACTAAGACATAGACTAAGACATAGACTAAGACATAGACTAAGACATAGACTAAGACATAGACTAAGACATAGACTAAGACATAGACTAAGACATAGGCTAAGACATAGACTAAGACATAGACTAAGACATAGACTAAGACATAGACTAAGACATAGACTAAGACATAGACTAAGACATAGACTAAGACATAGACTAAGACATAGACTAAGACATAGACTAAGACATAGACTAAGACATAGACTAAGACATAGACTAAGACATAGACTAAGACATAGACTAAGACATAGACTGAGACATAGACTAAGACATAGACTAAGACATAGACTAAGACATAGACTAAAATATAGACTGAGACATACACTAAAACATAGACAATGCATTCACAAACCCATAAACTTGGAATTAACTCCAAACTATTTAAAATTTGCTGTTTATGAATTACTGAATTGTTTTGTTCTTTAAACAAAAGAGTTTGTTTCTTAAGTCTTTTGTTTGCTGGGACTTGAGTTCCTTTTTTGATGTGAAATTATGCTTTTTGTGTGTTATTATGACGTTCAGATACTGAAATATAGGCTAAGATATAGACATAAAATAAGACATTGATTAAGACATAAACTAAGACAAAGTCAAAGTCATTGTCAATAATCTTAGTCATTGCCAAATATCAAATCATTCTCAAAGTATTAGCAGGTGCAAGTCTTTATGATAGAGCAGGTCATTGGAAAACTACAAGTCATATTCAAACTTAAACTATTTTATAGACCAAGACATAAACTAAGAGCTAGACTAAATATTGACTAAGATATAGACTTAGGCATAGCCTTAGACATAGACTTTCAAACTAAGTAATAATTCCAAACTCATATTTATAGTTTAAGTCATTCGTTTGCTGAAATGTTTTGTTCCTTAACAAAAGTTTATTGCTTAAGTCTTTCATTTGCTTGAACTTTATTTGTTTTTCTAGTGATGTTGTTGTGGAATAATAATATTTTCTATGTTTCTTGGTACTTTCCAAAAAAATTTATGAGCTTTAATAAATTTCGTGTAGTTAGTTTTGTAATCTTATATTGTCTCGGAATTTTTAGAGCCTGAAAAACTTTCTCACCATTTGTTATTTGGTATTTATTATAAGAGATTAGTTTTCTATGCCATATTTATTTATCTGTTTAATGCTGAGAACTGTTTTTCTTTTTTGTAAATTTTACTATAAACAAATGCAATTTATTTAAGCTGCTTAGATAGTCGAGCATTAAATCAAGAGTTTTTTTTAGAGTTAAATTTTTTGAGATTTTCAAGGCAAAAAATGAAATTTTATGGCCAGTGTTTTTGTTGGTTCCAGTAGTGACCTTACTTGGTGGTGCGTGTCTGCACACTTTAAGCATATTTAATTTTTCTTCCGTTTTTTTTTTAAGTTTTTACACGCATAACGGTCGCTTAGACTAAACTAAAAATTTACATTAGAATGTGGTGCATTTTAAGTCTTGAGTTCCTGGACCATTAGTATAAGAAGAAGAAGAAGAAAACAAACCATTCGTTTGAGAATTGAAGTTAAAGAAGAGCGTTAAGAAAAACACCAGCTAAACTGAATGGCTAGAGGCCGATTGGCAATTTGAAAAATGTTTTATTTTGCGACACATGAATGCATTGATCATGAGCATGCAACCAACTTAAAAAGATAATACGCACTAACTTTAAGTTTACCTTACCTCCTGACCACAAACACCACCACTCCCCCGATTTCCCAGTTGTTTTGCTTACGGCCTGTCCTAATGGAAATCCTGTTTCAGTTTATAGATTTCTTATATAAATATTTTTTTTTGCTCCCAGTTGTTGGTTTTAGTTTAAAATAAACGTGTGTAAATAGTTTATGAAAAAAAACTAGGAATGAGTTTTTCCTTTTGGAAGACGTGATTTTATTTCTTATGTTTGTTAAGTAATTTCATATCTTTTTCTTAAGATTTTGTCTTCAAGGCTTATGTTGCTTTGCTTTGGTTTGGTTTAGTTTGTTTTCTTTCATATTTTTTATCTTTTGTATTTCACTTATTAGAAGTGACCAAGTAGTTCGAGATGTTGGCCTAAGATTTTTATCTCAAGCTTAAGCATTTTAAGATTTATGCAATTTTAAATTGATAATTCTGCTTTAGCAGATGGAAAAGACGAGATGTGTCATTAAGTTAAAATCTGAGATTTTCGCTTAAGTCTGGGAATGTTTGAAATGAAACCAAAAACTTAGGAAAGTCTTATCTGAAGATTGCGAAAAGCTGCTAAGATTTCTATTAATTTCATGGCTATAGGGTATCTCCAAGTCATTTTAAATCAATAGATCCTTTACTTAGTTCTTAGCCAAAGTTATCTATTTCCTAGACAATTTGTTTAAGACAATTTCAAACAATTATTTTCAATTTGAAATTTTTTAAAGAAAATTTATAGCCTTGAAGCTTGAAAGCAGATACTAAGCTAAAGTATAAAGCTTATAAAAAACACATTTATATACACACGTTTTTATAAAAATTTATTTGAATTCCGAATTAACATTTTCTGTTTTAAACTTAACCTCTTTGGTCCCAGAACACATACAAAAAACTCCTTTGTTTTGGCTTCTTTACTTTAGTAAAAGAAACATACACAATTTGTCTTTGGTAAAAATTTTCCAATTTCTTTAACTCAAAATTTCCTTTAACTACCATAAAATCTCTATACCAATAATTTCCTCTATAACTCATATAAATATTTTTTTTCGTTTAAGCCATTGTTTTCATTATTCCTTTTCCAATTCTCACATCTTTTCCCATTCAATCTTTAAACCATTTTTTGATTTTATTTCACAAGTGCAGACATTTATTTAAATTTTGCCTCATTTTTCTTTCGACACTTTCGACTTGATTGTAAATTCGAATTTGAATTTGTGACTCCAACACAACAACACCAATTCAACAGCTTGTTTCGCCATTGTTCTGTCCATTGTTGGACATTGTAGCTGGCGATTATCTTTTTCTAAATGTTGTCAATTTTGTCCATGTATAAGACTTAAGGCCAATAAACAGGAAATATTGAATTGTTTATTGTTATGGTTGTGGAGTTTGAAAGATGTTAAAAATGATTCCTGCTATTGAAAAGTTAATTTATATTAGAGGTTTCATTGTCTTGATAAGTTTTAAGCGGACATTTGAGTGAAGTTTGTGGCTTGAGTCTTTTGTATTTGCAGTAAAACAACTTTATTAGCAAAGAAGTTAAAATCATCTGTATTTGCAGAATTATATGTAAATGTCTAAACAATGTCTTAGTCTTTGTTTATGGCTTTGTTTATGTCTTCGTATAATTGTCATTCACAAAAAAATGAAGTCCAAGTCCATACAAACGAAAGATTTTATCAATTAACTTTCGTCAAAAAACAAAACGAAAGACTGAAGCAACAAACTTTGATTTAAGATTCTATCATAAAGTACGCCTATGTCTTAGTTTATGTCTTAGTCTATGTCTTAGTCTATGTCTTAGTCTATGTCTTAGTCTATGTCTTAGTCTATGTCTTAGTCTATGTCTTAGTCTATGTCTTAGTCTATGTCTTAGTCTATGTCTTAGTTTATGTCTATGTCTTAGTTTATGTCTTAGTTTGTGTCTTACTCTATGTCTAAGACTATATCTTAGTCTATATCTTAGTCTATGTCTTAGTCTATGTCTTAGTCTATGTCTTAGTCTATGTCTTAGTCTATGTCTTAGTCTATGTCTTAGTCTATGTCTTAGTCTATGTCTTAGTCTATGTCTTAGTATATGTCTTAGTCTATGTCTTAGTCTATGTCTTACTCAATGTCTTAGTCTATGTCTTAGTCTATGTTAGTCTATGTCTTAGTCTATGTCTTAGTCTATGTCTTAGTCTATGTCTTAGTCTATGTCTTAGTCTATGTCTTAGTCTATGTCTTAGTCTATGTCTTAGTCTATGTCTTAGTCTATGTCTTAGTCTATGTTTTAGTCTATGTCTTAGTCTATGTCTTAGTCCATGTCTTAGTCTATGTCTTAGTCTATGTCTTAGTCTAGGTCTTAGTCTATGTCTAAGTCTATGTCTTAGTCTTAGTCTATGTCTTAGTTTATGTCTTAGTCTATGTCTTAGTTTATGTCTTAGTCTATGTCTTAGTCTATGTCTTAGTCTATGTCTTAGTCTATGTCTTAGTCTATGTCTTAGTCTATGTCTTAGTCTATGTCTTAGTCTATGTCTTAGTCTATGTCTTAGTCTATGTCTTAGTCTATGTCTTAGTCTATGTCTTAGTCTATGTCTTAGTCTATGTCTTAGTCTATGTCTTAGTCTATGTCTTAGTCTATGTCTTAGTCTATGTCTTAGTCTATGTCTTAGTCTATGTCTTAGTCTATGTCTTAGTCTATGTCTTAGTCTATGTCTTAGTCTATGTCTTAGTCTATGTCTTAGTCTATGTCTTAGTCTATGTCTTAGTCTATGTCTTAGTCTATGTCTTAGTCTATGTCTTAGTCTATGTCTTAGTCTATGTCTTAGTCTATGTCTTAGTCTATGTCTTAGTCTATGTCTTAGTCTATGTCTTAGTCTATGTCTTAGTCTATGTCTTAGTCTATGTCTTAGTCTATGTCTTAGTCTATGTCTTAGTCTATGTCTTAGTCTATGTCTTAGTCTATGTCTTTGTCTATGTTTTAGTCTATGTCTTAGTCTATGTCTTAGTCTATGTCTTAGTCTATGTCTTAGTCTATGTCTTAGTCTATGTCTTAGTCTATGTCTTAGTCTATGTCTTAGTCTATGTCTTAGTCTATGTCTTAGTCTGTGTCTTAGTCTATGTCTTAGTCTATGTCTTAGTCTATGTCTTAGTCTATGTCTTAGTCTATGTCTTAGTCTATGTCTTAGTCTATGTCTTAGTCTATGTCTTAGTCTATGTCTTAGTCTATGTCTTAGTCTTAGTCTATGTCTTAGTTTATGTCTTAGTCTATGTCTTAGTTTATGTCTTAGTCTATGTCTTAGTCTATGTCTTAGTCTATGTCTTAGTCTATGTCTTAGTCTATGTCTTAGTCTATGTCTTAGTCTATGTCTTAGTCTATGTCTTAGTCTATGTCTTAGTCTATGTCTTAGTCTATGTCTTAGTCTATGTCTTAGTCTATGTCTTAGTCTATGTCTTAGTCTATGTCTTAGTCTATGTCTTAGTCTATGTCTTAGTCTATGTCTTAGTCTATGTCTTAGTCTATGTCTTAGTCTATGTCTTAGTCTATGTCTTAGTCTATGTCTTTGTCTATGTCTTAGTCTATGTCTTAGTCTATGTCTTAGTCTATGTCTTAGTCTATGTTTTAGTCTATGTCTTAGTCTATGTCTTAGTCTATGTCTTAGTCTATGTCTTAGTCTATGTCTTAGTCTATGTCTTAGTCTATGTCTTAGTCTATGTCTTAGTCTATGTCTTAGTCTATGTCTTAGTCTATGTCTTAGTCTATGTCTTAGTCTATGTCTTAGTCTATGTCTTAGTCTATGTCTTAGTCTATGTCTTAGTCTATGTCTTAGTCTATGTCTTAGTCTATGTCTTAGTCTATGTCTTAGTCTATGTCTTAGTCTATGTCTTAGTCTATGTCTTAGTCTATGTCTTAGTCTATGTCTTAGTCTATGTTTTAGTCTATGTCTTAGTCTATGTCTTAGTCTATGTCTTAGTCTATGTCTTAGTCTATGTCTTAGTCTATGTCTTAGTCTATGTCTTAGTCTATGTCTTAGTCTATGTCTTAGTCTATGTCTTAGTCTATGTCTTAGTCTATGTCTTAGTCTATGTCTTAGTCTATGTCTTAGTCTATGTCTTAGTCTATGTCTTAATCTATTTCTTAGTCTATTTCTGAGTCATTGTTTTAATATTTAAATGTTTACCTTAATAAGTTAATTTGACAACAAAAGATTCATTCAACTCCAAACAAACGAAAGACTTAAGCAACAAACTTTTGTTAGAGAGCAAAAAACTTCATCTTAATTAAAGACTTAAACATAAAACTTGGTTTTGGTATTAATGAAAATTTGTCAGTATTTAGGCCCTGGACTCTGTCTTAGTGTTTAAGACCCGATCTTAATCTATGTCTCGTATTTTACTTAGGTCTGTGTCTCAGTTTAATTTTTAACTTAAGCCAAGGTCTATGTCATATATGACTTATTCTGTGTTTATGTTTTATCCCACATTTTTAGGTTAGTCTTGGGGTAAGCCTCTATCCTTGGGGTAAGCCTCTATCTTATTCAAAGTTTGCATTAGAATTGATAAAAAAAAGAAGAAAAATTCTATGGAAAACAATTTACCATGAAAAGCTTATATAGAAATTTTGATGTCATTTTCAAAAAAAAAAATTGAAACCATAATTTTTTCTTATATCTTATTTAACTTAAATAACGATTATTATTTATAAGTCCTTTTAAGTGTTCGGCTATAGTTGGCGCATTTTTTGCTAAGTCTTTACCCACAATATGACAAACCTCCAAACGAAAGACATTTTAATTAATTTTTCATTTAAGAAATATGACCAATAATACCATATAAGGGATTTCTTGTCTTTTAACAACTCTGAAACTAGAGATATAGTTATATTTATCATTTTAGTTTAAAAAAATATTAAACCAACAACAACGACTATTTTAAAAGAGTCTTTAGTGGCAGTAAGTTTGTTAAGTTGTCATTAACAATTTAATTAATTACAATCATTTTCTTATAATTTAATCGTAGAGGCAATTCATTTGGAGTTGTAAGAGTTGTATATTAAAAAATAAGCAAGAAAACATAGAAATATCCTCTTCAGTTAAAGAGTTTAAGAAGATTTTGTGTTCAAACTGTTTATTAACATCAAGAGTTTTAAGACTTTTATTCCATACAACATTTTGTGAACTGCTTAGATATTTTTGAAAATGAAAAATCTTGTGGAAATATTTATGACAATACTCTTGTCTTGTCAAAATTTAAGGTGTGTTTTAAAAATCTTGCCTTTTTCTTTTAAAGTTTGGGAATCTAGCGATTTGATTTAAAAATTCCGGCATTTAAAAGTAATTAAGTTGTTTTATCTTTTACTTTTAAGATAAAATTTAAACAAAACAAAATTATGGCATTTTCTTGCCCAATTCATTGGCTATAAATGATAATTATGACAAATTAAACAGTTAAGAAAAATTTTCTAATTATTTACATTTATGGACACTTTAAATAATTTCAATTATTTGTTGACTTGCCAAGACATTCTCTTAAGCCTCAGGAATTGTAACATGTCTGCATAAATTGTCTGGGCCGATAAACACGATGATACGTTCCGCAATGTCAATAACTAAGACGAAGAAGAAAGACTAACAATTAGCTAGACGGTCGGTCTCTCTTAGTCATAGATTTCCTCTCATTTAACATTTAAATGACTTCTAGGTTTTGTTAGAAGTCCTAACAAAAGTTATGACAACCATAAAACTTAATATTAATGACGGGTATCATCTCTAGAATGTCTCATTAAACTCATCATCATCAACATTATTCTTGTGGCTACTCCGTTACTTAATGTCATATAGGCCCCAGGAACGCTTCACATTTCATCTTCAATCATTTGTATGCCATATTTATAGTTATTAAGTGGTAATTAAGTTAGATCCATAGCAATAATGATATATCTATGGTCATAATTATTAACACAAAAATAGTTCGTACTTAACTAAAAAATATTTTCTGTTTGCATTTTTAGTCTTAGTTTGTTGCCAATTAGTTTAAAGATTTCGCTTTACCAGTTATTTTTTAATGGCATAAATATTAAGTGACGATTCTGGGAAGGAAAACAATTTAATTATAGGATTCTTGGAGGTATTCTCAGAAAGCGAATTAAATCACTAACTAAGCTTTTCTTTAAAATATTCCTAGGGAATTTAATTAAGTTAATGAACAGAAGAATATTAAAAAGAAGCACTCAATGAGATCTAATCTTATATAGACTAAAATAAAAGCTAAGACATTAACTAACATTTAGACTAAACACATATTTTGATATAAAAAAAAACCATGAACTAAGACAAAGACTATGACATAAACTAATAAACAAACTATGAAAAATGCTAAGACATAGACTTAGATACTAACATATAGTCTAACACATATAAATTGAACAAGTATATAAATAATAAACCAAAGTTTGTTGTTAAAGTCTTTTAAATAGGAGAAGTGCTTTGATGCCTAACAAAGTTTGTAGCTTAAGTCTTTTGTTTGAACTTGAGTTCCTTTCTTGTGTATGTATAAAAACTTTGTCCACGGACATTTTTTCTATAGAAAAATTTTCATTAGAAAAATTTTCGTTAAAAAAATTTTTCTATAGAAAAATTTTCGATAAAAAAATTTTTCTATAGAAAAATTTTCGTTAAAAAAATTTTTCTATAGAAAAATTTTCGTTAAAAAAATTTTTCTATAGAAAAATTTTCGTTAAAAAAATTTTTCTATAGAAAAATTTTCGTTAAAAAAATTTTTCTATAGAAAAATTTTCGTTAAAAAAATTTTTCTATAGAAAAATTTTCGTTAAAAAAATTTTTCTATAGAAAAATTTTCGTTAAAAAAATTTTTCTATAGAAAAATTTTCGTTAAAAAAATTTTTCTATAGAAAAATTTTCGTTAAAAAAATTTTTCTATAGAAAAATTTTCGTTGAAAAAATTTTTCTATAGAAAAATTTTCGTTAAAAAAATTTTTCTATAGAAAAATTTTCGTTAAAAAAATTTTTCTATAGAAAAATTTTCGTTAAAAAAATTTTTCTATAGAAAAATTTTCGTTAAAAAAATTTTTCTATAGAAAAATTTTCGTTAAAAAAATTTTTCTATAGAAAAATTTTCGTTAAAAAAATTTTTCTATAGAAAAATTTTCGTTAAAAAAATTTTTCTATAGAAAAATTTTCGTTAAAAAAATTTTTCTATAGAAAAATTTTCGTTAAAAAAATTTTTCTATAGAAAAATTTTCGTTAAAAAAATTTTTCTATAGAAAAATTTTCGTTAAAAAAATTTTTCTATAGAAAAATTTTCGTTAAAAAAATTTTTCTATAGAAAAATTTTCGTTAAAAAAATTTTTCTATAGAAAAATTTTCGTTAAAAAAATTTTTCTTTAGAAAAATTTTCGTTAAAAAAATTTTTTCATAGAAAAATTTTCGTTAAAAAAATTTTTCTACAGAAAAATTTTCGTTAAAAAAATTTTTCTATAGAAAAATTTTCGTTAAAAAAATTTTTCTATAGAAAAATTTTCGTTAAAAAAATTTTTCTATAGAAAAATTTTCGTTAAAAAATTTTTCTATAGAAAAATTTTCGTTAAAAAAATGTTTCTATAGAAAAACTTTCGTTAAAAAAATGGTTTTATAGAAAAACTTTCGTTAAACAAATTTTTCTATAGAAAAACTTTCGTTAAACAAATTTTTCTATAGAAAAAAAATTTTTCTGTGGAAAAACTTTCGTTAAAAATTTTTTCTATAGAAATATAGAAAATTTTTCTATGTTAAAAAAAATTTTCTATAGAAAAATTTTCGTTAAAAAAATTTTTCTATAGAAAAATTTTCGTTAAAAAATTTTTCTATAGAAAAATTTTAGTTAAAAAAATTTTTGTATAGAAAAAAAATTTTTCTATAGAAAAACTTTCGTTAAAAAAATTTTTCTATAGAAAAACTTTCGTTAAAAAAATTTTTCTATAGATATATAGAAAATTTTTCTATAGAAAAATTTTCGTTAAAAAAATTTTTTATAGAAAAATTTTCGTTAAAAAAATTTTTCTGTAGAAAAATTTTCGTTAAAAAATTTTTTTTATAGAAAAATTGTATTTAAAAATTTTTTTTTAGAAAAATTTTCGTTAGAAAAATTTTTCCATAGAAAAATTTTCGTTAAAAAAATTTTTGTATAGAAAAAAAATTTTTCTATAGAAAAACTTTCGTTAAAAAAATTTTTCTATAGAAAAACTTTCGTTAAAAAAATTTGTCTATAGATATATAGAAAATTTTTCTATAGAAAAATTTTCGTTAAAAAAATTTTTTATAGAAAAATTTTCGTTAAAAAAATTTTTCTGTAGAAAAATTTTCGTTAAAAAATTTTTTTTATAGAAAAATTTTATTTAAAAATTTTTTTTTAGAAAAATTTTTGTTAAAAAAATTTTTCCATAGAAAAATTTTCGTTAAAAAAATTTTTGTATAGAAAAAAAAATTTTCTATAGAAAAACTTTCGTTAAAAAAATTTTTCTATAGAAAAACTTTCGTTAAAAAAATTTTTCTATAGAAAAATTTTCGTTAAAAAAATTTTTTATAGAAAAATTTTCGTTAAAAAAATTTTTCTGTAGAAAAATTTTCGTTAAAAAATTTTTTTTATAGAAAAATTTTATTTAAAAATTTTTTTTTAGAAAAATTTTCGTTAAAAAAATTTTTCCATAGAAAAATTTTCGTTAAAAAAATTTTTCTATAGAAAAATTTTCGTTAAAAAAATTTTTCTATAGAAAAATAGAAAAAATAGAAATATAGAAAAATTTTCGTTAAAAAAATTTTTCTATAGAAAAATTTTCGTTAAAAAAATTTTTCTATAGAAAAATTTTCGTTGAAAAATTTTCTATAGAAAAATTTTCTATAGAAGAATTTTTGTCAAAAAAAAATTTTCTGTAGAAAAATTTTCACTAAAAAAGTTTTTGTATACAAAAAATTTTTTTATACAACAATTTTCGTAAAAAATTTTCTTCTACACAAAAATTTTCGTTAACAAATTTTTTGTATACAAAAATTTTCGTTACATTATATTTTCTATAGAAAAATTTTCTTTAAAAAATTTCTTAACAAAATTATTTTTATTGAAAAATTTCTTAACGAAAATTTTTCTATAGAAAACTATTTTTTTTAAATGAAAGGAAGATAATTTTTTAATTCAGTTTTAATGAAAATTTTATAATAAAATTCTAAAGAAAAATCTTTGTTCTTAAAAATTTCTTAAAAAATTTAATAGCGAAAATTTTTGAATAAAATAAATTTTTATATTGTAAATTTTTCTAAACAACAAACTCTTTAGCAAATCAATTCCTATGTAGAAAATGTAAACTAATGATATCCTTTTTTTCTTTTCATTTCAGGTATGTAATTTTTTTTTGCTTCAAAAGTTAAAAAATAACTCCTAAACTTTGACTGAGAAAACGGGGCAGTTTCTGATTTCTCTAACATTTGGTATAAAGACATCTTTTACTTAGATTTATAATTTTCGACGTGTTTTTAACTTTTTTTTTAATGTTTCGCCAATTTCCAACAGAAGTTTTGAAAAATATGTAAAAATTTAAAAAAATTATCAATATTTCAATTCCTAAAATTTCTGGTTTCTGAAAAAATTTTAATTTCTTCACAATAATTTATTGATTTATTGAAAAATATTAAAGAAATATTTAAAATTTTAATGAAAAATCGCAAAAACCACAAGAAGTGTTAATAACAGTCATTAATTTTGCGGGAATATTACCAAGAAAAACGAAAGACTTAAGCAACAAACGTGAAGATTGAAATATTTCCCAACTTTTAACAAAAAAAGAAAACAACAACGAACAAACACACCAACTCTTAAATATGGCTTTATTTCCCTCTTCATCACGACCGCGTAGTCTTATGGAACAGCTATTGGCGCGTAAAATTGAAGCTGCTGCACAATCCGTTACTGGGCCAGGTGGTACACGGTTGCGCCGCACTGATTCATTAGACTCCACCAGTAGTATTGGGTCATTGGGGTCGCTAATATTGGGTGATGATGTATGCCGCTGTGATGATTGCCTGCTGGGCATTGTCGATTTGTATGTGATCAGTCCAGAGGCCAGCAAGAAAAAGGTAAGAGAAACTAGAAAAGCTACTAGAGACATATTTAAAGCTATAACAGCTTCAACAATTGATTGACTTAAACAAGATATTTTACTAATTACTGGCTAATTACTGAGACCCCAACTAAATCTTGGTGTCTCCTCCCATTAAAATAAATAGTTTTCTTGTGGTGTTCCTACTCATTCAACGGCCATTTACATGGTCAGCCAACATATAAGACACGGCAGGTTGTCATGTTTAAGCAGAGCAACTAAATAAAGCCACAAAGTTTAAGGCAAAAGTGATACCAAAACTCAAGTGTTTCTATTTAAAACAGAGATAGATCTTTAGCAGGAAAAAAGTCCTAGAGTTTATCAGTGGGTGATCATTAATCATGGTCTATATATTTATATGTATCTATACAAGACACATTTTGTGGCAAGTCCAAAAAACAGCTGCAGGCTGTCTTGAGACTTAACCATGATGTCATTTTATTTAAATACATTTTTTATTTTCCTAAAAAGAAAATGCTACACTTTATTTAGTATAACTAGAGTATTTCTCTAATTCAACCAACAAGTGTTCGCTGTCCTGGAGAGATTTGTGAATTGAAAATGTTTGAAATAACTGAAACTGTCAAAAAGAATGTCAAATGAATTATATTAAGAAGAAAGTGTAAACTATAAGGAATTCAAAAAAAAAAAGACATATTTGTCTTAGTCTATGTCTTAGTCTATGTCTTAGTCTATGTCTTAGTCTATGTCTTAGTCTATGTCTTAGTCTATGTCTTAGTCTATGTCTTAGTCTATGTCTTAGTATATGTCTTAGTCTATGTCTTAGTCTTTGTCTTAGTCTATATCTTAGTCTATGTCTTAGTCTATGTCTTAGTCTATGTCTTAGTCTATGTCTTAGTCTATGTCTTAGTCTATGTCTTAGTCTATGTCTTAGTCTATGTCTTAGTCTATGTCTTAGTCTATGTCTTAGTCTATGTCTTAGTCTATGTCTTAGTCTATGTCTTAGTCTATGCTTAGTCTATGTCTTAGTCTATGTCTTAGTCTATGTCTTAGTCTATGTCTTAGTCTACGTCTTAGTCTATGTCTTAGTCTATGTCTTAGTCTATGTCTTAGTCTATGTCTTAGTCTATGTCTTAGTCTATGTCTTAGTATATGTCTTACTCTATGTCTTAGTCTATGTCTTAGTCTATGTCTTAGTCTATGTCTTAGTCTATGTCTTAGTCTATGTCTTAGTCTATGTCTTAGTCTATGTCTTAGTATATGTCTTACTCTATGGCTTAGTCTATGTCTTAGTCTATGTCTTAGTCTATGTCTTACTCTATGTCTTAGTCTATGTCTTAGTCTATGTCTTAGTCTATGTCTTAGTCTTTGTCTTAGTCTATGTCTTAGTCTATGCTTAGTCTATGTCTTAGTCTATGTCTTAGTATATGTCTTAGTCTATGTCTTAGTCTATGTCTTAGTCTTTGTCTTAGTCTATATCTTAGTCTATGTCTTAGTCTATGTCTTAGTCTATGTCTTAGTCTATGTCTTAGTCTATGTCTTAGTCTATGTCTTAGTCTATGTCTTAGTCTATGTCTTAGTCTATGTCTTAGTCTATGTCATAGTCTATGCTTAGTCTATGTCTTAGTCTATGTCTTAGTCTATGTCTTAGTCTATGTCTTAGTCTACGTCTTAGTCTATGTCTTAGTCTATGTCTTAGTCTATGTCTTAGTCTATGTCTTAGTCTATGTCTTAGTCTATGTCTTAGAATATGTCTTACTCTATGTCTTAGTCTATGTCTTAGTCTATGTCTTAGTCTATGTCTTAGTCTATGTCTTAGTCTATGTCTTAGTCTATGTCTTAGTCTATGTCTATGTCTTAGTCTATGTCTATGTCTTAGCCTATGTCTTAGTCTATGTCTTAGTCTATGTCTTAGTCTATGTCTTAGTCTATGTCTTAGTCAATGTCTTAGTCTATATCTTAGTCTATGTCTTAGTCTATGTCTTAGTCTATGTCATAGTCTATGTCTTAGTCTATGTCTTAGTCTACGTCTTAGTCTATGTCTTAGTCTATGTCTTAGTCTATGTCTTAGTCTATGTCTTAGTCTATGTCTTAGTCTATGTCTTAGTCTATGTCTTAGTCTATGTCTTAGTCTATGTCTTAGTCTATGTCTTAGTCTATGTCTTAGTCTATGTCTTAGTCTATGTCTTAGTCTATGTCTTAGTCTTTGTCTTAGTCTATGTCTTAGTCTATGTCTTAGTCTATGTCTTAGTCTATGTCTTAGTCTATGTCTTAGTCTATGTCTTAGTCTATGTCTTAGTCTATGTCTTAGTCTATGTCTTAGTCTATGTCTTAGTCTATGTCTTAGTCTATGTCTTAGTCTATGTCTTAGTCTTTGTCTTAGTCTATGTCTTAGTATATGTCTTACTCTATGTCTTACTCTATGTCTTAGTCTATGTCTTAGTCTATGTCTTAGTCTTTGTCTTAGTCTATGTCTTAGTCTATGTCTTAGTCTATGTCTTAGTCTATGTCTTAGTCTATGTCTTAGTCTATGTCTTAGTCTATGTCTTAGTATATGTCTTACTCTACGTCTTAGTCTATGTCTTAGTCTATGTCTTAGTATATGTCTTACTCTATGTCTTAGTCTATGTCTTAGTCTATGTCTTAGTCTTTGTCTTAGTCTATGTCTTAGTCTATGTCTTAGTCTATGTCTTAGTCTATGTCTTAGTCTATGTCTTAGTCTATGTCTTAGTATATGTCTTACTCTATATCTTAGTCTATGTCTTAGTCTATGTCTTAGTCTTTGTCTTAGTCTATGTCTTAGTCTATGTCTTAGTCTATGTCTTAGTCTATGTCTTAGTCTATGTCTTAGTCTAAGTCTTAGTCTATGTCTTAGTCTTTGTCTTAGTCTATGTCTTAGTCTATGTCTTAGTCTATGTCTTAGTCTATGTCTTAGTCTATGTCTTAGTCTATGTCTTAGTATATGTCTTACTCTATGTCTTAGTCTATGTCTTAGTCTATGTCTTAGTATATGTCTTACTCTATGTCTTAGTCTATGTCTTAGTCTATGTCTTAGTCTATGTCTTAGTCTTTGTCTTAGTCTATGTCTTAGTCTATGTCTTAGTCTATGTCTTAGTCTATGTCTTAGTCTATGTCTTAGTCTATGTCTTAGTATATGTCTTACTCTATATCTTAGTCTATGTCTTAGTCTATGTCTTAGTCTTTGTCTTAGTCTATGTCTTAGTCTATGTCTTAGTCTATGTCTTAGTCTATGTCTTAGTCTATGTCTTAGTCTATGTCTTAGTCTATGTCTTAGTCTATGTCTTAGTCTATGTCTTAGTCTATGTCTTAGTCTATGTCTTAGTCTATGTCTTAGTCTATGTCTTAGTCTATGTCTTAGTCTATGTCTTAGTCTATGTCTTAGTCTATGTCTTAGTCTATGACTTAGTCTATGTCTTAGTCTATGTCTTAGTCTATGTCTTAGTCTATGTCTTAGTCTATGTCTTACTTTATGTCTTAGTCTATGTCTAGTCTATATCTTAGTCTATGTCATAGTCTATGTCATAGTCTATGTCTTAGTCTTTGCCTTAGTCTATGTTTTAGTCTATTAGGTATGTGATGGACATTTTTCGTTTTCAAATCGATCGATTTCAGACATATTTTTTTAGCTAATTTTCGGTTAATTCCCCAAAAAAATTAAAATTTTGGCTTTAATCCTTTTGACTGATATTTTATCTTTCATTTGGTTTGAATTTTTTGGGAAAATAACCGAAAATTATCTCAAAAGTATATCTGAAATCGATCGATTTGAAAACGATCGTTTTCCATCACATACCTGTATGTCTTAGTCTATGTCTTCGTCTATATCTTAGTTTTTTTTTTAGTCTATGTCTAAGTTTATGTCTTAGTTTATGTCTTAGCCTTTGTCTTACTCTATGTCTTAGTCTATGTCTTCGTATATATATTAGTCTATGTCTTAGCCCATTTCTTATTCTATGTCTAAGTTTATGTCTTAGTCTATGTCTTAGTCTTTGTCTTAGTCTATGTCTTAGTCTATGTCTTAGTCTATATCTTAGTCTATGTCTACGTCTTAGTCTGTGTATTTGTCTATGGCTTAGTATATGTCTTTGTCTATGTGTTGGTCTATGTGTTAGTCTATGTCTTACACTAAGATATAGACTTAAATATAGACTAAGACGTAGGTAAAGACATATGTATACCAAAAATAAAACTTAGACTAAAGCATATATACCAAATTCTAGTCTTTTTATTCCTCTTTTCGTTGGTATATAACATATTCTTGTCGTCTTAATTTTCTTTCAAATGTCAACTGATTAAAATGTTTTACTTCTTTAATCTTTGAACAAATTTTGCCATTTGTAAATAATAATTTTAACAACTAATTAACCTGTGTTTGGCCCTGCCACCACACAATGTTGCAAACATTGTATATTCATTCTCTGCTTCCTACTTCTGTTAAGGAGTGTCTGTGGCGCGTTGGTTTAACACTTGGCAAATTATAACTTTAAAAACGTAAACTTAATCGCTTGTCTGCAACATCAACAGACAACCAGAGGCAGTAACTGTGGAAGCGTATAGCGAGCGTATATTGCTCTCAAAGTTAATGCGCATGTATGTGTCAGTTTGTGGCAGCAGCAACAAGTCAAGTGTTGTAAGTCAAAGTTGTTGGATAATAATAATGTTGAAAAGATAATAAGTAAGATTTCATTGTGTTTAATTTTTAAGTGGTTGTAAGAAAGGGGTGAAGGTAGGGTATGAAGAAGTTGTGTATATATTTAAGTAGTAGTAGAAAAAAGTGGCACAAATTGAAAATCATTTTTAAATGTAATAATTGTTAAAGAGTTATTTTTTTATAGAAAATATTAATAACTCTTAAGATTAGAGTATATCTTTGTCAATGTCTTAGGCTATGTTTAGTATTTATTTATTTACATATGTCTTACTATACATATGTACCTTGAAGTAATATATTTAGGTCGAAATCTAGCTCTTCTTTATAGAAAACTCCGTATATGTGTACAAGAGGGCAATGAAGTTTGAAACATATAAATTTTTTCTTATTTATAAAAATAATTTATGATCCTCTAAATCTTTTTAATTAAACATATTTTCCTTGTCTGCCCCCTAGATAGCAACAATATATTATTTTTGTCAGTTCCATCATTTTGGCTAATAAATAAAACCAATTTTTTTCCTTTAAATTATCAATTGATTTAGGAGGCTCAAAGCATTTTTTCGCTAGCCAAAAACATTAAATCATTAAAATATTATTTATAATAGTTTAAATTCCCATAATAACAATTCGATACAAGAAGCTCTTAAACATTAACATAAATTTTGCATACGAACATGTTTAAACAAGTGCCTACCTTGTTTTTTTGCCAAAGCCCCCCAATAACCCAAATAGAAAAATTGGATAAAAAAAAAATAAAACAGAAATATCTGCTCATATAACACAAGCAATTAAATTTATGGACGAACACAACAAACAAACGACTTAAGCCAAGAAAGCAAAAGAAATCTATATGGAAGGACGAATGGATGAATGGAGGGACAGACGGGCGGGGAGTGTTTTGGACCTGGAAGCTTAGCTTAGAGCTAGTGTTAGTTGTATGCTAAATATCATTGAACAACATTGAAATGTTTTTAACGACCACCATGACTAGCACCTTCTGTGGTAACCTCCTGCCGTTTTCTTAACTTTTTCTTTTATTTTTTCATTTATGCGGTAACAAAAATACTCCTTCTGTAGCACCTACGAATGTATTTATAGTTTTTTCTCTCTATAGAGGTTCCTTATATGAAGTTGAGCTTAAAAATAAAATTTTTGTAATTTTCTTGTAAAGCCGCTCTCTATAAATTCCCATTGACATTTCAAATGGAACAAATTCATTTACATTTCGTATACGAATTACTTTTTGCAATATTTGTGGCTGGCCCATTTACTATTTTTTGTTGTTGTGGCTCGATTTCTAGCAGCAACTGTTAAATGGGGAGTGGATTACATTTCAGGCGCCACATAATACGCAGTCAATGTTGCAAGAGGACACACGCAAAAAACTTAAATAGTGAAAAATAAACAATTCCTTAGGTCTAATTAAAAGAACTAAAATATAAATAAAACTTAGGTATAATGCAAATAGAACAGAACCAAAACAGAACTAGAACAGAACTAGAACAGAACTAGAACAGAACTAGAACAGAACTAGAACAGAACTAGAACAGAACTAGAACAGAACTAGAACAGAACTAGAACAGAACTAGAACAGAACTAGAACAGAACTAGAACAGAACTAGAACAGAACTAGAACAGAACTAGAACAGAACTAGAACAGAACTAGAACAGAACTAGAACAGAACTAGAACAGAACTAGAACAGAACTAGAACAGAACTAGAACAGAACTAGAACAGAACTAGAACAGAACTAGAACAGAACTAGAACAGAACTAGAACAGAACTAGAACAGAACTAGAACAGAACTAGAACAGAACTAGAACAGAACTAGAACAGAACTAGAACAGAACTAGAACAGAACTAGAACAGAACTAGAACAGAACTAGAACAGAACTAGAACAGAACTAGAACAGAACTAGAACAGAACTAGAACAGAACTAGAACAGAACTAGAACAGAACTAGAACAGAACTAGAACAGAACTAGAACAGAACTAGAACAGAACTAGAACAGAACTAGAACAGAACTAGAACAGAACTAGAACAGAACTAGAACAGAACTAGAACAGAACTAGAACAGAACTAGAACAGAACTAGAACAGAACTAGAACAGAACTAGAACAGAACTAGAACAGAACTAGAACAGAACTAGAACAGAACTAGAACAGAACTAGAACAGAACTAGAACAGAACTAGAACAGAACTAGAACAGAACTAGAACAGAACTAGAACAGAACTAGAACAGAACTAGAACAGAACTAGAACAGAACTAGAACAGAACTAGAACAGAACTAGAACAGAACTAAAACAGAACTAGAACAGAACTAGAACAGAACTAGAACAGAACTAGAACAGAACTAGAACAGAACTAGAACAGAACTAGAACAGAACTAGAACAGAACTAGAACAGAACTAGAACAGAACTAGAACAGAACTAGAACAGAACTAGAACAGAACTAGAACAGAACTAGAACAGAACTAGAACAGAACTAGAACAGAACTAGAACAGAACTAGAACAGAACTAGAACAGAACTAGAACAGAACTAGAACAGAACTAGAACAGAACTAGAACAGAACTAGAACAGAACTAGAACAGAACTAGAAAAGAACTAGAACAGAACTAGAACAGAATTAGAACAGAACTAGAACAGAACTAGAACAGAACTAGAACTAGAACAGAACTAGAACAGAACTAGAACAGAACTAGAACAGAACTAGAACAGAATTAGAACAGAACTAGAACAGAACTAGAACAGAACTAGAACAGAACTAGAACAGAACTAGAACAGAACTAGAACAGAACTAGAACAGAACTAGAACAGAACTAGAACAGAACTAGAACAGAACTAGAACAGAACTAGAACAGAACTAGAACAGAACTAGAACAGAACTAGAACAGAACTAGAACAGAACTAGAACAGAACTAGAACAGAACTAGAACAGAACTAGAACAGAACTAGAACAGAACTAGAACAGAACTAGAACAGAACTAGAACAGAACTAGAACAGAACTAGAACAGAACTAGAATAGAACTAGAACAGAACTAGAACAGAACTAGAACAGAACTAGAACAGAACTAGAACAGAACTAGAACAGAACTAGAACAGAACTAGAACAGAACTAGAACAGAACTAGAACAGAACTAGAACAGAACTAGAACAGAACTAGAACAGAACTAGAACAGAACTAGAACAGAACTAGAACAGAACTAGAACAGAACTAGAACAGAACTAGAATAGAACTAGAACAGAACTAGAACAGAACTAGAACAGAACTAGAACAGAACTAGAACAGAACTAGAACAGAACTAGAACAGAACTAGAACAGAACTAGAACAGAACTAGAACAGAACTAGAACAGAACTAGAACAGAACTAGAACAGAACTAGAACAGAACTAGAACAGAACTAGAACAGAACTAGAACAGAACTAGAACAGAACTAGAACAGAACTAGAACAGAACTAGAACAGAACTAGAACAGAACTAGAACAGAACTAGAACAGAACTAGAACAGAACTAGAACAGAACTAGAACAGAACTAGAACAGAACTAGAACAGAACTAGAACAGAACTAGAACAGAACTAGAACAGAACTAGAACAGAACTAGAACAGAACTAGAACAGAACTAGAACAGAACTAGAACAGAACTAGAACAGAACTAGAACAGAACTAGAACAGAACTAGAACAGAACTAGAACAGAACTAGAACAGAACTAGAACAGAACTAGAACAGAACTAGAACAGAACTAGAACAGAACTAGAACAGAACTAGAACAGAACTAGAACAGAACTAGAACAGAACTAGAACAGAACTAGAACAGAACTAGAACAGAACTAGAACAGAACTAGAACAGAACTAGAACAGAACTAGAACAGAACTAGAACAGAACTAGAACAGAACTAGAACAGAACTAGAACAGAACTAGAACAGAACTAGAACAGAACTAGAACAGAACTAGAACAGAACTAGAACAGAACTAGAACAGAACTAGAACAGAACTAGAACAGAACTAGAACAGAACTAGAATAGAACTAGAACAGAACTAGAACAGAACTAGAACAGAACTAGAACAGAACTAGAACAGAACTAGAACAGAACTAGAACAGAACTAGAACAGAACTAGAACAGAACTAGAACAGAACTAGAACAGAACTAGAACAGAACTAGAACAGAACTAGAACAGAACTAGAACAGAACTAGAACAGAACTAGAACAGAACTAGAACAGAACTAGAACAGAACTAGAACAGAACTAGAACAGAACTAGAACTGAACTAGAACAGAACTAGAACAGAACTAGAACAGAACTAGAACAGAACTAGAACAGAACTAGAACAGAACTAGAACAGAACTAGAACAGAACTAGAACAGAACTAGAACAGAACTAGAACAGAACTAGAACAGAACTAGAACAGAACTAGAACAGAACTAGAACAGAACTAGAACAGAACTAGAACAGAACTAGAACAGAACTAGAACAGAACTAGAACAGAACTAGAACAGAACTAGAACAGAACTAGAACAGAACTAGAACAGAACTAGAACAGAACTAGAACAGAACTAGAACAGAACTAGAACAGAACTAGAACAGAACTAGAACAGAACTAGAACAGAACTAGAACAGAACTAGAACAGAACTAGAACAGAACTAGAACAGAACTAGAACAGAACTAGAACAGAACTAGAACAGAACTAGAACAGAACTAGAACAGAACTAGAACAGAACTAGAACAGAACTAGAACAGAACTAGAACAGAACTAGAACAGAACTAGAACAGAACTAGAACAGAACTAGAACAGAACTAGAACAGAACTAGAACAGAATCAGGAACAGAATCAAGAACAGAATCAAGAGCAGAATCAAGAACAAAATCAGGCACAAAATCAAGAACAGAAACAAGATCATAATCAAAACAGAATGAAGAACAGAATCAAGAACAAAATCAAAAACAAAATCAAGAACAAAACAACAATATCAAGAACCTAATTAAATATTGAAATGTTTGTTATTGAAAGGAATTTTACCTTAGTCACCCTGTAGTCTACTGTTATTGAACAAAAGCTTTGCTGTATCTGTTAAAAGTTAACATTGTAAGTTTACAGAATTTTAGTACAACTACTAAAATCTAGATGTCGCCAATGATAACAAAGAGTCATAAATTTAAACTTATGTTATTTTGAATTTGAAAAAAAGACGTTACTTTTTCTTTACATCAAGCTTATGTTATTCATTTAAATTAAGTCTGATATCTCATGAATTGAGTTTGAGACTGAATTAGATAATTTTTAAAAATAACCCAATGTCTAATACAAAAATGTCTCCATTTTTGTATTATTCCTAAAGTTAATTCATTTATTAATCTAAATTAATAAATTTCATTTCTTTCTCTTTTTTTATTAGACAAAAAATTCATTTTTTTTCGGTTTAGATTAAGATTTTAGAATTATGTTTTGACGTCACTGCGTAACTTTGAACTGAAATGAAATTGTTTTCGTTTTCTTTTTAAATAATTTATTTAATTCATTTATTTTGTTGGGTATTTTGTTGTTGTATATTTTTGTTAATTTCGTTAAATATTCAAATGTGTTGAATGGTTTGTTGATGATTTGAGTACTAGAGTTCATGTGCTTGTGGGTCTTATTTTTGTTTGTATTTTTTTATTTATTTAATTTTTTTTTTCTCTCATATTAATGATATTTTCTTATCAGCAGTTTTTGACTTTAAATAATGAATATTTAAACATTAGAGTAAATACTCGTATATGTATGAAAATCAGACATTGTACATTGATACAAATTTGTGTTGGAAAACTTGAGCTCTGATAGGGGGAACAATTGAAAGTATCAAGGAAAGACAGACATACTTGGTGTTGGAGATAGGGACTTCACTCTTTAATGAGGAATTAATAACTTAACTACCACTGGGCTTAGAAAAATAAACAAACACAATATTATACAATTTATTTGTTAAATAATTATCTTTAGATAAGATTTGTTACAGATCTCTTTAAATAAAGTTAAAAATTTTATCCTCATGTATTCCAAACCAAAAGAAAAATGAAGATTTTTCTATAGAAAAATGAAGATTTTTCTATAGAAAAATGAAGATTTTTCTATAGAAAAATGAAGATTTTTCTATAGAAAAATGAAGATTTTTCTATAGAAAAATGAAGATTTTTCTATAGAAAAATGAAGATTTTTCTATAGAAAAATGAAGATTTTTCTATAGAAAAATGAAGATTTTTCTATAGAAAAATGAAGATTTTTCTATAGAAAAATGAAGATTTTTCTATAGAAAAATGAAGATTTTTCTATAGAAAAATGAAGATTTTTCTATAGAAAAATGAAGATTTTTCTATAGAAAAATGAAGATTTTTCTATAGAAAAATGAAGATTTTTCTGTAGAAAAATGAAGATTTTTCTATAGAAAAATAAAGATTTTTCTATAGAAAAATGAAGATTTTTCTATAGAAAAATGAAGATTTTTCTATAGAAAAATGAAGATTTTTCTATAGAAAAATTAAGATTTTTCTATAGAAAAATGAAGATTTTTCTATAGAAAAATGAAGATTTTTCTATAGAAAAATTAGAAAAATTAAGATTTTTCTATAGAAAAATGAAGATTTTTCTATAGAAAAATGAAGATTTTTCTATAGAAAAATGAAGATTTTTCTATAGAAAAATGAAGATTTTTCTATAGAAAAATGAAGATTTTTCTATAGAAAAATGAAGATTTTTCTATAGAAAAATGAAGATTTTTCTATAGAAAAATGAAGATTTTTCTATAGAAAAATGAAGATTTTTCTATAGAAAAATGAAGATTTTTCTATAGAAAAATGAAGATTTTTCTATAGAAAAATGAAGATTTTCTATAGAAAAATGAAGATTTTTCTATAGAAAAATGAAGATTTTTCTATAGAAAAATGAAGATTTTTCTATAGAAAAATGAAGATTTTTCTATAGAAAAATGAAGATTTTTCTATAGAAAAATGAAGATTTTTCTATAAAAAAATGAAGATTTTTCTATAGAAAAATGAAGATTTTTCTATAGAAAAATGAAGATTTTTCTATAGAAAAATGAAGATTTTTCTATAGAAAAATGAAGATTTTTCTATAGAAAAATGAAGATTTTTCTATAGAAAAATGAAGATTTTTCTATAGAAAAATGAAGATTTTTCTATAGAAAAATGAAGATTTTTCTATAGAAAAATGAAGATTTTTCTATAGAAAAATGAAGATTTTTCTATAGAAAAATGAAGATTTTCTATAGAAAAATGAAGATTTTTCTATAGAAAAATGAAGATTTTTCTATAGAAAAATGAAGATTTTTCTATAGAAAAATGAAGATTTTTCTATAGAAAAATGAAGATTTTTTTGTTCTATAATAAATTTTTCCTAAATGCGGAATCTTACAAAAATTTATGTTTATATCATTTTAAGTGGTTTTATTTGTTAAATTGTAATTTAATAAATTGAGCAAAATTCGTTGAAAATTGACTCTACCACAGAATTATTAAATTACTAAAACGTAAAATAACTGAAATAAATACAAAATACTTATTATTATGTGTAGAGTCTAAATTTACACATAAACAGGTAAATATTAAATAATCTTGTGGTCAAATGGGGCTGCAGAATTGATGTTTTTAAAAATTAACCGAAAGTAGAAGCAAAGACTCTATAAAATACATTCATTTACCCTATGGTCGTTTTGAAAAGTCCCATAAAAAAATCGAAAACTAATGAAGACGATTACCCAATGAGAGGAAGCTAAGACACACACACAAGCAATTATAAAATGTATGTTTGTTTGTGCGTTTATGTGTTTTTCATTGTTCTTTATCCACATAAAAAAATGCATGATGTGCAGCTTTATTATGAAATTATGTTGCCCAGTGTAATTTAAGTAAACTATTAAGTTTTGTGAAAACAAACTGGTACTTTGTGGTAATATAAAATTTCTATTATATAAAATTGGAGCAATTAAATGGGATTAGAAAAAAATTCTTTGTAGTTCTAAAACAGAACAAGTACTGACGTTGTTGATAATTTCAAAACCATTTTTCAATTCTCATTATTTTCCTACACGTGTTTTTTTCGGAAAAAGCAGACTTTAATCTGCTTTTATTTTAAATTAAAAAAAATATTCTAAAGCCTAAAAATTCCCTACAACTGTTTCAATTATTGCAAACATATTTGCCATTTTGGTTTTTAATTAAATTAATTTTTTTTAGAATAAATAGCAAAAAAATGATATTCAATATTTAATTAAATAGAACGTAATTGGAGGTATTTCGAAAAAAAAGTAGAACCAGTACTAGAAAATGTTCCCCTATGAATTCAAATCAAATAGTAATAAAAAATATTGTTATTATTTATTCCAACAAAAATGTAATTGTTTATTTTGTTGCGATAAAATAAAAATGTACTAAACAAATTAAAATTCAGTTCTAGGCTAAACAAAAAAATTCAATACAAAAAAAAAAAAAAAAACTGAAAACAAAACAAACAACGGCAACACACTCTTAAATTTATGAGTGAAAATGGGAAAACAATCAAACAGGCAAAAATGTTGCCAAAGATAAAAAACTTTCTGTCAAAATAAGAAATTAAAAAAATCTATAACAAAAAAGAAATTTTTGAGAAATTTAAAAAAAAAGAAATATTTTAAAAATTTTTTATAAACAAAATTTTTGATATAAAAATAAGAAATATTTAAAAAATTTCATATAGAGAATAGAAAATTTTTAAACAATTTTGTATAAAAAATATAAATTTTTCCTATACAAATAAGAATTATTTAAAATATTTCCTTTTAAAATAAGTCAATTTTGAAAATTTTTCTACAAAAATAAGAAATTTTTGAAAAATTTTGTAAAAAAATAAGAAATTTTTGAAAACTTTCCTATAAATATAAGAAATTTAAAAAAAAATTCCTATAAAAATAAGAAATTTTTGAAAAATTTCTATAAAAATAAGAAACTTTTGAAAAATTTCTAATAAAAATAAGAAAGTTTTAAAAAATTTTCTATAAAAATAAGACATTTTTGAAAAATTTCCTTTAAAGAAATTTTTGAAAAATTTTCTATAAAAATAAGAAATTTTTGAAAAATTTCCTATAAAAATAAGAAATTTTTGAAAAATTTCCTATAAAAATATGAAATTTTTGAAAAATTTTCTATGAGAATAAGAAATTTTTGAAAAATTTCCTATAAAAATAAGAAATTTTTGAAAAATTTCCTATAAAAATAAAAAATTTTTGAAAAATTTTCCATAAAAAAAGGAATTTTTTAAAAAATTTTCTTTAAAAATAGAAAATTTTTGAAAAAATTTCTATAAAAATAGAACATTTTTTAAATAGTTCCTATAAAAATAGAAAATTTTTGAAAAATTTTTCCTATAAAAATGGAAAATTTTTGTAAAATAGAAAATTTTTGAAAAATAGAAAATTTTTGAAAAATTTCCTATAAAAATATAAAATTTTTGAAAAATTTCCTAAAAAAATATAAAATTTTTGAAAAATTTCCTATAAAAATATAAAATTTTTGAAAAATATCCTATAAAAATAGAATATTTTTGAAAAATTTCCTATAAAAATAGAAAATTTTTGAAAAATTTCCTATAGAAATAGAATATTTTTGAAAAATTTCCTATAGAAATAGAAAATTTTTGAAAAATTTCCTATAAAAATAGAAGATTTTTGAAAAATTTCCTATAAAAATAGAAAATTTTTTAAAAATTTCCTATAAAAATAGAAAATTTTTGAAAAATTTCCTATAAAAATAGAAAATTTTTTAAAATTTTTTTAAAAATGGAAAATTTTTGAAAAATTTCCTATAGAAATAAACAATTTTTGAAAAATTTCCTATAAAAATAGAAAATTTTTGAAAAATTTCCTATAAAAATAGAAAATTTTTGAAAAATTTCCTATAAAAATAGAAAATTTTGGAAAATTTTCCTATAAAAATAGAAAATTTTGGAAAAATTTCCTATAAAAATAGAAAATTTTGGAAAAATTTCCTATAAAAATAGAAAATTTTTGAAAAATTTCCTATAAAAATAGAAAATTTTTTAAAAATTTTCTATAAAAGTAGAAAATTTTTTAAAAATTTCCTATAAAAATAGAAAATTTTTGAGAAATTTCTTATAAAAATAGAAATTTTTTGAAAAATTTCCTATAAAAATGGAACATTTTTGAAAATCTTCCTGTAAAAATAGAAAATTTTTGAAAATTTTTCTATAACAATAGAAAATTTTTAAAAAGTTTCCTATAAAATAGAAAATATTTCGTTATTAAAAATTTTTCCATAGAAAATTTTTCGTTATTAAAAATTTTTCTATAGAAAATTTTTCGTTGTGAAAAATTTTTCTATAGAAAATTTTTCAAAAATTTCTTAATTTTTAAAAATTTTCGTAGTCGAAAATTTTTTCTGGCAACACTGATTGCCTATGAAAGCTTCCGATCTCTTTCCTCTTTAAACTTTGTAAAAATATTGCTCTTTTTTCTTTAAAGACCGCCATTTGTATGTGTATGTTCTCATTATGTTGTTCCTATTTTGACTAAGTAGAAAAAACAACATAAGAAAGTTTAATTAAATGAGAAAATAAAGAAGAGTAAATAATTGGGAGGAAGTAATGAGTAAAGTAATGGGCAGAGTAATGAGTCTTATAGGAACAAGTTGTAAGTTCTTATACTGCCTTTTGGAGAACTCTTTTTGTTGCTATTTGTGGGTATGATCTTAGTATGTATTTGTTGTTGGTATTAGGTTTTTTTTAATTACAAATGTTGTTGGGTTTATTTTAATACATAACATAACGGATCGGGTATCGATGTTGTTTTTGTTTGCGGTTGTTTTAAAACGATCACAAACGATTACTTATGATCGTGTATTGCGGTTTCACGTCGTTTTTTTTTTGAGCTCAACTTTTCGTTGATATTGAATTTTTATTGTATTTTTTTCATATTTATTGTGTTTTCATTATTATTATACTTTTTATATTTTGACAATTTGTTGTTTGTCTTCTTTATGAGCTTTAATTTTTGTTGTTACTGTTGTAGTACTTATTTCAATTGTTGTTGGTTGCCTGTCGTTATATTGATTATTTCGAGAGCTAAATTTGCTCTCAAGCTGCCATTTCCGAATCAGTTGTATTTTCACAGTGAACGCGTGCGTGCGTACGTTTTAGTGGCGCTGTGAATTAATTCAAAATTTTGAAAATTATACTCACACACGATCGGTTTGAAGACCTTAAGCTCACGAAAGATAAAGGGACCCTGCGAATTAAAAAAAATAACATAAATAAATATTCCTTATCTTTAACAATAAATTTATTTAATTAATTAATAATAAAAATTATAGAAATAAATGTGCAAAAAATTCAAGTGCTAATGACTGAAGGAGAAATTTATTAAAAAAGGCCTTTAAAAAATTAAAGCAAATAAAAATTATCATAAACAAGTGAAATTTTAAAAATTACAAAAAAACATCTTAAAAAAGTTGTTAATAAACCAACCAGAGATTAATGAAACAAGAAAGTTTTAAGATTTTAAAAAATTTATAAAAAAAACATAATTTTGAGATTATCATAAATAAAAATATTCAGAAGGTAAAAAACTTATGGAAGCCAGCAACAGAAATATTTCCCGGGATCTCTATAATTTGGAAAGATTAATATTACTAAACATATAAATTTTAGTAAAATCAGTTTTTGATTTCGATCTAGTTATTATCTAATAAAGTTTATATCTAATAAAAATCCAATTTAGATCTAGTTTATTTCCAGTTAAGTTCAAGTTTATTTCCAGTTCAGTTCTAGTTCAGTTCTAGATCAGTACCAGATTATTTCGCGATCAGTTCTAGATCAAAATCTAGTTCAATTTTAGATCAGTTCTAGTTGAGTTGTAGGTCAGTTTTAGATCAGTTCGGGATCAGTTTTATTTCAGATCATTTCTAGATTAAGTAACATAAAGTTTAGTTATAGATAAGTTCTAGTTCAATTCTTGTTCAGTCTTTGAACAGTTATAGTTCTGTTCTAGTTTAGTTCTTAATCACTTCTACATAAACAAGTTCAGTTTTAGATCAGTTTCAATTCAATTTTTGACTCTGTTCTTAATTTAATTCTCGATTTAGTTTTTAATTTAGTCCTTCTGTTATGTTATTCATTCAATTCTTAATCCTACTCTCGATTCAGTTCTTGATTTAGTTTTTTCTTCAGTTCATGATTTAGTTCTGGAATTAGTTTTTTAATTCAATTTTTGACTTAGTTCTTGATATAGTTTTCGATTCTGTTCTTGAATCAGTTAATTTTTCTAAGATTTATTTAATTTTTCATATAGTTCTTGAACCAGTTCTTAAATTTACTCCTATTCAATTCTTGAACCAGTTCTTGATGCATTTCTTTTTCTAGATCTAGCTAGTTCTGTTCTAGTTCTGTTCTAGTTCTGTTCTAGTTCTGTTCTAGTTCTGTTCTAGTTCTGTTCTAGTTCTGTTCTAGTTCTGTTCTAGTTCTGTTCTAGTTCTAGTTCTGTTCTAGTTCTGTTCTAGTTCTGTTCTAGTTCTGTTCTAGTTCTGTTCTAGTTCTGTTCTAGTTCTAGTTCTGTTCTAGTTCTGTTCTAGTTCTGTTCTAGTTCTGTTCTAGTTCTGTTCTAGTTCTGTTCTGTTCTAGTTCTGTTCTAGTTCTGTTCTAGTTCTGTTCTAGTTCTGTTCTAGTTCTGTTCTAGTTCTGTTCTAGTTCTGTTCTAGTTCTGTTCTAGTTCTGTTCTAGTTCTGTTCTAGTTCTGTTCTAGTTCTGTTCTAGTTCTGTTCTAGTTCTGTTCTAGTTCTGTTCTAGTTCTGTTCTAGTTCTGTTCTAGTTCTGTTCTAGTTCTGTTCTAGTTCTGTTCTAGTTCTGTTCTAGTTCTGTTCTAGTTCTGTTCTAGTTCTGTTCTAGTTCTGTTCTAGTTCTGTTCTAGTTCTGTTCTAGTTCTGTTCTAGTTCTGTTCTAGTTCTGTTCTAGTTCTGTTCTAGTTCTGTTCTAGTTCTGTTCTAGTTCTGTTCTAGTTCTGTTCTAGTTCTGTTCTAGTTCTGTTCTAGTTCTGTTCTAGTTCTGTTCTAGTTCTGTTCTAGTTCTGTTCTAGTTCTGTTCTAGTTCTGTTCTAGTTCTGTTCTAGTTCTGTTCTAGTTCTGTTCTAGTTCTGTTCTAGTTCTGTTCTAGTTCTGTTCTAGTTCTGTTCTAGTTCTGTTCTAGTTCTGTTCTAGTTCTGTTCTAGTTCTGTTCTAGTTCTGTTCTAGTTCTGTTCTAGTTCTGTTCTAGTTCTGTTCTAGTTCTGTTCTAGTTCTGTTCTAGTTCTGTTCTAGTTCTGTTCTAGTTCTGTTCTAGTTCTGTTCTAGTTCTGTTCTAGTTCTGTTCTAGTTCTGTTCTAGTTCTGTTCTAGTTCTGTTCTAGTTCTGTTCTAGTTCTGTTCTAGTTCTGTTCTAGTTCTGTTCTAGTTCTGTTCTAGTTCTGTTCTAGTTCTGTTCTAGTTCTGTTCTAGTTCTGTTCTAGTTCTGTTCTAGTTCTGTTCTAGTTCTGTTCTAGTTCTGTTCTAGTTCTGTTCTAGTTCTGTTCTAGTTCTGTTCTAGTTCTGTTCTAGTTCTGTTCTAGTTCTGTTCTAGTTCTGTTCTAGTTCTGTTCTAGTTCTGTTCTAGTTCTGTTCTAGTTCTGTTCTAGTTCTGTTCTAGTTCTGTTCTAGTTCTGTTCTAGTTCTGTTCTAGTTCTGTTCTAGTTCTGTTCTAGTTCTGTTCTAGTTCTGTTCTAGTTCTGTTCTAGTTCTGTTCTAGTTCTGTTCTAGTTCTGTTCTAGTTCTGTTCTAGTTCTGTTCTAGTTCTGTTCTAGTTCTGTTCTAGTTCTGTTCTAGTTCTGTTCTAGTTCTGTTCTAGTTCTGTTCTAGTTCTGTTCTAGTTCTGTTCTAGTTCTGTTCTAGTTCTGTTCTAGTTCTGTTCTAGTTCTGTTCTAGTTCTGTTCTAGTTCTGTTCTAGTTCTGTTCTAGTTCTGTTCTAGTTCTGTTCTAGTTCTGTTCTAGTTCTGTTCTAGTTCTGTTCTAGTTCTGTTCTAGTTCTGTTCTAGTTCTGTTCTAGTTCTGTTCTAGTTCTGTTCTAGTTCTGTTCTAGTTCTGTTCTAGTTCTGTTCTAGTTCTGTTCTAGTTCTGTTCTAGTTCTGTTCTAGTTCTGTTCTAGTTCTGTTCTAGTTCTGTTCTAGTTCTGTTCTAGTTCTGTTCTAGTTCTGTTCTAGTTCTGTTCTAGTTCTGTTCTAGTTCTGTTCTAGTTCTGTTCTAGTTCTGTTCTAGTTCTGTTCTAGTTCTGTTCTAGTTCTGTTCTAGTTCTGTTCTAGTTCTGTTCTAGTTCTGTTCTAGTTCTGTTCTAGTTCTGTTCTAGTTCTGTTCTAGTTCTGTTCTAGTTCTGTTCTAGTTCTGTTCTAGTTCTGTTCTAGTTCTGTTCTAGTTCTGTTCTAGTTCTGTTCTAGTTCTGTTCTAGTTCTGTTCTAGTTCTGTTCTAGTTCTGTTCTAGTTCTGTTCTAGTTCTGTTCTAGTTCTGTTCTAGTTCTGTTCTAGTTCTGTTCTAGTTCTGTTCTAGTTCTGTTCTAGTTCTGTTCTAGTTCTGTTCTAGTTCTGTTCTAGTTCTGTTCTAGTTCTGTTCTAGTTCTGTTCTAGTTCTGTTCTAGTTCTGTTCTAGTTCTGTTCTAGTTCTGTTCTAGTTCTGTTCTAGTTCTGTTCTAGTTCTGTTCTAGTTCTGTTCTAGTTCTGTTCTAGTTCTGTTCTAGTTCTGTTCTAGTTCTGTTCTAGTTCTGTTCTAGTTCTGTTCTAGTTCTGTTCTAGTTCTGTTCTAGTTCTGTTCTAGTTCTGTTCTAGTTCTGTTCTAGTTCTGTTCTAGTTCTGTTCTAGTTCTGTTCTAGTTCTGTTCTAGTTCTGTTCTAGTTCTGTTCTAGTTCTGTTCTAGTTCTGTTCTAGTTCTGTTCTAGTTCTGTTCTAGTTCTGTTCTAGTTCTGTTCTAGTTCTGTTCTAGTTCTGTTCTAGTTCTGTTCTAGTTCTGTTCTAGTTCTGTTCTAGTTCTGTTCTAGTTCTGTTCTAGTTCTGTTCTAGTTCTGTTCTAGTTCTGTTCTAGTTCTGTTCTAGTTCTGTTCTAGTTCTGTTCTAGTTCTGTTCTAGTTCTGTTCTAGTTCTGTTCTAGTTCTGTTCTAGTTCTGTTCTAGTTCTGTTCTAGTTCTGTTCTAGTTCTGTTCTAGTTATGTTCTAGTTCTGTTCTAGTTCTGTTCTAGTTCTGTTCTAGACCTTGTTTTACCAAAATATTGTCATAAATTTAGTTTGTTAACATTTTAGCTTTGAAGCCCCCAGTCATAAATTATTAATTCCTTTTGGTTAAAAAAAACATTAAATTTTTATGTTCAAGAAATAAAAATTAATATTTTGATCGCTTCATATGTTCAATGGTTGTTTCTGAGGCATAACTGTCCGACCGGCTGTCTTTTGTGGCGTTTCAATGATTTACGCATGTTACACGTTACGATCGCCAAAAAAGGACAAATGCTAATGTGACCGGTAACCATAACACTTAAAACAGACTGACAGCCAAATGTCACAAAGAAATATTTATAAATAGTAAATGTCTCTAACGACTTTTGGACATTACAAAATACCGTTAAACACCATTTTTTGGAGTTTGAAAAATTTTGGAATTCGAATAAGAATGTCTAGATTCAGGCCCTTAAGTTAAAGATCCTGGATTATTTTTAAGAAAAATTTTATTAATTTGTGCAGAACGTGTCTAGCAAATTAATTATGTAGATCAATCAAATTGAAAATCTAAATAGAAAAAAGCTCTTTTTGCGTTTCTAAAATTTTATATAATGAAAATACAAATTAAGGTGTTAAAAAATTTGCTATAAATAAAATAGATAATTTTTAAGTCAAATGAAAATTTCTTAGAAAACATCTTCTCTGACAATTTGCTATCAACACTTATCTTTAAATTAATTTTCAACAAAATTTTTGGCCTTAACTCTGCTACCAGTCTTGCCTAGAGTGATCCGACCTGTAACATAGTGTTGCTGCTGTTTTAAGTCAGTCTCTGGTTAATGGTTAACTTATGTGGCTTAAAAAAGGCCTTCAAGTGCAATTTATTTGGCTTAATTTGGTAAAAGTTATTTTGCCTGTCATTTTAAATTTATGATAACACGAATTTTTCTGCTTGTTGTTGTTTTTGTTTTTAAGCTGCTGTTAACTTTAATTTATTTTTGGCTAAAATCATGTTTTATGGTGTTAAAACAAGATGTTGTTTTTGTTGACATTATCGATGTTGACAAAAATTGTTTAAGGAAAAAAGAATTCAATGGAAAAGTTTGTATAAAACTTATTATGGCAGGCAATGGCTAAGTGTGTGTGGGAAATGGACTAGGAATGATCAGAAGGGGACTAAACTGAAAATAAGCATAGAATCAGGAACAGGATCAAAAACGAAATATAGCAAAGAATCAAAAAGAGAATCGCGTAAATAGTCAAGAATAGAATCAAGAGCAAAATCAAGAGAAGGATCAAGAACATATCGAAAACAAAAATAAGAAGTTTTCTAAAAATTTTCTATAGAAAAAAAAAATTAAGAATTTCTTTAAAAATAAGAAATTTTTCAAAAATAATAAATTTTTGAAAAAATTCTCTTAAAAATAAGAAATTTTTTAAGAAAGGATCAAGAACGTATCGAAAACAGAATCAAACACAGAAGAGAATTTCCTATCAAAATAAGAAATTTTTGAAAATATTTGCTATAAAAACCAAAAATTTTTGAAAAATTTGCTATAAAAATAAGAAATTGAAAAATTTCCTATAAAGATAAGAAATTTTTGAAAAATTTCTTATAAAAATCGGAAAGTTTTGAAAAATTTCCTATAAAAATCAAAAAATCTTGAAAAATTTCCTATAAAAATCAGAAATTTTTGAAGAATTTCGTATAAAAATGAGAAATTACAAAAAATTTCTATAAAAATAAGAAGTTTTTTTAAAATTTTCTATAAAAAAAAATTAAGAATTGAAAAAAAAATAAGAAATTTTTTGAAAAAATTTCCTATAAAAATAATAAACTTTTAAAATTTCCGATTAAAATAAAAAATTTTTTAAAAATTTCTTATACAAATAAGAACTTTTTGAAAAATTTCCTATAAAATAAAATTTTTTTTGGAAAAATTTCGTGTAAGAAATTTTTGAAAAATTTCGTATAGAAGAAAGATTTTTTTTAATTTCCTATAAAAATAAGAATTTTTCCTATAAAAATAATAAATTTCCTATAAAAATTAAATTTTGGTAGAATTTCAAAAAAAAAAAAAAAAAAAAAAAATAACAAGATTTTAAAACTTTCCCAACAAAAAGAGAAATTTTTAAAAAATTTCCTAAAAAATAAGACATTTTTGAAAATTCCATGAAAATTAGAATTTTTGAAAAATTTCGTATATAAGAAATATTTTTTTTTTATAAATTTCCTATAAAAGGAAGTAGGTTTTGAAAAATTGTCTACTAAAAAAGAATTTTTTTAAAAGTTTCCTATAAAAATAAGACATTTTTTAAAAAATTACTAGACAATTTTAAAATCTTTCTATAAAAATAAGAAATTTTTGAAAAAATTCCTAAAAAAATAAGACATTTTTTGGAAAATTTTCTTTAAATATATTAAGTTTTTAAAAAATTTCCTTCAAAAAAAAAAGAAAAATTTAAAAATTTCCTATAAAAATAATAAATTTTTGAGAAATTTCCTATAAAAATAATAAATTTTTTTAAAATTTCCTAAAAGTTTCCTAAAAAAGTAAGAAATTTTTGAAATATTTTTTATAAAAATAAGAAAATTTTAAAAAATTTTCAAGAAAAATAAGAAATTTTTGAAAAATTTCCTATAAAAAAAAATTGAAAAATTTCTTTTGAAAAAAATTAATTTTTTGAAAAATTTACTATAAAAAAAAATAAATTTTTGGAAAATTTTCTATAAAACTAAGAAATCAAATGCGGCATTCGATAACGAACAAAATGTGAGATATTTCAGAAACATTTGTGTAGCATACTTTTAGGATAATCAAAATATTATATAACATAAAAGATTCATTACATTATAACTTATGTGTCAAAAGTTCCCTGATAGTTAAAGAATTTGATAAACTTAATATTTTGACAAACAAAGGGATATGTTTAGATATCAAGTTTTATAAAACTTTTTGAAAAATAAATTATTTTGAAAGGCCCTAAGGTATGTTACACAATATTAGCTTAAAAGTCTGAGTTTGCAAACGATATGAAATGCGGCGATTTGGCCACAGAACTGGAACAGTATTAGTCTATTTTAAAACTTTAGTTTAGTATAAGTAGCAGTTGTCTTTTCTTTTAATACATGAGTATTATAAGTCTTACTACTGTTTTATAAAAACTTGAGGGAATAATTTTCTTTTCAAACATTCATTAAGTAGGCGTTTGTCATAAAAATTCTGTAAAATAATTTTTTTTTTTAATCAAGACTATTAAAACAATTTATCCACAACCCACTTAAATGAGGTCTTAAGCAGATTTATTAAAAAATAAAACTTATTATTGAAAACCCCTTCTTCTGTCTGTTCCGTTGACTGTTTACAAGTCTTTTAATCTGTCTTAAAAGTGACTAAACAAAATTAAGTTTTTCAAAGGCCTTTAGCTATAAAATGATTAAAAACTATGAAACCTTAAACAAAGACTTGAAGGAAACCTGATATTAAAGTAACTTAAGTTTTAGGATAAAGAAAATCGTATTAAGTTTTCTTTAACAACACGACTTTGGAAACTACGAAATGTCTAGTCTTAAACTAAACTATTTTATTAAAATACATTTTTTTAGTTATTTTATAACCATAATTACCGATAAAAGCTTTAAAATTTTTAAAATAATTTATCGCTTTATTACCAAATTTTATTGCCTTTTAAAGTTCCGAAAACAGATTTATAACCGTTTAACGGTCTTTCATAAAAGGTGGGCGTTTTTTTTTAATAAAATATTTGATTTCAATCTTTCGCTTAGAATTTTAATTCTATTTACAAAATAAATAATTTAAAAGTCGTGTAGGTTTACATTTAAGTTATAAAAGGGTGTGTTTCTTTGTAAATATATAAAAAAGTAAAAACATTTTTATAAATATTTTGAAAAGAAAACAACATTATTAAGATTTCATTAAACTAAAAATAATATTTTAGTCTTATCTAAAAAATAATGTCACACATTTTTTGACAAAGATAAATTTTTGAGTTCTATCTAGCAGTTTTTTTTATAATATTATTGATAACAACAAAGCACACCCTGAGCAATGGAGTCCCAGCAAAAACTATTATCCGTGTAAAGTCTAAATAAAACTAAAGTTTTCTAGAGACAAGTTGTCTAGGGAAAAGTGACAAGTTTTCTAGAGAAACTTATCACAGTGACAAGTTTTCTAGAAAAAACTTATCACAGTGACAAGTTTTCTAAAGAAAACTTATTACAGCGAAAAATTTTCTAAGGAAAACTGATCACAGCTACAAATTTTCTAAACAAAACTTATCACAGTGACAAGTTTTCTAGAGAAAACTTGTCACAGTGACAAGTTTTCTAGAGAAAACTTATTACAGTGACAAGTTTTCTAGAGAAAACTTATTACAGTGACAAGTTTTCTACAGAAAACTTATTACAGTGACAAGTTTTCTAGAGAAAACTTATCACAGTGATAAGTTTTCTAGAGAAAACTTAAAACAGTGACAAGTTTTCTAGAGAAAACTTATCACAGTCAAAAGTTTTCTACAAAAAACTTATCACAGTGATGAGTTTTCTAGAGAAAACTTATCACAGTGACAAGTTTTCTAAAGAAAACTTATTACAGCGAAAAATTTTCTAAGGAAAACTGATCACAGCTACAAATTTTCTAAACAAAACTTATCACAGTGACAAGTTTTCTAGAGAAAACTTGTCACAGTGACAAGTTTTCTAGAGAAAACTTATTACAGTGACAAGTTTTCTACAGAAAACTTATTACAGTGACAAGTTTTCTACAGAAAACTTATTACAGTGACAAGTTTTCTACAGAAAACTTATTACAGTGACAAGTTTTCTACAGAAAACTTATTACAGTGACAAGTTTTCTAGAGAAAACTTATCACAGTGACAAGTTTTCTAGAGAAAACTTATCACAGTGACAAGTTTTCTAGAGAAAACTTATCACAGTGACAAGTTTTCTAGAGAAAACTTATCACAGTGATAAGTTTTCTAGAGAAAACTTAAAACAGTGACAAGTTTTCTAGAAAAAACTTATCACAGTGAAAAGTTTTCTACAAAAAACTTATCACAGCGATGAGTTTTCTAGAGAAAACTTATCACAGTAACAAGTTTTCGAGAGAAAACTTATCACAGTGACAAGTTTGTAGAGAAAACTTATCACAGCAACAAGTTTTCAATAGAAAACTTATCACAGCTACAAGTTTTCTATAGGAAACTTACCACAGCGACAAATTTTTGTCCAATTCTTAGCTTATGTCGCAGTCTTTGTCTATGTCTTATTTTATGTCTTAGTCTATGTCTTAGTCTATGTCTTAGTCTATGTCTTAGTCTATGTCTTAGTCTATGTCATAGTCTATGTCTAAGTCTATGTCTTAGTCTATGTCTTAGTCTATGTCTTAGTCTATGTCTTAGTCTATGTCTTAGTCTATGTCTTAGTCTATGTCTTAGTCTATGTCTTAGTCTATGTCTTAGTCTATGTCTTAGTCTATGTCTTAGTCTATGTCTTAGTCTATGTCTTAGTCTATGGCTTAGTCTATGTATTAGTCTATGTCTTAGTCTATGTCATAGTCTATGTCTTAGTCTATGTCTTAGTATATGTCTTAGTCTATGTCTTAGTCTATGTCTTAGTCTAGGTCTTAGTCTATGTCTTAGTCTATGTCTTAGTCTATGTCTTAGTCTATGTCTTAGTCTATGTCTTAGTCTATGTCTTAGTCTATGTCTTAGTCTATGTCTTAGTCTATGTCTTAGACTATGTCTTAGTCTATGTCTTAGTCTATGTCTTAGTCTATGTCTTAGTCTATGTCTTAGTCTATGTCTTAGTCTATGTCTTAGTCTATGTCTTTGTCTATGTCTTTGTCTATGTCTTAGTCTATGTCTTAGTCTATGTCTTAGTCTATGTCTTAGTCTATGTCTTAGTCTATGTCTTAGTCTATGTCTTAGTCTATGTCTTAGTCTATGTCTTAGTCTATGTCTTAGTCTATGTCTTAGTCTATGTCTTAGTCTATGTCTTAGTCTATGTCTTAGTCTATGTCTTAGTCTATGTCGTAGTCTATGTCTTAGTCTATGTCTTAGTCTATGGCTTAGTCTATGTATTAGTCTATGTCTTAGTCTATGTCTTAGTCTATGTCTTAGTCTATGTCTTAGTCTATGTCTTAGTCTATGTCTTAGTCTATGTCTTAGTCTATGTCTTAGTCTATGTCTTAGTCTATGTCTTAGTCTATGTCTTAGTCTATGTCTTAGTCTATGTCTTAGTCTATGTCTTAGTCTATGTCTTAGTCTATGTCTTAGTCTATGTCTTAGTCTATGTCTTAGTCTATGTCTTAGTCTATGTCGTAGTCTATGTCTTAGTCTATGTCTTAGTCTATGGCTTAGTCTATGTATTAGTCTATGTCTTAGTCTATGTCTTAGTCTATGTCTTAGTCTATGTCTTAGTCTATGTCTTAGTCTATGTCTTAGTCTATGTCTTAGTCTATGTCTTAGTCTATGTCTTAGTCTATGTCTTAGTCTATGTCTTAGTCTATGTCTTAGTATATGTCTTGGTCTATGTCTTAGTCTATGTCTTAGTCTATGTCTTAGTCTATGTCTAAGTCTTTGTCTTAGTCTATGTCTTAGTCCATGTCTTAGTCTATATCGTAGTCTATGTCTATGTCTTAGTCTATGTCATAGTCTATTCTATGTCTTAGTTTTTTTGTTCAGAAACCTTGTCCTTCCATCCATTGTTCTATAGATAACGTGTCGCTTCCTCCAGTTTCTTTTGTTTCTGTACAAATTTCATTTGAAAATTTGATCTTCTCATTTGTTTATTTTTAGCTTTAATTGTTTAACTAATTGTTTCTGTCTAATAAATTTTTTATCTAAATAATTGTTCATTAATTTGTGTGTGGCATTCAATTGTTTTATGAGAAAAATATTTAATTTCAACACTTTTTTAAACAAATTAATGGCCGCACACTCGTACGAGTCGGGTATAATGTCAAACTTTAGCTCTAACATTTTGCGCTTTATAAAACACTCGATTGCGTTGATAAATTACGGCTGGGGCTTAATAAAACGAGAAAATAAAAACTTTGTAGAAAAAAAAAGGTTTTAAAAAATTTTATAAACAAAATTGAATGAATGATTAATTGAATATTTAAAAAGATATAGCAAATGGCGAGTTTATTTAATTGTTATAATTAAAATGTGACGTCAATTGTAATGAAAGAAAGAATTACATAAAGTCGAGAGGGTTTGGTTAAATAATAAATTAGAATTTTAAAACGGATTTTTAAAATAATTGAGTCATAGGAAAATAATTTATAGCAGAAGGTCAATTATTTCAAAAGGGAAATTAGTCAAAGAGATTCCGGGAAATATCAATGAGTCAATAAAATACTTGACTCTTTAACGAAATTCTTTTATTTTAGCTTTTAAAATACTTAAAGAAAATGTTAAAAACTTTGGCCTTTTGTGAGTCCAAGTTTTGAAATGACTTGTTAAATATTTTGTTATGCCGCCAGTGAAAATGTCTTTATGTGCCTTTCCCCAAGTAAGAATCTACGAAGACTTTGATAAAATGAGTGCCAAAGAAGTTTACTACAATGAGGCGGGCAAGAAAATCACCGTGAAACTCTTACACTTTCCCGAGGTTCCCCCCGAGGAGATCAATAACATTAGATTTGAGGAAGAGGAAAAGCAACAACTAGAAATTATTAATGGCAATAAGCCTGTACCTTTAAAGGACAAACCCAAATCATTAAAGAAAAATCTTAGTAATGAAGACCTTCAGGATAATGATGAAGAGGATGATGATCCCGAAGAGGAGGAGGCTATATCCTATAGCAAAAGCCCTCAAGAAACTGAGGCTGATGATGACAAAGAAGCAGATGAAGGAGAAAATATTGAATGCTTAACTAAAAAGGACTCCAATGGTCAACAACCCAAAAAGGCCTTGCGTAAGAAATCCTCTGGTAACTTAAATCATGGCCGCAAGGTCAGCATGGCCTTTGCCCAGGCTCATGGTATGTCTCTAAAATCACCCACGGGGGCTGTTGCCAAGACACCGCCACCCACACCCACCATTATGATACCACCCAAGTCATTGATGGAGAATAAAGAGACCATTGCCTCGATAAGACGCAATTCTCTGCTAAATCGTCGTTCTCCTTCGCCACATGGCCTTAGTAGTGCCTTGAGTCCTGGCTATGTCCAGTATTCGAAGTCGCTCTTAGAAGTACCTTTACCCAGAGATTATGGTTATGCCTCCAGTGATGATTTGAGTTCGGAATGGGATTCAGATGTGCCCACCACCAATAACCAAGTGAAAAAGGTAAACTAAAACATAGATTAAGTCAAAAACTAGGATAAAGACTAAGACATAAACTTAGACATAGAATTATATATAGACTAAGACATAGACTATGACATAGACTAAGACATAGACTAAGACATAGACTATGACATAGACTAAGACATAGACTAAGACATAGACTAAGACATAGACTAAGACATTGACTAAGACATAGACTAAGACATAGACTAAGACATAGACTAAGACATAGACTAAGACATAGACTAAGACATAGACTAAGACATAGACTAAGACATAGACTAAGACATAGACTAAGACATAGACTAAGACATAGACTAAGACATAGACTAAGACATAGACTAAGACATAGACTAAGACATAGACTAAGACATAGACTAAGACATAGACTAAGACATAGACTAAGACATAGACTAAGACATAGACTAAGACATAGACTAAGACATAGACTAAGACATAGACTAAGACATAGACTAAGACATAGACTAAGACATAGACTAAGACATAGACTAAGACATAGACTAAGACATAGACTAAGACATAGACTAAGACATAGACTAAGACATAGACTAAGGCATAGACTAAGACATAGACTAAGACATAGACTAAGACTAAGACATAGACTAAGACTAAGACATAGACTAAGACATAGACTAAGACATAGACTAAGACATAGACTAAGACATAGACTAAGACAAAGACTAAGACATAGACTAAGACATAGACTAAGACATAGACTAAGACATAGAATAAGACATAGACTAAGACATAGACTAAGACATAGACTAAGACATAGACTAAGACATAGACTAAGACATAGACTAAGACATAGACTAAGACATAGACAAAGACACAGACTAAGACATAGACTAAGACATAGACTAAGACATAGACTAAGACATAGACTAAGACATAGAATAAGACATAGACTAAGACATAGACTAAGACATAGACTAAGACATAGACTAAGACATAGACTAAGACATAGACTAAGACATAGACTAAGACATAGACAAAGACACAGACTAAGACATAGACTAAGACATAGACTAAGACATAGACTAAGACATAGACTAAGACATAGACTAAGACATAGACTAAGACATAGACTAAGACATAGACTAAGACATAGACTAAGACATAGACTAAGACATAGACTAAGACATAGACTAAGACATAGACTAAGACATAGACTAAGACATAGACTAAGACATAGACTAAGACATAGACTAAGACATAGACTAAGACATAGACTAAGACATAGACTAAGACATAGACTAAGACATAGACTAAGACATAGACTAAGACATAGACTAAGACATAGACTAAGACATAGACTAAGACATAGACTAAGACATAGACTAAGACATAGACTAAGACATAGACTAAGACATAGACTAAGACATAGACTAGGACATAGACTAAGACATAGACTAAGACATAGACTAAGACATAGACTAAGACATAGACTAAGACATAGACTAAGACATAGACAAAGACACAGACTAAGACATAGACTAAGACATAGACTAACACATAGACTAAGACATAGACTAAGACATAGACTAAGACATAGACAAAGACACAGACTAAGACATAGACTAACACATATACTAAGACATAGACTAAGACATAGACTAAGACATAGACTAAGACATAGACTAAGACATAGACTAAGACATAGACTAAGACATAGACTAAGACATAGACTAAGACATAGACTAAGACATAGACTAAGACATAGACTAAGACATAGACTAAGACATAGACTAAGACATAGACTAAGACATAGACTAAGACATAGACTAAGACATAGACTAAGACATAGACTAAGACATAGACTAAGAAATAGACTAAGACATAGACTAAGACATAGACTAAGACATAGACTAAGACATAGACTAAGACATAGACTAAGACATAGACTAAGACATAGACTAAGACATAGACTAAGACATAGACTAAGACATAGACTAAGACATAGACTAAGACATAGACTAAGACATAGACTAAGACATAGACTAAGACATAGACTAAGACATAGACTAAGACATAGACTAAGACATAGACTAAGACTTATACATAGACTAAAATATAGTTTTATATAAAGACTAAGACACAGACTAATATAAAAACTAAGACTTAGATATCAACCCACACATACTTAGTTTAAGATATATTGTCAAATAAATCATTGATTTCTTAATTAATTCAATTAATAATTTTAATCCAGTTTATTTTCTAAATTCACGTTTTTCTATTGACGTTTTGTGACTTTTTTTTTTGCAATAAAATACAAGTTCACACCAAATTTACGTCACGTTTTCTTTAATAATCAAAATCTCGCCGCTAATAATAATAAAATATATTTAATATAGTTGTCTGTCTGTCTGTCTGTCTGTCTATAGATAAAGCAAAAAATATATATTTGCATTAATTAGCATAATCAAGTATTCAAAAAAGATAGAGGATTGGTTTTAACTCGATATATAAACAAAAATTTGTATTAGAAATTAAAACAAAGAAATTATAAAGCGAAATTTTTTTTTCATAAATCAAACTCAAAATTTTAATGATATGTGAAAGATCATAAAAAATTGAGTAGAAATTTAAAGTAAAAAAATTGCAATAAATGTATTTAAAGCATTTTTCAAGACTTTTGAGAAAATATTTTATTTCCAGGGTCAGAGTCCAAGTTTTAAAATATTTTAGTATTTATGTTTTAAGATATACCAACTGCTTTATATGATGAATTAATCACGGAATTATCTTGCAAATATTATTTATTTGTTAAAAGTTCAAATGAAAAATTTCGAAAATGACTTTAATTTTCTTTTGAAGAACTAAAACGGGTTAAGCTGCAAGTGGTTGCAGCTAGATTTTTGTTTTTCTTTTTAAATAGACCTAGAGCTATAATAACCCCAAATATCTGGACTGAATTTACTAGCACTCATTTAACAGGGTATAAAGTTCTTATATAGAAATTCTTGTGATTTACTTATACTTTACTTAAGATAAACTATAAAAAATTATTTTGTTGCAAAATAAAGCAGCGAAATTTTAACTTTTCTTATTTAATAGACCTTCAGCTGTAATTTGTCAAAAAATATCGTTTAAACTTGTACGCATAAATTTTTCTGAGATCTTTGAACATTATATACTTTCATGAAATTTAAAATTTTGAAAAATTTTTTTCTTCGTTTGTTTCGATTTAGAAACTGATTTTATTAAAAATTGTGAACGCGATTATTTATTTAAATAATTATTTATTTATACAAATGTTACATTTAGAATTTATATTAAGAGATTGATATCGAACTTATCATATGATATGTTATGCTCAGTAGTCGATATGATAACCAACTAAGCCACAACACCCTAAGAAAGTCCGCCTGGAAATATCGAAATGATATGAATTTTTAGAATTTTACATGCAGAAATTCTGAACTTTTTGTAAATTAAAGAAGTTTAAAAAAAATGTGGCGTGAGCGGAGCAGGAGGCGACCTTTTATTTCTTTACATCGGCGGCGTGTTATTGCTGTAGAATTACAGCCGATAAAGGATGTTGTGGTAATTTTAATAGAAATTAATAATTACAAAATTTAAAGTTGTCGTCTTAGTTATTGTTTGGAAAAGGATGGGGGCAGGGGTACTCTGTCCTCATAGTATAAAAATAGTAATAGTATGTCATGATTTTGTCTCAGATAATACAACAATTTTAAAATAGTTTAAGATTTTTAGGTAAAAATTCAAAAGCATTATTAAAACTTTTTTATAAACATTATTATATGCTTTACAACATTACAACATAATAAAAGAACTTGTGAATTCCCCAAATGAATTTATTAAAATATTCATTAAAACGACAAGTGAGAGCTTGTAATACGAGTAGTAAAAATGTCTGTTAGTCAGTAAAAAAATTTAAGTTTGTTTTAAAGGTAATAACGTCAGTCTATACGTTAATTTATAAGTCCGTCCATCCATCAATAAACACATCCGTCTAGCCATTCATCTTTCCGTCCGTCTGTCTATATGTCCGTCCGTCCGTCCGTTTATTTGTCCAGAAGTCGTGTTCTGTTTTCAAGACCAAAAAGTCTGTTTATCTTAACAGACGTCTAAGTATCTATGTATGTATGTATAATGTCTTTCCACCTGTCTGTCTTTCTGTCCATCCATCTATCCATCCATCCGTCTATCATTTCTTACCGATCATTTTTATTTCGCTATTCACTTTAAGTTTTAAATTTCTTTCTACTTTTCTCTCTTGTCTTTATATTTATTTTTCAGTTATAATATTTTTTTCTCCATATTATTTAATGTTTAGGAAGTTGCCTACTTTAAGACGATTTTGTGCTAATTTGGTTATTTGACGTCATATTATTAGCACACAACAGCTATATTTACAACAACAACACCACAATAACAACAACAATAAAACTACTATAAAACAAATAGCAACAACGACGTTTTGTTTTAAACAAAATAAAATTAAAAAAAAAATTATAATATAATTCTTACGTAGTTGAGAATCTATTGTGGTATTTGAAAACCACTAAAGAAAAAATGTTAGTATAAATACTAAAGGGAAATAAGAAGCCGATTTATTACTTTAAAAAAACAAAATATTCAAACAAAATGTTAACGAGTAACCGACTAATCGAGTAAACACATACTCAAATTAAGTCTGAAATGAAATTTTAGTATATAAAGACCCACGATTAGGTCTGAAATTTTAGTATATGAACCCCACGGTTAAGTCATAAATGAAATTTTAGTATATGAACCCCCACGATTAGGTCTGAAATTGTAGTATATGAACCCTACGATTAAGTCAGAAATGAAATTTTAGTACATAAAGACCCACGATTAGGTCAGAAATTTTAGTATATGAACCCCACGATTAAGTCAGAAATTTTAGTATGTAAAAACCCTACGATTATGTCAGAAATGAAATTTTAGTACATAAAGACCCACGATTAGGTCAAAAATTTTAGTATATGAACCCCACGATTAAGTCAGAAATTTTAGTATGTAAAAACCCACGATTAAGTCTAATATTTTAGTATATGAAGACCCACTATAAGGTATGAAATTTTAGTATATGAAAACCCACGATAAGGTATGCAATTTTAGTATATGAAGACCCACGATTAAGTCTGAAATTTTAGTATATGAACCCCCTCGATTAAGTCTGAAATTTTAGTATATGAAGACCGACGAGTAAGTCTGGAATTTTAGTATATAAAGACCCACGATTAAGTATGAAATTTTAATATATGAAGACCCGCGATTAAGTATGAAATTTTAGTATATGAACCCCGTCGATTAAGTCTGAAATTTTAGTATATGAAGACCGACGAGTAAGTCTGAAATTTTAGTATATAAAGACCCACGATTAAGTATGAAATTTTAATATATGAAGACCCGCGATTAAGTATGAAATTTTAGTATATGAACCCCCTCGATTAAGTCTGAAATTTTAGTATATGAACCCCCACGATTAAGTCTGAAATTTTAGTATATAAAGACCCACGATTAAGTCAGAAATTTTAGTATATGAACCCCATGATTAAGTCAGAAATTTTAGTATATGAACCCCACGATTAAGTCTGAAATTTTAGTATATGAAGACCCGCGATTAAGTATGAAATTTTAGTATATGAAGGCCCACGATTAAGTTTGAAATTTTAGTATATGAAGGCCCACGATTAAGTTTGAAATTTTAGTATATGAAGACCCATGATAAGGTATGAAATTTTAGTATAGGAAGGCCCACGATTAAGTCTGAAATTTTAGTATATGAAGACTCACGATTAAGTCTGAAATTTTAGTATATGAAGACCCACGATTAAGTCAGAAATTTTAGTATATAAAGACCCACGATTAAGTCAAAGATTTTAGTATATAAGCCCCAGCGATTAAGTCTAAAATTTTAGTATATTAAGACCCACGATAATGTCTAAAAATTTAGTATATAAAGACTCACGATTAAGTCTGAAATTTTAGTATATGAAGACCCACGATTAAGTCAGAAATTTTAGTATATAAAGACCCACGATTAGGTCTGAAATTTTAGTATATGAAGATCCATGATTAAGTCTGAAATTTAAGTATATGAAGACCCAATATTTGCTTAAAAATATTTGCTAAAATTTTAGTATATAAAGATTCACGATTAAGTCTGAAATTTTAGTATATGAAGACCCACGATTAAGTCAGAAATTTTAGTATATAAAGACCCACGATTAAGTCAGAAATTTTAGTATATGAAGGCCCATGATTAAGTCTGAAATTTTAGTATTTGAAGACCCTATATTTGCTTAATAAAATGCTGATTAAACTGTCTTTCAAATATCGAGTACTCGTGTAACCATTTTATATTTAAATTGCTTTTGAGAACTTTTTTAGTTTTTGACATTGAAGACTCATAGGACCACAAAAGTATTAAAAATGCTATTGAAAACCCCTATAAAATTCTGATTACTCGAGTAACCATTTTGTTTTAATGTTGTTTTCGTACAATTCTTTTTATTTTTTAGCAAGAGAATTGTTAAAAATTTTCAGATGAGTGTGCTAATTTGTGGACGGTTACTTGAGTAGTCGTTGTTTTTTTTACTATTTAAATTCTCTATTTTAACATTTTGCTGATATTATATTTAACACTATCAAAAAAGTATGAAAATATCACAACAAATTATCAAAAATGCTATTAAAATTGCCTTTAAAATATCGATTACTTGAGTAACCACATTTTTTTCAAGATTTTTTTTTTTTTTTAAATATTTTTCAACTTTCATGGGAAGGGGGAGTTGTTAAAATTTTTAAGATAAAGGCTAGAATTTAAAGATTAAGTGATGGTTACTGAGTATTAATTTTTTTCATATATTTTGTATTTGAGACTGCCTTTAAAATTCTGATTACTTCAGTAATCATTATGTTTTTAAGTTCTTTATGATAAGTATTTTCGTTGACAGCATTAAAAATTTTTAAAAATACTTGGATTTATTCTATAATGTAATGATTTAGCGATGGTTACTCGAGTAATCGTTTTATTTTACTATTTTCACGTCTTATTTCAAAATGTTGTTGATATTATGTTAAACAATGTTAATAAAGTGTCTAAAGGTCGCCTAAACCTTTTAAATGGTATTGAAACTGCCTTTAATATATCGGTTACTCGAGTAACCATTTTATTTTTAAGTTGTTTTTAATATTTTTTTTTCATTTTTAGCATTGATAATTGTTAAAAATTGTCAGATTAGGGCTAACTTATATTAATTTGTAATGGTTACTCGAGTAATCATTTCTTTTATAACTATTTAAATTACTTATATTAATATTTTGCTGTTACTAAGTTAAACATATTCAACAAGGTATGTTAATATCACAACATAGTATCAAAAATGCTACTGAAGAAGGCTCTAAAATATCGATTACTCAAGTAACCATTTTAATTTTAAATTGTTTTTGATAATTTTTCATTTTTTAGAGTGAGAATTTAAAAAAACTGTAAGATCATTGGTAGAGTAAGCTGGTTTTTTAACGGTTACTTGGGTAATCGTTACGTTTTTTACTATTTTAATACAGTATTTCAATATTTTTCTGTTATTATTGTAAAATTTGAACTTTGCTTGGAAGAATTTGAAAAAATGTTTAAAAAAATTATTAAATTATTGCCAGAATGTGCCATTTATTGGCGGTTACTTGAGTAACTGTTTCTTTTTTTACTATTTTGGTTCCCTATTTAAATTTTTGGGTGATATAATATTATTCAAGGGGTTAGATTTCGATTTTTAGAACTTCGGAAGAAATTGTAAAAATATTGAAATCTCCAGTTAAATTTTTTAAAGTTACTCGATTAATCGTTTGTTTTAATAATTAAGAATAATGATTAGTCATTTGATATTTCTTAAATTCCAACTTATTTTGAATTTTATTTGTTTACAACTAAAATGTTTAATCTGATTCCAAGAACTAAATTGTTAAACAACGCAAAAATCCAAAAGTTTTTATAACTTGCGGTTGGGATTCTACTACAAACGCCCATTTGGACGCATCTTATTTACTATGGCGCACACATGCGCAAATACTTGTTTACTTTTTTGACATATTATGACATTTTGTTGTGCAGTTTCTAATGCATGAGTGTGTGTTGAGTGTGTTATCAAGCATGACAGCTTTAAGTTTACAGAGCAGATGAGACGTCATTTCAAATACAAATTTTCCTTAAGCGTCATAATAAAAATTTATTTGAATTGAAATGAAATGAATGAACGAATGAATGAATTTAAACTTGGAGGAGAGTCTTTTAAGAATTTTCAAGTTTGTTTTTATTTTTTTATTTTGCTGTTTCGTATTTAATTTTATTTTATTATATTCACATGAAGTGAATTTGTTAGGTTTTGTGCTGCCACTGCTACTGCCAAGAAATGAATATTATAATTAAAACAATCATAATTTTTTATTAAAACAGCAGCAGCAACAATAACATTTGAACAATAACAACAACAGTAAAAAAAATAGTGGAGAATTTTATTGTTTGTTAAGAGAAAAATCTAAAATAACAACTGGGTATATTTAGTATTAAATGTGCGGTGTTTGAAGTAAAATGGGAAATAATTTTAATTTCCAAAGAACGCTTTGGTGAAGAATAAAAAACTAAATTTTTAAAAAGTTTTTAAAAAATTGTTAAAAAAAAATTTTGAAAAATTTAAAAAAAAATTCTTAAAAATTTGAATTATGAAAATTTCCTAAGTGTTTTAAATGTCTTTTACAAATTCTTCAATCTTTCAAAATTTCTCACCCTTTACGGATTTAAATCAAGCTCCTAATTGCTTTGCCTCATTTACATTTGTACGCAAACATTTTAAAAGTCATGGGAAATATGTAGTCAATCCATCGTCATCATCATCATCATCATTTTCAACGTCACCCACAACATTCACAAACAATAGCCAATGCCAGGCCAATCTCCCTTCATTCTCGCCCCTAAACCACCAAACGGTGCTAATAACCTCATCATCGGAAACTACCACAACAACAGCAACAACATCGACCACGACTTCATCATCTTTTCAAACAACATGTGAGATTTACATACAAGACTCAAAGGTAAATACTACAAAACACCCAGGATTCGAACCACCCTTTAACACATAAATAATATAAAACCAAAATCTCAAGAATTCCTAATACTTGAAGAAGACATTTTCAAGTCGAATTCACTTTATACCAATTTCAATACAATTTCGTTTTCAATTCATTTTCATTATGTCTACAATTTCAATATTTGATTGTGAGAAGAAGTTTGATTTTCAATTTTGCATATTAATGCAAATTTTAAGTGTAAATTGTGTGTAATCTCAGTGTAAATTTGTATGTGATTATGGGGTACAAATACCTCTTTACTGCATTGACGTCACTCTCAATGCTTTTGAGATATGAAGGACGTTGATAAGAATATGTAATTATCATGTGTCAGTTGATAAGGGTGGAAAAATGTGTTAAGTAAACAGAAAAAATTTTTAAGAAAATATGGAAAAATTTTGCAAGGCTTTTATATTAAGACTATGAAAAAAAATGGTTAGTCGGGTAACCGTTAAGATGAATATCCGTTACTAAAAATGTTTTAAATAAGCTGATAAATGAAACAAAATAATAAATTATGTTAGTTTAATTTGAATTCTAAAACAAAACCCGAAAACAGTTACCCGGTCAACCATCGATTACTTGGTAACCAAAGAAAATATATCTAGCAGAAGACTTATGTGAAGTTTGCTAAAAATCGGCAGAGCCGTTTTTGATTTATGACATTTTTTAGTAACAAATTAATTAATCTTTTTTTTAGAGTTTATAAAATCTATGGAAATTTTTTATATTTACACATTCTATAATATAGTTTCCATACATTGCATAAACTCTATGCAGGCAATTAGTAAACTATACATTTCATCATCTTATGATCTTGAGCAAATGTTGTTAAGCATGAGCCGACAAAGGTTTCTCGGTTGGTACGACTAAATTCCGACAGGTGGCGCCACTTAAAATTACTCCAAATAAATTAAATCCTAAACATTGCAATTGATCATGCTATGATCTTTAGCAAAGTTGTTGCGCATGAGTCGACAAAGGTTTCTAAGTTGGTAGGAACTAATTTTCGCCAGATGTCGCCACTGAAAATTAACCAAATTGAATTGAATCGTAAACTATTCATTCAAATCAATAAAATGATTCCAAACGAATTGGATATTTGAGCAATGTCTTTCTTTTAAATTTATTTAAGTTGGTGGAGCAGCAACGCGCTCTGGTTAGAGCTAGTACTATACGAAGACCTATGATTATTATACTATATAATAATCTAATATTAAAATTACTATATAAAAATCTACTATTAAAATTTTACTTAATAAAGACCTACGACCAAGATAAAAATTTTACTATATTAAGACCTACGTTCGAGGCAAAAAATTTACAATATGTGACGCGCAAAATAGAAAGTGACCTAAGGATTTTGTTCAGGAGAGCCATTTTAAAGATTCAAATATGTGCATCTTTGGTGTAGCAGCACTTGGTATTGGTCTCATTTGAAAGCGACTCATCTCACGACGTCAGGAACGTGTTGGTCAACCTTGAAAACGCGCGTAGGTCGTCCCTACCTCTTGTTTTATGTAGTAGGTTCCTTTCTCTATGCGCTTTCACATATAAAGAACTTCAACTAAACCTGAAATTTTACTATATAAAAACCTACGATTATATCTGAAATTTTTCTATCTGAAGGCCCACGATTATATCTGAAATTTTCCTATGACACATTCTTTTCTGTTTCTACGTATGAAGATCCACGATTAAGACTGAAATTTTAAAAATAATTATTTCGACAAAATTTCTTAAAAAATTAAAATTTTTGATTCTGTGTTTTTTATTCTCGGTTACTTGAGTAATCGGATATTAATTTTGGCAATTTATGTACAAAACTTACTTTCCTTTAATTAGACTTCAATTAAAAGTTAAAATATTTTCAAAAATGATAATAGATTTAAATTTATAAGCTTTATATAAGTGGTTACCTGGGTAGTCGTTTAATATACTACTTTTTTTCTAGTTTGGCTTATAGTTTTTTCTAATCTTACAAATCAAAAATAGTCACAATTATAATTCTTTTGAAATCAACATTATAAATTTTTTATTTTGAGTTTTTTTTGTACGGTTACTCAAGTAGTCGGTTATTAAATTTAGCTGCTGTCTTACTAAAAATTCTTTGTATTAATTAGATTTTTTTAAAGTAAAAATATTTTAAAAAAAAGCTAATAAATAGAGGTTTAAAGGCTTTGTATAAGCGGTTACTCGGGTAATCGTTCAATTTATTTCATGGCTTAGGGGTTTGGTGTATAGTTTTTTTTTTTGTAATTTTATATAGAAAAATAGTTAAAATTTAAATTCTTTTGAAACTTCCTTAAAATTTATGGCTCTGAGTTTTTTTGCACGGTTACTCGAGTAATCAGTTGTTTTACTTAGCAGCTGTTTAATAAAGCTTGCTTTCTGTTCATTGGGGTTTCTTTTAAAAGTAAAAATATTTTAAAGAATGTTAATAAATTCAAATTTATTTTTGGCTCTTTGGCTTTGTATAGGCGGTTACTCGATTACTCGGGTAATCTTTTATCTAAGTATAGCTTGGTTTTTGAGTTTGATTTACAGTTGTTTGTATTCCTCCAAAGTAAACACTTTCGAAATTTGTATTTTATTCAAATTTTTGATTCTGGGTTCCGGTTACCCGAGTAATCGGATGTTCAATTTGTCATTTACAAAATGTTCGTTCTCTTAATTGGATTTTCTTTTTAAAGTAAATTTAGTTTGTGAAAATTATAAGTAATTTAAAGGCTTTATATTGACAAGTGGTTAATCGGGTAATCGTTTAATGTATAACACTTTGTGGTTAAGGAGTTAGATTAACAGTTTTTGTAATTCTTAATTCTAATGAATTTTGTAATTGAACTCTTATGAAATTTACATTAAAATGCATGATTCAGATTTTTTTAAATCGGTTACTCGAGTAACCGATCAGCAAATATTTAATAAAAATACTTTTTGTTGAAAAGTTTTCACTTCAAAGTAAATATATTAAATTATTGACTTCATAGAACGGTTACTCGTGTAATTGTTTAGAAAAAATCTTATTTTACATGTTATTCTTTATTTTGAGAATTTGTATTTTTTAAGAATTTAACAATAAATATGAGTCGTTTAAAAATAACCTTAAACAGTCAGTTTTGAATTGGTTACTCGAGTAACCGTTTATACAAGTACTAAAAATTTTTAAAAAAATTGATTTTCTTTTTAAAGCAAATATATTTTGAAAAATTATACGTAATTTAAAGGCTTTATATTGACAAGTAGTTAATCGGGTAATCGTTTAATGTGTAACACTACATGGTTAAGGAGTTAGATTTATAGTTTTTGTAATTCTATGAAATTTTGGAATTGAACTCTTATGAAATTTATATTAAAATTCATGATTCCGATTTTTTTTAAATCGGTTACTCGAGTAATCGGTTGTTTAATTCAGCAGTTATTTAATAAAAATACTTAATGTTGAATAGTTTTCACTTTCAAAGTAAATATATTTGAAAAAACTTTTAATTATTGACTTCATAGAACGGTTACTCGGGTAATCGTTGAGAAAAAATCTTATTTTATTTATTTATTTTTTATTTATTTATTTTTTATTTATTTATTTTTAAAATTTGTATTATTTTAAGAATTTAAAAATAAATATAAATTGTTTCAAAATAATCTTAAACAGTCAGTTTTGAAATGGTTACTCGAGTAACCATTTATATAAATACTGAATTTTTTTATTAAAATTTATATTTTTAAAGCTAATAAGCCTTAAACTTAAGTTTAATCAAATTTTGTAAACAATTAAATGATTTATTGGCTTACAAATTTAATCTTATAAATTACCTTAATCTCCAATTAAATTCTCAGAATTTTTTAAATTGATAAATTTTTTCAAAAATTGTTTTTAATTTAAATTTATGCCAAAAACTTTTAATATTTAAATCAAGTGATTTACAGACAAGAGACATGTCGCGTTATATATAAGTGGATTTTTATAAATTTACGAATGAATGAAAATTTTAAGATAAAATACTTAATACTAATTCAAAAATATGGGTTAAATGTGGAATGATTTGAATTGTTAATAACGAGTATTATCTTCTTTTTTGTAAATTTAATTTAAAAAGTTTAATGACTTGCTCTTGATTTAATAATTTTATAAAAAAATACATTCAAATTTTCTATTTAATGTTATTAACTTTTAATAATTTTTATTATCTTTCTGTTTATTTTCAGGTATTTTTTGCAAAATAAATTTTAATAAATTCAGTAGTAAGTACTTACTTAAGTTTTATTGCCGCTTACGCTCTACTCTTTATCTTCCAGAAGTGTTGATTTAGTGTCATAAATCAATTGTAGATAAAAGTTTGTAAGAGAAGACCCAGTTTTTTCTCTTCTATTAAAAGTTATAACGCATATTTATTAAAAATGATGATAAAAATAAATATTTGAACGGAAAGAAAACAATATGATCTATAAAATAGTCAGCATAGCTACAATTACACAGAAAAATTGATGGGGGTACAGTGGGATAAAAAGAGGAAATTGGAAAGAAAATCTGGAATTTTAAGTAACTCGGTTACTGTAGCGAAACTACTAAATGAGCTACAGAAAAATGCTGACTATAGAAGTCTGACTTATGAATTGACTCGATTAGGCTATGAATAGTCCTGACTTTACTATTATTTGACTCGACTTGAGTATCAACTGTCTTGATTAGAGTATTAATTGTCTCTACTAGACTGTAATTTGACTCGACTAGAGTATTAACTGTCTCGTCTGGACTATGATTTGACACGACTAGAGTATTAACTGTCGCGACTAAACTATGATGACTCGACTTATCTATAAATAGTCCCGACTATAATTTAGCTCGACCACATAATGGATTCACCTGACATTAAATTAACTTGACTAAACTATGCGTTGACTCGACTAGACTATGAAGTGTCTCCACTTAATTATGGATTGACTCGACTAGACTATGAATAGTATCGACTTGACTCTTCTGGACTATAAACTGACTCGACTTGACTATGATAAAGCTTGACTTTCTACTTTAAGTCCACATTTTCTCCACTCCTCACCCACTGTTCTCTTTTCCCAAGAAAAATTTGCATGTGCTGCCTGCATGTTATGTTCAAACAGTTGTTTACAATTTTTTTTTGCTTCTTGCTCATATTTTTTTTTTGCCACATTTGACAATTGTCTACAAACTATTTGACACAAACCATTTACTGTGTCAATTTCAATAAACTAAAATGCAAAAACGAAAAGTTATTACAAGATACGACTACAAGTACCAGCAACAATGACGACAGCAAATAAAAAGTATGTAGTAATCGACTACTTCTACTGCTAATGCTCCTCTGGCAGCTACAAATGACTGCAGCCCGAACGAGTATCCAAGTGAATTAAATTGTTGCTAAAATATTTATCAGCTTATAAATTTTTTAAAGGTTTTTTTTTTTATGTTTGCATAAAAAATTTAAACGCCACCAGTTTTTTTGCTGAAAGGTAAAAAATTTTAATTTTTTTTCGCCTTATACCCGGAGAATATGTAAATATTGTTTAAGTGGGAAATTAAATTTATTAGGAGATTATGAATTGACTCGGCTAGAATATGAACTAAATCGATTAGACTATGAATTGATTAGGTTTGAGTATCAATTGTCTCGACTAAACTATGATTTGACTCGAGCAGAATATCAACTGCTTTAGCAAATCTATGATTTGACTCTACTAGAGTATCAATTGTCTCTACTAGACTATGATTTGACCCGACTAGAATATCAACAGCTTCAGCAAATCTATGATTTGACTCAACTAGAGTTTCAACTGTCTCCACTAGACTATGATTTGACTCGACTAGAGCATCAATTGTCTCCACTAGACAATGGTTTGACTCGACTTGAGTATCAACTGTCTTCACTAGACTATGATTTGACTCGACTAGAGCCTTAACTGTCTCGACTTGACTATGATTCGACTCGAGTAATAATTGTCTCTACTAGACTATGATTTGACTCGAGTATGATTTGACTAGAGTATTAACAGTTTCGACTTGACTATGATTCGACTCGACTACAGTATCAACTGTCGCGACTAAACTATGAATTGATTCGGAAAGAGTAGAGTATCAATTGTCTCTACCAGACTATAATTTGACATGAATAGAGTATTAACTGACTCTACTACACTATGATTTGACTCGACTATGATTCGACTCGACTAGAGTATCAAATATCTTGGCTAGACTATGATTGCCCCTACTAGACTATGATTTGACTCGGTTAAATAATTAATTGTTTCGACTAGATTTACTTGACAAGAGTATCGACCGTCTTGACTTGACTGTGATTTGACACGACTAGAGTATCAATTGTCTCCAATTGACTATGATTTGACTTAAATAGGGTATCAATTGTCTCGCCTAGACTATGATTTGACTCGACAAGATTACCAATTATCTCTACTAGACTATGATTTGACTCGACTAGAGTATAATTGTCTCGGCTAGACTATGACTTGACTCGACTAGAGCATCAATTGTTTCGATTGGACTACGATTTGACTCGCCAAAAGTATCAACTGTCTCGGCTAGACTATGATTTGACTCGACTAGAGTTTCAATTGTCTCGGCTAGACTATGATTTGACTCGAGTAGAGCATCAATTGTCTCGACTAGACTATGATTTGACTCGATTTAAGCATCAACTATATCTTCTAGACTTTGATTTGACTCGACTAGAGTGTCAGTTATCTCGACTAGACTAAGATTTGGCTAGATTAGTATCAACTGCCACGACTAAACTATGGCTCGACTCGGCTACAGTATCCATTGTCTCGACTAGACTATGATTTGACTCGACTAGAGTATCAAGTGTCTTGGCTAGACTATAAACTGACTTGCGTAGACTATCAAGTAACTCGATAAGATTAGAAATTGTCTCTACTTAACTATAATTTGACTCGACTAGACTATCAATCAACTCTACAGTACTATCAATTGATACGGCTAGACTATGATTTAACTCCAATTGAATATTAATTGTTTCTACTAACTAAGATTTGAGTCGCCTAAAGTATAAATTGTCTCGACTAAACTATAATTTGACTCGACTAGAGTATCAATTGTTTCTACCAGACTATAATTTGACTCGACTGGAGTATTAACTGACTCTACTAGACTATGATTTGACTCGACTATGATTCGACTCGACTAGAGTATCAATTGTCTTGGCTAGACTATGATTTGACTCGACCAGAGTATCAATTGTCTCGACTAGAGCATCAATTGTCTCGACTAGACTATCATTAAACCCTACTAGAGTATGAACTATCTCGGCTTGACTATGATTTGACTCGACTAGAGCATAAATTTTCTCTACTAGACTTTGAATTGACTAAACTGGAGTATCAATTATATCTACTAGACAATGAATTGACTCAACTATAGTATTAACTGTCTCCGCAAGACTATGATTTGTCCCGACCAGAGTATCAACTATCTCTGCAAGACTATGATTTGACACGACTAGAGTATCAACTGTCTTTACTTGACTATAATTTGACTCGACTAGTGTAGCATTTGTCTCGACTAGACTATGAATTGACACGAATGGAGTATCAATTTTCTCGACTTGACTTCAGATTAAGAATATTATCAGTTGAACGGAAACTACTGTAATAATAATCAAGTAGCACTCATAATTGTTTAGATCTCTCAACAACTTCCACTTGCCTTTTTTTCAATTGTCTTAAATAGAAGACAAACAAATAAATATTTCATATTTTTGTTTTTTTTTTTGAGTACAAATACTTGTGTTAATATTTTATTTTTTATCAAAATTATATAAACAAGATCTTGCTGTTAATAAAAAAATGTGTTAATTTTCAACATCATCATCATCATGATCACGATGTGGGAGCTAAAGTGTCTAACATCCAGATACTTTTAGTGAAAACAAATGGGGTTGCATGATTTCATTTCGAAATGACGTCGATTTGTAAGCAATTGAAAAGTTGGATTTGTTATTTGTGGGAGTAGAGAGATATAAGCTTTTATATAGACAAATGATCTTTCTTAATTGATTAATCAAGTTCAGGGTATCAATAGGGGTTTTATAATTACGAAATATATTAAGATCTATTTGTTTTTTTTTTTATTTAATGAAAGTGTTGAGAAATGTGTTGAAACTAATTAAGAATTCTAGAATTTCAATATGAAATACATAAAATTCTAAATTTGTCTTTACTAAAATGCAATTATTCGGCTATTTAAAATTTTATTACAAAACCAAATCATGGGGTATCAAAATTTTTTTAACGCAAAAAAAAAAATTTAAACATGTTTTCCCAAAATCTCAGAGTATTGAATGTCGTTTAACAATTTATAAGGTGTTTGATTGCTTAAATGCCAGCACGTGCCTCCAACTCAGGCTATTAAAATCATATCAAGTTTTCAAAGTTTTGGAAAAAAAATATTTTTTTTGCAGGCTTTTTTGTGGGTTTCTAATCTTGACTTTTTTTGTGTGTAAACAAAACCAGCTAAAACATGCTAAATACTACAAACATGGCATTAACTACAGATATTTAACTAAACAGCAATTCTAACTAAATTTGTCAAGTTTTTGGAGGGAAAAAAATGTTGAGATAGTAATGTAAAATTAACAAAATACTTAATTGTAAATCAAAGTTTTAAATAATAAAAAATAATTGTCTCTATAAGACTAGAAATTGACCTGACAAGACTTTGAATTAGACTGAGTAGAAAATGAATTGAATCGATTTGACTATGAACAATCTTAGCAGGACTAGAAATTCTCCCATCTACTGAATGAAATGACTTGACTATGCTATGATTTGACCCATTAGAGTACGAGTTCGCCCGAATACTTACAGGATAATACTACGAGATGGTCAGTGTCCACAGTTGAGGTGTTGGATAGCCAAGATAACTCTGGGCTTACCAAGTTAAGACCATTCAGAACATTTGCTTGGTATCCAACTTTCCCTACATTTCACCCAAGTAGACTATGATTTTATCCGACAAGGCTATGAACTTACTATACAAGACTATGATTTCTCCCGACTAGAATATGAATTCACCCAACTAGACTATGAATTTAACCTACTAGACAATGATTTCACCCGACTGGACTTTAAATTTACCCGACTAGACTATGAACTTACCCGACTAGACTATGAACTTACCCGACTAGAATATGAATTTACCCGAAAAGACTATGAATTTACTCGACTAGACAATGATTTCACCCGACTAGACTTTGAATTTACTCGACTAGGCTATGAATTTACCCGACTGGTAATTACAATAAATTTACTCGACTCGAATTTGCCCGACTAGACTATGATTTCACCCGATAAGACTATGAATTTACTATACTAGACTATGACTTCACCCGACTAGACTATGAATTCACCCGACTAGACTATGCATTAACCCGACTAGACTATAAATTTACCCGACTAGACTTTGAACTTACCCGACTATACTATGCATTTACCCGACTAGGCTATGAATTTACCCGACTAGACTATGAATTTACCCGACTAGACTATGAATTTACCCGACTAGACTATGATTTCACCCGACTATACTATGAATTTACCCGACTAGACTATGAATTTACCCGACTAGACTATGAATTTATCTGACTAGACTATGAAGTTACCCGACTAGACTATGAATTTATCTGACTAGACTATGAATTTACCCGACTAGACTATGAATGCACCCGACTAGACTATAAATTTACCCGACTAGACTATGATTCTACCCGACAGGACTGTGAATTTACCCGACTAGACTATGAATTCACCTGACTAGACTATGATTTCATCCGACTAGACTATGAACTCACCCGACTAGATTATGATTTCACCCGACTAGACTATGAATTTTCTCGACTAGACTATGAATTTACCCGACCAGACTATAAATGCATCCGACTAGACTATAAATTTACCCGTCTTGACCATGATTTCGACCGACAGGACTGTGAATTTACCTGACTACACTATGAATTCTATGATTTCACCCGACTAGACTATGAATTCGCCCGACTAGACTATAATCTCACCCGACTAGACTATGAATTTACCCGACTAGACTATGATTTCACCAGACTATACTATGAATTTACTCGACTATACCATGAACTTACTCGACTAGACTATGATTTCACCCGACTAGACTATGATTACCAGACTAGACTATGAATTTACCCAACTAGACTATGAATTTACCCGACTAGACTATAAGTTCACCCGACTAGACTATGAATTTACCCGACTTTACTATGATTTCACCCGACTAGACTATGAATTCAGTCGACTAGACTAAGAATTTACCCGACTAGACTATGATTTCACCAGACTATACTATGAATTTACTCGACTAAACTATGAATTTACCCGACTAGACTATGATTTCACCCGACTAGACTATGAATTCACCCGACTAGACTATGATTTCACCCGACTATACCATGAACTTACTCGACTAGACTATGATTTCACCAGACTAGACTATAAATTTACTCGACTAAACTATGAATTCACCCGACTCGACTATGAATTCACCCGACTAGACTATGAATTCACCCGACTAGACTATGAATTCACCCGACTAGACTATGATTTCACCCGACTAGACTATGAATTTATTCGACTAGACTATGATTTCACCCGACTAGACTATGATTACCAGATTAGACTATGAATTTACCCAACTAGACTATGAATTTACCCGACTAGACTATAAGTTCACCCGACTAGACTATGAATTTACCCGACTTTACTATGATTTTACCCGACTAGACTATGAATTCAGTCGACTAGACTAAGAATTTACCCGACTAGACTATGATTTCACCCGACTATACTATGAATTTACCTTACTAGACTATGAATTTACCCGACAAAACTTTGAATTTACCCGACTACACTATGAAGTTACCCGACTAGACTATGAATTTACCCGAATAGACTATGAATGCACCCGACTAGACTATAAATTTACCCGACTAGACTATGATTTCACCCGACTAGACTATGAATTCACCCGACTAGACTATGATTCACCCGACTTGACTATGAATTCACCCGAGTAGACTATGAATTAACCCGACTAGACTATGAATTCACCCGACTTGACTATGAATTCACCCGACTAGACTATGAATTCACCCGACTAAACTATGAATTTTTTCCACTAGACTATGATTTCAGCCGACTAGACTATGAATTTAACAGACTAGACTATGAATTCACTCTACTTAACTATGATTTCATCCGACTAGACTATGATTTCACCCGACTAGGCTATGAATTTATCGGACTAGACTATGATTTTACCCGACTTGACTATGAATTTACCCGACTACACTATGATTATACCCAACTGAACTATGAATTTACTCGACTAGACTATAAATTTACCCGATTGGACAATAATTTCACCCCACTGTACTATGAATTTACTCGACTAGACTATGATTTCACTCGATTAGGCTATGATTTTCTAAGACAGGATAATATAATTTACCCGACATAAATATAAATTGTCTCGACTAGACTTAAAAAATAATCTCGACAAGTCCATACATTAGCTCGAGTAGACTATAAATTGACTTGACTAAACCATGAATTTAACCAACTAGATTTATATTCGCAGACAATTTAGGTTAAGTTATCGTCTATTAAATCTCAAATTCCTTCAAACATCAGTTAGATAACATTCACCCATTACTTAGATATTAAATTTGAAAACAAATAAAGATTTTCATTCTAATCACGTCTCTTTTAAAACTGTTAAAAAACTATTCCTTGCGTTTAATTGTTTTTAACTGAAAATAATTGTGTTTATGGCTCAAACACCAAACGAGAATGCTCTAGCCAAACAATCATACCAATTTAGTCTGAAAAATTGGCAAATTTATGCACAATTATAGCAAAGTATTATAGCAAAGCAACAAGCCAAAGGTGGTCGTTTTACTTAAATTATATGAAATTTGTTTGAATTATTTATAGTTAAAATTTCAAACTAAATTCTTTTTGTAAATGAATTTGTTAATTTAATAGATATGGGCTGTTATCTTAAAATGTTTTACTAATAGTTTATTTGACTGAAATAATGTAAATTCTTGTACAAATTTGATTTGAAATTTGAAAGCGAAAAGAGCGAGTGAGTGTGATTTCACGCCTCAAAAATTAGAAGGAGTGTTCGGTTTTTGGGCGTCATTGGGGCTATTAAATAAGAACAGAATAATAATCAGAAAATTAGATTTATTATGGAAAAAATATTTAAAGAATTTTAATAGAATTCAAAGTGAGTTATGAAGTTAAATTCTTTAGATCATTAAATTCTATCAAAATGACAAACTGTTAACGAATAAAGTTAATCGAATAATGTTATTCGAATAAAGCTGCTCTTTGGCTTAATATTAAATTTACTTTAATTTTGAACATTTTTTTATTTTTTTCTATTGTAATTTCTCTTCATTGTTAATGCGTAGAAAGAATTTTACTACGATCATTTTACTACAAGATCATTATCTCTGAATTCGTTGTCTTTGAAACGCTACTTTGTTCCTCCTCTTTTTAAAATGAAATAAAAGAATTGGTAGCTTGTTCTCTGGCTTGTCTATTTGTTTACATTATTATTGTTTTTGTACTGGGAATTGACGTCAATGGCTGGCGATATGAGATTTTTGTTGTTACTGTGATAATTACCTTTTATCTCTATTCGATCATTGACAACACTTTATGAATCTATAATTTCAAAATGCAATTTATTATTCTTTCCTCTTTCTTCATTTTTCTTCCCTATAGCCTTCGGGTTGGCGTAAGATACGCAATATAGTACAATGGACTCCCTTCTTTCAAACCTACAAAAAACAACGCTATCCTTGGGTTCAATTGGCCGGACATCAAGGCAATTTCAAGGCTGGTCCGGAACAGGGTACTGTTTTGAAGAAGTTGTGTCCCAAGGAAGAAGATTGCTTTCACATCTTAATGAAGGATGTCCTAAGGCCCTATGTTCCAGAGTATAAGGGTCAGGTTACCAGTGAAGATGGGGAATGTAGGTTCTTTATATCTTAATCTCAAAATAAATACTCACTTTTTCCCTTCCCTTCTTAGTATATCTCCAGCTACAAGATCTTCTTAGCGATTTCTATCAGCCCTGTGTTATGGATTGTAAAATCGGTGTACGCACCTACCTGGAGGAGGAGCTGTCCAAGGCCAAGGAGAAACCCAAATTGCGCAAGGATATGTATGAAAAAATGATACAAATTGATCCGAATGCCCCGAGTGATGATGAGCACAAGGCCAAGGGTGTTACCAAGCCACGCTATATGGTCTGGCGTGAGACCATCTCCAGTACTGCCACTTTGGGTTTTCGCATAGAGGTGGGTTTTATTTGAACTTTTAAGAGATCAAATTATAATTCTTATCAATTTTTATTAATAGGGCATTAAGAAAAGTGATGGCACCAGTTCAAAAGATTTCAAGACCACAAAATCTCGGGATCAAATAAAGTCGGCTTTTCGTGAATTCATAAGTGGATTTCCACATGCATTGGTGAGTTTAGAAATCAAAATTTGGAGATTACGACTACGGACTACAGTCAAGGAGTATAGAATGGACTCTCTACGATGGCAGGACTATAGAATTTACTATAATCGGACTATAGATTCGACTACAGTAGGACTATAGACGCGATTATAGTCAGATAAATTCTATTATAGTCGGACCAAAGAGACGACTATAGTCGGACTTTATGGACAAATTTAGTTGGGCTATTGAAAGAACTATAGATACGACTAAAGTCGGGCTATAGAGACAGCTATAGTCGGACTATAGGGACGACTACAGTCGGACTATAAAGTCGACTACAGTCTATAAAGTCGACTATAGACAAACTATAAAGACGACTATTGTCGGACTATAGAGACGACTATAGTCGGAATATAGAGACGACTATAGTCGGAATATAGAGACGACTATAGTTGGAATATAGAGTTGACTATATTCGGACTATAGAACTGAATAGTAGGACTATAGAGATGACTATAGTCGGACTATAGAGATGACTATAGTCGCACTATATAGTCGACTTTAGTCGGACTATAAGGACAAATATAGTCGCACTATAGAGATAACTTAAGTCAGACTATAGAGATGACTATAGTCGGAATCTAGAGATGACTATTGTCGGACTATAGAGACGACTACAGTCGAAATATAGGGACGACTTTAATCGGACTATAAAGTCGACTATATTCGGACTATAGAGATGACTTTAGTCGGACTATAGAGATGACTTTAGTCGAATTGAATTTGAGAGACGACTATATTCGGATTATAATTGGACTAAAGAGACGACTATAGAGAATAATAAAGAGATGAATATAGTCGATCTACGGAGACGACTGTAGACGAACTACATAGAGACAACTAGAGACGAACTATAAAGATGAGTATAATCGGACTTAAGAGACGACTATGGTCGGACTATAGAGACGACTATAGTCGGACTATAGTCAGACTATGGTCTTACTTTAGAGAGGACTTTAGTCGGACTATAGAGACGACTATAGGCGGACTATAGAGACGACTATAATCGTCCGATTTTGTTTTAAAGACTCAGCTATTATCGGGCTATGGACTTAACTTTTGTCGAACTATTAACTATATTACTCCTAGATCTTTTGAACGATCCATTTTAGAAATATATCTTAAATTTTTTCTTAAATCTAATTTTCCATATCAGTCCCGCTACATCCAACGCATGCGTGCTATACGCGCCACCCTCGAATGTTCAGACTTCTTTCGCAGTCACGAGGTTATCGGTTCCTCTCTACTCTTCGTGCACGATCGCAAGCAGGCCAATGTCTGGTTAATAGATTTCGCTAAAACTATACTCTTACCCGAAAATCATTATATTGATCACTCGAGCACCTGGAAGGTGGGTAACCATGAAGATGGCTATTTGATAGGCATTAATAATCTCATCGATATCTTTGGAGAATTGGAAATAGAGATTAATACCATCACAGATTCATCAGCAGCATCGTCCTCGTCTCTGACGCCCTCCACGGGTTCCTCGCCGGCTTCTTTGTCGCCCAAGAGAAGTATAAGTGAATCGAATATGGGGGAGGAAAAAGAAAGACAGGAGAGCCAAGAGGAAGCAAAAGGAGAAAATGAGGTCAAAGAACCAGTAGAAGCAGCTAAAACAGAACAAATTTTATTAGTTAAAGAAACCGAAAAGCAAGATCAGGATAAGGATAAGGCAGTATAAGATAATGCAGTAACAGAAGATAAATTAGAAAATATAAAATATTTTTATATTTCCATATTTTATTTTTATTTTATATTAAATTTTTCTAGATTTAAAAGCAAAAATATTAATATTTAATTAAGTAAAACAAAACAACAATTTCTAAGCACTTTAAAGACTGAAATTTAGTAATTTATTTTATTTCTTTTAGTTTTTTAATATAATTTTTAATCTTAACGACAAGTAAAATATCAAATTAATAATCTCTTAATAATTTTAATTATTTTATTTGATTTTAGTTTTTTTTTTCTCGTAGTTTTTAATTGTAATTTGTCCTAAAACTTGATTTCCTTAGTATTTTTAATTTCTAAATAAATATTTTAATTTTAATTAAATCTTAAAAAAAGAAGATTCTAAATATAAAAAAAAATTCTAAAATTTAAGTTTAAAAAAAATAGATTCTAAATTTTAAAATATTAAATTTTAATTATACTAATAAATTATTAAATAAATATAATTTTAACTTAAAAAAAAGAAAATGTGGCAAAAGCTTTTAGTCTAAAGGAAACGGTATTATCATTTCATGATAAGGCAGGAAGAAAAAAGGTTGGTGCTTTTGATAAACTGGGTAATATAGGATTTATATGCATTGGAAATCAATCAAGCTACTAATAATTTCCTATAAAAATAGAAAAGTTTTAAAAATGTTCTTATAAAATAAGAAATTTTTGAAAAATTTCTTATAAAAATACGAAATTTTTGAAAAATTTCCTATAAAAATAAGAAATTTTTGAAAAATTTCCTATAAAAATAAGAAATTTTTGAAAAATTTCCTATAAAAATAAGAAATTTTTGAAAAATTTCCTTTAAAAATAAGAAGTTTTTGAAAAATTTCCTATAAAAATAAGAAATTTTTAAAAAATTTCCTATAAAAATAAGAAATTTTTGAAAAATTGCCTATAAAAATGGGAAATTTTTGAAAAATTTCCTTTAAAAATAGGAAATTTTTGAAAAATTTCCTATACAAATAAGAAATTTTTGAAAAGTTTCTTATAAAAATAAGAAATATTATGAAAAATTTCTATAAAATAAGAAATTTTTGAAAAATTTTCTATAAAAATAAGATATTTTTGGTAAAATTTCCTATAGAAATAAGAAATTTTTGGTAAAATTTCCTATAAATAAGAAATTTTTGGAAAAATTTCCTATAAAATATTTTTTTTTTTAAATTTCCTATAAAGACAAGAAATATTTGAAAATTTTTTTATAAAATTAAATTTTCCTCTTTTTAGGAAAATCTTATTTCAATTTTCATAGACGATTTTATTTTATTTTCTGCTTTGGATAATGCAGTTTATTTTTGTACAAATCTTTTAACTAAAACCATTGCATACCTTTAGTCGCTCTCTAATAACAGTGGGGTAGAAATCTCTTAAATTAAACATTTTTTGTAAAAAAACATCTCAAATATTTATTTGATGTACATAATCATGACCATTAGAAATATATAAAAATTAGATGAACAATACAAATAAAAAATAATCTTAAATTTTCTTGTACTGTAATGTTTCTATGACTACTTTAGTATAATAATATAAATTATTTATTATGGAATTTTAGCTCATTTATAAGGAATTTCTGTAAATTAAATATCCTGCATGATGTAAATATATGCTTATAATGAACAAATTTTACATTTTCCAAGAATACCAATTAAATTTTATATGGTTTGCATAGAAACCTGAAATAGAATGTTAGAAACCAAATAAAAAATTTACATTTATGAGCACATTATGATGTACCAAATTCATAAAGGAAGCAAATGATATTAAAACAAAAATTAATTCATGAAAAAAATATGTTTTAGTCATTAAAAACTAAAACATTTACTTAGAGATTATGGATTGGAGTAAGTTCACAAAAGACCTAAGAGACAAAATTTAATATACAAATAATATTTTTTAATAAAAAAATCTTTATTGGAAAAAAAGAATTTACAAAACAAAATTAATTAATAAAATGTGCAACATTTGGTATTTAACGCCTTTTTAGCATATCACATACTATATGTGTTTTTTCTATATTTTTAGAATGATATGTTATTTCATTCATTCTTTAGCAAATAGAAGCGATTATTATTTAAATAAATAGAGAATTTTGCTTTGTTTTGTGAGAGAAATTAGTCAGCAAAACATTTTTAAAGCTAAATATACTATAGTAGAGGGTCTTTTACTAAATGCTACTTATCATTTGTTGAATTTGAAAAAGTGCTTTTAAAAGACATTCTTCATTTGCATATATTTTTGAAGGCTATAGCCTTCCATGCGAATTTAACAAGACGAACTTAATATACAACTATTCAATTTACAGATCAATCTTTATCAAGATGACCTTTGTTAACTGCCAAGTTCCTTTTGACATACCCTTTACATGCATACAGTCAGAGATGCTTTCAAAACTTTTCCGTACAACTGAAATTTGTAACAAAGTTTGTGTAATGAAAGTTTTATAAACAACATTGCCAACTATTTAATGAATTTAATTATTTAATAAGCTTATGAAGGTAAACGTGTAAAAGAAGTAAGGAAAAATTATAAATTTGTTTAAGGAATATAAAAAAAATACTTTAGGAAAAACTTACTAGAAAACCTCAAAGTCGATAATGGAATGAACTATGACTATGAATTTGACATTGACTTCGACTTCGAACATTAGTTTGGCTGTGATTTTGACTTGAACTTTGACCTTTCATTTTTACTAAAGCTATAATTCAGTCTTTTATTTATCCTTTAATGAATAATATTCAATAAAATAAATAAACAAAAATAAATTATTCTGTTAGCTTCGAATTTTTCTGCCCAACTGTTATTAAATGTTTGTTTTCATTCAAAATTTGTTTCTGAACATATTAAGTTACAATTCTGTATCAACTCGTCCACTGTTATTTACAAAAGCCTAAATGCATGCAATAGTTTTGGGTTATATTATTCTTGCGATATAAATTTAGTAACTATTTCAAAAAAAATTTATACATTTATTAGATTTTTTCAAGAATTTCGTATTTTATAGGAAATTTTTAAAAATTTTCTTTTTTAATAGGAAATTTTTCAAAACTAAGAATATTTTTATAGGAAACTTTTGAAAAATTTCTTAGTTTTATAGGAAATTTTTCAAAAATTTCTTTTCTATAGGAAATTTTTAAAAAATTTCTTTTTTTATAGTCAATTTTTTAAAAATTTATTGTTTTTATAGGAAATTTTTCAAAAGTTTCTTATTTTTATAGGAATTTTTTCTAAAATTTCTTATTTTTATAGGAAATGTTTCAAAAATTTCTTATCCTTATAGGAAATTTTTCAAAAATTTCGTAATTTTATAGGAAATTTTTCAAAAATTTCGTAATTTTATAGGAAATTTTTCAAAAATTTCTTATTTTTTTTAGGAAGTTTTCAAAAATTTCTTATTTTTTTTCAAAAATTTCTTATTTTTATGGGAAATTTTTCAAAAATTTTTTATTTTTATAGGAAATTTTTCAAAAATTTCTTATTTTCATAGGAAATTTTTAAAAAATTTCTTATTGTTATAGGAATTTTTTCGGAAATTTCTTAATTTTATAGCAAATTTTTCAAAAATTTCTTATTTTTATAGGAAATTTTTCAAAAATTTCTTCTTTTTATAGGAAATTTTTCAAAAATTTCTTATATTTATAGGAAATTCTTCAAAAATTTCTTATTTTTAAAGAAAATTTTTCAAAAATTTCTTATTTTTATAGGAAATTTTTCAAAAAATTTTTATTATAGGAAATTTTTCAAAAATTTCTTTTTCTGATAGAAAATTTTTCAAAAATTTCTTATTTTTATAAGAAATTTTTCAAAAATTTCTTAATTTTATTAAAATTTTTTCAAAAAATTTTTATTTTTATAGGAAATTTTTCAAAAATTTCTTATTTTTTTAGGAAATTTTTAAAAATTTCGTAATTTTATAGGAACTTTTTCAAAATTTTTTTACTTTTTTAGACAATTTTTAAAAAATTTCTTATTTTTATAGGAAATTTTTCAAAAATTTCTTATTTTTACAGGAAATTTTTCAAAAACTTCTTATTTTTATAGGAAATTTTTCAAAAATTTCTTATTTTTATAGGAAATTTTTCAAAAATTTTTAATTTTTATAGGAATTTTTCAAAAATTTCTTATTTTTTAGGAAATTTTTAAAAATTTCGTAATTTTATAGGAATTTTTTCAAAATTTTTTTTACTTTTTTAGACAATTTTTCAAAAATTTCTTATTTTAATAGGAAAATTTTCAAAAAATTTCTTATTTTCATAGGAAATATTTCAAAAATTTCTTATTTTTATAGGAAATTTTTCAAAAATTTCATATTTTTATAGGAAATTTTTCAAAAATTTCTTATTTTTATAGGAAATTTTTCAAAAATTTCTTATTTTTATAGGAAATTTTTCAAGAATTTCTTATTTTTATAGGAAATTTTTCAAAAATTTCTTATTTTTATAGGAAATTTTCAAAAATTTCGTAATTTGATAGGAAATTTTTCAAAAAATTCTTATTTTTATAGGAAATTATTTAAAAATTTCTAATATTTTATAGGAAATTTTATTTTTATAGGAAATTTTTCAAAAATTTCTTATTTTGATAGGAAATTATTCAAAAATTTCTTATTTCTATAAAAAATTTTTTAAAATTTTCTTATATTCATAGAAAATTTTTCAAAATTTTCTTGTTTTCATAGGAAATTTTTCAAAAAGTTCTTATTTTTAAAAGATTATCTTCCAATTTTTTTTTATTTTTATGAATTTTTCAAAAATTTCTTATTTTTATGGGAAATTTTTCAAAAATTTCTTTTTTTTATAGGAAATTTTTCAGAAATTTCTTATTTTTATAAGAAATGTCTAGAACATTGTTCCATCATTTTGATTTTAGTACCTTCTTTAATCCTGTACAAGATAAATTTTGTTTTTTGTTTGTAAAATTCTTTTTGTGTGACCAATTTACCTGTCACTCGTTCCCTTTCCTCTGTAACCATGACTTAAGTCCTTAATGGTTGGTTGCTTAATTTCGTAAAAGGAGAATATAATTTTTCACATAAATTGCAATCAGTATCAATTATTTCTTTTAATGACGAAAAAATATGTAAATGTTTCAAATATCCCTTAAATTATAACAATGAAAGACATGAATATTAAGTTTATGATAAGGGTTTTTTTTCTTGAAATGAGATATATCAGAGGAAAGGTAAAATTGACAGATTATTAAGAATAATGTTCAAATTGTGATTAATTAGTAAAATTTAAGGGAAAGGGTATAGGGGAGGAGAAGGTATGAGTGTAAAATATTGATGTGTTGTAATTGGGATATAAGAGGATTATGTTGTAAAATGGTCATAAAATAGCGGCCTAATTTCCTTATATTACTTGCGCTATAAATATAAATACACACGAACAAAAGCTATTAAATTTGCATATAACATTCTTTAGTTTTATTAATATTTAAGGGGTAATACTCTTTTAGAGGCTCTTAACTTTATGATTTATGATTACATGTATTAACTCGAATTTACATGCCTAACTGTTGCTTTATCCTTTTCTATTACATATACATATGTATATAATTACTGTTCGAGTGTATGTGTGTAACAACATCATAGATTATCGTTATATTGTTTTCACATTCATTACTAAAAAGGGATTTTCATTTTGTAAATTACCATCAGGTGATAACAGCTTTAGACTTTTACAAGTTCAGGAATAAAAGAGGGGGAAGTTTGTTGAGAAAAGGGTTGTCATGGCAATATTTTAATATAACAAGTTCATTTTAATCTGTTTACACACACACACACACACACACTTAAAGCCATACATATTTATTTGAATGAATTTTCTGTTTTATTGAGTGGTTTTAATGCTAATTTATTAAATTTACAAATTAATTAAATAAAACAGAATATGATGTTACAGGAAAAATTTAATTACATTATAATTGTATGGTAAATTTGTATAAAATTGTGATTTCATTAAAAAAATTTAAACAATTCAAGCAAAAAAGTGTTCTAGGGAATTGTTTACATGACGTCAAGAATGTAAACAATTGCAAACTTAACTTTAAATTAGTATTTTTGGTCAAAACTATAAAGTTTTCTTATAAAAATTAGGTTAAAGTAATTGTTTACATAGTCACAATAAAGTAAATAATTGTAAAAATATCATTAAATCATGTTTAAGCTTTAAAATTGTGAAGATTTCGAAGAAAAAATATATTTGAGCAATTGTTTACACCATGTCAATTGAGTAAAAAATTGTAAAATTTCATCTTAATAATGATTTGTGTGAAAAATTATAAAGTTTTCTGATAAAAATCTTTTTTAAGCAATTGTTTACATGGTAAATAATTGTAAAAATACCATTTAATCCGGATTAAGGTTTAAAACTGTAAATATTTCTTAGAAAAAATAAATTTTAGTAATTATTTACATGATATCAACTATGTAAACAATTAAAAAAAAATACACTTAATAATGATTTCTATACAAAATTGTAAAGTTTTCTTACAAAAATCAGGTTAGAGTAATTGTTTACATGGTCACATCTATGTAAATAATTATAAAAATAACAATAAATCATGGTTTAGCCTAAAATTTTGAAGATTTCGACTATGTAAACAATTGAAAAATTTATAATAAATGCTATTTTCTATCTGAAGTTTTTAAGTATTCTTACAATGTAAATAATTGTAAAAATGTCATTAAATCAACATAATAGTCTAATATTTTGAAAATTTCAAAGAAAAACTATATCTCAGCAATTGTTGACATAACGTAAGCAATGTCAACAATTAAAAAAATACACTTAATAATGATTTCTATCTGAAATTTAAAAGTTTTAGTACAAATTCCAAGTTTTGGCAATTGTTTACATGGTTACATGTATGTAAAAAATTGTAAGTATTAAATTAAAACAAAATTTGGAAATAAAATTGCTAAAATTTCAAAGAAAATATACATTTGGGTAATGATTTACATCATGTCAACTATGTAAACAATTGAAAAATTACATCTAATAATGATTTCTGTCTTAAATTTTAAAGTTTTCTTAAAAAAATCAGGTTTAAGCAATTGTTTACATGGTTACATCTATGTATATAATTGAAAAAAATGATGCTAAATTACAATTTGAATCGAAAATACTGAAGATTTCAAAATGAAAATACCTTTTACCGTTTGTTTACATGATATTATCAATGATAACTATTAAAAAAATTGCACCCAATAATGATTACTGTCAAAAATTATAAAGCTTTTACATACAAATCTTCATTTAGTAATTGTTTACATGGTCACAACAATGTAAATATGTGTAAAATTATTATCAAACCGTAATTTATATCTAAAATTTTAAATGTTTCTTAGAAAAATCCATTTAAGTAATTGTTTACATGATGTCAAGAATGTAAACTAATAGGAAATTACATCCAATAATGATTTCTCTTTAAAATGTTAAAGTTTTAATACAATTTCCAAGTTTAAGCAATTGTTTACATGGTTATATCAATGTAAATAATTGTTAAAATGTCATTAGATCGAGATTTATTAATGCAATTGTAAAGATTTCGAAGAAAATATACATTTTAATAATTGTCTACATCATGTCAACTATGTAAACAATTAAAAAATTTACAACAAATGATGATTTCTGTCTAAAGGTTTGAAGTTGTTATACAAAAATTTATTTTAAGCTATTGTTTACATGGTCACAAAAATGTAAATCATTGTAAAAAGCAATTGAAAAATTTTAATAAGTCTCAATTTGTGTCTGAATTGAAAATGTTTTTATAGAAAAATCATATTCAGGTAATTCTTTACATGATGTCAACAATGTAAACAATTGAAGAAATGGCTGAAAATCATGAGCTTAGTCTAATATGTCTAAGAATTTAAAGAAAAAATAAGTTTTGAAATTATTTACGCAATGTCAACAATGTAAACAATAAAATATTTCAATAAAATCGTAATTTTATTCTGAAATTTGCAAATTTTTATAGAAAAATCATATTAAAGCAATTCTTTACATGATGTCAACAATGTAGACAATTGAAAAATTAAGTTAAAATCATGATTTTAGTTAAAATTTTTAAAGAGTTCAAACAAAAAATGATTTTAAGTAATTTTTACACAAAATTAATAATGTAAACAATTAAAAAAATACTTCAAATCATGATTTTTCACCAAAATCTTGAAAAAAGAATGAAAGAATACCTTTAAATATTTCTTTACATAAAGTCAACAATGTAAAGAATTAAAAAATTGCTCTGAAATCATGATTTTGGAACAAAATCTTAATGAAATCAAAGAAGAAATACTTTTCAGCAATTGTTTACATAAACTTATCAATGTAAACAATTGAAAAATTTTGAAAAAAACTTCTGATTTAAGCATAAAATTTAAAATTTTGATTAAGTTTATCCTTTTAAATTCATCACTCCATCGTGTTTACCTTATATTTTCATGCTTTTAACTAACCTTTCTCCAAGGACTCAGGAAAAAATAAAAATGTTGCATATCTTCTACTACTAAACAAACAAATTGCATAAAGTAAAAAACTAAAGGCAAAACTATTTAGAGCTACACGCTTAACGCTTTTCCTTGCCTCTTTTGTTAAAAGTATCTAGCTTTACCTGAAAATAAGCATCACTTTATTCAGTGTTAGTTTAAGTTAAGTTTGAGTTAGTTTTTACATTTTTCTATTTAGATTTTCATTGTTTTTGTTGTTGTTGTTGTAGATGGAAAACCACTAAAGTCTCGCTGTTGAGTTGCCATGTTCATTCATGAACATTGAAGTAGTTTATCATAACAATTTGTGGTTTTTGTGGCTTTTGCTGTTAAAGCGGAAGTGGATGTTTAGGTGTTTGTATGTATGTATGTATATTTATGTTTCTGTATGTGTTTGTGAATTTTTCAGTATTTGAATGCCTAAGTGTTCTGGGAAGTTTAGTTAAGTTATTACTTTATTTCTCTATACTTTAACTGACACAAGGTGTAAAATAGTTTTGTTTTAGATGGATCCTAGTTAAGGTGTGTTTGATAACTTTAGTTTTCTCTTAGAAGTAGGTGTGTGTCTATGTATGTATGTGTTTGCTGATTAATTTAATGATTTACAAACTTTCTTTTTATAAAAACTTTTACCTGATTTCATTAAGGTTTTGCAAAGAATTTCAAGTAAAAGTTGTAAAAAAGATGCAGATTTTTAGAGATAAAAATAAGAGATTATCACATTTTTACACTGAATTATGTGCCTACACGTGCTGTAAATATCGCTTTTTTATACATGATGTAAAAACTGTATTGCAACTTTTACTTTTCATTTTTTTAATATTCCAAATGACATTTTAATTACGTTTTTTTCTTATGTTTTTACTCCCACTCACATGATGGATAGTAAAACGTATTTTTATAAATATTTTTTACTCAATTTTAATACCTAGTACCTGTAAATGCCTGTAGATAGCTCATTACAAAAAGATTTAAAAGATAAACTTGAATAAAAATTTTACTTATAAATATACCAGGAAAATTGAGAGATTAAGCTTAAGTCAGTTTAATTAAAGCAACTGGCGGTAAATGTAATGATTTAAGACCAAAATTGTGGAGATTTCAAAGAAAAACATAATTTTGGCAATAGTTTACATGATGTCAACAATGTAAACAATTAGAAAATTTACGCCAATCAATGATTTTGATCTAAAATTATAAAGTTTTTATAAAAAAATCAGTTTTAAGCAATTGTTTACATAGTCGAAACAATGTAAAAAATTCTTAAAATGTTACTTAATCTTGATTTAAGATAAAATTTTGAAAAATTCAAAGAAATAGATAATTTTATCAGTTGTTTATATGATGTCGACAATGTAAACATTTGCAAAATTTATACAAATTAATGATTTTGTTTTAAAATTAAAAAGTTTTCATACAAGAATTGGTTTTAAGCAATTCTTTACATGGTCAAAACATTGTAAATAATTGTAAAAATGTCACTTAATAAGGATTTTAGATTTTGAAGAACTCAAAGAAAAAATTAATTTTGGAAATTGTTTACATAATGTCAACAATGTAAACAATTAAAAAATTTGTGAAAATTTATGATTTCGTTCTAAAATTTCAAAATTAAAAAGTTTTCCTTCAAAAGTCAGTTTTCAGCAATTTTTTACATAGTCACAACAATGTAAATAATTATAAAAATATCATAAAATCAAGATTTAGGAATAAAATTGTGAAGATTTTAAAGAAAGCACACATTATAGTAATTGTTTACATCAAGTCTACTATGTAAACAATTGAAAAATTTACAACAAATGATGATTTCTGTCTAAAATTACAAAATTTTCATATACAAATCAAGTTTAAGCAATTGTTTACATAGTCTTAACAATGTAAATAATTGCAAAAATAGTATTAAATCAAGATTTAGATCAACAATTTTAAATATTTTTTATTAAAAACATTTTTAAGCAATTGTATACATACATTTTTAACCATATAAACATTTGCTGAAATGAGATTTTTTTTGAATTCATTAAAATTATAACATAGAACATATAAATAATTGTTTATATCTAATTTTCTATGTAAACTTTTGTATTTGTAGGCTTAAATTTAATTATATACATAATTGGACTCATGTAAACAATTGTCAAAAAGTAATTTTTCTTTGAAAACTTTTATACTTTGACGCATATCATTATCTAAAGCCAATTGTTTCAATTGTTTACATGTATAAATTACATAAAAGCATTCCTAAAGACTTAAAGTTATTACATTTGAATTTTTGGACTCAAATCCCTATTTTTTGCAGCAAATTTTTCATGTAAACAATTGTCAAAAATTGATTTTCATTTCAAAACTTTTTAACTTATGACCCATATCATGATCTTAAGCCAATGTTTCAATTGTTTACTTATATAGATGACTTTTGGTAAACAATTTAATAGCCCTTTAAGGATTTAAAGTCATCATATGATAAATTACTTAATGTTAGCTTAAAGTCATTTTGGTGATTTTCTCGTGTATCAAAAGAGTATTATCATAAAATTAAGCAAAAAATCCTTGAAAAATACTACTTTGTGTTAAATTTTATACATGTATAGAATTTATTACATATACAATTTATAACCTTTTTGCTTATAGTCACACAAACACACACATGCGTATTTTAATAATGTAAGTTACATTGTAAATCTTTTTACATCTGTATTTGTATGGAGAAAAAGCATAAATTATAATGTGTAATATAAAAGTAAAATTCAAAATAAAATTTTATAGAGTATTGTATTGTATACTCGTTTGTGTGTAAAATGAGAGAAATATTCTTGTTTTCCTTGGAAAACATTCTCGCATTAACTCGTATGTATTATTTATGTACATATTCGGTTACATGCTGTTACGTCCTGTTGCTGTTTCTGGATTTATTTGAGGTTTTTACATATTAATTGTAAATGTTGCCCTTGTTGGCATTTATTTACATTGTAGTTGTTGTTGTTGGACAAGTTTTTACTTCTGTTGTTACAACAGTAATTTACAGCTTAATGTGGATTAAATACACCTTTAGTTATTAAGGTTTTTTTTTCGTATCCATAAATTTTGCAGTTTGTTAAAATTTTACCTGAAGCATAAGTAGAGATTGAAAGCTGTTAAATACTGCCAATTAAAATCATATTTTATATATGAATTTTATATAAATTTATATATAAAAAACCAGTACACATACACTTACAGACTTTTTAATGCCCCCCGCATTTTAAGCAGCTTAAAAGTATTTGTTCATATGAAATATATTTTTTTTCTTTTATATGAAAATATTAAAAAATTCTGTTGAATGTTGTAAAGCTTTTAGAAGTTTTAAGTAAAAATTTGTTAGTTAATGTCGAAATACTCATAAGCACTGTCGAAAAGGTTGAAAGGTAAATAATTCTATAATTTAGTTAAAAACTAAATTTTACATATAACAAAATTTAATTAAACTTACATGTAAATTTTACTAAAACCATGTTTTACTTAAAATTTTTTTAATATTTTACATAAAAATTGCACTAAAGCTATTGTTTACATGAGGTCAACAATGTAAAAATTCAAAAATCAATGACAAACATTATTTTCTTTATAAATTTTTAAAGTTTTCCTACGAAAATCAGAATTAAGCAATTGTTTACATGGTCACATTAATGTTATTAATTGTAAATATGTACTTTTGCCTTGATCTTGGTATAAAATGGTGAAAGTTTTAAAGAAAAAATACATTAAAGTAATTGTTTACATAACGTCAGCAATGTAAACATTTGATAAATTTATATTTAATCATAACTTATTTCTAAAATTTGTAAGTTTTTCCACAAAAATTAGTTTAAAGCAATTGTTTACATAGTCGCATAATGTAAATAATTGAACAAAATTAAATTAATCATCTTTTAGATCTAAAATTTTAAAAATTTCAAAGAAAAAATACTTTTCAGCAATTGTTTACAAAATGTCAACAATGTAAACAATTAAAAAGGTTACAAAAAATAATGGTTTTTGTTCAAAATTTTAAAGTTTTCGTACAGAAATCAGGTTTAAGCAATTGTTTACACAATCACAACAATCAAACAATTGTAAAAATGTTACTAAATCGTGAATTATTTCCAAAATGTCAAGATTTCATAGAATTAATACCTTAAAGAAATTGTTTACACGATGTCAACAATGTAAACAATTAAAAAGGTTACAAAAAATAATGGTTTTTGTTCAAAATTTTAAAGTTTTCGTACAGAAATCAGGTTTAAGCAATTGTTTACACAATCACAACAATCAAACAATTGTAAAAATGTTACTAAATCGTGAATTATTTCCAAAATGTCAAGATTTCATAGAATTAATACCTTAAAGAAATTGTTTACACGATGTCAACAATGTAAACAATTAAAAAGTTTACAAAAAATAATAGTTTCTGTCCAAAATTTTTAAGTTTGCATACAAAAATCAGTTTTAATCAATTGTTTACATAGTCACAACAAAGTAAATAATTGTAAAAATATCATTAGATCATGATTTTTCTTTAAAAATATCAAGATTTCAAAGGATACATACTTTTTAGCTGTTGTTTACAAAATGTCAACAATGTATATAATTGAAAAAATTCAGAAAATAATGATTTCTATCTAAAATTATAAAATTTTCCTACAAAATTTAGTCTAAGGTAATTATATAGTCACAATGATGTAAATAATTGTAAAATTGTCATGAAATCATGATTTGGTTCTCAAATTGTCAAGATTTTAGAGAATAAATACTTTTTAGATATTGTTTACAAAATGTCAACAATGTAAATAATTGAAAAAATACAGAAAATAATGATTTCTATCTAAAATTATAAAATTTTCCTACAAAATTTAGTCTAAGGTAAAAACATAGTCAAAGCAATTCTTTACAAAGTCAAAATGATGTAAATAATTGTAAAATTGTCATAAAACCATGATTTTGTTTTAAACTTGTCAAGATTTTAAAGTCTGTATACTTTTTAGCTATTGTTTACCAAATGTCAACAATGTAAATAATTGAAAAAATACAGAAAATTATGTTTTCTAACTAAAATTATCAAGTTTTCCTACAAAAATCAGTCTAAGGCAATTCTTTATATAGCCACAATGATGTAAATATTTATAAAATTGTCATGAAATCATCATTTTGTTCTCAAATTGTCAAGATTTTAAAGCCTTAATACAGTTAGGAAATTGTTTACACATTGTCAGCAATGTAAACAATTATAAAATTTACAGAAAATTATAGTTTCTGTTTAAAATTTTAAAGTTTTCAAACTCAATTAAGGTTAAAGCAATTCTTTATATAGTCATGAGAATATAATAATTGTGAAAATGTCACGATTTTAAGTAAAAATTACATTTTAGCAATTGTTTACAGATGTCAACAACGTAAACATTTAAAAAAATTACAATAAACCGTGAATTTTCTGTAAAATTACAAAGTTTTCCTACAAAAATCAGGTTTAACTAATTATTTACATGGTCATAACAATGTAAATAATTGTAAAAATGTCTTTTAATCATAATTTCGGACTAAAATTGTAAAAATTTCAAAGAAACAATACATTTAGGCAAATGTTTACATGATGTCAACAATGTAAATAATTAAAAATTTACATAAAACCATGAAAATTTTAAAGTTTATATACCAAAATGTTATTTAAGAAATTGTTTACATAGTTCTAGTCATGTAAACAATTGAAAAAACTAAATTAAAAAAGTTTTTTTTTCCAAAAATAGTAAAATTTCAAAGAAAATATGTATTTTAGCAATTTTTTTAAATGATGTCAACAATGTTAACAATTAAAAGTTGACACCAAACAATAAAAATTATAAAGTTCTTAAACAAAAATTGAATTTCAGCAATTGCTAACATAGTCCCAACCATGTAAACAATTGAAAAAACTAAATTAAAAAATATTTCTTTACAAAACTAGAAAAATTTCAAAGATAAATATTCATTTTAGCAATTTTTTACATGATGTCAACAGTGTAAACAAATAAAAGTTCAAGCCAAGTAATGAAAATTATAAAGTTCTCATACAAAAATCACATTTAAGCAATTGTTTACATAGTCCCAACCATGTAAACAATTGAAAAAACTATATTAAAACTAATTTTTTTTGTCTAAAAAATTGTTTGCATGATCTCAACAATGTAAAAATGTTCCTAAAATAATGATTTCTGTCTTAAATTGTAAAGTTTTCATAAATAAAGTTTAAACAATTGCTTAAAGTATAGAAGTTAATCTAGAGCCTAAAAGTAGGCTACGATTTATTTAAGGTAACATACATACCTTAAAAAATTTTCAGTGTTTTCTTGAAGTTTTAAAGTAAAAAGATAAGAAATTAAAAAGAAAAACAAAGCGATATACATATACATATATTATTACAGGATCTTTCTTAACATAAGCTAGAATATACAAAAAGCATTATCCTTACTCTAACCTATTTATCCTCCATCCCTATATTGCTTCACCTTTGCCAACATTACCCTAAAGGCTCTAAATCACTTAAATTTAATCTCGTTTCTTAAACGAAAACTGTGATATAAGAAAAGGAATGTCAAATAAGACAAACAATTGCCTGGATACGGCTGGTTAACTTTTAATAGCATCAGCAACAGTTGTTAAGGACTTCATTTCAGTTTTCTTTAATTTTCTCTCTTTTTTCCATCTAACATTAACTAAATCCCTTAAGAAAAGTTTCGCCTTTTGACTTTGTGTATGTGTGAAACTAAAGCCGTTCGTTCATACACTTTGACTTGTGTATGTTTGTTAAGTTTTGTTTTGCTTTCAAGGACTTAAATGCATCAGAAATTAAATTACATCTGAGAGTATTTATACTCAGTAGAGCGTTAAAAGCTGTAGGTATGGAAACGGTTTGAATTTTGTATAAAATCTGCGTTCCTATGATCTCCAATTGCCTTAATCAATCGATCTATATTCAAACTTTGGGATGGAAACTCCGCCCACTTTCTGTGAAAAACTCCGCCTACTTTGTTTAAGCCTTTTTCGTGTTTCATATTAATTATATTTATACTTAGTATTCGTAACTCCTCATATTATCTCAAAACTTAATTTAACTTAATGTTACTTCCTCTGGAATTTAAAGAAAATGTTATTCAAAATGTTACTATTTTATCTTGAGCCAAAAGAAAAGAAAAATTTCCCTGCCATTAAATTTACTCAAACCACAAAAGAACAAACAGCAAAAATTCTGCTTAATAACTTTTGTACAAGGTTTTCTGATGAATTCTTACAAAACATTAATTTTATAATGTTCTCCATAATAAAAATCATACATACAGGGAAAATGCTATCAAAAGCCAATTTTTGGAAAAGAAATTATCAAAAAGGGCTAAAGGAAAAGTAAAAGACATTGTCACTTAATTAAAAATTTCGGTTTCTTTTATTTCAATGATAATAAATTTTCCTTCTCAAGTTGGATTTATTTTTCAATCTGATTTTTCTTAATCTCTTTCCAAAAGAGTTATTTCATTTTAATAATTTGATTTTATAAAAATTTACACAATTTTTTAAAGTCATTTATAAGTTATGTCCTGATATACTTATTCTGCTCAAGTTAAAAGATAATACACGTAACAATTCACTCAGAGGCTCAGATAACGCATATTGGGGCACCAAATCTTAAAAGCAATATATAGAAGATAAGCATAGAAATATAAACAAGAAAAAGAAAATTTGGAGTAAATCAGCGTAAAGGAAGAATTTGCTTAAGAAGAAAAACTTATTTTAGAAATAAAAACATTTTTTTATTTTTTTCTTTACCCCACCATTCTTTAAAGCTACTTTATCCCGAACTGTCTCATTTCAACATACATTTCCATACTTATCTTCTTAACACAGCTTTTGAAATTTTGTGCCCCATTGTGCGTATCTCTGCTATACCCTTGTATTTCTTTAAGATAAAATGTTTGGTGCAAAAACCGGAAATTGCTTTATTTGAACACAAATTGACAATACGTGTAAAACACAAACATAAGAATAAAATATAGCACGACTTCAAATAAATTTTAAGTAAAATTTAAAACGAGTAATAAATCTTTAAAAAGGAGTTTCCTTTGAAATAAATTTTCTTTAAATTTAAGGCCTGACTAAAGTTTTTGTAAAAAAAACATCTGTTAAAAATTTATTAAAAATTTATATTGCGCCAGCGGGTACCTGTTTAACTTAGACCTACTTATTTCGTACTATTTACTTAATTAATTAGTATTAATTATCCTTCCTTTGTTTCTTTTAATTTAACTGCAATGGATTCTTTATCAAAGGCTTTTCATGACTCTGGCGGTACCTTTAGCTTTTTTGTTTAGCTCATTTTTCTGATAAGAAGAAACCTTTTTCAGAAAAAAAGAAAAAACATAATAAGAGACCCTTTAGCTACAGATACAAAGGCAACAACGAAAACGAAAAGAACAGAACCAACATAATCAAGAAAAGAACTAGAACAGGATCAATTAACAGAACTAGAACAGAACTAGAACACAACTAGAACAGAATTAGAACAGAACTAGAACAGAACTAGAACTGAACTAGAACAGAACTAGAACAGAACTAGAACAGAACTAGAACAGAACTAGAACAGAACTAGAACAGAACTAGAACAGAACTAGAACAGAACTAGAACAGAACTAGAACAGAACTAGAACAGAACTAGAACAGAACTAGAACAGAACTAGAACAGAACTAGAACAGAACTAGAACAGAACTAGAACAGAACTAGAACAGAACTAGAACAGAACTAGAACAGAACTAGAACAGAACTAGAACAGAACTAGAACAGAACTAGAACAGAACTAGAACAGAACTAGAACAGAACTAGAACAGAACTAGAACAGAACTAGAACAGAACTAGAACAGAACTAGAACAGAACTAGAACAGAACTAGAACAGAACTAGAACAGAACTAGAACAGAACTAGAACAGAACTAGAACAGAACTAGAACAGAACTAGAACAGAACTAGAACAGAACTAGAACAGAACTAGAACAGAACTAGAACAGAACTAGAACAGAACTAGAACAGAACTAGAACAGAACTAGAACAGAACTAGAACAGAACTAGAACAGAACTAGAACAGAACTAGAACAGAACTAGAACAGAACTAGAACAGAACTAGAACAGAACTAGAACAGAACTAGAACAGAACTAGAACAGAACTAGAACAGAACTAGAACAGAACTAGAACAGAACTAGAACAGAACTAGAACAGAACTAGAACAGAACTAGAACAGAACTAGAACAGAACTAGAACAGAACTAGAACAGAACTAGAACAGAACTAGAACAGAACTAGAACAGAACTAGAACAGAACTAGAACAGAACTAGAACAGAACTAGAACAGAACTAGAACAGAACTAGAACAGAACTAGAACAGAACTAGAACAGAACTAGAACAGAACTAGAACAGAACTAGAACAGAACTAGAACAGAACTAGAACAGAACTAGAACAGAACTAGAACAGAACTAGAACAGAACTAGAACAGAACTAGAACAGAACTAGAACAGAACTAGAACAGAACTAGAACAGAACTAGAACAGAACTAGAACAGAACTAGAACAGAACTAGAACAGAACTAGAACAGAACTAGAACAGAACTAGAACAGAACTAGAACAGAACTAGAACAGAACTAGAACAGAACTAGAACAGAACTAGAACAGAACTAGAACAGAACTAGAACAGAACTAGAACAGAACTAGAACAGAACTAGAACAGAACTAGAACAGAACTAGAACAGAACTAGAACAGAACTAGAACAGAACTAGAACAGAACTAGAACAGAACTAGAACAGAACTAGAACAGAACTAGAACAGAACTAGAACAGAACTAGAACAGAACTAGAACAGAACTAGAACAGAACTAGAACAGAACTAGAACAGAACTAGAACAGAACTAGAACAGAACTAGAACAGAACTAGAACAGAACTAGAACAGAACTAGAACAGAACTAGAACAGAACTAGAACAGAACTAGAACAGAACTAGAACAGAACTAGAACAGAACTAGAACAGAACTAGAACAGAACTAGAACAGAACTAGAACAGAACTAGAACAGAACTAGAACAGAACTAGAACAGAACTAGAACAGAACTAGAACAGAACTAGAACAGAACTAGAACAGAACTAGAACAGAACTAGAACAGAACTAGAACAGAACTAGAACAGAACTAGAACAGAACTAGAACAGAACTAGAACAGAACTAGAACAGAACTAGAACAGAACTAGAACAGAACTAGAACAGAACTAGAACAGAACTAGAACAGAACTAGAACAGAACTAGAACAGAACTAGAACAGAACTAGAACAGAACTAGAACAGAACTAGAACAGAACTAGAACAGAACTAGAACAGAACTAGAACAGAACTAGAACAGAACTAGAACAGAACTAGAACAGAACTAGAACAGAACTAGAACAGAACTAGAACAGAACTAGAACAGAACTAGAACAGAACAGAACTAGAACAGAACTAGAACAGAACTAGAACAGAACAGAACTAGAACAGAACTAGAACAGAACTAGAACAGAACTAGAACAGAACTAGAACAGAACTAGAACAGAACTAGAACAGAACTAGAACAGAACTAGAACAGAACTAGAACAGAACTAGAACAGAACTAGAACAGAACTAGAACAGAACTAGAACAGAACTAGAACAGAACTAGAACAGAACTAGAACAGAACTAGAACAGAACTAGAACAGAACTAGAACAGAACTAGAACAGAACTAGAACAGAACTAGAACAGAACTAGAACAGAACTAGAACAGAACTAGAACAGAACTAGAACAGAACTAGAACAGAACTAGAACAGAACTAGAACAGAACTAGAACAGAACTAGAACAGAACTAGAACAGAACTAGAACAGAACTAGAACAGAACTAGAACAGAACTAGAACAGAACTAGAACAGAACTAGAACAGAACTAGAACAGAACTAGAACAGAACTAGAACAGAACTAGAACAGAACTAGAACAGAACTAGAACAGAACTAGAACAGAACTAGAACAGAACTAGAACAGAACTAGAACAGAACTAGAACAGAACTAGAACAGAACTAGAACAGAACTAGAACAGAACTAGAACAGAACTAGAACAGAACTAGAACAAAACTAGAACAGAACTAGAACAGAACTAGAACAGAACTAGAACAGAACTAGAACAGAACTAGAACAGAACTAGAACAGAACTAGAACAGAACTAGAACAGAACTAGAACTAGAACAGAACAGAAATAGAAACGGAAATAGAACGGAATCAAGAACAAAATCTATTAATATCAAAATTTAGACCCGAATCGGAAACTTAACTTCAACTAGTAGTCCTCCAAATATTCGTTTTGGATCTGTTAAATTTGTTTTTTGCCATTGTTCTTCTATTTTCTGAGACATTGTCTGCCGGAGACCTTATGCAAAAGAAGGCAAGATAAGAGGAATTTATACTCGTTTTTCTCTTTGGTAAGAAAAAAAGGTAAAATCCTTTTACATTTATTGCTGTTATTGTAGTTGTCATGTTTTACAAAAGGCATTTAAATACTTTTACAAACGAATATTCTTTGAAAAAGGAATCGAGTAAAGAAACACGAAAAGGACGATGTCTTAGAAAGTTATTAAAAGCTGCGAGGATTGTAGGGGAGTAATATGGTGAACACAATGATCATTAAAGACACAATATTAGCTTCATTAGCTTTGAAAACTTAAGGGAGTCAGCATAAAAAGTAATTACTTATATTAGCATGACCTTGAATCCTTCTTAGTCTCATTAGACTTCTATTTTTTTATAATTTTAGCGGAGGATTTGTTTGTCCTGTAGCCAAAAGTGAATATCTGCTTGAGCGATGAAGGGCTTCAAAATTTAATTAGTGGGAAAATTGAAATTTACTTTAATGTAGTGGGTATTATTATTACCTTTTTAACATAAATCTTACCTGGTATGTCCAAGTAGAAGTCGAAAAATATTTGTTTAACACTTTTGTAAACAAGTCAATCTTGAGCAAATTTGTGCAAAATTTTAATACGAAATATTTATTCTTTATAAAGTCATCAGAGTTAAAATTTGAACATATGACATAAAAGTTAAATTATTTCAAAAATCCCTAAGGTATGTTACACAATATTTGCCTTAATGTATTTCAAAAATCCATAAGGTAACAATATTTGCCTAAAAGTCTAAAATTTTGATCGATATCGAACGCAACGATTCGTCCCCGGAATTTCAACATTTTTGTTAGTTACATTCTTTTGAATTTTATTCCTTTTCTTTCAAGGTTTTGCATAGTTTTTTCTTCTCTTTTTATAAAATATTTTCTTAAATCAAATTTTGAGTTAAATTTAATTTTATTCAACCACAAATCGATTTTCCTTCACCCACATTTTGCCTCAATAACGTAGAAAAATTCGTACAAAAGAAGAATTTGGTTACAAAGAAAAGATTCATTTTGGTAAAATCACAAAAAGTGTAGGTAAGTAATTTGACAAAGAAAAAGTAAATTTGTCTAAGGAAACCATATGGATGATGGAGCTTAAAGTTAAATGAATATTTTACCTCAAAATAATCTCAGAACAAAAAGTCGAAAGAAGAAAAATTACTAAAGATAAAAACGAAATTTGTTAGCGAGGAAAATTGGTGAAGGTGTTAGCTAGAGACCTGCATCAAGTGGTTTTACAAATGTTTTTTAGGGACTGAAAAAAATTACTATATCTTCACAATGACTATTACCTAGTCTATGATTATGATTATGACTAAGACTATGACTTAGACTATGACTATTACTTATACTTAGACTATGACTTTGATGACTAAGACTATGACTAAGACTATGACTTAGACTATGACTTAGACTATGACTTAGACTATGACTTAGAGAATTACTTAGATTATGACTTTGGCTATGACTTAGACTATAACTTAGACTATGACTGAGACTATGACTTAGATTACAACTTGGACTACGACTTAGACTATGACTTGGAATATGACATAGACTATGACTTAGACTATGATTTATACTATTACTTATACTATTACTTATTCTATGACTATGACTTAGACTATGACTTAGATTATGACTTAGACTATGAATTAACATGACTTAGACTTTAACTTAGACTATGACTTAGACTTTATAACTTATATAACTTATTCTATGACTATGACTTAGACTATGACTTAGACTATGACTTAGATTATGACTTAGACTATGACTTAGACTATGAACTATCATGACTTGTACTTTAAATTAGACTACGGCTCAGACTTTGATTTAGACTTTGATTTAGACTATGACTTAGACTATGACTTAGACTAAAACTTAGACTATGACTTAAACTATGACTTAGACTAAAATTTAGAATTATTATACAATGACTAAGATTATGATTTAGACTATGACCTAGACTATGACTTAGACAATGACAAAGATTATGACTTAGACTATGACTTAGACTATGAATTACCATGACTTAGACTTTAACTTAGCTAGTCTAAGTTAGACTATATCTCAGACTTTGATGTAGATTTTGATTTAGACTATGACTTAGACTATGACTTAGACTATGACTTAGACTATGACTTAGACTATGACTTAGACTATGACTTAGACTATGACCTAGACTATGACTTAGACTATGACTTAGACTATGACTTAGACTATGACTTAGACTATGACCTAGACTATGACTTATACTATGACTTAGACTATGACTTAGCTATGACTTAGACTATGACTTAGACTATGATTTAGACTATGACTTAGACTAAGTCTTAGACTATGAGTAAGACTATGACTTAGACTATGACATAGAGTACAACTTAGACTATGATTTAGACTATGATTTAGACTATGACTTAGACTATGACTTGGAATATGGCTTAGACTATGACTTAGACTATGACTTAGACTATGACTTAGACTATGACTTAGACTATGACTTAGAATATGACTTAGACTATGACTTAGTCTATGACTTAGACTATGACTAAGACTATGACTTAGACTATGACTGAGACTATGGCTTAGACTATGACTTAGACTTTGACTTAGACTATGACTTAAACTATGATTTAGACTATGACTTAGATTACGACTTAGACTATGACTTAGACAATGACTTAGGCATCGACTAATGCTATGACTTATACTATGACTTAGACTATGACATAGACTAAGTCTTAGAATATGACTTAGACTATGACTTAGACTATGACTTAGACTATGACTTAGACTATGATTTAGACTATGACTTAGACTATGACTTAGACTATGACTTAGACTATGACTTAGACTATGACTTAGACTATGACTTAGACTATGACTTAGACTATGACTTAGATTATGACTTAGACTTTGACTTAAACTATGACTTAGGCTATGACTTAGACTTTGACTTAGACTTTAACTTAGACTATGACTTAGACTATGATTTAGATTAAGACTATGCTTTAGACTATGACTTAGACTATGACAGAGTATGGCTTTGAGTCTGAGTTTGACTCTGACTCAAATTCACTTCAAATTTAATAGCTTTTTGCAGCTGTTTAGTACGAATTCTAATTCAGCTGCAAAAGTGGAACACTTTCCTAAAAATTCTTAATTTAATCAGAAGAATCATGTAAATGATGAAAAATCTGTTATAGAGTATTTCAGATCAAATTTGATGAATATGTTCCAAATCCTAAACGATTTTAAATTTTACTTCAAACTTTTGATAGTAGCAAAAGGAAAGAGTAAAAGAAATAAATCTTTCGAATTTTCCTTAGAGATAAAAAACATAATGTTTCCTCTCCAACCACCAAAACAGGACGAGTTAAAAACATAACGTATTTGGGATAAAAAACACTTTTTCTCATCACAGCTTGAGACTTAGATATTTCAAATCAATAAAAAGCTGATATGTTTGGGGGAAATAACAAAGATTACTGCAAATTTATATAAAAACGTAAGTTAACATTTTATTTTAACGTTAATAAGGCTCTGGATAAATACGAAATAAATCACAGGAAAAACGAAAATTAAATTATTGAATGAAAAAAAAATGTATAAAGCCTTCAAATAACAGATAAACAACACAGAACATTTTAAAGTAAAAATAACTTTCCAGATAGAAAGACGGATATTCTAACATACAAACATAAAGACCTGCTTACAAATAAAGACATGAAATAAAGACAGACAAACTGAACAGTCAATTAGGACTTCAACGAAAACATCTTCAAAATCAAAACGAACATCCTTGCGACCGTCAGTCAGGCAGTTAGTCTATACAGGAAGACAGCCAACTAGGTTTTCAGCGAAAACATCTTTAAAATAAAAACGAAGAATAACAATCATCCAGCACATGTTGCAACAAAGGAATCATCACCATCACATCATTCGCAAGTTCTTATTAAATGAAAGGAAAATACTCGGAAAATACATGAAAACACAAGTCCTGTGAATGTGACATGCTGTTCCATAAAGAGCAAAGATAAAGAGAGCAAAGAGATGTAAAGGAAAATATAATAGCAAATTATTGTCAACAAGGCGCTACAATAACATACTGCGAACAGCAACTACAAAGCACAAGAATAATGTCATACACACACACACACATAAGACATAAAACTTCATAAAAAACACACACACACACATAGACTAAATACTTGATAACATGAGGATAAAAGAAAAATAACAAGTATCCACGAGTACTACTCGCATGAATGATGTCCCATATAATCAGAATCTTCTTTACTTTGTTGAACTGACAGACGCGTTAAATTAATTTTTCTAGATCTAAAGAGATTTTTTTAGAAGTAAAAACAGAATATAGGTAAATAAATTGAATTTACTATAAAAGTAAGTTCTTTTAGGAATTTAAGGTATATCTAAAGTAAATTGAAAACTAATAATCTGATCTGTTCCTGATTATGTCCTTAATTCTGTCTATGACAGAAAATGTTCTTAAATATTTTACTTAGATTTTGACATTGACATTGAATGATCTCGGCTGTGTCGACTATGACTATAATCTTGACTATGACTTTGACTACGTTTATGACTTTGACTAAAAAGACTATATAGACCACTATGTCTTAGTCCATGCCTAAGTCTAGGGCATGGTGTGTGTCTTAGTCTATGTCTTAGTCTATGTCTTAGTCTATGTCTTAGTCTATGTCTTAGTCTATGTCTATGTCTCAGTCTATGTTTTAGTCTATGTCTTAGTCTATGTCCTATATCTTAGTCTATGTCTATATCTTAGTCTATGTCTTAGTCTATGTCTTAGTCTATGTCTATGTCTTAGTCTATGTCTTAGTCTATGTCTTAGTCTATGTCTTAGTCTATGTCTTAGTCTATGTCTTAGTCTATGTCTTAGTCTATGTCTTAGTCTATGTCTTAGTCTATGTCTTAGTCTATGTCTTAGTCTATGTCTTAGTCTATGTCTTAGTCTATGTCTTAGTCTATGTCTTAGTCTATGTCTTAGTCTATGTCTTAGTCTATGTCTTAGTCTATGTCTTAGTCTATGTCTTAGTCTATGTCTTAGTCTATGTCTTAGTCTATGTCTTAGTCTATGTCTTAGTCTATGTCTTAGTCTATGTCTTAGTCTATGTCTTAGTCTATGTCTTAGTCTATGTCTTAGTCTATGTCTTAGTCTATGTCTTAGTCTATGTCTTAGTCTATGTCTTAGTCTATGTCTTAGTCTATGTCTTAGTCTATGTCTTAGTCTATGTCTTAGTCTATGTCTTAGTCTATGTCTTAGTCTATGTCTTAGTCTATGTCTTAGTCTATGTCTTAGTCTATGTCTTAGTCTATGTCTTAGTCTATGTCTTAGTCTATGTCTTAGTCTATGTCTTAGTCTATGTCTTAGTCTATGTCTTAGTCTATGTCTTAGTCTATGTCTTAGTCTATGTCTTAGTCTATGTCTTAGTCTATGTCTTAGTCTATGTCTTAGTCTATGTCTTAGTCTATGTCTTAGTCTATGTCTTAGTCTATGTCTTAGTCTATGTCTTAGTCTATGTCTTAGTCTATGTCATAGTCTATGTCTTAGTCTATGTCTTAGTCTATGTCTTAGTCTATGTCTTAATCTATGTCTTAGTCTATGTCTTAGTCTATGTCTTAGTCTATGTCTTAGTCTATGTCTTAGTCTATGTCTTAGTCTATGTCTTATTCTATGTCTTAGTCTATGTCTTAGTCTATGTCTTAGTCTATGTCTTAGTCTATGTCTTAGTCTATGTCTTAGTCTATGTCTTAGTCTATGTCTTAGTCTATGTCTTAGTCTATGTCTTAGTCTATGTCTTAGTCTATGTCTTAGTCTATGTCTTAGTCTATGTCTTAGTCTATGTCTTAGTCTATGTCTTAGTCTATGTCTTAGTCTATGTCTTAGTCTATGTCTTAGTCTATGTCTTAGTCTATGTCTTAGTCTATGTCTTAGTCTATGTCTTAGTCTATGTCTTAGTCTATGTCTTAGTCTATGTCTTAGTCTATGTCTTAGTCTATGTCTTAGTCTATGTCTTAGTCTATGTCTTAGTCTATGTCTTAGTCTATGTCATAGTCTATGTCTTAGTCTATGTCTTAGTCTATGTCTTAGTCTATGTCTTAATCTATGTCTTAGTCTATGTCTTAGTCTATGTCTTAGTCTATGTCTTAGTCTATGTCTTAGTCTATGTCTTAGTCTATGTCTTAGTCTATGTCTTAGTCTATGTCTTAGTCTATGTCTTAGTCTATGTCTTAGTCTATGTCTTAGTCTATGTCTTAGTCTATGTCTTAGTCTATGTCTTAGTCTATGTCTTAGTCTATGTCTTAGTCTATGTCTTAGTCTATGTCTTAGTCTATGTCTTAGTCTATGTCTTAGTCTATGTCTTAGTCTATGTCTTAGTCTATGTCTTAGTCTATGTCTTAGTCTATGTCTTAGTCTATGTCTTAGTCTATGTCTTAGTCTATGTCTTAGTCTATGTCTTAGTCTATGTCTTAGTCTATGTCTTAGTCTATGTCTTAGTCTATGTCTTAGTCTATGTCTTAGTCTATGTCTTAGTCTATGTCTTAGTCTATGTCTTAGTCTATGTCTTAGTCTATGTCTTAGTCTATGTCTTAGTCTATGTCTTAGTCTATGTCTTAGTCTATGTCTTAGTCTATGTCTTAGTCTATGTCTTAGTCTATGTCTTAGTCTATGTCTTAGTCTATGTCTTAGTCTATGTCTTAGTCTATGTCTTAGTCTATGTCTTAGTCTATGTCTTAGTCTATGTCTTAGTCTATGTCTTAGTCTATGTCATAGTCTATGTCTTAGTCTATGTCTTAGTCTATGTCTTAGTCTATGTCTTAATCTATGTCTTAGTCTATGTCTTAGTCTATGTCTTAGTCTATGTCTTAGTCTATGTCTTAGTCTATGTCTTAGTCTATGTCTTAGTCTATGTCTTAGTCTATGTCTTAGTCTATGTCTTAGTCTATGTCTTAGTCTATGTCTTAGTCTATGTCTTAGTCTATGTCTTAGTCTATGTCTTAGTCTATGTCTTAGTCTATGTCTTAGTCTATGTCTTAGTCTATGTCTTAGTCTATGTCTTAGTCTATGTCTTAGTCTATGTCTTAGTCTATGTCTTAGTCTATGTCTTAGTCTATGTCTTAGTCTATGTCTTAGTCTATGTCTTAGTCTATGTCTTAGTCTATGTCTTAGTCTATGTCTTAGTCTATGTCTTAGTCTATGTCTTAGTCTATGTCTTAGTCTATGTCTTAGTCTATGTCTTAGTCTATGTCTTAGTCTATGTCTTAGTCTATGTCTTAGTCTATGTCATAGTCTATGTCTTAGTCTATGTCTTAGTCTATGTCTTAGTCTATGTCTTAATCTATGTCTTAGTCTATGTCTTAGTCTATGTCTTAGTCTATGTCTTAGTCTATGTCTTAGTCTATGTCTTAGTCTATGTCTTAGTCTATGTCTTAGTCTATGTCTTAGTCTATGTCTTAGTCTATGTCTTAGTCTATGTCTTAGTCTATGTCTTAGTCTATGTCTTAGTCTATGTCTTAGTCTATGTCTTAGTCTATGTCTTAGTCTATGTCTTAGTCTATGTCTTAGTCTATGTCTTAGTCTATGTCTTAGTCTATGTCTTAGTCTATGTCTTAGTCTATGTCTTAGTCTATGTCTTAGTCTATGTCTTAGTCTATGTCTTAGTCTATGTCTTAGTCTATGTCTTAGTCTATGTCTTAGTCTATGTCTTAGTCTATGTCTTAGTCTATGTCTTAGTCTATGTCTTAGTCTATGTCTTAGTCTATGTCTTAGTCTATGTCTTAGTCTATGTCTTAGTCTATGTCTTAGTCTATGTCTTAGTCTATGTCTTAGTCTATGTCTTAGTCTATGTCTTAGTCTATGTCTTAGTCTATGTCTTAGTCTATGTCTTAGTCTATGTCTTAGTCTATGTCTTAGTCTATGTCTTAGTCTATGTCTTAGTCTATGTCTTAGTCTATGTCTTAGTCTATGTCTTAGTCTATGTCTTAGTCTATGTCTTAGTCTATGTCTTAGTCTATGTCTTAGTCTATGTCTTAGTCTATGTCTTAGTCTATGTCTTAGTCTATGTCTTAGTCTATGTCTTAGTCTATGTCTTAGTCTATGTCTTAGTCTATGTCATAGTCTATGTCTTAGTCTATGTCTTAGTCTATGTCTTAGTCTATGTCTTAATCTATGTCTTAGTCTATGTCTTAGTCTATGTCTTAGTCTATGTCTTAGTCTATGTCTTAGTCTATGTCTTAGTCTATGTCTTAGTCTATGTCTTAGTCTATGTCTTAGTCTATGTCTTAGTCTATGTCTTAGTCTATGTCTTAGTCTATGTCTTAGTCTATGTCTTAGTCTATGTCTTAGTCTATGTCTTAGTCTATGTCTTAGTCTATGTCTTAGTCTATGTCTTAGTCTATGTCTTAGTCTATGTCTTAGTCTATGTCTTAGTCTATGTCTTAGTCTATGTCTTAGTCTATGTCTTAGTCTATGTCTTAGTCTATGTCTTAGTCTATGTCTTAGTCTATGTCTTAGTCTATGTCTTAGTCTATGTCTTAGTCTATGTCTTAGTCTATGTCTTAGTCTATGTCTTAGTCTATGTCTTAGTCTATGTCTTAGTCTATGTCTTAGTCTATGTCTTAGTCTATGTCTTAGTCTATGTCTTAGTCTATGTCTTAGTCTATGTCTTAGTCTATGTCTTACTCCATGTCTTTATCTTGGTTTATGTCTTAGTATATGTCTTAGTCCTATCATTCATTTTTGTTCTCGATTCCGTCATTGAATCTTTTCTTCTGTTCTTGATTCCGTTTTTGATTCTATTTGGGATTTAATTTTAGTTTCTTTTTTGATAACTTTAAGCAACATCATAGTAATGCCATTCGGTTTAAATCAAAAATATTCATATTGGTTTTCAAAGACCAAACCACAATTACCAAGAAGTTCATTAAGACAAGGACCACTGTCCAACTTTGAATTTGGTACTACGAGATAAATGCAAACGTTTGTTGATTGTCTATCTAAATTCTAACAAAATTTTGTTCATTTGTTGGCTCTGATGTGTTTGTTCTCTGGAGCAAATTCATATTATTTTACCTTAGACATCAACAAATGGTACGAGAATTTTGGTTATTACATTTTCAGATAAGAAGATCTTGAATATGGTTTTTCATACCTTTGCTTACATTTTGTATAGATTTCCGTGGCCAAAATCTATGGCAACTATGAAGTTGCATGAATGGAAAAAATGAACGAATGACTGAGTCACTTAACGATTAAAAAAAGGAAATTAAACTGTGGCATGTAAAAGGAACAGAAGAAATCGAAAAACACACATATTCTAAAATTGGCTTGAAAAACAAAATTTTGTTAAGGAAAAAATGAATACCTGTAGATGCAGGGAGGAAGCAAGATAACTTTGGGCCATGGGAACAAAACTTTTTATGTCTATGTTAACAAAAGATGAACACAGAATTGTATAAAATTTCTTACAAAACTAGCCAATTGAAAATAAAATTGAGATAATTTTAGATTAAATGTAAGCATTTTAAAAATAATAAAGCAGACAAATGTACATATTTATGGTTGCAGGATTTTTTCATCAGAGTTTCTAAGGTAATTCTCATTCCTATCAGTTTTTGAAGATATCCCGCCTAAAACACCCACTTCACATTCCCAACCCCTAAATGTATGCAACATAGTCAATTTAACTATACAACAGGCTAAAGTAAGTGGCCCTAAAGTGTGTGTTCCATGAAATTGTGTTAGTAGCACAAAACAGTCAAATAAAGTACATGTAGTACATGCCATGTTAATTGCTGTAGTAGTAGTAAAATTAATTCCCCTGCATAGCAACATTGAAAACCCAAGATAACCAACTCTGCAACTTGATGGAAAGACAGTTATAAACACTATGGCAACACCCAAATTCCTCTTCACGAAGATAATAAAATACAATGGAAGAGCATAAAAACATACAAATACTTATCAATTACATGGACGTAAACATGTACTGGAGCAAAAGTCACATATACACACGTTCTTATATTTGAGCACTGATCAGTTTGTAATGAACTGTAATTTTAAGGCTTGATTATTTTGGCCATACATATAAATGTGTAATTTTCGGTTGGATTTTATACAACAAAAAGGAATATAATCAAATTTGACATTCGATACCTGATAAAATACAATATTTTGTTAAAGTAAATTGTAAAGCATACACTGAGGGGCATCAAAATAAGCAGTGCTAGAAGTACACCTTAAAACTACCTATGCCAATGTCTTAGTCAATGTCTATGTCTTATTCTATGTCTTAGCCTATATCTTAGTCTATGTCTTATTCTATGTCTTATTCTGTTTTTTAGTTTATGTCTTAGTCTATGTCTTAGTCTTTGTTTTAGTCTATGTCTTAGTCTATGTCTTAGTCTATGTCTTAGTCTATATCTTAGTCTATGTCTTAGTCAATGTCTTAGTCTATGTCTTAGTCTATATCTTAGTCTATGTCTTAGTCTTTGTCTTAGTCTATGTCTTAGTCTATGTCTTAGTCTATGTCTTAGTCTATGTCTTACTCTATGTCTTAGTCTATGTCTTAGTCTATGTCTTAGTCTATGTCTTAGTCTATGTCTTAGTCTATGTCTTAGTTTATGTCTTAGTCTATGTCTTAGTCTATGTCTTAGTCTATGTCTTAGTCTATGTCTTAGTCTATGTCTTACTCTATGTCTTAGTCTATGTCTTAGTCTATGTCTTAGTCTATGTCTTAGTATATGTCTTAGTCTATGTCTTAGTCTATGTCTTAGTCTATGGCTTAGTCTATGGCTTAGTCTATGTCATAGTCTATGTCTTAGTCTATGTCTTAGTCTATGCCTTAGTCTATGTCTTAGTCTATATCTTAGTCTATGTCTTAGTCTATGTCTTAGTCTATGTTTCAGTCTATGTCTTAGTCTATGGTCTTTATTTGTGTAACTTTTAGCATTAATATTATTATTTTTGTTATTTACTTAAGCATGAATTAGTGGCCCCTTAAATCAGGCAACACAAATTAATATTATACATAATTATTTCCGTTTCCAGAGAGTTTCCTTAGAAATAACCTATATTCATCATAAAATAATATTTTGTATTTCAATTATAATAAAAATTTAATATGCTTTTATTACTATTTCTATTGAATTTAAAAAATATAATTTAATTAATAACATTAAAGCTAATGTTTGTTCATTGTTAAAGCCGCACAAAACGCTACTATTTTGTCTGTGATTGTTTTGAAAACTCACATTTTAACACACACATAAACATAGCTAGGATTGATATAAAGGATTCTGTGCTTGTATTTCTATGATTTGATGGATGTCAGCCAAATAACAATCACTTAACAATTCCAGCCCGTTTTAATGTTGCTTTCTAAATTTATTTGACAGACAATGAGTTTTTGAATAGAAATTGGGGAAATAATGATTTGAATTTATTTTGTGTATGATTGAATATTTGATTTGATGAAAGAGCCGAAACAAAAATGAAAAGAATTGTATGGTTGCTTTGTTTTAATTTAACAAAGTTTAGAGAAATACAATAAGAGATTATTTCAATTAATGGCCGGAGATTTAGAGGTTTCTGAATGGCGGTAAATTAATTAAATTTAATGGAAATAGAAATAGAGGACAGGACAAGTGATGGGTTGGTAAGTGAGTAGAATAGGTAAGTGACAAGTCTTTAGTGCGGCTATATATATATATTAAGTTTAGATAGACGATAGACCAGACACGCTATATTCGAAACAAACTAACTAACAACTACTTATAGAGAAAGGCTATAGTCAAGATATGCTATATTTGAACACACTACATATAAGACCGAATGTAGTCAAAACAGACAGTAGTTCAGAAACAGTATAGTCGAGTTGGACTTATACATATTAAAGTCGAGACACACTATAGTCGAGTGAATCTATAGTTGAGAAAGGTCATAGTCGAGATATGATATAGCAGATACGCAGATATATTCAAGACATGCTAAAGACAAGAACCTCTATAGTAGATATAGACTTTAGACTAGATAGACTATATTCGAGATAGACAATAACTGAGGTAAATAGACTAACTATAGTTAGTCTATAGTCAAGTTGGAATATAACCAGAAGACTATAGATGATAGAAAAAATTGCCTAGAAAGTCTGTTGTTAAGACAGGCTATAGTCAAGACGCTATATAGTCAAGACACAATACTTTTGAGGTAATTTATATTTAAGACGCAATATAGTCGAGACACTTTATAGTCAACATATATAGTCGAGATACACCATACTCGAGGCAGATTATTTGTTGAGTCGAGGCAACCTACAATGGAGACAGATTATTGATGATATTATAAAATGCCTATGGTTAAGACATACTATAGTCGAGACACACTTTAGTCGAGACAAACTAAAGTCGAGTCAATCTAAAGTAGAGAAAGACCCTATAGTTGAGACAGTAGTCAAGTTAGAATATAAATAGAATACTATAGATTATAGAGAGTATTGTCGAGACAGTCTATAGTTAAGACAGATTACAGTAAGTAAGACGTGGCACAAATAGTGGTGTCACTAAGTAAATAGTATAGAAAAACTATTGCCAAGACAGTTAAGATTCGATATATAATGTTATATAGACATAGTTTAAACACTATGTAGTCGATACAGACTATAGTCAAAATGTAACATAGTGAAGACAGTATATATTCAAAATAGAATATAGTAGAGACACAAAGTACTCGAGAGACTTTACAGATGATACACTATATAGTAGAGACAGACTATAATCAAGACAGTTTAGATTCGAGGCAGATATATTCGAGACCCTATATAGTCGAGACCGACTATAGTCAAGAAAGAATATTGTGGAGATACAATATAGTCGAGACACTTTATAGTTTATACACTTTATAATTGATACACTTTATAGCAGAGACAGGTTATAGTCAAGAGAGTCTAGATTCCAGACACATTGTAGTCTAGACACTATATAGTCGAGACATACTATAGTCAAATCATAACATAGTAGTTTTTATATGGACGAGAAATACTGTAGTGTAGACATAATATAGTCGAGACATAGTTGAAACACTATATAGAAGAGACAGACTATAGTCAAGACACAATATAGTCGAAACCCAACATAATCGAGACACAATATAGTCGAGACAGATTATAGTAAATACATAACATAGTCGAGACTCTATATAGTGGACTCCAAGCACATTATAGCCTAGACACTATAAAGTTAAGGCAGACTTTAGTCATATCACAACATAGTAGTATATGGACGAGAAATACTGTAGTGTAGACACAATATAGCCGAGACATAGTTCAAACACTATATAGAAGAGACAGACTATAGTCAAGACATAATATAGTCGAGACACAATATAGTCGAGGCACAATATAGTCGAGGCACAATACAGTCACTCCACTGGGAGTCAAGGATAACAGAAGAAGAATACAGTCAAGACAGACTATAGTAAAAAACATACTATAGTCTAGTAAAGGCAGACTACAGTCGAGAAAAAATATACTCGAGACACGGCACAGTCTCTGAAAGACTAAATTTTTGAGTAAAAAGGTGTTTAGGTAACCGAATGAGTTATTAGAAAAGTACTTTAAGTAATTGAGTGACTAAGTAAGCGAGTGTGTAGAATTGTTTCAGCTTCTTTTACTTGATATTTAATCTTATTAAGTTTCTTTTGTAAACAACATAATTTGAGTGTTTATTATTAAAATAGTTCCATTTTTATCCTTCGAACTTTGACTAAGGTGGAGTCACTATAATATTTGCTTTAAGTTTCTTCATGCAATTCACTATTTTGTTTTCCCGAAATCAGGTGCAATTGTGCAACCTCGTATATACATGGGTCTACTAAATATTCACTAAAACTGAAGCCTGGTAAACTTCCGTGAATTTAAATATAAAATATTAAACACAACAATACAATAGTTTTATGCACATGCAGATGCTTCTAATTTAGCTTGCGTGGGAGAAAATTGCAAGTATTTGTCTATTATAGTAGGAATGCTTAAGACCTGTGGCAAAAACGTTCAAGAAATTTCAGTAAAATTAAAAACTTAAAATAATTTGCAAAAAATTTAAATGAGTTTTTTAATTGAATCTAGTGTAGATTTATATAGCACTTTTTGCATATTAAAATCTGAACACCCTTAATATTTATTTAATAATTCCCTATTATATTGCAAAAGCAAATGTTTTGTTGCCTCTATATATACACTCAACACCTGAGTCCTTGTTAAGGCAACCTTTTGTGCTTTGCATTCTGTCTGTGTGCAATACACTCAGAATACACTTACACATTCTCATACAACCCCCATGTACATAATGATTTCGTGGTTTTTAGCTTACATATGCGACTGTATGTCTGTCTGTCTTTGTGTCTGACCACCTCGTCTATCTATAGCTACTTTATCCATTGTTATCCTTTATTGTTCAACAGCTGCGTTTCTTTGTTAAATTTTTCAACTTGTATAGCCAATTTTTAATGAGCACATTCAGCTAAATACTTGCAAATGTGTATTAGTTCTTATACTATTTTATTCCTACTTTTTTTTGCTCTAATAAAAGATTCATTATTTTACATACGGTATAGCATGCTCTGTGTATTCATACGCTTTCATATAATCAGCTTATTTTTTTTTAGTTATAAATAGACGCTTGTATAAGCATTTGAATTTAGTCAGTCTGCCGTGCACTCCCACTGTTACATGATACCTTAAGAGCCAATAAGAGTTCATGGCTGCTTGACAACGCGCAACTGAAAATATTTGCAGAGTTCATAAGTCCTTCAAGCGGGCAAAAGAGTTGTTATGTCAGTGGCTCAAGTGGCGTTAAAATTAATGGAAAATATGGAGAAATTAAATTTAATAAAGGAATTCTTAGTTATAGGGTATGAGTGAAAAGAACCATAATATAGTCAGGATAGACGGATTATAGTCAAGACAGACTTAAGAATAGGCAGATATTAGTCTAGACATTCTGTCATTCTGTCTTGATCTATAGTTTTTCTTGACCATAATTTGTTTCGACTAAGACTTTACTATAAAAAAGTTGACGATAGGAAGACTCTACTATAGAAAAGTTGACGATAGGAAGACTTTTCTATAGAAAAGTTGACAAAAGGAATACTTTTCTATAGAAAAGTTGACCAAAGGAAGACTTTTCTATTGAAAAGTTCACCAAAGGAAGACTTTTCTATAGAAAAGTTGACGAAAGGAAGACTTTTCTATAGAAAAGTTGTTCAAAGGAAGACTTTTCTATAGAAAAGTTGACCAAAGGAAGACTTTTCTATAGAAAAGTTGACAAAAGCAATACTTTTCTATAGAAAAGTTGACCAAAGGAAGACTTTTCTATAGAAAAGTTTACCAAAGGAAGACTTTGCTATAGAAAAGTTGACCAAAGGAAGACTTTTCTATAGAAAAGTTGACCGAAGGTAGACTTTTCTATAGAAAAGTTGACCGAAGGTAGACTTTTCTATAGAAAAGTTGACCAAATGAAGACTTTTCTATAGAAAAGTTGACCAAAGGAAGACTTTTCTATAGAAAAGTTGACCAAAGGAAGACTTTTCTATAGAAAAGTTGACCAAAGGAAAACTTTTCTATAGAAAAGTTGACCAAGGGAAGACTTTTCTATAGAAAAGTTGACCAAGGGAAGACTTTTCTATAGAAAAGTTGACCACAGGAAGACTTTTCTATAGAAAAGTTGATGATAGGAAGAATTTACAATAGAAAAGTTGACGATAGGAAGACTTTACTATAGAAAAGTTGACGATAGGAAGACTTTACTATAAAAAAGTTGACGATAGGAAGACTTTACTATAGAAAAGTTGACGATAGGAAGCCTTTACTCTAAAAAAGTTGACGATAGGAAGACTTTACTATAGAAAAGTTGACGATAGGAAGACTTTACTATAAAAAAGTTGACGATAGGAAGACTTTACTATAAAAAAGTTGACGATAGGAAGACTTTACTATAGAAAAGTTGACGATAGGAAGACTTTACTATAGAAAAGTTGACGATATGAAGACTTTACTATAGAAAAGTTGACGATAGGAAGACTTTACTATAGAAAAATTGACGATAGAAAGACTTTATTATAAAAAAATTTTTGACTAAAGTCATTCATGACTACAGTTCTTTCGTCTCGATTGCCAATTGCCTCGACTATTTATCACAGCTACAGTTTGTCTCGATTATCAATCCCGACTCTAATGTATCTTGACTTAAGACTTCCTTGTCTGTAGTTTGTTTCGGCTATAATCTTGACATAAATCTGTCTAGACAATCTATCGCGACTATAGTTTGACTCGACTACAGTTTAACTTGGCTGTGATTTGTCCCATTTTTAGTTTGTCTTAACTATCTAACTCGACTGTAGTATGTCTCGACTAAACTTTATTTCAATTATTAAATATTAATTTTTTTTGCTAGAAAAAGTTCAAACTAAAAATCCATTTAACAAATTAAATTTTCTGCTATTGTCCTCAACTCAATTGTTCTTTTTCTTGGGAGTATCATCCGAAAACAATTGCTGGCAAAAACACAATAACAAGAATAGTTATGAAAGTAGTTATTGACCATTTTCACCAGATACAAAAGAAAAATAGAAAAACATTTTCATTTCAATACCAATTTCTGTAACTAAAAGAGAATTTGTTGTTAGTTTAATAAGTTTTTCGAAAAGTATATGAAAAATATTTCTGACTAGAAGATGTTTTTGTTTGGAACTTCTATTATTTATTTAAAGAAAACACTTTATAAATAAAAGTAAAAGAAAAACTGGAAAAGTTTGTAAGAAAATTATAGAATTTAATCTTTTAAAAAGTTGTCAGTTACAAAGTAACAGAGAAATATTGAGAAAGTTTTAACAAAAAGGACATTCAAAAGATTATTTTCAATCAAAGATCATTAAACTAATGCAAGAGCTAATGAAATATTAAGATCAAAAATTAAAGCATACTTTTGGGCCTATTTAAAAAGTTTTCGGAAACTGAGTAGGGATTCAAATTATGATTAAATTTATAAAAACCTATTAATAAACAATATTCCATGGAAGTAAATATTATATTATTTAATATTTTTTATATTTCCTGAACATTATTGAATTTTCTTTTGAAAATCAATAAACGTGTTGTATTTATTTAAATATTTATTTGCATAAAGTTTTTGCTATCACAATAAATAATAATAATAAAATACACAAACAAATCAAATTAAAATAAATTAAAATATTTGCAATAAAAATTAAAATTAATATGGCTTTTTTTAAAGTCAAAAAAGTTGTCTGAAAACATTAAATCAAAAGCTCTTTAAGATTTATTTTTATAGAAAAGTTAAAGATAGGAAGACTTTACTACAGAAAAGTTAAAGATAGGAAGACTTTACTATAGAAAAGTTGACGATAGGAAGACTTTACTATACAAAAGTTGACGATAGGAATACTTTATTATGGAAAAGTTGACGATAGGAAGACTTTACTATAGAAAAGTTGACGATAGGAAGACCTTACTATAGAAAAGTTGACGATAGGATGACTTTACTATAGAAAAGTTGACGATAGGATGACTTTTCTAAAGAAAAGTTGACGATAGGAAGACTTAACTATAGAATAGTTAACGATAGAATGACTTTACTATAGAAAAGTTGACGATAAAAAAACTTAACTATAGAAAAGTTGACGATTGGAAGACTTTACTATAGAAAAGTTGACGATAGGAAGACTTTACTATAGGAAAGTGACGATAGGAAGGCTTTACTATAGAAAAGTTGATGAGAGGAAGATTTAATTTTAAGTTATTTTAAGAAGAGAAAGGTGGAGCAGGAAAGGAAATCATGAGAGTTTAACTGTTATAAACATTTAGTTAACAGTTTTCTAGGTCCTCCGTTCAGCAACATGTGACTCCTCAAGGTTAATAGACTGGCTCCTTTAACGTTAAGTCCAACAGGTAGAAAAACATTTAGCTTTTTTACTCAGAAGTTGCTTAGCTCTATAAAAATAAAAGCAACAGTTGAAAAAGCTTTTCGCGAAGAGTTAAAAATATTTTCTATGGTTTTAGCATATCTAGGAATTTTTAACATTAAGAGAAAGAGAAAAAGTCGAGGGTGAAAAATCTATAAAAGCAAGTGCATGGCAAGAAGCTAATGCAGTAACTCTTGTGTGGTTGGCCTGTAAAGGTTATCTAAAAGCTTATTTGTTAAAGCTCTAAGAAAAAAGGGGATGATTTTTGCCCTTTCTTAATAAAATGTACCCGATATTGTGGGAGCGTTTTATAAAATGGGTAAAGAGAAATATGTTATTAAGGAGAGTGTGAGAGAGAGAGAGGATTTAAGAGTGTATTTTTGACGAAATATTCTGTAATACATTGAGATGTTTAGAGCCAAAAAAATATTTATTATAATATAATTAAAAGCGGTAATACTAGACAATTGGAAGCAGCAAGTCGAGGTATCATTGTTATAAGATAAATTTCAACAACATTCTAATATGGAAGGCCAATAAAACTGACAATAAAAATTACAAAAGTTTATCTCTAAAAAAGTTTTAATAAAACTATTATAAAAGAGATGAAGTAATTTAGTAAAAAACACAAATATAAATGGAATATTTCCTCAATTCTTCTAAGAAAATAGTAAGTATTTAATTTTCAATATTAATATTTTATTTCAAATTTTATAATTAACAGCAAATCCCTTAGTAACTTCCCTGACAACCAACAAACATTATGAGCAAATCCCTGGTCATATTAGAGAAACAGTAAAAATATTGAGTATAAAGAAATAAAGAGAAATATAAATATTGAAGAAAGCTTTTTCTTTAAAGAGAATAGATATAGTAAAGAAAAGTAGACTATATTAAAACTTTACTATAGAAAAGTTGATGATAGGAAGACTTTACTATAGAAAAGTTGACGAAAGGAAAATATTTTCATAGAAAAGTTCACGATAGAAAAACATTTTTATAGAAAAGTTGACGATACAAAGACTTTACTATAGAAAAGTTGATGGTAGAAACACATTTGTATAGAAAAGTTGACGATAGGAAGACTTTACTGTAGAAAAGTTGACGATAGGAAGACTTTACTATAGAAAAACTGACGATAGGAAGACTTGACTATAGAAAAGTTGACGATAGGAAGGCTTTACTATAGAAAAGTTGAGGATAGGAAGACTTGACTATAGAAAAGTTGACGATAGGAAGGCTTTACTCTAGAAAAGTTGAGGATAGGAAGACATTACTAAAGAAAAATTGACGATAGGAAGACTTTTCTATAGAAAAGTCGACGATAGGAACACATTTCTATAGAAAAGTTGACGAAAATAAGACTTTACTATGGAAAAGTTGACGACAGGAAGACTTTGCTATAGAAAAGTTGACAATAGGAAGACTTTGCTATAGCAAAGTTGACGATAAGAAGACTTTACTATAGAAAAGTTGACGATAGGAAGACTTTACTATAGAAAAGTTGACGATAGGAAGACTTTGCTATACAAAAGTTTACAATAGGAAGACTTTACTATAGAAAAGTTGACAATAGGAAGACTTTTCTATAGAAAAGTTGACGATAGGAAGACTTTTCCATAGAAAAGTTGACGATAGGAAGACTTTTCCATAGAAAAGTTGACGATAGGAAGACTTTTCCATAGAAAAGTTGACGATAGGAAGACTTTTCTATAGAAAAGTTGACGATAGGAAGACTTTTCTATAGAAAAGTTGACGATAGGAAGACTTTTCTATAGAAAAGTTGACGATAGGAAGACTTTTCTATAGAAAAGTTAACTATAGGAAGACTTTTCTATAGAAAAGTTGACGATAGGAGGACTTTTCTATAGAAAGGTTGACGATAGGAGGACTTTTCTATAGAAAAGTTGACGATAGGAAGACTTTTCTATAGAAAAGTTGACGATAGGAAGACTTTTCTATAGAAAAGTTGACGATAGGAAGACTTTTCTGTAGAAAAGTTGACGATAGGAAGACTTTTCTGTAGAAAAGTTGACGATAGGAAGACTTTTCTGTAGAAAAGTTGACGATAGGAAGACTTTTCTGTAGAAAAGTTGACGATAGGAAGACTTTTCTGTAGAAAAGTTGACGATAGGAAGACTTTTCTGTAGAAAAGTTGACGATAGGAAGACTTTTCTGTAGAAAAGTTGACGATAGGAAGACTTTTCTGTAGAAAAGTTGACGATAGGAAGACTTTTCTGTAGAAAAGTTGACGATAAGAAGACATTTTGGTAGAAAAGATAGGAGGACTTTTGTGGAAAACACCTATGTCTTTTGTTTGTAATATTAAGTCCTATGATCGAGTAAGAGTTAAAATCTGTGCAAGCTTCTTTGTGAAGCTTTAAGAAACTTTAAGACTTTTTATACATTTAAATACAAGAAAATACTCTTAAAAGTACTTCTCTCAAGATTTCAGAAAGATATTTATACAAAAAAAAAAAAAAAAAAACATAAATGTAAAAATAATAATAGTAGTGTTATGCAAATAAATAGCTAAAAAAATTTAAAGGTATTTGTAATATATGTAGGTATGTGTGTATAAATGTGAACACAGAAATGTCTCTTTATATGTGAGTAAGTAAAATATTATATTTACAATTGTAGTGAAGCCATTTGTGCCCTACACTGCAATTGTTTTTTATATGGCTGGCTATATAGCTTGCGCAAGTTTCCTCAAATATGAGTTAAGTGCCCCCAAAATTGAATATTAAAAATGAAATAATCCTATGTTTGCATGACAAATCTCCCTTTATTTCTAAACATGCGCTTATTAATCCCAAAACTGATATTTTTGGACAGAAAATGTAATAATCAATATTTGCGCAAATTTGCATTTACTCAAATATTGTTGGATTTCTGTGATATATTTGTGAAAACTTGATCATTTCTCTCATAATATTACATTCCTGTAATATGTTTCCTTGACTGTCTACATATTCATACTGATATTATCTTTAATTTCTTACATATATTGCACAAAGTCCTTTCAAATATGTTATGGATGTAAAATACTATAAATAAGTTGTCTTACATCTGTTCATAGATTTAATCTTGCTTCTACATTTTATCATTTTTCCTTCAAAACCTGTTGCTCACACATATAGACATATGTATGTGTGTATGGAGACATGTCGATGTCTTTCTTGTATGAATGTGTAGGTGTGTTCCAGTTAAACTGCAGTTTCCGTTTCTGTGTTTTTTGCTCCTGTTGCTGCAGCTAACTGCACAGAAAATGAACCAGTTGAGTTTTGTTGATAACTTTGTTACAAACTGAATGGCAACTAAAGACCAAAGTGGCTACAATTTCATACACAATATAATACAAGCCTGGCGGTTTCAATAAAAGGATCTTTTAAAAAATTAAAAAAAACGCAAATAAAAAAAGTCTTAAGTTACTTTTTACCTTAATAAAAATAACCACTGATCACATCTTCCGGTAAACAGATAAAAAGATGACATTTCTGGATATTTAAAAATATCTAGGGGTCTACTGGAGACTATGCATTCCTTTAAGTTGTTGGGTATATTCTTATATTCAAAGATTTTTTTATATTTGTGTGGAAACAGTTTCGTACGAGCTACCGAGTGACTGACAGACAGAAAGACAAATCAACTTTCTTCGTTTTAGTTTACATTGTCCAGTCTACTCTAAATGTCTGTCATTTACTGGACGTCCTATATAACTATAGGGATTTTCCAGCTATTTTATTGTTAAAATGTTATACAGTTCGTATGTAAGTCACATCAGTCATCTTGGGACATTCATTTAAAATTCTATACATCAAAACGTTTTATGTGTCACAAAATTGTTTTTCGATTTTTGTAAATCCTTGAAGTTTTTATTTTAGATACTAAACATTAGCAAAGTCATTAGCAAAATTTTGTTGTAGTTAAAAGGAAAATTATCATAGTTCAATTCGTAACTAGAACCAAGAAAGAGAAGAGCCACCACAGAACTAGAACAGAACTAGAACAGAACTAGAACAGAACTAGAACAGAACTAGAACAGAACTAGAACAGAACTAGAACAGAACTAGAACAGAACTAGAACAGAACTAGAACAGAACTAGAACAGAACTAGAACAGAACTAGAACAGAACTAGAACAGAACTAGAACAAAACTAGAACAGAACTAGAACAGAACTAGAACAGAACTAGAACAGAACTAGAACAGAACTAGAACAGAACTAGAACAGAACTAGAACAGAACTAGAACAGAACTAGAACAGAACTAGAACAAAACTAGAACAGAACTAGAACAGAACTAGAACAGAACTAGAACAGAACTAGAACAGAACTAGAACAGAACTAGAACAGAACTAGAACAGAACTAGAACAGAACTAGAACAGAACTAGAACAGAACTAGAACAGAACTAGAACAGAACTAGAACAGAACTAGAACAGAACTAGAACAGAACTAGAACAGAACTAGAACAGAACTAGAACAGAACTAGAACAGAACTAGAACAGAACTAGAACAGAACTAGAACAGAACTAGAACAGAACTAGAACAGAACTAGAACAGAACTAGAACAGAACTAGAACAGAACTAGAACAGAACTAGAACAGAACTAGAACAGAACTAGAACAGAACTAGAACAGAACTAGAACAGAACTAGAACAGAACTAGAACAGAACTAGAACAGAACTAGAACAGAACTAGAACAGAACTAGAACAGAACTAGAACAGAACTAGAACAGAACTAGAACAGAACTAGAACAGAACTAGAACAGAGCTAGAACAGAACTTGAAATCAATGAGTATTTTGTTAAAGAGTCTTTAATAAATTAATTTTATCCCTTTTTTTGGAAAAAAAGGAAAGTTTTTTATTACTTTACTTATCCCATCATCAATCTTAATTATCCCTTTTCATAAGCCTGTTTTTGTTTTGGTAAACTTTATATATAACTTTTAATGTACTAAATTATAACTTAACATTAGTTATACATCATAAATTTTTGATATACTTATAAATATTTCACACATTTCTTTCACAATTTCAATTTTATTGTGGCACACATGTTGCCTTTTGCTTTAATGGTATTTAACTAATTTTGATACCTAATCTGCTCTTTTTTGCTCTATATCCTCTGACATTAAAGATTATGACAGAAGTAATGAACGTGTCTTTTTGTTTGCAATTAAGAGAGATGCCTTTTACACTAAAATGCTCATTTAATAACGTCTTAATGTTATAACTGTTGTTTCTCTTTTGAGACAGACATTTTTATTAAGACATTAAGTTTTATGGGAAACAGTTTTAGTAGCAAAATACTAAGATCCTTGAAAGGAGTCAAAATAAAAATATTTGATAGTCTACACAATTCCTTGATGGGTATTTAAAAGAGATTTTTTATATTTATTTTTTTCATGAAACTCTTGGTGTAAAAGTTAGTAATTATTTGGCTATAAAACATATTTAAGAATTCCCTTAGCATACATTAAGGAGCTGTAAATTAACTTGTTTATAAACTGACACATTTGGACATGAATAGACAAGCTTTTAAAGACTTGTAGAGGAGAAGATGTTGAATGTCTATGGCCAGAAATTAAAAAAAAAAAATTATAAAAAGCATAAACAAGTTGAAAACTGTTCATCACCAAAACCCTAGTATATTTATAGGCTAAATGGCAACATAGAAAAATTTTCTAAAAAAAATATGTTCTAATGCATTTTAAATTTTTTTATGCATTAAGCATTATTTCTTGTTGTATTTAAATTTTTTATTACTTATAAAAAACATCTTAAATCTTTTTTTTTTCTTGTTGCATCCTAAGGATATATTAAAAATCTCAATATATCTAAAGATTTTTAGGACTTAAAGGATAAACTGTCCCAATTAGAAAACTAAGGAAATTTTAAAGAAAAAAAAAAAAAAAACTCAACATATACATTTTCATCAATACAAGAACAACTAAGAATGTTATATTGGGCTGTGCGAATGTGAATAGATTTCATCCATTTTCAAAATATAACTTTTTCTAGATATCGAAAAAACATTTGGTTAATTGTGTTCCTCAAATACTTTTCATTAAGGCACTATCGCGGACAGACAGACAGACAGACAGACAGACAGACAGACAGACAGACATACAGACAGACAGACAGACAGACAGACAGACAGACAGACAGACAGACAGACAGACAGACCGACAGACAGACAGACAGACAGACAGACAGACAGACAGACAGACAGACAGACAGACAGACAGACAGACAGACAGACAGGCAGACAGACAGACAGACAGACAGACAGACAGACAGACAGACAGACAGACAGACAGACAGACAGACAGACAGACAGACAGACAGACAGACAGACAGACAGACAGACAGACAGACAGACAGACAGACAGACAGACAGACAGACAGACAGACATACAGACAGACAGACAGACGGACAGACAGACAGACAGACAGACAGACAGACAGACAGACAGACAGACAGACAGACAGACATCGTTGTAGAATTTCATAAGGATTCAGAATATATATCCCTTTTGCTTTTTGAGCCAATATTAAGTAAATTACAAACGGAATGATAATCTCAATATACCCCCATTCGCTTTGATGGTGGGTATAAAAAGTAGTAGCAAATGTTATAGACATGACAACATAAAAAGTGTAGCATACTTCAGGGCATAAGTAAAATAAATGCAATACAATATTTGCAGTGACTAATCTTTATATAGTTTTGTTCTTTTTTTTGTACTCGAATCTTTAATAAAAATCTTTGGTAGGTTAAATGTTATAAAAATTTTAATTGCTTTAATTAATGTAATCTTATTTCAATTACTTCTTTGCTAACTATTTACCTTCAGTTTCAATTCTATTTTATCTATTGTTTCATTATAGGCCACTAAATGTGGGAAAATTCATTATTGTTAGGCTCAACCTAAAATAAAAATTTGCAACAAAAGCCTGAAAGTATGTCTCAAGTTTTCTCTATCCAATAAAGTAATACAAAAATATTTGGGGGCTATACAAAATTGTAAGCATTCGAAAAAGGCCATAAACATTGTAGCTATGTACTTGTTGCTAAATTGGGTGAGGAAAATTGCTTCTCCTCTTCGAGACAGTTCTAGAAATAAGAGAATGTTTTTATGACTTTGTTTTTATTAGGTTTTCTTTTGACACATACACAAATTGACACACAGACAATTCTTACCCTTGTCTCTTGATTCTCTCTTTAGCGTAATGTTAAACTTGTTTGTTATAATGAAGTTTAGCCTAAAGGATGTTGTTGTTATTGTTGTTTGTGTAACCTAAGAGAATTGATGTGTATGTGTGTATTTTAAAACTCCCACACTTTTTTACATACACAAAGTAAACAGGCAGCTAAAAATATTTTTTGTTTAGCATATATTCAGGCTGTGTATGTTTTCCCAATTTTGTTGCCTATTTTTAGGCTGTGTTTTTTTATTTTTTTTTATATTTTTTGGGTAAAATTTGTTATACAAAGCTCTAATAAAGCTAAGCGTATTTAGAGGTTTTATTAAATTTGATTTTTTTATGATAATGTCTGTCTCCGTATGGAAATATTTCAAGGCTTCACACCTGTCTCACTTATGGTTTGCGATTTAGTTAATAGATTTTATCTCTTTAATGTTATTTAAAGTCAGTTTAGAAAATCTTTTAGACTTAAAAACAATTCTTAAATATTGCAATATTTTAAACAATATTTTCTCATATCTTTCTAAAATATATTTATTATAAATTTTATTACAAAACTTTTTAAATTTATGGCAGCAAAAAAGAAGATTTAAACATATTTAACTTTAAATAAATTAAAAAGGCCATAAAGATTATAGACACCCTATAAAAATAAGATGGCATTCAGGTTTGTATACTATTTCAAGAAGATAGAAATAATTTTCATCGATTTGCAATTTTTAGAGGGTTATTAAGGGAGTAAAAAATCTGTCATCTTGTGGGTGGGAGAGGACGAATTGAGATAGAAATAATTATCAGAAAGAACTATTCTGGAACCAAGTCGCCGCATTCGATATCGATCGAAATGCAAAACATTTCAGAAACGTTTGTGTAGCATACTTTTAGGATAATCTAAAGGTTCACTACAATGTAACTTATTTGTCAAAAGTTCCCTAATAGTAAAATAATTTCATTAAAACTAAATGTTTCGACAAACATATTTATATTTAGATATTACATTTTATTAAACTTTTCGCAAAATAAATTATTTTGAAAATCCCTAAGGTATGTTACACAATATTTGCTTGAAAGTCAGAGTTTTCGATCGATATCGAATGCGGCGATTTGGCCCCTGGTATTCGTTTCAAAGTAAAATTACTAATAGTTTATAAAGTGTTGCCTATTTTTAGGATATTCTAGTATAAATGAGTCTAAAATTTGTAATGAGTCTAAAATTTGTAATGACATAATCGAGAAGGATGAATTTTAATAGAAATATTTATCATCGCACTGAAGCTTGATTCTGTCATTCGTTTTGAAATTAAATATTTTCTAATGTATTGCATACTTTTAGGAGGTACATTTTTTCTTTTATACATGAGGTTGAAATATGTTTTGTTGTTTTCTCAATGGTGGGAACATAATCGAGAAAAAGAAGAACTCTTTTTAATCAATCGGCTTAAAGCCTGATTCTGACATTCGTTTCAGAATGAAATAACTTATATTTTATAAAGTTTTGCATTTTTTTCTATACCCCCTATAGAGATAATAAACATATAAGAACTTTGATAAAAGACTGATGAAGGATGGATCTCTAATTCAATCAACATTTTAGTTCCTTATAAATATCAACATAAGTCCATCATACCTCCCGTTTTTGCAGGGTATTTAAAAATATTAATATTTTGTTGTTCCCTTCGTCCTTTCTTCCCCAGCAAGTACGTTATACAATATCCGTTAAAATATCATGTTATTGTAATTTCTAGTAACTTATTTCCTTGTTATCCTTTTGATGCTGAAACAAAATTTTGTTTTTGCCTTTCCTAAGGCCTAAACTAAACATAAAATGTTGGCATATGTGGGAAAAAATAGAAATCAAATTATATTTATACAAGATACAAAAACCAAATTTTGGGAAAATGATTTCATATTTTCCCAAAATTTGAACAATTTTTGCCAATAGAAAAATGTAAAATGAATAAAATGGAGATGAAAAACAAAAATAAAATCTCATACCAAGAATCGAATGACAGCAAAAATAAAAGGTATTGTTTTGACATATACATAAATGAGATGGAAATTGTGTATATAAACTGTGGCTAAATTTCATGGATAGTAGAATATTCGGTAACTGAAACTGATATGTTTTAAAGCTGCATACCATTTCTTTGAGTATAGTAAAAATTATTTAAAATTTATTTTATGATTTTTTTTTCAAATCTTGTTACAACTTTTATAAAACTTGTTCAAAATTTATGAGATTTGCAAAATGAACTTCGTTTATTGTTATATATATGCAACCAAAATTTTATTAACGCTAAACCAAAAACAAAAAGTTTCCAGGAATATCCTTTTTTTTAATTTTATAACAATGATTTAAAATTTTATTCAAGATAATCGAAAAATTTAAAATAAAGGAAAATAAAACTTAAGTAAGGGTGTTCCAACAGGCACTTGTGAACTTTAGCTTGATAACTGAACCGTTATATAAATAGGATACCGATATCGAAGGATTAAATCCTGTTATTCCTTTTATAAACAAATTACTAGAGTCACAGGTGTGTGTGAATAAGCTACCAAACTTAGTGTTCCTTAGAGAAAACTTAGCCTTTGGATAAATTCAACCGAAAATTATACAATTTTTCTAAAAAAAAATATATATTTGTTTAATGCCTGTGGAATTGTTATATATTATTTAGAACCGAATAAATTACCAAAATGATCGTTAAAAATTGCTATAAATATGTAACCAAAATTTCTTTTATTTCTAGCCAACAACAAAAATGTTTGAGGAATATCCTTTATTTTCAAAAAATATGTAATATCGATAAAATCCTATTCGAAAATTTAAATAAATATCTTTAACCCTTGCTCATAAGATTTACAAAGATATATATTAATTATATGGACAAAATACATCATTTAGCCTACGCTATGAAAAAAGAACATCTGAGATCTTAATAAGTACTAGCTTTAAACTTAAATTTAAATTTGTCCTTGTATAAATTAAATAAATATGCATTCATTTTGAAAATTTTTACAACTTATTACTACTTTCAAGAAAAAGGATATGTGATAATATCTTATATTATTGTTTCCAATTAAACCATTTTTGGTGTACATGTAACGAAGCTTTTTCTACGTTAATTTTAAGTAACATTTTCTCTTTAACTTTAAATAACATTTCAATAAGTTTTCAAAATTTTTACCAACATTCCATAAAAAGAATATATGTTAAAGTCTTGGACTATTGTTTAAATTTGAATAATTTTTGGGTGGAAATACAACTGAGGTCTCGGTACGTTCATTTTTAAAAACATTTCAATGAGTTTTAAAAAATTTTTCCAACTTTCAAGGAAATTAATATGACCACAGTCTCTGATTATAATTACAAATGGCATTATTTTGACTTTATATAGAAGTGAAAAATTTGCACTTTCATTTAAGAAAACATTTCAATTTATGTTCATATATCCAAAAGGATATATGAAGACATCTGAGGTTATTGTTCCAAATTAAGTAATTTTTGGTGTATAAACAAGTAAGAATTTTGTACATTCGTTTCAGGAGTTTGGAGTTTTTCCATCAGATATTTAAGACTTTAGAGCACTTTTATACAAAAGGTCTAACAAAACCTTATATATTTCTTTCATAAAACCCAAAATTTTATATGGGTATATATAAATTATATAAATATACATTCATTTAAGTTAAAGAAATTTTTGAGAAATTTTGCCAACTTCGAAATAAAAGAGTATTTCATAAATTTTAAACTATTGTTACTAGTTTTATAATTTTTTGTTTATATATGACTGGGTTCTTTGTACGTTCGTTTTAGAAATTTTTTTAATAAAATTTCTTACATTTTTCAACTTTCAAGAAAAAGGATATATGAAGAAATCTCGGGTTATTACTCCAAATTAAATCATTTTTGGTCTATATATAATTGGGATCTTGGTGCATTCATATTTGAAATTTGGTATCATTTCAATGGATATTTAAGATTTTAGAGCACTTTTGGGAAAATAAAATTTTTATATTATTGGTTCTCTAAATATTTCAATACCTTACTGTCCATAAAATACATAATTTGGTAAATTTGTTCTTAAAGGATACATACAAAATATTGAACTGTCACAATATAAGCCTTTAATATTAAATTTTTATTAGAGGTTATATAAACCAACTTTTAATTCCTTTATATCTGAATACTTTTTTTAATTTTGTTTAAATTCATTAAAAAGGATACTTAGAACCACCGTTTAAAATGTTTATAATATCATCTCATGCCTTTAAAATGATTTAGAAATCTTTTGGTAGACTAAAACACATATTTATTGACTTTCAAAAAAAGGATATATTGCGACACTAATAGTCCTTGAACCAAATTAAATAATTTTTGGTATATATGTAAAAAACAGTATTTTACATTCATTCTATTGATTAGACCCCTTTAAATTTTCTAGAAATTATAAAAATCTTAAAGATATTTTTGGACTAAAAATTAAAGCTTAGGTATATAGATGCATTCCCAAAAAAGCAACATAGTTTTCGTTTTTTAGATCATTACCATTATGATCATGATTTACGATTTCTTTTAACAACATTTGCTTAACCTTAAAAGAAGTGTTTAAGGATTACAAACTAAACTTACACATACATATCCTTACAACACAATAACACTTTTACATTTCCAGAATTTAAAGCAGTCGTAGTCATACCTTTAGCGCACTTACATACATACACAGCCATTAAATCAAATCAAACACATGCTTTTTGCACCAGAATCAACAAGTACTTAGTATGTTAGTCACGTTCAGAGTCATCAAGTACAAAAAAAGGATATAAAAACCATTCCTCCCATACAATTATTTATATACAGAAATGTAAGAGAGAAAATTGTAAAAGTAAATGTGTGTTACAAAAAAAATTTTAGCAATTAAGTTTTATATACGATGTAAACATATGTGTTTTTTTGAGACTAAATTGTAAAAGCAAATATCAAAGAAAAACTTTAGAGTTAAAATCAAGGCATACCTTAAGGATATTTTTTATGTTTACAGACCATTAAAGCAAAACTGTTTTGTATTTACCTTATTTTTTGGCAGCAATATTAATTTGAAACCTAAATATAAAAGTGTCTTAAAAAACTATTTTCGTTTTTTTTTTGTTAAGAAAAATGTCCTTAACATCTTTAATCTTAAAGAGTTTAAATTAAAACTTTGAAAACGAACAGGTTTAAGTGTGCCTTAAGTATTCGCTAAATATTTTGTGGTTTGAATCATAAACCATCAAGTTTCCCATATATCCTTTTTAAAGTATTTAATATTTTTTTTTTACATATCTTTCTAAAAACATTTTGAGTTATGTTCAGTTTTCGGAAATTGGTCATACCAACTTAGAAACCTTCGTCGGCTTGTGCGCAGAACATAGCATGATCAAATGCACAGTTTAGGATTTAATTCATTTTGAGTAATTTTCAGTGGCGCCACCTCTTGAAAATTTGTCATATAAAGACTTTTTACACTCGTTTCAAGATTTAGAAATTATTTTCGCAAATATTTAATATTTAAGAGCACTTTTTTATAAAATCACTAAGCCCTTGCTGAAAACTTAAAATTGTATTTGAAATGTGTAATTAAAAACCATGGCAAAAAAAATTGTAAGGTATAACCGTTCTCTCTTACAAAAAAAAATTTTGAAGTAAATGCGAAATATTTGAAATATGTTTTTTGTAAACAATTATAAAAGTCGTTGCCACATGTGAGAAATGGGAATATTATTATCAGGAAATTTTGAACGTATAATGTGTAATATGTTGTAAACATTTCGTTAAAACTTATTTTATAAAGTTTAGCGTATCCTGCACAAGGAAAAAAAAAAAGAATCGAGACAATTCAATTTTGTCATAATATATTTAAAGTATTTTTATGTTTGTTCCCGTACCCTAACGAAACTACCCAAAACAGTCCGAAGTTGTCAGAAATTACTCAAAAAACAACAATTTGTGTTGAAAAATTTTTACGGGAATACGTTTGAGTAAGTTTGGGTCGTTTCGTTAAAGTACGGGAACAAACATTTTGTGTAACATATTTTTTTATAATTTATGTTACAGTTTCTTCAGCTTCTTTTTGGGATTGAAAATTTTATTTTCACCAAAATTTTATTTAAAAACGTATCTTCAAATATGTTCTTATAGATAGATTTTGGTGTGATCTTTTATAGTATGAGAATTATAGGCTTTTTAAATTTCAAAAATTATACGGCATAACTTTAGAAGTTTATATGCGATATAAACTGGTATATCAAACAAAAGCTACTGAAAGTATCATTCAAATGATATATTATACATTCTTCCAATTTATAAAGATTAAGAGCTCATATACTCAAAACTTATTTTTACAACCGACTTTGTTTATAAAAATGAGCATATCTTAAAATAATATAGATATAAGTATGGTCTTTTATACATATAATGAATTTTATACAGGATATACTGGGCTTTTATATAATATAAACTACTTAGCTCTAGCATATGTAGCGTGTTAGTTATGACAGCGTAAAATTTTACTTTTATTGAGTTAGAGTTATATAAATATACATTTTTATATTATATATAAAATGTATATATTTTTTTTGTCTACATCTACAACGGAAGTCGGTAGTCGTGTGGCTATGTCGACGCTTAAAAAAAATATTTCTATTTGAATGAATGTATTCTAATTTTAACAGGTTGTAGCCCGTAGCCTGCAGTCGTGATTGTGTTTATAGTATAATAGCAAACAGAAACTGGGATTTTCAAAAGTAGTATGGTAGCATAATTTGAGAAAAGAAAATAATAATTCGATCAAACGTCAGAAAGTTAATATGGCTGACAAAAGAGAGAACGGTTATACCTTACTAATTTCTTTTATCATGTTAAAAACATTTCAATAAATAATCCAAAATTTTTCCAATATCCAAAAAAAGGATATATGAAAACATTTCAGAATTTTTGTTCCAAAATGAATAATTTTTGGAATATGTATAATTGGAAGATGTATACTTTTATTTAATGAGTTTTCTAAAAAATTTGCAACTTACAAGAAAAAAGGATATATGATAACATCTTGGATTATTGTTCCAAATTGAATAATTTTTGGTTTACTTATAACTGAGATATTTGTACGTTCCTTTTAATATTATCAAATCATTTTAATGCATAGTTAAGAATTTAGATCATTTTTACGAAAAATTGAACTTATTTTGTTGGATATGTAATTGGAAGCTTATTTAAGAACGCATTTTAGTGAGTTTAAACAAAAAAAAATTACTTCCAAAAACAGATCTTTTGTGTATTTCATGTCTTTTTGGATCATAAATTTTAAATTTTGTAACATATGATTTATTTGTAGGATTTTATTAATTTTTAAATACTTTTAATAAAAAGGACATATGTAGACAGCAATGATCCTTGGAGAAAAGTTAATAATATTGGCTATACATGAAAACCATAGCACTTTACGTTCATTCTATTGATTTTAGAATATTTTGAAGGATTTCTGAAAAAAAGGATATATGTCCAACCCATTAATTCTCAGAGAAAAATTAATAATTTTTTGACAAATCCGTTAATAATAACAATATGCGTTCATTCTAAAAAATTAGCAAGATTTCGATAATATTTAAAGAAATTATTATATTAATGCCAAAAGTTTGCCTTTTAATTGCTTATTACTTAAAATTTAAAAATTATTGTCATTTAGCCAGAGGTTAGTAATCACTTTAGTGATCTTTTTTATTTGAAATGATCATTTGGTATTTAGCGACAAAACTATTTACATTTAACCCCGTTTTTTTTTTTAATTTAAAACTTAAAGTTTTTTGTGGTATATCTTTTCAATTGTCCTTTTACAGTAAATATTTTACATCATTAACTATTTGTACATTATTTAAATTTTTACCTACTTTTTTAACTTTTCTCATTTCCTCTTTGTCTCAAACTCTTTTGTAAAACTTATTTCTATCAATCTCTCTATCTCCTGTTAACAAAATATTTTTTATTTTCTTTGTAACATTTATATCTTCAATTTTATCATTTCAACTTGAGGTTTAGCGTTTATTTCAGCTAGAAATTACAGTTCATCCCTAAGTTATGCCAAACTAAAGTTTCCGCCTTAAAGGTATGCTAAGAAAAAGAAAATAAATCAAAATGAATAGCTCAAACTTTTGGCTCCAGGAATGTGTAACACAATATTTTTGTTATTATTTAAAATATTCGGTGTTCTTCGCTTTCTTGAGAAGTTTTTATGTCAGAGAAATAAGAAAGTTGTTTTAAGGGAATTGTAAATAAAGCCTAAAAGTATGCAAAGTTTTTTTTCTAGAGCAATGAATAATTTAAAATCAGCGCTAAAAACCATAAAAAGTAATACTGAATTGTAGTAAAAGAAATAAAAAGTGAAAAACAATAAATTTTGGCGCTAGATTTGTTATGTATTCCTTTGATAACTTGTGGCAGTTTGAGATGAGTGATAGGATATTTTTGGCACGTTTTTGCATTTTAAGAGATTTTTTGAAAAAAACTTGTCTTAAGGGAATGTTATACGAAAGTTTAAACAAAGCAATTTCACTAAAAGCTTAAACTTCTTTAAAAAGGATTTAAGAATTGATTTTTGAATTTGTCCTTAAACTCCTTTAAGTAGGCTTTAAAAAACTGTAAAGCTTGAGCACCTTGAAGTAGGCTTTAAAAATCAACTAAAATATCTTTTATTGCTTAAACATCTCTAAGAATGTTTAAAGTAGGCTTTACAAATTTTTAAGGCTTAAACTCCATTAAGATGGCTAATCTCTAAAAACTAAAACTCCGTAAAGTGGGCTATAAAACCAATTTTGTAGAAACTTAAACTCCTTAAAGTGAATTCGAAAAATCAATTTTGTAATTTCTCTTAGCAAAAACTCCTAGGCTTTTATAGGCTAGTAGGCTTTTATAATCTCTAAAAGCTTGAAAATCAATTTAGTGATTTCCCTTAGAGCTTAAACTCCTTAAAGTAGGCTTTGAAAATCGTTTTTTATTAGGTTTTTTGTAAAAACCTTCTGAATGCATATTTAAAAAGGGAACTAACACACCTTTGGTCCATTTGTCTTATAATAAATTAAATATTTGCCCCACATTTTCCAACAAGGTCCTTGCCCTTACCTTTCTGCATGACTTCCTCCTTCCTTCAAACCAAAGCAAAAATCTTTTCAATTAAATTGAGATTTATTGGAAACTTTCTAATGTTATAACAAAGAAATATTTCATATTTATTATTTAAACTTGCAACGCTGAGTCCTGTTAAAGGACTCAAAAGCCATTACGGTACACAGGACATGGCAGTTTGCTTTGTAAGCCAGTCATGAAATGCAATAAAATTTATATGTATTTATTTATTAAAGTTAACAAGAAAATTATAACAATAAATTGTAACTTATTTCTAAAGGACATTTGTGGAACTAAAGGAAATCAAACCAAACATATAAAGGACTTTATTTAAAAAAAAATCTGATACGAAAATCTATACAACAACCTCACTTCAGCAGAAGAAGAAGATAAAAAAAACGAAAGGAAGGATGTTGAGAAAGTGTAAGAAATAAAAATGTAATATCAAGGATATTATAAACTAGAGCAGACTTAAGGACTATTTAGGTTAGTATTGTGGAGAATAAATGTAAGCATTATGGGGAATAATTTTTAAGGCATATAATAAGGAAACGATAAAAAGGACTCAGGTGAAATTTTGGCTTTGCAAACAGAATTTGAAAAAGCTTTTCTTGTATAAAAACTATTAGAAAATATATTTTTTTTTTCCTAAAAATAGGCAATAGCATCAATGAATTTTGGGTTAAACAATTTTTTCTTGTTAACAAAACTAATTTCAAAATGTTAGAAGTTAAGTAAAATCTAGTTTTTCTTGTTAATACATTTTGTGAATTTAATTTGTGCCATTCTGTGCCATTTTACAAAAAGCACACTTGTTTGGTCTCTCCTTGCAAAGGACACAAACTAAATCTTCAAATTTCATTTTACTGATAACATCACAGTTTTTCACTGCAATGTAATTCATGCACAAGGATTCTCTTCCCACTTCCCAGTAAACCAAAAACAAGGACTCATTTGTTTGCAAAATGTCCTTTTCCAGAAAACAAGAATTTTGTAACTAAACTACTTTTCAAGGAAACATTTTTCAATTCTAACATAAATAAATTATAAAGTTGTGAAATTTTTTAAATTTGTATGACCATAAAATATAAAAAAACCCCTAAAATCTATTTTAAAATGAATGTAGTTTTATATCCTTAACATACCTGCCAAAAATTGGTAATATTTCTTTAAAAATAGAGATGGTAGTCATGTATCCTTTTTCCGTTCCTTTAGGAAAAGTAATATAAACGAAAATTTATGAAGCGCACTTATTTGAAGCCAAAATAAATAAAAATAAAATTAAAAAATTGTGATCTGTAATTTTTTATAAAATACTGACTATAACTATTCCAAAAATCTTTGAAATCTCTAAAAAGTTTGGAAATGAATCTCGTTTAATGTCCTTAATATATAAATCGAATATAAATATTTTTGCTTTAAAAACAAAAAAGTTTGCCATATATCCTTTTTCTGTTAATATGAAAAACTTATAATTAATTTATAAAAAAAATAATATAAACAACAGAAATAGTTTTTTTTTTTATAAAAATACAAACATATAAATTTAAAATCTATTGAAAATTTTTTAAAAACTCTTTGAAATCTACCGATAATTTGGAAATTAATGCAGTTTGATGTCCCTAATGTAGGCACAAAAAATTGTTAAACTTCCTATTAAAACGGAAAAGTTTGTCATATATCCTTTTTCTGTTATATTGGAAAAATTGTGACAAGAACCCACAAAAAGTGAAATAAAATCAATATTAATGAGGACGCTGCATATCTACAGGGACGTTTTAGGGAAAAACCATAAATTGAAGAGGATCATTTACGAACTGGCTTTAACTGACTATAAATTAGAAGGATAAAAATGGAAATGGAACAGAGGAAATAGAGTATTCCTCTGAAGAAACAAGGACTAATTGACAAATTTGCCGACTCCCTTAACCCCATCTTAACGGCTACTGACTAAGAACTCATATACATTTCAATTACGGCACTTCGCCAGGGTCAGGTAAAAAACTCTTCACTAATTTTTTTTGTAAGATTTACTTGTCACAGCATTCAGTCTTACCAAGTGCCTTTCAACAAGTCAGTGATACTATTATGAAGGACATATCATTTGATGAATTGCTTGCACTTTCTCGTAGTAGGACTTCGCAAGAAGTCAAAAAAACGATAATATTTACTAGTTCATCTGTTATTTGTTCAGTGGTCCTAAGTCTTGCGGCCTCGTCTGTTCTATAGTTTTTTTGTGGTCCGGTTCTCACTAAAGATATACACACTTAAATGATAAGTCATCTCGACCTAATACGTTATCTTAAACTTTTGAGTTATATGAATCTAATGTGTCATCTCTAACTTCTTAGTCGCCTCAAACTGCTGAATCATCTCCAACTGCAGAGTCATCTTAAACTGCTGAGGCAACTCGAAGTACTAATTCATCTCGAAATGCTTAGTCATCTCAAAATGCTGAGTCATCTCGAAATGCTGAGTCATCTCGATATTCCTAGTTATTTCAAATTGTGAAATTATCTTAAGCTGCTGACTCATTTCGAACTGCTAAGTCATCTCGAATTGTTGAGTCATCTTAAGACTGCAGAGTCATTCCAAACTGTTGAGTGATCTCGAAATGCTTAGTCATCTCAAAATGCTCAGCCATCTCCTAATGCTAAGTCATCTCCAAATGCTAAGTCATCTCCATATTCTTAGTCATCTCAAATCGCGGAATCATCTTAAGCTTCTGGCTTATTCCGAATTGTTGAGTCATCTTAAATCAGCTGAGTCATCCCAAAACTGCTGAGTCATCTCGAAATGCTTAGTCATATCGAAAAGCTAAGTCATCTCCAAATGCTGAATCATCTCGATATTCTTAGACATCTTAAATTGCCTAATCATCTTAAGCTGCTGAGTCATCTAAAAATGCTGAGTCATCTAAAAATGCTGAGTCATCTAAAAATGCTGAACCATCTCGAATATTCTTAGTCATCTCAAATTGTGGAATAATCTTAAGCTGCTGACTCATCTCGAACTGATGAATCATCTCGAACTGTTGAGTCATCTCAAAACTGCTGAGTCATCTTACATTCCACCTAAAAGATAAAATATAATAAAATTACTCGTATTAATATAGAACAACAAAGTTTCGTGTATAGCAAAAATGCTTTTAATTGGCATCAATTTTTAATATGAACACGATCTTAATATTTATAGATTGCAGTATAATCTTACTAAATTATCTAGTGGCTAAGTACACCAACATCGAGAAAAAGGGACTCTCTTTTTTCATTGAGTAAATTTACAAGATTTTGGAAGAAAAATATATATAGACTTCCTTCGGAGGTTGTCTTTTTTAGTCCTTGTCAATATATTAAAGTGGGTAAATATTATATAGACGTAGTGCAAGTAATCACTCTCCTAGGATATTTTTAAGGACTTTTCTAATAAAGCTTCCTTGTTATTACAAAGAACGATTTTACAGCTACGGTCACTTGCTCGTTTGCCTTTTATTCTATTTACACTTATTATTTTTAGTAGTTAAGTAGCTAAAGAAAGTCTTTATAGGTTTGGCAGGATATTTTTGAAGCTGTATAAAATGTTGGCAAATGTGTAATTTTTTTTTTAAATAATTTAAGTATCTATGGCTAATTTTATTTGTAATGTTGTAGTTTTTTCTTGTTATTTATTTTTTTTTGCTAGATATAAATTTTACTTTAGAATTTTTTTATTAAGTCTTAAAGCGTAATTGAGTGAAAATTTTCATTGAAGCGTAAGCGTCACATAACTAAAGCTTGTTAACCTAATAACATAAATACAATATATAAACAAGGATTTACTTTCAGGGACACATACACAGGCACACACCTACATTTAATAAAACACATAGAGATTTAAAAAATATATATATATTTATTTTCCAGGTTTTTAATAAAAAATGCTTGCAAAATTACTAAGCAAAAGAGGGCGGTTTTATTACAAATAGGATATGGAAACGCAATTTAAGGCCTAACAAATTGGTTAAGATGGTATTTAGACTCAATAATGTGAAGATTCAATAAACTTCAAATATTTCAAATATTAAGCCAATAAATTTGTTATCCTTAACAAAATATTTAAGTAAGAAGAACGAATTAAAGATTTTGGAAAATTTGTTATGATATAAAATTTTTAAAAGTGATTGAAATTTATTGAAATTTTGCAAATAAATGTAGCAAAGTGTCTGCAATATTTATGCTAAATAAGGAAGATTTTGCTGAACAAATACAGGAGTTGGTCACATATCCTTTTTCTTATAAATAGTTTTTTGTTTTTTTAATAATTCAAGAAAATATATTTTGTTTTCGAGCAAAATAAATCATGAAAATAACATAAATTTTGTTTCTGAGCAAAAAAATACCAATGTTTTTTACTAAATGAAAGTCACGTGTCCTAATTTATATATAGTAAACATTTTAATTACTTTTCTTTTTTAATAAGGAAAATGCAGGAATGTCCTTTTTTTTGTTATTATAAAAATATAAACTATAGTAACCATGTGATAAAAGAAAATTCTTTAAATTTTGTTATTTACTAGAAAAATTAATGATTAAGTAATAAATTTGTCTTTGAAAAAAAAATCTTTAAAATCCTTATTAATAATAAAGATACCTTGAGGTTTATAAAACGAATGTCATATGACCTCTGCCATATACAGATACAATTTCATTAAATATTCTTCCAAAACAAGGAAGTTGTCCAAAGGTCCTTTTTGGGAATTTTAAGATAATGTAAAAAAAACACTCCATATAGTTAAAAGACTCTTGGAATTTTAGTTTACACACGAAAAAATATTAATTAGGTTTTAAAAAAGTCTTTATATTTCAAGCTGTATAACAAAAATAATCTTGAATTTTTAAAAACTGTAGTAATGTTTAAATATTGTAAAAAAAGGTCAAATAACCTAATGCATATGAAGAAAACACGTTAAACATTTTTCTCTATTAATAAGAAAGTTTGTAAAATATCCTTTTTCTGTTTTAATATGCAACTTTTGAAAATAATGACATTTAAATAATTACCAAAAATATTATTTATGAACTTCTTTTCAAACATTTTTTATTCGAATTCTTTCCATTTCTAAAATGTCCTTAAATTAACAAAACAAAAGGTAAAAGCCTTAAGAGCCAAAAATTCATTAATTTTCTTTCATTGACAGGGAAGTTGGTCAAATGTCCTTTTCGGTCTAATTAGGAAAGTATGAAAAAAGCTGAGACTTTTAACAATACCACCCAAAATAGTTTTGACATATAGAAATTTTTAATTTAGATTCAGATTTCAAAATGTCTTTAACAAAAATTCGTAAAAACCTTACAAATGTAAAAAGAGCTTTGAAATTGGCAAAATGAATGTGAAATGTCCTTTTGCATACGCAATGAAAGTTTCATTAATTTTCATGTTATAAATTTCATTTCATAAATTTGCGTTTTTTCTTTAAAAGATTTTTCAACAGAAAAAAAATCATATTCAAAACTTTTTACCGAAAATTTTTCGTTTTTAAAATTATTACATATAATTTGTTATAAATTTTTTTCTATGGAAAGGCTTTGGTTATTAAAATTTTTCTATAGAGAATTGTTCGTTATAAAAATTTTTCTATACAAAATTTTTTTTATAATTTTTTTAAGGAAAATTTTTTTAAAGAAAATTTTTCTATCGAAAATTTTTGGTCACAAAATTTTTCTACAGAAAATTATTAGTTATAAATATTTTTCTTTTGAAAATTTTTTGTTAAAAAAATTTTTCTATAGAAAATTTTCGTTATAAAAAGTCTTCTATAGAAAATTTTGCTTATAAACATTTTTCTATAGAAAACTGTTTGTCAAAAAAAAATTTTCTTTATAAAATTTTTTGTTATAACAATTTTTCGTTATAAAAATTTTTCGTCATATAAATTTATTTATAAAACATTTTTCGTCATTTTTGTCATAAAAATTTTTCTATAAAAAATTTTTCGTCATACAAATTTTTCGTTGATGGTCGTGGGTTCGAGTCGGGCTCAGGTTCATGTCATAAATTATTTTTTTTTTAATTTATGATTTTTAAATTAGATGAATAAATTTTAGGAATACTGAAAAAAACTATGTGACACTTAGCAGTGTGGAATGCTGCATTTTCTGTCCCGCTACGGACTTCATCAGCACACTGTGTCACCAACTGTTAGATGCCAGTAGTTAAGATCATCTATTTAACTGAATTCTTAAGCGAAATTGAAAACGAGAATTATGTTAACACTCATTTCTATTTCACCTATGACCATATGATCGATTCAGTTAGACGAACTTATCCACCATAGTTTTTTCCTTTATGTTTTGTATCCCTATCCTTTATTAATCTACATTTACTTTGTACTTTAACCAACTGTCAGCTGGTAATGAAGACAAAGATTTTTGTTTTGACAAGTTTTGTTTTATTCTTTTACGTTAATGCAAATTTTGAATTTTAGTATCAACTTGAAAGAGTTAATGAAAACATGTAAATCGCGGTGCCCATGCAATTTAATTGAAAGAAATTATTTTTAGTTGAACCAGAAATTTATGTTGATGGTCGTGGGTTCGAGTCGGGCTCAGGTTCATGTCATAAATTATTTTTTTTTTTAATTTATGATTTTTAAATTAGATGAATAAATTTTAGGAATACTGAAAAAACTATGTGACACTTAGCAGTGTGGAATGCTGCATTTTCTGTCCCGCTACGGACTTCATCAGCACACTGTGTCACCAACTGTTAGATGCCAGTAGTTAAGATCATCTATTTAACTGAATTCTTAAGCGAAATTGAAAACGAGAATTATGTTAACACTCATTTCTATTTCACCTATGACCATATGATCGATTCAGTTAGACGAACTTATCCACCATAGTTTTTTCCTTTATGTTTTGTATCCCTATCCTTTATTAATCTACATTTACTTTGTACTTTAACCAACTGTCAGCTGGTAATGAAGACAAAGATTTTTGTTTTGACAAGTTTTGTTTTATTCTTTTACGTTAATGCAAATTTTGAATTTTAGTATCAACTTGAAAGAGTTAATGAAAACATGTAAATCGCGGTGCCCATGCAATTTAATTGAAAGAAATTATTTTTAGTTGAACCAGAAATTTATGTTGATGGTCGTGGGTTCGAGTCGGGCTCAGGTTCATGTCATAAATTATTTTTTTTTAATTTATGATTTTTAAATTAGATGAATAAATTTTAGGAATACTGAAAAAACTATGTGACACTTAGCAGTGTGGAATGCTGCATTTTCTGTCCCGCTACGGACTTCATCAGCACACTGTGTCACCAACTGTTAGATGCCAGTAGTTAAGATCATCTATTTAACTGAATTCTTAAGCGAAATTGAAAACGAGAATTATGTTAACCTGAGCCCGACTCGAACCCACGACCATCAACATAAATTTCTGGTTCAACTAAAAATAATTTCCTACAAATTTTTCTATAGAAAATATTTCGTTATTAAACATTTTTCTATTGAAAATTTTTCGTCATAAAAATTTTTCTATAGAAAATTTTTCATCATAAAAATTTTTCTATAGAAAATTTTTCGTCATAAAATTTTTTTTATAGAAAATATTTCGTTATTAAACATTTTTCTATTTAAATATTTTTGTCATAAAAATTTTTGTATAGGAAATTTTTCGTCATAAAAATTTTTCTATAGAAAATTTTTCGTCATAAAAATTTTTTTATAGAAAATTTTTCGTCATAAAAATTTTTTCTATACAAATTTTTCGTAATTTTTGTCATGAGAATTTTTCAATAGAAAATTTTTCGTCATAAAAATTTTGCTATAGAAAATCCTTCGTCATAAAAATTTTTCTATAGAAAATTTTTTGTCATAAAAATTTTTCTATAGAAATTTTTCGTTATACAAATTTTTTTATAGAAATTTTTCGTTATACAAATTTTTTTATAGAAAATTTTTTGTCATAAAAATTTTTGTATAGGAAATATTTCGTCATAAAAATTTTTCTATAGAAAATTTTTCGTCATAAAAACTTTTCTGTAGAAAATTTTTCTATAGAAAATTTTTCGTCATACAAATTTTTCTATAGAAAATTTTTCGTCATAAAAACTTTTCTATAGAAAATTTTTCGTCAAAAAATTTTTATATAGAAAATTTTTGGTCACGCAAATTTTTATACAGAAAATTTTTCGTCACAAATTTTTATATAAAAAATATTTCGTTATTAAAAATGTTTCTATAGAAAATTTTTCGTCACAAAAATTTTTCTATAGAAAATTTTTCGTCATAAAAATTTTTCTATAGAAAATTTTTCATCATAAAAATTTTTCTATAGAAAATTTTTCTATAAACAATTTTTCGTCATTAAAACTTTTCTGTAGAAAATTTTTCGTCATAAAAAGTTTTCTGTAGAAAATTTTTCATCATAAAAATTTTTCTATAGAAAATTTTTCGTTATAAAAATTTTTCTATAAAAAATTTTTCGTCATAAAAATGTTTCTATACATAAAAATTTTTTGATAGAAAATTTTTCGTCAAAAAAATTTTTCTATAGAAAATATTTCGTCATTAAATATTTTTCTATTGAAAATATTTCGTCATAAAAATTTTTATATAGAAAACTTTTCGTTATTAAAAATTTTTATATAGAAAACTTTTCGTTATTAAAAATTTTTCTATAGAAAATTTTTCTTCATAAAAATTTTTCTATAGAAAATTTTTCGTCATAAAATTTATTCTAAAGAAAATTTTCCGTTATAAAAATTTTTCTATAGAAAATTTTTCGTCATAAAAATTTTTCTATAGAAAATTTTTCGTCATAAAAATTTTTCTATAAAAAATTTTTCGTCATAAAAATTTTTCTATAGAAAATTTTTCGTCATAAAAATTTTTCTATAGAACATTTTTCGTCATAAAAATTTTTCTATAGAACATTTTTCGTCATAAAAATTTTTATTTTTTTCGTCAAAAAAATTTTTCTATAGAAAATTTTTTATCAAAAAATTTTTCTTCATAAAAAATTGTCATCAAAAAAATGTTTCTTTATAAAAATTTTTTAGTGAGTGGTTTCAAATTTTTATCTATTTTTATATATGTTATAACAATTTTTATATAGAAAATTTTTCATTATAAAAATATTTCTATAAAAAATTTTTCAATTTAAAATTTTTAATTATAAAAAGATGTCTATAAAAAATTTTTTGTTATAAAAATTTTTCTATAGAAAATTGTCTGCTATCAAATTTTTTTCTATTAAAAATTCATTAGTTTATTGTGTCTTTTAAAGATTTATTATTAATGATATATGTTGCCTACTTTAAGGCTTTCTTTTTATGAATTTGCATTGCCTACTTTTAGGTGTTGTTATATATTATCCTAAAAAATTATGTGTTTTTTTTTCTTTTCAAGGATTTTTCACTTATACATGCAATTAGTTCTTCATTTTTTCAGTCATCTTTATTTCTTGGAATATTTAAGGAGTTTTCTGTTAATGAACTTTAATTTATTCATATATTTATGATTTTTTTATTTTAATATTTTTTATTCCTGAATTATTATTCATTATTTACAAAGCCCAACATATGCTGAGGTTCCCAAAAAAAGAAGAGAAAGCGAATAAAATAACGCGAATGAAATTTGATACAACATTTTTATGTTTTCTTTAGTAAAAGTATAAATAATAAAGTGAAGTAAAAATTATATTAATTTGAGGGAAAGAATTGAATGAAAAACTTAAAATATCAAATTTAATAAAGACATTTATAATTTGTTTCCTTATCTTATTAAAGAGCAAAATTAAAAGGATTTTTTTGTAAAATAACATTTTTTGTTTGTTTTAAAATTTATCAAAGTTTTCTTAAAAATAAAAAAAAATATTTTTTTACTGAAAATCTTAAAAAGTTTTTATTTTCTTCCTTTTAAGGACTAAAATTGTATTCTTAAGTGTCTTAAAAGCGTGTCACACTTTATGTATTCAGTTATTAAATATTTATATGAACATGTCTTTCGATATATATTTATTTAATATTCCAACGAATCAAGCCACTTATAGTCATTTCAACGTCATCTATACATCCTTTATAAGGATATAAATGAATGTTAAGACAACATGAAGAAATTTATACATATGTGACACATTTTAACATTTAAAAGATGAATGACGAAGATGTTGCTGAAAACAGTAAGAAGCAAAACTGGAGCCGATATTTATTGTATACTTCAACAGATTTTGTTCAAATATGTTATATAGTTTTGTTGTAAAATATGGATATTATAGCAGAAAACTTAAAAGAAGTTTAAATTTTCAAGGCGTCTTTAAAAATAGTTTCATAAAATCCGGAAAAATAATCATAATGCCTTGAGATTGTCAAAATGAACGTAATGTGTCCTTACTTATACACAGTAAAGCTTTCATAAATTTTCCTTTATTGATAAAGTAGCTACAGGAATGTCCTTTTTTTGCAATCAAAAAATTATAAGAAAAATTACTATGTTATTAAAGAAAATGCTTAAAATTTCGTTATTTATCACAAAAACAAACAATATAGAATCAAGATTGAGGAAGTAATGATTTCAATGGCTCGAGTTTGTTTTAATGAATGTCAAATGACCCACGGACTATAAAGATTTTATTGTAAATGAAAGATATTGTACCAGAAAACGTAAACGAAGCTTAATTTTCCAAGGCGTGTTTAAAAATAGTTCAATAAGATCCGAGAAAATTATTAAAATGACTTGAGATTGTCAAAATGAACGTAATGTATCCTTACTTATACACAGTAAAAATTTCATAAATTTTCCTTTATTAACAAAGTAGCTACAGGAATGTCCTTTTTTGCAATTAAAAAAATATAAGCAAAATTACTATGTAATTAAAGCAAATTCTTCAAATTTCGTTATATATCACAAAAACAAACAACCTAGAATCAAAATTGAAGAAGTAATGATTTCAGTGGCTAGAGTTTATTTGAATGTCAAATGACCAACGGATTATAAAGAATAAATTATCTTTCAAAACAACTAAGTTTCTCTTTTTTGGGTCTTTCTTTGACGAAATTTTTCCCACATTCAAGTTACACTGTAACCGTCAAATGAAAATGATGAGCAAATGTTTGAGGTATTTATATACCCAAGATAAACAAAACGACAGAACTAAGGACGTATATCAAGTTTTATGTATGTCTTGAATCAATATACAGAATCTTGTACATATATTATTTTACTTTATACACATTTATATAAATATTTAAATATCTACTGGTAAAATGCTCGGAAAATGATAAATGGATTTTTTAAATATGTTGTTCTTTTTTTATATTTAATTTAACATAACTTTCTCTTCCCTTTTAGGATTAAAAGGAAATAAATGATTCAAAATTGATATTTATTTAAGTAGAAATATATTAACATCTAAAATTTTTTAGTTTCAACCCATTTTATAGTGTATATGTAAGATCTTAAAGCCCGCAGTATTCACAGCATACCTTAGGGAGGTAGGTTTAAATGAAAAATTAAATTTGAATTTATAAATTTGTTTAAATATAACTAATTTATACATATTTAACGTAAAATAAAAATAAATAAATTAATTACACATATTTCTGATGAATTTTCTAAAGTTATTACAATATTAATATTATATTTACCTTAAAATATGCAATAGATATCTTCAATAAATTTGTTCTTCTTTTACATATGTAACAGTCAAAAGTCTTCATCCTTACCTGAGTTCTTTGGAAACCAACATATAAATAATTTAAATATAAAACAAATAATATAAATTGATACCTCACCAGGTTTTCATAATCAAATTGTGGTTTGATATTAATACCCAAGCAAATTATTTTCTTATTCATACATATAAAGTCTCAAATTGCCTATCTAGCAAAAATTTTCCACATAATAAAATTGTATTTTTAATAAAGTTCGTTAAGGTTTTGAATTTCATTTATAGGCAAAAGAAATAGGTAATTTAGAAAATACTTAAAGCTCAAGAAGTGAAGCCTACTTTAAGGCGAAAATTTCTTTCATTATTAAAATATTTCCTTGGAACATTTTTCATTATTAAAAATTTTTCAATATAAAATTTTTCTTTATTTAAAATTTTTCTATAGAAAGTTTTTCGTTATTAAAAATTTTCTATAGAAAATTTTTCGTTATTAAAAATTTTTCTATAAAAAATTTTTCTATAGAAAGTTTTTTATTACAAACATTTTTCTATAGAAAATTTTTCATTACAAAAATTTTTCTATTGGAAATTTTTTATTATAAAAATTTTTTTATAGAAAATTTTTCAATATAAATTTTTTTTAGTGGAAAATTTTCTTTATCATGGCCAACATTTTTTTATAGAAAATTTTTCTATACAAAAATTTTCGTTATAAAAGTTTTTCTATAGAAAATTGTTCATAAAAAAAATTTTTCTATACAAAAACTTCATTAAAAAAATTTTTCGTTATAAACATTTTTCTGTAGAAAATTTTTTGTGACAAAAATTTTTCTTTAGAAATTTTTCATTGTAAAATTTTTTCTAAAGAAAATTTTCATCATAAAAATTAGAAATTTAAATCTGAAAATTATAAATTTTTCATTGTAAAAATTTTTCTATAGAAAAAATTTAATTATAAAATTTTTCTATACAAAAATATTCATATAAAAATTAGTTGTTATAAAAATTTTTCTAAAGAATTTTTTTTTACAGACATTTTTTATAGAACATTTTACATAGAAAAATTTTGTATAGAAAAATTTTTGTCAATAGAAAAATTTTTATATTTCTATTGAAAAATTTTCTTTATCATTGTAAAAATTTTTCATTATGAATATTTTTCTATAGAAAATTTTTCTATACAAAAATTTTCATTATACAAATTTTTCTATAGAAAATTTTTCATTAAAAAAAATTTCATTATAAAAATTTTTCGTTGTAAAAATTTTTCTGTAGAAAATTGTTTGTGACAAAAATTTTTCTATGGAAATTTTTCATTGTAAAAATTTTCCTTTAGAATATTTTTCTGCAAAAAAAATTTCATTATAAAATTTTTATAAACAAAAATATTCATTATAAATATTTGTTGTTATAAAAATTTTTCTATAGAAAATTTTTCATCGTAAAAATTTTTCTAAGCTAAATTTTTCATTATAAAATTTTTCTAAAGAAAAAAATATTTCTATAGTAAATTTATTTTGAAAAAAATTTTCAAAGAAAGTTTTTCGTTCTTAAAATTTTTTAATAGTAAATTTTTGTTATTAAAAATTTTTCTATAAAACTTTTTTCGTTATTAAAAATTTTTCAATAGAAAAATTCTCGTTATTAAAAGTTTTTCTATAGAAAATTTTTCGTTTTTAGAAATTTTTCTACAGAAACAGTTCCGTTATTAAAAATTTATCTATACAAAATTTTTCGTTATTAAAAATTTTTTGTTGTTAACATTTTTCTATAGAAAATTTTTCATTACAAAAATTTTTCTTTAGAAAATTTTTTATTATGAAAATGTTTTATAGGAAATTTTTCTATTGAAAGTTTTTCATTATAATATTTCTAAAAATTTTTCATTACAAAAATTGTTCTATAGAAAATTTTTCATTATAAATATTTTTCTATAGAAAGTTTTTCATAGAAAAATTTTTTATACAAAAATTTTCATTATAAAAATATTTCTATACAAAAATGTTCATTATAAAAATTTTTCTATAGAAAATCTTTTCTACAGAAAAATTTTTCTAAACAAAATATTTCATTATAAAAATTTCTCTATTGAAAAATTGTATTTATCATTTTTATAGAAAAACTTTTCTACAGAAAAACTTTTCTAAACAAAATCTTTCATTATAAAAATTTCTCTATTGAAAAATTGTATTTATCATTGTAAAAATGTTCACTATAAAAATGTTTCTATAGAAAATTTTTCATAGAAAATTTTTCTATACAAAAATTTTCATTATACAAATTTTTCTATAGGAAATTTTTCTATACAAAAATTTTCATTGTAAAATTTTTTTTAACAAAATTTTTCATAATAAAAATTTCTCTATCAAAAAATTTTCTTTATCATTGTAAAAAATTTTTCATATTAAAAAATTTTCTATAGAAAAATTTTCATAGAAAATGTTTCTATACAAAAATTTTTATTATAAAAATTTTTCTGTAGAAAATTTTTTGTGACAAAAATTTTTCTATAGAAACTTTTCATTGTAAATTTTTTTCTAAAATTTTCATTATACAAATTTTTCTATAAAAAATTTTTTATTGTATAAAATTTTCCTATAGAAAATTTTTCTATACAAAAATTTTCATTATAAAAATTTTTCGAATGAAAATTTTTCGCTATTTAAATTTTTTGAATTTAAAAATTTTTCTATACAAAATTTTTCGATTTTAAATTTAAAATTTTTTGCTATTGAAAATACTTCTATAGAAAATTTTTCAACAAAAAATTTTTCGCTTTAGAAATTCTTTCAATACGAAATTTTTCTCTGTAAAAACTTTTTGATAGAAAAGTTTTAATTATAATTTTTTTTTTGTAAAAAATATTTTTGATTATAAAATTTCATTATAAAATTTTTTTATAGAAAACTTTTAATTATAAAAATTTTTCTATAGTAAATTTATTTTGATTAAAAATTTTCAATAAAAATTTAAAAAATTGCCTTTAAAAATTTTTTTCTGTACAAATTTTTTCGCTATAAATTTATTTCTTTATTAAAATTTTGTATACACTGTTTTTTTACTTCAAACTTTTTTCTATAAATATTTTCTTTATATTTCACAGAAACTTTTCCATTTAAGTTTTTTTTTTTTGATAAAAAGTTAATCATAATATTGAAAATATTTATTCCACAAACCTCAAAATTTTTATTGAATAATATTTTGTCATATTTACATTAATTTTCCCCAAAGTATTAACATAAATTTAGCATCGGATTGCCAAGGCCAGGATAGCCCATCGCTTATTGAATTTCATCAGATGCTGGTTTATTCTTATTTTACTCATCTGCCATAACTTGGGGTCAAATAAGTGTTTGTTGTTTTTATGATTTTTCTCACTTTTCTGTCATACATTTCCGCTGTCGTTTATTGAAGCGAATTCTGGGATTTTATTACATTTCATTTGCGTTTTCATTTGTTTTCATTGTTTTAATAAAAAAAAAAATTGTTTTAGGAAAAGCAGAAGCTATTGCAACTTTGCTGAGATAAAAAAGAAAACTTTTTTCCCACATAAAATAAATAAAAATAACCCTTTTGGCTTTAAGATTCCCCAACTCTTCAATTTTGTAAAATGCCAGGCCTACTACAGTTATCTTTAACCCACTCACCTACATACACATATTTAAGACAAAGATGTACATAACCCTTTTTCCGTTTCCTTTCTGTATCAACATCGTCATTATCCTTGCCAAACCACTAACATCCCACCCTTCGGGCCGGCTACAAACACACACACACACACACACACAAATTTAATGATGTTTTGTATGAAATTCGATTAAAATGGTTTTTTAATATGCTGGAAATGTTGTGAAAACATTTAATTGTTTATACTACATCAAGGATATTGTTGTTGCTCCAGAGATCCTGTTCATTATGGCTGCCTTTCCTCCTGATGTTTTTTTTTGTGTTATTTTTCCATTCGGTTCTTAAGTGGGGCATATCATTGCCACGCGTTAAATATTTATTTTGGAATAATTTATTTTCAGATTCACCAGAAAATAAAAAATGTACATTAAAATATTTTCTCTTCTCTCCTACTTAACCTAAAAATATGCTAATGTTTTTATAATAATATTCAGGTTTCTTTTTTTGTTTTAGAGCAGAGATAGGAAAACTTATTTGGGAGAGAAAACAATTACTTGTTTGTAATGTAGATTTGATTTGCAGCGAAATAATGTTAATAGCCTAAAAGTATACTTTAAAATTATAAAACATGTTTTTAATGCACATAACAATTAGGCGGAAAAAAAAATAAAATGCAATTTTAAATGTTAGGGAAATATTGAAATTTAAAAGGCTAAAAATGAAATCAAATTCTATGACTTTTTCTAGAGAATAATTTTTATAAATAAAATTTGTCTATAGAATAATTTTTTTAAAGAAAATTTTCTGTAGACAAATTTTTATAACGAAAAATTTTCTATAGACATTTAATAATACAAATTATTTTGTACCAAAATTTTTAATTACTTAAATTTTTCTATAGGAAAATTTTTAATAACGAAGAATTTTGTATCAGAAAATTTTTATAACAAAAATTTTCTATGGAATTTTTTTTAAGTTTTTGATAGCTTACCCTCATAAAGTTAATATTGTATTGATATAATTTTCTTGAAAGATTTATAACCTCATTTTTCTTCCTTTCAAAAACACATGTATCCTTGTGCTCATAAACTTGTCCATGTGAATGTGTTTTTTATTTTAACATGTGGTCACCAATACCAACAAATTAATCAAATAAATGCAGTGACCGTGTAAAATTTTCCTCGCCCCAAAAAATGATTTGCTGGTAATTTTCTTATATTTTCGTTTTCAATATTTTCTCTCGGAAAATTGAAAACAGTTTGAGGCGTTTATAGTCCATTAAACGTGTCGCTGCGGTTTGATTTCTTCTGATAAATTCGTTGTATTTTTCGTTTTGGCCGTCAGTGACTTAAGTGAGTGAACATTGAGCTGGATGCAAGGGAATTAACATGTCGTTTTCATTTTCAGTTTAATATGAAAATAATCGTTAAAGGCTGAGAGTATGAATGGGTGTAGAGTTGAGGAATATATTGCTACATTAACGAAAAACAACAAAATTCAATTACGAATAAAATTGTTATTCGTTTTACCACACATTTATTTTTTACTCTTCTTCCTACTCATCCTGCTCACAACTACTCACTTACTGTTTTATACACACACATAGTAAAAAATAAAAGTCTGAAGTCCTGTTTATTTTAATAATTATAAAAAAAATGTTTCTATAAAAAAATTTTTAGTTAAAAAAATTTTACTATAGAAATTTTTTTGTCAAAAAAATATGTCTACAGGAAATTGTTCGTGAAAAAAACTCTATAAAAAAATTTTGTTACTATTTTCTATAAAAAATTTTTTCTAAAAATTTTTTTTTTTAATTTTTTTATTGAAAATATTAACGAACATTTTTTGTAAATTTTTCGTTAAAAAGTTTTCTACAAAGAATTTTTCGTTAAAAAAATGTTTCTGTAGAAAATTTTTGTTACAAAAATTTTTCTATCGACAATTTTTTGTTAAAAAAAAAATTTTATAAAAAATTTTTCGTTAAACAAAATATTTCTATAGAAAATTTTTCGTTCAAAAAGTTTTTCTATAGAAAATTTTTCTTTTCAAAAAATTTCTATAGAAAATTTTTTTCAAAAAAAATTTTTTTTAACGAAAAATTTTCTATAGAAAAATTTTTTAAAGAAATTTTTGGTTAAAAAAAGTTTCTTTAGAAAAATTTTCGTTAAAAAAATTTTTCAATTGAAAATTTGTCGTTAAAATAATTTTTCTATAGGAAATTTGTCTTTACAAAAATGTTTTAATAGAAAATTTGTCTTTCGCTAAAAAAATTTTTCTATAAAAAATTTTTTCAAAAAAAAATTTTCTATAGAAAAATTTTTTCAAAAAAAAATTTTCTATAGAAAAATTTTTCAAAAAAAAATTTTCTATAGAAAAATTTTTTCAAAAAAAAATTTTCTATAGAAAATTTTTTTTAACGAAAAATTTTCTATAGAAAAATTTTTTTAACAAAAATTTTTCTGTAGAAAAAATTTTTTAACAAAAAATTTTCTAACGAAATGTTTTCTATAAAAAAATTTTTTAACGAAAAATTTTCTATAGAAAAATTTTTTGAACGAAAAATTTTCTATAGAAAAATTTTTTTAACGAAAAATTTTCTATAGAAAAATTTTTTTAACGAAAAATTTTCCATAGAAAAATTTTTTTAACGAAAACTTTTCAATAGAAAAATTTTTTTAACAAAAAATTTTCTATAGAAAATTTTTTAACGAAAAATTTTCTATAGAAACATTTTTTTTAACGAAAAATTTTCTATAGAAGAGTTTTTTTTAACGAAATAGAAAAATTTTTTTAACGAAAAATTTTCTATAGAAACATTTTTTTAACGAAAAATTTTCTAAAGAAAAATTTTGTAACGAAAAATTTTCTATAGAAACATTTTTTTAACGAAAAATTTTCTATAGAAAAGTTTTTTAACGAAAAATTTTCTATCGAAAAGCTTTTTAACGAAAAATTTTCTATAGAAAATTTTTTTCACGAAAAATTTTCTATAGAAAATTTTTTTAACGAAAAATTTTCTATAGAAAATTTTTTTAACGAAAAATTTTCTATAGAAAGTTTTTTTTAACGAAAAATTTTCTATAGAAAAATTTTTTTAACGAAAAATTTTCTATAGAAAAATTTTTTTAACGAAAAATTTTCTATAGAAAAATTTTTTTAACGAAAAATTTTCTATAGAAAAATTTTTTTAACGAAAAATTTTCTATAGAAAAATTTTTTTAACGAAAAATTTTCTATAGAAAAATTTTTTTAACGAAAAATTTTTTTAACGAAAATTTTTCTAAAGAAAAATTTTTTTAACGAAAAATTTTCTATAGAAAAATTTTTTTAACGAAAAATTTTCTATAGAAAAATTTTTTTAACGAAAAATTTTCTATAGAAAAATTTTTTTAACGAAAAATTTTCTATAGAAAAATTTTTTTAACGAAAAATTTTCTATAGAAAAATTTTTTTAACGAAAAATTTTCTATAGAAAAATTTTTTTAACGAAAAATTTTCTATAGAAAAAAATTTTTTAACGAAAAATTTTGTATAGAAAAATTTTTTTAACGAAAAATTTTCTATAGAAATATTTTTTTAACGAAAAATTTTCTATAGAAAAATTTTAATAGAAAATATTTTTTAACGAAAAATTTTCTATCTAAAATTTTTTTTTAACGAAAAATTTTCTATCTAAAAATTTTTTTAACGAAAAATTTTCTATAGAAAAATTTTTTTAACGAAAAATTTTCTATAGACAAATTTTTTTACCGAAAAATTTTTTTAACGAAAAATTTTCTATAGAAAAAATTTTTTTAACGAAAAATTTTGTATAGAAAAATTTTTTTAACGAAAAATTATCTATAGAAATATTTTTTTAACGAAAAATTTTCTATCTAAAAATTTTTTTAACGAAAAATTTTCTATAGAAAATTTTTTTTAACGAAAAATTTTCTAAAGAAACATTTTTTTAACGAAAAATTTTCTATAGAAAAATTTTTTTAACGAAAAATTTTCTATAGAAAAATTTTTTTAACGAAAAATTTTCTATAGAAAAATTTTTTTAACGAAAAATTTTCTATAGAAAAATTTTTTTAACGAAAAATTTTCTATAGAAAAATTTTTTTAACGAAAAATTTTCTATAGAAAAATTTTTTTAACGAAAAATTTTCTATAGAAAAATTTTTTTAACGAAAAATTTTCTATAGAAAAATTTTTTTAACGAAAAATTTTCTATAGAAAAATTTTTTTAACGAAAAATTTTCTATAGAAAAATTTTTTTAACGAAGAATTTTCTATAGAAAAATGTTGGTAACGAAAAATTTTATGTAGAAAAATTTTCTATAAAAAAATTTTTTAACAAAAAAATTTCCAGATAAACCAGAATCTGTTTGTGGTCGATCTCTTTCCAGAAGGAAAAAATCCTTTTGAACAAGACTCTCATGAGAGTCTCATGAGAGCCTCTGCAGTGGCTTAATTCTACCTATACCTGTCACTTGGAATGAAGGGTAAGTAAAGGAGTATTGAGAGAGTAGTTTATTTATTTTAAGTCCTCCTCCTTTTTCATGTTAAAGATTTTTTATAAATATTTTTATCATTTTTTAACAACATTTTTATCACCTATTTTCTAACATCCACAAAAGCCTCCTTTAGCTATTTAGAAATGCTAAAACTACAGCTATTAAAGCAAACAATAAGTGAAATAAAATTAAAAAAAACAAAAAACTAACTAAACAAAAATCTTTCATTGACATTCAGCTAAAACGTTTGAAACATTTGTACTACGCCTACAAGTATGCTTTGAATAACTAGCAAAACCCCTTAAAAAACAACAAGTAGGTGGATAACAAGTTTATGATTTCTGGCATTTGACTGTGTGTTAAAACCTACACATTGATACAAAATCTTGGTGTTGGTAAGAGGACATCAAAAAAGGACTATGAGTAAGTATGTATGTGTGATAGAGGGTTTGATGATTTCTAAGCTCTGGCTTAAAATAGAGGTTGTCAGACTGATTGAAGGTATAAACACCTACAATTGTATTGGAAAATACCTTGAATAGTCGAAGAAGTTTTAAGCTTTAAGTTTTACTGTTGTGAATTTGTAACCATATAAGTTAAAGTAAATACAAAAACTGTATTCCTTTTCCAGTTGTTGAAATGTCCTTTTAAAGGCTTTAGTGTTTCTGTTAAGTCTTTTAAATTTTTGTAACAGAAAAATCAATATACTTTTATACTACTCATACTCGTATAAGCTTTAGTATGTTGATGGTAATCCCTCGTTCTCCTTCAGTTGGGGGCTTAACTGCTACATTTGACATGACTTTTGTGCATAAATATTTATAGAAAGAAAATATGCAAACAATTTCTGTCATAAATCTCTAGAAGAATGTGTATGACCAGGTCCTGTCGATTGTTCGTTATATTGGCAGGACTTAACTTACGGCATTTTCAATGAAGTTTTTGCTTAAAAAGAAAAAAAAAAGAACATGACAGGTACATAAGGAAGGAATAAAAGCAAAAGTTCAAATTAAAAAAAAAATATTATGTGTTAGTGTGGTGCACTAGATTTCCAAGGTTTAAAGTAAATGTTTATTTTTATTGAAAATACAGAACATTTTGAAAGACAAAGATACAAAGATATAAAACTTTTTTCTAGAAGTTTTTCTATAGAAAAAGTTTAGATTTAAAAATTCCACAGAAAGTTTTTTTTTCTAAAGAAAATTTTTAATTTTAAAAACTTTTCTATAAAAAATCTTTCGTTGAAAAATTTTTTTGTAGAAAATTTTTCGTTGAAAAATTTTTCTGTAGAAAATTTTTTGTTAAAAAAATTTTTCTATAGAAAATTTTTTGTTAAAAAAATTTTTCTATAGAAAATTTTTTGTTAAAAAAATGTTTCTATAGAAAATTTTTTGTTAAAAAATTTTTCTATAGAAAATTTTTTGTTAAAAAAATGTTTCTATACAAAATTTTTCGTTCAAAAAATTTTTTATAGAAAACTGTTCATTACAAAATTATTTCTATAGAAAATTTATAAAATATTTTTCATTTTAAAAATTTGTCAATAGAAAATTTTTCGTTTTAAAAATGTTTCTATAAAAGTTTTTCGTTTTACAGATATTTCTATAGAAAATTTTTCGTTTTAAAAATTTTGATATAGACAATTTTTCATAAGAAAAATATTTCTGTAGAAAATTGTTTATTAAAAAAATTTTCTATGGAGAATTTTTCGTTTAAAAATTTTTTCTATAGAAAATTTTTTGTTTTAAAAGTTTTTTATAGAAAATTTTTCATTAGAAAAATTTTTCGTTAAAATAATTTTTCTATAAAGAATTTTTCGTTTTGAAGATTTTTCTATAGAAAATTTTCCGTTTTAAAAATTTTTCTATTGAATTTTTTTTTTATTTTTCGTTAAAAAATTTTTCTATAGAGAATTTTTTCTTAAAAAAAATTTTTCGATAGAACATTTTTCTATAGAAAATTTTTCGTTGTAAAAAAAATGTCCGCTAAAAAATTCTTCTTTAGAAATTTTTTTATTTAGAAAATTTTGGAAAATTTTTTTTTTAATTTTTCTGTAGAAAACTTTTCGTTGAAAATATTTTTTTATACAAAATTTTCGTTAAAAAAATTTCTCTGTAGAAAATTTTTAGTTAAACAAATTTTGCTATAGAAAACTTTTCGTTAAAAACTGTTTTCAATAGAAAATTTTTCATTTTCAAAATTTTTCTATAGAATATTTTTCGTTTTAAAAATTTTTCAATAGAGAATTTTTCGTTTAAAAAATAATTTTTCATTAGGAAAATTTTTCTATAGAAAATTTTTCGTTAAAAAAATTTTTCTATAGAGAATTTTTCGTTTAAAAAATTTTTCTATATGAAATTTTTCTATGGAAAATTTTTCATTTTCTATGGAAAATTTTTCATTTGAAATTTTTCCGTAGAAAATTTTTCGTAAAATATTTCTATAGAATATTTTTCTTTAAAAATGCGTTAATAGAAAATTTTTCATGTTAAAAATGTTTCTATAAAAGATTTTTCTATATAAAACATTTTTCTTTAAAATATTTTTTAGTTTAAAAAAATTTTCTATAGAAAATTTTTCGTTGTAAAAAAAGACGTCGGGTAAAAAAATTCTTCTATAGAAAATTTTTTATTTAAAAAATTTTAGAAAATTTTTTTATAAAAAATTTTTCGATTTAAAAATTTTTTTATAGACAATTTTTCATTTTAAAAATTTTTCTATAGAAAACTTATCGTTTTAAAGATTTTCTATAGAAAATTTTTAATAAAGTTTCTCTTTGAACAAAACTTTTCCCTTAAAAATATTTAACAAAATAATTTAACAAAATGTTATAAAAATTCTAAAAACTCTTTAAATTATTTGAACTTATCTACTTTATCAATCTTCATTATTTAAATTTTACTATCTCTAACTCTCGTATTTAATATTCAGTGTCGTATTTACATAATTTGTTGAATATCCATCCTAATATTTAATTAATTTATTCTAGCCTTTAGTTATGTAGTTAGTTTTGCTTTTGTGGCATTAAACTTAATTAATTTTATTTATAGAATTTATATTTTAATGATGAGACAGAATCATCATAATCAATATTAAATTTAATTAAATATATTAAGAAATTATTGTTTAAAACCACAGGAAATTTTATTTGATTTGCTTTAATTTCTAACAATTCAAAATTAATTATTTGAGATTTTATTTGGGATATACGAGTTTTCGTTTACTTTAGCAGTTAGATCCAAAAGAGCTTCTAGATGTACACTTTTGAATTATTTAGTAAAATAAAACTGTAGATAGTGATGGTAGTGTAAGTTAGTTGGTAAGCAAAACATATCCAATTCTGACTGGGTTCGAGTCCCAGTCACGGCAGCATTAATTTTTTTAATTAAATATTTATATTCAAATTATTAAATACTACATCATCCCTTGTCGGCGGTATGTCATACGTTATTAAAACGCTGTCGATGTAGAGATATCTAGAGCAGTCTTCTTTAAAAACTCTCCTACGGGCATTTCAAATTTTACCTGTCAAACATTTAAGTCATTTACTTAATGACATTCAAACAAGCAGATTGTAAAATGTATCTGCGTTTTCGTTAATACCAAATAGTAATTTTAAATACTTTTTTCGTAATTTTTAAAGGAGTTTCAACATTTTTTAGATCATCTTTAAGTTATGCCTTAACTTTGTTATTTGATTTTTGTTCTGCATCATATTAAGGATTACATAACTCTTGTCTTGAAATATTGCAAGAATAAGCAATTTATTAAAAATCTTACCTTTTTTGCTTGTAGCATATATTCCAATTAAATATAAGTCATATTTCTAAATTTAAAGCATACTTCTGGGCTTATATTTCACAAATCGTTTAAAGCCTATATTTGAGGGTGTTATTAAATTTAAATATGAAATTTAAAGTCGACCTCTTAGTTATGTTCCCAAACAACTTTAAATCTAGTTCTTAATGTTTTTAAATCCCTTAGGAAACTAATTTATTTCTAAATTTAAGTAAAAATTTATTACGCAGTTTACCCTAGTGACAGTAAACCAGCTCTTAACAGCTTCTTCTGTATCTTCTTACATCTAAAATTTCTATAGGAAACAGTAATTTTACATTAATGTTAAATTGATTAGTTTTCTTAAGATTTCTAAAAGAGGGGAATTATTTATAAATAAACCATGACAATATTTCTTTATTTAGCTTTTAAGAATAATCTGTTTCAAAACCGAGTTATTAGGGGGTGAGAGTCTTTAAAGTGTTTACAAATGAATATATAATATTTCATCATGATTTAATGAAATTAAACAGAAATAAAAATGCTCCCCTGAATTTGTTTATAAAAACAGCAGACAATTTTATGATAAATATACTTATTAAAACATTTATTTGACCCATATTAAATTCTAAACAGCCTTAAACTAGGCAACACTTCTCAAGCTTAAGCTATTTCTTTTAAATCTATGTACCTAATAGTTATAATATGAAAACTAAGTAAAAATTTCCATATATGTTAATAAATCCACTGTTAAATCCACTGTTAAATCCCTTTATTTAAATCAAAAATAAATACTTATCTCCTGAAGGTATGCTTTAATAAATTATAAAAATACAAGCATCTATAAAACTCTCATACAACCTTTAACATCAAAACCAACAGAGCACATTACATACACATGGAGAATGTGTTTGAGAGAGAGCGTGTAACTGGAAAACAAAGAAATTCTGTTTTTTTGATGTTTTGTTCATTTATTTATACATTCATTTGTTTTCCTTACATTTTCGTTTGCATTTTTCTTTTCAAGTTTTTGGTGAGTCAAAATATATTGTTTTTCTTTGAAAAGGAGTAGATACACCAACTCCTGTGGTGTTTCGTCATTTTTCCGAACTCCAGAAAAATATTTTGTTTTAATAAGAGTTTTTCCTGGTTACTTGCTGGGTTCTAGTGAAATGTTACTTTAAAGAAACAATGAAGAAAAGATAAGGAAAATGTTAAAAATAAATTAAAAAAGGAGTTAAAGAAAGAGAAATAGTTGAGAGATTACTATTTGTCTATGCCTTAGTCTATGTCTTGGTCTATTTTTTAGTCTATGTCTTAGTCTATGTCTAAGTCTATGTCTTAGTCTAAGTCTTGGTCTATGTCTTGGTCTATGTCTTAGTCTATGTCTTAGTCTATGTCTTAGTCTATGTCTTAGTCTATGTCTTAGTCTATGTCTTAGTCTATGTCTTAGTCTATGTCTATGTCTTAGTCTATGTCTTAGTCTATGTCTTAGTCTATGTCTTAGTCTATGTCTTAGTCTATGTCTTAGTCTATGTCTTAGTCTATGTCTTAGTCTATGTCTTAGTCTATGTCTTAGTCTATGTCTTAGTCTATGTCTTAGTCTATGCCTTAGTCTATGTCTTAGTCTATGTCTTAGTCTATGTCTTAGTCTATGTCTATGTCTTAGTCTATGTCTTAGTCTATGTCTTAGTCTATGTCTTAGTCTATGTCTTAGTCTATGTCTTAGTCTATGTCTTAGTCTATGTCTTAGTCTATGTCTTAGTCTATGTCTTAGTCTATGTCTTAGTCTATGTCTTAGTCTATGTCTTAGTCTTAGTCTATGTCTTAGTCTATGTCTTAGTCTATGCCTTAGTCTACGTCTTAGTCTATGTCTTAGTCTATGTCTTAGTCTATGTCTTAGTCTATGTCTTAGTCTATGTCTTAGTCTATGTCTTAGTCTATGTCTTAATCTATGTCTTAGTCTATGTCTTAGTCTATTTCTTAGTTTATGTCTTAATCTACATCTCAGGCAATTTATTGTTATTTTTTTTTTTTGTTTCCCCCATATTATGTTTTTCCGGATAACTTTCAACAACAAATCCTTGCACATTTTTTATGATATGATATTTTTATGCAAAAATGTTTGCGGATATCTATAAAAAAAAACTTTCCACAAACTGCAATTAACAGCACTTGTGTCTGTTCTGGTAAAAAGCTATGTTTTGTCAAAGTGTGGGTAACAATTCGTGGGAGATCTAAAACCATTAAACCTTTAAATAAACAGATAATTTCAAGCAAAGATTTTTTTTCTATAGAAATTTTAAGTAACAAAACAAAAGGTCAAATGATATTTGCTGCAAAACTTTTCTGTTATTGAAAAAGTAAATTAGTTTTATTAGAAAAAAAATCTGGAGGTTGGGTTTAAATGCAACAATCAAGCGGTTAAGATAGAAAATATAATAAAAACTGAAGTAATTAGCCATCAAATATAAATTTTAAAATGTGAAATAGCGAAAATATTTAAACTTTTGAAAGGGGAAAAAAAAACTGGAAATAAATAAATATTTAATTTGAAAATTTTTGGATAATTTCTAAAAATTACAAACTCTTTTTTTTAGCAACTACAAAATCTGTAACCCACGGCTGAATCTGTTCAAACTGATAGAACGAATGTAGAATCATCTTCTCCATGTGCCATCGAAGTTTTGTTAATTTCTGTTTTATTTTAAAAAAGTTAGCAGAATGTCCTTTTTTTGCATGGTAATAAAATTAACAGAAATTGTTAAAATTAAAGGGAGAAAACAATATATATGAGTTTTTAGTATTATTTTCCAATATTTAAAAATTTTGTAAAAATTCAAAACCTATTTCAAACTGCTATAAATTCTGTATACATTTTAGAAATCACTTGAAACTAGCAAAACGAACGGCACATGTTATCCTCTACATGTCACACAAATATTGCTAATTTTCCTATACCTATAAAAATGTTTATGGAATGTCCTTTTTATTATATATATATAATATTAAATTTCAAATTTATATTTTTATATGAAAACTGATACATACGAGTTATTTGAATTATTTTTAATTGCACTAATTTTTTATGGAAAAGCTTATAATATTATCTGTTATCTATATTTCGCTTACTTAAAGTGATTTGTCAAAGCTTACAAGTTTGATGTGACTTTGAAAATTTTTTTTTAATTTTAAAACTTTGATTTTACCTACATATGTACTTATACATATTCAGGTAGTCTTTTCTTTTTAAAACTATGTATTCAAAATAATTGAAGATTTTTGTTGAAAGATTAAATTTCCTGACAAATTAAAATTATTATTCTACAAAATACTTAATTTAAGAAGGATCAATAGGCTACTCAAATATGACATTAATATTCATTGTCTTTCTGTCGAATACTTACATATCACAACATGACATAATTCATAATTTCTGTTAAAATACAATAAACAAAAGAACCAATGAATAATTCCTTTGAGAGCCAACAATGTTTTTATATAAGAACAATGAAATTCCAAGAAACAATAAATCAGGTAAAATACTTAAAGCAGGAGACAAAGGACATGACTTGAATATAAAACAAAACCTATTGAAAATTGAGTAACTCTTAATTATAAAGAAATCGTTATTAGATTTCTAAAACCAAAATTTATGTACCAAATGCTAAAATATATTAAAGCATGGATGATATCAATCTAAACTGGCTAAAATTTTGTACTGATATTTTTTTTGTTATTTTTGAAAATTATCTCAAATCTTTTCTCCTGAATTTAATCTAAGTTTATTGCATTCATTCTGGGAAAATTGAACGATCTTTGAGCATATTTCAGAATTTAAAGCAATTTAATTACGAAAACGAATATATAAAATGCCAGTTTGTTATTGCTTGAAATAAGGACAAATTTTCTGGGAACAAAATTCCGAGATTGATGCATTCTTTTTAAGAACTTCAAAAGAAAATTATTAGTTCCACAGAATTTACAATGATTTATTCTTTTTACTAAAATTAATAAATTCTTATTTAAAGGATGTAGTCAGGTTGGAAACATTTACCATTTGCTTTTATATTATTAAATATTTTTGTAAATTTTACTCATATCTTAAAAAAGGACACTCTACAAACTTTTTTGTAGTTAAAAAATTTTAGAAAAATTATTTTTTTTATTTAGAGAATATATCAGGCCATTCGTTTTACAATTTCTAAATAATTTGGCAAAAGTTTAAGGATTTGGTGTAAATTTAAAAAAAAAATATTTTTATTATACATTTTTTTTAACAAATTTTACATAAATAAAGTGTACTAGGATCCTAACTTATTACAATTATTTATTATTGCTATAAACAGTTTTTTGATAAAACTAAAAAATATTTGAGGAGATAATCTTCCCTAGACCCCTTTTTTTATCAGAAGGCGTTTTCCTTATTCAAGAAAGATCGGAAAAAATTGTTCTAAAGTGAAAAAAATGTACAATGATAAAGGCAAAAATGTTTTTTCTTTAGGAAGCATTTTTTAAAATTTTACTATTATCGTAAAAAGGACACTCTAGAAAATTTCTTATATTTAAAGGAGATTTGTTGAAAGTTGTGTTGTATAATAAGAACATTTCATGCCATTTATTTTGATATTTTTAAATTGATTTGGCTAAAATTAAAGAATTTAATTCACATTCAAATTCAAAATAATTTTCGTATAACAAAAATGTATAAGCCATAGATTTTTTAATAGCATTTTTGATAGTTTTGCTAATATAACAAAAAAAGGACACTCTAGCAAATTTCATATAGTTAAAGGAAAAGGATTGAAATATATTTTGTGTGTAAAGGACATCTCATGCCACTTATTTTGTTATCTTCAAGAGATTTAACAAAAGTTTAGGCATTTAAGTTTTAAATAAAATTACATTGTACATACATTTTAATTTTGAAAATAGTGTTATTATATATCAATCTAAAGGAAATTGTATTCTTCGTACAAAAATATTATAAAAAGACGAAGAATTGGAAAAGCATATAACACTTTTGGTAGAAAACATGAAAACAGACTGAATTTTTTGTTTTATCAACATTAATAGATTTTGTAAAACATTAGCAAATTTGTAAATAGTTAAAAAATTGTTTCAAATAAATAAAGATTAACTGAAAGTAATAAAAACATTTTTTTACGGATAAATATGAAAAAAGGACATTCTAGCAGAGTCCTTAAATGTAAAGCAAAATCAGTGAAATTTCGTTGGTGTATAAAGCTGACATTAAGGCATATATTTTAACAGTTTGAGTGAATTTGGACATGTTTTTTAGATTTTATAAGGACTAAGAAAATGTATAATTTTTTTAAACCTATAATAAGGACTAATTTAGATTTTTTTTAGTCTCTAACGTTTTATAGCTAACATTTCAAATGTAACTTATTCATGATTTCACATATCTTTGTAAATTTTGCTAATATGAGAAAAAGGACATTCAACAAGTATTCTTATTTATGAAGGAAAATTATTGAAATTTGAGTAACATCTTAAACAAACATTCAGCCATTTATTTTATGGTTTTGAACAGATTTGGCTCATGTTTGGAGGTTTTATAAGGATTTAGGAAAACATTATTTTTTTTTTTTAGAAATTTTTTATGCTAAATAACATATAAGGACATTATCAAAGCCTTTTTATATATGAAGAAAAAAATCAAAGAAGTTTTTGTAATGCTGAAATTTTAATTTATTTTTTTAATTTAAGTGATTTTGGATATTTTTTCTTAAAAAAATGTATATGGATTAAGAAAATCTTACGGTTTTTGTTAAATTGAAATACAAGTTTTAAGGATATTTTAGGCCTAAAAGTTTGACTCCTATTATTTAAAATATTAAATTAAATATTTAAAATATTCGTTCAAAATTTCACATATTTTTGTAAATTTGGCTAATATTCAAAAAAAGGATATTCGACAGGCTTCCTTATTATTAAAGGAAAATTATTCAAATTTAAATGATGTATAAAGCTGATATTGGGGCATTTATTTTATTAATTTGAATTGGATTGAATAAGATTTGTATTTTTAAAAAGGATTAAGGAAAAATATTTAAAAATATTTTGTTTTTTAATTTTGTATTTTTTTGATATTTATAAAGATCCTTAATGTTTAGGCACTAACAAGCTTTTGAAATATTTCTAGATTCAAGTGCACATTACTCAAGAAAAAATTTAAAATGTTTCCATTATTTATTTATGATTCAGAGAAAATGGATTAAATATATAGTATATGTTAGACCCCCAGGAATAAAAATACAATTTAACAAATACATGAAGAAAAAAAAAAAGAAAAAAACAAAAGCAACCGAGCCAAGCATACAAATATTCCTTGAAAAACACTTACTTTTCATAAATGCATTATAAATCTAAGGAAAATCAAGAGCATTGGCAAGGAAAATCTTTATATTTTAATGCTTGTCTTAATGCCTCAACTTAGCTCTTTTTTTATTTCGCATTTATTTAGAGTTATGTTTTTGCCATTTTGCTCTTTCTTATACAATTCCTTAAGAGTAGTTTATTCTTTCCTGCCACAACAATATAATTTATTCTATAAAATCTGCCGGAAGTTATAGATGAAAAGTAAAAGCCATGAAAAACATATTTTCCTTTTACCTCTTCCCTGTCATAATTTTCCTTTAGCTGTTGATATCCTTGATTTTCCTTTAAATCTTTTCAATTTCTCTACAAGTACGAGTATGTGTTAAGTTTTAGATTTTATGGTCGTCAGAAATATATTCTTTGTATGGAAATTTTTTGAAGATTAAATAATTTAATTTTTGTTTTTCTTGAAAGAAGGAAAATATGTTCTTGCAGAAATTTTTGTTAAGGATTTTGTTAAGGAATTTTCCTTCAAAATAAATCAAATAAACTTTAAATATGAATAAAGAAAACATTTGCAAACTAGAAATATTTTTTTGAGTATATCTTGAAAGGTAAAATGCCTTCAGGTGTTATACACAATTTGCCAAATATTTTTGTATTCAATTTTAGAGCAATTTTGAAACAAGGTCATGAAATTCAAAATGCTTTAAATTTAATATATATAAACGGAATTCTTTGATTTTAAGAAAATGAAAGTGCCAAAGGCTTGATAATACTCAGACAAAATGTTTAGCATTTTATCGTTATTTGAGCAAAGTTGATAGAAGGTCCTTTTTAGAATTAAAAAAAAATTAAAACATTAAAAAAGTGGTTATATGCAAAATAGAAATGTAAAAATTTAAAAAAGTTTGTCAATAGTATTCAGCAAGGATATAAAATATTTTCCTGCTATATTTAAAAATTTCTCAGAATGTCCTTTTTTGCAAAAAAATAAATAAAGTCAAAAAAATCAAGAATTTGTAAGAAAACTGAAAACGCTTCCTCCAATTCATATGTTCTTTTGTTAAATCAATTTCTATCAAGAAATTTTTATTAAATTTTTGCTCTCTTTTAGAAAAATTAAAAAAATAGAAAAATTTAATCTAAAAATTTGATATGGGCAAAATGAAAGCCTCAGAGTATCCAAATTGTTTTGTTAAAATTTCAGGAATTGTTCCGCTTTATAAGCAAAGTTCTGGGAAGGTCCTTTTTTTCAACCAAAATTTTTATAAAATGGGAAAAATGTTATAATTTTTTGATGAAAATTCGTTTTAAATTTTCAACAAAAGGACTTTAATAAAACTTAGGTCGAATGGCAAAAAATACAGAAAATTTCTATATAAATGTTTTTTTAAGACAATTTTAAAATTTATAAATTATTTTTTTATAAAAAAACATTTATGCAGAAATTTTTATGTATTTTTTGCCATTCGATCCTAAATTTTATTAAGGTCCTTTAAAACGAATTTTCATCAAAAACTTATAATATTTTTCCAATTTTTTTATTTAAAATAAATTTTTTTATAAAAATGTCATATGAACAAAAGAAAGGTCTAAGAGTATCCATATTGTTTAGTTAGAATTTTACGAAATGTCTTGCTTTATAAGCAAAGTTCTGGGAAGGTCCTTAAAAAAATATATGATATTAAAAAATTATAAATTTTAAACTGTTTTGAAAATATTTTTAGTTTTCCTAATATTATACTGAAATTTCCCTATATTTTCTGCCTTTAAAAATTATTGAAATTTGAAAAATATTGAAATTAATTTTTTCAGGAAATTGTTGTTCATTTTCCCAAAAATTAAAATAACTTAAAAAAATCGATTTAAAATATAATTTTGGCAAAATGGAAGCCTTAGGGTATATACATTATTTAGCTAAAATATCAAGAATTTTCAAACTTCATAAGCAAATTTCTGGGAAGATCCTTTATTGAGGAAAAAAATATAATATTAAAAAATTTTGAATTTATAATTGTTTTGAGAAGAATTTTTCATTTTCTTAATATTAAACCGAAATTTAGCTACATTTTATACCTGAAATAGTAGAAGATCTTTTCCTTGAAGAATATTGAAATTTTTTTGTACTTTTGAACAACTAAAATAACTCAAAAAAATTATTAATTGTAATATGATTTTGGTAAAATGGAAGCCTCATGGTATGTACATTATTCATTTTTAATATCTAGAATTTTCTTATTCCGTAAGCAAAGTTCTGGGAAGGTCCTTTTTTTTAAATATAATATTTCATAGTTAAGAATTTAAAAATTGATTTGAATAGATATTTAGCTTTAACTCATTGATAATCTTAAGATAAAATCTTTAAGTTTTTGGATAATTTACAAAGTTCTATAGTTATTTTTTTGTGTAATTGAAAACTTTTTTTTAAAATTACTATAAACAACTTTTTTTTACTAGAATGTACGTGTTATGATACCCATAAGGTTTTGTTAAAATCTCAATATAATTCTCGCAAAATTAGCCAATTTTGTTGAATGTCCTTTTTTGATAATTGAAAAAAAAAATACTTTTTTTCTCTTGAATGAATCTAGTTTATATTTTTGTATATAATTCTATCAAGATTTTCCATACTCAACATTTTTAATCACTTCATCTTTTTAATTTTCCCCCTTTTCAAGATTTTCTTTCTCTTCTTTAATCTTTCCTATTATTTCTTAAACTTTTTGTCTTGCCTTAAATCATGATTATTTCTTAATAAATCTATTTGTTACCCATTGTTTTGTGTTTTATTAAAAGGGATAAATCTTATGATTTATTTTACATGTCGATATGTGTTCCAACAGGCACATAACAATAAAGAAGGAATTTTTAAGACAAGAGCTCTTTGATCCTTTTAAACATAAAATAATTTGTTCATTTTTGTAGAGAAAAAAAAAAACATTAAAATCCTTAAATCATCTTTTGAATTTTATGTAGAAGAACACAGTAAAAATTCAAGGAAAAAGAAAATCTAAAGCTGGGGTGCAAAAAATGTACAAGAGCGTATGCTTAATATGTATACAAAAAAATATTACGTATTCGTAATGACGACAGAAACATGTATCGTAGTATGTATTTTATTATACTAAAAGACCAAGACATAGACTTACGTTTCAATACAAAACTCATTCCATCGTTATCATTTCTCTAGAATTTAGATGTTTTTGAAATGACATTCAATTAGTGCCAAAGTATTTTAACTATTCATCTCTTTAACCGTCAAGATGATTATTTTCATCAAATTTCTCAGGCATCTTAGAATGTCGACAACTAACTATTACTTTGAATATTGCCTAATTTGCGGTTACCACAATTTTCCCAATTTAACTCACAGTTTCGCCTTCACTTTTCGTATTAAATATAATTTTTATTCAGAAAGAGTTTAATGGCTATTAAATTCCCAATTCAATAACAAAAGTTTCGTTTCGTGTCTGCAATCTTTCTGCAGATAGAGATACAAAACTTAATCTTGAAATTTGATTTTCGGAATAAAACTTCTTAAGGTATCCTTAGCAATATCAATGCCAATAGAATTCGAGAAAATGGCTTAAGGAAATATGGAAAAATAATTATAAGAAAAACTTTGCCAATAGACACTTAAATATTTCTCTATTATTTAACTGTAATTAATCGTATTGGCACTTATTTAAATGAGTTAACAAATGAAGAGTATAACTTTCCAATCGTTTAACACTTGGACGTATGATTGATATTTAATTAAAATGTATCAATCATACGTCAAGGGCCTATATTTAGGAACATGTTATAATAAAATAAATCCTTATTCCTCAATAATAGAACAATTGAAAAAAAAACATAAGCATAAATTTTTATAAAAACCATAGCAAAAATTGATCTACAAAATTATTCCCCTAAAAACTTTTTCCCAATGTCAACTTCGCTACAGAGAAGTTTTCCCAACGTCCCAACGTTTTCTCTAGACAAGTCTTCCCACTATCAACTTTTCTATAGAAATGTTGTCCTATAGTAATTTATTATACAGAAATGTTATCCTATCGTTAAGTTTTCTATAAAAAAGTTGTTCTATCGTCAACTTTTTCAAAAAAAGTTGTTTTATCGTCAATTTTTCAATCAAAAAGTTGTCTTATCGTCAACTTTTCTAAAAAAAAAAGTTGTTCTATAGTCAACTTTTCTATAAAAATGTTTTCCTATCATCAACTTTTCTATAAAAAAAGTTGTCCTATCGTCAACTTTTCTATTAAAAAACTTTCAACTTTACTATTAAAATGTTTTCCTATCGTCAACTTTTCTATACAAAATTGTCCTATCGTCAAATTTTCTATAAAAAAAATTTTCCTATCGTCAACCTTTCTATAAAAAAGTTGTCCTGTCTTCAACTTTTCTATAGAAATGTTGTCCTGTCCTCAACTTTTCTATAGAAATGTTGTCCTGTCGTCAACTTTTCTATAGAAATGTTGTCCTGTCGTCAACTTTTCTATGGAAATGTTGTCCTGTCCTCAACGTTTCTATAGAAATGTTGTCCTGTCGTCAACTTTTCTATAGAAATGTTGTTTTGTCGTCAACTTTTCTATAGAAATGTTGTCCTGTCGTCAACTTTTCTATAGAAATGTTGTCCTGTCGTCAACTTTTCTATAGAAATGTTGTCCTGTCGTCAACTTTTCTATGGAAATGTTGTCCTGTCCTCAACTTTTCTATAAAATGTTGTCCTGTCGTCAACTTTTCTATAGAAATGTTGTCTTGTCGTCAACTTTTCTATAGAAATGTTGTCCTGTCGTCAACTTTTCGATAGAAATGTTGTCCTGTCGTCAACTTTTCTATAGAAATGTTGTATTTTCGTCAACTTTTCTATAAAAAATTGTCCTATCGTCAACTTTTCTATAAAAAAATTTTCCTATCGTCAACCTTTCTATAAAAAAGTTGTCCTGTCGTCAACTTTTCTATAGAAATGTTGTCCTGTCGTCAACTTTTCTATAGAAATGTTGTCCTGTCGTCAACTTTTCTATAGAAATGTTGTCCTGTCGTCAACTTTTCTATAGAAATGTTGTCCTGTCGTCAACTTTTCTATAGAAATGTTGTCCTGTCGTCAACTTTTCTATAGAAATGTTGTCCTGTCGTCAACTTTTCTATAGAAATGTTGTCCTGTCGTCAACTTTTCTATAGAAATGTTGTCCTGTCGTCAACTTTTCTATAGAAATGTTGTCCTGTCGTCAACTTTTCTATAGAAATGTTGTCCTGTCGTCAACTTTTCTATAGAAATGTTGTCCTGTCATCAACTTTTCTATAGAAATGTTGTCCTGTCGTCAACTTTTCTATAGAAATGTTGTCCTGTCGTCAACTTTTCTATAGAAATGTCCTGTCGTCAACTCGTCTATAGAAATGTTCTCCTATCTTTAACTTTTCTTGGAAATGTTGTCTTGTCGTTAACTTTTCTTTAGAAATGTTGTCAACTTCTCTATAGAAATATTGTTCTATTATCATTTTTCTATAGAAATTATCTCCTATCTTGATTGTTTCTGTAGAAATGTCTTTATATCGCTATCTTTTCTGTAAAAATTACTTTCAATTGACAACTTTTAATATTTTAATATATATATAATTCTTTTGTTATTTTTCAAGATTCCTTCTAAAAAACTTTTGGTATCTTGGCAACTGTATAAGGACATGTTTCATTTGCCTTTAAGGAGGTCTGTGAAGACTAGTCCTTGGTATTATTGCCTTAAGATAAGTAAACATTTTGTGTTAATATTTATTACAACAGTAATTTTTACAGCTACATATTCTAGTCCTTATACATTTTTTTATATGCATACTAAACTATGAAATATAACATATCATTCTTGAAAACATCCTGTTGTAATTTTGCTAAATTTATGTACAATTTCTTTAATATTTATTTTCCTTTTTATGTGGTCATAACTTCTGTTTTGTATAGAAAGGCAGAGGAAAAACTATATCAAAAACTTGCACATATCAATTGACAATGATAGAAGATGATGGATGGGATTGTAGATGAATGGTAAAATATATGGTTGAATATTTAATAAATATTTAACAAAAATAGAAAAAAAAACTTATTGACAAAATTATATTAGAAGTTTAAGGAAATGAAGGCACTTTATAGATACAATTTGTATGTTTTTAATAAAAGTTTTATTTTATGGTTCTAGGCTGAATAATCCTATGAATAGCATAAATATATAAAAACTATTGCCTACATTAGGGCTTTGTTTCAAACATTGTGCTTAGAAACATTTTATGGAATAGATATGAAATCTGAGTATGTCAGACTAGAAAATAACTAAGACTTTTAATTTGCTTCAAAACTCCTTAAAATTAATATTCTGTTCTGTTGTTTTACTGCAAACCGTTACATATCCTTTGAAGTCCCTCCCCACCATGTTCAGTTTTCCTTTTTTAGAGTGTGTGTACTGATTAGTCATTTTAATAAACATATTAAATTAACACGTTTCTATACAAACACACATCAACCTTAAAATTTAATATTCATAAGTCACTCAACAAACGAACTTAAATAATCCTAAGAAATTATATTTTCCTCACGCCGGAAACGAGAAAAGGAAAAACAAATAAAATTTTCATCAATCTTTGATGTTCTCTTTGATACCTCTACGCTGTCTTAAACTGCATGAAAAAACGCTAAGGATATACCAGGTATCTTCAAAGAAGTGCTAATAAGGTAAAAAAGAAATTGTGTTAAGTTGGTTATAAGAGCAGTGAAGGTAATTACTTTCTTTCCCTTCACACTTCAGTTATCAAGTACTTAAAACTTACTCTGATAAAGCCTGAGGGTAGTAACTTTACTCATATGGTTTTGGCTGAACATAAGAAACGGCTTCCTTTCGTTAACTTTTCTATAGAAAAGACTTCCTTTCGTCAACTTTTCTATAGAAAAGTCTTCCTTTCGTCAACTTTTCTATAGAAAAGTCTTCCTTTCGTCAACTTTTCTATAGAAAAGTCTTCCTTTCGTCAACTTTTCTATAGAAAAGTCTTCCTTTCGTCAACTTTTCTATAGAAAAGTCTTCCTTTCGTCAACTTTTCTATAGAAAAGTCTTCCTTTAGTCAACTTTTCTATAGAAAAGTCTTCCTTTCGTCAACTTTTCTATAGAAAAATCTTCCTTTCGTCAACTTTTCTATAGAAAAATCTTCCTTTCGTCAACTTTTTATAGAAAAGTCTTCCTTTCGTCAACTTTTCTATAGAAAAGTCTTCCTTTCGTCAACTTTTCTATAGAAAAGTCTTCCTTTCGTCAACTTTTCTATAGAAAAGTCTTCCTTTCGTCAACTTTTCTATAGAAAAGTCTTCCTTTCGTCAACTTTTCTATAGAAAAGTCTTCCTTTCGTCAACTTTTCTATAGAAAAGTCTTCCTTTCGTCAACTTTTCTATAGAAAAGTCTTCCTTTCGTCAACTTTTCTATAGAAAAGTCTTCCTTTCGTCAACTTTTCTATAGAAAAGTCTTCCTTTCGTCAACTTTTCTATAGAAAAGTCTTCCTTTCGTCAACTTTTCTATAGAAAAGTCTTCCTTTCGTCAACTTTTCTATAGAAAAGTCTTCCTTTCGTCAACTTTTCTATAGAAAAGTCTTCCTTTCGTCAACTTTTCTATAGAAAAGTCTTCCTTTCGTCAACTTTTCTATAGAAAAGTCTTCCTTTCGTCAACTTTTCTATAGAAAAGTCTTCCTTTCGTCAACTTTTCTATAGAAAAGTCTTCCTTTCGTCAACTTTTCTATAGAAAAGTCTTCCTTTCGTCAACTTTTCTATAGGAAAGTCTTCCTTTCGTCAACTTTTCTATAGAAAAGTCTCCCTTTCGTCAACTTTTCTATAGAAAAGTCTTCCTTTTGTCAACTTTTCTATAGAAAAGTCTTCCTTTGGTCAACTTTTCTATAGAAAAGTCTTCCTTTTGTCAACTTTTCTATAGAAAAGTCTTCCTTTCGTCAACTTTTCTATAAAAAAGTCTTCCTTTCGTCAACTTTTCTATAGAAATGTCTTCCTTTCGTCAACTTTTCTATAGAAAAGTCTTCGTTTCGTCAACTTTTCTATAGAAAAGTCTTCGTTTCGTCAACTTTTCTATAGAAAAGTCTTCCTTTCGTCAACTTTTCTATAGAAAAGTCTTCCTTTCGTCAACTTTTCTATAGAAAAGTCTTCCTTTCGTCAACTTTTCTATAGAAAAGTCTTCCTTTCGTCAACTTTTCTATAGAAAAGTCTTCCTTTCGTCAACTTTTCTATAGAAAAGTCTTCCTTTCGTCAACTTTTTTATAGAAAAGTCTTCCTTTCGTCAACTTTTCTATAGAAAAGTCTTCCTTTCGTCAACTTTTCTATAGAAAAGTCATCCTTTCGTCAACTTTTCTATAGAAAAGTCTTCGTTTCGTCAACTTTTCTATAGAAAAGTCTTCCTTTCGTCAACTTTTCTATAGAAAAGTCTTCCTTTCGACAACTTTTCTATAGAAAAGTCTTCCTTTCGTCAACTTTTCTATAGAAAAGTCTTCCTTTCGTCAACTTTTCTATAGAAAAGTCATCCTTTCGTCAACTTTTCTTTAGAAAAGTCTTCCGTTCGTCAACTTTTCTATTGAAAAGTCTTTCTTTCGTCATCTTTTCCATAGAAAAGTCTTCCTTTCGTCAACTTTCCCATAGAAAAGTCTTCTTTTTGTCATCTTTTCTATGGAAAAGTCTACCTATCTTCATGATCGTTTCATATTTTTAAGCTTTATCTCTCATGCACTCGTTTTTCTCTATAACATCTGTTACATGAAAAGCGCCTGAAACATATGCTTTTCTTAATAAATATTCGTTTGTTATAATTTAGTGTGTTGGTGGCTTTGTGTGTATAAGCGAAAGAGTGTCTATGATAAATATAAACTGCTACATGAGTTTTATTAAAGTAAATATTAAATAAAACACTCATGAATCAAATATATATTCCATTACATAAAGGTATATGTGTTTGTATTAAATTTATACCTGTTACACTTATACTTGGATAAATTTCATACTGCCATTCAGTTGTCATAAGTTTGCTTTACAATCAGTTTGATACACCTTTTCACAATTTTTACAAAGGCAAATAAACTTAAAATGCACTAGTTGTTATTTAAACAATGCAATTAGTGGGTAGGGGAAAATGTGATTTTGTTAAAAACTTAAACTTTAAGGAACTTTTTATGTTCCAGAAGTGATGTAATATTGATGATGACCAACATTGTTTTTTAGAAAAGTTTTCACATCATATAATCTTGATAATTTTTCTAAAATCCTTAGCATCAATCATAGTAAATTGTTATATTGTCTAAATGTTGTATTGCATAAATTACAACTCAGCTAAATTTTATTACATAAAAATTGAATTAATCTTAAACGGTTATAGTATCAAAGAAAGAAAAATGTGGTACAAATGAGGAGTCGCAGAACAAAACATACTTTTTCTTACATTCAATTGGTTTGATAGCAATTTGACGCATCATCTTAAAAAAAAAATTAAACATTTCCAAAAAACATGCTGTTTTTTTAAATAAACCCCCAATAATTTTTATAGTTTCAGAGTACGTTTTATTCTGCAGCTCTTCAAATATCAAAATGATTCTTAAGAAAAAAAACAAATTCAAAAAGATAATCTCTCCTAGTCATTAAATTGTTTATGGAAAAATATAATCTTATTAACATGATGGCTTAACAAAATGTATATATCTTTCTTTCAGCCTGACTGTCCAAAGTTTTTGGATAGTCATTTAATTAATTTAACAGGAAATAGCTTGAGAGCATGAGTCAGGTAAAACAAACATAAAGTAAATATCTTAAGGCTTAAATGTTCATTTTCATTGCAATTTGTTCTTTTATATATTTCCTCTATTTCTTTCGGCCCTACTGGCTTATTTTCCTTACCACTTTCTTTCCATCCAAGTCATTTATCTTAAGTAAATATATATCCTACGATATTGTAAAATTTGTGGAAATTTTTTAAAGACTCCTTTACAAATCATTAATGGTTATTAAGAAATTTGTAATTTAAATCATGTGTAAATATATCTATAATACAAAAAAATTTTCTTTATAACATATCCCTTCAAACATTTAAAAACTGATTTATACACTATCGTCAAAGTCACTTTTGAAAGATATAACATTCAAAATCCAAATTTCATTAAACGAAATTAATTTCTTAACATTAACTTTATATTGGTTATCTTTAACTTTATAAAAGCTCTCTAAGTATAAACAAGCTTATATTGCTTAGTATCTGGGAGATAGTCTTGCTAGAATTAGAATTTTCCATATAAAAATACCTATTTTGGTACATAGTCAATATATGAAAAAGTTTAGTCAATTCGTTAATATCTTTACGTCGTTCTAAAAATAATTCCGCGCTATTAAATTCTTGTTGGGTAATCATATGTGGTCATTTGTGTATCACTGTTAGTTTTCTATAAATAAACATTGAGCCTAATATATGTATTCATTTGTGTGTGTTTTTAACATGAATAAACATGCCATATCATGTTTATTTTGCAACTCATACAAAAAACATAAAAATAGCTTAAAACCGACTATTTGAAACCCTACACCACAGTGAATAGTTTCGGTAACTTAAAGTTTTCATTAACTTAGAGTCTTCCTGTCGCCTGTAATATAGATCAGTCTTCCTTTTCTACAGAAAAGGTCTTCTTTAACGTCAAGTTTTTTTTTTTATCAAAAAAGTCTTCCTTAACGTCAACTTTTCTGGAGAAAAAGTACTCCTAAAGTCTTACTATCGTCAATTTTTCTATAGAAAAGTCTTCCTATCGTCAACTTTTCTATAGAAAAGTCTTCCTATCGTCAACTTTTCTATAGAAAAGTATTCCTATCGTCAACTTTTCTATAGAAAAGTCTTCCTATCGTCAACTTTTCTATAGAAAAGTCTTCCTATCGTCAACTTTTCTATAGAAAAGTCTTCCTATCGTCAACTTTTCTATAGAAAAGTCTTCCTATCGTCAACTTTTCTATAGAAAAGTCTTCCTATCGTCAACTTTTCTATAGAAAAGTCTTCCTATCGTCAACTTTTCTATAGAAAAGTCTTCCTATCGTCAACTTTTCTATAGAAAAGTCTTCCTATCGTCAACTTTTCTATAGAAAAGTCTTCCTATCGTCAACTTTTCTATAGAAAAGTCTTCCTATCGTCAACTTTTCTATAGAAAAGTCTTCCTATCGTCAACTTTTCTATAGAAAAGTCTTCCTATCGTCAACTTTTCTATAGAAAAGTCTTCCTATCGTCAACTTTTCTATAGAAAAGTCTTCCTATCGTCAACTTTTCTATAGAAAAGTCTTCCTATCGTCAACTTTTCTATAGAAAAGTCTTCCTATCGTCAACTTTTCTATAGAAAAGTCTTCCTATCGTCAACTTTTCTATAGAAAAGTCTTCCTATCGTCAACTTTTCTATAGAAAAGTCTTCCTATCGTCAACTTTTCTATAGAAAAGTCTTCCTATCGTCAACTTTTCTATAGAAAAGTCTTCCTATCGTCAACTTTTCTATAGAAAAGTCTTCCTATCGTCAACTTTTCTATAGAAAAGTCTTCCTATCGTCAACTTTTCTATAGAAAAGTCTTCCTATCGTCAACTTTTCTATAGAAAAGTCTTCCTATCGTCAACTTTTCTATAGAAAAGTCTTCCTATCGTCAACTTTTCTATAGAAAAGTCTTCCTATCGTCAACTTTTCTATAGAAAAGTCTTCCTATCGTCAACTTTTCTATAGAAAAGTCTTCCTATCGTCAACTTTTCTATAGAAAAGTCTTCCTATCGTCAACTTTTCTATAGAAAAGTCTTCCTATCGTCAACTTTTCTATAGAAAAGTCTTCCTATCGTCAACTTTTCTATAGAAAAGTCTTCCTATCGTCAACTTTTCTATAGAAAAGTCTTCCTATCGTCAACTTTTCTATAGAAAAGTCTTCCTATCGTCAACTTTTCTATAGAAAAGTCTTCCTATCGTCAACTTTTCTATAGAAAAGTCTTCCTATCGTCAACTTTTCTATAGAAAAGTCTTCCTATCGTCAACTTTTCTATAGAAAAGTCTTCCTATCGTCAACTTTTCTATAGAAAAGTCTTCCTATCGTCAACTTTTCTATAGAAAAGTCTTCCTGTCGTCAACTTTTCTATAGAAAAGTCTTCCTATCGTCAACTTTTCTATAGAAAAGTCTTCCTATCGTCAACTTTTCTATAGAAAAGTCTTCCTATCGTCAACTTTTCTATAGAAAAGTCTTCCTATCGTCAACTTTTCTATAGAAAAGTCTTCCTATCGTCAATTTTTCTATAGAAAAGTCTTCCTATCGTCAACTTTTCTTTAGAAAAGTCTTCCTATCGTCAACTTTTCTATAGAAAAGTCTTCCTATCGTCAACTTTTCTATAGAAAAGTCTTCCTATCGTCAACTTTTCTATAGAAAAGTCTTCCTATCGTCAACTTTTCTATAGAAAAGTCTTCCTATCGTCAACTTTTCTATAGAAAAGTCTTCCTATCGTCAACTTTTCTATAGAAAAGTCTTCCTATCGTCAACTTTTCTATAGAAAAGTTTTCCTATCATCAACTTTTCTATAGAAAAGTCTTCCTATCGTCAACTTTTCTATAGAAAAGTCTTCCTATCGTCAACTTTTCTATAGAAAAGTCTTCTATCGTCAACTTTTCTATGGAAAATTCTTCCTATCTTCAACTTTTCTATAAAAATGTCTTCCTATCGTCAACTTTTCTATAGCAAATGTCTTCTTATTTTCAACTTTTCTGTAGAAAAGGTCAACTTTTTTATAGAAATGTCCTTCTATCCACATTTTTATACTGCTCTAAAGTTTTTGTTTCATTATTTGAATATGATATTCCAGCTTTTGTAATTTAATTACTAATTCATTTAATTTCTATTAAATTTTGTAATAACATTAGCTTGGGAAAACAGGATAAATCATGTTTCAAATTAATTGATATGATTTTGTAAATTTTACTAAAATAAAAAGATTTTATTTTAAAAGAGTAATTTTTGAACATTTGACCTTAAATATTTAATAATAGAAATTTACATGAACATGTATTTATTTAGAGTATTTAAAATAATGAAAACATCCTATTACTAACTAATTAAATTAAATTAAAACAATGCCACTCATACATACATAAGATGATGGACGAATATGACTCATGTACAAACACATGTAAGAACACACACACATACACACATCAAAATTCCTGTAACTGACAATGTAATTACAAATTATAAATAATAAAGTTTTTAATTTTATTACAAAATATAATAATATTAAATTTTTTACAGACAAATGCATAAATTTTCATATGTGTGTGTAAATTTAGGAACGTTAAAAAAACATAGAAAATGAATTTGAATCAGGATACACGGAGTATGTACACAAGGACTTCAGTAAACATGTATAGACAGACATGGTGTAAGTAGACTCTGATTGCTTTAAATATTAGTCAATAAATTTGTAGATGGTTCTTTTTTCAATAAACAAGATAAATATTTAAATTTATTCATTTATTTATCACTCAGTCTCTATCTTCTTTTTAATTCCTTCAGTTTTATTTAAATATTTTGTATTACTATTAAAATTTCTGTTAAAATTATTTGTTTTTGTATTTATTTTACCTAAACATTTGCTTACATTTTACCAATTACTTTTGTCTTCTGTGTCTTAATGCCTTTCAGTTCTTCCCTGTTGCCTTGCAAGGACACTATTTTCGTTATGAAAGTTTTGGTTTCACCACAACTTTTGTTCAAGGACTTACAAATTATTTTCCCAGAAATTGAACAGTTAAAATTTTTTTAATAACTTTCATGTTAAATATTTTGTGGTTGAAAAACATGATAAATTAAAAATAACTACAACATTATGTCAGAAATAAAGTTATTAAAAGGAAATTTAACTAAAAGAAAATTTGTTCACATCAAATTACCCTGACACTGTCTTCAAAAAGAAAGAGAAATAATTTATCTAGACTATACATAATTTCTACGGTAGTGTATTGCACTAAGATCCCAATTTATTACAATTACTTATTGTTGCTGATGAGATGGCCTAACCAATCATCGAAACGCGTCGAGAAAGGTTTCCCCACCAACATTTTTTGGTTTTATCAAAAAACTTTTTATTACAATAAAAAGAATTGGGATCGTAGTGCAATACACTACAGTAAAACTTTATAATTAAAGGCTTGATGTCCTAAAATGTTTGAAAACCTTTTTAATAAGCATAATTTCTCTGGAAAAGCTTTTTGAGTTAAAAATACTAAAGAGCTTTTATCACAATTTTCGGCATTTAAAAAGCTATTCGAGGAAAAACTGTTTAAAGGCTTATTATTATAATTTATCTACTTTAAACTTTTAAAAGCTTTTGAGAAAATTTTGTTAAAGGCAAAAAAAATTATGTTGACTAAAATAAGTTTTTTTTATTACTTTCATGAATATAAAAGCTTTTATAGTAAAATTACTTAGGAGCTATTGAAAAGCTTTTAGAAAAATAAAAGCTTTCAGAAACACAATTTTTTTTAAAGATTTTTGAGAATACATCTTTAACTAAAGCATCCACAACAATATTTCTGTAACAAGAGCTTTCATAGTGCCTTTCGTTAATTGAATAGCTTTGAAAAAGTTTTGTTTTCACAAAAAATTATGACAAAACATCTTAAGTAGTGAAAAGGTTATTGTGAGTTTTTTACAGTAATAACGTATTTCAAAAAGCTAAGCTTGAATGCTTTTTGGAAATGTTATTGATTAGGAGATTTTACCATAGCTTTTATCATTTAAGAAGCTTTTTGAAAAGAAAATATTTTAAAGCTAAATAATATATCTGGACTTAACTTAATTTCTCTAGAAAAGCTACAAAAGATACAAATATTTTAGAGCTTTTCTCATAACTTACAGAAATTTAAAAGCTTTTAGATATTTTTTCCAAAAGATTTTTAAAAACAATGCTTTTACTGTAGCTTTTACGACAATATTTCATGTTTCTGTAATAAATCTAATAAAAGAGCTTTCATAGAATCTTTCATTAATTGAAAAGCTTTTAAAGAAAAATATATTTTCACTAAAAATGTTAACAAAATATCTTTAACAGAAAAAAAGTTTTTGTGTGTTTTTAACACCAAAAAAATATTTCAAAAGGCTTTCTAGCTTACTGAGGAGCTTTGACAACAACTTTTAGCAATTAAAATGCTTTTCGACAAAAACCTTTAAAAGATAAAAATATTTGAGAGCTTTTCCCATAACTTTCAGAAATTTAAAAGCTTTTAGAATTTTTTTTAAATGAATTTTCATAACAAATCTTTAAACATAGCTTTCACAACAATATTTCTGTAATAAAGCTGTAAAGAGCTTTCATAATATGTACCATAATTAATTAATTAAAAAGCTTTAAAAAAAATTTTTTTTGACAAAACATCTTTAGCACCAACAAAGTTATAGTGAGCTTTTAATAGCAATAAAATACTTTAGAAAGATTCAAAGAATATTTAGGAGCTTTTATCACAACTTTTAGCTTTTTGCAAATTATGTTTTAAGGCTTAATAGTATATCTAGACTAATCTAAATTTCTCTACAGAAGCTTCAAAAACTAAAAATATTTTAGAGCTTTTTCATAACTTTCAGAAATTTAAAAGCTTTTAGACAATATTACCTGTTTCTGTAATAAAGTCTTAATGAGTTTTCATAATACCTTACATTAATTGAAAAGCTTTTAAAAGTGTTCGACAAAACATCTTAAAAGCTATAGTTAGCTTTTAACAGCAATTACATTTTTCAGAGAGCTTTAAAGCTCTTTTCCTTTCTGTATAAAAGTTGTTCACATTTTAATTGATTTTACTGTTTTTTATTCGTTGACTTTAAAATTTCACATTTTTAAATTATGCCATGAGAATATAAGAGTTTGACACTTTCAAAAACATAAACAAATGTGACAGCCAATTGAAATAAATAAAAACATTTACAATAATAAATAACTATGATAAAGACGCAAATAAAAAGTTGAGTCATTTAGAGCGTTTGGAATAAACAAAAGCATTTTTCAACTGTTTCTACCTTCCTTGTGTTCCTGGCTATTTCGCTAGTTTAAGCAAAAAAGGTCACTGATATAAAATTTATGTCGAAATGTGCCATTAAACAATTTTATTCTAGTTTACCTTTTTCAGTTTCAATTTCATATAAAAGGACATGGATAAATGTTTAAGTGAAAGTAAATGATGTATGGGGGTTTCTACCGTCGAAAGCAGTTGTAATATGTACAAATGTCCTTTGGAGTAAGAGGGAAAGACTAGAGAGAATTCTATTTAATGCCTGAGGTATATAATATTTGATTGGTAGATTAAATCAATAAGAAAAAAAGACAGGTAAGCCCTAGGGCTTATTGAAAAATATTATTTTAAATGAAAAGTTTAAACAGAAGGGAAATATTTACTGATTTATTTTTCTCAAATAAAAATCTTGTACCACTTAATTGTTTTAATTTAAATTAAATCAGATTAAATTTTTAATTAATTGTTTTATTAATTAGATTTTTTTCAAAATTAAATTTTAATAAAACATTCATAAATAACAATATTAATCTTGTTTATTAAGACTTAATCATGAACAATTTTAATTTCTTAGATTTGTTCATACATTTTCTTGTGTTTACTTAAAATTTCTTCAAGTTTTTAATTTGTTTAAATCACTTACAGCTTCAAGAAAAAGCAAAAAAAAAAATTGTTGATGTTTTTCTTTTGAAAAATTAATATAAATTTTAGCCTGATCAGGGCTTTCCATCCACTTCCGGTACAGTGGATTGGAAATAAGGATATTTAAAGGAAAGTAATACTTTTTCTATAGAAATGTTGACGAAAGGACTAATACTAATACTTTTCTATATAAAAATTGAATTTAATAAGAAATTTCTACAAAAAATTTACTGTTGTTAGATGAGAAAATTTTTTGTTTGGAAAATTTGATACCATTCCACTGTTTGCTGTCCTTTCTTCAAGCTAAGTAGGGACAAGTAAATCTTTGAGTTATGTCTTACCATTTTCCTGTCTACTTATGATAATTTGCTAAAACAACAAGAAAAGCATTAAATGTATAAATACTTAAAAAAGAATTTCATTCAAACATTTTCATTTATACATTTAGTCTTTATATATATTAAATCTTAAGAACAAACGCCCTTATCCACAGAAATTAAAGCTTTCAATTACAGACAGTGCTAAATTAGTAGTTGCCTGTAAAATGTCTGCTAAGGATTAAAGAACATCAAGGTTAATATTTTTTTAATAAAGCAAAGAATTTGTTTAAACAGTGAAGTTTTAAAAACAAGTTAATTTAATAACAAAAAATTTCATAACATTTATTGGCTTTGGTTAGTTGAGGGAATAAGGGACAGTATCTTATCTATCTAAATACTAATACATATGGCAACAGGTTTCGATCTTGATATTTTTCTCTATAAAGAATTTTGAAATATTTCTTAGCTAATTTAATATCTTCCTAACAAATTTCAGTAATTTTTCTGAGAAATTAGCAAATTATGTTTATTTTATATATTTGTTTGTTTTAACAAAATTTCGTAGTTATTCCTTGGAGCTTTTTGTAATAAAATATTAGTAATTGTATATTTTCTCAATTCCTTTGACCCCGTGTTGGGTATTTTATTTATTCATTTAACCGTATTTAGTTTTAATGTACAAAAAATTAAATTGCTTTTCTTTCTGTTTTTTTTTTCTGCAGAAATCCTCTAACAAATAAAGAAAACGATTTTTATAAAACTGTTTTTCTCAGACATAAGCCATAAGTTTGTATTGCAGAAGATTTCTCCAAGGATTAGCAGCAATTTTGTTTTATATTTCTGACGAAGAAAAAGAAATATGATGAATTCATGAGAAATGTTTTCTTTAATTTGTAGAAGTTTATGAAACTAAATGACCAGAGGTTAGGAAATGTCTAAAGAAGGTAAATTAAAAAGTTAAGTATTAAAAACAATGGGTTTTAATAAAACAGAATAAGAAAAATAATAAAGCAGTTGCTAAAAAGTAAAATACTTTAATAAAAAGTCAGTCTTATTGAAAGGCATAAAATGCAGTTTTCTCTAAAGTTTTAGTTTTGATATTAGTATTATATTAGTATAAATATAAGTATAAATATCATTAAGGGTATCATTATTTGAATTATTACAAGTATAAATAATAGCATTAGTTTTAGTTTTTATTAGTACAGCATAAGTAACAGTCTAATAATTAGCTTTTGAATTCGTACTAGTGTCAGTAATAGTATCAATATTAATATTGGAAATAGTATCAACATAAGTATCAGTATTATTGTAAGTAATAATATTACTATTAATATTTGTATCATTAATGGTATCAATATTAGTATCACACAACATAGGTGTCAGTATTAGTAACATTAGAAGTATAAGTACTAGTTATAGTATTTACCGGTAATAACATCAGTATTAGTCTCAGTAATAGTTTCAATATTAATATCAGTATACAAATTTTCTGATAGAAAAGTTGAAATTTAAGACTATTCTGTAGAAAACTTGGCATTGGATGATTTTACTATAAAAAATATGAAGATAGGAAAACTTTTCTATAGTAAAAATGACAATAGGAAGACCTTTCTATTAAAAAGATATTTATAGGATGAAGTTTCTATAGAAAAGATGACGATAGGAAGACTTTTCTATAGAAAATATGACGATAGGAAGACTTTTCTATAGAAAAGATGACGATAGGAAGACTTTTCTATAGAAAAGATGACGATAGGAAGACTTTTCTATAGAAAAGATGACGATAGGAAGACTTTTCTATAGAAAAGATGACGATAGGAAGACTTTTCTATAGAAAAGATGACGATAGGAAGACTTTTCTATAGAAAAGATGACGATAGGAAGACTTTTCTATAGAAAAGATGACGATAGGAAGACTTTTCTATAGAAAAGATGACGATATGAAGACTTTTCTATAGAAAAGATGACGATAGGAAGACTTTTCTATAGAAAAGATGACGATAGGAGGACTTTTCTATAGAAAAGATGACGATAGGAAGACTTTTCTATAGAAAAGATGACGATAGGAAGACTTTTCTATAGAAAAGATGACGATAGGAAGACTTTTCTATAGAAAAGATGACGATAGGAAGACTTTTCTATAGAAAATATGACGATAGGAAGACTTTTCTATAGAAAAGATGACGATAGGAAGACTTTTCTATAGAAAACATGACTATAGGAAGACTTTTCTATAGAAAAGATGACGATAGGAAGACTTTTCTATAGAAAAGATGACGATAGGAAGACTTTTCTATAGAAAAGATGACGATAAGAAGACTTTTCTATAGAAAATATGACGATAGGAAGACTTTTCTATAGAAAAGATGACGATAGGAAGACTTTTCTATAGAAAAGATGACGATAGGAAGACTTTTCTACAGAAAACATGACGATAGGAAGACTTTTCTATAGAAAAGATGACGATAGGAAGACTTTTCTATAGAAAAGATGACGATAGGAAGACTTTTCTATAGAAAAGATGACGATAGGAAGACTTTTCTATAGAAAAGATGACGATAGGAAGACTTTTCTATAGAAAAGATGACGATAGGAAGACATTTCTATAGAAAAGATGACGATAGGAAGACTTTTCTATAGAAAAGATGACGATAGGAAGACTTTTCTATAGAAAAAATGACGATAGGAAGACTTTTCTATAGAAAAGATGACGACAGGAAGACTTTTCTATAGAAAAGATGACGATAGGAAGACTTTTCTATAGAAAAAATGACGATAGGAAGACTTTTCTATAGAAAAGATGACGATAGGAAGACTTTTCTATAGAAAAGATGACGATAGGAAGACTTTTCTATAGAAAAGATGACGATAGGAAGACTTTTCTATAGAAAAGATGACGATAGGAAGACTTTTCTATAGAAAAGATGACGATAGGAAGACTTGTCTATAGAAAAGATGACGATAGGAAGACTTTTCTATAGAAAAGATGACGATAGGAAGTCTTTTCTATAGAAAAGATGACGATAGGAAGACTTTTCTATAGAAAAGATGACGATAGGAAGACTTTTCTATAGAAAAGATGACGATAGGAAGACTTTTCTATAGAAAAGATGACGATAGGAAGACTTTTCTATAGAAAAGATGACGATATGAAGACTTTTCTATAGAAAAGATGACGATAGGAAGACTTTTCTATAGAAAAGATGACGATAGGAAGACTTTTCTATAGAAAAGATGACGATAGGAAGAATTTTTTATAAAAAAGATGACGATAGGAAGACTTTTCTATAGAAAAGATGACGATAGGAAGACTTTTATATAGAAAAGATGACGATAGGAAGACTTTTATATAGAAAAGATGACGATAGGAAGACTTTTATATAGAAAATTTTACATTAGGAAGACTTTTCTGTAGAAAGGTTAACGTTAGTAAGACTTTTAAAGAACTTGTGTGAACATTTCTGTGGAAAAGTTACATAAGGAAAAATTTTTTTTAGAAAATTTTACTAAAATGATTATAAAAACTTAAGCCTACTTTTGGGGCAAGATTTTATAGAATATATGTTAGCATGCTTTAAGGATGATTTGAGATTTATTTTTCTTTAAGACAAGTCTTTTCCTTTAACAGTTATAATAGCCTATCTTCCTTTATGCCTTTTTAGATAAATTTATTAATCTTTTTTAATATATTCGTTATACATATTTGATGTGCATATCCCAAAATCAATATTAATGCCTGTCAAACTCTAAATGGCCATAAGAATTATTTCCATGTCTTTGTGGGTCATATAGAGATGTTCAATATAAAATAAACATTTTAATGATTATAAAAAAAGGAAATTCAAAATAATGTAATAGCTACAAACTTGTGGCCTACTTTTGGGATGAAATTAAAGATTGTTACAAAAGGGTTCAAAGTTTTGGGTAGAGATGTGTTTAAAGGGCTCGTAAACATCTCAATTTTTAACAGTTATAAAAAGAGAGAAGACGGTTATTCTGACTTTAAATGATTAAAACTAAGACAAAGGTGTTAAAAAGCTTTTGGTAGTGAAATAAAAAAAAACGGCATAAGGGTTTTTGCATTATAACTTTCTAAAAGAGGATATACCTAAATAAATTTGCTTTTAAATTAACTTAGGAAACCTTGAAAAATATCGCTTTTAAATTCTAGAAGAAATCCTTTTAAAAACATGTTGAAGGTTTTATGAAGAATAATCTATTTTGAACTAGAAACTATATATCTCACACAACCCCTTTCATTTATTTTCAAACGATGACAGTTAGATAAACAGATAGATAATCGAAAACTTTCTGTTGAAAATCTAAAAATCAAATTAAAACTATAGACAAGCGTAAGTCTAAACCATCCAAACCAGTCCATCAATTAAAGCAAAAATAGAAAAAATTCTAAACAAAAATTTCAAAAACATCATTTGTAATGATAAGCCCTAGATGCCTCGTTACTATGAATTTGTATGCTTAGTTTCCTAACTAGCATCAGCCTTAAAATATGCTGTGCAATTACGCAACATACAATGGAGAGCAACAACTTACAATTACTAACAACAAAATGAATATAAGCATTTGGTGTAGACATTTTAGCTTATTTTAACTCATACCTTTTTTTTCATAGAATCTATGTATGTCGAAGTTCCCACCATTGGGCTTAAAAAGCTCTCCCATTTGTAATAATAAACCGCGAAACTGGAAAATAAAAAATAAAAAACATAAAATTAAACAATAAACAGCAACAGCTGCATTATTATTTTCATCATCGTCAAGATTTTTTACAATTGTGTTTATATGTTTTGAATTTATTATTTGTTTTTCATTCGAAATTTAGCTTTCCCCTGATGAATATTATTACGTTTTAGAAAAAGAATCTAGGCAATAACAATCGTTATGATGATTATTATCTATGGGGGAAAAAATAATACCAAACTGTTGCTTTAGGAGTCTAGAATAATGAAAGTTTAAAAACATAAGGAAAAAGAAAACAAAAGAAATTTCAGACTAAATAACCACAACAGATATAAGTCAAAAAGAATGGTCTATAGTCGAGACTTAAAAATGCCAGGAATATAAAATGATCTTTAGGCGAGACAATAGAATGATCTATAGTTGGGCCAATAAAATGATCTATAGTCAGGCCGTGGTATAGCAGGTTAGTCATCCGTCTAGCATACCTGAGGTCCCAAGTTCGATCCCAGGCCAGACCCTCTCGAACAAATAAAATTTCCAAAAAAGCGGTTCACCTCATAACTCAACTAGCCACTGGTTATTGAGTTTTAGGCTATGTAAAACTTCTCTAATTAATTTGAGGTTCGGAGACGGCTTAAAAACATAGGTCCCTTTCAATGAGTCTAAAAATAGAATCGGATGCAGCTAATTGTCGGTTCCAATTGGAATGTTGTCGGGGAATTACATATATTTATATATATGATCTACAGTCAATATTATAAAATAATCTAGAGCTAATATGATCTATAGTCGAGACAATAGAATGATCTATAGTCGAGACAATACAATGATCTATAGTCGAAGTTATAGAATTTAATATGGTCGAGACAATAGAATGATCTGCACTCGCGACTATAGAATGATCTATAGACGAGACAATAGAATGATCTACAGTCGGGACTGTAGACTGATCTATAGTCGAGACTATAGAATGGTCTATAGTCGGGACAAAAGAATCATCTACAGTCGAGACAGTAGAATGGTCTACAGTCGGGACAAAAACACGATCTACACTCGGGACTATATAATGATCTATAGTCGAGACTATAGAAATATCTAAAGTCGAGACTATAGAATGATCTACAGTCGAGACTATAGAATGATTTATTGTCGAGACTTTTGAATGAAATATAGTTGAGATTATAGAATGATCTATAAATGATTTACAGTCGGGGCAATAAAATGATTCACAGTCGGGACTTTAGAATGATCTACAGTCGAGACTGTAGAATGATCTACAGTCGAGACAATAAAATGATTCACAGTCGGGACTTTAGAATGATCTACAGTCGAGACTGTAGAATGATCTACAGTCGAGACAATAAATTGATCTATAGTCGAGACTATAGAATGATCTATAGTCAAGACTAGAGAATGATCTGTAGTCGAGACTATAGAATATTCTATAGTCGAGACTACAGATTGATCAATAGTCGGGACAAGTTTGCAATATATAATAAATAATGATCTATAGGGAACTATACAATAATCTATTGTCGAGACTATAGAATGATATATAGTCGAGACAATAGAATGATCTGTAGTTGAGACAATAAATTGATCTTTAGTCGAGACAATATAATGATCTACAGTCTGCGCTATAGAATGATCTATAAACGAAACTACTATATGATCTATAGTCGAGACTGTAGAATGATCTATAGTCGAGACTATAGAATGATCTATAGTCGAGAATATAGAATGATCTATAGGCGAAAATATAGAATCATCTATAGTCGAGACTATAGAATGATCTATATTCGAGACTAGAGAATGATATACAGTCGAGACAATAGATCATTCTCTAGTCTCGACTGGAGTATGATCTATAGTCGGAACAAGTTGGCAATATAGAATGATTTATAGTTGGAACTATGCAATAATTTATAGTCGAGACTATGGAATGATCTAAAGTCGAGACTATAAAATGATCTATGTTTAAGACATTAAAATGATCTATAGTCGGGACTACAGAGTGATCCATAGTCAAGACTATAGAATGATCAATATTCAAGACTATAGAATGATCTATAGTCGAGACTATAGAATGATCTATAGTCGAAACTATAGGATGATCTATAGTCGAGACTATTGAATGATCTATAGTCGTGACTAGAGAATGATCTATAGTCGAGACCATAGAATGATCTATAGTCGAGACTATAGAATGATCTATAGTTGAGACTATAGAATGATATATAGTCGAGACTATAGAATGATCTATAGTCGAGACTATAGAATGATCTATGTTTGAGACAATAAAATGATCTATAGTCGGGACTTCAGAATGATCCATAGTCGGGACTACAGAATGATCTTTAGTCGAGATTATAGAATGGTCTATAATCAATACCAAAGAATAATCTATAGTCGATACCATAGAATTATCCACAGTTACCGCTATAGAGTAATCTTCAACCAAGACTATAATTCTTTAATACTAAAGTCTATATTATTGTTCGTCTATAGCTTGCTTTACTTATAGTCTCGACTGCATATCGATAGTAATAAATAACCAGCCTATACTTTTGCCCTTGTAATTGTTTGCCCTTTCATATTTAAAATATTCCCTATTTACCTTGTAAAAAAAAAATTCTATCGTTAACTGTCAGTTTGTTACAAAATCTGTCGTGTCTGAGGTCATGTAAAACATAACATTTTAATAGCAATTCCATTTGCATTATAAAGCTTTTTACTTATATTTACTGGAATTTAGCCATTAAGGTAGTAGACAAGTTCGAAGAGTTTTTATGGCGAAAACCAAAAGAAACTATGAACAAATTAGCCACTATCTTTATTTCCTAGCTCCTACTTATTATAAAAGCTTTACTTTTAAGTTAAAACAAACTAACACAATGAGTAAACCGTCCGTCCCCTGAAGATTTGCAGAAATTTATAAACATCCTAAAAGTATGCTGACTGAAAAAAATATAGCTCCCCTTTACCGCTGAAATTCTTTCGCTTTTAAGAAAAATGCATTAGCCAGAGATGTCTCCGTTTATGTTTGTCTGTCTCACAAAGTTTTCGCTGCATCTTAAATGTTACTTCCGTTGTATATTTAATGCTTTTGTCTACGACTGTTGCTCATCATACATCCGGCATCATAAATTTATTTTATTGCTGTCATTTCTAGGGGTTAAAAAAGTAAAAATAGTTTTAGTGCTGTTTTTTGATCAGACTCCTGAAGGGTCTTTTATTTAAGCATTTTCACTGGAATTTCTCCAGCAACAGTTGAGTGTGTTTATACTTATTTCGGTGACATTTAAAGTCAAGTCACAGAGCGAACGCCTCAGGCTAGGCAACATGACAAAACAAGCACTCAGTTAATTGAAATTGATTTATGAGTGTAAACAAGAAATAATATAATAATAGAATATTCAATTTCCCGCAAGTGTCCTTAAATTTAAGAGTCAGCTTGATAAAAAATGAAATATGGAAGGAAAGCTAAGAGAAAAATAATTATGTTGATAGCAACAGTAGATCAAAATATGTATCATTCTGAAGTCTTGATTATATATCACTTTACAGTATATAACTAATATCGAGTATAGATCATTTTATAGTCTTCACTAAAGATCGGTTTCAAAATTCGACTACAGATCATCCTATAGCCATTCTAAAGATCATTCTATTGTCTGAACTATTAATCATTCTATAGTATCGACTAAAGATTATTCCATATCCTCGACTTTAGATCATTCTATAGTCTGGACTATTGCTCATTCTATAGCCTCCACTATAGATAACTCTATAGTTCCGACTGTAGATCATTCGATAACCTCAACTATAGAATATTCCATAGTTTCGCCTATTGATCATTCTCAATTATAGATATTTCCATAGCCTCCACTATATATCATTCCGTAGTCTTGACTATAGACAATTCTATAGTCTCAACTATATATATATCATTCTATAGCCTCGACTAATGATCATTCTATAGTCTCGACTATAAATCATTCTATAGCCCCGAGTATAGATCATTCTGTAGTCTCGACTTTTGTCATTTTATAATAGCGACTTTAGATCATTCCATAGTGTCGGCTATAGATCATTTTATAACTACGTTTACAGATCATTATATTGTCTCGACAGTAGATCATTCTATAGCCTCGACTATAGGTCATTCTATAGTATCGACTTAAGATAATTCTGTAGTCTCGACTATAGGACATTCTATTGCCTCGACTATAAGTCTTTCTGAAGTCTCGAATATAGATCATTCTCTTGTCTCGACTATATATCATTCTAAAGTCTCGACTATATATCATTCTTTAGTCTCAACTATAGTATCGACTTTAGATCATTGCATAGTCTCAGCTATAGATCATTTTATAGTCTCGACTATAGGTCATTCTATAGTCTCGACTATAATTCGCCAGTCGCCAGTGTGGATCATTCTATGGTCTCGACTATAGATCATTATATAGCCTCGACTATAGATCATTCTATAGTCTCGACTATAAATCATTTTATAGCCTCTTAGGTAGATCATTCTATAGTCTCGACTCTTTATCGTTCTATATTCTGTAGATCATCCTATAGTCTCGACTATAGATCATTCTATAGCCTCGACTATAGATCATTTTATATCCTCGACTATTGATCATTCTATAGTCTCGACTATAGATCATTCTATGGCCTTGACTATAGATCATTCTGTAGTCTCAAATATAGATCATTCGATAGCCTCGACTGTAGACCATTTTACAGTCTCGACTATAAATCATTTCATAGTCTCGATTATAGATCATTCTATATTCTCGACTATAGATCATTCTATAGCCTCGACTATAGATTAATTTATAATCTCGACTATAGATTGTTCAATTGCCTCGACTATAGTCACTTTAATGTAGTTATAACAAAGTCTAGGTATCAGTTGAGATTACATTACAGACATGAACCAGATTGCATCATAGCTTAGCCATAAACCATTATATAAGAGCTGATTATAATATGTATCTTTACTTTCTTCATCTTATCTCAATTTGACAATTTCTGTCTCAGAACATTTAAGTTATTTAAGCTAAAGCCCAAAAATAAATATTAATTTTATTCCATTGCGAATAAAATCATTTAATCAGAAACTCAATTGCAATGAAACGCTTTGATTTCCTTAAATAACTAACCACATCATTGCCTTTGAGGACATGACAACAGCCTTCGCTTCTAGACAGCTGCGTCACTTCTTATTAATGCAAACATTTTAATATTTAATCAATTTTTCCAAAATTAAACAATTTTTCTTTATCGGCTTTCATCGATATCAATATACAAATACATTTCATTTTCACTCTAGGATCACAGACGACTGATTGACAACCACCCACGTTGGAAACAAGAAAATTTAAGAAGAAAATTTCAATGCAGGTCACGTTTTATTTTTCACGAGTTTTCGTGTTTTCGTCACCAACCAACCCATTATTGGCTTCAGAGCACTCCGATAAAAACAATAAAATGGATGGAAGAGAAATTAAGGTAAAATGACGTTTGGACGAAAAACATTTTAAGAATTAATAGGAAAAAGGACATAAAGGATAAAATCAAAAAGTTAAAAAAAACTGAAATTGTTCATCAAAAATATCGATTTTATTTAAAAAATTTAAATTTATGGTTAAGTAAAATTTAAAACAAAATTTGAATTTCCTTTTAATTTACATATAATTTTTTCCACCTTTGAACTTTTTCCCCTAAGTCAAGAAGAAAATCTTTTAATTAACAAGATTTTTATTTTAACATTTTCTTTCTTATTATCAAAAAGTCATGATTTTTCCTTTTGATACTAAGATTTTGCCAAAGAAAAAATTTAGGCACGTTTCATTTTTGGTTAAAAGAAAATATTAAGTGTTGAAAAATTAGGGAAAGAATGTGAGAAAATTATTAAAATAAATTTGATGACAATGACATCACCCATTCCATAAGGATAAATAATAAAACCTGTCCCTAGACTTTGTGGGTTTCTTTTTTCTGTGTAGCTCTCCATGAGATAAATGATTATTTGAACTGAAGGAAATGGGCCTCAATGACACGTTTCTTTATGAATTTAGTTAACCTAAGCTGACATCATGATGTCAACGTTTTTGGGGACTGACAATGTTAATTTTGTTTAAAAAATAAAAAAACAAAAGATTTTTGGGGTTTTGTCATTAGTCCTTTTTATGATAAAGTATATTTTTAGTTTTTGTTTCCTTATTTTTTTTGTTGAGAAAATTGGGTTAATTTCTTTGGAATGCTAATTTGCGGTAAATATGGGACACAAAATGTATTGATTTTTCTTAAAGGTCATGAGAAAGGATCTAAAAATATGTTTAAGTAACACCCAAATTATTTAAATAAATTTTAGGTTTTTTGTTTTAAATAATTTTGCATATTTTTAGGATTTTTTGTAACTGGATTTAAAATTTTTTACATACAATTTAATATCTTTTGAACAATCTTTTAATCTCTTTTTAGCACTGAAATATTAACTTTGAAGTTCTTCTTATCCCAGAAATTCACCCGCATTTCACGGTTCATCATGCTCCCGTGAAATTTTTGTTTAAAGCTGGAGATCATTTTAATACCGCTTGAGCTATGGATGTTTTTGATTTCAAATATTAAATCCCATAGGTCCTTTTAAGGGCCAAAAACTTATTTTAATAGAGATAATATTTTTTAAACTAAAATATATCTTTAAAAAAATTTTGTGTAGAAAACAATTTTTCTATAGAAAATTGTTTACCGAAGAAATGTAACCAAAAATATTTTTAAGAAAATTTTATATTCAAAAATTTAGAAACAAGTTTTAAAGAAAATTGTTTATAGAAAAATTTTTTTAACGAAAATTTTTCTATAGAAAAATTTTTTTAACGAAAATTTTTCTATAGAAAAATTTTTTTAACGAAAATTTTTCTATAGAAAAATTTTTTTAACGAAAATTTTTCTATAGAAAAATTTTTTTAACGAAAATTTTTCTATAGAAAAATTTTTTTAACGAAAATTTTTCTATAGAAAAATTTTTTTAACGAAAATTTTTCTATAGAAAAATTTTTTTAACGAAAATTTTTCTATAGAAAAATTTTTTTAACGAAAATTTTTCTATAAAAAAATTTTTTTAACGAAATGTTTTCTATAGAAAATTTTTTTTAACGAAAATTTTTCTATAGAAAAATTTTTTTAACGAAAATTTTTCTATAGAAAAATTTTTTTAACGAAAATTTTTCTATAGAAAAATTTTTTTAACGAAAATTTTTCTATAGAAAAATTTTTTTAACGAAAATTTTTCTATAGAAAAATTTTTTTAACGAAAATTTTTCTATAGAAAAATTTTTTTAACGAAAATTTTTCTATAGAAAAATTTTTTTAACGAAAATTTTTCTATAGAAAAATTTTTTTAACGAAAATTTTTCTATAGAAAAATTTTTTTAACGAAAATTTTTCTATAGAAAAATTTTTTTAACGAAAATTTTTCTATAGAAAAATTTTTTTAACGAAAATTTTTCTATAGAAAAATTTTTTTAACGAAAATTTTTCTATAGAAAAATTTTTTTAACGAAAATTTTTCTATAGAAAAAATTTTTTAACGAAAATTTTTCTATAGAAAAAATTTTTTAACGAAAATTTTTCTATAGAAAACTTTTTTTAACGAAAATTTTTCTATAGAAAACTTTTTTTAACGAAAATTTTTCTATAGAAAAATTTTTTTAACGAAAATTTTTCTATATAAACATTTTTTTAACGAAAATTTTCCTATAGAAAAATTTTTTTTAACGAAAATTTTCCTATAGAAAAATTTTTTTAACGAAAAATTTTTTTAACGAAAATTTTTCTATAGAAAAATTTTTAAACGAAAATTTTTCTATAGAAAAATTTTTTATAACGAAAATTTTTCTATAGAAAAATTTTTTTAGCGAAAATTTTTCTATAGAAAAATTTTTTTAACGAAAACTTTTCTATAGAAAAATTTTTTAAGGAAATTTTTCTATAGAAAAATTTTTTTAACGAAAATTTTTCTATAGAAAAATTTTTTAACGAAAATTTTTCTATAGAAAAATTTTTTAACGAAAATTTTTCTATAGAAAAAATTTATTGACGAAAATTTTTCTATAGAAAAATTTTTTTTAAGAAAATTTTTCTATAGAAAAATTTTTTTAACGAAAATTTTTCTATAGAAAAATTTTTTTAACGAAAATTTTTCAAAAGAAAAATTTTTTTAACGAAAATTTTTCTATAGAAAAATTTTTTTAACGAAAATTTTAGAAACAATTTTTTAACGAAAATTTTTCTATAGAAAAATTTTTTTAACGAAAAAATTTTTTTAACGAACATTTTTCTATAGAAAAAATTTTTTTAACGAAAATTTTTCTATAGAAAAATTTTTTTAACGAAAATTCTTCTATAGAAAAATTGTTTTAACGAAAATTCTTCTATAGAAAAATTTTTTTAACGAAAATTTTTCTATAGAAAAATTTTTTTAACGAAGATTTTTGTATAGAAAAAATTTTTTTGACGAAAAATTTTCTATAGAAAAGGAGTAGGAATTCATGGTTTCATTGTAAATAAGAATAAAATATTGACATACAAAAAAAATTTCGGCAAATGTTCCCAAGGAAATTATTTTGACTATTTCCTGTGGCTTTTTAGAAAAACAAATTTAAAATTTAGCGCAAACTTAGTGAAATTTGCGCTTTAAATTTAAAGGTAACATTAGCACTTACATTTGCCCATGAGTTTTAATGGTATGGTAAATACTAAAGTCGTAATACCCCTTTAAAGTATCGTCACTCTATGATTTATGATTACAGGTGCATTTGTATCGCGTCACATTTACATAGCCAATTGTTGCTTTATCCTTCTCCATTACATGTAATTACTTATGTTCGGCAATATCTACAAACAATCATAGATTATATCGTTACACTGTATTCACACTCATTACAAAATGATTTTCATTTTATAAATTACCAGCAGGTGATAACAGTTCTACAGCTTCTGAAATGAAGGCAAAAAGTGGGCTTTAGAGGAAAAAGGGTTGTCATAGCAAAATGATAATGACTGAAAAGTAATTTTAATAAGGATACAGACATATGTTTACATACAGGTTTTATGGTTTATTTCATGAGTTTAATGATAATTTATTTAATTTGAAAATTAATTAAATAAAACTCAAGGATGTTTAAGTAAAAGTTAATTTATATTGTAATTTGTTTGATAAAAAAAGAAAAAAAAAATATTTTGACACAAATCGTTATGGAAGTTTCATTAAAAAACTTATTTAAACAATTGTTTACATGATAACGATAATGTATAGAATTAAAAAAAAATATATCATCAAGTTAAAGAATTGTAAAATTTACTTCAAATTATGAGTTTGGCTTAAAATTATGAAGTTTTTATAGAAAAATCATACTTTAGCAATTATTTACAATATGAAAACAATGTAAAGAATTGAAAAAATGCCTAAAAATCATGTCTTATACTTTAAATTATTAAATGTTATGGAAAATTTGTGTCATAACAACGTAAACAACTTGAAAATTCGTTAAAAAATAATGCTTAACTTTAAGTTATTAAGTTTTCATAAAAAATCATTCTTAAGCAATTGTTTACATCATGTTAAGAATGTAAAGAATTTTAAATATGACTTTAAACCATGACTTTTTCATAAAGTTATAAAATTTTCATAGAAAAAAACACACTTAAGCAATTATTTACATCATCTCAATAATAAAAAAATTGTAAAAACTAAAACAAAATCATGTCTTATGTATAAAATTATAAGATTTTCAATGAAAATCATATTTAAACAATTATTTACATCATGTCAACCATGTAAAAAATAGGAAGTATTTACTAAAAATCATGATTTCCACTAAAAACTATAAAGTTTTCTTATAAAAATCTGATTTAAGCAATTGTTTACATAATGTCAACAATGTAAAGAATTTAAAATATGACTCAAAACCATGACTTAGGCCTGAAGTTATAAAGTTTTCACAAGAAAAACATATTTTAGCAATTATATATATCATGTCAACAATGTAAAGTTTTGGATAATTACCATAAAGTCATGCCTTGTGTGTAAAATTATACAATTATTTAATGAAAAATCACATTTAAACAATTGTTTACATCATATTATATATTAACTTAAAATCATGATTCCATGGAAAATCAAGAAGTTTTCATTAAAAACATCTTATTTAATCAATTGTTTACATCATGTCAACAATGTCAAAATCATGACTTAGGCCTGAAGTTATAAAGTTTTCATAGAAAAAGCACATTAAACCAATTATTTACATCATGTTAACTATGTGAAATTTTGGAAAATTACCATAAAATATGACTTGTGTATAAAATTATAAAATTTTTAAAGAAAAATCAGATTTTAACAATTGTTTACATTATGTCAACAATGTAAAAATTGGAAATATTAACTAAAAATCAGTATTTCGACTAAAAATCATTAAGTTTTCATATAAAAATCTTATTTAAGCAATTGTTTACATCATGTCAACAATGTAAAGAACTTTAAATATGAATCAAAATCATGACATGGGCCTGAACTTATAAAGTTTTCGTGGAAAAAACATATTAAACCAATTATTTACATTATGTCAACTATGTAAAATTTGGGAAAATTACCATAAAATTATGACTTTTGTATAAAATTATGAAACTTTTAAAGAAAAGTCACATTTTACTAATTGTTTACATCATGTCAACAATGTTAAAATAAGAAATATTTACTAAAAATCGTGATTTCTACTGAAAATCATGAAGTTTTCATACAAAAATCTTATTTAAGCAATTGTTTACATCATGTCAACAATGTAAAGAATTTCAAATTTGACTCAAAATCATGATTTCGGCCTAAAGTTATAAAATTTTCATAGAAAAAACATATTTCAGCAATTATTAACATCATGTCAATAATGTAAAATTTTGGAAAACTATCATAAAATCATGTCTTGTGCGCAAAATTATAAAATTTTCAAAGAAAAATTGCATTTACATAATTGTTTACATCATGTCAACAATGTAAGAATCTGGAAATATTGACTAATAATCATGATTAAAATTGAAAATCATAAAGTTTTCTTACAAAAATCTTATTTAAGCAATTGTTTACATCATGTCAACAATGTAAAGAATTTAAAACTTGACTTAAAATCATGATTTCGGCCTAATCTAATAAAATTTTTATTTTCAAAATATATTTCAGCAATTATTTACATCATGTCAACAATGTGAATAATAAGAAATTGATAAAATGAAATCATGATTTTTATTTCGACTTAAAATTATAAAGTTTTCATAGAAAGATCATGTTTCGACAATTGTTTACATACAAAACTTTGATTTTAGTTTTTCTTTACATAATTTTGCTTATGTAAAAAATTTCGAAATTTAAATAAAATCATAATTTCATTTTAAAATTTGAAAGTTTTTGTACTTTTTTAGTTCTTAACATTTTTTGAAAACTAAAAAGACTCTATCTTCAACTCCCCGACAAATTGAGCATTTAACTCAAGTGTTTTAAGCTATTGTTAAGCTTAAACAAGAGCAACATTTTCTGCCAAAGTGTTTACCTAACATTTACTTGCTTCTAACTAAGTTTATTCCTTTTCACTTCTTTCAAAGTTTGATGCATTTCTAAGTGAATCTTACTAAAACAACAACAAGATAAGCAAAAAAAATTTGCATTTTATATTAATAGTTTACACGCTCAATGCTATGTAAACTGTAAAAAACCCCTTCCTTTTAAGCAATTGTTTAATGTGTTCCCTCCTAAAAGTATGCCTTAGTTTATTTTTTGTTAGTTTTCTGCTCAGTTTTAGTTAGTTTTTATAATTTTTTTGTTATTGTACTTGAAAACCACTAAAGTCTATATATAGAGTTTCTATGATCATGAGCCTGGAAGTAGTTTATCATAATAATTTGTGGTTTTAGTGGCTTGAGCTTCTAAGGCGGAAGTGGAGGTTTAGGTGTGTGTGTTTCTACATAGGAAAATATGTGATAATGTTAGTATAAATAAATCTATATTTCTATTTTGAACAGATTTCATCTTCTTTTGTAGCGATATCTACAGTCTCTTGAAAAAATGTAATTCCATCTGCTAAAAATATCTCATCATAAATCCTTGATTTTAATTTTTTAATTAATGCAAATGTCATTTTAATTACGAATTTTTACTCGTGTTTCAACTCCCACTCATATGAATCACAATTAAACTTTTTTCAATAAACATTTCTTACACACTTTGTTTACGCTTTACGAACAAATCCTTGTACACGAGTATCTCATTTATAAGTATGTAAAATACACTTGGCTTATGAAAGGATTAAAAATATAACTTCAATTACATAACAGAATGTGAGTAAGTATGATTTATTTTAAGACTAATTAATTAAGGCAATTACTTAGAAGGTAAAGTAGGAGTTACATAAGGCAAATATCATGTAAACAATTAAGAAAGTGATATTTTGTTATGAATATTCTAGAAGTTTATATTTAAATCAAATTTAAAAAAGTTTTAAAATTTTTTACATAGATTGAATACCATTTTTTCATTTATTTACGTTATAAACATTATAAAAATATTTAAAAAAAAATTTAGTTTTCTATCAAAATTTTGAAATTTTAAACTCAAAAAATTACTTTTGGTCAAATATTTCAATTGCTTACATTATTTTTACTAGGTAAATAATTGCTCGAATTATCTTTTTTATAAAAGCTTGATTATTTTTAGCTAATTCCTGATAATTTGCAATATTTTAATTATTTACACTGTTGACACTATGTAAACAATTGAGCAAATAATGTTTTTCTCTGAAAACTTTGAAAATTTCGCTTCAAATAATAAGTTTTATTCAAATTTTCAATTGTTTACATTATTGACATCATGTAAACGATTAATAAAATATGATTTTTTCAGGTAAACTTTATAATTTTTTACCAAAATCACAATTTTACACATTTTTGTAATTGTTTCCATTCTTGACACCATGTAAGCAATTGGTAAACATGTATTTTTCCATAAAAACTATGTAATTTCCGACTTAAATATTAATTTTTAGCTAAATATTCAATTGTTTACATTGTTGACACCATGTAAACAATTGGTAAAATGCTGTTTTTTAATGAAAACATTATAATATTTTAACTAAATCATGATTTTTAGTCTGCTTTACAATTATTTGTATTGTTGACACCATGTAAAAATAGCTTAAAGATTATTTTCCATAAAAACTTAGTGATTTTTGTTTTGAATAAAGATTTTTGCTTAAAATTTTCAATTGTTTACATTATTAACATCATGTAAGTAATTGTCAAAAAGCAATTTATCTATGAAAACTTCAAGATATTTTAACTAAATAATGATTTTAAGGCTATTTTTCAGTTATTTACATTGTTTATATAATGTAAAAACTGCTTTGATATGATTTTTACATTAAAACTTTTTCATACTATACTTAAGTCTTGCTTTAAGGAAAAGTTAAAAATTTTTTACATTATTTATACAATGTAAAATGCAGTTTTTTAATGCAAACTTTATAATTTTTAAACAATATTATGATTTTAAGGCTTTTTTACATTTATTTACATTGTTGACAGCATGTAAACAATTGCTAAAAGCTAATTTTAAAATTTAAACTATGTAATTATGGTCTAAAATTATGATCTTTGCGTAAATTATTAATTGTTTACATTATTGACATCATGTAAATAATTGCCGAAATGCGATTTATCTATAAAAACATCATAAAATTTTAAACAAATCATGACTTTCATGCCCGTTTTTAATTATTTATCTTGTTTACATTATGTAAACTATTAATTTAATACTAATTTTGTACAAAAACTTTTTTATTTTGAACTAAAGTCTGGCTTTTGTCCCAATTTCCCGATATTTTAAATGGTTCACTTCATGTAAATATTTGTTTTAATATGATTTTCGGGTGAAAACGTTCATGTAAATCAGTTCTCAGAATAATTTTCACATTTTTAACAAATAATTTTCTTTTCCACAGTATTTCCACTTTTAATAAGCCGCTTAAAATATAGAGTTATTAAAATGAAATAATTACGTTAAAGGCAGTAACAAAAATTTATTTAAAATATTCATTTTAAAGAATATAAAAATATTTTTTTTATCACAGAATTCAATCATTTCACAGGCTACGCATCAAATTTTAATTTGAATATATGAAAAATGATTTTAATATCTAAGGGAGCTTTTAGTTTATATAAAGCTTTTAATTATTGCTTCAGTAGCAGTTATATCAGTAAATATTACTACTACTACTACTACTACTACTACAGCTTTTACAATGTAAATATCATCAAGGACATACTTTCATATAAAAACCTGCAATAAGAGAATGCAGCAAAAAACCAGAGCCATTATTTCCATTATTTTCCATTAAAGTTCATTTGTGTAAGCAAATTTCGAATGAAAATAACTAGATTTTTTATTTAACATTCAATATCTAAGAAAACAAATTTCATTTCAAATTTTACTTTTGTTCTAACATTTTAATTTGTGGTCTAGGTCATAAAGGAATAGAGGAACTAAAAAGACGAATGATCGCAATTTAAGCCTAAAATATCGGCAACTAAGGCAAATATTTCTATTCAAAACTAAATTAAATTTAAATTCCTAAATTTATTTAAATTATAATTCAACTTTTATTTCTACCCCAAATTCAAGGCAATTCGATTTAAAACTGAATTTCCAAATCGAACAACAAAATATTGCCTTATAGGAAATAGGCAACACATACGCAAGAAAAGGTAGAGGAACTAAACGGGCTTTACTTTTTTATATAGAAAACCATGTAAAGTTTTTATCAATGAATTTTTTTAATTCCAAATTTATTTTAATATTAAATTAAACCTACACAAAATGTTAACAACTCCATACATTTTCGGAAAAAAATCTATAGAGGGTTATAAAATAAATAATTTAAAGCTAATCGACAGAGCCATTCAATATACTCCCCTTTTTTCTTCTTTATAAGCATCAAAATTGATGATTATAAGTCCTTAAACACAATAATAAAATATTACAAAAAAATTTAAATTTTTTGTTATAACGACAAAATAATTGAAGTTTTATGAACATCCGTTTCCTTTTCGTATTAAAAAATAATATTTCCTTAAGGCAAACACAAAGACAATAAAAAACAAAGACAAGCTATTTTAAAACACACACAATATAAAACACAAGGATAAATTTACATATAAAAATCCTTTCTAGTTCAGTTCTAGTTCAGTTCTAGTTCAGTTCTAGTTCAGTTCTAGTTCAGTTCTAGTTCAGTTCTAGTTCAGTTCTAGTTCAGTTCTAGTTTAGTTCTAGTTCAGTTTTAGTTTAGTTCTAGTTCAGTTCTAGTTCAGTTCTAGTTCTAGTTCAGTTCTAGTTCAGTTCTAGTTCAGTTCTAGTTCAGTTCTAGTTCAGTTCTAGTTCAGTTCTAGTTCAGTTCTAGTTCAGTTCTAGTTCAGTTTTAGTTCAGTTCTAGTTCAGTTCTAGTTCAGTTCTAGTTCAGTTCTAGTTCAGTTCTAGTTCAGTTCTAGTTCAGTTCTAGTTCAGTTCTAGTTCAGTTCTAGTTCAGTTCTAGTTCAGTTCTAGTTCAGTTCTAGTTCAGTTCTAGTTCAGTTCTAGTTCTAGTTCAGTTCTAGTTCAGTTCTAGTTCAGTTCTAGTTCAGTTCTAGTTCAGTTCTAGTTCAGTTCTAGTTCAGTTCTAGTTCAGTTCTAGTTCAGTTCTAGTTTAGTTCTAGTTCAGTTTTGGTTCAGTTCTAGTTCAGTTCTAGTTCAGTTCTAGTTCAGTTCTAGTTCAGTTCTAGTTCAGTTGTAGTTCAGTTCTAGTTCAGTTCTAGTTCAGTTCTAGTTCAGTTCTAGTTCAGTTCTAGTTCAGTTCTAGTTCAGTTCTAGTTCAGTTCTAGTTCAGTTCTAGTTCAGTTCTAGTTCAGTTCTAGTTCAGTTCTAGTTCAGTTCTAGTTCAGTTCTAGTTCAGTTCTAGTTCAGTTCTAGTTCAGTTCTAGTTCAGTTCTAGTTCAGTTCTAGTTCAGTTCTAGTTCAGTTCTAGTTCAGTTCTAGTTCAGTTCTAGTTCAGTTCTAGTTCAGTTCTAGTTCAGTTCTAGTTCAGTTCTAGTTCAGTTCTAGTTCAGTTCTAGTTCAGTTCTAGTTCAGTTCTAGTTCAGTTCTAGTTCAGTTCTAGTTCAGTTCTAGTTCAGTTCTAGTTCAGTTCTAGTTCAGTTCTAGTTCAGTTCTAGTTCAGTTCTAGTTCAGTTCTAGTTCAGTTCTAGTTCAGTTCTAGTTCAGTTCTAGTTCAGTTCTAGTTCAGTTCTAGTTCAGTTCTAGTTCAGTTCTAGTTCAGTTCTAGTTCAGTTCTAGTTCAGTTCTAGTTCAGTTCTAGTTCAGTTCTAGTTCAGTTCTAGTTCAGTTCTAGTTCAGTTCTAGTTCAGTTCTAGTTCAGTTCTAGTTCAGTTCTAGTTCAGTTCTAGTTCAGTTCTAGTTCAGTTCTAGTTCAGTTCTAGTTCAGTTCTAGTTCAGTTCTAGTTCAGTTCTAGTTCAGTTCTAGTTCAGTTCTAGTTCAGTTCTAGTTCAGTTCTAGTTCAGTTCTAGTTCAGTTCTAGTTCAGTTCTAGTTCAGTTCTAGTTCAGTTCTAGTTCAGTTCTAGTTCAGTTCTAGTTCAGTTCTAGTTCAGTTCAGTTCAGTTCTTCTTCCTGAAAAACAAACATTTTGTTTATCCAAATCAAAGCTCCACTTTTCTTGGCTTTATGTATTGTTCTACCTTTTTAGCTTTTTCATATCAGTATTATCCTGTGCAGCTGTTTACGCTCTGCTGACGATAAATACATTCACTGATAATTTAATTTCTTTTGCAAAGATGTATCATGAGTATAACATTTGCACATGCACAAAGTCAAGGGGCGTAACTTGTGTTGAAGAGTTTAGTTTATATTAAAAAAGACAAATAAAACTGTGGCGCATCCTTGCCAACTGTTGCTCCTGCTATTAAAAGTTATCCAGCCGTATCAAGGCAACTGTTTGTCTTATTTGACATTTCTTTTTTCGCTTTATGTTTTGGCAGAAAATTATTTATACTTGCAAGAATGTTGTACATCTTTCAGGCTAAGGTTTTGCTATAATATAGTAGTCTTCTTTCAGGAGCAGCACATATCTTTACCTATAATACAGTAGTTTTACTAAATTCTTTTAAAGAAGCAGGAAAACTGAAAACATTGTAAGAAAAATAAAATGAAAAAAAGAAACAGCGCAAAATTAATTTAAAGTAACACAAAAGTAAAGTTTAAATGAAGTAATAAAACATGACGTATAAACGACGGTTAATTATCTGAAATGTTTGTTTGTATTTTATTTTTTCATTCCAGGATGTCTAAAGACGACACAGTTTATGCTGCTCTAGACACTGAACAGGAGGACAGACACAACAAAAATGATGGGTGGTACGAATTGTGTTACAGAACTTTATTAAGTGAATGAGTTGAATAAAGTAGAACGAAAGTGAGATTAAAAGTTTTTTATTTCATTTCTTAGTTTTTCTTTTTCAGAAAAAAAATTGGAGCGCATAGAAAACAGAAGTACATACTAAGCCAAAACAACAAAATAGATCTAATGCATAAAAAACTGAACTAGAACTGAACTAGAACTGAACTAGAACTGAACTAGAACTGAACTAGAACTGAACTAGAACTGAACTAGAACTGAACTAGAACTGAACTAGAACTGAACTAGAACTGAACTAGAACTGAACTAGAACTGAACTAGAACTGAACTAGAACTGAACTAGAACTGAACTAGAACTGAACTAGAACTGAACTAGAACTGAACTAGAACTGAACTAGAACTGAACTAGAACTGAACTAGAACTGAACTAGAACTGAACTAGAACTGAACTAGAACTGAACTAGAACTGAACTAGAACTGAACTAGAACTGAACTAGAACTGAACTAGAACTGAACTAGAACTGAACTAGAACTGAACTAGAACTGAACTAGAACTGAACTAGAACTGAACTAGAACTGAACTAGAACTGAACTAGAACTGAACTAGAACTGAACTAGAACTGAACTAGAACTGAACTAGAACTGAACTAGAACTGAACTAGAACTGAACTAGAACTGAACTAGAACTGAACTAGAACTGAACTAGAACTGAACTAGAACTGAACTAGAACTGAACTAGAACTGAACTAGAACTGAACTAGAACTGAACTAGAACTGAACTAGAACTGAACTAGAACTGAACTAGAACTGAACTAGAACTGAACTAGAACTGAACTAGAACTGAACTAGAACTGAACTAGAACTGAACTAGAACTGAACTAGAACTGAACTAGAACTGAACTAGAACTGAACTAGAACTGAACTAGAACTGAACTAGAACTGAACTAGAACTGAAATAGAACTGAACTAGAACTGAACTAGAACTGAACTAGAACTGAACTAGAACTGAACTAGAACTGAACTAGAACTGAACTAGAACTGAACTAGAACTGAACTAGAACTGAACTAGAACTGAACTAGAACTGAACTAGAACTGAACTAGAACTGAACTAGAACTGAACTAGAACTGAACTAGAACTGAACTAGAACTGAACTAGAACTGAACTAGAACTGAACTAGAACTGAACTAGAACTGAACTAGAACTGAACTAGAACTGAACTAGAACTGAACTAGAACTGAACTAGAACTGAACTGAACTAGAAGTGAACTAGAACTAGAAGCCAAAAACTAATTTTGAAGTAAATTTAAATATGTATTCTTTAAATTTTTGTTCTTTTAATTCACTTTTATGAAACACGTATTGACAATTTGTTTATAAATAAAATAATTTCCGGTTTATACAGCAAACATTTTATCGCCAACAAATACAAAGCAATCAAGCCACATTGGCGCACATTGGGGCACACAATATAATAAACAATGTTCAAAAGAAAAACATCAAAAATGCTGAAGCTCTTGTCTTCTGGTGGAGGAGGGTATATGCAGCATATGGCTGCGAAAGCTTTGTATGTATGTGTGTTTTTCCATACATGGGAGTATATACATAAGTATTTCAATGTATTTCTACAGGTAACTTAAGAAAAAAAAAGTATGTCAAACCATAACTCATAAATGACTTTAAGAAAAGAGTGTGTGATTTCAGGGAACCAAATTAATGGAAACGAGGAAAGAACCCTTTTGGGAAGTGATTAAGAAAATACAAATTTCTTAAAAATCCTTTAAGTAGTTTCTTATCTGAAACGAAACAAAGATATTTATGAGTTTTCAAATTCGGTGACAAATCCTTTTTAAATATTTCCTCTTAAATTTTTTTTATAAGTTTTTTTCTCCAAAAGCGCCTTTTCATGCCATTTCCCTTATATGGAATGATATTTATTGTTGTTAGCATTTTAAAATTAATGACTTTTAGTGTAAAATGTTGTAAGATTTCATCAGAAAACCTGGTGGAAAAGTTATTAACAGAAACATTGTTGTTATTTTGTGGTTTGAAACAATTTTGATGAAGGCAACAAAAAGAAAATCAATCTTTTGTTAAACAAACAAAAAGATTTTTAGGAAAAGATAAAAACTTAAACATTTTTAATAACTTTTTCCAACTGCCAGAGGATGTAAAATAATATACTCGTATGAATATTAAATTAAATTGATTTTTGAGGTGATACGGAAAAAAGTAGTAAATATTAAAAAATGGAAATGAGGAAAATAATTAAGTGTAAAGTTAGCAAGAAATGGGTGGAAAGGGGGATGTGAAAAAACATTTCTGATTTGCTATATAGATTATACTTAAAATCCTTTAAAGGTTTCTTTGTTCCCTTTTTTTGTGTAGAGAACGTGATGTTTTCCAGAAAAACAATTTATCGGGTATTACCGATAAACAAGTAAAGATGACGATTATAAGGTTTATCGTTATTGCGATTCAAAGAAATTAGCGTTATACTTTTCCATTATTTTTATTCTTTAGAGTAATCTCTATGTATTTTTAGAGTTAACCTTATAGTTACTTATGTATGTGTATAACATTATCCTTGATCTTAATAAATCAGTACATTCCACGCATACATACATATATAGCACATCTTTCATCATCAAATTAAAAATAGACTCACTTTTCTAAAGAAAGTTCCGAACTTTATCAGCTCTCCATTGTAAACTCTTCCCAATTTAAACTTTTCTATAGAAAACTCTTCCCACCCTCAACTTTTCTAGAGAAAACTCTTCCCACTCTCAACTTTTCTAGAGAAAACTCTTCCCACCCTCAACTTTTCTATAGAAAATTCTTCAGACCCTCAAGTTTTCTATAGAAAACTCTTCCCACCCTCAACTTTTCTATAGAAAACTCTTCCCACCCTCAACTTTTCTATAGAAAACTCTTCCCACCCTCAACTTTTCAATAGAAAACTCTTGCCACCCTCAACTTTTCTATAGAAAACTCTTCCCACCCTCAACTTTCCTATACAAAACTATATCCACCCTCTACATTTCTATAGAAAACTCTTCCCACCCTCAACTTTTCAATAGAAAACTCTTAACACCCTCAACTTTTCTATAGAAAACTCTTCCCACGCTCAACTTTTCTATAGTAAACTCTTCCCACCCTCAACTTTTCTATAGAAAACTCTTCCTACCCTCAACTTTTGTATAGAAAACTCTTCCCACCCTCAACTTTTCTATAGAAAACTCTTCCTACCCTCAACTTTTGTATAGAAAACTCTTCCCACCCTCAACTTTTCTATAGAAAACTGTTTCTACCATTAACTTTAACTTTTTTTTTTTGTAATTATTTTTAGAAATTCCACTTAATTCAAAAATTGAAAATGAATTAAAAATTTCTTATATTAGACCACATTTTCCAAGGAGTTTATTAAGGTAAAAATCTCTGAACATATTTTTAAGATTGAAACAAAGATATATTGGTAGAACGTATGATTCTCTATATTCAGTTTTTTGGCATTTGTGGTCTTTGTTCTCAGCTCTTGAGTAAAATCATATTGACCTTCTGAACAAAACCTCAGATAAATGCAAATGGTACGAAAATACTTTTTGTTATAAGTTCTTTTTTCTTGTTTTTAAGTAAGAAAATTTTCAATTTGGTTTTCATATTTATCTCAGCTTTCATTTTTTTTTGGTTTTCTATGGCCAAATTTTAAGCTAACAATGAAATGAATGAGAATAAATGAAATAAAGACTGAAGAGGTGACTTAACGAATGAAAAAGGAAATTAAAATGTGGCAATTGAAAGAAACGAAACAAATAGAAAAACCCACATACATTCCAGTTATATATGAACAAATACATAGAAATCAAAAGGAAGCAAGATAATCTTGGACATACAAAAGTAGAATTTTTTTTCATTTTAAGAATGAACTAAGAGTGTTCTATATAGCAATTTTAGATATTTTTGATTGAAGAAATAAACAAAGTAGAAAAGTATTTTCTATAGAAATGTTAATGATGAAAAAAAAAAAAAAAAAAAAAAAAACGTTTCCATAGAAAAGTTGACGTCAAGTCTAAATTTTTTAGTGATCATTTTTTTGGTCAAATTTTCTTTATCTTTATTCAAAGATTTCAACACTTTAGATGATACAGAATTATTTTTAATATACATTTGTCAAAGCTCTGTGCACTAGTTTTCTTGACAGAATTTTATCAGTAAACAAAAGCAAACAAAAAAGATAACAAAAAAGTTAAGGAAATAGTTATTATTGACCATTTTACTAGAAAAAAAAACATAATATCTGTCTGCAAAAGAAGTAGTTCAATACAAAATACTTTTTCTTCCAAAGAAAATATTCTTAGTTAAATAAGTTCTGTTTTCAAAAGGAAAACGAAAATAAAACTTTAAATATAATTTTGTCTGGTTGGTGATTTTTCTAACAAAAAAACTTTTGCTATTTACAGGAAACACTTTAAGTAAAACAAATAAAAGTGAAAACAAATCGTAAATACAAATAGGAAAATAACTAAGAGGAAGAAAGGAAAATTTAATCTTTTTAAAAAGTTAAACATAACAAAATGATGGAAAACAATTGAGAAAGTTTAGAAAGAAAGGAAATCTAATAGATTATAATCAATCAAAGATCTTTAAACTAATTGGAGAGCTAATAAAATATTTAAAACGAAATTTAAAGTATACTTTCAGGCTGGATAAACTAAAATTTTTCCAAGAATATTATAAGGGGTTTAATTTATTAAAAAATATTTTAATAAATCAAATTAAAAGACTAAAAAAGAAAAAATATTAATTTGTAAAAAATTCAAATAAGGATAGTACTTTAACTTTTTCACTTTTTCTCTTTCTTCCTAAAATTATATTAAAGATTTCCTAAAAGCATCTCAAAAATCAAAAATTTTTCAATAGAACATTTTTTTATTAAAAATTTTTCTATAGAAAATTTTATATCAAAAATTTTTCTATAGAAAATTTTTTTATCAAAAATTTTTCTATAGAAAATTTTTTTATCAAAAATTTTTCTATAGAAATTTTTTATCAAAAACTTTTCTATATTTTTTTATCAAAAATTTTTATATAAAAAATGTTTTTATCAAAAATTTTTCTATAGAAAATCATTTTATTAAAAATTTTTTTTTATCAAAAATTATTCTATAGAAATTTTTTTATCAAAAAATTTTTCTATAAAAAATTTTTCTATGGGAAATTTTTTTAACCATTTTTCTATAGAAAATTTTTTTATGAAAATTTTTTCTATATAAAACTTTTTTTATCAAAAATTTTTCTATAGAAAATTTTTTTATCAACAATTTTTCAATAGAAAATTTTCTTATCAAAAAGTTTTCCATAAAAAATATTTAATCAATAATTTTTCAATAGAAAATTTTTTTATCAAAAATTATTCTATAGGAAATTTTTTTTATTAAAAATTATTTTATAGAATTAGAAAATTTTTTATCAAAAATTTTTCTATAGAAAATTTTTTATCAAAAATTTTTCTATTTTTTATCAAAAATTTTTCTATTTTTTATCAAAAATTTTTCTATAGAAAATTTTTTATCAATAATTTTTCTATAGCAAATTTTTTTATCAAAAATTTTTCTATAGAAAATTATTTTTATCCAAAATTTTTTTATATTTTTGTTTCAAAAATTTTTCTATAAAAAATGTTTTTATCAAACATTTTTCTATAGAAAATCTTTTTATTATTTTTTTTTATCAAAAATTTTTCTATAGAAATTTTTTTGTCAAAAAATTTTCTAAAGAAAATTTTTTATCAAAAACTTTTCTACAGAAAATCTTTTTATCAAAAATTTTTCTATAATTTTTTTTATGAAAAACTTTTCTATAGAAAATTTTTCTTACGAATTTTTTTTTACCAAAAATTTTTTTATAGAAATTTTTCATTTTTTTGCAAAAATTTTTCTATAGACATTTTTTTATCAAAAATTTTTCTAAAGAATTTTTTTATCAAAAATTTTTCTATAGAAAATTTTTTTATCAAAAATTTTTCTATTGAAAATTTTTCTATCAAAAATTTTTCTTTAGAAAATTTTTTTATCAAAAATTTTTCTATAGATAATTTTTTTATCAAAAATTTTTCTATAGAAAATTTTTTTATCAAAAATTTTTTATCAAAAATTTTTCTATAGATAATTTTTTTATCAAAAATTTTTCTATAGAAAATTTTTTTATCAAAAATTTTTCTATAGAAAATTTTTTTATCAAAAATTCTTTTTATCAAAAATTTTTCTATAGAAAAAAAATTTCTATAGAGAAATTTTTGATAAAAAAAATTTTCTATAGAAAAATTTTTGTTAAACAATTTTTGCATAGAAAAATTTTTTATAAAAATTTTTTTTATCAAGAATTTTTCCATAGAAAATTTTTTTATCAAAAATTTTTCTATGGAAAATCTTTTCTATTAAAAATTTTTCTATAGAATATTCGAATAAATAATTCCCAAATAATCAAAGAAAATTTTTTTATCAAAAATTTTTCTATAGAAAATTGTTTTCTCAACAATTTTTCTTTATTTTTTTATTATCAAACAATTTTCTTCAGAAAATTTTCTGATCAAACAATATTCTTTAAAAAATTTTTGTTAAAAAATTTTTCTATAGAAAAATTTTTGATAAAACATTTTCTATAGAAAATTTTCCTACGAAAATTTTTTTATAGAACATTTTTTTATCAAAAAATTTTTTTGATCAACAATTTTGCAAAGACTGGAGCCATTCAAGACCACCTGAGCTAAATCTAGTTTCGACTTAATTTAACTTCGACTATATTTGATTCCCCAAAATATGTGTCTGGAATTTAATTTTGTCATGACTTGATTCCGTCTCAACTATTAAGAGCCTTGGCCATGTTTAAATTTAACTAATTTTATTGTGAACTTGACTTCATCTCGACAAGGTTCTTCCTTAACTAAAACTTTTGTAAAATGTGTCTTGGCTAAAATATGTCTTAACTAAAATTAAATTTGACTAAATTTTGTCTCGACTATATTTTTTTTGATAAGAATGAGACTTCACTAAATCAAAACTAAATTTTGAGTTGACTAAAACTTATCTTGACTAAATTTTGTCTTGCCTAAAATGTATCTAGACTAAATTTTGCCTTGACTATATTGATCAATAAATTCTATCTCTATTAGGGTCTGTTATGTCAGAAGGTTGTCTTGACTAGAGTTGTGACATTTACAAAATTTATCTATTATCAAATTAATAATTTCTAAACAGTTCAAAAAAATTCTATAAATTTAATAATTTTTGTTACGCCTTTTAATATTTTTTTCTAAACACTTTAAGTCGGATACGCTTTTTCCCTATCCCTTTAAAAAAAATATAAATATATGTATGTACTTAACAAAAGTTTTGTAAAACTTTCTTTTTTGTTGACTCTTCATAAGCCAGCTAAAATAATTGAAAAGTTTGATTCATTGTATTTTTTACACAAAAAAGCAAACACACACAGACACAAACAGTTAGGAGAGATATAAGCCCAGACAGACATACAGTCAGCGAAATAATATAATAAATAAGGGTTGCTTTCATATAAATTTACAAACTTATCATTATTTCTCGTTCCACTTTGTCTTTCACAAAAGTCCTTGTTTAAAATGAGAATTTAAGCGGTTTTTTCTACTCTTGTTGTGTTGCCTTTGTGTTTTCATTGTAAGCGCAATTACATTGTAAAGTAAAGCATACTTAAAGGATTTTGAACCAAAATAAAAAAATCTAGCATAATTTAAGGGATATTTTTTGAATGTTATTATTGTTCACGTTTTTCTTATAGCAAATAGTCATTAAATTTTTTGCCAGATAATTTTTATTTGAATATAGTACAGGTAAGGTTCTGTAGTTTAAAAGGAGTGAGAAATTGGCATAATAAGCTAATGGATCAAATAGATTAAAGTATTTAAGTATATGTAAATACTATAGAATAGAAAGTGAAACCTTTTTCTAAGAAAACCTGTTTCAGAAAATTAAGTTTTCCCTTAGAATTGCATATATTTCGGCAAAATACATAAAATAAGTGGCCTATTTTTTTCTGTTATAAGTATATTATTTTGGTTAATTATGAATATATCTTTCCAATAAATGAATTATATCACGACATAGAAAAAAATTATATAATAATTGTCTTCACTATAATTTGGCTTGACTATAATCTTTTTGTACCACTTATCGAATTAAGTCTACTTTGTCTATAAGTATTATATGTGTATTATAATTTGACTCGGCTAGATTCTACCTCGATTACAGACTGTCTAGACTTTATTTTGCTAAAGTGTGTCTCGACTATTTTCTGTCTTAACTAAAATATGTCTCCACTAAAGTGTGCATTGACTATTTTTCGATTTCGCTAAAGTTAGTTTTGTTTATATTCATTCTCCGCTAAAATCAGTTTTGACTACTTTTTGCCTCTACTAAAGTCTGTCCTGACTACAATTTTATTTTACTACTATCAGTTTTAACCATAATCTATCTCGACTAAATCTGTATATATATTTAAGTTAAATTTGAATACATTAAATCTCGACTAGTCTTTGCTTTAACTAAATTCTGTGTCAATTAAAATTTCTCTTGACAAAGTTCTTGACTGGAGTTGTCCTTGCTAAATTTGTCTTGGCTAAATTGTGTCTAGAATAAATTATATAATGGCTTAGGATTCCGCGCTAAGTGAGTCTTAAATATATAATTGTTCTTTTAATTTAAGATTGTATTGACAATATTTCGTCTTGACTAAAAATTGTGTGCAATAGGCGATTGTTCTTATTGTGGCATCCTTTCGTGTTTCATATTTCGAAATATAGTTCATTTTTCAAACTTAAATAGAAAACTTTCGTTTAAGAACAACCTTGTTAATATCAACAATTTGACTTTGCCTTAATAAAGGATTCATTATTTTACACATTGTACTCTCTCTGTACTTACATGTTTTTCATATTATCAGCTTATTTTTTGCCACAAACTGATGTTTGCAACTACTCAAACATATTAGAATGTAGACTGTCTATGTACTCCCACTGTTATATGATACCTAAGGAGCTGACAAGAGTTCAGTGTAACTTGACAAAGCAACAAACAAAATTTACAGAGTTCACGAGTCCTTCAAGCGGCAAGGAGTTGCTAGCAGTGGCTCAAGTGTCTTTGGAAAACAGGAAAAAAACTTTACGTATATAGCATAAGTGTAAACTAATACATAAACTGGTACCAAAGCTAAGGCAAATGCTTGGAGTATTAATAATACAAATATTTATACTAACACCAATACCAATTTTATAAAATTTCTTATTACATTAATTTGTTATCTCATTTATGCCTCCTTAAATTAGGCAATACAATTTGGAATATAAAGTTTTCCTTTACCTTCATGGTTTCAGTGAAAAAACTAAAAAGAATTGTTCATGTCTCTACTAAGTTAATGTCTTGACCATATTTTGTCCTCACTGTTGCTATCTTTAATATATACAATATCGCCTAAGCTTTGTCTGAACTCTATTCTGTCTCAATTCGTACGACTCTTGACTATATTTTGTCTTGACTATTTTATGGATCGACAATAAGTGTGTCTTAACTAAATTCTGTGTCAAATAAGTTGATCTTGTCTCGTCTAAAGTGTGTCTTAACTGTAGTTTATCTCTACTACAATTTGTCTCTGCTATGTTTTGTATCGACAAAAGCTTTATCTGGACTTAAGTTTATCTTGACCCTATTCTATCTTGAATAAAGCTGTACTCACCTAAAGTTTGTCTCGACTATGTTATGCTATATTTGCTTCCGACTATATTTCTTTTCTTTCTTTTTATATTTTCTTTCTCAACTCAAGTTTGTCTCGACTATATTTTATATCGACTAAATTCTGTCTCGACTAAAATGTGTCTCAACTATATTTTACCTTAACTATATTCTGTCTTGACTAAAGTATGTCTCGACTTCTTTTTGTATAGACCAAAGGTAATCTCTACTATAATCTCTCTCGATTAAAGTTTGGTTTAACTAGAGTGTGTCTCGACTATATTCTGTTTTATTTGCTTTCGACTATATTTATTTTCTTTATTTCTTTTTCTATTTTCTTTCACAACTAAAGTTTATATCGACTATATTTTATATCGACTAAATTCTGTCTTGACTAAAGTGTGTCTCAACGATATTTTGCCTCGACTTTATTCTGCCTCGACTAAGGTATGTCTCGACTATATTTTGTATCGAATGAAGTTTATCTCTACTATATTCTATCTCGACAAAGTTTAGCTGAACTAGAGTATATCTCGACTATATTCTGTTATATTTGCTTTCGACTATATTTTTTTTCTTTTTCTATTTTTTTTTTCAACTAAAGTTTGTCTCGACTATATTTTATATCGACTATATTCTGTCTCGACTAAAGTGTGTCTCAACTATTTTTTACCTTAACTATATTCTGTCTCGACTAAAGTGTGTCTCAACTATTTTTTCCCTTAACTATATTCTGTCTTGACTAAAGTATGTCTCGACTTTTTTTTTGTATAGACTAAAGTTTATCTCTACTATAATCTCTCTCGATTAAAGTTTGGTTTAACTAGAGTGTGTCTCGACTATATTCTGTTATATTTACTTTCGACTATATATTTTTTTTTATTTTCTTTCTTAACTAAAGTTTGTATCGACTATATTCCTTCTTGACTAGAGTTTGTCTAGACTATATTTTATATCGACTATATTCTTTCTCGACCAGAGTTTGTCACGACTTAGGTTTATCTCGACTAAAGTTTATATCGACTATATTCTGCCTCGATTAAAATTTGTGGAATTAATGTTTATCTCGACTACATTCTGTATCGACAAAAGGAATATTGTCTAGAGATCGCCCTGACTTTATTCGGTCTCAATTAGTGTTCGTCTTGACTATATTATGTCTCGACCATGTTCTGTGCCGAATCTTGACTATATTCTGTCCCGAGTAGGATAAATCTCGACAAAACTGTATAAACTAATGTCTGTTTTGGCTATACTATGCCTAATTAAGGAATTGTCAGACCATATTTATTTTTTAAGTTTTGCTCGAGTTCAATCTGTCTTAACTGGAGATTGCACTTTTTAACGACTTTCGAGTTTGTTTTGATTATATTATGTGTTAATTAAAGTCTTGTCTATATTCTATCCTAACTTAAGTTTTTCTTAACTATATTATAGCTTGATTGGTGTCTGTCTTGACTACATTCTCTTCGAACTACTATTTGGCTCAACTACATTTTGTCTCGACTAAACTTTGCCTTGACTATTCTATGTCGACTAAGGTGTCTCGACTATATGCTGCCTTTATTACAGTCTTTCTTGATTAAAATTTATTTCAATTAATCGAATACTGTGTCTCCGTTAGAGTTGTTTTTGACATTATTTTGGATATTATATCTCGATTGGACTATTTCGTGACTTTGTCCATTCTTCACTAGAATTTGTCTCGACTAAAAACTGCTTTGAGAAATAATGTCTTGACTAAAGTCTCCATTAAATTTTTTTTTGTCTCGACTGAAGTTTCTTTTTTCTAACTAAATTCTGTCTTAATTATATTGTATCTTGATAGCAGTCTACTTTGCCTATCTCGACTCCACTCTATCTTGACTAAAGTTTGACCTGACTGTATTGTGACTTGACTATATTTTGGCTCGACTAAAGTCTCTCTTGAGATTTCTTAAGTCGACTTAATTCCCTGGTGAGAATTTTTGTTTCTACTAAAGACTCTCTTGATGATTATGTGTCTCTACTAGTTTTTATAATAATGCTACCACGAATGCCACAAATTTCTAATGATTAATCTTTTTTATAACCCCAAAAAGCAGGCAATACAAATAAGAATATTAAATATTTTCGTTTCCTGGTAGCTATAAGATGAAATAGAAGAAAAGCAAGGATTCTTAACAAAATTTCATTATTTAATTGGAAACTAAGACTAAATACTCAGTTATGATTATTTCTATGGAATTCCTTAAAAATAATTTAATTAATGACATTAAAATTAATGGCTGTTGATTCTAAACGCCACTCAAAGAAACTTTGATTTACCCTGTCACTGCCGTGGCAACACACAAACAAAAACACATACTTAACAAGATGAACATAAAGAAATGACCCAGCAGTCTCGAATTGAAGGAACGTCTACAATGCCAGAGAACGTGCTAGTGATTTTAAGGATTTGAAGGGTTATACCGAGAGACCCGGCCGGACTTTGAAACCTACATGAGTTGTTTTTAAGCCATATCAAAAGGGAATCCTTTAATTTGAAACTGTTGGGAATTCTAAGTTTGTATGTGGGAATGAGTTGATGGATGTTATGATAATAACTAGACATTTTCTGTTAGTTTTAATATTGTTTTCTATATTTATTTGACAGACAATGAGTCTGTGAATAGAAATTGTGAAAATAATCATCAAAATTTGCTTTGTATGACTGAGTATTTGATGGAATGAAATAGTTTAAAGAATGGCAAAATTTAAGGTATTTATGCGAAATACAATAAAATAATATATTTCATTTGTAGGTTACAGAAATACAGATTTATTAACAGAATTAAATTAATTAAATCTAATTGAAACAGAAGCATTTATCTCATGATACATATAAAAAAGATAAATTTAAATCTGAAGCCTAAAAGTAGGCCATATAAATTAAATAAACATTTTCTTAGTGCGCTGCCAGCAAACAAGATCCAAAAGGATATTAATTTAAAAAAGACCTTATTTTAGAGATTTATTTATGTTCTCTTCATTATTTTTAATAATATTTATTTGAATTCATTTAAATTAAAATAGCCCTAAAAATTGTTTGCATTTTATTACAATTTACCTTCAAAAATTAATCATCCGCAAACATAATACAATTTTTTGGTTGTTTTTTTTTTTTGTTTTTTGAAATATCCTGCACAATATTTACCTAAGTACTAGTTATTTGCATAATTTACCATCATCATCATTATCTTCATACAAATTGTAATTGGCTACAGAGAAGGTATTTGCATTAGGCAAATATCCCAACAGAAATACTTACGCAAATTAAATGAAATTCAAATATTTACTAAATAAATGTAATTTAATGTAATAGAGACAGACAGACAGGCTTCAGTATTTTGATTTAAAAAAATTCAAAACAGATTTTCTTAAGTTTTAAATCATAAGCATCATTTTAGAGGTTAGGAAACCGTATAATCCTAAATGTATACTACACATTTTGTAATTAATAAAAAAGCCTTTAAGTATGCCTTAATTTTATTAAACCATAAAAAGAGCATGATAAATATGCTTACGCATAATATTTTTCAATCCATCATCATTATTTAACAATAATTGCTAAAAGTATTTTTATTTTCTTACTTAAAATCTTAAATTGAATTTTTTGATTTATCTTTAGGAAGGTAAAAAAAAAATCATGTATGTTTCTTAACAACCCTCTTTTTTGGGCGTCCAGAAAACCCGCTACAAGTGCACACAAAATGAGTCATCAACAAAATCAAATTCGGCTTTTGATATTTTTTTTTGGAAAAAAGCCTTTGCCAGGAAACCTAAAAGAATATACTTTTCCTATTTGATTTAAAACTTAACAACCTCTTTAAAAACATCAGGTCCTTCTAACGAAAGTTTTTCTATAGAAAAGTGAGCCCAATGCCAACTTTTCTTTAGAAAAGTTCTCATAAAGTCAACTTTTGTAAAAAAATTCTTCCTATCTTCAAATTTTCTATAGAAAAGTCTTTCCATAGTCAACTTTTCGAAAAGTCTTCCTATCTTCAACTTTTTTATAGAAAAGTCTCCCTATCGTCAACTTTTCTATAGAAAAGTCTCCCTATCGTCAACTTTTCTTTAGAAAAGTCTCCCAATAGTCAACTCTAATAAAGAAAAATCTTCCTATCGTCAACTTTTCTATAGAAATGTCTCCCTATCGTCAACTTTTTTATAGAAAAGTCTCCCTATTGTCAACTTTCTTATAAAGAAGTCTCCCTATCGTCAACTTTTCTATATAGAAGTCTCCCTATCGTCAACTTTTCTATAGAAAAGTCTCCCTGTCGTCAACTTTTCTATAGAAACGTCTCCCTGTCGTCAACTTTTCTATAGAAAAGTCTCCCTGTCGTCAACTTTTCTATAGAAAAGTCTCCCTGTCGTCAACTTTTCTATAGAAAAGTCTCCCTGTCGTCAACTTTTCTATAGAAAAGTCTCCCTGTCGTCAACTTTTCTATAGAAAAGTCTCCCTGTCGTCAACTTTTCTATAGAAAAGTCTCCCTGTCGTCAACTTTTCTATAGAAAAGTCTTCCTATCGTCATCTTTTCTGTAGAAAAGTCTTTCTATCGTCATCTTTTCTATAGAAAAGTCTTCCTATCGTCATCTTTTCTATAGAAAAGTCTTCCTATCGTCATCTTTTCTATAGAAAAGTCTCCCTGTCGTCAACTTTTCTATAGAAAAGCCTCCGTGTCGTCAACTTTTCTATAGAAAAGTCTCCCTATCGTCAACTTTTCTATAGAAAAGTTTTCATACTGATAGCTTTTCACTTTCAAGCCTCTCACTGTACTAAGTTTTTACAGAAGCTCCTTACTCATTGAAATAATTATCAAAAAATTCCTTTCTTAATTACAAAGAAGCAATTTTTTACTTTATTTATCATTTTTCTTTTATCCCTTTTCTTTTTTTCAAAGAAGCCTATAGATAAAAAAAATTGCGTAATTTTAATAAGATATACAACATAGAGGGCTTCATTTCAGACAAAAAGTCAGATTATTTCAGGAGTCTCGTTTTTTTAAGATAATACAAACAAGCATTTTATGCTATGAAAGCAAGGATACTCTAGACGTCACGCAGCCTGATTTTATTTTAGTCTTTTTCTGTTGTTGCTATTACAAATTTGGTTTAATGGCTTTGTCTCTATGGCCTCGATAAAGGGTCCTTTGTAAGAGATTGTGAGTGTGTGTGTGGTTGTGTGCAATTATTTGTCTGGTGTAAAAGTTGTCAATATAAGAAAGAACAATTGCTAACAAAAAATTGTATTGCAAACAAGTAAGACCGAAATACCCGGCAATGACGAATCACTAATACCCTTTTGTCAGTCTATGAGAATATTAAGAGGGGTTTATATTAACAAATATTGTAAATTTGGTAATTCCATAGAAAAGTTGAAGACAGGAGGACTTTACTATAGAAAAGTTGACGATAGGAAGACTTTTCTATGGAAAAGTTGACGATAGGAAGACTTTTCTATAGAAAAGTTGACGATAGGAAGACTTTTCTATACAAAAGTTGACGATAGGAAGACTTTTCTATAGAAAAGTTGACGATAGGAAGACTTTTCTATAGAAAAACTGACGATAGGAAGACTTTTCTATAGAAAAGTTGACGATAGGAAGACCTTTCTATAGAAAAGTTGACGATAGGAAGACTTTTCTATAGAAAAGTTGACGATAGGAAGACTTTTCTATAGAAAAGTTGACGATAGGAAGACTTTTCTATAGAAAAGTTGACGATAGGAAGACTTTTCTATAGAAAAGTTGACGATAGGAAGACTTTTCTATAGAAAAGTTGACGATAGGAAGACTTTTCTATAGAAAAGTTGACGATAGGAAGACTTTTCTATAGAAAAGTTGACGATAGGAAGACTTTTCTATAGAAAAGTTGACGAAAGGTAGACCATAGGAAGACTTTTTAATAGAAAAGTTGACGATAGGAAGACTCTACTATAGAAAAGTTGACGATATGAAGAACTTTTGGAATTTTTTTACATACATTGTGATGAACTTGAATGTATATACCATTGTCTGTTTTGCTGTAGGGTTCAAAAACATATTTTTGCAACAAGTAGCACATTAATTTTTTTGTGTGGTTTATTTTAATTTTCATGTAAATAAAGAGAGAGAAAAGTATGTGAGAGAATGTAAAGGAGACTCTTAATGTTATATCTTTCTAACAGTTTTCTAGGCCATTCGGCAAAGCAACATGTGATTCTCCATTCAAGGTTAATATAATTTGCATTAGCAGTTGGTCTGCCTGCTTTAACGCTGAGTCCAACAGGTAGAAAAACTTGAGCTTTTTTGATTTACTTTACTCCGTTAGAAGCAACAGTTAAAGCTTTTTAGCGAGAAAGAGAGAGGTTTTTGGAAAATGAGCATGTGTAGGAATAATTTTACATTTATAGAGCGAGAGAAAGCTTTCAACACAGCATCCTTTTACCTTGATGCTGTTTGAGGGAGAAAAATCTATAAAAGCAGGTGCAACACGTGAATTTAACACAGTTACTGTTGGTTGGTTGGCCCGTTAAGGTTAAAGCGTATTTTTCCTAAAGGCTCCTGGGGAAAAGGGAACGGTTTTACTCCAAAACACCCTTTTCTTGTATAAAAGGGGACCTTGTTCGTTTGTCAACTAAAGGAAAGGGAAATAAATTTATTAAAAAGAGAGTGAGCGAGAGAATACAAATGAGTTTGTTTGAGGATTTAAGAGTGTGTGTTATTGAGGACAAAACAAAGTGATGGCAAATTTTTAACATCCGGTTTCTAACATACTCATTTAGACTGTTGCTTTATCAGGAGGTGTTTAGCGGCTTACAAATTACATACAAATAAAATAAAACAACACAAAAATCCTTAGAGTCCTTTTCTAAACAAAATGGCATAAAATATATATTATCTTGAATATAAAGCAACAACTGGAACTTCAAAGAAAAGCAACAAGTTGTTGAGAAAAAATTGCTTAAAACGAATGGAAAATTTCGAAAACATAAAAATGGATAAAATTTTAAATTAAAATATTTTTTATTAGAATAAAAAAAGATAAAAATAATTAAAAAATAATTAAAGAAAAATTTAGTACAAAATCTAAATGGGCTTTAATAAGAAATTAACAAAAATTCAATTTTCAAATCAAAAATTTAATACAATAAATATAATTAAAATAGAAAATATTTTTTAAATAAAATGTTAAAAAAAATCAACTTCAAATTATAAAACTTAAAAAATTATTTAAAACATATATAATAATTAAAAAAACTAAAAGAAAATTATAAATGTTAAAAAAAATAAACAAGTTCAATAATTTTTTAAATGTTAAAAAAATGTATTGAAAATTATTAAAAGTTATAACATTTCCTTTTGTTAATAATAAAAAAAAGTTAAAATATTTTTGATAACAAAATACCACAAAACAATAAATAAAACGATTTGAAAAGGAAAATTCTCCAAATCAAAGCAGCTGAATTTTTGCAGGAAAATGTAAGTAGAAATTTTTTTTGGATTAAACTCTTAAAAATTTTAAATATATTAAAAAACAAAAACAATATTTAGAAGATTTTTAAAAATTTTTATAAAATTTAAAAAAATTTTATAAGAATTTTTCAAAATTTTGTATAAGTTTTGAAAATTTTTCGAAATATTTGTAAGATTTTATAAAATTTTTGTATAATTTTTGGAAATTCTGATAAAAGTTTTCAAAACATTAATATTAAAACTTTAAAATATCAATAAAAGAACTAAAAATTTTGATAAAATTTTTGAAAATTTTCCATAAATTTTTGAAAATTATTCAAAATTTTTGAAATTGTTATAATATTTAAAAATTTTTTTAAAGTTTATTTTAAGTTTTGTAAAATTTCCCTAAAATTTAAAAATTTTGTATAAATTTATAAATTGTCAAAACTTTTTTAAAAATTATTAAGAACTTTTATTAGGTATTTCTACAGAAAACCTTTAAAATACAATCCCCGGATAAATTCCATGGTAACCTGTAGGCAATTTGAGCAAATCCCTGGTCAAATAATAAAATCAAATTTTTTATGAACTTCAAAGAGCGTCAAATTAAATGAGAGCGAGAGTATTCCACAGCAAAAGCTTTAAAGCATTAGAGATCAAATTTGTGTAAAACTTTGAAGTTAAATCTAAAAAAGCTTTTAACAAAACAAGAATTTTAAAACAAAATTTAATGAAATTTTTTTACACAAATTTTCATATTTTAAAATTTCTAACTTAGAAATATTTTTAATCTAAAATTTGTACTCATTTTTAACAAATTTTGAAATAATTCCAAAAAAATTATTTGTTTGAAAATTTTTTTTCAAACTAAAAAGTTTCCAAAAATTGTACTACGGACCAATTAATTTCAGCAATTTGCTAGGACATAAACCTTTGGCAAGGCTGAAAGAACTTATTTTACATGCAAAAGGTCAAATATTTCCTACTGTAATGAAAGTGGATCGCATGTGGATCGTAATCTCATTTTAAAGATAGAGCCAAAAAAGTGATAACAAATGAAAGCTATGAACTTAAGAATCAAACAAATATTATATATTTGATAACTAGCATTTTTTTGTTTAACAAATTTTAAAAAATTCCAAAAAAAATTTGAATTATTTGAAAGTTTTTATGGCAAACTAAAAAGTTTACAAAAAGTGTATTGCGATCAATTAATTTTAGCAATTTGTTAGGCCACAATCATTTAGAAAGGCCAAAAGAAGTCATTTTAAATGCAAAAAGTCAAATATTTCTAACCGTTATTAGAGTGGAACGTATGTGGATCGTAATCTCATTTTGAAGCTAGAGCCCAAATGTTAATGGCAAATGAAAGATATTGGCTTCAGAATAAATAAAATATTATATATTTGATGATTAATATTTCTTTGTTTAATGAACTTTGAAAGTATTCAAAAAAATTAATTGTTTGAAAATGTTTATGGCAGACTTTTCAAACATTTTTCAAAAATTGTTTACGCATCAACTAATTTTAGCAATTTGTTAGGGCACAAACATTTGGCAAGGCCGACAAAACTTATTGCAGATGAAAAAAGTCAAATATTTCCAACTGTTCAAAAAGTGGAACGTATGTGGATCGTAAACTCATTTTGAAGCTAGAGCTCAAAAATTGATGACAAATGAGAGCTATGAACTTCAGAATCAATGCAATATAATATTTTTGGAATTAACATTTCTTTGCTTAACAAATTTTGAAAACAATTACAAAAAAATATTGTTTAGAAATTTCTATAACAAGTTACAAAGTTTTCAAAAATTGTATTACGGAACTATTCATTTCAGCAAAATTTTATAAAAGAAACATTTAATAAGGCATAAAGAAGCCATTTCAAGTGCAAAAAGAAAATTATTTCTAATAGTTTTAAAAGTGGAACCTGTGCGGAACATAATCCCATTTTAAGGCTAGAGCCAAAATTTTGATGTCAAATGAAAGTTATAAACTTCAGAGCAGAGAATGTGTAAAATTTTTGATAATTAAAGTTTCTTTGTTAAACAAATTTTGAAAAGAATTAAACAAAAATTATTTTTTAGAAAATTCTATATTAAGCTACAAAGTTTAACAAAATTGTATTACGAAACTATTAATTTTAGCAATTTTTTCTGTCAAGAATATTCAGAAAAGCCTAAGGAAGTCATTTTAAATGCAAAAATATAAATATTTCTAAACGTTTTAAAAGTGGAACGTATGTGGATCGTAATCTCATTTTGGAGCTAGAGCCAAAAAATTAGTGACAAATGAAAGCTAAGAGATTCAATTATCACTATTTAATGGAATTAAACTTATTTAGAAATATTCCTTTAACATTTTGTTCAGAAATAGTTGCCATGGATTTTATTTTAGGGTTTTGTTTGGTTTTCTATTGTTATTTAAGTATTTAAAAATTTTAAGTTTAAGATATTTAAAATATACTATTTATACCTATAATGTGCATAAAAACGTTTTTAATCAGATATATTGTCATATATTCCCAAAATAGTAGTCGAAAAAGAAACTAACCTGAAGTATCATTATAATTAACAAGCAAAAAATCATTTTTATGAAAATGAAATCCTATTTTAAAAAATGAAAAACTCTCATAAAAAGTACTTAGTTTTTTATGAAATCAATACAACTTGAACATTATGAAATATGAAGTATAACATTTTGTTAAAAAAAAAATAACAAAAATATTATTACTGTTAATGATTTTTGATCATTGCGAGATGACATCTAGCTATTGTAAAATTTAATTTTGTTTCTATTTTTTCTACAAGTACATATGTACTTGGATTTTAATACTCATACAAACAAATTTTGTAATAAATATCAAATTTTGCAGTATTTGTAAACAAAAATTTGTTATCATAAATCTTGTTTTACTATTTAATCATATTGTCTCTAAAGTTTTTCAACATAAAGGACTCGAGAGATGATAAGTGGTAAAATTTTGTGTTTAAACAAAATTTTCTAATTCCTGAAAAAATATGAAAAATTTTAGTAAAATCGAATGAAAAAAAGGAGAAAATGAAAACAAGCAAAATCTAATTCATTAAAATTTAATTTTTTCATCATTCAAACATGCAGAAGGAGACTGAATAGTTATTAAGTTACAAAAATGATATTGCAGGGATTTAAAAAAAAAAAATATAAAAAGAAAAATGGAAAAACAAATATTTGAATTAGGTATTTATTAACAAAATTTGAGTATAGAACATTTTACCAAATAAAAGGGGACTTAGATTGTAACTAAAATATGTATCAAATAAATATTAAAAAATCGAAATAAATATTTAAGCAAAATGTACAAATAGAATTATATTTTATGGAATTTTTTCATTTTAAATATCAAATTTTTGCAATAGTTTTAAAGTGGAACGTATGTGGATCTTTATTTCATTTTTAAGTTGGAGCCAAAAAACAAAAACTATAGACTTCAGAATCAAAAAATATAACAATTTTGATAATTAAGATTTCTGCGCTTAATAAAATTTTGAAGATAGTAAAAAATTGAAAATTATAAGAAATTTTTATACCCAGTTAAAAATTTTTCAAAAAATGTATTACGTAACTCTTAAATTTAGTCACTTTTTATAGTAAGAACATTTAAAAAGGCCTATTGAATATATTTTTAATGTCAAATATCCAACATTTTCTATGGTTTTCAAAGTGGAACGTATGTGGATCGTATTCTTATATTAAAGCCAGAGCCAAAAAATTGATATCAAACGAAAGCCTTGGACTTCTTAATCTAAAAAATGTAACAATTTTTATAGTAAAATTTCTTCCTTTAATAAAATTTGAAAAATATTACAAAATAAAAAATTATTAGAAATTTTTATACTCGGTTGAAATTTTTTTAAAAAATGTATTACGTAACTCTTAATTTCAGTTACTTTTTATTGGAGGAATATTTAAAAAGATCGATTGAATCTATTTTTAATGTCAAATATCCAACATTTTCAATGGTTTTCAAAGTGGAACATATGTGGATCGTAATCCCATTTTAAAGCCACAGCCAAAATATTGATGTCAAAGGAAAGCTTTGGACTTCAGAATCTAAAAAATATAACAATTTTGATAATTGACGTTTCTTCGTTGAATAAAATTTTAAAAATATTAAAAAATAAAAAATGATTCGATATTTTTATACCCAGTTGAAAAACTTTTAAAAAATGTATTACGTAACTCTCAAATTTAGTTCCTTTTTATTGTAAGAACATTTAGAAAGACCGATTGAATCCCCTTTTAATGTCAAATATCCAACATTTTCAATGGTTTCCAAAGTGGAACATATGTGGATCGTAATCCCATTTTAAAGCCAGAGCCAAAATATTGATGTCAAAGGAAAGCTTTGGACTTCAGAATCTAAAAAATATAACAATTTTGATAATTGACGTTTCTTCGTTGAATAGAATTTTAAAAATATTAAAAAATAAAAAATTATTCGATATTTTGAAAAATATGTTGAACAATTTTTAAAAAATGTATTACGTAACTCTCAAATTTAGTTCCTTTTAATTGTAAGAACATTTAGAAAGACCGATTGAATCCCCTTTTAATGTCAAATATCCAACATTTCCAATGGTTTTCAAAGTGGAACGTATGTGGATCGTAATCCTATTTTAAAGCTTGAGCCAAAATATTGATGCCAAACAAAAGCTATGGACTTCAGAATATAAAAAATATTACAACTTTGATAATTGAAGTTTCTTCCTTTAATAAAATTTTGAAAATATTTCAAAATAAAAAATTATTAGACGTTTTTATACCCAGTTGAAAATTTTTCAAAAAATGTACTACGAAACTCTAAATTTCAGTTATTTTTTATTGAAAGAACATTTAGAAAATCCGATAGAATCTACCTTTATTGTCAAATATCCAACATTTCCAATAGTTTTCAAAGTGGAACGTATGTGGATCGTAATCTTATTTTAAAGCTGGGGCCAAAATATTGATGTCCAACGAAAGCTATGATCTACAGAATATAAAAAATATAACAACTTTAATAATAGACGTTTCTTCCTTTGATAAAATTTTGAAAATATTACAAAATAAAAAATTATTAGCAATTTTTGTACCCAGTTGAAAGTTTTTAAAAAAAATGTACTACGAAACTCTATATTTCAGTTATTTTTTATTGAAAGAACATTTAGAATAGCCGATAGAATTTGCCATTAATGTCAAATATCCAACATTTCCAATAGTTTTCAAAGTGGAACGTATGTGGATCGTAATCTCATTTTAAACCTGGATCCAAAAAATATAGAAACAATTTTTAATTTAATATATTAAGTATTTCCAATATTTCTAAGAGTGGAACGTATGTGAATCATAATTCCATTTAAAAGCTAGAGCTAACAAAATGGCTGGAAAACGAAAGCTAAGGGTTTAGGCTTTAAAAATTCCTTAATAATGTGTCAAATAAAATTATATTTTATAAAAATTACTTGGACTAATATTTTAAAAGATTTTCTAACAAAATCTAAATTCAAAACATTTTTATGAGATTTTTTTCACATACAATTAAAAAAATCAAATTAAGCTTTTAAATGATTAAATTTCAAATAAACAAAGTTTTCTTTTAGTTGAAAGAAAATTTGATATTTAAATTGCAGTTCTATATGCAAAATTTGTTTCTAATCTTTTTGAAGTATATAAAATGTTCTCTTAGCCAAACACTTTGTAGTTTTCTACTCTAGGACTCAGAAATGAGAAACAAAAATATTTCAAACAAAAAATCTTCAATAGAAGATAATATTTATGTATTTTTTTAATGAAAATTTAAAAAAGTATCAAGATAGAAATAAATACTTCATTGCTTATTTTAACCCATTTTTGGCCAAGAGAATATTGAATTCTACAAAGACTTATTTAATTAAAAAAGAAAAAGGATTTGGAACTACAAACTCAATAATTGTTCTGGTCCAGAATCTAGACCTAGAATTTAATTGGCATACGTATTTCAGATTTCAATTTATGGCGACGGTCACACAAGGGTTAATATCCATACAAGCTTCTTAGTTGAGATTTAAGAAATCTTAAAGTTTCTTATAAATTTTAATACATAGAATTTATATACAAGGAAAGACACTTATGAGGACTTTTCTCAGGATTTCTAACAGATTTTATGTTTAAACGTACAAAAACGCATAAATTGTAGAAGAAATAGTAAAACTAATGTTAAACAAATAAATAAATTTAAAATGTTAAGTGAGACAATGTAGTAGAATCTCTTTATTTGTTCATGGCTAAGTAAAATATTGTCTATCTTTATTAAATTCCATTTCATGCAACTCTTTTCCATGTGTATTTATACCCTACTTAAGGTGGTTTACAGGAAGGCTGGGTTTGTGCTTATAATAGGAAGACAATGTTTATGTAATTTTTGACCCAAAATCCCTTTTTTAACAAAATTTTTATGAATTTTAATTCCTCTGGTCTGAAGCTTTTATTTTCAATCAATTTTTTGGCTCTAGCTTCAAAATGGGATTGCGATCCACATACGTTCCACTTGGAAAATTATAGCAGATATTAATAATTTAAAAGCAATTTCCAAATGTTAAAAATATTTTTATTAAATTGACATCAAAAAAGATTTCAAATTTTCGTAATAAAAATTTTGAAATTTAGTTTTTGGAAAATTTGTTTAAAAAATTTAAATTTTGCAAAAATTTCTTAAACCAATTTGATGAGATCTTCGAAATAATCAAGTTTTCTTAAGGCAATTGGCCATAGCTTTCATTAGTCACTAATTTTTTGACTCTAGCTTTAGAATGAGATTATGTTCCACATAGGTTCCACTCGAGAAATTATGATAGATATAAAAAAATTTAAGCCAATTTTTAAATGATTGTCATAATGCCATTACATTGAAATCAAAAAACCTAAGAAATGTTAACTTTGTAGTATAAATTTTGATACTGAAAATTTATCAGCTTTTAAAAATATTTGTTTTGAAAAATTTTAATTTTTCATAAATTTCTTAAACGAAATTTATAATATTTTGAAATTAGTAACGTGTTCTTTGTTCAATATTTTGAAGCTTTTTTTTGACACCAATTTTTTGGCTCTAGCTTTTAAATGAGATTACGATCCACATCCGTTCCACTTCAGAAACTAATATAAATTTTGTTACATTTAAAAAAAAAAAAATATTTCCGCAGTCCTTCTAAATTAGCACTTCACAAAAAACAAGTCAATATAACAAATTGGCGCCGAAATTTAATTGAATTTTTATATATTTTTTCTTCAATTCAAGAAATTTTATAAAATCTTTTAATATTTCATTCAATTAAAAATTGTTTATATTAAACAATTTCTTTACTAAAGAAACGCCATTTATCAAAAATTTTAGATATTCTAGATTCTAAAATTGAAAAATTTACATATTCTTGGTTCTGAAGTCCATAGCTTTCATTTGACTTTAATTTTTTGGCTCTAGCTTGAAAACGAGATTACGATCCACATACGTTCCACTTTGAATATAAATAAATTTATTAACAATTTAACAAGGCAGTCTTCGTTCTAATAATATTTAAGAGCTGCTTAAATAGAAAAAAGTTTTATATATTAAATTTTTTTTAGCAAAATATCCAAAATTAAGAAAAAAAAATTAATTTTTGTAAAATTTTTATTCGATCACAAATTTTTAATATTCTGAAAAATTTCTTAACCAAAAAAAAAGAAAATGATCAAAAATTTTATATATTCTTGGCTGTGAAGTCCATAGCTTTCATTTGACGTTAATTTTTAGGCTCTAGCTTGAAAATGAGATTACGATCCACATACGTTCCACTTTTAATATAAATATAGTTATTAATAATTTTACAAAGCAGTCTTCGTTCTAATAATATTTTAGAGCTTTTTTAAATATAAAAAGTGTATATATAACAATTTTTAAACAAAATATCCACAAATAAGGAAAATTTTGTAAGAAAAAATTAATTTTTTTTTAAATTTCTATTCGATTACAAATTTTTAATATTCCAAAAAATTTCTTAACTAAAGAAATGAAAATTATCAAAATTTTTTTATATTCTTGGTTCTGAAGTCCATAGCTTTTATTTGGCATTAATTTTTTGGCTCTAGCTTAAAAACGAGATTACGATCCACATACGTTCCACTTTGAATATTAATAGACCTATTAACAATTTAACAAAGCAGTCTACACTCTAATAATATTTTTGAGCTTTTTAAATAGAAAAAGTCCTATATATAACAATTTTTAAACAAAATATCCAAGAATAAGATAATTTTGTAAGAAAAAATTATAATTTTTATAAAATTTCTTAAACGAATAATTTTTTAATCTAATTCTGGTAGAGAATTTAAAGAAACAAATCAAGTAACATACAAATAAAGAATCTTCTATTCAGTCTTGCCTATTTCTTAGCTGTTTCCTCTTTCTTGTTTTGTCTTTATTAAAACAAAGAAAAAATCCTTTTTAGAATTTATAACGGATATAAAATACTATAAATAAGTTGTCCTACATCTGTTTCTAAATAGTTATATTCCTGCTTTAGTATTAAAATCCTGCTTCCTTCACTCTCTCCACTTTATTTTTCACATAAACACACTAGTATGTGTGTACAAAGGACAGTAGCAAATGTGTATGTATGTATATGAGGGTTCCAGTTAAACTATAGCTTCCGTTTTTTGTCTTGCTCCTGTTGCTGCAGTTAACTGCAAAGAAAATCCACCAGTTGAGTTTTGTTGATAACTTTGTTACACACTGAATGGCAACTGGAGACTAAATACCCAACAGTTGCTAAAGGAAAGATAGTCCCCATAAGTCGGAAAAGTGATTTGATTTTAATTACAAATTATTTCAAAATTTCTCGAAAATCTTAATCTCTCATACAGACATTTTTAATACCCAACAGTTGCCAAAGGAAAGATAGTCCCCATAAGTCGGAAAAGTGATTTGATTTTAATTACAAATTATTTCAAAATTTCTCGAAAATCTTAATATTTTCATTTTAGAAATTTCTCTAAAAAATAGTGGGGGTTTCTATGTACAAAATTCTCAATGAATTGTGGGTATTTGTATACACAAATTTCGCTACAAATCGAGGGTCTTTCTATATAAAAATTTCTCTACAAATCGAGGGTCTTTCTGTATAAAAGTTTATCTAGATATCATGAGTCTTTCTATATATCGGAGGCAAACTTTGTCTTAGGAACTACTGGGTAGCTTCAACCTATTTCTAGATTTTTTCTTTTTGTTGTAAAATATGAATGAGTAAGTAACTGACAGTCAGACCGACTGTTTACATTTTGCTTTTGGTTACTTTGTTCATTCTACACTACGTGTCTGTCAGTCTGTCATCCAGTCAGTTGTCGCTTGCATATTTACTATAAAACTAAAAATGTTCTACCATATCTGAGACGCATCAATCATCTCGGGGAAAAACATTGAAAATTCTATACATCACAAATTTTAAATGTCACAAAATTGTTTTTCAATTTTTAAATTTTGCAGGAATTTCTTACCGCAAATCCTTAAACATGTATCAACTAATGACAGGCAGAAGTGGGGGAATGTTATGTTATTGCAAAATTTTGAAGGTAGAATTTTATAAAGAAGCTTTTAACTATTACATTAAAAAAAAAATCTCATATATCATCTATCATAATTATCCTTTTTCAAGCGATTCCTTTTGGATCTGGCAAACTTTGTCTGCATTATTTTTACATCATAAATTTTTGATATATCCATAAATACTTCATACATTACTTTCACAATTTTCATTTAACTGTCACACACATGGTGTTTTCTACTAATTTTAATACTCTATCCACTCTTGCTTTTCCTCGTATCCTTTAGCACATTAAGGATTATGTGAAAGTTAATGAACGTGTCTCATAGCAATTAAAAGAGATACCTTTCCTCCAAAATGGCTCATTTAATAACTTCATAATGACAGTAGCAGTTTTTCTCTTTTGTGGCAGACATTTTTATTAAGTCATTAGGTTTTATGGCGAAAAGTTGCTGGTGTAAAAAAAATTAAAGATCCTTAATAAGAATTAAAAAAAATGATGTGTTAGTCCTTACAATTCCTTGATGGGTATTTAAAAAAGAGAGATTTTTTATAAAAGAAAACTCTTGCCACAAAACCTTGTAATTATTTAGCCATAAAGCATATTTACTAAATCCCCTAGCATACATTAAGGCGTTGTGAATTTAGAAAAACATATTTAAACATGACTAGACATGGTGAAACAAAAACTTTTTAAAAGGAATTTTGGGAAAATATTTAGACATTTTCTTGTGAAAACTAATAGGCTTTTAGAGAATAACAAATAAAATTATCAATTATATAAAACAAAAACTTAAGCATATTTTAAGGCATTCAAGAAATTTTTGCCTTTCCAATTAATTTAAATTTTTAAATTCTACCAAATATTTAACAATATTATTTTATTTTTACATTTAAAGCATAAGTATTATACGAGTTGTCAAATACTTAGAAATATAAAACCCCTATAAACTCCTTTTGATATATCCTAAGGATATATCAACATTTTCAATTTTCCTAAACTTTTCAATGACTTAAAGTTAAAAAAAAAAATAAAAAAATGTTTAACAAATATTGACATAATTATAAAATAAAATATCATAAATAATCCTAAGACAAAAACTATTGTATACTTAAGGGCATAAGTAAAATTTTCTTTTTTCATAAAAGTATAGAAAAAATTATGATATAAAGAGTTTTCTACAGCGACCGGATTTTAATACTTTTAAAACAATATTTTCATGTTTTAATCCATAAAAAAACAATCATTGAAGTTTAAAAAAATATTAAAAATCCCTCAAGATTTTTATTTGTTCAAAAATTTTGTTTCTTTTTTCAATCCGATGAATATAAAATATAAAAAAATCGTTTGGGATATTTATCAGTACAGTTCAAAATTATTTTCATCTTTTTTCATCCGATGAAAATAAATTTTGATAGAAAAAATTCAAATTTTATTTCTGTATTTGTCCGGATTTAAAACATCTTTAGGACGTTTAAATAGCAATAAATTCAATTATTGTTGCAAATTTTATATTGAAATGGGTTTGGGCAAAAAATGGTCGTTGTCTAAGTGCGTTTAAAACGTTTAAAAGTTATTTTTTTTTTTTTTGGAAATAGCGACGCGAATCAAAGAAACCACCAATAGTTCCCATTAGAACTATTATCTTTAACTTCGATGTCCTAAAAAATTGCAATAAATTGTAAATATTCATACATTCATTGTTGAAAATTTCATAATTTCTGTTCGGATATTTATCGTTATAGATATTTAAAATTTTCATCATGAGGGATATTTATATTTCAAATATAAATCCATCTTTTTTTATTTTTCGATCGAAATGAAAATAAATTTTCATCGGCAATGATATTTATACTTGATGGATTTAAAAAATAAAACGATCTCCGGTCTCTGGTTTTCTATAAAAAAAAATTAAGATAGGAAGAGTTTTCTATAGAAAAAATGTCGAATAGGAATAGATTTCTATAGAAAAAATAACGATAGGAAGAGTTCTCTTTAGAAAAAATGACAATAGGAAGAGTTTTCTATAGAAAAATGACGATAAGAAGTTTTTTCTATAGGAAACGATAGGAAGAGTTTTCTGTAATAAAAATGACGATAGGAAGAGTTTTCTATAAAAACAAAGATGGTAAGAAGAGTTTTTTATGGAAAAAATGACGATAAGAAGTGTTTTCTATAGGAAACGATAGGAAGAGTTTTCTATTGCAAAAATGACGATAGGAAGAGTTTTCTATAGAAAAAATGACGATAGGAAAAGTTTTCTATAGAAAAAATGATGATAGGAAGAGTTTTCTATAGAAAAAATGACGATAAGAAGTGTTTTCTATAGAAAAAATGACGATAAGAAAAGTTTTCTATAGAAAAAATGACGATAGGAAGAGTTTTCTATAGAAAAAATGACGATACGAAGAGTTTTCTATAGAAAAAATTACGATAGGAAGAGTTTTCTATAGAAAAAATGACGATAGGAAGAGTTTTCTATAGAAAAAATTACGATAGGAAGAGTTTTCTATAGAAAAAATGACGATAGGAAGAGTTTTCTATAGAAAAAATGACGATACGAAGAGTTTTCTATAGAAAAAATTATGATAGGAAGAGTTTTCTATAGAAAAAATGACGATAAAAAGAGTTTTCTATAAAAAAAATGAAGATAGGAAGAGTTTTCTTTAGAAAAAATTACGATAGCAAAAGTTTTGGTACTAGGCTCTATAATAATGAGGGCTAATATCTAAATTTGTATTAAATTTTCGTTTAAATCTTAATTACTATAACAACATAATCCTCAAACTGTTTATTTATCCCAAACTTTATTCATTTTTCTTATAAAATAAAATTTTATTTATTTCTCTATTTGTCTCAAGTATTAAATATTTTTCAATGACAACTTTTCTTCTCTTATCTTCAACAAAAAAGACAATTAAAATGAAAAATAATAAAGAACACATGTTGCCCCTCTTCTGAAGTGGAAAATAAAATAGAAATTTTAAGTTTTAATTGCTTTAATGAAAGTAATTTCATTTCAATTATTTCTTTGGCAAATAATGTCATGGAATTTCTAGTTTGTCTATGAAATACTTTTTAAATGCCACTAAATGTGGAAGAATTGATTATGCCTGTGTTCATGCTAAACGGGAAATCTAATAAGCGCCCAAAAGTATGTGTGTTTTGTTTTCTGTTTAACAAAATGACATAGAATTATTCATGGCAACTGAATAGCAATAAACATAAAAGTTACTTGTTGCTATATTCTCACCCAAAATCACTTAAAAATAGAAGAAAATGTTGGGAATGATGTTGTTTTTATTAGATTTTCTTTTGACACATACACAATTTTTAAAATACACACACATACAATGGCTTGTGTGCCCTCTCTCTCTTGCGCTTAGCTCTTCTCTTTATGCTGAAATGTTAAACTTGTTTTTCATCATAAAGTTTTGCCCAAACGTTGTTGTTGTTTTTGTAACCTTAGAGCTGTAGCAGAGTATGAGTGTGTTCTCTCCCACCCAGACAAAGTAAGCAAACAACATTTCCAATTTGTATAGTATATGCTAAGGCTGTGTGTTCTTTGCTAATTTTGTTGTCTATTTTTAGGCTGAGTTTTTGTGTGTTTTTATTTTTGGTGGGGAATTTTTAATATAAAGCTCTAATTTTGTTTAGTGTATTTAGAGGCTTTAATAAAATTGATTTTTATTATCTTGTCTGTCTCTTAAAAAAGGGGATGTTTTAAGGTTTCTCACCTGAACCACTCAATGTTGACTGGTGGCTGTTTCAATTAATAGATTAAATTTTATTTTGTTTTATGTCAGTTTAAGAAATCTTAAAATGTCTGAACTCATCTTTTCAAATATTAATACAAAAATGTTTAACACAAATTTTATTACAAAACTTTTTAAATAAATGGGAGAAAAAGACATCATTTACTTTGTAAAATACAAAAATGGTCATAAATTTATATTTTTTGTGTGTCTAGGGATAATTTATGGGATTCTAAAGTGTTTTATATATTCACATTTGCAAAACATATACCCATATTTTAAAAAAATTGTGAGAATTAATAATAAATTAATAAATTTAACAAAATTTTTAATAAATAAACTTATGTACCATTTGATAGATTTTACTGAAGGGGCAAGTTTTCTATACAATAAATACTAACCACAATGACAACTTTTTATAAAAAGAACAGCCCTAAAGACTAATTTTCTATAAAAACAAATTTTCTATAGAAAACCAGGGCCAGGGACACTTTTCTATAGAAAACTAACTCCGGGACTAGTAAAAAAAAAGACAACTTTTCTATAGAAAACAAGTCCCAGAGACAACTTTTCTATAGAAAACTACTCATTATACCAAAAAATTTATTTATTATTGTAACTTTTTGAAAAAGTTCCAAAAAAGGACATTCTGAAACTTTTTAGTTTTGGGTCCAAAATTGATCAAATTTTAAACACATATTAAGCTCACCTAAGCACGTTTATTTTGTAAGTTCCATCAAATTTGAATAAATTTTAGTAAAGTTTTAGCGGCAAAAAAAAATTTCAACAAATTAAAAAAAAAAATTCAACATATTTTAACACACAAATAAAAGCTTAAATGATATTTTATAATTGCCAAAGAGTATTTACATCTTTTGGTATATGTAAAATTTATGTAATAAATTTCAAGATTCTAGATAAATTCTTCAAATTTTTTTTAATATTTTGCCATATTTTTATTTAAAAATACAACAAATTGTATATAAATGTTTCTATTTTTTTCATATTTCATTTAGATGGACCTTTTTTGTTCAAAATTGACCCCTCTCTTATACTGCAAATTTTATGGCATTCTTGAGTTACATTTTCTCTAAAAAATAAAGCCTACTTTTAGGATGTAGAATAATTTATCAATACTAAACTTCTTTGATGGATTTTTTAGTTTATTTTAAGAATTTTCTTCTAAAAGAATAACAAATTTATGTGAACAATTTTTTATAAATCTATTATAATGTGTGTCAAATGTTCCTTCATTTATGGTTACTTAGAATTTAAAGAGTATAAAAAGTAAAACATATTTGTTGCTGTCATAAACTTAGATATTTGTAGCATATTTTGCGGCTCGTAAAAAGAATTCTTAAATGGTATTAAATATATAAAAAATTGTTATTTAAACTCAAGAGCAGATTATAATAAAATAATATAAAATTTATATTAGCACAAAGGTTGGACAAGTCTACATTGGGATAATACAGGATATAAAGTGAATATAAAATATGTTGGAGTCTAAGAGGAATTGTAAGAAATTTTTTTGTATTAGAACATGACATATTTTTGATTCATTTATGGACTTTTACTCACAAGATATATTACATTTGTAAACTATTCTTCCAAAAAAAGGTTTAACAAAAGTATGAAGAAAGTAGACTTTATTCTTAAAACCTCCTAAGAGTATGCTTAACATTTTATACAAAATAATGAATATTTGAGTTATTATAAATTATTATTATTATAATTTATAATATTAATTCATAGATTTTTTTCTAACTTAAAATCTTAAGCTTTAAAAATTTTAATACAAACAAAGGCTTAGCAACAGTCTTCAGTTAAAGTTTGTTCTCCTTAAAGTATGCTTTAAATTTTATACAAAATTTATTAGCGAAGTGATATAAAATCTTGAAATTTAAAGATTAATTTTCGGATAAATTATTTTACTCAAAGCGAAATTCACATTATTAAGTAAGACTATCCTCTTCATTATTATTAAGCCTGAAATTATGCATCATTTTTAAAAATATTTAATTTAAATCCACAGGAAAGGCAGCATCTGAAAGCTTTTTGATTGTGTGAATTAACTCTACAAGTCTTGTACTTTCAATATTATAATATGAACAAAGGCTTAGTTTTTTGGTAGACTTTTTCCTCAAAACGTCCTAAAAGTATGCTTCGCGTTTTAGACAAAACTAAGTACAATTTAATGTAGTCTGGAAAGTGGTAATGGTGATGTCTGGGAAGTGATTAATTTCTGAATAAATTCCTTTACTCGTAGTTAAATTTATTAGATTTGAATTAGGATTAAATTTTAAAATATTATTGAGCCTTAAGATATGCTTCATTTTTCACAAGATGTAGCTTTAATCTACAAAATGGGAAGCAGCGCTTAAAAGCTTTTTCATTGGCTGAAATAACGTCAAAATTAAAAGCGCTTAAAAGCTTTTTCATTGGCTGAATTAACGTCAAAATTAAAAGACATAGGCTTAGATTTCGTTCCTAACGCCTCCTAAAAGTATGCTTTTTATTTTCTTTTTCTGTTATCCTTGACTCCAAGTGGAGCATAGGGCCTCACTTTTCATTTCATACAAAAGTTATTAGCAGAATTTAACAAAGAAAGAAACTTATAGGAACATTTTTAGATAAGTTCTCTATTTGGAATGAATTCTACAACATTTTAATTAACATATTACCTCGTAATATTATTATGCCTTAAATTGTGCTTTCAAAAATTCCAACAACAAGTTTTCTATGGAAATTTTCAAAAAACTTTTGTTGATTTAAAGTTTTACTAAATTGAATTTATTTCAAAAAAACTACTTTAACAATCACTTTTCTAAACTGTTCAAATAAACTTGACAGTACAGATTATTATTATTTTCGAAACCCTTTTCAAAATTTAAACAAACATTTGCCTAAACTAACACACAAGGACCTTTGTCTGTAAAATTTGTATAAATATATTGACTTCCTTTGCAGTTTTTTGTCCTCACAGAATGTTAGACAATATCCGGTAAAACATCATGTTATTGTAATTTTTGGTAACTTATTTCCTTGTTATCCTTTTGATACTAAAAACAGCAATTTGTTTTTTTTTTGTTTTTGTCTCTCCTAAGGCCTTTGTTAAACTTAATATAAAATGTTGGCTCAGAGGAAAAAATACAAATAAAATTATATTTATACGAGTATCTGCATTTTGGGGAGGAATGAAATCAATGAACAATTTTTGCCAATAGAAAAATGTAATATGAACATGTTCAAAGTCCATAGCAAAAAATAACTCCTGCCTTGATTATGAGCCGAAAAATGGAGCAAAAAAGTGGAAAAGGGAAAAAGGGAAAAAACTTGTGACATATAAATGAAAAGGAAATTGTGTGTATAAATTGTGGCCATATTTTATTCAGAGAGAAAAAAAAATAATATTATAACTGAAATTGACATAACCAATACTGATTAAATTACACACACATATCGTTGTCGTAGATGTTCATTACATTTATGTCAAAAATTGTAAACTTTTTATGAAGTTAAGAGAATTTTGTTGTATAATGTAAGTAAAAGTTGTAAGGATTTAAAAAAATTATGATAAATGGCTTAAAAATTTTACAATTAAGGGAAATTGTGGTAAAATGATGAAATTTTCTATGGAAATATTTTTTTAAGATATTTTTTATAGAAAAAATTTTTAATGAAATTTTTCATACAAAATTTTTTTTATTGAAATGTCCTTCTGCTTTATATAATATTTGTTTTGCTTTTCACATTATTTTTTTAACCATTTTTAGCTCACTAAAAATATTATTTTACTATTTCCTCGAATTTTAAAATTTATCTAAAAAAAGGATATATGGACAACTTTTTTGTTAAACAGGATATATTTGTTTTAATTTCATATTTAAAGTAAGCTTATCACTGGCTATTCATATTCACAATTTGAAAGGTTTTCCATGGATTTTAAAGGTTTTACAAAATAATTTCCATAAAGAAAAAATATTTTTTTAAGCTCTAATCAATTAGCTGAGCGTGTTTTGTCATAAATTTAAGCGAAAAAAAGAAAATAATTCATAACAAAATAAAAACTAAGTTTATTCAACTAAATAAACATGAATTTCCAAAAAAAATACAACAAATTTTATCTTTAGAGCAGCAAAAAACCAGGTGTCTGATTTAGAAAAATTAAAAAAAAAAAGTTTTTAAAATTTTTTGTATGAATTTTTATGAATTTTTTTTTTTAGTTTAAAATTGTATAGTTAACACAGCTGTTATAGTTTATCTTATTCATAAATATGTATAAAATTCATTTAACGAATATTTCACCTTTATTAAGGTTTTTATGAAAAACCAAAACTAAAGCATACTTTAGAGAGCATACAGATAAAATGTGGAAACCAACAAAATTCTGTTGAAAATTGATTAAAATAAAATTTATACAAAATTCTAACAAAATTTCGTTAAACTATGGATTATTGTTTGCTAGATTAAAATTAATTTTTGCCAAAATCCAAAGTATATTTTAGGGCTTTGTAGAAACTTATTTAATTAAAAATATTTTTGCATAGAATTTAATTTGTAGTTTTTTTTAGAAATATGTGGCTTTAAATAAAATTTATCTAAGTAATTAAGAAGCTTTAAATAGGGCTTCTTTTCTTGTAGATTGAAAATAGATTCCGTAAAAATTGAAGCATAATTTTAGGCTCAATAATATCATAAAAATATAGTAAATACTTTAAATCTAATGAATTTTGCTTTAAGTAAAAGAATTTATCCAAAAATTTAGGTTATCTTTTTTCACTTTTCATATTGTGTCCAGATTTCATATTGAGAGAATTTAGCAGAATTTGTTTTGTTAAAAACCTAAAGCATGCTTTTAGGAGGTTTGAAGAACAAACTAACTGAAGACTATTGTTAAGACATAATTTGGACTGTAATTTTAAAAGTGTGAGAATTTTAGTCAGAAAAAGTCTTTGAATTTACATTAAAAGTGGAATTTTTGCTTTTTTAGTAAAAGTTCTTAAATTAACGTTTAAACAAAAATTCATTATTTTTAATCAAACAAAGCATTTTTTTCAAAGAAAAAACAACTGTCCCATGGTTTCATCTTAGACTTCAGCATATTTGGTTTTTATTTTATTTTTTTATTACCCATACGTAGACATGTCCAAGCTTTTTTTTTTAGCTTTCTATATATTACTTTATTGAAGTCTGCTCTTGAGTTTAAAGGACAATTTTTTATGTATTTAAAACAATATAAAATTTTTTTACGAGCTGCAAAATATGCTACAAATATCTGAGTTTATGACAACAAAATGTATGCTATACTTTTAATGCTTTCTACTTTTTAAGTTGCCATAAATGTTAGGACATTTGATACACTTTGTAATAGATTTGTTAAACATTTTTTACAAGAATTTTTTTTATTCTTCTGGAAAGAAAATTCTTAAAAGAATTCATCAAAGGACTTTAATATTGATGAATTATTCTACATCCCAAAAGTAGGCTTTATTTTTTATTAAATATTTAACCTAAGAATGTTATAAAATTAAAAGTGTAAGTGAGAGGTCAAGTTGGAGCTAAAAAAGAGGTCAATATAAATAGAATAGAATATCTAAAAATAAAAGCAAATTTATTTTGTTATTTATTTATGTTTTATGACAAAATGTTGAAAAGAATTAAAAGAATTTATCTTAAATCTTAAAATTTATTATGTAAATTAAACATTTTCTCAAGGATATAAAGACTTTTTGGAAATTGTAAAATATGACTTTAAAAATATTTATTTAAAAGTGTAAAAATATTTTGAATATATTTATATTTTTTTAAAAACTGCCAAAATTTTCACCAAAACTTAATCGAATTTAATGAAATAAGCAGAAAGAACGTACTTTGGTTAGTTTAATATGTGATACAAAATTTTTTTCAATTTTCAATCAAAATCAAAAAAGTTGACAGAATATCCTTTTTTCTAACTATTCAAAAATTGCAACAATTATTTAAATAAAACCTTTACAATTCCATGTTAAGTAAATAAAATTTATATTTAAGCCCATTTTTCTATAAATTTGAAGGATTCAGACAATTTTTGGCATTTTATAAAAATTATGTTTTTTGAACCTTAAACAAACTGGGATAAATTTAAGCTATTTTTTTATTTATTCTTACTTTTTATTATTAGAAAACTTTTACAAATAGGCTGAGTTTTTACAAAATGGGTGTGAAACATTGGGATAATTGTTAGGTAAAGATTTTATACATTTTTCTTAAAAAAATTACATGCTTGTAGAATATCCTTTTTCCTTAAAGTTTCCTAAATATATTTTAATTTGAGAAAATACATGTTCTTTTATTTTAAATGTTTTTTTTTTGACATTTTAAAGTAAAGAATTAAAATTTCGCAATAATTTTTTATAAGAAAAAATTTTGACAACTTAAATTTTCTTTCTAACTTTTTTAAACTCATCCGAATTTAATAAAACTTTCAGAAAGAACGTCGAACATGGTGTTTAATATATGACAAAAATTTCATTCACTTTCCTACAAAGACATAAAAGTTTGTAGGATATCCTTTTGACAACTCTAAAGAAAAAATATCGATTTTTATTGAGAAGAATGCTTTTAAAGATATATCCATATATTATTTCTTATTTCTTGTTACATTTAAGCAGCTTTTTTCTTTGAAAATATTATCAAGGGCATTACTAGTAAAAACTGCGTTTTTTATTTATGTTTTCCAATATAACTTACATTTATTTAATTGTACTTGAAGTTTGCTTTCCATTTTCTTCTAAAACCTAAAACTAAATGCTCTAATGTATAATTCTTTTCCATTATTTTAAAGATGTTTGTTTTTTAGCTTTACAAAATGTGATTCTTCTTGGTAAATTGTTGAAAATCTTCTTGTGTATTTTCTTCAAAAGCAGTATTGTTTTGTTTTTATATTGAACAAAAAAAATCTTCTCTGCCTTTAAATGACAATGTTGTTGTCATATTTTTCCTCAGCATTCATTTATTGTTTATTAGCTTGATATTTTCAATTTTCCTCCTTAGTAGCTTTTCCACTCCCCCTCTTTTCTTTGTTTTTTTTATTTCTTCTTTGTTATGTCTTTGTGTTAAAATTTATTTTATTTTACTGCTCTCACTCATCTTATGTCCTTATGAAAAATTCATTTCTTCATTCATGTTAGAGAGATCCTTAAATGGAATTGATACTTAAATTACTGCACTTAAGTTGCTTGCCAGCAAATTGTTTTGTTTTATTGTATATTTGTAAGTAGCCTTAATAAAGCGGGCGGAAAAAATACAAAAACAAAATTATATACAATCAGTCTCTGATGTGGTATTTTATAGACATTTCTCGGTGTATAAAAAAAAAGACTTTTCTGCTTTAGACAAGCTTTCTTTTATTTTATTCTATTTCATTTTGTACACCTTAAGCTTGGGCAAAGTTATTAATAAATAAGAAACTAATTTAAGTAAATGGAGCAGAAAATCTTTATTTATTGGAAATTTTTTGGGAAAAATTTAATTTAAGAACACGAAAGCCTCTTAAAAAATTTTTAAATTTGTTAAAAAACCAAAAGTAATAAAATAATTATTAATTTCTATGATTATCCAAAAAGGACATTCTAGGAACTACCTTAAAAATTAACAGAAATCAATGAATCAATGAAGTGAGACTTAAATATATCATTAGCCATTAGTTTTGAAAAATTTAATATTTTTTATTGGTTTTTGAGGATTTTACAAGGTTTTGAAAAAAATATTTAAATTCCTAATTTTTTCAAGCAAAAATTAAAACTAAATTTCTTAAGTATAAAGTGAATTTAAGAAAATTAAAACCTCTAAAAAATATGTTAAATTTGTTACAAAAAAAATTTTACATAATTTTATTACAAATTTATATGACCACAAAAAAAAGGATATTCTAGGAACATTCTTAATAATAAAGGAAAATTAAAGAAATTTTTATTACAACTTTCCAAAATCATAAGACATTCATTTTGAAATGTTAAAACAATTTCAAGCTCTTTTAAGGACAAAAAACATAGATCAAATTTTGTTTACCCTTTTTAACCCACAACTAGGATTTTTTTATCAATAAATTAATTTTTAGAAATTTAATATTTAAATTTTCTAAGGTTTACTATAAATTTCATTAATAACAAAAAAATAATATCTTAATGTCTTCCTAAATATGGAATAGAAATCAACGAAATTTGTATTTCAAGTGAAGCAGACTTTTAATCATTTATTTTCAAAATTTCAGCAAATGAATAGATAGAGATTTAATAACAAGTCAAAAAAGGACGTTCATGTTTAGGCAAATGTCGAAGCATTTCAACAAATCTGTGAAACTATAGAGTGATTTGTAAAATAAAATGCGTAAACCAAAATTTTACAATTTTCCCTAATAATCGATCTTTTAAAAGTAAATATGAATAAAGGACATTCGACAGTCATCCTTATTAAGTTAAGGACAACGCTGATATTTTTGCCTGATATGCCACAGACTGTAACACGTTCATTTTGCAAATATCAATGAATTTAAATAAATTTTAAGCATTTTAAAGAAATGTACTGAAATAAACTTAACAAAAAATAGATTTAGAAATTTTTAAAATTTTTGTAGAATTTTTGAGGATTTTGAAATAGAGTAGAAGATCTAAAACTAATTTTCTATTTAAAATTTTATTAAAATATCTTAGTTATTTTTTATTATTTATTTACATGATATTTTTTTTAAATTTTAGATAAAAAAGGATATTTCTGAACCTTATTAATAATGCAAGAAATCTTAACTAAATTTTGTAAAAATAGTTCGGATTATTTAAATGCATTCATCTGGACAATCTGAAGACATTTTAATCGATTTTGAGTATTTGATAGAAATTACTTGAAAGATTTTTAAATGTTTTTAGGATTTAAGTGATATTATAAGGATTCTCTGAAAGGATGTTTTTAATCTATAATTAAATTTTCGTAAAAAATAAACATTAAATAAAACTAAGTTATTTTTTTTAATTATTAACATGATTTTTCAATAATTTCTTAATATAACCCAAAAAGGACATTCCTAGACATTCCCTATAATTAAGCAAGTTTTACCGAAATTTTTTATATAGTTTAGGAATATCGAAATAGGCTTCACAGAAATTAACTAAAAAAATGTTAAAAGTTTTTAGGATTTTGAAGAAAGGAAGTATTTTCTGAAAGGAAGTTATAAAATTTTCATATGGAAAAACTGGAAAAATGACACATGGTATGCTCATGTATATCTAAAGCAAAGTCCCTGAAATTTGACATACTTATTACTTTAAAATTCTACTAGATTTTCCAAAGCAGGTAACTTTTAAATATTTAATTAAATCTATAATTTTTCTTTTCCAAAACCCTATTTTGCCGATATTTCGTTGACTTTTTCTATAACTTTTCAAAAAAAAATTTATTACAAAAAAAGGATATATGGTGAACTTTTGTGTTTCTGGAGCAAAGTGGTTTAAATTTAATGTTCGTATTGCAGATACTATTTTGCATTCGTTTTCCCAATTTTAGTAGGTTTAAAGCTTTTTTAACAAATTTATGGAAAAAATAAATTTTGAATAAAAAAAATATATAAATTTTTGTAAATTTTTTCTCTAAAAAGACAAATTTGTTAAATACATAAATTGTTTTAAATCTAAGAACAATTTTCCACCTTTGTTTATCCTTAAATTAAGCTTCAAATTCTTATTTATACAGACCTCGCCCTCTTTATTTGCAATAAATATAATGTATCCACTAAATATTTTATTAAAAAGCCATACTAGAAAAAATGTTCCGTGTAAAAAAAACATCACTATGTTTATATGAGTGTATGAAAGTCTTTATGTGTATGAGTTCAAATCAGTGTTTATGTGTGTCTGTGTTATTAGGTTAACAAGCTTTAGTTATGTGACGCTTACGCTTCAATGAAAATTTTCACTCAATTACGCTTTAAGACTTAATCTAAAAAAAATACAAGACAAAACACAAAAAAAAAATCACAACACAAATAGAATTAACCATAGATACCAAATTATACAGAAGACATACGCACATGTACTCTCTAAACATCCTCTGCAACTTCAAAAATATCCTGCTAAACTCTACTACACATATAGAACTTCTTTAGACCAGGCATTTTCTGGGAGTAATAAGTGGTTGGGATGTTTTGTATAAATAAAATAATAGACAAACGTGCTAGTGATAGTACGTACTCTGTAAATATAAAATTCTTCGAACTATATATAGATGATGGCTTTGTGTGTATAAGGCAGCTCAAATACTCTAGTAAAGTGGTTACGCACGATACAACTACATATTTGCTTGCACTAATACACTGACAAAAGGTTGATAAACAAACTGTAAAGGAAAAAGGTTTTATTTTTTGTATGTATGAGTTTCTGTATAAAATCCTTGTAAATTTATATGCTCTGAAACGAGTATGAGCTTTTATTTGTTAAGGTCCTCTTTTTGTGTGAGTTATACACTTACTTTGTTTTAACCAAATAAACAATTTTCCACGAAATTGTACTAAATTGTAGGTTTATATTGATATTTTCTTCACAAAACAAAAAAGGATATATGATGGACCTTGTTGTTTTAAAAGCATACTGATAAATATTTTACACAATTGTTAACGAATCGATACCACATTCATTTTTAAAGTTCCATTAGATTTAACACATTTTTGGGAATTTTATAGCAAAATAAATTTTTCATAATTTTTTTTTGTCAATTATTCCAGCTTAAAAATGTTTAATTTAAAAGTTTTTTTAAATAAAATTTGAAAAATTAACAAATTTTCTTCACAAAGCATAAAAGGATATATGACAAACTGTTTTGTTTTAGAAGCCAAATGATCCATATTTTACATACTTACTAATGAGTTAAAATCTCAACTTTTTTGGAAATTTCAACAGATTTGACACTTAGGTCTTTTAGGGTTTTTTTTTTATTTAAAAAAAATTCAATTGTTGACTTTCATGTTTCTTTCTTCTCAATTACTTTAGCATAAAATTTGTTATAAAATATTTTTTTTTGATAATTATAAGACAATTTTTCTTTAAGAAACAAAAAAGGATATATGATGAACTTTTTTGTTTTAGAAGCTAACTGGTCCATAGTTGATATATGTGCTTGTGAGTTCAATATACATCCTTTTTCCAAGTTTCAGCAGATTCTAAATATTTTTGGTGATGTTATAGTCAACATAACTCAGTTGGACAATTTTTTCTTAGATTTTGTCAATTATTTCAGCATCAAATTTTATGACAATTACATTTGTTCTTAAGAATTATATAGAAATATAGAAATTTAGTATACAAATTAAAAAAGGATATATGACAAACTTTGTTGTCTTTGTTTCAATTAGGGCGAAATTTGAAATACGTATTTAGGATGTAAAACTACTTTTATTTACATAGATTCAGGGAGTTTGAAAGTTTTTTAATATATTTTGCATAATTTTTTTTTTTGCAACATTTTTTTTTGTTTCTTGTAAAGAATTTTGTTTTTAAAAACATTTTAAATACATGTGTTGAAAAGTTTTAAAAATTTACAAATATTTTCATAATTAAATAAAAAGGATATGTGAAAAACTTTTTTGTCTCTAAGTAAATATGTACAATATTTGTTACTTGTATTAAGGATGTGAAATTACATTCGTTTTCATTGTTTTAGCAGATTTGAAATATTTTTTTTTATTATTTCATTACAAATTGTTTGAGAAATAATATTTTTTATTATTAGTTTTCTTTTTTTGTTAAAATATTTATTTTTAACATGTTTCCTAAATAATTTTAACAGTTTTTAAATATTTTCTTATTCATAGAAAAAAAGGATATATGACCAACTTTTTTGTTTTTTAATCAAAACTATAAATAATGGGCATGTGCATATGCGATATTAAACTACATTCATTTTTAAATTTTCAGCAGATTTGAACAATTTTAAAAAATATTTTCAAAAAAAATTAGTTTTGAAAAAATATTTTTTAGTTTCAGTCTTGAATTTTGGTTAAATTACCTACTTTTAAAATGTTTCCTTAATAATTTTTGAATCTTAAAATTATTTTTTTACTCAAAAAAAAAGGATATATGACCAACTTTTGTGTTATTGAAGCAAAATAATAAATTTTTGGCATGAGTATAAGGAATATTAACCTACATTCATTTTTACAATCTAAGAAGAATTCCGTGATTAGTTTTATAATTATAAAGTGATATTTTTATTCGTAATATTAATTTTTGATTAATTTACTGAGAATATGAAATTAATAATTATTTTATAGATCCTTTTAGTTCTTAGTAATATCCTGGATTCTTGTTTAGTGGGTTATTGGGAGTGTGTTATTTGCTAACTACAAAGTAAGTGGCTGTTGTTGTGTTGTTAAAGTTATCAATAAATTGAAATTTGTATTTGTAGTTCTTCTGGTTTAGATCCTTTGTAAACAGAGCCTTAACAAGGGTGATATAAGAGAAAATTTTGAAAACCGTAAATGAAAAGTTATAAACGACAAAATTAAATTTGAATTTTTTCACCAAAAATAAATTCTAAAGGGCAAATTTCTTAAATCGAAATTTGTATTGCATACTCTTAGGAGTAAAACTAAACTTTTCAATAAATTTTAAAGTTTCTTAAATTTTCTCAATAACTTCCATAACCTTTACCTGAATCATTTTTATTGTTTCCCTATTTACTGCCTTAGTAATTTCCAAATATTGCTTACATTTATTCTCCAATAATTTTACAAGTGGCTCTTAAGTCTGCTCTAGTTTATATTGGTCTTAATATTAAATTTTATTTCTTAGAACATACTACTTTCCTTCCTTTGGTCCTTTGATACCTTATTTTCTGGTTATTTGAGTTTAGTATTTGGTTTGTTGTAACCAAATTCATACGAGCGTGTTAAATATGTTCTTTATATATTTACTTTCTCTACTCAGATGTTTTCGGATGTCCTCGGAAATAAGCAACAATTTATTGTTACAACTTTCTTGTTAAGTTTTAATAAAACATATAAATTTTATTGAAATGTTTGCCAAAGCAAGGCAGTCCTTTAACAGGGAGTAAGTATAACACAACTTTAAATAATAAATATGAAATATTTCTTTGTTATTTTATTAGAAGGTTTCCAATAAATCTCAATTTAATTGAAAAGATTTCTTTTGGAAAGTGAAATAATAAGGACTTTGTTAAATATTTGCCACAAATCCCAAAATCCTTAATGGTGTAAGTGTGGTCGCAATGTGTGTCCTTTCCCATTAATACTAAACACAAAGTAGGCATTTGTATAGGTATAAATCAAATGATTTAATCTGATTGTTAAAGCCTACTTTAAGGAGATTTAGCTTTTAAGATAATAAAGCGTCTAATAGAGCAAAATAACTAAGAATAGTTCCTAAAATAATTGCTATTGATCCGTAAAGAGTACAAATTCTTATAAAATTTAAGGTTATATTACATTTTTTTTACAAAACAAAAAAGGATATATGTCACACTTTGTAGTTGTTGAAGCAAAATTTGTTATTTTTAAAACATTTGCTAATGAAACTATTATACGCTCATTTTCAGAGTTTCAACTGATTTGGATCATTTGTAGGGATTTTAGAGTAGAAACAAAAAATATTGAAATTTATTTTTAAAAAATTTCATCATAAAATTTTATTGTTTTATAATTCGTCTATTACTTCTTCATCAAAATTATATACAAAATAGTTGTTCTTAATAATAATACAAAAATATAAACATTTGATTTTTAAAATAAAAAAGGATATATGACAAACTTTGTTGTTTTTCAAACAAACTTACCCATATTTGATATATTTACTGATAAAACCATTTTACAATCATTATCGAAATTTCATCACATTTGGAAGCATTTGCAGGATTTTTTGGAAAAAAAAACCTCAGTAGGATATATAGTTTTATTTTTTGTCAATTATTCCAGCATTAAATTTTATATCAAATATTTTTCTTTACTAATTTAAAAAAAATCTACAAATTTTAATAATTAAGCAAAAAAGGATATCTGACAAACTTTGTTATTTCAAAAGCAAGCTCATGCATATTCGACGAATTTCTTAGTGAGTCTAATTTCCATCCTTTGTCGAAATTTCAGCAGATTTAAGACACTTTTAGGGATTTATATTAAACAAAATTACTTTAATTAAATATAATATAAACAATTTTCTTATTAGATCTTCGCAAAGTAAATCTTGAACCACTTTAATTTGTTTCATGATCTTTGAAAAGGCACTTCTTTTTATTGATCTTTAAGAGTCCAAAATGTATGTCTCAATTTAACTTAAAATTTTTTATTTCCATTTTCACTCGACCAACCCCAAAATTTATACATAAGTTTTACCTTTACTTATAAGTTATTCATTGTTAAAACAAAAAACTTTGCATACTTTCTGGCTTTGTTTACAATTTCTTTCAAAAAAAAACTTTCTTACTTCTCAAATTCTTCGAAAGAAATCAAAATAAAAACTTTGTTGGAAAAAATCTTGAATATTTTAAGCAAAATACAAATATATATGTAACATATTCTTTGCCCGAAAAGTTTGAAATTTTCATTATGATTTATTTTTTGTATTTTTTTCCAAAGCATACTTTTAAGTAGAAAACTTTGTACACATTTAGTTTGGCATATTTTTGGGGATGTAAAGCAATAATTTTTATATGTGCATTTAAGTCAAAACCTCCAGATAAAATGATAAAATTAATAATATTAATGTTTAAAAATGAAAAGAAAAACAGATACTTACTGTTGCATGGAAATTATTTTGCTGAAAAGGAAAAGAAGATGTCTTAGAAAAAGGAAATGAGAAAAGTTTTTAAGAAAAGTTATCAAGAAAAGTGAGGATTTAAATAAAGAATCTAAACTAAGTAACACCAGACATTTAAGTTAAAAAGGTCTTTAGACTAATAAAAAATTAAAATTATTAAAATTGTTGAAGTTTTTCAATTTAAAAAATTTTATATTTATTTTTAAATCTATAAAATGTATCCAATCGCTTTAAAATTAGAACAAAGAACGTGGAGAAAGATTATTTAATTTTCTACCAAATTTCAGTGCAATCTGATGATGGATACAGTATGCCCCCATATATCCTTTTTTGACAAATTTATCAATTTTTTTTCAAGTTTTGAAAATGAACCTCTAAAGTACTTAAATGACCATGAGCATCTTAGCAAAATTTTTTAGTATTTGTAAAAATTTCTTAATATAAATATTCGAAACTAAGTTAATTCGTTTTAAAATTAGAAAAAAGAACGTGGAACAATTTAATTGAAATTCTGACCAAAAATTATTGCGATCTGAGCATAGATATGGCATGCTATCATATATCCTTTTTTTGGTAATACATAGAAGTTTATAAAAAATTAGGTAAAAAGCCTAATATGACTTCGAAATGGAAAGGAAACCTTAATGAGCCATACCTCTAGATCATTAGAATTGGACTTCTAGAAACATTCACAGTCAGACTTTTATCGAAAAGACGGACCTTAAGTCAATATATTAGTTTTCACATTTTTAAACTTAATTTGAACACATTTTGGAAAAAAGGATATATGGAGCGCTTAAGAAACGTTACATTTATTTTCATGAAATTTGGTAAACAAGTAAAAGACAGCTTAACACATTCATTTTCACAACTAACAGTTTAACACATACATGCATTATCAAAGTATGAAGCAAATAGTTAAGTTAAGGTTGATTTTCAATGATTATCTCTACACATCCTTTAATTAAACAAAAATCAAAAATTTTAAAACTTAGATAAAGTTATTTTATTAGTTCTGGAGATAATTTTGGGGACTTATAGTTCTTCAATTTTTAAAAGAAATTTACATAGTGGCTTCCAAATCAAACTAAAATGGATCCGATAGACTAGCTTTTGTTTACGAATGTAGAATAATAATTATTTTATATATTTGCAAAATTTTCTAGATGTACCTCCAAGGATTCACTAGCTCTCCACATATCCTTTTTTATAGAAAATATCTTTTGTGAATTTCTTTTTCTAGAAATCTTTTCGAATGAATTTATTTTTAAATTAAACAAAACATTTATCTTTCATGACCTCAAATGTTCTTTATTTCATTAAAAATTAACATTAAATAAATAACATTTTTTAATTTCCACATAATGTTTACATAATGGCTTCCAACTCTAGGTTAAATTTAACCCACAGATTTGCGATTTGGTTTACTAATATGAAACATTATTTTCAATTAATTTGTTAAATTTTACGGAGGTAGGTGCAAGGATTTCATAACTCGCCATATATCCTTTTTTTTGAAAAAAAAAAATGTTTTTGTCAACTTTTTGTACTAGAATCTATTTCGCATGACAGATTTTTATAAATTAAACACAAAATTTATCTTCTATTCATATACTTAACATTTTTATTTCGTTAAAAAATTGCATTTTTTAAGTTTTCAAATAATGTTTTCCAAATTTAAGTTAAATCGGACCCACAAACTTGCAATTTTGTCCACGAACGCAGAATAATACTTTTTACATTTCTGCCAAATTTCATGCAACTAGCTGCAAGGATTTCCTAGCTATCCACATATCCTTTTTTGGAAAAAAAATATTTTTAAAAATTTCTTGTACTAGCAACTTTTTCGAATGACAGTTTTGTTCAAATTATTTAAAACATTTATCATATATGACCTTAACTATTCTTTATTTCCTAAAAAAAGTAATTTCAAATAAATAAGTTCTTAAATTTTCAAATAATATTTACAAAATGGCTTTTAACGATGAGTAAAATCGGTACGACAGACTTGCGATTTGGTTTTAGAATGTAGAATAATATTATCAATAAATCTGTTAAACTTCATGAGAAAAGCTGCAAGGATATTTTAGCTCTTCACATATCCTTTTTTAAGAAAAATTTATTTTTTTTAATTTCTTGTAATTGAATGACAGTTTTATATAAATTAAATACAAAATGTAACATTTTTTATTGAAATTTGCTTAATTTCCTTATGAAATTGTGGTAATTGTTGTTGAAGAGTTTGGAAAAATTTTGTAACTAACAAAATATAAGTGTGGTTTTATTTTCTAATTTTGTTCTTTATAGATACAAATTAGGCAAACTAACTTAAACACAGATTCACCAGACCTGTCATGTTAATTTAACTCAAAACAACTTATAGTCAAAAGCATAAAAGTAACTAAACAAAAAGTTACTAAAATTGTTTATCTTTCATTAAAAACAAATCTTATGTTTTTAACACAAATCAAAATAAAAACCATATATGTATAGAATAGCAAAATAATTTACAGTTTTTCTTATTTTAATGGAAAAAATGTTTTTCTTAAAATAGAAAACTATTTATGTTGTATGACTTTGGCTGCCTGACTGACTGCCTGTTTGTTTGCTTGGCTGGCTTGTTAATAAAGTTCAAGGATTTGCATTTTCTCTTTTATCTCTCTCAAGTTATTACCTTAAACTTTTTTATTCTCTAGTTTGTGGTTTTTACATTTTATTCGTGTTTTATACATGTATGAATACATGAGGTTAACCGCATAGTTTTATAATTGTTGTGTAAAGTAAAGAGAAAAAACAACATATTAAACTAAACTATAAAAAAAGGTATTTAAAAAAGGAAACACTATAAACAGCTGCAGTGGCAATAACAATAATAGTGCTGTTTTTTTATTTTATAAATAATACTATTATATATTGTTGAGTGCATAAGCTAAACTGGGGGTTTTAAAAGAATATTTTAGTCAAGCATAGAAGACATAGAGAAGCCTTATTTGATAAGCAAAAGGATTTAGCAAAGCCCAACGAAAAATATATCATGTGCAGAACTTAAGAAGAAGATGCAAGAAAAATGTTAAAAAAAATGTTTATAAAATTTTTAAACTGCTATAAAATTATGAAAAATGTGTAGAATATTGTAAAATCTAGAGAATGAACGTAGATAATTGTGTTTTATCGATCCCATATAAAGCTTTAAAAACTCTAGCCTGTATGTAGGTTTTGGTCATATATCCTTTTTTAAGAAAATTTCTAAAATAAAAAAAAACGTTTCGAATCTTATAATAAACAATAGACTATAAAATTAAAGTTAAAATAATTTTTTCAAACATCTTTTATTTAAAACTTATGAACATTTTCATAAAAGCTTCTGTAATAACTTCAAATAGTAAAAACGAAAGTAAAATATTGTAATTTATATTTCAACTGAACAAATATTGAAATTATAGCAAGGGCTTAAAAGGGCGTCATATATCCTTTTTTAAAAATCTTATTTAAAATTGAAAAAATTTAACAAAATGTGTAATCTGAACATATTTTTTGTTACAAAAAGACAAAATCAAAGAATATATTTAAAGAATTTATAATAATTTTAATTATCCTTTCTAACAAAAAGTCACTTCAGTCAAATAAGGAGTCTGAAAAATGTGTAAATTAAACTACGATAACGTAAAATTAAGTATATTTAAAGCTTTTCACATCAAAATTATAATTGTTTTGCAAAAATTCTAAATGTAATCAAATATACTTTTCTCAAAAATATCCCCAAAATTTCGAAATTTTTTTTAAATTATTTAAATTACAGAAAACGAACCAAGAATTTTACAAATAATGTTTTTATACGAAACATTTTTAATTTGAATTAGCATCTCTTAGTGGCTCCAAATATCCTTTTTATAAAAATAACTTTTATTTAACAAAATTACCATTTTCATGTGTTGTTTTAAATCTTCTGCAATATCCGGAAAGCACTCGATTTTTTAGAAAAATATTCTATTTGTTTTCAAAAATCCTTAATTCAAAATATATTTCTAAAACATTGAATGGTTTCTAAAATTAGTTGAATTATTCAAAATGATTGTAGAATATTTTATATAATGTCTAGAGCCAAAAATATTTGAATTTGAATTATCAATTTTTTATGGCTCCATATATCCTTTTTATAAAAGTTCTTGTTTTTAAAGAAAATGTTACAATTTCGTTTATTTTATATAATCCTCTAAAATTTCTGGCAACCTTTAGCTTATTTTCATTTTGTAAGAAATATTTCATAGGTTTTCACATATCCATTACTCTAAAAATATTTCTAAAACATAAAAATGTTTCTTAAATTAGTTGAATTATTCAAAATGAATGTAGAATATTTCAAATAATATGTAGAACCAAAAAATTTTGTATAGGAATTAATAATTCTTTATGGCTCCATATATCCTTTTTATAAAAATTCTTGTTTACATAGAAAATCTTACAATTTCGTATATTTTATATAATATACTATAATTTTTGGCATCCTCTAGGTTTTTTTTAACATTAATTTTCATTTTGTGGAAAATATTTAAAATATTACTCAAAAAAATTTTCTAAATCATAGAAATGTTTCTTAAATTAGTTAGAAATATTCATAATGAATATAGAATATTTTAAATAATATTTAGAACCAACAAATTTTGAACTTGAATCCTTAATTCTTTATGGCTCCACATGTCCTTTTTATTAAAATCCCTATTTTCAAGGCAAATGTTACATTTTCGTGTCCTGTATTAAATCTTCTGGATTTTTCTGCAAGGTCTAGGCGACTATAAAAGATTAACAAAAGAGATATAAAAGTAAAACAGACACATACCAGCCAAGGCAAGAGCTATTCAAAGGAAGACAGCAAACTTTAAAACCTTCATCATTTTAAGTAAAATAAACACATACACGCAAGGGTAAGCATATGTGTTTTATTCGTCACATGTGTTGAAACATAAATACTTACTTTAATACTAAATACAATGTTGGTCTTTGTACAACCCAGGAGTTTTCTTTGCTGGTTTGGCTAGACTCTATTTCTGTAATGTTTTTGATTTTTGAACATCATAAGCTTTTTAAGGCCTATAAAAAGACTATTGTAAGCTTTGATTCTTGAGCTTGAAGATAATTTAAAATAACTCATTGCTTGTTGCACTTGTTGAAAGCGTTTACTGTCAAGTTGTAGTCTATAAAGGGACAATTGTCGACTTTTTGGGTTCTTAGTAATTAAAGAAAGGGACATATATTTTTTCGAATGAAGAACACTAAAGCAGTTTACTAGATTTGGAGACTTTCCATTTTATTTTGTCAGATTCATGCAAAACATATCTATAGAACTGCTGGGTATATTTATTTTGGGATTTAACGAGTATTTTTGTGTGCAAGTAGGGAGGAAGCTATGGTTTAGTGGTGCTTTACTCTGCTGCCTGTTGCTGACACTTGAAATAATTACAAAATTTTAAATAAAACATAAAAGGTAAAACACACAAATAAAATGTTGCAAAAAAAATTATATACACATATATTTATAACATAAATGTATATGTATGTTTGTAACACCCACAAACTGCCTGTTCAAATAAAATTTATAAAACAAGTAAGTAATAATTTGCTGGGGCATTACCGGTACGCATTACGACAAAAAATTGCATAAAATTTCATTTAAATTAAAACTAAAAAAACAGCTTCACAGAAATGTTCATAAATGTTGACTCACATTTTTTTTGGGGATATATGTATTTACATTTAACATAAATTAAATGAAATTTATTTAAAAATAATTTGTTTAATAACTTACATCAACAGATATCCAATGTGAAGGTAAAAATGTTTTACATATTAAAAAAAAATTATCTGAAATATTTATTCGTTATTTTGCAAAAACAAGAATTCGCAATTAAGTTCAACTGATGAGCTTTTGAATTGAAATTATAAAATGTTTTAATAATTCAAATGCAATAATTAAAAGGAATTTAAAAATTTATATGGAAACATTTACTAAAAAGTTATTTGTAATTGTTTTGGGAAAATTTTAAAATTGCTTGTAATACAATTATAATTAAAAATTCTGTTAAATGCAAAAGACATTTAAATTTGAGTGAAAATTTCAAAAAAAAAAAATTTACTAAAAGGTTGAAATTATCTATAAATTATGCAAAATATTATGTTTAAGAGATAATTGGCATTTTTTTAATTATTCTAGCAAAACTATTAAAAAATATTTTTTTTTAATTTTTTGTAAAAATGTTTCTAAATTTTAGCAAATTTTTAAAAATTTAAGAAAAAAGGATATATGAGCAACTTCTTCATTTATAAACCGAAATTATTGAAATTGCGTTTACATATAGATATGATCAAATTACAAACTTTTTCGCAATTTTAAGAAATTCAAGTGAATTTTAAAGAAATAGGGGCATAATTAAATAAACAAAAAAATCAAATTGAGCATATTTGGCTAAAACTGAACTCTGAAAATTGCTTATAATCAAATTAAGACATTCTGTTAAAATTTTAGTTTCATACAAAATTATTTGTGTAAAAATGAATGAAAAGTTTTCTAAAATTTAAACAAGTAAGAGTGGTATATTCGGCTTTGCCGAATCTTGGATACCCTTCACCAATGGCGTTGCAAAAGTACTTAATGTAATTCCTAGCAAAATTTGGTTATACTAGTATTATATGCAAAGAGTCTTTAAAATTAAGAGTCGGAAAAAGAAAAGCTTTTCGGTGGCGTCATCATCTAGAATAGTTATGCACCCAAAGGTTAGGTTGGGCAGGTTGGGCTTTAACAATGATAAGCCTTAAAATTATAGGGTATACACTCTTAGTTTTAGATACATACGTGAAATATATAGCTTTTGAATGGATGGATAACAGCTTTGTCGGAAAAGTTATTAAAGATTTACTTATTAATCTGAAGTTAGTTAATTAATTAAAATGAACACTTCATCAATAATATTTGGGATGTATTGTTCTTTCGATCTGTCCGATGGATGTTTGGAAAGTTTTTCTCAAGTTCCTTGTGCAATTTTAATGTGATTTAATTTATCAGCATTAAATCGATTCCCGGTCGGGGTTATATGGGAGATTTCACTAAATGTGAATAGAGCTCGCCCATTTTCAATATTGAACTTTTCAAGAGATCAGAAATACTTTTGTCAAATGTTGTCCCTCTAGAAAGTTTATTTTAGGCGCTATCGCCCTGAATATCAATATTGTACAACGTCTTAATACTAAATGTCATCATCGTATCTTAGGCGAAGTTATAAGGGATCAATTGTCAAACGTGAACGGATTTCTCCCAATTGCAATTAAAAAATTTAAATTTTTGTTGATATGTGAGATACTTACATACATATGTAGGTTTTGAACGGATATCATGTAGTTAGCTGCATTTTTGTACTTCCTAGGAAGATTACCTATAATTTGATATATAATACATTCTCAAATGTTATCATAGTGTTCAAAAGTCAGACACAAAATTAAGATTATTGCTAAAATCAGAATTGTGGAGCTCCTGGATTTTACACAAAATTTTAGGATATTGTCCCACCCTGAATTTTATCATTGTCGATTAAAACACCATCGCATAAACGCTAAATTATATCTACCACAAATTACCGAATGCATCAGGATTTAGGTAATCCCCTGCGAAGGACGCTATTAAATTTCATCAAAATAAACACCTGAGATATCGACAAATCAGGAGCTCCAAAAACTTGACTACAACTGAAAAAATTACATACAGGTAGACGGACGGACAAAAAAACAGACGGACGGACAAACAAACAGACGGACGGACAGACAGACAAACAGACGGACGGACGGAGGTCGCGAAATCGATTCTCCTGCCGATTCTGAGTTGATCGGTACAATTTGAATGGTATTGGTAATCAGATTTGTGGAGTATAGATTTTAGAAAATCCTCACACAAAGAACGATGTCAAATTTCATCACAATCGGTCCATAAACACCTGAGATATCGCTGAAACAATACTTACAAAATGTAAACAAAATTTCTTTGACACGTACTTTGGGCAATTTGCTGTACATCAAATGTAGTGTTATGGCGATATCTCAATTGTTTATGGACCGCTTCTGATAAAATTTAATAACGTGCTTGGCGGGGGAATTTCCTAAAATCTGATATGAAATTTATGCAGGTCCGTGCTAAAGGAGGATGGTTTTTCCTATTTCTACATTTAATTTTTTCAACAAACATTCTCTAATGCGAACTTTGGGCAATTTGCGATACATTTAATTCAGTGTTTTGGCGATATCTCAGTTGTTTATGGACCGATTTTGATAAAATTTTACAGAGTGCTTTGGGAAACTATTTCCTACAATCTGATATATAACATATTATCACATGTATACCAGGAGTATCATTTTTATCTTGTTATTTAAAAGTGTGTTTCAATCAAAAATTTTAAAATTTTCGTCTAATTTTTGGTATTTTTTCGATATTTTCGGTGTTTATAAATCGATTTTAATGAAATTTAATAGCGTTCATTGCGGGAGAATTTCCTAAAATCTGATATATAATTTATTTAAGTCCATCCTCCAGGGGCTTCAGAAACTTGATTTCAACAGACAGACAGACAGACGGACGGACAGACAGACAGACAGACAGACAGACGGACATCGCTTAATCGATTCTCCTCCCGATTCTGAGTCGATCGGTATAATTTTTATGGGGTCTACGATCACTAATAAAAAAATTACAAACGGAATCACAAACTTATAATACCCTTTCACCTATTGGTGAAGGGTATAAAAAAATTCCAAAAATTATGTAAAATAAATCTAAGATTAAAATATTGATGATAAATTTTTCCCATTTATATAAAAAATTTATTGAAGAAATCCCTTTCTTAAAAAATTTCAAAAATTTTGCAAAGTTTTTAAAATTTGAAAAAAAAGGATATATGATCAACTTCTTTGTTGATGGTCCAAAATGAGAAGGAGTTTATTTTTATATATATAAGACTAAATGGCAACCTTTTTCACAATTTCAAGAAATTCTGATGACTTTCAAAGATTATATCGCTACATTTAAAAAAGAAATTAAAGCATTAGAGTCTTTTAAAATTTACTATACTCAAGATTATGACAAGAACACAATTTCGGATGTAATTTTCCCATAAATATAAAAAAATTTCGATTTATTTTCGTCAAATAAGAAAAAAGGATATACGAGCAGCTTCTTTGTTTATAGTCCAAAATTAGTAGGTTTTAATTTATGCTCAGATAAGACTGAGTGACAAGCTTTTTTACAATTTCAAGAAAATCTGATAACTTTTAAAGATGCAATGGCATAATTTTCCAAAATAATAATCCATTAATACCTACAGCAAAAATTTTCGTTTTCTGACAAATTAACAGATATGATATCATTTTCTCATTATTTCCAAGTAATTTTTGTTAAATATGAAAATAAGGATATACGACCAACATCTTAGTTTATGGTACAAGATAATAATGGTTTGATTTATGCAAAGTTAAGACTTTTTACAATTTCAATGAATTCTGATAATTTTCAAAGATTCTATCGCATAATATTTCCAAAAATTTTTAGTGTTTATTAATGTTTAAAATACCTTTAGTCAAAAATTTGACTTATCTGTTAATAACACAACCGTAGAAATAATTTTCTTAATCATTTATTGGATTTTTGTAAAATTTTTGTTAAATTAGAAAAAAGGATATATGAACAACTTCTTTGCTTATGGTACAACATAAGAATGGTTTAATTTATATAAAGATAAGATTAAATTACAACACTTTTCACAATTTGAATAAATTCTTATAACTTTTATGGATTCTATAGCATAATTTTTACAAAAATTTAAAGAAGTTAATGCTTTTTAAAATACCTGTTGTGAAATTTGGGGTTTTTTGGCAATAATACAACTGTGCAAACAATTTTTTCAACAATTTGTTGGTTTTTAGTAAAATTTTTGTGATATCAGAAAAAAGGACATACAAACGAGCACTTTCTTTGCTTCCTACTTAAAATTAGTAAGATTTGGCTTATGCAGATACAGTTCTAAGTCATTTAGATAACTTTTCGAGATCAAATGGAATCAATTTTTGTATTTATTTTCTTTTAAAATACAATTTAAAAATTTGCCTTTAAAAAAGGATATATGACCAGCTCAGTTGCAAACTAAGCAATGTCAACAACATTTGGTGTGTACATTAAGGACATCAATTGTCATTCGTTCAGGAAATTTCAAATGATTATAAAACCTCTTGTAGATTTTACACGAGAATATATGTCAATAAGTTTAAAATTTTTCATTTTGTTAAGGAAATTTATGTCTTAATACATTCTCTTAAAATTTTCAATAATTTTATGAAAATATATTTCACATAAATAAAAAGGATATATGACTTACAACCCTATTTATGAACCAAAATAAAAAAATTGCTATAAATATATTTTAAAGGCTTATAAAGAAGTTCATTCTCTTAATTTCAAGTCTTATACTTTTTATCTAACAATTTTAAGGACATTTTTAAGGTTTGCTTTTATGTTTAAGTCCCCAAGGGAATAAACAAGCATGTAAATAAAAAAGTTAATTGCTAAAATTGTTTGCTTTTAAACACTTTTTACTTTTAAATTTTCTCTCTTACACTTACACACAAATAATTGTAGGGGAATCATATTTTTATTTTGTATCCTTTTTCTTCCTGGCTGTAGACTATGAACGTGACTAAAATACTAAGTACTTGTTGATCTTAAGCTTGGAGTATGTGTTTGATTTGATTTAATGGCTCTAAAAAGTAAAAATAATGCCCTTGTCTTCTTCTTTGAACGTAAGTGTGTTATTATGTTAACAGAAAATATGTGAGAGAGTTTTGTGTTATCCTTGTATACCTTTTAAGCTTAAAAAAATATTAAGGAAAAATGTAAATCATGATCATGTTTTCTTTTTTGAAGAAGAAGAAAACTCAAGAAAGTTTTTTCTTGCAGGATTTTATTATTTAATATTACTTATGAAAGACGAAATATCCTTTTAATATATTTTTTGTGTCTTATTGGAAAAATTGTTGATAAAGATTGTGTTTTGTCATCCGTTTGTAATATTCGGTTCTATTGTTTATGTTAATATAATATTTTCTATAAAGTTCGAATAAATTTTAGGGATCATCACTAAAATGTTCAAAATTTCTAAATTTTGTTAAATTATTATACGATTTTTTTACTTAAATAACTCGAACTCGATCATAAGAAACTTAACTTTATTGGTTCGCAATAAATTTTTTAAAATTTGAAGAAAGGATATTCTACAAACTTTTGTATTTTTTAAAGAAAGTAAATAAAATTTAAGATATATATTCGGCTTTATCAAACACATCCTTTTTGCCAATTTCTTTAATTTCCATTAAGTTTTCAAAAGATTATAGTATTTTATATAAAAAATTATAGAATAAAATTTTAATTTTGAGAAAAAAATATTAGCTAAAGAGATTAGCTAATATTTTTTTCTCAAAATTAAAATTTTATTCTATAATTTTTTATATAAAATACTAATAGTAAACTTATGTTTTATAAGCCTAATATCTAATATAATCCCATTTGTCTAATTGAATTTATTCAAACTTTTAGAAAATTTATTTAAATTTTACAGTTTTTAAATTAATTAAAAAATAAAAATCCTTTGAAGTATTACAAATCCTTATTTCTTTAAGCAAAATATAGTATATATAAAGATTAGAAAAACTGTTTTTATTGATTTTAAATAATTTTTATACAAATTTAAGAAAAAGGATATTCTACAAACTTGTTTGTTTTTTAAGGAAAATCAATAAAACTTTATTTACATATTGAAGACAATGCAGGACATTTTTTTTAATAATTTCAAAGAAATCGATTAGTTTTATAAAAACTATGGTAATGTAAAAAAAAATTAAACTTTCAGATATTTTGACTTAAACGAGATATGAGTTTAATAACGTAATTTTACTCCTTAAGCTGTTGAAAATTATTCATGATACTATTGCCTTATTCAAGGCTTTCTGTGTAATTTAAAATCATTGCCTACTTTTAGGCCTTCGTCATAATTAACGTTGATATTATTAAAAAAACGTAAAACATAATTATTTGTTGTTATAAGAGTTTTTCAATTGTATTTTTATGGGATGCTTCAGTTTATGTATTTTAATTTATTCATGTATTTATAATGACTTCATTCTTTTTTTTCCTGAATATTTTTCTGCAGCATAAATATTCATTATTTATACAGCACAACATGTGCTAAAGTTCCCAAAAAAAAAACCTAAGAGAAAGTTTGTAAAAAGTAGCAGCGAACATCATAATTGAGCTAACAGTTTTATGTTTTCACAAGTAAAATGTAGTATTATGACAAATAATATTTGTTTTAGGGAGAAAATGGTAAGAGAGAAAGAAAAATGTGGCGGAATGAAAAGGTTCGGATGTAAATTTTGAATATTTTTTGCTTTAATATAAAAAATTTAAAAGAATTCTGCGGACTTTTTAGGAAGAAAAGGTATAAGTTGGAATTCTGTATATAATTTTACTTTAAGAAGAAACAATAAGGATTTTGGTTTAAACAAAAACAAAAAATTCTTATACTTTTTTTCACAAAATATTTTTTGATTTATCTGCCAAATCTTCAAAATCATTTGAAATCTAACGAAATTTTGTATATTAATGTAACATGGGGTCCTTTATATATGTGGGAAAAATTGATGGCATAGATAAATAATTTAAAGGGTTGCCCACATGTCCTTTTTTCGAAAGCCAATATTTTTTTTTTTGTAAGCCTTAGATGATGACTAAAATCAAAAATTACGAAAACTCGTAATTTTTTTAACGTTTTTTTTATTCAGTTGAAAAATCTTTAAAATTTCTTTAAACCTCTTGAAATTTTATATACGAATGTTACTTGAGGTCCCTAATATAAGTGCCAAATATTGGTGATATAGATTGAGTTTTTTAAAGAGTTACCCATATATCCTTTTTTCAGAAGTTTGCAATTTTTTTATTTTTCTATTTAGAATAAATGTTTTCGATATTTTTCTGCTTAGTTAATATCAGCTCAGTAATTATTATTTACAATAAGTTCGTTTTTGACGGATTTTATTTTAGTACTTAGAACATTTTGTCTTCCTTTTAAAAAATGTTATTTTTAAATGTCTTTGAAAGCATGAAATATTTTATGTATTCATCGTATATTAAATATTTATATGAACATGTATTTCAATATTTAGATATTGTATTTTTTTTTATTTAAACAAATCAAGGCACTTATAGTCATTTCAACGTCATCCATATATCCTGTATAAGGATATAAATGAAGGAAAAGAAAACTTGAAGAAATTTATACATAGTATACTTGTACATATGTGTCATATATAAATTCAAAATAACAAAAAAAAAACAAACAGTAGGAAACAAAACTTCATATCCTCAACAGGATCTAATATTTCAAATACAGGGAAATTTTGATGAAATATAAGTTACACTGTATCTTCCATCTGTCAAATAGAAATGATGAGGAAATGTTTGAATATATAGCCAAGATAAACAGACGAACGGATGGTTGGAAGACATACACACAGACAGTCAGACAGACGGACGGTGAGTTAGACTTATGTGTTTCATTCTAAGAAATAAAGAATCCTGTATGTATGTTCATAGATATTATTTTACTTTATTTGTATATGTTTAAATAAATATCTATTGCTAAAATGCTACAGAATATGATAAATGGTTATTTTGTAAATATTTTGTTCTTTTTTTTCTATTTTCCTCTCATAACTTTCTCTTTTTTTCTAGGATATAGAAAAATTATTATTGAAATTGACATTTAAATAGATGGATATGTATATGAATTTAACTTAAATACCAGAGTTTTTTTTCCTTATATTTTACTATTAATATTAAATATTAGAGTAAATGGTTTTTAAAGCATACTTTAGGGATTTATATAATAATTTCTAAGTAATCACCAGTGATTTCTTTTCCAGGGATTAAAGAAAGTATATAAATGAGTTAATAAAATCTCTAAAACAACAAAAAGTTTATTTTCTATTGTTTCTTCAGAATTTCTGGTTTAATCATTTTATAATACATTATTTAAATTTAATTAACCTAAAAGTATGCTATACATATTTTATTGTTTAATTGAGAAATAAAACTTTTTTGAATTCTCTTAATTACCTAGTATTTTAAAAAGCCATACATGTTGTTCCTTAACTTAAATAAATTTATTACATAACTTTTAAGTTCATTAGAAAACAATAATTTTCGAATGATAGCCTTCAAGGTATTATGTATATTCTAAGAAAAATCTACATCTCTGCATGATGATATTAAAAATTCTTGAAAAACTTTTTCCACGTATATGTTATGTCAATTTTAATAAAGAGTATGAAAGGTTTCAAATTTCATAGAAAGGAAAGCCCACAAATATCAAATTATAATGAAAATAAAAAAGCCTAAAGTTTCAAAAGAATTGAAAAACAGTAGCATACCTTAAGGCTGAAGAAAACGTAACCATAATTTAATAATTTTTTCAACAGAAAATTTATCTTAAAGCTCTTTATTTTCTAAAGAAAAAATAAATTTCTATTTAGATATGCGAGAAAAGGATACATAACCAAATCCTTTATTTATGAGACCAAAATTTTTAAATTCAAGGAATATATTAAAAACACTTTTCCTCATTTATTTTCAAGGTTTGACAAAATTCTATTAACTTTTGTGGATTTTACTGATAAATTCGAAACAAGTGCTCATAATTTTTTAATGTCGATTACAAAAGTTAAAAAAAAAATTACGCAAAAGCATTATTTTTTTAAATTCTCATTAATACAACAATTCCCTAATAATTTTCGGAATTTCTGAAGAATTTTGAAAATAAAAAAATAATTAAAAATATTTAATCGAGATTGACAAGACTAACATAGGTTAAAGAGAACTTTACCATAATTCTTAAATTGTTTGTACAGTAATTTTTTATAACGTTTTATTTCCCATAAAAAATGTTCGAAAATATAATTTTTCTTTAGAAGTATAAAAAAAGGATATATGGGCAGGTCCTTGGTTATTCAAGCAAAATCATCCAAATTCTGGATATAAACCAGGAACATCATACCTTAATTATATTTAAAAATTGACATTATTCTTTCAAACTTTGTGAATGTTATGACATAATTTAAAATGTATTTTTTTTAACAAAAAAAAAATATTTCGATTTTTTCCCTAATGATATCTGGTAATCAGATTATAGTGCTGGCTTCCCAGTTATATCATCTAAAACGCTAAAAAACTCTTACTTAGACTCATCACTAAGTTAAAAAGATAGCCTTAAAATAAGAGCAGAGAGCAAGACAGCAGCTATACAATAGCAGCGGTTGAGGCCCTATGCTCCACTGGGAGTCAAGGATAACAGAAGAGGAAGAAGAAGAAGCTACAAGTTCATATAATATAATTTTTCTTAAAAATTTCATAAATTTGTTTAAATTATTTTATTAAGTTACTATGACTTTGTCAAAACTCATTCAAAATCTATGAAACTTTAAAATGGTTGTCATGTTGCCTGAACAATCTTTCCCTGAAGTTTTATTGATTTTCCCTGAAAAATAAACAAGTTTGTTGAATGTCCTTTTTATTGAATTTTACCTTAAAATCATAAAAATGAACAAATATAGTTTTAAAATTTCACTTGCAATCAATTTCGAACAATAAAAAGCATATTATATAAATTTCTTTAAAATTGCTATACTTTTTTCTAATTTTGTATTTAAAATGTTTCAAATTTATAAAAACTTACTCAAAATCAATGAAAGTATCCAAGTGAATGTCAGACATTGTGTTTAATATGCAACTGAAGTTTTATTGATTTTCCTTTAAAACCCAGCAGGTTTATAGAATATCCTTTTTCTTAAAATTTTCTGGAAAACAATTAAAATACATAAATATAGTTTTCATACTTCACTTACAATAAGTAAAGAACAAATAAAGTTCATACATTTCAATTTTTCTTAAACATTTCTCAAAATTGTTATTTAAAATGCTAAAAATTTCTCAAAACTTAGTTTAAATCGATAAAGGTAATAAAGTGAATGTTCTGCATTGTGTTCAATATGTCACTGAAGTTTTTTGATTTTCCCTTCAAAATTCGTTATTGTGTAAAATTTACATTTTCTTGAAATTTTACTAAATACCTTTTAAGTAAATAAAATGTCATATTTTTAATTAATTTTTTACAGATTTTCTGTTATTTGAAAAGGGATTAACCTGTAAAATTTTTAAAATTTAATTAAAAGTCTCAGAATAAAGTTAATCTGAAAAGCTTTAATTAAGTTTAAGGTTTCATAAATAACAAAAAGGAAATATTGAGAATTTGTACTCACTTTCTTAAAGTTGAAAAAAATTACCAAAAAATATTAGTCAAAAGTTTTTTGAAACTTCTTAAAATTTGATAAATTTTTTAAAATGAATGTAATTTATTATGTTAATTACTCCACTGAAATTTTATTGATTTTCCTTTTAAAACCATTGACTGCAAAGAATATCCTTTTTCTTGAGCATTAATAAGAATTACTTATAATTATAAATATTATCTCACTTTTTATTCTGCAACTGTTTTTATTTTTCATATAATTTTCCAGAAATTTAAAGCTTATAAAAATTTTGTAATTAAAAGCATCAACAATTTTGTGAGTAATTAAAAGATGCAAAAATTCCAAAATTTTTAAGAAAAATTCTTAAGGGAATACCTATTATTTAACAAATCTGACCTGATTATATTTTCTTTAATTGCTTGACAAATATGTAATAATAAATGAAATCAATTGAAATTTTAGATATGAATGTCATTTGTTGTCCTTTATGTATACAAGGAGAATTGTTTCTTTATACTAATAATCTATTAAGTTGGCTGAATATCCTTTTTTTGTATATCAAATATTTTTTGAAATTGTAAGCCTGTAGAAATCTGTAGACTATTAACAAAATCATAAATTAAAAGAATTAAAGAGAGAATCTAAAAAATTTTAATACGACCAAAAATATTTTTTTAATTACATGCCAAGTTTTTAAAATTGTTTGAAATCTTATGAATTTTTGTAAATGAATGACTGCAGAGGTGCCTTATGTCTGTGTTTAATATTGATGCTATAGATGGTTTTTTTACTGCCCATATATCCTTTTATCTTAAGTTGAAATTTTTTAATTTTTCTATATTGTAGCAATTATAAATATATTTAATATGTATAATTTCTATATACATTTTTATGTTCTTTTATGTTTGTTGAGTATTGTTGATTTAGATTGATTATATATTTAGTTGGCCATGTATCCTTTTTTATTTGAGACAGTTTTTAAAATTATTTTTTAAATGAATAGCTGTACGTGGACAAAAGAACATATTTTACGAAAGTAATGATAAAAAGAAAAAATTCTTAACTTTTAACACTTTTAATATTCTACCAAATCTTTAAAATTATCTTAAATCAATTGAAAATTTGTATACGAATGTTGGTCAAGGTCCTTAATCTAGGTCATGAATATAATAGATGTAGACCGTTTATTTACAAAGTTGTTCATATATCCTTTTTTCGGAAGTCAAAATTTTTTTAATTTTCCTATGTCGTTTTAAAGCTTTTGATATTTTTCTATCAAAAAAACATCAGCTGAAAGCTTATTCCTGATATCTAACACATTTTTCTAGTCTATTTTGTTTGCTTTACATAAATATTCTACCAAAAAATTTGAGTAATCCATTTTGCTAACATAATATTGTGCTATCTACAACAAAAACGGAAAAAGCCAAAAAATATTAAACTATCAAAAATTTTTCCCTTACAGTGAAATGAAATCTGATACATGCCAACAAATAATTTGAAACATTTTTTTCCTGTTTATTTTTACAAAATAATGATGACTAGCACAAACCTTAAACTATTTGCTGCTAGGACTAATATTTATTTTTATATAATGAAATTAAAATGATCCCATACATAAATAATGAAAAAGTTTGTATCAAATATTTTTACAAATTCATTCTTACTCGTCACTAATTTATCCGGTTTTCGTTTCATTAACCAAAATGAAATTACTTATCGTTTGCCAACAGATATCCAGAGGTTGAGCTGTATTTAATTTGTAAATAAACATGAGCAGAATGAAAAAATAGCACTATCAGCCGCAATAATCAAACGTCATCAGTCAGTTTTTAAGGCAACATTTCATACAGGCTCCTACATCATTCCCCTGCCTAGACTAAATACCACACACTATACACCAGTGTTTGGGTTAAAGCAATGAAATAAGAAGGACTTTAATTATTAACTATGTATGTACAAAACTGTTAGTGAGTGGTTTGTAGAGCTGCAGCAGGAGGAGTAGAAGGGAAAGACGAATGTGTGGTAAAGCGATTAACAATTTTATTTGTAATTGTATTTTGTTGTTTTTTTTTTTTCGTTAATGTTTTAACATATTTCCAACTCCAACACACGACTATTTTCATATCAAACTGAAAACCAAATCGACATGTTAATTCCCTTACATCCATCCACCCCTTCGACACGAGTCATTCGCAGGCAAAGCTTCGACAAAACCACATAAATTCCTGTATCAAAAGAAATCAAACCGCAGAGTAATGTTCAGTGGACAAAAAACGCCTCAAGCTGTTTTCAGTTTTCTGACAGAAAAATGAGATAAAGGATATATAAGAAATTGCCAGAAAATAAATTTTTTCAAAGGGGGGAATGATGGAAAATTTGACATGGTCACCGCATTTATTTGATTAATTTGTTGGTATTGGTAACCTCATGTATTAACAAAAATACCTACATATGAGGCGAAACACACATATATATTGATATGTATTTAAAAGGACGAAAAATTTTACTTTTTGAGAAGAACTTTTACAGAATTTTAATTTAAAAAATTTAGCTAACGAACTACAAACTTTTTTCTATAGAAAACAAATTCTGACGAACTTTTTTCGATAGAAAAGAAACTCTGACGAACTTTTTTCTATAGAAAAAAAATTCTGACAAAATTTTTTCTGTAGAAAAGAAATTCTGACGAACTTTTTTCTATAGAAAAGAAATTCTGACGAACTTTTTTCTATAGAAAAGAAATTCTGACGAACTTTTTTCTATAGAAAAGAAATTCTGACGAACTTTTTTCTATAGAAAAAAATTCTGACGAACTTTTTTCTATAGAAAAGAAATTCTGACGAACTTTTTTATATAGAAAAGAAATTCTGACGAACTTTTTTATATAGAAAAGAAATTCTGACGAACTTTTTTATATAGAAAAGAAATTCTGACGAACTTTTTTTATAGAATAATAATGGAGAAGAAATTTTTTCTATAGAAAAATAATTCGGAAAAAAATTTTTCTATAGAAAAATAATTCGAACAAAATTTTTTTTATAGAAAAATAATACTGACGAAATTTTTTCTATAAATAAATAATTCTGACGAACTTTATTCTTTTTTGAAAAAAAATATTTCTAATACATGTTTAAAAAATTCGAAAGCCTACTTTTAGGCTATCTTTATATATCAAATTAAATCTACATCAGAAATAAGTAGGCAATTGTTTCAGTTTATCTAAAACCTCAAAAATATAAGTTTAAAAAATATCTTTCATAAATAAATGAAAATACTGAATATTATAAAAACATTAGCATATTTTTAGGCTTACTAGAGAAAAGATAAATTTTGTGAAAGATTATTTCAAAGTAAATTTTTTACACGTGGCAATGCTACGCTTCACTTAGGATTTGGATGGAAAATAACACAAAAACATCAGGAACAATTTCAACCATAATGAACTGGATGTCTGGAGCCTCAGCAATATCCTTGATGTAGTATAAACAATTAAATGTTTTCACAACATTTCCAGCATATTAAAAAACCATTTTAATCGAATTTCATACAAAACATCATTAAATGTGTGTTTATGGGTGGCCTGTGGGGAATGGTTGTTGGTGGTTTAGCCAGGATAGTGATGATGGCTATGGAGATACAGACAGGCTACGGAAAAAGGTCTCATATATCCTTTTTGCTGTAAATGTGAATTTATATGAGTTAAATGTAAATGTATTAGTGAGGGATTTTATTTCAAGATTAAAGACCTGGGGGGAATTTGTTAGCCTTAAGGGTTAAATTTGTTTATAGTAACAAGTGAACACAAAAACAAATAATGTTTTTTTTTTCTTCGGCGTAAAGTTTTTGGAGTTTTGTTCTTCCCCCCAAAAAAATAAGATTTGTTAATATTAAAAAATTTGAATAAATTTTGTGTTGAACTTAGATTTCATCGCATTCACATGGAAACGGAAATGAAATAAAAATCCCAGCATTTTGTTATGAAATATGTTTCAATATCCGAAAGCAGAAACAAATCTCAGAAAAAACAGGAAAATCATAAAAACAACAAACAATTATTTGACCCCAAGTCATGGCAGATGTCTAAAATAACGCTAAAGCATCATTTAATATCGAAATCATCGATGTGATGTTTATGATGATGATGATGTGGATGTCAATGTTGACTGTCTGACTGGTGGTCAAATTGTTGTTTGACCAGACCATCACTTAGATGGTCTGGTCAATTCAATATGAAATTTATGTAAATGTGTATGTGTAAGTGTGCAGGTTTGGTGTTAAGCCACAAGGATTTTATACGATAATAATGTTGAGGTTTGTTGAGTACAACACTCACATATAATGGCAAAGAAGTATTTTGATCAAATTTCTAGTACGAATTCCAAAATAATTGAATACATATGTATGTGTATTCAATTTCAGCTTAATTAATATTAATTTCAAGTATTTTTATTAAAATTTAACAGAACAGATTTCCGAAAAAAATAGGCAAAAAATCTTATATAAATATTTGTATGCCCAAAAAAGTCTGTCAGAAAGTTTTTCCTTCAAAAAAAATTCAGAAATGTTTTTCTATAAAAAATATTTTGCTCTTAATAAACATCGTCTGAAAAATTTTTCTCTAGAAAAACTATACCAGGAATATGTTTCTATAGAAAAAACTTGGACAGAAATATTTCATAGAACAAAATATGTCAGAAATATTTTTCTAAACAAAAATCTACGTCAGAATTTCTTTTCTATAGAAAAAAGTTCGTCAGAATTTCTTTTCTATAGAAAAAAGTTCGTCAGAATTTCTTTTCTATAGAAAAAAGTTCGTCAGAATTTTTTTTCTATAGAAAAAAGTTCGTCGGAATTTCTTTTCTATAGAAAAAAGTTCGTCAGAATTTCTTTTCTATAGAAAAAAGTTCGTCAGAATTTCTTTTCTATAGAAAAAAGTTCGTCAGAATTTCTTTTCTATAGAAAAAAGTTCGTCAGAATTTCTTTTCTATAGAAAAAAGTTCGTCAGAATTTCTTTTCTATAGAAAAAAGTTCGTCAGAATTATTTTTCTATAGATAAAATTACGTCAGAATTATTTTTCTATAGAAAAAAATTCGTCAGAATTATTTTTCTATAGAAAAAATTTCGTCAGAATTATTTTTCTATAGAAAAAATTTCGTCAGAATTATTTTTCTTTAGAAAAAATTTGGTCAGAATTATTTTTCTTTAGAAAAAATTTGGTCAGAATTATTTTTCTATAGAAAAAATTTTTTGTTTTATAAAAAATTTCTCCAATTTTTTTTTCTTAAAAAAAATTACGTCAGAATTTTTTTCTTTAGAAAAAATTTTGTCAAAATTTTTTTTTCTTTAGAAAAAATTTCGTCAGAATTTTTTTTTCTTTAGAAAAAATTTCGTCAGATTTATTTTTCTATGGAAAAAAATTCGTCAAAACTTTTTTTTTAGAAAAAATTCCTTCAATATTTTTTTCTTAAAAAAAAATTACGTTAGAATTTTTTTCTTTAGAAATAATTTCGTCAGAATTTTTTTTCTTTAGAAAAAATTTCGTCAGTATTTCTTTTCTTTAGAAAAAATTTCGTCAGAATTTCTTTTCTGTAGAAAAAATTTCGTCAGATTTTTTTTTCTTTAGAAAAAGTTTGATCAGAATTATTTTTTTATAGAAAAAATTTCGTTAAAATTATTATTCTATAGAAAAAATTTCTAAATCATTCAAATAATTTATCTTTCAAGACTCTAAAATTTCCATTCTTTTTAGTCAATTTTTAATAAAAATTCCAATATACCTTTTGCTCTGTTTTTAGTATATTGACTTTTATCATTCTCTCCTTTAAGGGGGGCTTAACTGTTACATTTGACATGACTTTTGTGCATAGATATTTGCAACAGTAGAAATATGCAAACAATTTTTGTCATAAATCTTTGCAATAATGTGCATGACCAACTCCTGTCTGTTGTATCTTAACATTTGCAGGACAAAACTGAAAGAGTTCCAATAAATTTTTGTTTTGTTTAAAAGGCAGACAAATAGTCATAAAGTTAGGGATAGAAATACAAAATAGAAAAAACTTCTTCAAGGACTAAAAAATATTTTATTGATGGAAGAAAAATTTTGTTAGTGTTCAACAAAATAATGTACTCTCTTTAAATTAATATTGATTTGTACTATTAATATAGTCTATTTGATAAATATTTCAATATCTATCTTGTATTAAAAATTCAATGTTTCTTTTAACTTTTTGCTTCATATCCTTTTAATTATAAAATTATTTTGTTGTGGCCTCCAGTTATAAAGTCACATGGTTTTGTGTTATTATGATTAATTAAATTTATTTAGAGAATTTCCATTTCAATGATATCGTTTCTCATCGCAATCAATATAGAAGGTAATTTAATAAATTTCTGTTTAAACCATTTAATGGTTGCTTTTGATAAATTTAATTCAAAAAATTTTACATCATCGGAAATCAATTAAATGATCCAATATCATATGGTTATAAGCTTCTCATACATGCAAGTTTTTTTATGAACTTTAATCTTTGTACTACATTTTTTTGTCAATCGGTCCACATTTGTTCATAGCCCCCATATAAATCCCTCCATTGGAATTGTTTCAAAAGCTCATAAATCTCTTACCTTATTTTTAGTTAATTGCTCTATTTTCTGTTCTTTCATTTAAAAAACTCAATTATACTATTTAAATACAACAATGTATAATTTCGTTAGAGTTGACTCTGCCAGCATGAGTTTCCTTTTGCTGAAATACTCAAACAAAATTTTAAGGAAAAGCAGAAAAGGGGCAAATTTCCAAATGAAAAGAAAACAAAGAAATGAATAAATGAACAAAACATCAAAAACCTGTTGTTTATGAAAAAATTCTTTGTTTTCAAGTCATTTTTTTTCTTCTCTTTGTATTTACTCTGCAGGTTTTTGAGCTAAGGAATTTGTTGCATACTTTTAGGTGAAGAATTTATATATTTGAGAAAATTTAATTAATAACAACAAGAGACTTTGGTTGGTGGTTTCCCAGGTTTTAATATTTGAATAAAATTCTTTGTCTGACTTTTGGATAATATTAAAAAAATTTACTATATGTCTTCAAGGAAAAATTTTTTTCTAAAAATATAAATTGAAATAAATTTGTATATGAAAAACTAAGTCAAATTTGGTTAAAATTTTTAAAATATTGTTATTTTATTAAACCTTAAAATATTAAAATATTGTTCTATTTTGTTTTTTTCCCCTCAAACCTTAAGTTTTGTTCAAGCTCTTAAAAGTATACTATAGATTTTTTGCAATATATATATGAACATTTTTTAAGTTTATGGAAACACTAGAAATGATTAAAATACGATGTGAATATGAGGCTATTTTTTCATGTTAGCTCTAGGTAAATACGATATTTAGGAATTAAATTTTAAAGTCTACTTTTAGGTTATTATAAAATAGTTTTTTTTAGTCCAAAGTTTTTTCACTTTATTAATGTGGTTTATTTTTTTTACATATTTCGTATATTTTTTTAAGTTTTAAATTTGTTTGTGGCTTCAGTTTCATCCAACTTTGAATTTTGTTAATGCTCCTAAGAGTATACTATATCTTTCATTTAATACTTTTATCTGGATTTTGTTTGGAAACATTAAAAGTAATTTAAACTAGAAAAACTAGACTCCTTTAACATAACTGCTAGAGATACGTAAATATGTCACTTGATTTAATTTAAAAGCCCACTTTTAGGTTTTTTTTAGGCTCCTAAAAGTATACTATATCTTTAATTTAATTTTTTTATTTGGATTTTGCTTGGAAACATTAAAAGTAATCAAAATGAGATAAATCTAAGACTTCCTTTAACATAACTTTAGGTATGTAAATATGTCACTTGATTTAGTTTTAAAGCCTACTTCTAGGTTAAAATAATATATATTTTTAAGCCTAGAAATATATAATATAATTTTTTGTTTGTATTTTTTTTGCTCATTTTTAATTATGTTAAATTTATTTATGGTTTCTTTGCCCTAAAACTTTTCATTTTTTTGAGTCTCCTAAAATTATACTATAGATTATTTTAAATATTGTCAAGGCTCCTAAAAGTATACTATAGATTTCTGAAAACACTTACTTGTTTGTAAATTTTCTTTGAGCACCTTAGAATTATTGAGAGTAATTACAATTACATCTTAATTTAAGACTTAGTTTACTTTTAAAATTACTTAAGGTGAATTTACCACCCTGGGATTTAATTTAAAAGCCTACTTTTAGGTTATTACAAAATAAAAGTCTTTACTTTTTGCAATTAAATTTGAAGGCTTTTTATAAGGTATTAGATAGAAATGATGTCTTTAGCTGTCTAAGTAATATTTAACTTATGTTTTTGTATAATATAAAATGTATATATTTCAAATTCTTGAAGCATACTTTAAGGCTCCTAGATGTACCTATACTTTTGATGTAATGAACAAAGATTATTCTAAATTGGAGTTCTTTAAAAATTTGGGCCGTGGAGATCTTAACTAAAAATATAAGTACACTTAAGGTCAGGTCAAAGGCCTAGTAAAAAAAATAAGATAAATCAAAGGCTATATTTAATGCAAGGTCGTCTTAATTATCCTGAAAAAATAAAGCAGGCATATTATTAAATCAAGTTTTTAATAAATTTAATACTAAGGTAAAAATAAATATAGAATATTTTGATATGTAAAGAAAACAAATGAATATATCTGCATTAAATACTAAAAATAGAGCATACTTTTAGGCTAGGAACTAATTTTAAATTGTAGTACGTATTAGTTTGTCGAAGACTTTATAGCTTTTAAATTGTATCATAAATCTAGGCTTTGACTTACAGGCAGTTCTCTAAGTACTGTTTTTTTATTACTGTAATATTTTTAAATTAATTTGTTTAAGCTTTTTTTAAGACTCCCTAGAGTATGCTATTGCTCTAACAAACAAAGTCAGTCTTATTCACAGAATTGTCAGTCTTGTATCAGTAATGAGTAAAAGTAATTAAAATCCCGTCTTTATTTACATAAATCACATCTTTTTGGCTTTCTTACATACCAAGTAAATATTAATCAAATTGATATTTTAAGCATACTTTTAGGCTTATATTTAAATATCCAATTTAAAATCTTCATTTTAGGTTTAACATTTGCTTAAGTGTAAAAACACAAACAAATTGCTTAATTTTGTTACCAGGAAAATTCAAATTACATTTCAAGCACTTTCAAATCCCCTATGCAACAAATTTATTTATAAACTTAACAAAATTTTGGCTTAGTCACATTTAAGTTAACTCAACCATTTCTCCTTTTCGTTGGGTAATACATCAAAATGAGTCTGTAATTTCAAATTAATGATAAATTGATTAATTTTCGTAGGAGTTTGGAAGGAGAGTTAGAATAATATAAATATATCAAGACATTTTAAATATTTTATTTCGTTATTTGTCAGAAAAAGCTCCTACCACAGCTTTTTTGAAGTGTTTACCAACGTGTGTATTTTATTAAGGAAATAAGTGAAGTGTAAATAATTAATTAAGATGAAATAAAGTTAAACTGAAAGAAGTAGGAGAGTACTACAGGCAGTCAAAACATACCCTATGTTTTCTTATATGTATGTCAAAGTCTTTGGCAATGCCTTGGACTTTTACCAAGTTTTAGTCTATGTCTCAGTCTAGACAAGACCCTCGAAATTTCCACTTCTGGTTTTAGAAATGTTTAAAAATATTTGTAGATAAATTTTTATTGATTTTTTTAATATTTCAAAAAAGGACACTCTGGCAACTCTCTTATAGTTAAAGGAAATTAAATAAGATTTACTTGAAACAGAGACTAGATGCTATGCCATTCATTTAACCAATTTCAAGTCATTTGGTTAAAGTTTTAAGTTTTGGTGGAAATTTAAAATTTTTTTAATTTATTTAAAATTTAAAAATTATGTTTCTAATAGAAATATTCCTATCTTGCTTTATCTAGGTAAACAAGTTCTATCATTCACCCATAAAATCTAAAATTTCTTTATTAAATTTGAAAAAAAGGACACTCTGGCAACTCTCTTATAGTTAAAGGAAATTCAATGACATTTACTTGAAACAGAGACTAGATGCTATGTCATTCATTTTACCAATATCAAGTCATTTTTTAAAAAATTTAAGTTTTGGTGGAAGCTTAAAAAAATTTTCTAATTTATTTAAAATTTAAAAATTATGTTCCTAATAGAAATATTCCTATCTTGCTTTATCTAGGTAAATAAGTTCTATCATTCTTCCATAAAATCTAAAATTTCTTTATTAAATTCCTTTGTTTATGCTCAAAAGTTTAATCTTTAAAATTCCCAAACAAAAAAATCTTTATTTGAGATTTTTTTAGATTTATTTTACCCCAAAGTTTCCACAACAAACTGAGGGCATATTCACCAAAAACTGCTCTATATTTTTTATAGAAAAGTTTGTGGGCAGCTATGAAAAACAAAAAACTTTCAACAAACTGTAATTAACAACACTTGAAGCTGTTCGTTCAGTGACAAAGTGTGGGTAGCAATTTGTACATAAAAAACAAACAGAAAATTAAAACAAAAATATTTTTGCTATAAAATTTTTAAATGATAACAAATATCTAAATGTTTTTTTAAATGGTAAATGTTTTTATTAGGAAAAATATTTGAATATTTAAAAAATAATTAGTTAAAGTGAAAAAAGAAAATATTTAGCAGAATTTAATATAAAAATAATGAGTCAAAAAAAGTTACAATTCAAAAAATTTTACCAACATTTTGTGGAAAATGAAAAATAAATAACCAAAATTTAAATTAATTTTAATCAAATTAAAAAAATATATTGCGGATATTTAAAGCAAAATCATAAAAATTAATATAAACATTTTTAAAAATTTTAAACAAATTAAAAAAAAATTTTAACGTTCACAAATTATATATAAACTTTTATGAAATGACTTGAAACTTTTAAGATGAATGTCTCAAAATCTTGTCTTTATCTGTTATAAATTTTGTTGAATTTTCTTTAAGTATAAGGGAGTTACTACAGTGTCCTTTTTTTTGTTATATTTTTTAAAATCACCAAAAAATTGTCGGAATTTTTTTTTAAGATAATTAATATTACTTAGATATTTTGTAAATATTTTATATAGTAGAACAACTTTATAATCCCTTTTAAAACCCTTAAAGTTTTGCCTAATGATTCAATATTTCAAAAATAAATGGCCCAAAATATCCTCTACAAATAGCAAAAATTTGCTCAAATTTCCTTTACCTATAAGCATGTTTGTAAAATGTCCTTTTTTGATCATTAAATACAACAAACGGATGTAGTAAAAAAGAGTGGAAAAAGTTCTAAAAGAGTTTTAAAATGTCCTAAAAATTAAAAAAAAAACATAGTACCCAAAAACTCGAAATTCGTATTTTTCTTTTGCTATCCTTGACTTCCAGTGGACCTCAATAATTCGTCACTTTCTTGGAAAAAATTTAAATTTAAAACACACAGAATATCTTCTGCGACTTATGTATATAGATTTTATTTATTTTCCTTTTAATATGAGAAACATTTTAGAATGTCCTTCTTTGAACTAAAAGTGCTATTAGCTTTTGTTGTTTTTAACATTTTTTATTTTATAAATTTTTTACTGCTTGGAAATTCATAAAAGGTCATTTCATCGGGAAAAGTAAATACTTTCATTTGAAAGTTGTCAAAGATATTTTGAAAATATTTATAAAATTTATAAAAAATTTAAATCACTATAAAATCTCTAGGCTATCGGCAAAATGGTTAAAACTTTCAGAATGAATGCCGAACAGTCTCCTCTATAACCTACAAAATTGTCTTGAATGTTAATATAAAAAAGTTTGTCAAATATCCTTTTTTTCATATTTACTATTTCTCTTAAATCAGCATGAATATTAATAAATTTTATTCGAAAAAAGAATCTCGATAAGTTAGGGAAAAACACACAAATATATTTTAAAAGCTTTGAAAATAAATAAACAATTTTAAGTCCCTATAAAATCTCAAAACTTCTTCCAAAGCAGATGAATCTTCAAAAATGGATATCTTAAGAAAGTTTGTAGAATATCCTTTTTTATCATATTTATTATTTCATTTTAATTAACATTAATATTAAACATATTAAAAAAAAAGAATCTCCATGAGTTAGGGCTAATCATACGAATACATTTAAAATGCTCTGAATATATATAATAAACTTTAAGTCCCTCTAAGAGCTACAAAATTTCCCCAAAGTAGTTGAAACTTTCAAAATTAATGGCTTACAGGTTTCTCTATAATCTAAGCAAATTTCGCGAAATTTCCTTAACATATAAGCAAGTTTGTGGAATATCCTTTTTTATTAAATTTATTGAATGAAAAAAAATTTTAATGAAAAATTATCTAAAAGAGTTATACAACTATTATTTACAATAAATTTAAACATAAGCCTATTTTAAATTGTCTTAAAATTCTTTAAAATGTTCATCAAATCTTTTTAAAATAGTATTCAACAAAAATTTTTTATTAATTTTCAACAAAAATTTTATAAATAATTCATATATAAAATCTCTATAAAAACTGAAAATGTTGGTCAAACTCTTCAAAACTAATAATATGAACGCCTTAAGATATCCTCTTTAAACGAAACATATTTCCTTAAAATTCCTTAATAAATAAGAAGCTAAGTAGAATGTCCTTTTTGCTGAATTCAGAAAATTTATTTTTGAAATTTTAAATTATTCAGAAGCTAAGTAGAAGAATTTTAGAAGTTTAATTGCGTGTACAATTTTCTTTAATATTTTTAATTCTGTAAATTGCTCAAACCTACTAAACAGGGGTTAAAACTAATAAATCGAATGTAGCCTTGAGTTCTATACATGTAACAAAAATTTCCTTAAATTCCTTTTATCTCTTAAAAAAGTTTCTTGAATGTCCTTTTTTCCTCCCAATAAAAGTAACTAGAAATTTTAGAAATTATTAACAAAAAAAGCACAAAAATATCTACTGAACCAAATTTTTATTCATGTATCCTTTTTTTCAAATATCCTTGATATAAAACAAAATTTTTAAAACATTTTCAATAACTGCTTCCTTCAATAATCACTTAAACTCTTTTGAGGTTTTTCATAGAATCAATTTGTTAGCCTTACAAAATATTTAATATTTTTATAACATAACATTCTTAAGTTATGAAGGATCAAAGGTTGTATGAGTTTGAAATTAATTTTCTTTGTATACCTGTCAAAAGCTGACATGTCCTGGAATAAAATACCAAACAGTTTCTCAAACATTAGAGCGAAATAGAAAACTAAAAATGTTTTCATTTATAGACAATCAAATGGAAAGAAAAATTATTTAGCATAATTTTTGACATTGGATTTTAATTAAAGCAGAAGCCAAAGTTCCAAACTTTAAAGAAATCCGAAATCTTTTTAGGATTGAAATTTAATAAAATTTTTATTAGGTTTCCAAAACTACCACTTCAAGGCCTTCTATTTAAAAGCATTTTATGCTCAAGGATATAGGAATATTTTCTTAGTTTTTGTTGAGAATTATGTATTAGAAATTCTTCTTCTTAATTATGTTTAAGTCTATTAAAACCATGCTCAGAATTTTGCGGAATTTTAGTGAATTATTAAGAATTTATGGCAACTTAATAGCAAAAAAGGATATATGAACATTTTGTTTGTTAGTGCTTGAAATTTGTAGAAATTTTGTTTATAAATCAGGAGATGTTTCTAGCAAACTTTAATAAGGAATTTGAGGATACTTTTTTATCAGTTGTTTGTTTTGGTAAATTATTAATATTTTATAGAATTTTATTTTATAAAACATGGTTATGTAGAAAATTTCTGTTAGAAATCAACTAAAACTTTAAATTTTTAGACTAAGTTTTATATTTTTAACAGAAAGGGTTGTGTTTGCATATTTTTTCCTAAGAATTCTTAAGATTTGTGTTGATTTTATTGACATGACAAAAAAGGACATTATACAAGCTTTCTTGAAGTTAAAGAAGAAACAATATAATTTGTGTTATTTATAGAAGAAGAGATACACTGTTCCTTTTTCAAGTGTCAAAAGATTTGGCTAAAGTTTACAGATTTTGTAGGCATTCTAAAATTGTCCTTATTATACATAGGCGGTTGTTTGGTTTTTCTAACTACTCAATTTTCTATATAAGATTCGAAATGTTCTATCACTCCCGCTTCTAAATCGTGTTGAATATTATAATTCTTAGAATTCATCAAAATTCTTAAGTTTTCTATTGATTTTATTTATATGACAAAAAAGGACATTCTAGAAGCTCTCTTCAAGTTAAATAAATAAATAATGAAATTTATGTTTTTTTATAGAGGAGGAGTAACAATATTCATTTTCGAAGTTACAAAAATTTGTGTTAAGTTAACAGATTCTTTAGACATTCCAAAAACGTCCTTATTATTTTTGTATTGTTGTATAGGTTTCTATGCAAGATCACAAATACTTTCTCACAGCTGATATTAAAAAGGACATTAAAAAGGACATTCTACAATCTTACCTATTTCTAAAGCAAATTCAGTGAAATTTTGGTGGTACACAAAATAGATATAAAAGCTTTCTTTTTCTTAATTTTAATAAGTTTGGTTGGGTTTTCCAGGATTTATAAGGATAAAAAAATTGCATATATTTTTTAAGATTTTTTTCTACTTCATTTTTAAAATCTTTTGAAAATACATCATTTTTCAGGAATTCATTAAAATCCCACTTGACCTAAAAGCTTTTTATTTTTATGGGTTATAATTTATTAATTTAATTATTTCAATTATGTTTTTTCTAAGACTTCATAAGATCCCAAATGCTTTCTCACAGCTGCTACCCGATCCTTATGATAATAATAACTCTTCTGAAAGTTTCATATACCATGCCCAAAGTCATTAAAAAGGACATTCTAAGATCTAACTTATTTCTAAAGAAAAATCCATGAAATTTTGGTGGTGCATAAAACAGATATTAAAGCTTTGTTTGTCTGAATTTAAATAAGTTTGGTTAGGTTTTCCAGGATTTATAATTATAAAAAAAATTTCAACATTTTTTTAAGATTTTTGTTTCTTCTCTATTTTTTGAAAATCCCACTTGATTTAAAAACATTTATTTTTGTTTGGTTTATAAATTATTTATGGAAAATTTGTTATTTCAGTTATGTGTTTTCTAAGGATTCACAAGATCCCAAATTTTCTCTCACAGCTGCTCTCCGATCGTTATGATAATAATAACTCTTCTAAAAGCTTTTTCATTCACCATGCCCTAAGTCATTAAAAAGGACATTCTACGGTCTTACTCATTTGTAAAGAAAATTCCATGAAACTTTGGTGGTGCATAAAACAGATATTAAAGCTTTCTTTGTCTTAATTTAAATAAGTTTTGTTAGGTTTTCCAGGATTTATAAGAATAAAAAAATTTTCAAAAATTTTTTTTTCTTTTCTATTTTTAAATCTTTTGTATATTTCTCAGGAATTTGTGCTAATTCATTTAAAATCCCACTTGATTTAAAAGCTTTTTATTTATTTTGCTTATAAATTATTAATGGAAGAAATTGTTTTTTATTTCTATTATTTATTTATGGAGAAAAGAAACATATATCTACTTAAAATGTAATACTATTGCTTTATACCCACAAGAATTAAAATATAATTTAGCAAGTATTTAGTAAATAAATATAGAATTTTTTGTAAGATTAAACATATAAATATTAAAAATGTATTAAGACTTTCAGGGAAAAGAAAAAAGATACTAAGACCAAAATAAATGCTGAATAATCTTAAGAAATCAAGAACCAAATGGATATGTTTCTTAATGATCACATTTTCTTACAGTTACTGTAACTTTTCCTTTGTAATTTTAAAATTCCTTAAGTTTATTGAGTGTATTTTCCCTTTACATAACAAAAATATGATTTATTCAATAAAATCTGCCAGAAGTTATAGCAAAAAATAAAAACTTTGCTATATTTTACATTTTTATTGAAGCCACCATAATTTTCCGTTTACGTGTGATATTTTTGATTTCATTAAAATCTATTTCAGTTTTATTTTATATGGAAAATTTTAAGGTTTGTTGGGATTTCCTTTGCATGCAAAGACCTACCTACAAAACAATTTTATCTTGTTTTAAGAGGCGTTAAAGAAATGCCTAAAACTTTTGAAGAAATTTTCTTTCAAATAAACGAAATAGAAATATATTATAAACTCTATAAAAATATCTTCAAGTCTTAAAGAATATTTTAAGCAATTATTTTATAACAATTTTGAGGTTAATTTTACCTTAAAATTATTTAAAGCACCATGAAATCTTTAAAATTTTTACAAATATCTTAAAACTTGCAAAATAAATCCTGCAAAGTGTCATCTTTGAGCTATAAAATTTTGTCTTATTTTCCTTGAAGTTTAAGAAGGTCGGTAGAATGTCCTTTTTCGGTATGTTGGTAAAAATAACAAAAATACTAGAAATTATTTATGTTGAAAGATCACCAAGGGGTTTCTAAGTAATTGTAAATACAATTTAAACATTTTACAAAGAACGAAAATTTTAAAATCCTTCTAAAGTTAACAAAATTCCTTTAAATTACTTGAAACTTTCAAAATGAATGTCGCCACGAGCCCTCTAAATGCTGCACAAATTTCATTAAATTTCGTCCAACTATAAGAAAGTCACTGGAAGATCCTTTTTTTTAATTTACATATTCTTAACAATTTTGAGGCTTTTTTTACAACATTTGTGCAAACAAGAACCTTTATTTAAGTTTCCTAACTTTTTGATAACCTTAGGACATTTTTGTAAGCCATTTCTAAAACTTTTAAATTGGTTTGAACATTAAAAAGTAACTAACCAAATTAGCAATGTGTTTGTTCTAAAGGTCCTTTTTGTGGCTGGTATTTAAAAATTTTCCTTTCTTTACTTTCTCCTTATGTGCCTTAAGCCTTTTTTGTAAATAAGCCAACAACAACTAACTAAAACACATTTTTAGAAACTTTTTTTCGACTTTAAAAAATTTCATTTTTTGTTTGTTGTCTTGTGGAATCCCCAGCCTCGTTATTGTTTAATATACTCAAATGTCTACCAAAAGTTTATTATAGATTATGACTAAGACAAAAAAATAAGAACAAGTATCTACTAAATGTTTGTATTTTCAAAAGAAACACAATTTTTTCCAGTTAAAAAGTTAGCAAGTTCTTTGTAAATACATACGTATGTTTTTAAAAATCCCTAGAATGCTGCTACAAAAAAATTACATTTTACTCCTATATGTTGCAGAATATGTTACATGTTAAAGTGTGAGTGTGGATGAGAATGAGAGAGTCTGTGTTTAAACCAGTTTGAAAAATAGAATCATCGTTATTATATGTTATTTTGTTTCATGTTTTTTCTATTGTTGTTGCCTATAATAATATTTATAAACGAGTGAGAATATGGTCCTGTCTCTCTGTGTCTGACACGATATGCTTAGGAGCATATGTTTGTGTGTGTACTTATTTAAAAAGCTACAGGGCAAGGGTTTGTATGCTTTAACACTAACTTTGAATGTCGTCAACTTTTCTATAGAAAACTTTGACTATCGTCAACTTTTCTATAGAAAACTTTGACTATCGTCAACTTTTCTATAGAAAACTTTGACTATCGTCAACTTTTCTATAGAAAACTTTGACTATCGTCAACTTTTCTGCAAAAAACTTTGACTATTGTCAACTTTTCTATAGAAAACTTTGACTATCGTCAACTTTTTTATAGAAAACTTTGACTATTGTCAACTTTTCTATAGAAAACTTTGACTATCGTCAACTTTTCTATAGAAAACTTTGACTATCGTCAACTTTTCTATAGAAAACTTTGACTATCGTCAACTTTTCTATAGAAAACTTTGACTATCGTCAACTTTTCTATAGAAAACTTTGACTATCGTCAACTTTTCTATAGAAAACTTTGACTATCGTCAACTTTTCTATAGAAAACTTTGACTATCGTCAACTTTTCTATAGAAAACTTTGACTATCCTCAACTTTTCTATAGAAAACTTTGACTATCGTCAGCTTTTCTATAGAAAACTTTCACTTTCGTCAACTTTTCTATAGAAAACTTTGACTATCGTCAACTTTTCTATAGAAAACTTTGACTTTTCAATAGAAAACTTTGACTTTTCAATAGAAAACTTTGACTTTTGCCAACTTTTCTATAGAAAACTTTGGCAAATTTGTAAATTTAGGAGTGATTTTTTCTGTGTTTTCATAAAATTCTAATCCCTGCTTTCTAAAAGTTTGTCTGTATTTTGAAAAAGTTATTTTCATGTCATGCTTTTTGCATATGTGTATGCCTGAGAGCTTTAAATTGTTGCCTCCTTGGGCCTGTAAACTGTTGATTGTATTTAGCATAAATTGCAAAACATCTGATAGGGGGATTTTTTAAACGTTGTTTGCCTTTGTTATGGTGCTTTTAAATGAACATATTTTTTCGTTATTCCTGTTAGTTTTTCAAAACACTTTTTTCAGCTTTCCTTATAAATTCATATCCCTATTTTATCTTCTCTGCTTTACATAAGCCATTTCCTAATCCTTTTTAATATTTAAACATGTTTTTTGAAGGAACTTTACTTCCCCTTTAAAGCCTTTGCTAGGCATGATTGTTTTTCCTAAAGGCTTTATACCGATGTTTGTTCAAAGGACTTATCTCATTCCTTTCATTCTTCCTTTAGTGGCCAACTGTTTTTTTCACTTTCTGTAAACACATTTATTTTGTTTTAAATATACAAAACCATGTTTGGTCTTCAACTTTTCCCAGACATTCAAAAAAGGATATTTTTTGCTATATGCAAAATACAATTTTAGTCTTATATTCCTTAGGCGAGCTGGTTTTGCTTTTCTTGTTATTTTAAACTAAATGAGCAGAGTTTAAGGTCATTGGAAAAGCAAATGGAAAAATCTGTAATACATATTTTATCTTATTTTATTGGAAAATTTTCGGGGGGGAAAGTTGCGGAAAAAAGAAAAGCTAACATTTTTAAAAAATATATGGTGAAAAGTTTGACTAAGCAACTAAAAATTTAATAATTGTGTAATATACATGCAGCTAAAATTTAAAATTTTATTTAAATCATAAAAACTTTGTGGAATGTCCTTTTTCACATTATTCGAAAAATTTTATAGGCGAAAAATCCTTCAAACTTACATAATGGCTTATAAGTTGTTGCTATGTAAAGTATTTTTTGATTTGTCTTCACTAATTTCACATATTTTTGTAATATTTTATTTAACGCAAAAAAGGACATATAACAAACTTCCGTGTAGATGCTGGAAAATTAAAAAAAATTCTGTGGCTTTTAGAGGATACCCAACCACGTTCATTATGAAAGTTCCAAGTGATTTGGAAAAACTTCAGAGATTTTAAAGAGATTTTTTTTAATTTACTAAATCTTTAAAAAATTATTTTTAATTGTCTCTAAAATAATATAACAAACAAACTAATATTTTCTTTTACTAAAAATCCTTTGATACCCTGTATAAAATCTATAGAAAAAATGTAAAACCAATATCGTATTTTACTATCTGACGAAAAAAACTTTATTTGATTCCCTCGAAAATTTTTGTTTAATGAACCAACAAACAAATCCATATAATAATAGTTTTAGCAATAAAACTCTAATAAAAACTATAAAAAATTTATATAAAATTCATACCTTTTTTTTCCAGGAATTTATTCATATTCGTAGTCATGTGAAAGAGAACTGCAATGAAAAAAAATGTATAGAAATATTTTTTAATTTACTGCTTCATTGTTTTCAATTATTTATGAATTTTTGTTGTTAATTTTTTTTTTTTTTTTTTGTTTAAATTTTACTTTTTTCCCTCAATATTTCCACAGAATCAGTTTGAAGGGATGTCATTGTTATGTGGCAGTTGGAAACCTTCATAGAGTGTAATTGAGAGCAAATATAAAGGAATATTTTATTCTTTGATATATCCTGTTCAGTCGTGTAAAAAATAGTAATAATAAACATTTATGGAAATATAGAAAAAATTTCATTTATGCATATTCAAACTATTTAGAGGTAGTTCTGACTACCTTTTCACACACGGGAGCTAGGAGTGTTGAATTAAGGCCAGGCATTCAGCCTTGTTAAAAAAAAATATTTTGAAAAAATATTCTATAGAAATATTCACAGTAACAAAGGCTTTCTATTACTATTTCTCTGACAAGTTATTTACACAAAAAATTAAAAAAAAAGGAAGACTTTTATAAAATAGTTGACGATAGGAAGACTTTTCTATAGAAAAGTTGACGATAGGAAGACTTTTATACATAAAAGTTGACGACAGGAAGACTTTTCTATAGAAAAGTTGACGATAGGAATACTTTGCTATAAAAAAGTTGACGATAGGAAGACTTTTCTATAGAAAAGTTGACGATAGGAAGACTTTTCTATAGAAAAGTTGACGATAGGAAGACTTTTCTATAGAAAAGTTGACGATAGGAAGACTTTTCTATAGAAAAGTTGAAGATAGGAAGACTTTTCTATAGAAAAGTTGACGATAGGAAGACTTTTCTATAGAAAAGTTGACGATAGGAAGACTTTTCTATAGAAAAGTTGACGATAGGAAGACTTTTCTATAGAAAAGTTGACGATAGGAAGACTTTTCTATAGAAAAGTTGACGATAGGAAGACTTTTCTATAGAAAAGTTGACGATAGGAAGACTTTTCTATAGAAAAGTTGACGATAGGAAGACTTTTCTATAGAAAAGTTGACGATAGGAAGACTTTTCTATAGAAAAGTTGACGATAGGAAGACTTTTCTATAGAAAAGTTGACGATGGGAAGAGTTTTCTATAGAAAAGTTGACGATAGGAAGACTTTTCTATAGAAAAGTTGACGATAGGGCAAATTTTTTATAGAAAAGTTGACGATAGGAAGACTTTTCTATAGAAAAGTTGACGATAGGAAGACTTTTCTATAGAAAAGTTGACGATAGGAAGACTTTTCTATAGAAAAGTTGACGATAGGAAGACTTTTCTATAGAAAAGTTGACGATAGGAAGACTTTTCTATAGAAAAGTTGACGATAGGTAGACTTTTCTATAGAAAAGTTGACGATAGGTAGACTTTTCTATAGAAAAGTTGACGATAGGAAGACTTTTCTATAGAAAAGTTGACGATAGGAAGACTTTTCTATAGAAAAGTTGACGATAGGAAGACTTTTCTATAGAAAAGTTGACGATAGGAAGACTTTTCTATAGAAAAGTTGACGATAGGAAGACTTTTCTATAGAAAGGTTGATGATAAGAAGACTTTTCTATAGAAAAGTTGATGATAGGAAGACTTTTCTATAGAAAAGTTGACGATAGGAAGACTTTTCTATAGAAAAGTTGACGATAGGAAGACTTTTCTATAGAAAAGTTGACGATAGGAAGACTTTTCTATAGAAAAGTTGACGATAGGAAGACTTTTCTATAGAAAAGTTGACGATAGGAAGACTTTTCTATAGAAAAGTTGATGAGTTTGAAGAGTTTTTTTTTTTGGAGAAAATCCGGCAGTATTCCTGTTTTTTTTTTCTTGAAGGGATAACATTTTCTTAAAAAAACTCAAAAAATCTATTCTATAAATTTTGCTATTGTCTACTTTTCTGCCAGTTAATTATTTCTTTTATTTGTTTACTCTTTTATGGATAATTTTTAAGTGACATTTTGTTATTGAAATGTCTGTCATTGGCTTGTTTGTCTACTTTACGCTTTATTACTAATTTATTCTTGTTGCTGTCGATTTCCCTTTTACTGTCTGGAAAATACTGACAAAGGCTGTAATTGAAATGTTTACTTTAAAAGCAAAAGTCTGTTATTTAGATAAAATATCCTTATAAAAATCCCTAATTATAACTGGGAAAAATTCTAGAAATTGTATGACCTTCTTTAGAACATTTTGTTGAGTTTCTATCCAATCTTACTCAAATTGTTCAAGGCCTTATTCAACAGTTCATTGGCAATTTGTGAGCTTTAAATTGTAAGTTAGTCCCTTCGTCAGACTTCCTTGTCATTGGGAGTATTTCAATCGTTATGGTTCTGTAAATGACATTCAATTAATGTAATAGTATTTTAACTGTTCATTTCGTTTGTCATCATGATGATCATTTCCATCTTCATTAATTATTGCTACAGCATCATAGCATGTTTATGGCTCTCTATCGCTTTCAATTGCTTAATTTGTGGTGCCGACAATTTTCCAATTTAGTCTGGTTTTCTAAATTTTATGTTTTCTCGTCTTAATCAGAAAACACAAAAAACTTTTCTTAGTTACATTCAGGAAAAGTTTATAACCACTAAAGTCCCCAATTACATGTTAAAAGTTTCATCTGTTTTTGCTTTGCCCAGAATCGTTACATTGGTTGGTTGTGTGTTATACAATCGGCCCTAGAGGATTTGATTTTCATAATGAAATTTGTTAAGGAATTCATAGAAATATCAATCCTTATAGTATTTAAGGAAATGGTCAGAATAAAGAGGAAAGTAAAATTATAAGTAATATCTACTTAAGCAATAAACACTTAAATATTTTATTTTTATTTGATTACAAGAAAGTTTATTGGTACTTATTTAAATGTATTATAGAAATAGAAGAAAATTTCGAAATGATTTACCACTTGGGCGTGTGATTGATATTTAATTCAGAACCATCAATCATACGCTCTCATATTTATCATACGCTTATTTTAGGCTAAAAAATATTTAAAGTACGATAAGTTTTCCATACAAAAGTTAATGATAAGGCATGTTTTCTATGAAAAAGTTGACAATAGCTTTATATAGAAAAACTAACGATAGAGCAAGTTTTCTATAGAAAAGTTGACGATAGGGCAAGCTTTCTATAGAAAAGTTGACGAGAGGGCAAGTTTTCTATAGAAAAGTTGACGATAGGACAAGTTTTCTATAGAAAAGTTAACGATAGGACAAGTTTTCTATAGAAAAGTTGACGATAGGACAAGTTTTCTATAGAAAAGTTGACGATAGGACAAGTTTTCTATAGAAAAGTTGACGATAGGACAAGTTTTCTATAGAAAAGTTGACGATAGGACAAGTTTTCTATAGAAAAGTTGACGATAGGACAAGTTTTCTATAGAAAAGTTGACGATAGGACAAGTTTTCTATAGAAAAGTTGACGATAGGACAAGTTTTCTATAGAAAAGTTGACGATAGGACAAGTTTTCTATAGAAAAGTTGACGATAGGACAAGTTTTCTATAGAAAAGTTGACGATAGGACAAGTTTTCTATAGAAAAGTTGACGATAGGACAAGTTTTCTATAGAAAAGTTGACGATAGGACAAGTTTTCTATAGAAAAGTTGACGATAGGACAAGTTTTCTATAGAAAAGTTGACGATAGGACAAGTTTTCTATAGAAAAGTTGACGATAGGACAAGTTTTCTATAGAAAAGTTGACGATAGGACAAGTTTTCTATAGAAAAGTTGACGATAGGACAAGTTTTCTATAGAAAAGTTGACGATAGGACAAGTTTTCTATAGAAAAGTTGACGATAGGACAAGTTTTCTATAGAAAAGTTGACGATAGGACAAGTTTTCTATAGAAAAGTTGACGATAGGACAAGTTTTCTATAGAAAAGTTGACGATAGGACAAGTTTTCTATAGAAAAGTTGACGATAGGACAAGTTTTCTATAGAAAAGTTGACGATAGGACAAGTTTTCTATAGAAAAGTTGACGATAGGAAAAGTTTTCTATAGAAAAGTTGACGATATGACAAGTTTTCTATAGAAAAGTTGACGATAGGACAAGTTTTCTATAGAAAAGTTGACGATAGGACAAGTTTTCTATAGAAAAGTTGACGATAGGACAAGTTTTTTGTAGAAAAGTTGAAGATAGGGTAAGTTTTCTGTAGAAAAGTTGACGATAGGGCAAGTTTTCTATAGAAAAGTTGACGATAGGGCAAGTTTTCTATAGAAAAGTTGACGAGAGGGCAAGTTTTCTATAGAAAAGTTGACGATAGGACAAGTTTTCTATAGAAAAGTTAACGATAGGACAAGTTTTCTATAGAAAAGTTGACGATAGGACAAGTTTTCTATAGAAAAGTTGACGATAGGACAAGTTTTCTATAGAAAAGTTGACGATAGGACAAGTTTTCTATAGAAAAGTTGACGATAGGACAAGTTTTCTATAGAAAAGTTGACGATAGGACAAGTTTTCTATAGAAAAGTTGACGATAGGACAAGTTTTCTATAGAAAAGTTGACGATAGGACAAGTTTTCTATAGAAAAGTTGACGATAGGACAAGTTTTCTATAGAAAAGTTGACGATAGGATAAGTTTTCTATAGAAAAGTTGAAGATAGGCTAAGTTTTCTGTAGAAAAGTTGACGATAGGGCAGGTTTTCTATAGAAAAGTTGACGTTAGGGCAAGTTTTCTATAGAAAAGTTGACGATAAGGCAAGTTTTCTATAGAAAAGTTGACGATAAGGCAAGTTTTCTATAGAAAAGTTGACGATAGGGCAAGTTTTCTATAGAAAAGTTGACGATAGGGCAAGTTTTCTATAGAAAAGTTGACGATAGGGCAAGTTTTCTATAGAAAAGTTGACGATAGGGCAAGTTTTCTATAGAAAAGTTGACGATAGGGCAAGTTTTCTATAGAAAAGTTGACGATAGGACAAGTTTTCTATAGAAAAGTTGACGATAGGATAAGTTTTCTATAGAAAAGTTGAAGATAGGCTAAGTTTTCTGTAGAAAAGTTGACGATAGGGCAGGTTTTCTATAGAAAAGTTGACGTTAGGGCAAGTTTTCTATAGAAATGTTGACGATAAGGCAAGTTTTCTATAGAAAAGTTGACGATAAGGCAAGTTTTCTATAGAAAAGTTGACGATAGGGCAAGTTTTCTATAGAAAAGTTGACGATAGGGCAAGTTTTCTATAGAAAAGTTGACGATAGGGCAAGTTTTCTATAGAAAAGTTGACGATAGGGCAAGTTTTCTATAGAAAAGTTGACGATAGGGCAAGTTTTCTATAGAAAAGTTGACGAAAAGGCAAGTTTTCTATTGAAGATTTGCCGTTGGGGCAAGTTTTCTATATAAAAGTTGACGTAACGGCAAGTTTTCTATAGAAAAGTTGACGGTAGGGCAAGTTTTCTATAGAAAAGTTGACGTTAGGGCAAGTTTTCTATAAAAAAGTTGACGTTAGGTCAAGTTTTCTATAGAAAAGTTGACGTTAGGGCAAGTTTTCTATGGAAAAGTTGACGTTAGGGCAAGTTTTCTATGGAAAAGTTGACGATAAGACAAGTCTTCTTTAAGTAAGTTAACGATTAACAAAGTTTTGTATAGAAAAGTTGAAGATATTCCAAGTTTTATATAGAAAAGTTCGCTATAGTACAAACGTTTCCAACTTAAAAGTAAGGACAAGTTTTCTTATACTGAGTATCATTTCTTAAAACGTAAAATTTAAGTAATGAGCTCCTTTTACAATGCCTAGCCAATATTTAATGCAGTTTCTAATATCAAAACTATACATCCCCAAAAGCATACTATGAATTATAACCAGTTTTAATTTCCTCTTGCAAGTCACAAATCACTGAGGTGTACAAATAATTTTCCTGACAATATTCTGCTAATTAAACTGAAGACGTGTTGGTGCTACAAAATTCTTAAATTAAATTGACTTTAATTTGAGTAAATTTGGTCATATTAAATACAAATTTGTTCTACTTTCCCTAACCATCAATCAAATGAACTTAGAGGTTTTATATTTTTATTATGGTTTTGATCTTTAATTATATTTTATTACATTTTAATTAAATTGTTGCTGTGTATTGGTGTTTGGTTGCATAAAGCGAATTATGGTGAAAAAAATATCCTACAGGATTTGTGGCAAATTATATATACGAGTATATTATAATAATAAAGTTAAATGGTCATTAAGACCAAAAAAAAAATACATAAATATATACATACAATTTGAAATATATAACACAGGGCTGGGACTTTCAGAAAATTATTTAAAAGTTTTTGATGACACTTAGTTTCTTTAGAAAAAATTTTCCAAGTTCTCTATAGAAAAGTTATCGCTCTGTCAACTTGTTATACAAAAGTTTATTATTATTTATTTTTCTTTTAAAAAATTTTTGCATGAAAATCCCACCCCCGGTAATGAGTATTTAAATACATAAATATTTATTTATAATTTAAATATAATTAACAAGTATGCTAATTTTTAAGCCAAAGTATATTGTTAAAATAATATTTATTTTATTTCAATTGGAGAACTTGAAAAAAGCGACCGGCCCGACTAGGTTTCAAATATCAAAAGTGCATAAAATATATTTATTTCAATATTGCGCATTCGAAACAATAATTATTTTAATAAGCTTTAATTACACATTGTAGTTTATGTTATTAAAAATTTAAGCTGGAAAGAATTAAAAAAAAAACATAAAGGAAAAATATTTCAAATGTGAAATTTAATAAATATCAAAATTAAATAATTGCAATTTAATATGAAAATATATATTTTTTTAATGTATGCGTTTCTATAGAAACTCTGAGCTGTAAAAACTCTGACCCATCGTCCACTTCTCTGGGAATGCTTGTGCTTAGAGCGTCTTATACTTTGTACTAGAGCATTGACTAAATTTCTTGCCTATCAAAATGTTAGTTTTCCTTTTAAACCTTTCACTTCTAAAATGTGTTAGGAAATCTTTTGTTTACCCTTCATCACCTTATCACACAATTACAAACATGAAACTGAAGTCTACTAAACTAATACAAACATTTGGTTGTTCTAAAGATATCCTTATTATTCTCTATAATGCATTACAGCAAAATCTCATTTAAACGTGTCCTTGCATTTAGCGGCTTCCGCCGCCACTACCAAGAATTTCTTAGTGACTTTATAAAGGAAACAGTTTATTACAAGAGTATGTGTGTGAACAGGACGCAGTATGTGTTTATAATTTTAATCCTTGACGTTCAGTCATTAGCCACAATGAAGTGTGTGCATTGTAGTTTATCACTTTGTAGTTGTTGAAGGATTTGTTGTGTGTATGAGGAAAGGGCGTAAAGGAAGAGTTCGACTGTGTGCATTAATAGCTAGACTTAGCATAATGCTGCTCATAAACTAAACGAATTCTTCGAATTATAAATCATAGTTTTCCCTTTTCTAGGATTTCAAAACACTCCTCCATTATCCTTTCACTTCACATAAGTATTAATTTGTTTGAGAGAGATGTGTATCGCCACGATACCTTATTATTAAGTTTATTGTCTTGTTGCGGTAAAAGAAAATAAGGATTTTACAAAACAATTGCTTTAAAAGGATTCCTGTTGCTTTCACTTTGAATACAGAAGTTTTGCCTTAAAAAGGCTTTTAAGTTAATTAAGTTTAAATCCTTGTGAAGTAGCAAGATTAACTGTAAACATATGACGCAGAGGGATACAATATTAAATCGGGAAAACTAGGAAAATATGATAATAGACAATAAACAGTTCTATTTTCTAAAAGGACATAATAAAAAAAGTTTAACAAATTAAAAATTTTTAAAAACAATAACCAAAGACTAATTGTATGACATAGACAATGACATATACTAAGACATAGACTAAGATATAGACTAAGACATAGACTAAGACATAGACTAAGACATAGGCTAAGACATAGACTAACACATAGACTAAGACATAGTCTAAGACATAGACTAAGACATAGACTAAGACATAGACTAACACATAGACTAAGACATAGTCTAAGACATAGACTAAGACATAGACTAAGACATAGACTAAGGCATAGACTAAGACATAGACTAAGATATAGACTAAGACATAGAGTAAGACATAGACTAAGTCATATACTAAGACATAAACTAAGTCATATACTAAGACATAGACTAAGATATAGACTAAGACATAGACTAAGACATAGACTAAGACATAGACTAAGACATAGACTAAGGCATAGACCAAGACATAGACCAAGACATAGACTAAGACATAGACTAAGACATAGACTAAGACATAGACTAAGACATAGACTAAGACATAGACTAAGGCATAGACTAAGACATAGACTAAGATATAGACTAAGACATAGAGTAAGACATAGACTAAGTCATATACTAAGACATAAACTAAGTCATATACTAAGACATAGACTAAGATATAGACTAAGATATAGACTAAGACATAGACTAAGACATAGACTAAGACATAGACTAAGGCATAGACCAAGACATAGACCAAGACATAGACTAAGACATAGACTAAGACATAGACTAAGACATAGACTAAGACATAGACTAAGACATAGACTAAGACATAGACTAAGACATAGACTAAGACATAGACTAAGACATAGACTAAGACATAGACTAAGACATAGCCTAAGACATAGAATAAGACACAGACTAAGACATATACTAAGACATAGACTAAGACGTACACTAAGACATAGACTAAGATATAGACTAAGACATAGACTAAAACATAGACTAAGACATAGACTAAGACATAGACTAAGACATAGACTAAGACATAGACTAAGACATAGACTAAGACATAGACTAAGACATAGACTAAGACATAGACTAAGACATAGACTAAGACATAGACTAAGAAATAGACTAAGACATAAACTAAGACATAGACTAAGACATAGACTAAGATATAGACTAAGACATAGACTAAGACATAGACTAAGACATAGACTAAGACATAGACTAAGACATAGACTAAGACATAGACTAAGACATAGACTAAGACATAGACTAAGACTTAGACTAAGACATAGACTAAGACATAGACTAAGACATAGACTAAGACATAGACTAAGACATAGACTAAGACATAGACTAAGACATAGACTAAGACATAGACTAAGACTTAGACTAAGACATAGACTAAGACATAGACTAAGACATAGACTAAGACATAGACTAAGACATAGACTAAGACATAGACTAAGACATAGACTAAGACATAGACTAAGACATAGACTAAGACATAGACTAAGACATAGACTAAGACATAGACTAAGACATAGACTAAGACATAGACTAAGACATAGACTAAGACATAGACTAAGACATAGACTAAGACATAGACTAAGACATAGACTAAGACATAGACTAAGACATAGACTAAGACATAGCCTAAGACATAAAATAAGACACAGACTAAGACATATACTAAGACATAGACTAAGACGTACACTAAGACATAGACTAAGACATAGACTAAGACATAGACTAAAACATAGACTAAGACATAGACTAAGACATAGACTAAGACATAGACTAAGACATAGACTAAGACATAGACTAAGACATAGACTAAGACATAGACTAAGACATAGACTAAGAAATAGACTAAGACATAAACTAAGACATAGACTAAGACATAGACTAGATATAGACTAAGACATAGACTAAAACATAGGCTAAGACATAGACTAAGACATAGACTAAGACATAGACTAAGACATAGACTAAGACATAGACTAAGACATAGACTAAGACATAGACTAAGACATAGACTAAGACATAGACTAAAACATAGGCTAAGACATAGACTAAAACATAGGCTAAGAAATAGACCAAGACACAGTCTGTGTCCTAGTCTACGTCTAGACTAAGACATAGACTAAGGCATAGACTAAGACATAGACTAAAACATAGACTAAGACATAGACTAAGACATAGACTAAGACATAGACTAAGACATAGACTAAGACATAGACTAAGACATAGACTAAGACATAGACTAAGACATAGACTAAGACATAGACTAAGACATAGACTAAAACATAGGCTAAGACATAGACTAAAACATAGGCTAAGAAATAGACCAAGACACAGTCTGTGTCCTAGTCTACGTCTAGACTAAGACATAGACTAAGGCATAGACTAAGATATAGACCAAGACATAGTCTAAAACATTTACTTACAGATTAATTTCTTTGTTACTTTACTTTTAATGGTAAAAATATTTTCTAATGCTTCTGTGAAAATACTTTTTCCCTTACCCTCTAATCCTTTTGTTCAAATACGAAGTGAGTGCATTTTAAGTTTGTTTGCCTTTGTAAACATTTTGAAAAGGTGTATTATACTGAAGCGAAAATAAACTTTTGACAACTGAGTGGCAGTATGAGTATGTTTGTGTGCGTATGTGTCATATATAAATGTATGTGTTTTATGAATTGTATATTTATTTAATATACTTATGTTTTATTTAATATTTACTTGAAAACCACTCATCTAGCAGCAAATATGTTATGTTTATTTTTCTTGTGTTCGTATTTTCTACTCTTTACACAGCCACTCATTCGTACGCACACACATACACATATACTTCTTGTACGGCAAAAACTTTATTTATAATAAATGAATATTTATTAAGTAAAGCATAAGTTGTAGGGACTATTGAATTACACATATACATATATCTTGTGTGTGAACATAGGGACGAGCAAGTAAGCAAATATAAATGAGTTGAAGTCTGAAAAAATACAACTTTTTTTTAAGTTTTAATATGAATAATAATTATTTGAATTCATAGTACAAATTTTATTAAAACAAAATAAATTTATTAACTTTAGCCAATAGTATAACAAATTACTAAAGTAAAACTTAACATATGTTATTTGCGAATGTCAGAAGTAATAAAATAAGGCAAATTATTATCCTTCGACATATAAGGAGCGTACTTTAATATATCGTTAAAAACTTAAATTTCTATGTAGAAGTTTTCGTTAGTATATGTAACGAAAGCAATATTCCTAGGCCCAATATATCTTTTAAAGTATTTATATGTGCGTTAAACATTTTTTTATTGCGCTTTAATCTTTAGCCAAAAGCATAAAAGCATAAAATTATTACCCCCCACCCATGACTACATCAGTTTGAAGTACTCTCCTCCTGGAGTATTAGTGAAAAGAAAGTAATTACCTCCATTGCTTTAACAAGAAACTCAACATAATTTCTTTTCACTTTATTAACACTTCCCTGAAGATACCTGTAATATCCTTGACGTCTTCTGTTGCTGGCTCAACCAACACACACAAATGAATATATCAAAGAGAACATCAAAGATTGATGGGATTTTTTTACTTTGTTTATTTTCTTTTTACGCTTCTGCTGCGAAGAAAATATAATTTCTTTATTATATTTGCGTTTATTTGTTTCCTTGTTGACTGACTTATAAATATTAAATCCATATTTACTTATGGCTGTTGATTTTTTTCGTTTGTACTATCGACATACTAATTTAATGTGATTGTGATTAAAATGACTAATCAGAATACACTCCTTAGAAACATAGAACAAAAGATCAAAAGGAAAGGGAACCATGGAGAGGTTGTTTTTTGAAGCTATGGGACCCATATCCTAACTGTGAAAGTAAAAATGGAAACACATAAATTCAATTTAGATCGAAATTATAAAACTTTACTTTAAAGGTAATAATTTGTTTTTGTATGAAAATCTAGTACATTTTATTTTTAGTTCTCAAAAAATACCTAATAATTAAAGAGTTTAAGTTAAGAAATATATGTGTTTTCAAACAAAATTAAAATTTCATTGCGAAAGAGAAATAATTTTGAGCATCCTTAAAGTATGCTACAAAAAAATAGCTTGAAGGTCTGTGTTTTGATCGATATCAAATCCAGTGATTTGATCGCCGAAAGTGATTCAATTTTTGTCTTAGTCCATGTCTATGTCTATGTCTTAGTCTATGTCTTAGTCTATGTCTTAGTCTATGTCTTAGTCTATGTCTTAGGCTATGTCTTAGTCTATGTCTTAGTCTATGTTTTAGTCTATGTCTTAGTCTATGTCTTAGTCTATCTCTTAGTCTATGTCTTGGCCTATGTCTTAGTCTATGTCTTAGTTTATGTCTTAATCCATGTCTTAGTCTATGTCTTAGTCAATATCTTAGTCTATGTCTTAGTCAATATCTTAGTCTATGTCTTAGTCTATGTCTTAGTCTATGTCTTAGTCTATGTCTTAGTCTATGTCTTAGTCTATGTCTTAGTCTATGTCTTAGTCTATGTCTTAGTCTATGTCTTAGTCTATGTCTTAGTCTATGTCTTAGTCTATGTCTTAGTCTATGTCTTAGTCTATGTCTTAGTCTATGTCTTAGTCTATGTCTTAGTCTATGTCTTAGTCTATGTCTTAGTCTATGTCTTAGTCTATGTCTTAGTCTATGTCTTAGTCTATGTCTTAGTCTATGTCTTAGTCTATGTCTTAGTCTATGTCTTAGTCTATGTCTTAGTCTATGTCTTAGTCTATGTCTTAGTCTATGTCCTAGTCTATGTCTTAGTCTATGTCTTAGTCTATGTCTTAGTCTATGTCTTAGTCTATGTCTTAGTCTATGTCTTAGTCTATGTCTTAGTCTATGTCTTAGTCTATGTCTTAGTCTATGTCTTAGTCTATGTCTTAGTCTATGTCTTAGTCTATGTCTTAGTCTATGTCTTAGTCTATGTCTTAGTCTATGTCTTAGTCTATGTCTTAGTCTATGTCTTAGTCTATGTCTTAGTCTATGTCTTAGTCTATGTCTTAGTCTATGTCTTAGTCTATGTCTTAGTCTATGTCTTAGTCTATGTCTTAGTCTATGTCTTAGTCTATGTCTTAGTCTATGTCTTAGTCTATGTCTTAGTCTATGTCTTAGTCTATGTCTTAGTCTATGTCTATGCCTTAGTCTATGTCTTAGTCTATGTCTTAGTCTATGTCTTAGTCTATGTCTTAGTCTATGTCTTAGTCTATGTCTTAGTCTATATCTTAGTCTATGTCTTAGTCTATGTCTTAGTCCATGTCTTAGTCTATGTCTTAGTCTATGTCTTAGTCTATGTCTTAGTCTATGTCCTAGTCTATGTCTTAGTCTATGTCTTAGTCTATGTCTTAGTCTATGTCTTAGTCTATGTCTTAGTCTATGTCTTAGTCTATGTCTTAGTCTATGTCTTAGTCTATGTCTTAGTCTATGTCTTAGTCTATGTCTTAGTCTATGTCTTAGTCTATGTCTTAGTCTATGTCTTAGTCTATGTCTTAGTCTATGTCTTAGTCTATGTCTTAGTCTATGTCTTAGTCTATGTCTTAGTCTATGTCTTAGTCTATGTCTTAGTCTATGTCTTGATCTATGTCTTAGTCAATGTCTTAGTCTATGTCTTAGTCTATGTCTTAGTCTATGTCTTAGTCTATTTCCTAGTCTATAGCTAAGTCTAAGTATTTCGTTTGGAATAAATTTGTTTTAGAACAGATTATCCACTTCATTTTGATGATGACAATCCCTATTTGGTGGATTCCTTGTTTTGTGGGTGTAGCTTTTATTAGATCTGAAAAGCATCAATCAAATTAAATTAATTTCTTTTTTTTTTGTATTTGCCTCTAAATATACCAAAAATACAAGTCATCAAAATTTTGAAATTTAAATGGAATTTATATTAACATAAAAACAGAAATATGATAAAGAAAAAAATGTAATAAAGAGAAAAAAATACTTAACTACTTAATAACAAATACATTAACATTAACTTTTGTAAGAAAAATATAATCGCATTAACATGATGGCAATAGATTATTTATCTCACACCACGCGAACCTAAGATTTATATGAAATTTTGGATAGTCATTCGTTTGGAATTTTGTAACATTTCATTATCTTTAGACAACTGGATACAATTTAGGAGCAACACTTAAGAAAACAGATGTTCTTTCAAGTACAAAAATCTACTCTTGACCCTCCTTCCGCAATCATCAAAACGTCTATTCTATTCCTCTGATAATTCCTTTGTCTTCTTTTTCGCTTATCTTTTCCGTCACCTCCTTCTGCCCAACCCCTCATTTTCCTAAGTAATTGTTTAATGTGTGATATAGCTAAAATTTATGGAAAGTCTCCTTTACAAATCATTAGTGGTCAATAACAATAACAAATTTGTATTTTATTGCAATTTAATCATGTGTAAATGTATAAAACTAATGCATACACACATACACAAATATTCATAGATATCGTTAAATCTGCTCTCCTTATATTTGTTATCCTTACATTGTTTATTTATAGCCTTATTTGGTCAATTGTTGGTTTTCTATAAATGAGCTTTGAGCGTGTAACTTGTGTTGGTGTGTGTGTGTGTGTATGAGCCTCTGTGAGTCTGAGACTACGACTTTAACATGAATAAACATGCCATGTCATGTTTATCTAAACATGACATGATGATACTTTCTCTAGTCGTTTAAACAAAACTAATGATAATGAGGATAACATTGATAATGACAATGATGCAGCTTCTTCTGCTGAAGCGAGTGATTGTATACCAGTTTTTCAATTCAAGCTAATTCTATGTCCTTTATTTGTCCATTGTAATTAAATTCATTATAATTTAATTTAAATAAAAAAAAGATTAAATTAATACTAATGACTCTAATACTAATGTTTGTCCGAAACTGCAGAGCGAGCAAAAACAGAGCAAATTGATTTATCAAGTTTTATTCATAAGAAATTGAAACTAAGACTTAGACATAGACTAAGACTAAGACACAAGCTAAGACATAGACTAAGACATAGACTAGCACATAGACTAAGACATAGACTAAGACATAGACTAAGACATAGACTAAGACATAGACTAAGACATAGACTAAGACATAGACTAAGACATAGACTAAGACATAGACTAAGACATAGACTAAGACATAGACTAAGACATAGACTAAGACATAGACTAAGACATAGACTAAGACATAGACTAAGACATAGACTAAGACATAGACTAAGACATAGACTAAGACATAGACTAAGACATAGACTAAGACATAGACTAAGACATAGACTAAGACATAGACTAAGACATAGATTAAGACATAGACTAAGACATAGACTAAGACATAGACTAAGACATAGACTAAGACATAGACTAAGACATAGACTAAGACATAGACTAAGACATAGACTAAGACATAGACTAAGACATAGACTAAGACATAGACTAAGACATAGACTAAGACATAGACTAAGACATAGACTAAGACATAGACTAAGACATAGACTAAGACATAGACTAAGACATAGACTAAGACATAGACTAAGACATAGACTAAGACATAGACTAAGACATAGACTAAGACATAGACTAAGACATAGACTAAGACATAGACTAAGACATAGACTAAGACATAGACTAAGACATAGACTAAGACATAGACTAAGGCATAGACATAGACTAAGGCATAGACATAGACTAAGGCATAGACATAGACTAAGGCATAGACATAGACTAAGACATAGACTAAGACATATACTAAGACATAGACTAAGACATAGACTAAGACATAGACTAAGACATAGACTAAGACATAGACTAAGACATAGCCTAAGACATAGACTAAGACATAGACTAAGACATAGACTAAGACAAAGACATAGACTAAGACATAGACTAAGACATAGACTAAGACATAGACTAAGACATAGACTAAGACATAGACTAAGACATAGACTAAGACAAAGACATAGACTAAGACATAGACTAAGACATAGACTAAGACATAGACTAAGACATAGACTAAGATATAGACTTAGATATAGACTTAGATATAGACTTAGATATAGACTTAGATATAGACTAAGATGTAGACTAAGATATAGAATTAGATATAGACTTAGACATATACTTCATCATATTGGTGCTGTTTCTCAATTGGTTTGCAAGTCGACTACTAATATATCAAATTCAGCCTGGGTTCGATCCCCAGTCACGGCAATAGCAATTTCAGAAATTTTTAATTCCTATTCAAATTATTAATTACTTCAGCATCTTTAGAATAAAATATAAACTAAGACATATACTGTTGCCTATAATGAGGCAGAGGCAAAGACATAGATAAGAAAGCACAAACTGATTTAAAATTGAAAGTTTGTCAATATTTATCTTCAAGAATGAAATTATTTACTTCCTTGTTTTTGCTGACAAGCAGTTTCCAAGATTCTAGTTTACTTTTCTTTTCCCTGTATAATAATCCCCATTATTGAAACTTAATCATGAATTATTTTTTTTTTTATAAAAAAAATCTTGTTTACCTAAAAATATTCTTGAAGTTTTTTCTTAATACGCTTAAATCATTAACAGCTTCAAGACAAAATGAAATACTTTTTGATGTTTTTTTCTTTTGAAAAATAATATTAATTTAAGCCTGATCGCGAGTGTCTTATAATTTCCCCACAAACCTCCTCCTTCCCCCTGTCATTATCCTTCAAGATTTTGTGTGTAACAGACAAGAAAATCTTATAGCAATTTTTATTCCATTCTCTTGTCTACTTATGATAATTTGTTAAAACAACAAGTAGAAGCATTAAATGTAATGTATAAATACTTAAAAAGGAATTTCATTAAAACATTTTCATTTATACATTTAGTCCTTGTTGTTGCTTAATCCTGAAAACCTTCTCCCCCCCCCCCCCCCCCTCTCCTCATGCCACTGCTGTCAGTAAATTAGTTGCCTCTTAAATAAATGCTAAAGATTAAACAACATCAAAGTTAACATTTTTTTCTTGCAGGAAATATTTCAAGAATTTTTTATTCAAAATTTGTTATTTTGTTTTTAGATAAATTATTTTAAATATAACATTTAAGTAGTTCAGGATAAAGTTTTGCTGGTTTTGCTTTTAATTTGTAGGCAGACAGACGGATAGGATAGACAGGCATTTAAGCTGATTAAATGGAATTATTTGGTTGGTTGTTAAGAATTATTACAAATATGTTTTGCTTTATTTCCATTAACTTCTAAAGTTGTTTTGTGGTCGAAGCAAAATATTAAGATTATAAATCTTTTAGATTTTAATTCTGATGTGGAGAAAACTTGAAGAAATTATTAAAGAAATTCTAGATAAAATTAAGTTCAATATAATATTTTAAATCAATTAGTAAAAAATTTTCCTAGAGAAACTTTTCATAAAAAATTTTTCACAGAAAAATTTTTGATATAGAAGTTTCCTATAGAAAAATTAAAAAAAAATTTTGTATAGAAAAATTTTTCATCAAAAATTTTTCTGCAGAAAATTTTTTTACCAAGAATTTTCTATAGAGAAAATTTTTTGTCACAAGTTTTCTATAGAAAAATTTTTGATAAAAAAAATTTTCTAAAAAAAATTTTCGATAAAAAAATGTTTCTATAGAAAATGTTTTTATCAAAAATTTTTCTATAAAAAAATTTTTATCAAAAATTTTCCTAAACAAAATTTTTTATTATAGAAAAATTTTTGATAAAAAAATTTTCTATAGAAAATTTTTGAAAAAAAAAAATTTTATAGAAAAGTTTTTGATACAACAATTTTCTATAGAAAAATTTTTGAAAGAAAATTTTCTATAGAAAAATTTTTGATAAAAAAAATTTCTATAAAAAAATTTTTGATACAATTTTTTTTATAGAAAAATTTTTGATAAAAAAATTTTCTATAGAAAAATTTTTGATTGAAAATTTTCTATAGAAAAATTTTTGATAAAAAAAATTTTCTATAGAAAAATTTTTGATAAAAACATTTCTATACAAAAATTTTTGATAAAAACATTTTCTATAGAAAAATTTTTGATAAAAACATTTTCTATACAAAAATTTTTGATAAAAAATTTTATATAGAAAAATTTTTGATAAAATAAATTTCAATAGAAAAATTTTTGATTGAAAAATATTCTATAGAAAAATTTTTGATTGAAAAATATTCTAAAGAAAAATGTTTGATTAAAAAAATTTTCTAATGAAAAATGTTTGATAAAAAAATTTTCTATGGAAAAATTTTTGATCGGAAAATTTTCTATAGAAAAATTTTTGATAAAAAAAAAATTTCTACAGAAAAAATTTTGATAAAAAAATTTTCTATAGAAAAATTTTTGATAAAAAACTTTTCTATAGCAAAATTTTTGATAAAAAAAATTTCTAAAGAAAAATTTTTGTTAAAAATATTTTTGATAAAAAAAAATTTTCTAGAGAAAAATTTTTGAAAAAAAAATTTTCTGTAGAAAAATGTTTGATAAAAAAAACTTTCTATAGAAAAATTTTTGCTAAAAAAAATTTTTATACAAAAAATTTTCATATAAAAATTTTCTATAGAAAAATTTTCTATGGAAAATTTTTTGATAAAAAAATTTTCTATAGAAAACTTTTAGATTAAAAAATTTTCTAAAGAAAAGTTTTTGATAAAAAAATTTCTATACAAAAATTTTTGTAAGAAAATTTTCTATAGAAAAATTTTTGATAAAAAAATTTTCTATAAAAAATTTTTTGACAAAAACATTTTCTATAGAAAAATTTTTGATAAAAACATTTTCTATAGAAAAATTTTTGATAAAAACATTTTCTATAGAAAAATTTTTGATAAAAAAATTGTATATAGAAAAATTTTTGATAAAATAATTTTCTATAGAAAAATTTTTGATAAAATAATCTTCTATAGAAAAATTTTTGATAAAAAAATTTTCTATAGAAAAATTTTTGATAAAAAAAATTTTCTATAGAAAATTGTTTGATAAAAAAATTTCTATAGAAAAATGTTTGATAAAAAAATTTTCTATGCAAAAATTTTTGATATTAAAATATTCTATAGAAAAATTTTTGATAAAAAAAATTTTTGATCAAAAAAAAATCTATAGAAAAGTTTTTGTAAGAAAATTTTCTATAGAAAAATTTTTCATAAAAAAAATTTTAATAAAAAAATTTTTTATAGAAAAATTTTTGATAAAAAAATTTTCTATAGAAAATTATGGATAAAAAAAATTCTATAGAAACATTTTTGATTCAAAAATTTTTGATAAAAAAATTTTCGTAGAAAAATTTTTGATAAAAAAATTTTCTATAGAAAAATTTTTGATAAAAAAATTTTCTATAGAAAAATTTTTGATAAAAAAATTTTCTGTAGAAAAATGTTTAATAAAAAAATTTTCTAAAGAAAAATTTTTTATAAAAAAATTTTCTATAGAAAAATTTTTTATGAAAAAAGCATTAGTAATGGAAAGAACTCTAGTATTATATTGCCATATCATTACTACATACCATAAAAATTATGTATTTAAAAACAAGTTCTTTTCTAATCTGAAAATTATAGGATGGGTTCAAATCCTAGTTCCGTTTGGTTTTTCTTTTTGTATTTTCTATTAAATAGTTATTTAATATGATTTTAATTTGTTCAACTATTTAAATGGAAAAATTTTCCTCAGGCTATTTTAAAATATAATGGCCTGTCCTCTACCCTTTATACATTTTAAGGACAATATTTTTTTAAACAACATTTTTGCTTTGCCACAAAACTTTTGTTCAAGGACTTTCATAATTTAACACATAAAAACTGAGCAGGTAAAACGTTTATCATAACTTTTGTGTTAAATAATTTGAGAGACAGAGAACAGGGTGAATAGAAAGAAAGGACACAAATTGAGTTCAGTTAGCATTTAAAAAAATCATCTTTAGCGCCAAATCTGAAAAAAAAAACTTTTAAAATTTTGTTCGTAGTAAATAATTGTTTTAATCAACTTTTTTATTTCTACGCAGTTCCACTGTCATTTACACAACACTTCAAAAAAATACATACCTAAGTTTGAACATAAAAAAATTGCTTTGACACTTTCCAAAATGTTAATAAATGACATACGACAGGCAAATAAAATAAATAACGAATAAGGTCAAATATTTACGATAACAAAATAACAATTATATTAAGTCATGAGAAACAGCTAAAAGTTGAGCAATCTAGAGGACATTGACATAAACAGAAGCAATTGTCTCTATAATATAGAATCCTTATCAATATATAAGCAAAAAGGTCAATGTAACAAAACTCAAGTCAAAATGTGCCAATACAAAATTTACTGATTTTCCTTTACTTATATTTAGTCTGAATACCATTAAAAAGGACATGGATGAATGTTAAAGTGAGAGTAAATGATGTGTGTGTGTGTTTTTGTCATGGATGGCAATTTTAATAAATAAAATTGTCCTTTTCAAAAGATAAAATAGTAAAAAGGACGTAGATGAAGTAATGCCAGGGGTATATTATATTTGAAAGGAAGATAAAATTAATAAGGTAAAGGCAGGTAAGCCCTGGGGCTTATATTTGGAATTGAATATAAATGAGTACTTAAACTTAATGGGAATATTTGAAATCTATAAAATGAGAATTAATGTAAATTTCAGTAAGACTTAACATGAAATAAAATGGGAACCGAAACGAGAATAGAACTAGAACAGAACTAGAACAGAACTAGAACAGAACTAGAACAGAACTAGAGCAGAACTGGAACAGAACTAGAACAGAACTAGAACAGAACTAGAACAGAACTAGAACAGAACTAGAACAGAACTAGAACAGAACTAGAACAGAACTAGAACAGAACTAGAACAGAACTAGAACAGAACTGGAACAGAACTAGAACAGAACTAGAACAGAACAGAACTAGAACAGAACTAGAACAGAACTAGAACAGAACTAGAACAGAACTAGAACAGAACTAGAACAGAACTAGAACAGAACTAGAACAGAACTAGAACAGAACTAGAACAGAACTAGAACAGAACTAGAACAGAACTAGAACAGAACTAGAACAGAACTAGAACAGAACTAGAACAGAACTAGAACAGAACTAGAACAGAACTAGAACAGAACTAGAACAGAACTAGAACAGAACTAGAACAGAACTAGAACAGAACTAGAACAGAACTAGAACAGAACTAGAACAGAACTAGAACAGAACTAGAACAGAACTAGAACAGAACTAGAACAGAACTAGAACAGAACTAGAACAGAACTAGAACAGAACTAGAACAGAACTAGAACAGAACTAGAACAGAACTAGAACAGAACTAGAACAGAACTAGAACAGAACTAGAACAGAACTAGAACAGAACTAGAACAGAACTAGAACAGAACTAGAACAGAACTAGAACAGAACTAGAACAGAACTAGAACAGAACTAGAACAGAACTAGAACAGAACTAGAACAGAACTAGAACAGAACTAGAACAGAACTAGAACAGAACTAGAACAGAACTAGAACAGAACTAGAACAGAACTAGAACAGAACTAGAACAGAACTAGAACAGAACTAGAACAGAACTAGAACAGAACTAGAACAGAACTAGAACAGAACTAGAACAGAACTAGAACAGAACTAGAACAGAACTAGAACAGAACTAGAACAGAACTAGAACAGAACTAGAACAGAACTAGAACAGAACTAGAACAGAACTAGAACAGAACTAGAACAGAACTAGAACAGAACTAGAACAGAACTAGAACAGAACTAGAACAGAACTAGAACAGAACTAGAACAGAACTAGAACAGAACTAGAACAGAACTAGAACAGAACTAGAACAGAACTAGAACAGAACTAGAACAGAACTAGAACAGAACTAGAACAGAACTAGAACAGAACTAGAACAGAACTAGAACAGAACTAGAACAGAACTAGAACAGAACTAGAACAGAACTAGAACAGAACTAGAACAGAACTAGAACAGAACTAGAACAGAACTAGAACAGAACTAGAACAGAACTAGAACAGAACTAGAACAGAACTAGAACAGAACTAGAACAGAACTAGAACAGAACTAGAACAGAACTAGAACAGAACTAGAACAGAACTAGAACAGAACTAGAACAGAACTAGAACAGAACTAGAACAGAACTAGAACAGAACTAGAACAGAACTAGAACAGAACTAGAACAGAACTAGAACAGAACTAGAACAGAACTAGAACAGAACTAGAACAGAACTAGAACAGAACTAGAACAGAACTAGAACAGAACTAGAACAGAACTAGAACAGAACTAGAACAGAACTAGAACAGAACTAGAACAGAACTAGAACAGAACTAGAACAGAACTAGAACAGAACTAGAACAGAACTAGAACAGAACTAGAACAGAACTAGAACAGAACTAGAACAGAACTAGAACAGAACTAGAACAGAACTAGAACAGAACTAGAACAGAACTAGAACAGAACTAGAACAGAACTAGAACAGAACTAGAACAGAACTAGAACAGAACTAGAACAGAACTAGAACAGAACTAGAACAGAACTAGAACAGAACTAGAACAGAACTAGAACAGAACTAGAACAGAACTAGAACAGAACTAGAACAGAACTAGAACAGAACTAGAACAGAACTAGAACAGAACTAGAACAGAACTAGAACAGAACTAGAACAGAACTAGAACAGAACTAGAACAGAACTAGAACAGAACTAGAACAGAACTAGAACAGAACTAGAACAGAACTAGAACAGAACTAGAACAGAACTAGAACAGAACTAGAACAGAACTAGAACAGAACTAGAACAGAACTAGAACAGAACTAGAACAGAACTAGAACAGAACTAGAACAGAACTAGAACAGAACTAGAACAGAACTAGAACAGAACTAGAACAGAACTAGAACAGAACTAGAACAGAACTAGAACAGAACTAGAACAGAACTAGAACAGAACTAGAACAGAACTAGAACAGAACTAGAACAGAACTAGAACAGAACTAGAACAGAACTAGAACAGAACTAGAACAGAACTAGAACAGAACTAGAACAGAACTAGAACAGAACTAGAACAGAACTAGAACAGAACTAGAACAGAACTAGAACAGAACTAGAACAGAACTAGAACAGAACTAGAACAGAACTAGAACAGAACTAGAACAGAACTAGAACAGAACTAGAACAGAACTAGAACAGAACTAGAACAGAACTAGAACAGAACTAGAACAGAACTAGAACAGAACTAGAACAGAACTAGAACAGAACTAGAACAGAACTAGAACAGAACTAGAACAGAACTAGAACAGAACTAGAACAGAACTAGAACAGAACTAGAACAGAACTAGAACAGAACTAGAACAGAACTAGAACAGAACTAGAACAGAACTAGAACAGAACTAGAACAGAACTAGAACAGAACTAGAACAGAACTAGAACAGAACTAGAACAGAACTAGAACAGAACTAGAACAGAACTAGAACAGAACTAGAACAGAACTAGAACAGAACTAGAACAGAACTAGAACAGAACTAGAACAGAACTAGAACAGAACTAGAACAGAACTAGAACAGAACTAGAACAGAACTAGAACAGAACTAGAACAGAACTAGAACAGAACTAGAACAGAACTAGAACAGAACTAGAACAGAACTAGAACAGAACTAGAACAGAACTAGAACAGAACTAGAACAGAACTAGAACAGAACTAGAACAGAACTAGAACAGAACTAGAACAGAACTAGAACAGAACTAGAACAGAACTAGAACAGAACTAGAACAGAACTAGAACAGAACTAGAACAGAACTAGAACAGAACTAGAACAGAACTAGAACAGAACTAGAACAGAACTAGAACAGAACTAGAACAGAACTAGAACAGAACTAGAACAGAACTAGAACAGAACTAGAACAGAACTAGAACAGAACTAGAACAGAACTAGAACAGAACTAGAACAGAACTAGAACAGAACTAGAACAGAACTAGAACAGAACTAGAACAGAACTAGAACAGAACTAGAACAGAACTAGAACAGAACTAGAACAGAACTAGAACAGAACTAGAACAGAACTAGAACAGAACTAGAACAGAACTAGAACAGAACTAGAACAGAACTAGAACAGAACTAGAACAGAACTAGAACAGAACTAGAACAGAACTAGAACAGAACTAGAACAGAACTAGAACAGAACTAGAACAGAACTAGAACAGAACTAGAACAGAACTAGAACAGAACTAGAACAGAACTAGAACAGAACTAGAACAGAACTAGAACAGAACTAGAACAGAACTAGAACAGAACTAGAACAGAACTAGAACAGAACTAGAACAGAACTAGAACAGAACTAGAACAGAACTAGAACAGAACTAGAACAGAACTAGAACAGAACTAGAACAGAACTAGAACAGAACTAGAACAGAACTAGAACAGAACTAGAACAGAACTAGAACAGAACTAGAACAGAACTAGAACAGAACTAGAACAGAACTAGAACAGAACTAGAACAGAACTAGAACAGAACTAGAACAGAACTAGAACAGAACTAGAACAGAACTAGAACAGAACTAGAACAGAACTAGAACAGAACTAGAACAGAACTAGAACAGAACTAGAACAGAACTAGAACAGAACTAGAACAGAACTAGAACAGAACTAGAACAGAACTAGAACAGAACTAGAACAGAACTAGAACAGAACTAGAACAGAACTAGAACAGAACTAGAACAGAACTAGAACAAAACTAGTTTTCCATCCCTATCTAGAAACTTTCATTTAAATTAAGTTTAAGTTTATTTTTTAAAAGTTTTATTTTATTTAAATAAATTTTTGTATAACTTTTAAATGAGTGAGTGAAAGTAGATATGATTAATGATATTCTGTCAAATGATTGTCTTTGTTTTTTTTTCAAAACCGAAAAATTTCATTTCCGGCTGAATAAAGCTGAGATGAAGAAGTTATGAATATTCATTTAAAAATTCTTAAGAATTATAAAAACAAAAAGTTGTCAGGGTTTTCGATAAGACTAAACTGAGGGGTTGGGGGCAGGGTCTTATGTTGTAAAGAACTAATGATTTATTTGATAATTACATGAGGAAAAAATTGAGAAAATAAATATTAGGCAGAACGATTTCTAATAAAATGTTAATGATTTTAACAAACAATTGTTTAAGAATTTGATTTAAAATGATTATATTAAGTTACTGTATTGTTTGTTTGTTATTTTCTTAATCATTTTAGCTTTTTCATGAATTGAAAGTAATTTGTACTGCATACTTAAGGGCTGAATGTTAGTACAAAAATGTTAGCATACTTTTAGGCCTATATATATCTCAGTGAATATATTTTTCTTAAATTAAACTTATTTTATTGGGCAGTTAACAATTTGTTTCCTTTACACAAAAAGGTTAACTGGGAGGGACTTATTTCTACTAAAATTTCCAATATTTTTGTAACAAAGGATATAGGCTTTTTATGTTCGAATCAATATTCATGCTTGTTAAATATCTAATGGCCATAACAAATATTTTTTATGTTTTTTATGCCCATAAACAAAACAGTAACATAAAAATTACATTTCAATGATTATGAAAATTCTTGTTCAAAAGGAATTTTATAGCCCCAAATTTTGTGGCCTACTTTTGGGGGGTGTAAGCCAAAGTATAAAAAAGTATAAAAAAATGTTTACCGAAAAAAGGCTCGTAAAACATTTTGCTTTTTAGCAGCCATAAAAACAAGCTACTAAATTTGGCTGTGAAACATAAAGTTTAAGACAAAAGTGTTAAAAGGTTAGAGATGGCCTTTGGCATTAGAACCTAAAAAGTGAATACGAGATACAAATACAAAAGGTAGACAACGGAATTTTATTTAAGACTCAAGGGCATACAAACTCAAATATCATGACCCTTAAAAGTTAAAAAAAAGCTTTCACAAAAATATTTTTTAAGCAGATTTTAAAACAAATAAAAACTAAAAAATACTTATAATTTAAAACCTGAAAATAAGAAAAATATAGAAATTTTCAAATAACAAAACCTGAAGTCTTTAAAAATATTTCAAAACATCTTCTTTTACCATTTTCTATAAATAAATACTAGTGTAATTTTAAGCAAACTTAAACCCTGTTTTAGTTTTCTAAAATTTCAATAGACAGGCAATCATTAAGACTGATAGGTAATCACAAACTTTCTGCTTAAAACCAAAAATGAAATCAAAACTTTAAACCTGAAAATCTAAACTTCCAAGTCCGTCATTAACAGCAAAAGAAAACAAAAAAAAAAACTGAACAAAAATTTTCCAAAAAATATTCGCCCTTATGTTTACGTCCATAAATGTGCAACAGCCCCAAAGTATGCTTTACAATTTTTCACAATAGAAAAATAACTGAAAATTACATGCAACTAAACCTAAACACGATTTCTAAACATATCAGCTACCCCATCATTCATTCGATGAGTCTTTAAACAAAATTCTTTTCCCATGAAACTTAAAGCTCGAAGGGCAAAAACACCCTTAACAGCTGCAATAATAAACCGCAAAAAAATAAACGAAAAATAAAAAAACAAAGATAAAAAAATTTACAGTAAACAATAGCAACAGCTGCATTATTATCCTCATCATTATCATCATCATCATCTTCATTGTAATTTTAGATCTGCTTTATATACATTTCGTTTACATTATCTCGTATTCTATGGAAATCCTGTTGAATATTGTAAAGAAATTTTGAAAGTCTAAATAATAATCTTGATGATGATGATTATTTTTTATGGGGGAGATAAAATTTGACTGTTGCTTTGGATACCAAAACCTTGAAAAACAATAGAAATTATAATTAAATTACACAAATGGACAGTAGGAGAGTTGGGAAAGGCGGAGTAAGTGGAAACAACGGAAAATAAGAGTGACTTAAGTCCAGAAATACCAAACTGTAGTAAAAAATAAATTGTTGAGACAAAGTTCTAATTAAAGTTATAGTCAGGACACAGTTCTAATTATAGTCAAGACCCTATTCTAATTATAGTCAAAACACAGTTCAATTTATTGCCGAGACACAGTGTTGGCTTTAGTTCTAATTATAGTCAAGACACAGTTTTTGTTAAAGTCAAAACTCTATCCTAATTATAGTCGAGACACAGTTCTAATTATAGTCAATACTCTGTTTTAATTTTAGTCGAGACCCAGTTCTAAATGAAGTTCTAATTATAGTAAAGACTCTATTTTAATAATAGTCGAGACTCAGTTCTAATTAAAGTTGAGCCCATGTTCTAGTTATACTCAAGATACAGTGTTAATTTTAGGCAAAATGTTGCTCTAAATATAGTCGAAACGCAGTTCTAGTTATAGTCGAGACATATTTCTAATTATGGTCAAGACTCTGTTTTCTTTATAGTCTAGGCACAATTGTATTATTGTCAAGATTCTGTTTTAAAAAAAGTCAAAACACAGTTCTTATTATAGCCAAGACACCGCGTTTGCTTTAGTCGAGATAAAGTTTTGATTCTGGTCAAGACACAAATCTAATTACAGTCTAGACACAGTTAAGACTTTGTTCTAACTACGATACAGTCATAACTAAAAGAAAAACAATGGGAAGACTATAATCAAGACACATTTAAGACTCAGTCAAGATACATGAAAGACTTAGTCATGACACTCTCCTAACTATAGGCGAGAAAATATATAGTCTATAATCGAGACACATTCTTAACTAGTCAAGACACTGTCTAGACTTAGTCAAGACACATTTTATACCATATTCCGAGACACAGATTATATTTTAGTCAAGACATATTTTATACAATATTTAATGCTATAGTCGAGACATAGATTAGTTCTTAATCAGGACACATTTTATACAATATTATACAGAGATTATATTTAAGTCAAGACACATTTTATATAATATCAATTACTAAAGTCGAGACATAGATTATATTTTAGTCAAGACACATTTTATACAATATTTAATGCTAGTCAAGACACAGATTAGTTCTTAATCAAGACGCATTTTATACAATATTATACACAGATTATATTTTAGTCAAGACACATTTTATATAATATTAATTACTAAAATCAAGACACATTATACAATATTTAATGCTATAGTCGAGACATAGATAAGATTTTAGTCAAGACACATTTTATACAATATTTAATGCTACAGTCGAGACACTGATAAGTTCTAAGCCAAGACACATTTTATATTATATTTAGTTCTGAAGTCGAGATACGGATTATATTTTAGTCAATACACATTTTATACAATATTTAATGCTATATTCGAAACACAGATAAGATTTTAGTCAAGAAACATTTTGTACAATATTTAATACTATAGTCGACACACAGATTAGTTCTTAGTCAAGACACAATTTATACAATATTCCGAGGCATAGATTACATTTTAGTCAAGACACATTTTATAGAAAATATATTTTACTTTGTAGTCAACACGTAGCTCCGATTTTTGGCAAGAGGCAGCCAAGAAGGGACTAGGATATAGTCAAAATAAAGTCTTAACTATAGTACGGATACTATATAGACTATAGTTGAGACGCAGTCTAGATTATAGCCAGGGTACAGCAAAGACTATAGTCGTGCCACTCTCTTACAATGTCAAAACTGTTGTTCTAATTATAGTCTAGACACAGTGTGGGCTTTAATCGAGACACATTTTGGATTCTAGCTGAGACACTTTGTAGACTTTAGTCGTCCTAAAGTCCTCACTATAGTCGAGACAAATTGTCAAATATATTAATAACATGTTTTATACTATATTAAAGATACATTTTATACTATAGTATAGACACTTTCTATACTATAAATGCGACATAAACTAGATAATAGTCAACACTTAATCTTAATAGAAGTCAAGACTCAGTTTAGACAATAGTCGAGACTTCTTCTTCTGTTATCCTTGACTCCTAGTGGAGTAAAGGGCCTCAATAGTCGAGACTAAGTCTAGACAATTGTCGAGATTAAGTCTAGGCAATAGTCGAGACAGAATCTAGACAATAGTCGATACTCAGTCTAGGCAATAATCGAGACTCTGTCCAGAAAAAATTCATGATACTTTCCAAACTATGAGCAAGATATTGTATAGACTAAAATAAAGACATTATCTAAACTTTAGGGGTTTTAATTATAGTAGCTATACATTCTAGATTATTATTAAGACTATAGTCGAGACACAGTTTGAAATTCAGTAGAGAGAATAACAATACTATAGATGTTATACTCTCTTAAATATAGTTAAATCTAGCCTTTTGTAAAGAGAGTATTTAGACTATTTTAGAGACAGTCTAGACTATAGTTCAAATAATTTCTAGGAAATAGTCAAGACACTGACCAGACTTTAGTCGAGACTCTTTCTCTACTGAACTTCTAATTATAGTCGAGACATAGAGGGGCTATAGTCTAGACACAGTCTTCTCTCTTGTATAATTTCCACTATGCTTTAACAAAATAATATTTATACTCTTAACTTTATTTGCAATTTTTCATTCATCCTTAATTCAGCTTAAAATTTAAAATCTACTATCAGTTTTTTGCAAAAATCTGTCATGTCTGGGGTCATCTAAAAAAGCAACGTTTTAATATAATTTTCTGTCTCTTATATGCTATTTTTTCTCTTATTTAAACTTCCTGCTATTTAGCCATTAACTTGGTAACCAACTACACAGAGTTTTAATAGGAAAAGCCATTAGTTTTTAGATGAAATCAAAATCATAGAAAAAGAAAGCGAAGAAAAACTTTAAAGCAACAGAAGAGAACTAAAGCTATAAAAATAAATTTAACACAGACAAACAATCTGTTTTTTTTTTGTGCTTTTTTCAAATTAAAATAAACTTCCACAATGAGTTAACTAAACTAATGGTAGAAATGAAGGATGCCTAAGAGTCAGTAGAGAATTCTGGTGTAATAAGAATCTTTAAATCTCCTGTAAGTACGCCAAAAGTACTTCTTTTTAGATGCTTTTACTCATTTCCTTACAATGAGTCTTTATTAATATGGGAGTTATCTGTCTCAGTATTTTACTGTATTTTTCTATATGTGTGTATATTAGTGGTTTTTAATGTTTTGACTGCGTTTTAAACATGACTTCCGTTTTATGTTTATTGGTTTTGTCTCTGGCTGCTGTTCATCATACTTCCGGTATAATAAATTTATTTAGTTGCTGTCATTTCTAGGCTAATAAATAGTAAAACGAGAAGTTTTAGCTGTGGCTTTTTATCTTGAACTTAAAAGGTCCTTTTTAAACTATTTTATTATATAACTTAAAGATTTTATTTGATTTGTTGCTTTTCTGTATTTCCTGCTTGTGTTCTTAGTAGTTTCTTTGTCATTTCAAGTTAAACCACAGAATGAACGCCTTAAGCTAGGCAACACGACAAAACAAGCACTCGGTTAATTGAAATTGATTTATGAGTGTATATATACAATAGAAGATATTATATTCTTGACCAAGATTTCTTCAAACTTTAAAGCAAAGATGTATTGTCTAGTCTAGTCTAGTCTAGTCTAGTCTAGTCTAGTCTAGTCTAGTCTAGTCTAGTCTAGTCTAGTCTAGTCTAGTCTAGTCTAGTCTAGTCTAGTCTAGTCTAGTCTAGTCTAGTCTAGTCTAGTCTAGTCTAGTCTAGTCTAGTCTAGTCTAGTCTAGTCTAGTCTAGTCTAGTCTAGTCTAGTCTAGTCTAGTCTAGTCTAGTCTAGTCTAGTCTAGTCTAGTCTAGTCTAGTCTAGTCTAGTCTAGTCTAGTCTAGTCTAGTCTAGTCTAGTCTAGTCTAGTCTAGTCTAGTCTAGTCTAGTCTAGTCTAGTCTAGTCTAGTCTAGTCTAGTCTAGTCTAGTCTAGTCTAGTCTAGTCTAGTCTAGTCTAGTCTAGTCTAGTCTAGTCTAGTCTAGTCTAGTCTAGTCTAGTCTAGTCTAGTCTAGTCTAGTCTAGTCTAGTCTAGTCTAGTCTAGTCTAGTCTAGTCTAGTCTAGTCTAGTCTAGTCTAGTCTAGTCTAGTCTAGTCTAGTCTAGTCTAGTCTAGTCTAGTCTAGTCTAGTCTAGTCTAGTCTAGTCTAGTCTAGTCTAGTCTAGTCTAGTCTAGTCTAGTCTAGTCTAGTCTAGTCTAGTCTAGTCTAGTCTAGTCTAGTCTAGTCTAGTCTAGTCTAGTCTAGTCTAGTCTAGTCTAGTCTAGTCTAGTCTAGTCTAGTCTAGTCTAGTCTAGTCTAGTCTAGTCTAGTCTAGTCTAGTCTAGTCTAGTCTAGTCTAGTCTAGTCTAGTCTAGTCTAGTCTAGTCTAGTCTAGTCTAGTCTAGTCTAGTCTAGTCTAGTCTAGTCTAGTCTAGTCTAGTCTAGTCTAGTCTAGTCTAGTCTAGTCTAGTCTAGTCTAGTCTAGTCTAGTCTAGTCTAGTCTAGTCTAGTCTAGTCTAGTCTAGTCTAGTCTAGTCTAGTCTAGTCTAGTCTAGTCTAGTCTAGTCTAGTCTAGTCTAGTCTAGTCTAGTCTAAAACCGAGACATAGTATAGAATATTCGACTATATCCTAGATTTTATCTCGACTATGTTATTCGAATTAATGTTTTGGCATAATCAAAAATTCGTCTTCTGTTATCCTTGACTCCCAGTGGAGAATAGGACCTTAATCCTTTCATAAATTCGAGACATTGCTCAGATTAAGTTAATACATTGTCCAGGTTATGATCAAGACATAATTCATCAGTACTGTAGTCAACAAACAGTCAAGCCAGAGTTAGATTTATATAGAAAACACTTTAAGTGAAATTATATAGCATACTTTTTGGAGGTCATTGAAAAATATCTTTAAAGAAAATGTTTTTGTTTGAAATGGCCATTAAAATTCTCAACAGTTCAATTTGTTTTCCTTATAACTAAATTAAATTTTGCTTTTCTTAAACACAATAACATGTTGCTCTAGTTTCTCTTAAAAAAAAAACCTTGATAATATTGTCAGCGGAAATTATTTTGCTGTCATGGATGATTTCTTTGTTTTCTGACAACAAAAAAATAAACTTACATTTGCAATATTTTCTTACAATTTTTTTTCGGCCTATTTTGGCCACATTCAACTGTACGATAACACAAGAATTCCTGGCCATCATTTGTTTGCAATTCTGCCATCGCACGTTCAACGTAACAGCATCAGCAACAAATTCAACATTTCATAGATTTTGACATACTATGACAACTTTCGTTCAGTTCAGTTTTTCTTTTCATAGATTATTTTTTGTTTTTGTAGTTTTTTACTTAAGTTTTATCCCAGGTGTCAGTTGGTCTATATAAATTTCAAGCTGAAAGACCATGGTGGGAAGGTACGACCATATGCCCCTCAGTATGTTTGTCCATTCTTCCACTCATTCGTCTGTCTGTTCATATTTGCTGCTCCATCCGTTTGATTGTTTTTCTCCTGAAATGTTTAAGGCCTTGGTTCAATGTCTGGTGACAACACCATCACCTTTTTTTATAACCCAACAACTACGTAACACACAAATCGTGAAAACTGAAACGTGCTTCGCATGCAGAATTTCTTCTTAAATTTCTTTGCTCCGACGCTCAAATGGACAAACGTGTATGAGTTTGGTGTCACTAGAGTCTGTGTGGTCGGTCACCGAGTGAAAGTGAATTTATTGTATATTGATACAGTTGAAAGCAGATAAAGAAAGTGTAGTATAGATTTGGGGGGAAAAAGTCTTATTTATATTTACCATAACGAAAAATGACAGATTTATCATGCTGTGATGAGGTTATTTAAGCAAAATCAAACTTTTACGTTTCAACTGAGTTTTATTTATTAAATGATTTTAAACAAAATGTGTTGCCAAAATAGGTTGATTTAATTTGGACTCAATTTTAAAGCGAGAAAATTGAAAAACGATATTATGGATTTCCTGGTAGTTAATCAAAGCAAAGAAGTAAAAATTAAGTTGTAATACAATTTGTACTTGCAAACATGCAAAAATGCAAACATTAGCAGAGACATAAACCGGAAGAAAGTTAAGGTTAAGTCATTGTGGAAAATATAGTTTAAAATAGAGACATTTGGTAAAGGCTTTATTCAGATTATAGTTGCCGATTAGTTATGTCTACAGATTAGGATAAGTCCCGAATAAAGTCGAGACATAATAAGTTATAAAATTGAGATTATATTAGAGACATAATCCAGATTTTAGTCAAGAGATAATTCAGATTACATTCAAGTAATAATCTAACCAGTAGCTCAGACAAAGTCCGCAATATAATCCTTTTAAAGTCATAACCTAGTCCAGGCTGCAGAAAAGAAATTTCCTAGACTATAATCCGGACATAAACCTTAATAGTCAAAACATAAAACAAACTATAAACGAGAAATAGACCAAATTTTAATCAATTAATAGTCCAATCTATAGTCAAGATTAATTTCAGACTATAATGGAAACATGGTTCGGATTTAAGACTATAATCGTGATCTATTTCCTACTATAGTCGAGACATAATTAGCTTAAAGTCTAGTCAAAAACCAGTTTATATTAGAGAAGATAGTTAAGATTATTGTCAAGACATATATAACAGAATAATAATCTAGACTATAGTCGATACATAATCTACTTTAAAATTGAGACATAATCCTATAAATAGCGGAGACATAGCCCAGACTATAGCCGAAAAATATTTTGGACTATATTGGAATAATAGTCTAGACTACAGTCGAGACACAGTCATGTCGAGACATTTATAACAGAACGATAACCAAGACTATAGTAGATATACAATCTAGCCTAAAATTGTGACATATTCCTATAAATAGCGGAGACATAGCCTAGACTAAAGCCGATAAATATTTGGGAATATATTGGAAAATAGTCCAGACTATAGTCGAGACACAGTCATGAATATACTTGACACAAAATCAATTATTTTATGAAGTAAAACTCAGACAATAAGACTTAGCAAGACAAACGGCCGAGACGTAATGCAGACTATAGTCGAGACATAATAATTAATATAATGGAAACATACCCCAGACAATTGTAGAAATTAGATTCAGACTATGGACGTCCAAACTATAGTCGAGACATAGTTCAGACTATAAACTATACATTATCCAGAATATGCACGACTATAGTCGAAACAAAATTTCTGACTATAGTCGAGACATAACCCACTTAAAGTCGAGATATGATTGAGTTTATAATTGATATATAATTGAGATTATAATAGCCAGACTAAAATTAAGAAATAATCCAGACTATAGTCGAGATAGAGTCTTTATTATAATCAAAACATAACTATAGTTAAGTTATAATTGTGACTTTATTTAGGGTATAGTACGGACTATAGCCAAGACATAATCCAGAAACGTGTGAAGACTTTATTCAGACGAAATTAGAAATATACTACGGATTTGCTATTCAAGATATAAACCAGATTATAATCGATATCATAGTCTAGACATAGTCCATAATGTTCAGACTATAGTCAATATAGTCTAGATATAAACCACTATATACTTATGAAATAGTTTGAACTGTAGCAGTTACATATAAATGGCTATTGAGGTTATAATAAAAATATAGCCAGACTACAATTAAGAAATAACCCATACTATAGTCGAGATAGAGTCTTTATAATAATCAAGACATAATACGGACTATAGTTGAGTCATAATTGCGACTTTCTTTGGGGAAAAGGACGGACTATAGTCGAGACATAATCCAGAAAATAGTGAATACTTCATTTGCACCATATTAGAAGTAAACAACGGACTAGAGTAAGGATATAAACCAGAATATAATCGAGATATATTTGGTCTTTAGTTAATATATTAACCATACCATAGTCAAGACATAATCCATAACATCCAGACTATAGTAAAGGTAGTCGAGACATAATCCACCCTATATTTATGAAATAGTTTGAGCTGTAACAGAAACATATTAAAGGTTATATCCTATACCTAAGACTCTATGATTTATGTCTCTGGTCTCCTTTATTTTCCTCTCCTTCACAAGGGTTAAAGCAAGTATCTTAACTAATTAAATTATTTTTAGAATTTCATAGAAATTTCACTCTCAAAAGCTCTTAATTTAATTTCCTTAGAAATTGATAAAGTTCAGCTATGGCTCAAATAAATTATGCAAATTTAATTGTCAGTTATATACCAAAGTTTTTCGTTTTATCTTTGACCTTTTGGTTGAACTCTCTAAACAAGTTTCTAAGAGGAAATTTTTCTCATTTAATAATCATTATTTTAACATTTTCTTTGGGATGTAAATATAATGTTTTGGCTTTTAAATTTAGAAATTTTCCAAAAAAAAATGTAATACACTCGAAAATTTTGGTATGTAAATCTTATTATATTATGAGGTTTATTTTGAATAAAGAATAATAATTTCAGTTAATTGTTAAATAACAGAAATTTCCTTCAAATTAGTTTAAATTACTTTTTTTCTAAACCTAACATAAAATTATTCTGTGAGTCAATAGAAACTGCTTAAATTTTTTGAGTGTATTCTTCTTGTTTAGTTAAGGGAGACAATTTCATGAAAAGTTACAAATGTTAGGGGAAAAATGTGATTAAGTTATTTAAATTAAGTTTCTCAAGACATCCCTTTTTATAATGAGGAAAATTTCCAGGTAAGGTTTTCTTTATGGTTTCACTTTGGAGATAAATTAATATTTGAACTTTAGCTGGCCAGGCAAGAGACAAATACACGTAGCGTATTTTATTGTCCCAAAAGCTTTTAAGGTATGGGAAAGGTTAATTTTTGTTGGAAAAAAAAATTTCTTTGACAAAAGTTTTTGTTCCACAATAAAGTCTATTTTTAGCTTTTTTGTAACATTAAAATAAAATGGCTTTGATAGCTTTTAAATTTTAATTTATGGTCAATTAACGTAAAAAGTTAATTTTTTAATGAATAAAAAAATGTTTGTGACAAGATATCGGACTAAACAAAAAAAAAAATTGTAAAGAAAAATTTGTAAAACAAAAAATTTTCCAGGAAAAATTGTTTACAACGAAAAATATTCTATTGAAACATTTTTTAAAAATTTTTATTTAGAAAAATTCTCTATAGAAAATTTGGTTAATGAAAAATTTTCTAAAGAAAATTTTGATAATAAATAATCTGCTATAGGAAATATTAATAATGAAAAATTTTCTATAGAAATATTTTCTATAGAACAATTTTAACAATTAACATTTTTTTTATAGAAACAATTTTATAATGAAAAATTTTTTCCAGAAAAATTTTTACACTGAAAAATTTTCTATAGAAAAATCTTTATAACGAAAGACTTTCCATTGACAATTTTTATAATGAAAAAATTTCTATAGAAAAATTTGTATGATAAAAGATTTTCTATAGAAAAATTTTTATAATGAAAAATTTTCTATAGAAAAATTTTTATAATGAAAAATGTTCTATACAAAAATTCTCAAAATGGAAAATTTTCACCAGAAACATTCTTGCAATGAAAAATGTTCCATAAAAAAATTTATATAATTAAACATTTTCTCGCATTTTCTCGAGAAAAATTTTTGTAATAAAAAATTTTCTAGAGAACATTTTTTATAATGAAAAATTTTAATAATAAAAATTGTATAATGAAAATTTTTCTATAGAAAAATTTTTATAATCAAACATTCCCTACAGAAAAATTTTATAATGAAAAATTTTCTGAAGAAACATTTTTAAAATGAAAAATTTTCTATAGAAAAATTTTTACAATTAAAAATTTCCTATGGATAAATTTTTATAATGAAAAATTTTCTATCGAAAAATTTGTATAATGAAAAATATCTTATAGAAGCATTTTTATAGTGAAAAATTTTCTATAGAAACATTTTTATAGTCAAAAATTTTCTACAAAAAATTTGTATAATAAAAAATTTTTTATACAAAAATTTTTATAATAAAAAATTTTCTAAAGAAAAATTTTTCTAATGAACAATTTTTATAGAAAAATTTTATAATAAAAAATTATCTATCGAATAATTTTTATAATGAAAAATTTTCTATAGATACATTTTTATAATGAAAAATATTCTGTAGAAAAATCTGTATAATGAAAATTTTTCTATAGAAAAATTTTTATAATGAAACATTTTGTACAGAAAAATTTTTACAATGAAACATTTTCTGAAGAAAAATTTTTAAAATGAAAAATTTTCTATAGAAAAATTTTTACAATGAAAAATTTTCTATGGATAAATTTTTATAATGAAAAATTGTCTATAGAAAAATTTGTATAATGAAAAATATCCTATAGAAGCATTTTTATAGTGAAAAATTTTTTATTGAAACATTTTTATAGTGAAAAATTTTCCACAAAAAATTTTTATAATTAAAAATTTTCTATAGAAAAATTTTTATAATAAAAAATTTTCTAAAGAAAAATTTTTCAAATGAACAATTTTTCATAGAAAAATGTTTATAATAAAAAATTGTCTATGGAATAATTTTTATAATGGAAATTTTTCTATAGATAAATTTTTATAATGAAAAATATTCTGTAGAAAAATCTGAATAATGAAAAATTTTCTATAGAAACAATTTTATAGTGAAAATATATAAACATTTTTATAGTGAAAAATTTTCTATAGAAACATTTTGATAGTGAAAAAATTTCTATAGAAACATTTTTATATTGAAAAATTTTCTACAAAATATTTTTATTATTAAAAATTTTCTATAGAAAAATTTTTATAATAAAAAATTTTCTATAGAAAAATTTTTATAATAAAAAATTTTCTATAGAAAAATTTATCTAATGAAAATTTTTTTATAGGAAAATGTTTATAATAAACAAGTAAGAGTGGTATATTCGGCTTTGCCGAATCTTGGATACCCTTCACCAATGGCGTTGCAAAAGTACTTAATGTAATTCCTAGCAAAATTTGGTTATACTAGTATTATATGCAAAGAGTCTTTAAAATTAAGAGTCGGAAAAAGAAAAGCTTTTCGGTGGCGTCATCATCTAGAATAGTTATGCACCCAAAGGTTAGGTTGGGCAGGTTGGGCTTTAACAATGATAAGCCTTAAAATTATAGGGTATACACTCTTAGTTTTAGATACATACGTGAAATATATAGCTTTTGAATGGATGGATAACAGCTTTGTCGGAAAAGTTATTAAAGATTTACTTATTAATCTGAAGTTAGTTAATTAATTAAAATGAACACTTCATCAATAATATTTGGGATGTATTGTTCTTTCGATCTGTCCGATGGATGTTTGGAAAGTTTTTCTCAAGTTCCTTGTGCAATTTTAATGTGATTTAATTTATCAGCATTAAATCGATTCCCGGTCGGGGTTATATGGGAGATTTCACTAAATGTGAATAGAGCTCGCCCATTTTCAATATTGAACTTTTCAAGAGATCAGAAATACTTTTGTCAAATGTTGTCCCTCTAGAAAGTTTATTTTAGGCGCTATCGCCCTGAATATCAATATTGTACAACGTCTTAATACTAAATGTCATCATCGTATCTTAGGCGAAGTTATAAGGGATCAATTGTCAAACGTGAACGGATTTCTCCCAATTGCAATTAAAAAATTTAAATTTTTGTTGATATGTGAGATACTTACATACATATGTAGGTTTTGAACGGATATCATGTAGTTAGCTGCATTTTTGTACTTCCTAGGAAGATTACCTATAATTTGATATATAATACATTCTCAAATGTTATCATAGTGTTCAAAAGTCAGACACAAAATTAAGATTATTGCTAAAATCAGAATTGTGGAGCTCCTGGATTTTACACAAAATTTTAGGATATTGTCCCACCCTGAATTTTATCATTGTCGATTAAAACACCATCGCATAAACGCTAAATTATATCTACCACAAATTACCGAATGCATCAGGATTTAGGTAATCCCCTGCGAAGGACGCTATTAAATTTCATCAAAATAAACACCTGAGATATCGACAAATCAGGAGCTCCAAAAACTTGACTACAACTGAAAAAATTACATACAGGTAGACGGACGGACAAAAAAACAGACGGACGGACAAACAAACAGACGGACGGACAGACAGACAAACAGACGGACGGACGGAGGTCGCGAAATCGATTCTCCTGCCGATTCTGAGTTGATCGGTACAATTTGAATGGTATTGGTAATCAGATTTGTGGAGTATAGATTTTAGAAAATCCTCACACAAAGAACGATGTCAAATTTCATCACAATCGGTCCATAAACACCTGAGATATCGCTGAAACAATACTTACAAAATGTAAACAAAATTTCTTTGACACGTACTTTGGGCAATTTGCTGTACATCAAATGTAGTGTTATGGCGATATCTCAATTGTTTATGGACCGCTTCTGATAAAATTTAATAACGTGCTTGGCGGGGGAATTTCCTAAAATCTGATATGAAATTTATGCAGGTCCGTGCTAAAGGAGGATGGTTTTTCCTATTTCTACATTTAATTTTTTCAACAAACATTCTCTAATGCGAACTTTGGGCAATTTGCGATACATTTAATTCAGTGTTTTGGCGATATCTCAGTTGTTTATGGACCGATTTTGATAAAATTTTACAGAGTGCTTTGGGAAACTATTTCCTACAATCTGATATATAACATATTATCACATGTATACCAGGAGTATCATTTTTATCTTGTTATTTAAAAGTGTGTTTCAATCAAAAATTTTAAAATTTTCGTCTAATTTTTGGTATTTTTTCGATATTTTCGGTGTTTATAAATCGATTTTAATGAAATTTAATAGCGTTCATTGCGGGAGAATTTCCTAAAATCTGATATATAATTTATTTAAGTCCATCCTCCAGGGGCTTCAGAAACTTGATTTCAACAGACAGACAGACAGACGGACGGACAGACAGACAGACAGACAGACAGACGGACATCGCTTAATCGATTCTCCTCCCGATTCTGAGTCGATCGGTATAATTTTTATGGGGTCTACGATCACTAATAAAAAAATTACAAACGGAATCACAAACTTATAATACCCTTTCACCTATTGGTGAAGGGTATAAAAATTGTCTAAAGAATAATTTTTATAATGAAAAATTTTCTTTAGAAAAATTGTTGTAATGAAAAACTTTTCATAGAAAATTTTAATACTGAAAAATTATCTATAAAAACAATTTAATACATACTGACAAATATTTTATAGAAAAAATATTTATACTGAAAAATTATATATGAAAAACATTAGAATACTTTAAAACTTTCTATTGAAAAATTATTATAATGAAAAATTTTCTATAAAAAAAATTTTATAACGAAAAATTTTCTATTGAAAAAATTTTTTTAATGACAAATTTTCTATAGAAAAATTTAGTCGAGGCATATTTCAGATAATAAACGTGATACAAGCCTGGTTATATTCGAGATCCAAACCATAACAAAGTCGAGCCATAATCCTAAAAATTTTTATGCACATTATCAGGTTTATTTAAGAATTTCCCATAATTCTAAGCCTATTTTTAAGATTTGCATGCAGTAGAAAATTTTGTTGTTAAAGTTTTTGAAAATTTAAAAAAAAATGTTTGATTTTGAATTTTTTATAAAAAAAAAAGATGTCCATAAAATAATTTTTATGGTGTGTTGATGCTTTTCAAAAAGAATTTTTATAAATAAAAAACTTAACATACATTTTCTATAATTTTTTTTTTTCAAATCCCCCCTTTAAAGCTTAAAACCAAAAACAAATTTTTTATCTGTTTATTTTTCAACTTTCTTTTTTTTCAGTGTGTCTAAATGTGTAGCAAAAAAAACTTTGTTCCCCCCTTCCAAATATAAAAAAATAACAAAAAATAAAAAAATCCCCCCAAAATAAAAGTAGTTTTTTGATTAAAGCTCAATATGTTTAAGTGTTTGTGTAAATGTGCTGATGATTAAAAAAACAAAACCCAAAACCAAAATCCCTCAAACATTAAGAAAACTTACCCCTAGGCAAGAAGAGAGGAGGAGGAGGTGGATTAAGAATCAACAGAAAAAGAAGAAATCACACAATTTGATACCTAAACATCAAAAGCTTTGGGGCGAATTGCCTTGAAAGCTTTTAGAGGCCACAAACCAAGTAACGTTATTTTATCACAAGCTGCCGTTATAAACAACAATTATGCGCCATGCCAAAACTGAGGCAATATATGTCCATGGATCAACCCTCCTCGACGGCTATAAGAAAAAAGTTATTACAGTTTTTTTTATGTTAAATATTAAAAGCATGTTTTATGTTTCCCCTCTTTTAACATAACATTTTTGTTATACAAAAAAAAAGCTTTGTATTTAAATGCTTTTATTGACAATTTATGTTATGCATGTTGTTTGTATATGTGAAAGCTTTTAGTATCAGTTTATGTAACCAAAAAATGTATGTCAAAAGAATTTTGAATTTTTTTTTTAGCATGTGGTACATATATAAGATAAAGCTTCTTCTATTGGTTAACCCCTGAAATATAAACTTTTGTTAACATTAAAATTTTATGTCAATTTTTCTTCCTTCAAAAAACTTTTTTGATTCTTAACATAATATTTAATATTTCTTAATTTTTTTCTAAATATTTGCTCTAACGTTTTCTATTAGTTTTAGTTTTCTTTTAAGCTCTCTTCGAAGCTTTCCAGCATTTTAATATCTAAAACTAATTTACATTTTATAAAATTTTATTTATTCATAATTTTTTTTAAACTTTCTAAAAAATTTAAACAAATTTCAACAACTTTTTTCTTTGTTTTCCTTGCAACTAGTCCTTTCATTTAATTAGGGAGCTTTTATAATTACAATTTTTTTTTACTATTAATGATTTTAAAAAAATTAATATCTAGATTCTTCTGTCAAACTAGACATAAATTTTTACCCATTAATTTACTTTTTAAACTAAAGCTTTACCTATTTATTAAATAAATCTACGATAAAAGCTTTATTTCTTTTTTTATTAATCTACTATAAAAGTTTCAATTATTTTTTGAATAAATCCACGATTAAAGCTTAACTTCTTTCTTCTTTCTTTTTTAAATAAATCCATAACTAAAGCTTCAACTCTTTTTTAAAACAACACATGGATAAAGCTTTAATCTTTTGTTAAATAAAATCACAATTAAAGCTTTAAACTTTTGTTGAATAAAGCCATGATTACAGCTTTAGTTCTTTTATGAATAAAATCACAATTAAAGCCTTAAACTTTTGTTTAATAAATCCACGATTAAAACTTCAATTCTTTTTTGAATAAATCCACGATTAAAGCTTCAATTCTTTTTTGAATAAATCCACGATTAAAGCTTCAATTCTTTTCTGATAAACTCCACGATTAAAGTTATTATCTTTGTCAAATAAATCCACGATTAAAGCTTCAATTCTTTTTTGGTTATCCCCACGATTTAAGCTTTAATCTTTTGTTGTACAAATCCATGACTAAAGCCTCAATTCTTTTTTATTATCTCCACCATTAAAGCTATAACCTTAAATTGAATAATTTCACGAGTAAATTTATTGTTAAGTAAATGAAAGCTTTTAAGAAAGCTTTTAAGAAACCTCTAAAAAAAGAAGTCTAATGGAGCTTAATCTCACGATCTTAGTGGGACGTAATACCTTCCTCCGCTGAAAATTATGGAAATTATGGTCGGACCAAACTGCTAATATCTTTTGAATCTTTTATAATGAAAATTTTACTACAGAAAAGTTTTTATAATGAAACATTTTCTTTAAAAAAGTTTTTATTATGAAAAATTTTCTATAGAAAAATTTTTATAGTAAAAAATGTTCTATAGAAAATTTTTCATAATAAAAAATTTTCTATAGAAGAATTTTTATAATGAAAAATTTTCTACAGACAAACTTTTACAATGAAAATTTTTCTATAGAAAAATTTTTATAATGAAAATTTTCTATTGAAAAATTTTTGTAATGAAAAATTTTCTATAGCAAAATTTTTATTATGAAAAAGTTTCTAAAGAAATGAAACATTTTTTATAGAAAAATTTTTATAATTAAAAATTTGCATAATGAAAAATTTTCTATAGATAATTTTTTAAAATGAAAAATTTTCTATAGAAAATTTTTATAATGAAAAATTTTCTGTAATAAAAAATTTACTATAGACAAATTTTCATAACAAAAAATTTTCTTCAGAAAAATTTTCATAATAAAAAATTTTCTAATTAAAAATTTTCTATAGAAAAATTTTTATAATGAAAAATTTTCTATAGACAAATTTTTATAATGAAAAATTATCTATAGAAAAATTTTTATAATGAAAAATTTTCTATAGAAAAATTTTTATAATGAAAAATTTTCTATATAAAAATGTTTATAATGAAAAATTTTCTATAGAAAAATTTTTATAATGAAAAATTTTCTATAGAAAAATTTTTATAATGAAAAATTTTCTATAGAAAAATTTGTATAATGAAAAATTTTCTATTGAAAAATTTGTATAATGAAAAATTTTCTATTGAAAAATTTTTATAATAAAAAATTTTCTATAGAAAAATTTTTATAATGAAAAATTTTCTATAGACAAATTTTTATAATGAAAAATTTTCTATAGACAATTTTTTATAATGAAAAAATTTCTATGGAAAAATTTTTATAATGAAAAATTTTCTATGATGAAAAATGTTCTATAGAAAAATTTTTATAATGAAAAATTTTCTATAGAAAAATGTATATAATGAAAAATTTTCTATCGAAAAGTTTTTATAATAAAAACTTTTCTATAGAAAAATTTTTATAATGAAAAATTTTCTATAGAAAAATTTTTATAATGAAAAATTTTCTACAGAAAAATTTTTATAATGAAAAATTTTCTATAGAAAAATTTTTATAATGAAAAATTTTCTATGGAAAAATTTTTATAATGAAAAATTTTCTATAGAAAAATTTTTATAATGAAAAATGTTCTATAGAAAAATTTTTATAATGAAAAATGTTCTATAGAAAAATTTTTATAATGAAAAATTTTCTATAGAAAAATGTATATAATGAAAAATTTTCTATCGAAAAGTTTTTATAATGAAAAATTTTCTATAGAAAAATGTATATAATGAAAAATTTTCTATCGAAAAGTTTTTATAATGAAAACTTTTCTATAGAAAAATTTTTATAATGAAAAATTTTCTATAGAAAAATTTTTATAATGAAAAATTTTCTATAGAAAAGTTTTTATAATGAAAAATTTTCTATTGAAAATTTTTTATAATGAAAATTTTTTTTTAGAAAAATTTTTACAATGAAAAATTTTCAAAATTTTGATTACAAAAATTTATAATGAAAATTTTCTATAGAAAAATTTTATAATGAAAAATTTTCTATAGACAAATTTTTACAATGAAAAATTGTCTATAGAAAAATTTTTATAATGAAAAATTTTTATAATAAAAAATTTTTAGAATGAAATATTTTCTATAGAAAATTTTTTATAATGAAAAATTTTCTGTAATGACTAATTTTTTATAGAAAATATTTCATTATAAAAATTTTTTATGGAAAAAAAATTTCTATAGAAAATTGTTCGTTATGAAAATTTTTCTATAAAGAATTTATAATTAAAAATTTTCTACAGAAAAATGTTCATAATGACAAATTTTCTATAGAATAATTTTTATAATGAAAAAATTTCCATATAATAATTTTTATAATGAAAAATTTTTCATAGAATAATTTTCATAATGAAAAAGTTTCCATAGAAAAATATTTATAATGAAAAATTTTCTATAGAAAAATTTTTGTAATGTGAAATTTTATATGGAAATATTTTATAAAGAAAAATTTTAATACTAAAAAATTTTTTATAGAAAAATTTTGAAATTTATCAAAGTCAACCCAAATCTTAAGAGAGTTTGTTATCTTCTTATTTGTTATCCATTTTCATACTTTTCCCTGCCTTAATTTTTAATTTTTCTTTATTTATTTTTTGACACTATAAAAAATGTTCTCCTTTTATCTATTTAAGTATTAAAAGCTTCTATTATAAGTTTAACTTTACATATATTTTCTCCCTGTAAACTTTATATAAAAAGCTTTTAACAAAACTTAACATATTAACAGTTCAACTCTCAATGTTAAAGGCTTTTTATATAAACTAACATCTTGGCAACTCTACACTTTCTGTTAAGTTAATGTTAAAAGCTTTTGCTTTAGATGTAATGCTAATAATAAAATGTAGTAAAAGTTTTCTGTTATCTAAACTTGTTAACATATTAACCACCACTTTTCAGTAAAATTTTGCATATCCTTGTAACCTTTTCTTATTTTCTCTTATGTTATTTATTTAAAAACTTCGTTACATTTAATATCATTCATCCTAATTTTACTTTAATCTTTTTATCCCCTTTTACCCTCCGTCAAGCGCAGAGGAGTGTCAAACTTTCTTTGATTTTAAAGAAATTTGGAACATTAGTAGAAGAGGAGTAATCGAGATGATCAGTTTTAACCTACTATAGATCCCAACAAACCATGTAAAGTTTATGGTGTGTACAGTGGGTTAAAGTAGTTCATTTTAGGTATAAAAAAAAACTTATTTGTCTTTATAACTTTTCCAAATATAATTCATTCAAGCACTTCAAATCAAATTATAATTGAATTATATTTGCGAAAGTTATGAGGACTCAAGTCAGATTTGTGTTACCCATGGAGGATTTTTAATTTGGAACAGTGGGTTCTGCATATCCTCTCGGATATGAAAACCATATTGGTCTATGAAACTTTACAAATATATCTTATTCCTTCAAACATTTGATTGAAACCGAAATATATTTGCAAAAGTTAAAAAGACTTAAGTTTTACAAGCTCTAGAAGGGTCCACTGTGCTCATTCAAAATATTTCATAAAAACATTTATTGACTCCTAAAAATCTCCTCTACTGATGTTTCTTCAATTCTTTAAAATGTTATCAAAATTTTTAAAGTTATTGACATTATACCAGAAAAATTACCCCATTTCTTTCTTTCTTTACTTTTTCTACTATTTAAATGCATTTCTATCTATAAAAAATTATTTTTAATTAAACTAAAATAAAAATTGTGCTTATAAAACAACAACAAAACTAAATATCAACTTTTTGTGGCATGTTTTTTTTCTACTTTTTCTCTTTTTCTCGCCCTTATAATAACAAAAACATACAAAATACATAAAATTAACCCTTTAAAGGACGATGACAGCAATATGCTTCGTCTGCAACCTGCCCATAATGTCCCATCAAGTGGGACTGGTGTGGTCGGGGGGCAATGGTTGGGATGATCTCGTAAGAGAGCAGGTAAATTTATCAGACAACAAATAAACTTTTCAATAGATTTAAACAAAAACTTAAAATGTTTATTACTTTCAAAGCTGGAGGAGTCTACCATCAGACAAAGACTGGGCGGCAGAAGAGATTCGGCGGCACAAATCAATACTCCTCCTAGCACATCGCCTCCCCCGGGTAAGAGTTTCAGACACTTTTAATATAATTAAAATTTAATATAAATCAAATAAATAAACATTTCTTTTTCTAGGCATGCAGCGTCGCAGACGTAGCTCCCTGGCCCAACTGACCGATCTCCTAAGAGAATGGAGTGGCGGTGTTAAGCATCAAAATCCCCCACCACAAAGATCTTCCAAGGCTCCTTTAAATAGACGAGAGACATTGGCTGATTTGGCACGCAGTTTACCCTGGCGCACTTCTGTATCAGATGCTGCCACAAGCGCTGGTCCTACCTATGTGGCGCCTCGCAAAAGACGTGAATCAAGTGCCGATGCTGGTCTGCGCAGTACCCGTACCCGCAGAGACTCCAATACCACGGAGTTTGTGAAACACTGGAACAGAAGAGAAAGCACCGTGGATGAGCCCACTATAGTGGCGGTCAATGTGGTAGTAGAGACCTCAAAAGGGGTAAGTTTAGCTTCAAAATTTTATATCAATTTAAACAGAAATCCCTGACTTTGTATATATATTTATCTCATTTCTTCTCTTGTATATAAAAAAAACTCACTCAAATGTATATAAATTCAACATTTCCTTTTCTTACAAATTTATGTGTGTGTGTGTGTGACGATCAGGGATCTCGCCGCGATTCGGGTGAAAGTAACCACTCCAGTCGTCGTGATAGTTCTATAGGTCGTATTTATACACCCTCTACCACACCACCGCCACCACCACGCATTGGTGTTAGTCCGGTGAAAAGAGATTCCCTAGCCGCACCCGAATTCCCAAACTTCCGCTATGAACAACGTCCCTCCACCAGCTCGGCTGGTTCTGATTCTATGCCTCTATACTCATATTCTTCTCATAATCAGGTTGATTCCTCGTGCCAAGCTCTGCCACCACCTACCATTATTACCAGTTCCGTAACACCGCCGGCAACAAGTCCCACGGCCCCCAAGGGGAGGCGAGATTCTACCACTCAATGTGGCCGAGTTAATCGGCGGGACTCTAAGGCTGGCATTAGTCCGGAAAGAGCTCCTCGCCTGCAGCGTTTGCAAAGACAGGCAACTGCCTTTGATGAAAGCTGCTTGCCAGGCGGCAGTAGAAGAGGTTCCCAGCCTGCCTTGAGTCCCGATCCTCCCGAAGAGGGTCAGCGTAGAAATTCACGCCGTGACTCTCTAAGTCCCGATAGTGCTTCTCGTGGTGGTAGACGTGACTCGAGAACCCATTTGTCACCCGATCGAAGTCATGAACGTGAGGGCAGTCCTCATCGTCGGCATGCTCTGAGAAGGCAAAGCTCTTCGGCAGCCCGCAGTTCTCGTTCACCCGATTCTACTAGTATTTGCTCTTCACGAGATGCCAGTCCTTGCGGTAGAGCACCACCACTGCCAGTAGTGGAGCAGGGCAGCAGCCGGCCTGCCATACGTAGACAATCAACTACCGAGGAAATTCTAATAGCCCGAGGCTTTCGCAGACAATCTACCACAGAAGAAATGATCAGATGTCGCAATTTCAGAAGACAAAGTTCTCAGAGTGATGATGTTTGCCGGTGAGTTTCTTTTTGAACTAAAAAAAAACGACCTTTTGATCTTAAAAGCTAATTGAAATAATACAGGACTTCTTGTTCTTCTAGTTATCGTGGACGGCGTGATTCCAGTGCCCAGATCATAGATGGTACCATAGGCACTATGACCGTTGAGACCACTAGTACCTTTTTTGATTCCAGCACACAAACTGGTAAGTTTTATATATAAGTTAAAAGCTTACCAGAAAAAGTTGTTTACAAATATATGACTTAACTAAAAAAGCTTTAAATTAAAAAATTATTTTACAAAAAATAACTTCTATATCAATAAAGCTTTTAAAAAGTTTAAATAAAGCTCAATTTTTAAATTTAACAAAAGTAACTTATTTTAGAAAATATCGTTACTTTAATATAGACAAGCCCTAACTAATATTTTCCTTACATTACAGGAAACTAAATAAAATCGTAAGTTTTGAAGTTACAGAAATTTATTAAACGCAGCTTTTTACTAAATTTTCTAAAGAATTTAATACTATAATAATGCTTTTTAAAATTAGAAGATTTTTATAAAATAATATAAGATAAAGCTTTAAAAAGCGATTTCTATATTAAAGTAACGGTATTTATGTTTTATATAAAAGATCTCCAAAGTTTAACAAAAGCTTAACAACTGTTAAAATATATTAAAAAATAAATCACTCAAATAAGATCTTGCTGAAAAGCTTTCAGTTAATTTTATTTAAAAATTGAACAACATTTTCGAAAGCTTTTATTAAAACCTTACAAAAAGCTACAGAGCTTTAAGTTTCTTAAACAAACAGCTTTATATAATTTACACACAATTTCTACACTTAAAACTATTTTAGCTTAAAACTTTTGGTCTTCGATTTCAAATTCTAACATAAAAGCTCTTAAAAAGGTTAAGATTTTGCTTAAATCTTAATAAATTCTTTCAAAGCTTAAAAATGTTTTAATATAATAAAATTTCAACTTTTAAAAATTTCTGCTTTTTTAAACTTATTAGCGCAAATTAATGCATATAATCTTACTATAAGTCACTTATAAAAGATTGAGAAAAAAAAGCTTAAAAAAAGTACATCACAATTTTTAGAATTTCATTAAAAAAAATTAACAAAAGTTACTTATTTTACAAAATATTTATGTTTTATCAAAAAGATTTCCAAAGTTTAAAAAAAGGTTAACAGTTTTTGAAATAAATTAAAAAATAAATCACTCAAATAAGATCTAGATGAAAAGCTTTTAGTTAATCGAAAGCTTTTATTAAAACCTTACAAAAAGCTTCAGAGCTTTAAGTGTTTAAAACAAACCGTTTTATATCCTTTACACACAATTTTTATACTTAACACTATTTCAGCTTAAAGCTTTTGGTCTCCGATGGCAAATTCTAGCAAAAAAGCTTTTATAAAGTGTAAGATTTTGTAAAATTTTTAAAGTTTTTTTTGACAAGCTTTTAGGTTATTAAGCTTAAAGTCATCGATAATAATCTTAAAAAACTTTCAAATCTCGTTAAGCTTTCTTAAAAAGCTTAACGAAATTTGAGATTTTTTTAAATAAATTTTTATCTTGTTCTTAAATCTTTACAAAAGTTTTTAAAAAGTTCGCTAAAGATTTTACAAAATAATATAAGTTTAATTTGAACAATTTTATTATAGTCCACCTAATTAATTTAAAACACTTAATTATGACATTACTTAAAAAGCTTAAAATAAATTCTTAAAAAGCTTTGCAACATTTCAAATCAATTAAATTTCGTTTTAAAATACCTCAACTTTGTAATCCTCATAAGCGCATATTAACGCATATTATCTAACCTTATATGTCTTATAAAAGATCTGTTTTAGAAAAGCCTATTAAAAGCTTATCGAAATCTTAAGGATCTTCAAAAATTAATTAACTTTAATTAAATACAATTTTTAAAAATTTTCATAGAATCGTCTTCTAGATAAAGTTACTTATTTCACATAAATATTTTACTCATAAACGAACTGCTTTCAACAAAAAGCTCTTCAAAAGTTCAACAAAAGCTTAATGACTTTTGAAATTAATTAAACTTCATTTAAAATACCTTTTTGTTTTGTTACATTATAAGCATCAACTTTCATTATAAACTTTTTTCCACTTAAATCACCAAAGACTCTCATGAGTCATTTAACCCCATTTAACACCCAGCTCTCCTCTGGCAAAGTTTCTTGGCAGGCTAATCTAAATGAAAATAATGTCAACACACTCAACCATTCTAAACTCAAATACTGCAACACTTTTATACTCTTAAACTGGAAACACCTGTTAATCAATTCCAGGTGTTGCTTTAAAAAAAAAAAAAACTTTTACTTTTTTGCCTTAATACCTCCTCGGTTTGTATTCATATACGTTTCCAGGCACTTTGCCACAAGAGCCACTTAATAATTTGTTGTAAAGTTTAAATTGTTGGTATTATTAAGTAGAAAATATTATTATGACTGACATCTTAATGTTTTATAGTTGGTAAAATAAACTGTGCGGAAAGTAAATGGTACTAGAAGTTAAATGTAGAAAAAAAGCAACATGTGCCAGAGTATAGAAAGTTAGTAATATTAAGCTAAAATACATTGTTTGCAAAAGCTTTCGAGGGAAAACTTAAAATGTGTACAATTTTTTATCAAAAACTAAAAGTTTTAATACAAAATGGTGGTAATTGTGTGCTTAGAACACAAAACTGTTTAGAAACTAAAAGCTTTTACAAGCTTTTTTAAAAGCTTTTCTGAAAGCTTTCCGAAATATTACAAAATCTTGCAATATTATAAAATATTTTTATCTAAAATCTTTTGGTTTATATTTTTTTATCGACGGCTTTGAGCTTTATAACTTAAAGCTTTTCAAAAAACTTTCATAAATGTTACAAAATCTTACTCTTTTTATAAAAAATTGCTATATAAAAGCTTTTTAGCCCAAAATGTATTGTTAAAAACTTAAAGCTTTACATTAAGGGTTAAAGCTTTAAGTTTTCAATAATAAATATTGCGTTAAAAAGCTTTTATTTTATAAAAAAGTGTAAGATTTTGTAACATTTAATAGAAATGTAGAAATTGTGCGTATAAGACATTAAACTGTTTGTTTTAGAAACTAAATGCTCTCAAGCTTTTGGTCAGGTTTTTATAAAAGCTTTTGAAAATTTCAAAAAACCTTAAAATTTTAAACAAATTAACTGAAAAAGTGAATTGTAGACTAAATTTTATTTTGAACAAAAAAAAATTAAGAAAGCTTTTCCTTTTTATTTCTCCAGGAAACGGTTTACAATATCTTTAATAAAAAAAAATGCCAAAAACTCAATGTGAGTGCACTAAAAGTTGCAGTAATTGCAATGAGGACTTAATGAAATTTACTCCTTTTTCTATACTAAAGCAACAGCTGCTATAAAAACGATTTCTGACAAAAAATATTTTATTCAATGTAAAACTTTTCATATATTTTTTCTATGATTCTTATTAAGAATCATGATAAAATCTCAAAGCAATTAGTCGTCGACTTTATGAGCTTAACTAGGAAAAAAGTAAAATCATAAAAAGAAACTTTTTGTTTGTTTTCAAAGAAAAAGGATGCAGTTTTATTAAAATTATATCATAATGAAGAAAAAAAAAACCCTTTAATGATTGCCATTGTCTTTTTACTGTTTCAATAAAAAATGAGAAAAGTTTGATTACTTTAAGCTTTGTTAGCAGTTAATGTGGCGTTAATTAGTGGCAAGTAAAGGAGAAAGTAATTTAATAAATGGATATCAAATTGAAGGGAAATGTTAATGGAATGGCAAGATTTTTTAAAATAAAAATCATGTTGGTCCTAAATAATAAAAATTTGTGATCCTAGACAAAAAATTTTGTAATCCTAGAGTTAAAAATGTGACAGCTTTTGGTTAATATTTTCTCCTTAAGATACCTGTCAATTAGACTCTCCAATGTCTCTAAAATAAGTTGATAGATCTAAAAGCATTCTGCGATATAGCTTTCCTAAATATATAATTGTCAATTAGACTCTCCAATGTCTCTAAAATAAGTTGATAGATCTAAAAGCTTTCTGCGATATAGCTTTCCTAAATATTTAATTGACCAAAAAAGAGCTTTTTAGAAAATTTCGTATAAAAATATAATTTTAGAAACAAATCTAAAAAAATATAGGAGAAGATTTGAAGCCTAAAAAAGCTTAAACATAGTTTACATTAAAAAAAAGTTTAAGTTCAAAAAAGCTCAAATGATTTTTTTTTTTCAAAAAAATCTATAAAGAAGCTTTTTCAAAAAAAAAATGAAAATAAGCTTTTTGTATTTTCTAAAATTAAACTTTTACTTAACTTAATTAAGTTTTTGTCAAACAGCTTTTAAAGCTCTTTAACTTAAAAAAGCTTTAATGAAAATAAGTACAAGTATATGTGACGCGGTCTATGCAAAGGTGGCTTATGACTAAAATTTCGAAATTTTTCGAAAATTTTATTGAATTTAAATTAAATACAAAAATAAAAAACCATTTTTTTGCAAATTTTTGGCGACGGCTGGTACAATATTGTACTTTTTTAGCCCTTGACCAATTTCTGAACCCCTAAAGTACTTTTATTTTTTTAATATAATACATCTAGTTACTTTTGTGAAGAAATCACTTAAGGATGTCAAAAAATATACTTGGTACCTTTTGCATTTAGGGGCTAAAAAAGGAACAAATTGGTTACGTTATAACTCGTAAACTAAAAGTAATATAAACCAGATTTAACTTAAGTTTTGGTCAAATATAAAAATAATGCGACAAGTTTTTAAAACTTTAAGACAGTAGGGGAAAAAATTGGTACTTTTCAAGCTTTGAATAGATTTTTTTTTTGAAGGGATTTTTTACTCAAACTATATCAACATATAAAGAAAAAAGTGTTAGCTTTGGCCATCAAAAAAGTCAGGCTCTGTTGAATTTTAAAAAATTTTACTTTTTTTGTATTGAATCGCCCTGTTTTGTGCTTTCTCTTTTGACTTTTTATTCTACTGACATATTTATCATTTTGACATTTGACCAAGTTATTTGACACGTTTCGATTTAACTTAATTTTTGCTCTTATCTTTTCTCACAAACATTCACTCAGTCACTCTCGCTCTCTTTTTTTTTTTTTTTTTTTTTGAGGGGCCGGGGGACAAAAGGCAACACATGATAATACTACTGACACATTTTAGGAGTTAAATAAAAAATAGAAGAATAGAAAAATAAATAGGTTAACTAGAAAAGAACATTTGTTAAGAAATTAATGATAAGGGAAAGCCATGCGCGCGCATTAGGCGGACAAATATGAGAAAAAAGAATAATAAATAAAAGGAAAAAAGAAAACAAAAATTTAAAGGAGAAAGAAAAGAAGAAAACTAAGAATTTTGACATATGAAAATTGTTTATGGAAAAGCAACTCTCTGCAAGAGATTTTATTTTGACATTTTAGTAATATAGTAAATACTCTCTGTCTAAAGTCCTTTTTAAAGGATATTTTTGAAAATATACACACTTGTTTTCAAAAAAAGGAAGAACAAGGACTAAAGTGACTTTTGCTGGCAGTTACAAGAAATCAGTTGTTAAACAAAACGCGTACGCTTAACACTGAAATTTTGGAAAAAGAAAAATATTAGAAAAATATATAATAAAACACAAATTAAAAGGATTTAAGGATAAGCCAAAAAATTTTGAAAAAATTAAACACAAAAAGCTAAAAAAAAAAATAAAATATTTCTAAAAAACCCTTCAATTTATGTTAAAGTTTAATAATTAAAACAGCTCCCCAAAGTATGCTTTGGCAATTTATTAAATCTTGTTGACTTAACGAAACGTGTAGTGTGAGTGCTGTAAAAAGTCTTAGTGTATAGGTTTATGTATTTGTGTCTGTGTGTGTTTAATTTATAGCCAAGTGATGTTAACAAGTGCTTAAAGTTTTTTGCACAAAATAATACCAAACAAAATCCTCAGCTAAGAACCATAAAATAAGCAAAGAATTTTCAAGCTAAAGGAAATTTAAAGCATATTTATTGGCTTTGAAAAATATTTAACAAAAATTTTTAATTGAATCAAAAAAAAAAACAAAATCTTTCTTTAAAAAAACCTTAAAAAAATACAACAAATTTATTAAATATCTATCAAAAAAAACTTAGGCAAAATTTCTCAAAATTACGAAACCATCAAAATTGCGGATTTTACAAAGCATGCGCCGTTTAAAATTAGTACGTACTTAAAAAAAAAAAACAAAAAATTCTTTTACATTTTTTTATAAAAATTAAACAAATTCTACAAAAACTTTATTTAAACCTTAAAAAAATGTTAACAAAACTTCTTAAACTTAACTTATACCTTTAAATTTATTTCTATGAAGCCTTAAGTTAGGCTTCAGTTTTTATTTTTTGTTATTTAGTACCTCTCGTTTCATGAATGAATTTTTTTTCTTGGTATATATTCTTTTAAAAGCAATAAACTTTCCTATACTCTAAAGCCTTTAAATATCAATGAATGCCTTAGTTTTTTCCAATTTTTTTTACAAGAAAATATTATTTTTTCGTCTATTTATATACTTGTGTTTTTAACCTTTAATTAAAAAGTTCTTTAATGTGGATGTGAATTTCATTTTCTTGGTAGATTCTTCTTTCATAATAAGAAAAGTTCTGCAATTCTTAGTATTATATTAAGAAAAAGAGAAAACAATTTTAATCGCCTTAATGTATACTATACAAATTGTTACTTTTACACATGTTGAAATATGCAACAGTTTGCTGCAAATTGTGACCAAGTAAACGATTTTGAAATGATTTGATGGAGGTCAAAAAAGAAAAGTTTAAAAATTTATTTTCAAAAATCGCTTTGCATACTTTAAGGAGTTTTAAAATGTAAATGATAAAATTAAGTTAGTTAATTTGAGTTTAGGAAAAACTTTTTAAGCCAAAGAACTTAAGTTTGCTGCCTATTTTTAATAAAGTATATTAGGGAGATAAAAGGGCAAAATCTGTAATGTCATATCTCCTAAACGAAGAAAGATACCGAGATTTTATTAATAATATATATATATATATATATATATATATATATATATATATATATATATATATATATAAATTAATGTCAGCATGTCCTTTATAGAATAGCAAACTATGCATTCGATCATGTTATGATCTTAAGAAAAGTTAAAGTTGACGAGCATTACTAAAATGTATGACCAAGTTCCGACAGGTGGCGCCACTTAAAAATTACTCAAAATCAATTAAATCTTAAACTGTGCATTTTATCAAGCTATGATCTTTAGCAAAGTTGTTGCGCATAAGTCGACGGAGGTTTCTAAGTTGGTGCGATTAATTTCCTAGATGGCGACACTGACAATTATTCTAGCCAGTATTTTAATAAAATGTTAAAATAGTCTCACTCTTTTTGGTCATGATGAAAAATATAACAAAGTAAATGATTTTCAAATAAATTAATAGAGGTCAAAAAGAATATCTAACACTTCATCATTAAAGTAATAATTTTGCCTACTTTAAGGAGCTTTAAAATCGAAATAAAATTCTAAAGTACTTTTGGGCGCCTGACTGATTTTTCTTTTCTGCGCTTAAACAATTAAAGCTAGAGAAATCAAGTTTTCTACTTTCTTTATCACATTAAACCTCTTAGAAAAGATAGAATTTGATAAGGGTGATAAAAGAAGAAAATTGTTAACATTATATCTCCCTAACAATAAGAGACTCGGCACGAAAATCGTTCGTTTCGAACTTAGAAAACTTAAAAGCTATAAATTATGGCACTTTTTTGAATACGAAAAAGTTTAAAAATATCTTGTTGCATACTTTTAGGAGCTCGAAAATCAAATTAAAATAATAACTTTGTGCAGTGACAAACTAATTTAGCTATGGTCAAATGTGAACCGATTTTTCACGATTTCAATACCAAAATTTTTTTGAATACGAAAAAGTTTAAAAATATCTTGTTGCATACTTTTAGGAGCTCGAAAATCAAATTAAAATAATAACTTTGTGCAGTGACAAACTAATTTAGCTATGGTCAAATGTGAACCGATTTTTCACGATTTCAATACCAAAATTTTTCAAAAAATGAAGAATATTTATTCCAAATTTCAGTGACCTATATCCTAGCGGTTTATCGTGCCGACAACAGACAGACATATGGACGGACATATGGACGGACAGACAGACAGACAGACAGACGGACAGACAGACAGACAGACAGACAGACAGACAGACAGACAGACAGACAGACAGACAGACAGACAGACAGACATACAGACAGACAGACAGACAGACAGACAGACAGACAGACAGACAGACAGACAGACAGACAGACAGACAGACAGAAAGACAGACAGACAGACAGACAGACAGACAGACAGACAGACAGACAGACAGGCAGGCACGACATGGTTATTGTTGATGATTCTTCAATCTAAAGGGGAATTTTAGGGTACTTTTTGTATCTCGTGAACAAACTCAAGTGGAATATTCAGAACATTTTTTTTAACAATTATGATTTTGTACTTTTAGTATTTTAACATAGAAAATAGGAAAAGTTTAAACTTTTTGGGAAAAAAATATTTTGGTACTTTTTGAAAATTTAGATATTTAGGGCGTTAAATCAATATTTTGGTTCTTTCTTCTATCTTAGGAAAAAACCATTCAGAAAAACAGGAGAATAATATTGAGCAAAAGATGAGGCTTTTTGGTAATTCGCTTTATATGCAATACAAATATACGAAAATATATTTTGGTACTTTTAGAGTACTTTTTGTAGCTTTGAAAACAAATTGGTGGAAAAAGATTTTTATTTGTATGGTCTTAATATTATATCCCTTTCTAAGTACTTTTTGGAAACACGGAGACACATATTGAATAAAAACAATATTTTGGTACTTTTGAGGTACTTTTTTAACTAAAAATAAAAACACATTAAACATAGCTAAAAAAATTTTTATTATTCAGCAACAAAGTAATATTTTAAGACAATTTAACATTAAAATGTATTTTCTCTCATCTTTTTCTCATTCAAATGATTTTAATAACCAGAAAATTTATCTCAAACTGAAATGATTTCTAAAGCTCATACATATTTATTTCTCCATAAAAAATTATTACCATTTTGTTTATTGTACCAAGACAATGACTTGCATAAATAAAACAGCCACTTCAGAGTTTTCAACACACGCCATAGCATTTCCATACCCCCTAGCATTACATACCACCACCACCAGCCTTTAAATCCTTAAATGATTTTGAATAATTTCCTTCCATTTCTTTCGTTTACAAAATTAATTATTAATTAAAGTTTTTTTTATGTTATTAAAGTTCAATCCCTCTCTTACCAAAAACACATATAATTTTATGCTTATTACTTTCCCAACACACAACAAATTTAGCTTCATCAAAAATCTATAGCATATTTTCAGGCATCATATGATTATTTTTCACTTAAGAGTGTGTGTGTTTATTTGTTGTTCTGACTTCAATTTAATATTGTTTTTATTAAACAACAATAAAAATGAAAACCATATAGAAATATTATTAAATAAAAAGAAATACTTACTCGTATTTTGATCATAAACTTCATAAAATTTTATTTTGTAATTTGCCACCGGAAAGTATGCAAGAGAATTTTTTGTTTTTGCAAAACTGCACGTACAATAAATGAAATTATTTAAGTGTTTTTTTCTTTTCTGATTGGTATTGTATTTTGTAAAATGGTGTTGAGCTGAGGCACAGAAGCGATTTGTGAAGCACAGTGGGCTTAAATGCATTAAATTAAAAAAAAAATTGTTTCAATTTCATAATGTATAAGATTATGTTCCAGACTCTCTTCTCGATTCAGTTATTAATTCTGTTCTTGATACCGTTCTAGTTCTGTTTTAGTACTGTTCTAGTTCTGTTCTAGTTCTGTTCTAGTTCTGTTCTAGTTCTGTTCTAGTTCTGTTCTAGTTCTGTTCTAGTTCTGTTCTAGTTCTATTCTAGTTCTGTTCTAGTTCTGTTCTAGTTCTGTTCTAGTTCTGTTCTAGTTCTGTTCTAGTTCTGTTCTAGTTCTGTTCTAGTTCTGTTCTAGTTCTGTTCTAGTTCTGTTCTAGTTCTGTTCTAGTTCTGTTCTAGTTCTGTTCTAGTTCTGTTCTAGTTCTGTTCTAGTTCTGTTCTAGTTCTGTTCTAGTTCTGTTCTAGTTCTGTTCTAGTTCTGTTCTAGTTCTGTTCTAGTTCTGTTCTAGTTCTGTTCTAGTTCTGTTCTAGTTCTGTTCTAGTTCTGTTCTAGTTCTGTTCTAGTTCTGTTCTAGTTCTGTTCTAGTTCTGCTCTAGTTCTGTTCTAGTTCTGTTCTAGTTCTGTTCTAGTTCTGTTCTAGTTCTGTTCTAGTTCTGTTCTAGTTCTGTTCTAGTTCTGTTCTAGTTCTGTTCTAGTTCTGTTCTAGTTCTGTTCTAGTTCTGTTCTAGTTCTGTTCTAGTTCTGTTCTAGTTCTGTTCTAGTTCTGTTCTAGTTCTGTTCTAGTTCTGTTCTAGTTCTGTTCTAGTTCTGTTCTAGTTCTGTTCTAGTTCTGTTCTAGTTCTGTTCTAGTTCTGTTCTAGTTCTGTTCTAGTTCTGTTCTAGTTCTGTTCTAGTTCTGTTCTAGTTCTGTTCTAGTTCTGTTCTAGTTCTGTTCTAGTTCTGTTCTAGTTCTGTTCTAGTTCTGTTCTAGTTCTGTTCTAGTTCTGTTCTAGTTCTGTTCTAGTTCTGTTCTAGTTCTGTTCTAGTTCTGTTCTAGTTCTGTTCTAGTTCTGTTCTAGTTCTGTTCTAGTTCTGTTCTAGTTCTGTTCTAGTTCTGTTCTAGTTCTGTTCTAGTTCTGTTCTAGTTCTGTTCTAGTTCTGTTCTAGTTCTGTTCTAGTTCTGTTCTAGTTCTGTTCTAGTTCTGTTCTAGTTCTGTTCTAGTTCTGTTCTAGTTCTGTTCTAGTTCTGTTCTAGTTCTGTTCTAGTTCTGTTCTAGTTCTGTTCTAGTTCTGTTCTAGTTCTGTTCTAGTTCTGTTCTAGTTCTGTTCTAGTTCTGTTCTAGTTCTGTTCTAGTTCTGTTCTAGTTCTGTTCTAGTTCTGTTCTAGTTCTGTTCTAGTTCTGTTCTAGTTCTGTTCTAGTTCTGTTCTAGTTCTGTTCTAGTTCTGTTCTAGTTCTGTTCTAGTTCTGTTCTAGTTCTGTTCTAGTTCTGTTCTAGTTCTGTTCTAGTTCTGTTCTAGTTCTGTTCTAGTTCTGTTCTAGTTCTGTTCTAGTTCTGTTCTAGTTCTGTTCTAGTTCTGTTCTAGTTCTGTTCTAGTTCTGTTCTAGTTCTGTTCTAGTTCTGTTCTAGTTCTGTTCTAGTTCTGTTCTAGTTCTGTTCTAGTTCTGTTCTAGTTCTGTTCTAGTTCTGTTCTAGTTCTGTTCTAGTTCTGTTCTAGTTCTGTTCTAGTTCTGTTCTAGTTCTGTTCTAGTTCTGTTCTAGTTCTGTTCTAGTTCTGTTCTAGTTCTGTTCTAGTTCTGTTCTAGTTCTGTTCTAGTTCTGTTCTAGTTCTGTTCTAGTTCTGTTCTAGTTCTGTTCTAGTTCTGTTCTAGTTCTGTTCTAGTTCTGTTCTAGTTCTGTTCTAGTTCTGTTCTAGTTCTGTTCTAGTTCTGTTCTAGTTCTGTTCTAGTTCTGTTCTAGTTCTGTTCTAGTTCTGTTCTAGTTCTGTTCTAGTTCTGTTCTAGTTCTGTTCTAGTTCTGTTCTAGTTCTGTTCTAGTTCTGTTCTAGTTCTGTTCTAGTTCTGTTCTAGTTCTGTTCTAGTTCTGTTCTAGTTCTGTTCTAGTTCTGTTCTAGTTCTGTTCTAGTTCTGTTCTAGTTCTGTTCTAGTTCTGTTCTAGTTCTGTTCTAGTTCTGTTCTAGTTCTGTTCTAGTTCTGTTCTAGTTCTGTTCTAGTTCTGTTCTAGTTCTGTTCTAGTTCTGTTCTAGTTCTGTTCTAGTTCTGTTCTAGTTCTGTTCTAGTTCTGTTCTAGTTCTGTTCTAGTTCTGTTCTAGTTCTGTTCTAGTTCTGTTCTAGTTCTGTTCTAGTTCTGTTCTAGTTCTGTTCTAGTTCTGTTCTAGTTCTGTTCTAGTTCTGTTCTAGTTCTGTTCTAGTTCTGTTCTAGTTCTGTTCTAGTTCTGTTCTAGTTCTGTTCTAGTTCTGTTCTAGTTCTGTTCTAGTTCTGTTCTAGTTCTGTTCTAGTTCTGTTCTAGTTCTGTTCTAGTTCTGTTCTAGTTCTGTTCTAGTTCTGTTCTAGTTCTGTTCTAGTTCTGTTCTAGTTCTGTTCTAGTTCTGTTCTAGTTCTGTTCTAGTTCTGTTCTAGTTCTGTTCTAGTTCTGTTCTAGTTCTGTTCTAGTTCTGTTCTAGTTCTGTTCTAGTTCTGTTCTAGTTCTGTTCTAGTTCTGTTCTAGTTCTGTTCTAGTTCTGTTCTAGTTCTGTTCTAGTTCTGTTCTAGTTCTGTTCTAGTTCTGTTCTAGTTCTGTTCTAGTTCTGTTCTAGTTCTGTTCTAGTTCTGTTCTAGTTCTGTTCTAGTTCTGTTCTAGTTCTGTTCTAGTTCTGTTCTAGTTCTGTTCTAGTTCTGTTCTAGTTCTGTTCTAGTTCTGTTCTAGTTCTGTTCTAGTTCTGTTCTAGTTCTGTTCTAGTTCTGTTCTAGTTCTGTTCTAGTTCTGTTCTAGTTCTGTTCTAGTTCTGTTCTAGTTCTGTTCTAGTTCTGTTCTAGTTCTGTTCTAGTTCTGTTCTAGTTCTGTTCTAGTTCTGTTCTAGTTCTGTTCTAGTTCTGTTCTAGTTCTGTTCTAGTTCTGTTCTAGTTCTGTTCTAGTTCTGTTCTAGTTCTGTTCTAGTTCTGTTCTAGTTCTGTTCTAGTTCTGTTCTAGTTCTGTTCTAGTTCTGTTCTAGTTCTGTTCTAGTTCTGTTCTAGTTCTGTTCTAGTTCTGTTCTAGTTCTGTTCTAGTTCTGTTCTAGTTCTGTTCTAGTTCTGTTCTAGTTCTGTTCTAGTTCTGTTCTAGTTCTGTTCTAGTTCTGTTCTAGTTCTGTTCTAGTTCTGTTCTAGTTCTGTTCTAGTTCTGTTCTAGTTCTGTTCTAGTTCTGTTCTAGTTCTGTTCTAGTTCTGTTCTAGTTCTGTTCTAGTTCTGTTCTAGTTCTGTTCTAGTTCTGTTCTAGTTCTGTTCTAGTTCTGTTCTAGTTCTGTTCTAGTTCTGTTCTAGTTCTGTTCTAGTTCTGTTCTAGTTCTGTTCTAGTTCTGTTCTAGTTCTGTTCTAGTTCTGTTCTAGTTCTGTTCTAGTTCTGTTCTAGTTCTGTTCTAGTTCTGTTCTAGTTCTGTTCTAGTTCTGTTCTAGTTCTGTTCTAGTTCTGTTCTAGTTCTGTTCTAGTTCTGTTCTAGTTCTGTTCTAGTTCTGTTCTAGTTCTGTTCTAGTTCTGTTCTAGTTCTGTTCTAGTTCTGTTCTAGTTCTGTTCTAGTTCTGTTCTAGTTCTGTTCTAGTTCTGTTCTAGTTCTGTTCTAGTTATGTTCTAGTTCTGTTCTAGTTCTGTTCTAGTTCTGTTCTAGTTCTGTTCTAGTTCTGTTCTGGTTCTGTTCTAGTTCTGTTCTAGTTCTGTTCTAGTTCTGTTCTAGTTCTGTTCTAGTTCTGTTCTAGTTCTGTTCTAGTTCTGTTCTAGTTCTGTTCTAGTTCTGTTCTAGTTCTGTTCTAGTTCTGTTCTAGTTCTGTTCTAGTTCTGTTCTAGTTCTGTTCTAGTTCTGTTCTAGTTCTGTTCTAGTTCTGTTCTAGTTCTGTTCTAGTTCTGTTCTAGTTCTGTTCTAGTTCTGTTCTAGTTCTGTTCTAGTTCTGTTCTAGTTCTGTTCTAGTTCTGTTCTAGTTCTGTTCTAGTTCTGTTCTAGTTCTGTTCTAGTTCTGTTCTAGTTCTGTTCTAGTTTTGTTCTAGTTCTGTTCTAGTTTGTTTTAGTTCTTTTCTAGTTCTGTTTATATGTTTATATTTTTCTGATTACTTTCCATTTTAGTAATTTACTTTACTTCCTTTCAGATATTAGTACTGTTTTATTTATGGAAATTTCTGGTTTTAGTATCCTTCTTTTCTTAACTAGACAAAAAGTAATACTTTGTTTAACCTGAGGGTATAATTTTTCAATATTTTGCCATAAATTTGCTCATTTAATTAAACTTCATCCAGGCGGCAGGAATGAAAATGCAATCTATTACAATACCCGGTACTTTCCCTTTGTCTGCTTACGCATTTAATGGATATTTTATTAAGCCAAACAGGACTTAAATAGCCACAATTTCTGTACTTTTTTCTGAGTTTTGTGATTTACAATAATAAATAAATGACCGGCCATAAACAAAATTGCAAACAGAAAAAAATGTTATAGCAAATAAAATAAAGACTAAGGATATTAGGACTAAAAAAGAGCAGGGCAGACTTTTATGTTCTGTCTATAAATAGAACCCATACAATAACAAGGTGAAATATTAGAAAACAAAGCAATGTTAAGGACTCGCTCTCTTATATTCTGTTAGATATTAAGATATATTAAATGTAGTATATGTTTGAAATTGCTTTTCACTTTTTTAGATTGCAAATCTAGTATGACACACCTCTTCCAACTAAAACATTCTTTTCAGCTTAAGAAAAATAATAGAGAAATTCTATTACTAAATTACTTATACCTACCTCCATGTTTAATTTCTAAGGGTTTTATACCTGCTGTTCATTTCTAGGCGAATTTTCTCTATATGACTTGTATTGATGACAATGAAATAATTTATTTTTGAAGGTACTCAGCACCTCGACAGGAGTCTTAGCAAAAAAAAAAAACGGAAAAAATTAACAACTTTTATATATAAGTAGAGCTAAAACCAGGAAAAGAACATGAAAAAATTTAACACACTATAACAAAACAAATAAAAATAAATTTTAATCCAAAAGATTTACACAACACAATGACAGTCAACACAAGTTGTAAACAGAAAAAACCTACACACCCTTACTATTATAGAGACACACAGACATAGAACAAGTATAATAATATTGGTTGAAATTTAATTAAGTTATATACTTTTAACAAATTACTTAAATACAAAAGGAAACATAAAATAGGGAGAGTTTTAATGAAGAAATAGAACCAGAAAAGAATTTGAACAGAACTAGAACAGAACTAGAACAGAACTAGAACAGAACTAGAACAGAACTAGAACAGAACTAGAACAGAACTAGAACAGAACTAGAACAGAACTAGAACAGAACTAGAACAGAACTAGAACAGAACTAGAACAGAACTAGAACTGAACTAGAACAGAACTAGAACAGAACTAGAACAGAACTAGAACAGAACTAGAACAGAACTAGAACAGAACTAGAACAGAACTAGAACAGAACTAGAACAGAACTAGAACATAACTAGAACAGAACTAGAACAGAACTAGAACAGAACTAGAACAGAACTAGAACAGAACTAGAACTGAACTAGAACAGAACTAGAACAGAACTAGAACAGAACTAGAACAGAACTAGAACAGAACTAGAACAGAACTAGAACAGAACTAGAACAGAACTAGAACAGAACTAGAACAGAACTAGAACAGAACTAGAACAGAACTAGAACAGAACTAGAACAGAACTAGAACAGAACTAGAACAGAACTAGAACAGAACTAGAACAGAACTAGAACAGAACTAGAACAGAACTAGAACAGAACTAGAACAGAACTAGAACAGAACTAGAACAGAACTAGAACAGAACTAGAACAGAACTAGAACAGAACTAGAACAGAACTAGAACAGAACTAGAACAGAACTAGAACAGAACTAGAACAGAACTAGAACAGAACTAGAACAGAACTAGAACAGAACTAGAACAGAACTAGAACAGAACTAGAACAGAACTAGAACAGAACTAGAACAGAACTAGAACAGAACTAGAACAGAACTAGAACAGAACTAGAACAGAACTAGAACAGAACTAGAACAGAACTAGAACAGAACTAGAACAGAACTAGAACAGAACTAGAACAGAACTAGAACAGAACTAGAATAGAACTAGAACAGAACTAGAACAGAACTAGAACAGAACTAGAACAGAACTAGAACAGAACTAGAACAGAACTAGAACAGAACTAGAACAGAACTAGAACAGAACTAGAACAGAACTAGAACAGAACTAGAACAGAACTAGAACAGAACTAGAACAGAACTAGAACAGAACTAGAACAGAACTAGAACAGAACTAGAACAGAACTAGAACAGAACTAGAACAGAACTAGAACAGAACTAGAACAAAACTAGAACAGAACTAGAACAGAACTAGAACAGAACTAGAACAGAACTAGAACAGAACTAGAACAGAACTAGAACAGAACTAGAACAGAACTAGAACAGAACTAGAACAGAACTAGAACAGAACTAGAACAGAACTAGAACAGAACTAGAACAGAACTAGAACAGAACTAGAACAGAACTAGAACAGAACTAGAACAGAACTAGAACAGAACTAGAACAGAACTAGAACAGAACTAGAACAGAACTAGAACAGAACTAGAACAGAACTAGAACAGAACTAGAACTGAACTAGAACAGAACTAGAACAGAACTAGAACAGAACTAGAACAGAACTAGAACAGAACTAGAACTAGAACAGAACTAGAACAGAACTAGAACAGAACTAGAACAGAACAAGAACAGAACTAGAACAGAACTAGAACAGAACTAGAACAGAACTAGAACAGAACTAGAACAGAACTAGAACAGAACTAGAACAGAACTAGAACAGAACTAGAACAGAACTAGAACAGAACTAGAACAGAACTAGAACAGAACTAGAACAGAACTAGAACAGAACTAGAACAGAACTAGAACAGAACTAGAACAGAACTAGAACAGAACTAGAACAGAACTAGAACAGAACTAGAACAGAACTAGAACAGAACTAGAACAGAACTAGAACAGAACTAGAACAGAACTAGAACAGAACTAGAACAGAACTAGAACAGAACTAGAACAGAACTAGAACAGAACTAGAACAGAACTAGAACAGAACTAGAACAGAACTAGAACAGAACTAGAACAGAACTAGAACAGAACTAGAACAGAACTAGAACAGAACTAGAACAGAACTAGAACAGAACTAGAACAGAACTAGAACAGAACTAGAACAGAACTAGAACAGAACTAGAACAGAACTAGAACAGAACTAGAACAGAACTAGAACAGAACTAGAACAGAACTAGAACAGAACTAGAACAGAACTAGAACAGAACTAGAACAGAACTAGAACAGAACTAGAACAGAACTAGAACAGAACTAGAACAGAACTAGAACAGAACTAGAACAGAACTAGAACAGAACTAGAACAGAACTAGAACAGAACTAGAACAGAACTAGAACAGAACTAGAACAGAACTAGAACAGAACTAGAACAGAACTAGAACAGAACTAGAACAGAACTAGAACAGAACTAGAACAGAACTAGAACAGAACTAGAACAGAACTAGAACAGAACTAGAACAGAACTAGAACAGAACTAGAACAGAACTAGAACAGAACTAGAACAGAACTAGAACAGAACTAGAACAGAACTAGAACAGAACTAGAACAGAACTAGAACAGAACTAGAACAGAACTAGAACAGAACTAGAACAGAACTAGAACAGAACTAGAACAGAACTAGAACAGAACTAGAACAGAACTAGAATAGAACTAGAACAGAACTAGAACAGAACTAGAACAGAACTAGAACAGAACTAGAACAGAACTAGAACAGAACCAGAACAGAACTAGAACAGAACTAGAACAGAACTAGAACAGAACTAGAACAGAACTAGAACAGAACTAGAACAGAACTAGAACAGAACTAGAACAGAACTAGAACAGAACAGAACTAGAACAGAACTAGAATAGAACTAGAACAGAACTAGAACAGAACTAGAACAGAACTAGAACAGAACTAGAACAGAACTAGAACAGAACTAGAACAGAACTAGAACAGAACTAGAACAGAACTAGAACAGAACTAGAACAGAACTAGAACAGAACTAGAACAGAACTAGAACAGAACTAGAACAGAACTAGAACAGAACTAGAACAGAATCAAAACAAAAACAGAATCAAGATTAGAATCCATCCACAACAGAGTTAAAAACCTAACTATAGGTTTTATATAAATTTCCCTTAATCCTTTTTATTTAATTAATTTTACCTTTTTATTATTGTTGTTAATTAACTTGTATCAAATAAATTCTTTTAGACTTTAAGTTCTTTCTAGACCCCCCCCCCTCAGAATTTAATGTCTAGTTTAACCAAAATTAATTGTTTAGCGTTTGCCTTCCCCTTTTTTGCATGTTCATATTAGAAGCCTAAATGTATGCTATAGCTTTAAGTTGAATACTGACCAAATTATCAATAAAAATGTTGTTAATGGTTTTCATACCAAATAAGTTAAATTTTGACCTAAATAGGGAAAGGGAATCGTGTCATAGAACTTGTGTTTAGAAGGAATAAAAAATACAAGTAAAAACACATACATATGTATGTATATGAGTGTATGTATGTGTATATATTGCTTTAATATAAATAATTTTCAATTACTTTCGAATGGTTTTTCTTTCTCTAAGTGAAAATGTGAGAATGTTTAATGATACTTCGTGATATTTGTTCATTTGTATGTTTACAACAATTTATTTGATATTCCATCAACTAAGTAATTCTAGACCATAAGGTCGGTTATTGGTTTTCATTGATAATAACTAGTAGACTAGGAATCACATGTACATTGCACAAACTTACTAGTAACTGAAAATCTACCATATCACCCATCTCTTATATCCTTAACTCTAACCAATAAATACGTCTGTTTTCTTACCCATCTTACCTTGAGACATCATCAATGACTTTATAAAGTTTATGATTATAAACCTGAAACACGAAACCTTAAGGAAAAACCATAGACCCATTCACTTTCATATCCACTCATTCAATGTTTAGAAAAAAATCTATCGTCTGAAGTTTATGATGTGTTATGAAGAAAAACAACTCAAACATCATTAATAAAACAGATACTTTATATAAGAAACAAAAAGTAAAATAAAACGAAAGAATTAGAAATTAAAGGACATCAAGAAATGAACATCGACTTAATAACAGGGAGTGGTGGCAGCAAAATACAAGAAAAATAAGATTAAAACTCCCCCTAAAAGAATAGAAAAACATATAAACAGGATTATTTTTGCTTAAGCCTAAAAAACGACTACAGAGCTTAAATCTAACATGTGTCAGGTGAAAATACAAAAATATCTTATGAATAAGCCAGAAGAAATAAACAAAACAGAAACTGTTGCCTACTTTAAGGATTTGTTTAGAGAAATCTTCAAAACAAAAAAAAATAAGAAATTAGTAACATTTAGTTAAGAATCAGACTCCTCTAGTCAAACACAAAACTGTTGTCTATTTTTAGGATATATAAGGAAAATCTTTTAAACAAAGTAAAGTATTAAAAAAATCTGTATAATTTTGTTTAACAAACCAAAGAAATTAGTATTTAGTTTAAAAACAGTAAATAGAACTGTCGTTTTAAATATAATTTTATGAGATTTTGAATATTTTAAAATGTTATTGTATACTTTTAGAAGGTATACTTTAACCGAATAAACATAAATTCTTAATTTTTAAGATCATATCATTCTACTTAAATATTTTACATCAATCAATTTATCATATGTAACCCGGTCTATGAAAAGGTGGCTTATGACTCAAAAACAAAATTTCGAAAAATTAACTGTTGTTTTATCAGTTTCTTGGCAGTTTTTCTTTGTTTAAGTCATAAGTCACCTTTTCATAGGCCGGGTCACATAAAGTGAAATATAAAAAATAAAAAAAATTGCCTCCTAAAAGCTTGCTACACTATTTTCTATGAATTTGATAAACAATTATTTGAATCGACTAGCAGAGACTATCTTCTAAACAAAATACTTACCCCTATGCAACGCATATGATCGATCAAAATCTTAGATACTTTAGAAACACTTGTCTAGCATACTTTTAGGATAAGCTTTATTTTACACCTGTTTGTCTAGAGATCCTCAATAGTGAAATACTTTGACTTAAACTATAATTTTTAACAAAGATAAAGACAAGATTTTGGAAAAGAAATTGTATTTGTATTTTTTCAACAGAAATTATTTTGAACATCCCTAAAGTATACCAAAAAAAAAAACATTTTGCTATAAATTCTGTGTTTTGAAACGAAACCGAATGTTGTGATTTTTTCCCTGATTTCTTATAATTTTACTTTGTTTTTTTATCGCTACCGAATGTCCTGACTTAGACTTTGTTTAAAAGACTTCCCTCTTAAGATCCTAAAAGTTATGCAACAGTTTTTTTACCATAAAATAACAATGTTAATATCCGACAATTTGACCCCGCATTAACTATTTACTTCTATGTTCTAGCACTAGATTCATATCCAAATTTTAATTATTTGAGATAAAATACGTTGCATAATTTTAGGCTATTCCGAATATATTGCATATGGAGTTTCTAAGTTACCTTCTCTGCACTTTAAAAGCACTGTCAAAAATGATTTACCTCTGATCTCCTATATCTTTTGAGATCTAGTCGAACTCAGAAGTCTATAAAACATCTTTTCTTTTTGTATCGGGAGACCTAGTCGAACTCCCTTTATATGCTGTTCGCTTTGCCCGAGAGAAATGTGTTGCATAATTTTAGGCTTTTGGAAAATGGAATTATCTGTGATCTCCTTTATCTTAAGAGACCAAGTCAAACTTAAAAGTCTAGTCTATAAAATATATTTTCTGGGCTTTTGTATTTTTTGAAGGAGCTAGTCGAACTCCCTTAATATGCTGCTTGCTATGTCAGAGAGAAATGTGTTGCATAATTTTATGCTTTTGGAAATATATTGTATATGGAGTCCAGAAAACATCTTTTCTGCATTTTTCATATGTATTATGAGACATAGTCGAACTCTCATAATATTTATGCTATTTACTATGTGAGAAAAAATGTGTTGCATACTCTAAGGCTATTTCAATTTTATTGTATATGGGGTCAAAAAAATTCTTCTCTGCATTTTTCTAGCCCTGTCTTTAAAACAGTTCTAATTTTGGGCTATTACAGTATTAGAGTCGTAGTCGATCTGCCATGATATGCAGTTTGATGTAAGAGGAAGAAATGTGCTGCATAATTTTGGGCTTTTAGAGATGTATTGCATATGGATTCTATAAGACATATTCTGTTCACTTGCCCTGTCATTTCGTATTAAATAGAAATAACTGAGCCGAATTTTTTACTATAGAAACCTAATCGATAGTAAGAACTTTTTAAAGCAATCCTGCTGATTAAATGGAGTAGACTGTGAAATGCTTTTTTTTCGCTTTCGTGGTAACGAAATGAACTTCATAGTTAAATTAAATCTAAAAAGCTTACTTACATACTACTCTTATCTAACCCAAAAGTACGGTAATACTTACTTAAATAGTAAGTACCGTAAATAGTAAATGGTCAAGTCAGAAGTCTAGTCAGTAGTGACTGAATATAACTTGCCGTTCCCACGGCAGTCGGTTCTTCGTACCGGAACGACTCGGAATTGTTAGAACTCCGACCAAGGACTTTCACTTCTACGATATTACCAATAATATCGCAGTTACAACAACAGCAACTATAACTTGCACTTTGAAAACAATTTGCACTTGGACTACGAGTTGTGCTTTTACTAGCACTTTGACGACAACTTCCTCTTAAAGTGTGCGTTAAAAGTAAGAGTGCTAATTCCGCATTTTTCAATAAATTTACAATCCAACGCTATATACGATTTTTAATTCATGCGACGTTGTTTTTATTTTAATAATTAATAATTAATATTCTTCAGTCTATGTATTGTCTTTTTATTCAGGGAAGGTCATATTACGCTCTTTTATAAAATAACATTTCTGGCGCATTATTAATTATGTTTTGAATTTAACGCTGCATAAGATCCTTGTTTATGCGACGTTGTTTTTGTAAGCTTTATGCTTTCATTGAGGCAGGGTCTTATGATTCAAAATTAAATCCATTTTGCATTTGCGGCAGTTTCTCTAGCTCAGAAATTGTCAAATCTGACGCATTAGTTTATAAGTTTATCAGCAACGCTACATAAAATCCTTATTTATGCGACGTTGTTTTTGCAAACTTTATGCTATCATTGAGGCAGGGTCTTATCATTCTGTTTTAGAAAATAGTCATTATAGTAAAATAACAAAGCTCAGATATGGTCACTTTTGACGCATTATTTAGTGAGCTTTAAATTTATCTACAACGCTACATAAAATCCTTATTTATGCGACGTTGTTTTTGTAAACTTTATGCTATCATTGAGGCAGGGTCTTATCATTCTGTTTTAGAAAATAGTCACTATAGTAAAATAACAAACTTTAGAAATGGTCACTTCTGACGCATTATTTAATGAGCTTTGAATTTATCTACAACGCTACATAAGATTCTTATTTATGCGACGTTGTTTTTGTAAAGGTAATGCTTTTATTGAGGTAATCTAATCGTTCTTTTGTAGAAAGTAGCAATTACAGCAAAATAACAAAGTGAAGAACATTTTGCATTTCCGGCAGTTGTTCTAGCTCAGAAATTGTCATTGTATGTTAGCAGAGAAAACAGATCATGGAAATGACATCAATGGGATATTGTTTGTTGTCGTGAATGAATTTGTGTATATTACAAATGGTAGAAAAAATTTTCTCTACATTGGTCTGGTTTCACTGAAATACAATTAAACTTAAAGCAGGCCCAATAGTCGATTTTGATTGGTTCTATGGTAATTGTCACTAAACCGATTTTGAACGGTTTCGTTAGGCAAAATCCTAATATAAAGTGAAATCTTCGTGGAGAACTTAATCAATTTAAATCGATTTAATAAGTGAATCTGCATTGATTGACATATCTTAATGTGCGTCTCAGATGTTACATATATCAATTTCAAATACTTTATCCCTCAAATGTCGGTGTAGTGTAAAAAGTGTTACCTTAATAGCCCAGTAGTCTCTCTTGATGTCCAAACCTAAATAACTTAAGCAGCTTTGAAATTTTAATAGGTTTCAGCTCTAAAACTTCCGTTTTGAAATTGCTTAATATCACTTTTAACAAAATCGCCTAAAATTCTAATATTTTTTGGTGGTGCCACCAAATTGTGCAAACAAATCAATAAGTGCATAAATTTCATCATAAGCTGCTTAAAATGTGCAATGTCATGAGTCTTAAATGGCTGTTTTTTTTTTTTGGCGCCAGCAACATGTTTAGTTGCCATAAGATAGGCAAGAGTAATTAAAATTTAATTTCAAAAAATTTTTAGCTCGATGTATAGTTATTAGGGTGGGTCGTTTTTTGGCTTTTGTCTCTGATCGACTTCTAATAGTGAAATTATAAGGCCAAATTATGTCAATCGGAAGTGTGCAAAATATTATTGATTGATTTTTTTTATTTAACATAAATAAAGAATTATGAAGCATTTACTCAAATTATGAGCAAAAAATTACTTTTTTGCGAAATTCGTCGAATTCGAACACAAGGTACGGGAAAATGGTTTAAGATTTAAATTTAAATTTGTTTGAGTTTTATTGTCTTTTTTATCTATTTTAACACACCGATGAGAGAAATTCAAATTTGTAATATTTGTTTAACAAAATTTTCAAAAAATTAAAAAATGCGTTTTGAAACCCACCTGAGAAAAATGACCCATTTTCGATTATGAAAAATACTAAGTAAATATTGTTATATTTTAACCAAATTAAACTATGAAGTACTTACAAGTTTTAAAACTATAAATCATGTCTTGTTTTGCGAGCTTTTGTCCAAAGTAGTTTTTTCTAGCGGTGTATCCTTAGGAGTATTATCAAGGATACGAATTTTTGGGGGAAAATCGCAATAACTTCAAAACTGTTTTATGGATTTCAAATACTGATGACTTCAATTAAAGCTGCATTAGTTTACTTTTAAATTCCATTATCTTTTATCTTTAAAATAAATTGTAAATGGACGAAATGTAGCAAAAAATGCAAATACTCTCAGCTTTCCCCATACAAATGGGCTCAAAAACTTTGGGCCCGTAGCGCGGGCTCGTATCCCAAAAATAAATCAATAATATTTTGCACACTTCCGATTGACATAATTTGGCCATATAATTTCAATATTAGAAGTCGATCAGAGATAAAAGTCAAAAAACGACCCACCCTAATAGTTATCTATTTTTGTTAGTCGTGAAAAGTTATGGATCAAGTTGTTGTTGTTTTAATTTGTTTTTAATTTTAGGAAAAGCATGTTGATGCATATCACTCATGCATTTATTAAATAAATGATATTTGATTCGCACACATACACATACATAGTGAAACTCACGTATATATGTATAGGATAATGACCATTAGGAGAGAGTATTTAAATATAGTGTAAGGCATGAATATAAAATGGCTTAAATAAACAACAAACCATTTAGGCCTAAATACAAATTTACATACATACATACATACATATATAGACATCAAATTACTCACACTTTTGAACAAAATACCTCATGTTTTAAAAGTAGTCATGAACCCTAATACACCTACATTTTGTTAAGGTACAAAACACTTTGTTTCTAGTTCCTTTTTCCCATCCCTCTGCTCTTTTTGTCTTAGTTTCTGTCCTGCTGTGTTTTTTAATAGTCCTTATTTTTTTTTTTTTTTTGGAAAAAACGTTTCATAACAACTTTTACTATTTTGCCATTTTACAAAGCCTGTAATTTATGAAAAATATATTAAAACAATGCTCCAGCACGTGCTGGCTGCTTTTATTAAGCTGCCATAAAAACGTTACAAAAAAAACCTTAAACAAAAATGAAAAATAATGTGGAAAAAATTTGTTTTTCCAAAAGATTAAAATGCAAATAATTTGTGTATGGCAAAAACCGCTCTTGCATGTGTGTGGAATTCGCCATGGAAACCTGCTGGCAACTAAAACTAATATTATTAAAATAATAATAGCAGAGGATACAATAACAAAAACACATACACTTATTTGTTTATAATAAATAATTTTTATTCATTAGGTAATTATTTAATGTGAATTATTTAAAATTTATAATTTTAAAATTTGTTTACTAAATAAAGCATATTTTAAGGGTCAATGAGCAATTAGTGAAAGTACACTACTGACTAAACTATTGACATCGTAAAAAAAATTTAATTCTATTCTATAGAAAATTTTTGATATGAAACTAATCTATAAAAATTTTTTGATATAAAATTTTTTTATCTAAAATTTATTGATATAAAATTTTTTCATCTAAAATTTTTTTAAAGAAAATTTCCAATATAAAATTTTATATAGAAAATTTTTCAATCGAAAATTTTAGAAATAAAATTTTTCAATCGAAAATTTTCAATACAAAATTTTTCTATAGAAAATTTTCAACATAAAATTTTTCTATAGAAAATTTTTAATATAAAAGTTTTCTATAGAAAATTTTCGATACAAAATTTCTCCACAGAAAATATTCGATAAAAAAATGTTCTATAGAAAATTATCGATAAAATATTTTTCTATAGAAATTTTCGGTGCACAACTATTCTTAAAAAAATTTTCGATCTAGAAATTTTTCTATAAATAATTTCTGGTGCCAAATAACCGCATTCGATATCGATCTAAAACTCAGACTTTTAAGAGAATATTGTGAAGTATACTTTAGGGATGTTTAAAGTTACTTAGATGCAAAAAGTTTATTGAAATTTGGTATCCATTTTGACTCGTTTTTAAAAACATATAGTTCAATTAAAACTCTTTTACTATTGTTCATCTTTTGGCAAATAGCTTAAAAAAAACAGTAAACTGTGCATATTTTAAATAATTTTGATTATCCTTAAATTATGCTATACAAATGTTTTAAAAATATCTAAGATTTCGATCGATATCGAATGCCGTAATTTGGCGCCTGATGTACAGATTTTTCTATGAAAACATATTGATCCAAAATTTTTCTACAGAAAATTTTTGATATAAAATTTTCTATACCAAATATTCGATATGTCATTTTTCTATATAAAATTTTTCTAAATAAAATGCTATATTCCAAAATATTATATAAAAAAATGTTTGATATAAAATTCCTTTTAACAAAAATTTGTTTTTATAAAAAAATTTCGATAAATTTTCAATATAAAAACTTTTCTATAAAAAAATTTTCAATATATAATTTTTCTATTAAAAATTTTCGATATATAATTTTCCTGGTAAAAATGTTTGATATAAATTTTTTTATATCGAAAATTTTCGATATAAAATTTTTCTATAGAAAATTTTATAAATTTTCAATATAAACTTTATGGAAAATTTTCAATGTAAAATTTTTCTATAGAAAATATTTGAAAAATTTCCTATAACAATATGTAACTTTTGATAAATTTCCTATAAAATTTTAATTTTTTGAAAAATTTCCTATAAAAATATGAAATTTTTGACAAATTTCCTATAAAAATATGAAAATTTTTAAAAACTTCCTATAAAACTATGAAATTTTTGAAAAATTTCCTATAGAAATAGGAAATTTTTAAAAATTCCCCATAAAAGTAAGAAATTTGTTAAAAAATTTCCTATAAAAATAAGAAATTTTTGAAAAATTTCTTTTAAAATAGAAAAATTTCCTATTTTTATAGGAAATTTTTCCAAAATTTCCTATTTTTATAGGAAATTTTTTAAAAATTTCCTATTTTTATAGGAAATAAAAATAGGAAATTTTTGAAAAATTTCCTATAAAAGTAGGAAATTTTTGAAAAATTTCCTATAAAAATATGAACTTTTTGAAAAATTTCATATAAAAATGTGATATTTTTGAAAAATTTCCTATAAAAATAGGAAATTTTTAAAAATTTCCTATAAAAATAGCAAATTTTTAAAAATTTCCTCTAAAAATAGCAAATTTTTAAAAAATTTCCTATCAAATTTTGAAAAATTTCCTAGAAAATTTAAAAAATTTTCAAAAATTTGCTTTAAAAATTGGAAATTTTTGAAAAATTTTCTTGAAAAATTGGAAATTTTTGAAAAAATTTCCTTTAAAAATATGAAAATTTTTGAAAAATTTCCTATAACAATAGGAAATTTTGAAAAAATTCCTATAAAATAACAAATTTTTGAAAAATTTCATATAAAAATACGAAATTTTAAAAAAATTTCCTTTAAAAATATGAAATTTTTAAAAAAATTTATTGTAAAATTAAAAAATACAAAATTTTTGAAAATTTTCCTATAAAAATAAGAAATTTTTAAAAAATTTCCTTTAAAATTTTGAAAAATTTATTAAAAAATTTAAAAATTTTCGAAAAATTTCCTTTAAAAATTGGAATTTAAAAAAAAAAATTAAATATGAAAATTTTGAAAATTATCCTATAAAAATAGAAAATTTTTGAAATATTTTCCATCAAAATAGGAAATTTTCTACTTAATCCGTTCTCAAATTTTCAACTTAATCTGAGCTCAAATCTCAAATTTTGTTTGATCTGGTTTATAGTTTACCAAACTTCTGTTAAAACCATTAAATTAAGTGCCAACAATTTAAGCTTTAACTATTACTTCACTTCATTTTAAGTCCTTTAGTCTAGTATAGTCTAGTCTATTAAATATTCCACCTTATCTGACTAATTCCATTCCCTTTAATATTTGGCTTTTATTAGACCAGAAAACACAAATCCAGTCATTTTATTTAAAAAGCCTTAAATCTCTTTTGTGGTGTTATATTGGTCGGAATAAAAAAACGAAAAAAGAAAAATATATAAAATACACACAGACAGGATACGAAAATCATAGAACAGAAACAAAAACATACAGCAGGACTTAAGAGATAAACATCTTCAAATAATTGAGCAAATAATCAAAATAAAAAGGACAAAAAAATGTGGCTTAAATGAACTGCGAACACTCAGAGGACATTTTTAAAAATAAATTCACAAAAGATCCAAAATATGATTTGATGTCATTATTTGGTTTTCAGAAAATAGTATTTATTCTTAGTTAATCCTAAGAGTCACTTTAAAAATCCATTTTAATATTTTTGTATTTAATAATTTTTACAATTTTTTTTTCTAGACCACATTTAACTTAATAAAATAATTCACATAAATCTCTATAGAAAAAAATCTTAAATTTCTCTTGTACTAATTCAATAAGTCCTTGGTCTTTTATGTTTTTCCATTCAAAGTTTTTTATCCTTTTTTGCTTTTTGCCTCTTTAACTCGTCTGCTGGTATTTCAGTTACTTCAATGACATTTTTTCTTCCTATAGCAAATTATTTTCTGTATTCCAAACAAATTGAGTTGTCGTAGACTTGCAAGAATTTTTTCATCTGACAATTATATTGCATTCCTTACATAAGGACAAAAAAAGGAAGAAAAGGAATATAATTTACACTAGAGTATAATTGCTGAGCAAATTTGTAAAGTATTTCATGTCATGAATAGAATTAAAAGAAGTAGACAAATGAAAAAAGCGCAAGCACTTGATTATAACTTAAGCAAAAAGGCAAAAATTAAGAGGAGGAAAAAATATTTTATTATTTCCTTAAGAATTATTTTAAGGCATTTAAGATTTAAAGGCAAAGGATAAAGAACAAATCTAAAAAAATCAACAAAAAAAAACTAAGACTAGACAGTTTATAGACTAATGACAGACAGGCCATAGACGAGACTATAGACAAGACCATAGACAAGAGCATACACCAGACCATATAGAAATTTTTGAAACATTTCCTATAAAAATAGGAAATTAAAAAAAATCCTTTAAAAATAGGAAATTTTTGAAAAAAATTCTATAAAAATAGGATATTTTTGAAAATTTTTTGAAAAATTTTCTATCAAAATAGGAATTTTTTGAAAAATTTCCTATAAAAATAGGAAATTTTTGAAAAATTTCTTATAAAAATAGGAAATTTTTTAAAAATTTCCTATAAAAATAGAAAATTTTTGAAAAATTTCCTATAAAAATAGAAAATTTTTGAAAAATTTTCTATAAAAATAGGAAATTTTTGAAAATTTTCCTATAAAAATAGGAAATTTTTGAAAATTTTCCTATAAAAATAGGAAATTTTTGAAAAATTTCCTATAAAAATAGGAAATTTTTGAAAAATTTCTTATAAAAAAAAGGAAATTTTTGAAAAATTTTCTATAAAAATAGGAAATTTTTGAAAAATTTTCTATAAAAATAGGAAATTTTTGAAAAAATTCCTATAAAAATAGGAAATTTTTGAAAAATTTCCTATAAAAATAGGAAATTTTTGAAAAATTTCCTATAAAAATAGGAAATTTTTGAAAAATTTCCTATAAAAATAGGAAATTTTTGAAAAATTTCCTATAAAAATAGGAAATTCTTAAAAAATTTCCTATAAATATAGGAAATTTTTGAAAAATTTCCTATAAAAATAGGAAATTTTTGAAAAATTTCCTATAAAAATAGGAAATTTTTGAAAAATTTCCTATAAAAATAGGAAATTTTTGAAAAATTTCCTATAAAAATAGGAAATTTTTGAAAAATTTCCTATAAAAATAGGAAATTTTTGAAAAATTTCCTATAAAAATAGGAAATTTTTGAAAAATTTCCTATAAAAATAGGAAATTTTTGAAAAATTTCCTATAAAAATAGGAAATTTTTGAAAAATTTCCTATAAAAATAGGAAATTTTTGAAAAATTTCCTATAAAAATAGGAAATTTTTGAAAAATTTCCTATAAAAATAGGAAATTTTTGAAAAATTTCCTATAAAAATAGGAAATTTTTGAAAAATTTCCTATAAAAATAGGAAATTTTTGAAAAATTTCCTATAAAAATAGGAAATTTTTGAAAAATTTCCTATAAAAATAGGAAATTTTTGAAAAATTTCCTATAAAAATAGGAAATTTTTGAAAAATTTCCTATAAAAATTGAAAATTTTTGAAAAATTTCCTATAAAAATAGGAAATTTTTGAAAAATTTCCTATAAAAATAGGAAATTTTTGAAAAATTTCCTATAAAAATAGGAAATTTTTGAAAAATTTCCTATAAAAATAGGAAATTTTTGAAAAATTTCCTATAAAAATTGGAAATTTTTGAAAAATTTCCTATAAAAATAGGAAATTTTTGAAAAATTTCCTATAAAAATAGGAAATTTTTGAAAAATTTCCTATAAAAATAGGAAATTTTTGAAAAATTTCCTATAAAAATAGGAAATTTTTGAAAAATTTCCTATAAAAATAGGAAATTTTTGAAAAATTTCCTATAAAAATAGGAAATTTTTGAAAAATTTCCTATAAAAATAGGAAATTTTTGAAAAATTTCCTATAAAAATAGGAAATTTTTGAAAAATTTCCTATAAAAATAGGAAATTTTTGAAAAATTTCCTATAAAAATAGGAAATTTTTGAAAAATTTCCTATAAAAATAGGAAATTTTTGAAAAATTTCCTATAAAAATAGGAAATTTTTGAAAAATTTCCTATAAAAATAGGAAATTTTTGAAAAATTTCCTATAAAAATAGGAAATTTTTGAAAAATTTCCTATAAAAATAGGAAATTTTTGAAAATTTTCCTATAAAAATAGGAAATTTTTGAAAATTTTCCTATAAAAATAGGAAATTTTTGAAAATTTTCCTATAGAAATAAGAAATTTTTGAAAAATTCCCTATAAAAATAGGAATTTTTTGAAAAGTTTTTTTTGTATATTTCCTTTTTAAATTGGGCTTTAAGCCATTTACATTCTCTTTTTACTACCTCTTCAAAATCTTTATTCAAATTCCAATTTGTTTTCCTCCATTATCTTTAACACCCTTGACATTCTTTTGCCGACATCACGTATGAGTAATTTTTTCAATTATTTCATAAATTTTATTACTCATACGTTTAGGGGTAACAAAAGATAGAGAATAGAAAATTTCTGAAGAAAATGAAAAAATTCCGGCAAAGAAAAATTTGCTTATAATTTGCCATCTATTAGGATTTTAGCATATTTTTCATGTTTTTAAATATGAATGAATATTTTATACTTATAAATAGAAAATTTCTTTCCATTGTGTTTTTTTAACTGAATAAGGGAGAAGAAGTTAAAAGCTCTTAAGTTTTTTTTTTTCAAAAATAAGCATTTGTCTTTTGTAAATAATTTTCATTGTTATCGAATATTTATTCTCCCATTGTTTGGGTGTCTAAAGGTAGTCATTGTTGGATATTTTTTATACGAAAATACTCTATAGTTTAAATTATGTGTCATAAATATTCATTAATCTAATGGTGAAATATATAAAGGAAATTGGCCTGGGGAGGGCGGTAGAACAAAAAGGAGGGTACAAAAAAAACGAAAAGGACAACAAACTAATTTATCTGTAAAACGATAACAATATGAGTAATAGGCAATGTAATGAGGCCATCTTGGACAATGGGACACATTTTAATTTTGAATTAAATGATACGTAACTCAAGTTCTTCTTCTTACACAAATAATAACAATAAACAACAATAGCCAACAATATTGCTTAAAATAACCAATAAATTTAAAGATTTATTTTACCATTTAGCTATCAAAGCTGCTAAAACAAAATTTCTTACAAAGAAAAACAAAATATCAAATTTTACTGCCTGCTTTTAGGCTAAAGATAAAAAATTAAATATTATGCAAATTTTTCACTTTATTCTTCCTGCGTCTTTACTTCCTGCCCTGGCTTGGCAAAGCCAGGCAAACCCCTCAGGCCATTTACTCTGTTAACACAACATTTGACAAATGGAACAGGAAGAAATTTTCTCTACACTTGTGTTAAAAAAACAAAGATGCTCAAGCATATCCTGGCGCAAAACCAAAAACACGAGTGAAGGATTTTCTTTTAACAAATGATTTTGTTACAACAAAAAAAAAACACAAGAATAAAATAAAACAAACAAATGCTTTTTCTAAAGTCTCAAATAATTACAATTTTCCTCGGTCTCTATTTGTATTATTGTCATGTTTTTTTCTTACCGCCATCTATTTTCGCTGTTAGAATGTTAGAGCAAAAGAACGGAACAAGCAAAAAAAAATGTGTTAGAATTTGCTATTCTACAGGATTTGAAGCTGATGATTGATTACAATTGCAAATGAGTTTTGGGCTTAGTCGGGACTAGAGGGAGTTGAAGGTGTGGAAATTGTTAGGTGGTACGTGAGCGGCAACAGTTTGTTGTATAACTTGTTTGGCTGGGAAAAATTATTGGAAAATTAAAAGTGACAGTGTTTTGTAATTAGAAAGTAAATGGAATTACTAAAGCTTTAGGGAAAGCATAAGGAAGGGAGTTTTCAAATAATTACATCACTCAGAAATCTAGTACGATAAAAAGAAAAAACAAGAAAATTTTGAAAAATTTCCTAGAAAAATAAGAAATTTTTAAAACATTTCCTATAAATATAAGAAACTTTTGAACATTTCTTATAAAAATAAGAAATTTTTGATAAATTTCCTTAAAAATAACAAATTTTTGAATAATTTCCTATAAAAATAAGAAGTTTTTGAAAAATTTCTTATAACAATAAGAAATTTTTGAAAAATTTCCAATTTTTTTATGAAATTTTTCAAAATTTTCTTTTTTACAGGAAATTTTTCAAAAATTTCCTTATTTATAGGAAATTTTTCAAAAATTTCCTATTTTTATAGGAAAATTTTCAAAAATTTCCTTTTTTTTATAGGAAATTTTTCAAAAATTTCCTTTTTTTATAGGAAATTTTTCAAAAATTTCCTATTTTTATAGGAAATTTTTCAAAAATTTCCTATTTTTATAGGAAATTTTTCAAAAAATTCCTATTTTTATGGGAAATTTTTAAAAAATTTCCTATTTTTATAGGAAATTTTTCAGAAATTTCCTATTTTTATAGGAAATTTTTCAAAAATTTCCTATTTTTATAGGAAATTTTTCAAAAATTTCCTATTTTTATAGGAAATTTTTCAAAAATTTCCTATTTTTATAGGAAATTTTTCAAAAATTTCCTATTTTTATAGGAAATTTTTCAAAAATTTCCTATTTTTATAGGAAATTTTTCAAAAATTTCCTATTTTTATAGGAAATTTTTCAAAAATTTCCTATTTTTATAGGAAATTTTTCAAAAATTTCCTATTTTTATAGGAAATTTTTCAAAAATTTCCTATTTTTATAGGAAATTTTTCAAAAATTTCCTATTTTTATAGGAAATTTTTCAAAAATTTCCTATTTTTATAGGAAATTTTTCAAAAATTTCCTATTTTTATAGGAAATTTTTCAAAAATTTCCTATTTTTATAGGAAATTTTTCAAAAATTTCCTATTTTTATAGGAAATTTTTCAAAAATTTCCTATTTTTATAGAAAATTTTTCAAAAATTTCCTATTTTTATAGGAAATTTTTCAAAAATTTCCTATTTTTATAGGAAATTTTTCAAAAATTTCCTATTTTTATAGGAAATTTTTCAAAAATTTCCTATTTTTATAAGAAATTTTTCAAAAATTTCCTATTTTTATATATTTCCTATTTTTATAGGAAATATATAAAAATATAAAATATATATAGGAAATTTTTCAAATTTCCTATTTTTATAGGAAATTTTTCAAAAATATCCTATTTTTATAGCAAATTTTTCAAAAACTTCCTATTTTTATAGCAAATTTTTCAAAAATTTTCTATTTTTATAGCAAATTTTTCAAAAATTTCCTATTTTTATAGCAAATTTTCCAAAAATTTCCTATTTTAATAGGAAATTTTCCAAAAATTTCCTTTTTTAATAGGAAGTTTTCCAAAAATTTCCTATTTTAATAGGAAATTTTCCAAAAATTTCCTATTTTAATAGGAAATTTTCCAAAAATTTCCTATTTTAATAGGAAATTTTCCAAAAATTTCCTATTTTAATAGGAAATTTTCCAAAAATTTCCTATTTTAATAGGAAATTTTCCAAAAATTTCCTATTTTTATAGGAAATTTTCCAAAAATTTCCTATTTTTATAGTAAATTTTCCAAAAATTTTCTATTTTCATAGGAAATTTTCCAAAAATTTTCTATTTTTATAGGAAATTTTCCAAAAATCTTTATATGAAATTTTTTAAAAATCTCCTATTTTTATACGAAATTTTTCAAAAATTTCTTATTTCAAATAGGAAATTTTTGAAAAATTTCTTACAAAAAAAAAAAGAAATTTTTTTAAAAAATTTTCTATAAAAATAGGAAATTTATTAATAAATAATTATTTAATTAATAAGAAATTTTTGAAAAATTTCCTATAAGAATAAGAAATTTTTAAAAAATTTGCTATAAGAAAAAAATTTGTTGAAAAATTTCCTATAAGAATAAGAAATTTTTGAAAAATTTCCTATAAAAAAAATAATAACAAATTATTGTAATCTATTAAATTTTTTCCATGAATTAACAAAATATTGATAAATTTTTTATAGAGTATCCAAATTATTTTCTTTTTTATATGTATGTGATTTTTGTATAATCTGTATTTGCTTTTTTCTGTGACAATAAACCTGAATATATAGCCTTACGTTATACGAAGAATTCTGTTCATTATCAACTCCTGTTGGCATGCTATTAAAACAATGTATGAAAAACGTATTGTTGGAATTTCATGCCTGTTAACTCTGGTTTAATGTTATGGGCTTTAGTTTTTTATATTTTTTTTTAATTGAAATTATGTAAAACAGCGAAATTGTTAAATAACAATAGAGACAATGAAAAAAAAACAGACAACAAAGTTGTTGACTCTACAACAAAAGTTTTGAATTGATATTTGCAACACATGACTTGATTGGGTCAGAAAAACTAAATATAAAATGTTAAAGGAAAAATTTAATCCTTTAAATGGCTGTCCAAACCATAAAAAAAAATTAAAAATTTTAAACTTTGTATGCTTTTAAAATTCATTGAAATCTTGGAATTAATCTATAATATTCCATATCTTGTTCACTCATATTTTTCACAGCCCAAAAGTATACTTCAATATTTTACAAAATATCAATAATTTATTGCCGCATCACAAAAACATGTGGGAAATGAGAAACGGATAATAAATAATAAGACAATAAGTGATATTTATCAGCAGACTTAAAGCTTAAAATTTATGGTTGTTTGTTGTAAAAAAAAATCAAACACAAAAAGTAAAAAGTAATAATAAGCTTAAAAAACAATTTAAGTTTTTCATAAATATTAAAAAAAATATTTACTAAAATCCAATAATTTATTGAACAAGAAAAAGCTTTCAAAGCTTTAAATTTAAAACAAACTAAAATCAAAATATCGATTCAACTGAAATGTTTACATTTTAACTTATTCAACTTTTTATTTTTTAAACCAGGGCATACTTTTAGGCTTCCTTAAAAGATTTTCCTTAAAGATTTTTATTTATATTTCTTTCCTTTTAACAATTCAATACATTTAATTGACTTTGATAAATTATTATGAATCCAAATGTAATTAAATAAAAATCACTGCTGTTTTTTATTGCTTCCCCAGAAGTTTTCCGGCAAAAGTATTTCTAAGATTTTTACTCCGAGATTTTGCTGAGACTAGGAGTTTTATTTTCTTATTTAGGTTTTGTTTTTATATTGTGATGATTTATATATATTAGCTGATGTTATAATTAAGCATACTTTAAGGCAGTTGTTATAATGTGAAAATAAAGCATACTTTTTGGATGTGGAGAAATTTATCCTAAACTGGATGATCCTTCAGAAAAGATTTAGATAGCTCAACAATTCTATAAAAATAAAAAGAAAATCGTCATCATTTTAATAACTTTTCTATAGTCATCCTATCGTTAACTTTTCTATAAAAAAAATCATCGTTTCAAAACTTTTCTATAAAAAAGTCATCCTTTTGACAACTTTTCTATAGAAAAGTCAGCCTTTTGATAACTTTTCTATAGAAAAGTTATCATTTCGCTTATTTTTCAATAGAAAAGTCATCCTTTCGATAACTTTTCTATAGAAAAATCATCCTTTCTATAACTTTTCTATATATTTTCTATGAAAAAGTCATCTTTTCAATTGCTTTTCTAAGGAAAAGTCTTACTTTCGAAAACTTTTTTTATGAAAAAGTCTTCCTTTCGATAACTCTTTTATGAAAGAGTCTTTAGTTTGATTACTTTTCTATGTAAAAGTCTTCCTTTCGATAACTTTTCTATAGAAAAGTCATCCTTTCGATAACTTTTCTGTAGAAAAGTCATTTTTTCGATAACTTTTCGATAGTAAAGTCATTCTTTCGAAAACTTTTCGATAGAAAAGTCATCCTTTCGATAACTTTTCTATAGAAAAGTGATCCTTTCGATAGCTTTTCTATAGAAATTCATCCTTTCGAAATCTTTTCTATAGAAAAGTCATCCTTTCGAAAACTTTTCTATAGAAAAGTCATCCTTTCGATAACTTTTCTATAGAAAAGTAATTTTTCGATAACTTTTCTATAGAAAATTTATCCTTTCGATGGCTTTTTTATAGAAAAGTTATCCCTTCGATAACTTTTCTATAGAAAAGTTATCTTTTTGATAACTTTTCTTTAGAAAATATATCCTTTCGATAACTTTTTTATAGAAAAGTCATCCTTTCGATAAGTTTTCTATAGAAAAGTTATCCTTTCAATAACTTTTCTATAGAAAAGTTATCTTTTTGATAACTTTTCTTTAGAAAATATATCCTTTCGATAACTTTTCTATGGAAAAGTCATCCTTTCGATAAGTTTTCTATAAAAAAGTTATCCTTTTGATAACTTTTCTATAGAAAAGTCATCCTTTCCATAACTTTTCTATAGGAAAGTCATCCTTTTGATAACTTTTCTATGGAAAAGTCATCCTTTCGATAAGTTTTCTATAGAAAAGTTATGCTTTTGATAATATTTCTATAGAAAAGTCATCCTTTCCATAACTTTTCTATAGGAAAAAAAAATTTTCTATAGAAAAGTCATCCTTTCGATAACTGTCTATGGAAAGGTCTTCCGTTCGATAACTTTTCTATGGAAAAGTCATACTAAAAATACTTTTTCTATAGGAAAGTCATCCTTTTGTTAACTTTTCTATAGAAGAGTCATCCCATCAGTAAAATTTCATTAATAAAGAAATTCTTAGCTAAAATGATAGAAATATTTTTACTATTCTATTAAAGAGTTCTACTATTTTTTGAAACAAAAATTGTATTTGTTTTTCGAATTACATATAAAGTTATTTTCATCTCCCCTTTTATATCAAAAAGCTATCGAGTATTTCCCTATTGTACAAAAAAGTTATATCTTGATAAATAAAATTTAATTTTATTAAAGTAATTTGAAATTTCTAATTACTTTTTCGTGTCAAATGCATTTAATTGTCAACCAAAATGTTTTTATTTCTGACAGTATCTAAAAGAGACCATATCCCTCTCTCATGCAACAACAACACAGCAAAAAGCGAAAACAAATTAACTTTCATTTTTGTGCAAAAATAAATAAAGAAAAGTTAATTTCGCTATAAAGCTGTTTCCTGTTCCTCATTCTCTGAACAAAAGCAATTAATGATTTTTATGTGCTCTCTTTAGAGAAATCTACAAACACAACAACAAAATATGTTGCCACACACTCGTTCCAATGACAGAGCCATTACAAAATACGCAAAAAAATACAAATAAATAAAAAGAAAACAAGAATTTTGTTGTTAAATTTGATGGAGCATAAAAAAGAGCAGAATTTAATTTTAATTTTAATGTAATAGATTTGTTTTTAAAACGTAATAAAATAATTAAGTTCAATATAATAATGAAATGAGTTACAAACACACAAACAGACAATCTACACATACACTCAAACGCATTTTATCAAAGAGGGGAAGAGCGCATCAGGTTGTTCGGAATATAAAATGCAATGAAACGTATGAGTTATATTTAATTGGAATTTACGAGTTATATCAAGTAAACGTTACCATGGGGACATTTTAGCACAGGAAATGCCCGGATGAAATTAAAGGTGATTTCAACAATTACAATATTTTATTAATTTATGGGATTTAATTTAACTTGATCTTAATTTAACTTTGTTCTACTAGAAATACCAAAAATTATAACATCTGTAGATAGATATTCATTCTAAATTTAATATTTTTTATATTCACTTTACAAATTTATATTTTATTCTCCTGCAGATTGTTAAATTTTTTTAAGGGCTTGGAGGGAAAAGTGAAATATAGACTTAATTTGGGAAACATTGTATTTAGTTTAAAACGGAAATGAGTTTCCTGTCATGCAGTTTAAATGAAACAAGACCCTTCTAGACTGAAATCAAAATGTACAAAACAGAAACACAATTTATAACAATTCTCAATTTTGTTGGATGTGGCTAAAAGGAGGAAAAATTTGGAATTTTAATTTTTATACTATATTTGGCAAAAATATAAAATAATGGTTGGAAGATGAGATTATTTAAATTAGTCAATATAAATTAAATTATATAATAATTTACATCAACTTTTATATAGAAAAGTCATCCTGTCGATAACTATAGAAAACTTATCCTGTCGATAACTTTTCTATAGAAAAGTCATCCTGTCATTAACTTTTCTATAGAAAAGTCATCCTGTCGTTAACTTTTTATAGAAAAGCCATCCTGTCGTTAACTTTTCTATAGAAAAGTCATCCTGTCCTTAACTTTTCTATAGAAAAGTCATCCTGTCGTTAACTTTTTATAGAAAAGTCATCATGTCGTTAACTTTTCTATAGAAAAGTCATCATGTCGTTAACTTTTCTATAGAAAAGTCATCCTTTCTATAACTTTTCTATAGAAAAGTCATCCTGTCGTTAACTTTTCTATAGAAAAGTCATCCTGTCGTTAACTTTTCTATAGAAAAGTCATCCTGTCGTTAACTTTTCTACAGAAAAGTCATCCTGTCGTTAACTTTTCTATTGAAAAGTCATCCTGTCATTAACTTTTCTATAGAAAAGTCATCCTGTCGTTAACATTTTTTGATGGAAAAGTCATCCTGTCGTGAACTTTTCTATAGAAAAGTCATCCTGTCGTTAACTTCTCTATAGAAAAGTCATCCTGTCGTTAACTTTTCTATAGAAAAGTCATCCTGTCGTTAACTTTTCTATAGAAAAGTCATCCTGTCGTTAACTTTTCTATAGAAAAGTCATCATGTAGTTAACTTTTCTATAGAAAAGTCATCCTGTCGTTAACTTTTCTATAGAAAAGTCATCCTGTCGTTAAGTTTTCTATAGAAAAGTCATCCTGTCTATAACTTTTCTATAGAAAAGTCATCTTGTCTATAACTTTTCTATAGAAAAGTCATCCTGTCATTTACTTTTCTATAGAAAAGCCATCCTGTCGTTAACTTTTCTATAGAAAAGTCATCCTGTCGAAAACTTTTCTATAGAAAAGTCATCTTGTCTATAACTTTTCTATAGAAAAGTCATCCTGTTTATAACTTTTCTATAGAAAAGTCATCCTGCCGTTAACTTTTCTATAGAAAAGTGATCCTGTCGTTAACTTTTCTATAGAAAAGTCATCCTGTCGTTAACTTTTCTATAGAAAAGTCGTCCTGTCGTTAACTTTTCTATAGAAAAGTCATCCTATTGATAACTTTTCAAAAGAAAAGTCATCCTATTGATAACTTTTCAGAAGAAAAGTCATCCTGTGCATGCGTCCATGCATCCGTTTATCAGTCCTTCCGTCCGTCCGTCCGTCCGTATAAATTTCTGTCCATCCATCTATCTATAGTACATTTGTTTGGATCTGTTTTGATTCTTTTTTTCCATCTGTCTATCCTTAGACCATCATTAATTAGAATACCTCTTCATACCTCATACAAAATTAATGCAAATTCTAAGTACTTAGACATCTCTACAATATAAATCACATTAAAATGTCATCCATTCAACACGAGTTGAATGGAAGAGGAAAAAAAAAGGATACAATGTCCATAAAACCCTGACTCTGTATTTTGTTTTTACTGCAGTAAAAAACATAGAAATTCCACTGGCTATTCATTTATATTCATTTAAATGCATTTAGTTTTTTTATTTATATTTTATTTTATTTATATCAACTAATTTATGGTTTAATCACAAACATTCCTGCTGCTGCTGTTGGTTTTCAAAGAAAAAAAGTGAGAGACAGGGAGGAAACGGAAACCCTCATGCTGTTTTTCATCACAGGCTTTTTAGTTATTTCCCTTTTGATTTTTGTTGGTAATAAATATAAATCCTGCTACTGGTCTTAATTATTTTGTTGGTAATTTTTTGTGTTTATAAGGGTTTTTTGAAGAGATTTTTGCTTTCTAATCATGATTAAATTTTTTGGATTTTTATCATGTGAATTTTCAATTATTTTTCTATTATTTTCTAATACAAAAGAAATCTAATGACTGTTATAAATTTTTGTTAATTATTTTTGTTTTTTTTGTAATTATTGGGTGTAATTACTCAAGGGAATGTAATATTTAATAAATTGTATGGCAATGACTAGTCTCTTTGGGTAGTGACTTTTAGTTACAGGACATCAATAAACAGATGTTGAAAAAATCTAATTAATATTTTGAATATGAAATTAATTTGTAAACATAATTCAATTAAACAAAATAAATTGTGAAAAAAGTTGCCTTAATTAAAGTTATAACCAATAAAATGTTTTAAATATATCATGACAATTCTTACAAAATATAAATGAAGTGATCAAAATATATAACCAAAAATCTTATCGATCTCTGAAGAGAATAACTCAACACAAAAATAACCCATTCTTATCTCAAAATATACTGAAAAGTCATTCCATTTCCCTAAAAATATACCTCCAAATCAAAATTAAACCAATGCGTATGATTGATATTAATTATATTAATATTACTCATACGTCAAATTCTAATAACAAAAGATACAAAACCAATTTGTTACAACTAATCTCTTCATTAAAAATGATTTTCCTCAAATTCCTAAAACCATTTAGATAAAGCATAAAGACAAAGGAAAATTATATACCAGAAATGAAACAAGAATTATCTAGAAAATCAAATAAATGATATTTATGTATGATTGATATTCCTAATACAAATGTCAATCAAACTGACATTTCATATAAAACTTAAACAAATGTTACAGAACCTTATAACAACAACTTAAACCTATAATTTAGGGAAATTTCTTGCTGACCACCAAAACTAATATCCTTGATTTTCCGTCTCATTTCAGAACCCTCACCACTCTATGATAACCATCATTATCATGAGGAATGTTTACGCTGCAATTCCTGTGGTTTGAATTTGACTGGACGTAATCAGAAGCGGGCCAGGAGGTTCAAGGTAAGGGAACATTTTGAAATACACCCCAAAAACTGAATGTTCCATAGGGTAAATTTTTCATAGAAAAGTTAGAAAAATTTTTCCAAGGATAAGATTTCTAAGAAAAAATTCTCATATGGACAACTTTTCTATAGAAAAGTTACCGATAGCATAACATTTGTATAGAAAAGTTATCGACAGGATGATTTTTCTGTAAAATACTTATCGATAGAATGAATTTTCTATAAAAAAATTATCGATAGGTTGACTTTTCTATAGAAAAGTTATCGATAGGATGACTTTTCTGTAGAAAAGTTATCGATAGGATGACTTTTCTGTAGAAAAGTTATCGATAGGATGACTTTTCTGTAGAAAAGTTATCGATAGGATGACTTTTCTATAGAAAAGTTATCGATAGGATGACTTTTCTATAGAAAAGTTATCGATAGGATGACTTTTCTATAGAAAAGTTACCGATAGGAAGACTTTTCTATAGAAAAGTTATCGAAAGGATGACTTTTTTATAGAAAAGTTATCGTTAGGATGACTTTTCTATAGAAAAGTTATCGATAGGATGACTTTTCTATAGAAAAGTTTTCGACAGGATGACTTTTCTATAGAAAAGTTTTCGACAGGATGACTTTTCTATAGAAAATGTACCGATAGGATGACTTTACTATAGAAAATTTATCGATAGGCTGACTTATCTTTTTTATAGAAAAGTTATCGATACGATCTCTTTTCTATAGAAAAGTTATCGAAAGGATGATTTTATTATATAAAAGTTAACTATGAAAACTATAGATTTTAATTTGAAAAAAGTTTTCGATATTAGTTATGTTTACCAGAAATTTTATCGATAGCAGTTTTTTGTGACAGGATGACTTTTCTATAGAAAAGTTTTCGACAGGATGACTTTTCTATAGAAAAGTTTTCGATAGGATGACTTTTCTATAGAAAAGTTATCGATAGGATGACTTTTGTATAGAAAAGTTATCGATAGGATGACTTTTGTATAGAAAAGTTATCGATACGACGACTTTTCTATAGAAGAGTTATCGATAGGATGACTTTTCTATAGAAAAGTTATTGATAGGATGACTTTTCTATAGAAAAGTTATCGATAGGATGACTTTTCTATAGAAAATGTACCGATAGGATGACTTTTCTATAGAAAATTTATCGATAGGCTGACTTATCTTTTTTATAGAAAAGTTATCGATACGATCACTTTTCTATAGAAAAGTTATCGAAAGGATGATTTTATTATAAAAAAGTTAACTATAAAAAAGTTAACTATGATATATATATAGATTTTAATTTGAAAAAAGTTTTCGATATTAGTTCTGTTTACCAGAAATTTTATCGATAGCATTTTTTTTGTGGCGCAAACAGATGTTATCGATAACATTTTATCACTAGCTACCATTTTCTTCACAGAACCAAATTCTTTGCGACCTGCATTTTGCAGACGTTGCCCTAATGGAGTGCTCCGATTTTATGCAACAGCTGAGAAGCTTTAAACCCCAGTCATTAGGTTGTGCTGTTGCCCGACGTAAAAGTTCCACAACATTAATATTTCCACTGCCACCACAGGCATGTTCAGGTGAGTTAAATTCTAAGTTATTTTTTTAGAAAAAGATAAAATACTAAAAATAGAAATCTCTAAGGATTTTTAAACTAAAGCAATATAAAGGGAAAAAACAATAAACCTTATTATAATAACACACGTAGACTAAATAAAAAACCAGGGCATACTTTAAGGCTTGCGAAAAGAGAATTAAAATAAGGGACAATTCTTTTTATAGAAAAAAGGGTTAAAATACAGAATTTGAAACGTTTGTAACTAAAAGGGTCGTTTTAATATAAAAAGAGAAGATAATTACTAAAGTAATTATAATTTAAATTGCTCAAAAATACAGAATCATTGACTCATATCGCCCTACACATATGCAATGGAAAAGGAAACACATTTTAATAATTTCAGTTTAAAATTTGTTAGAAAACTATCATATTTCATGGATAATTTACTAGATAAACAAATTTAGAGAAAAAGATTTTAGTTTTTCCTTGAAAACTGAACCCATTAACATACTTTCCGCCCTAAACTACTTCCCCTTATATTCCCACCACTCACACATCCACAAAATAAAATTTTATATAAATTCCACACTTATTCATTATCTTTTTTAAATGTATGAGTATAAGCGTCACTAAGCAAAAGGACACTTTTATTTACTATCATGGTTGTAGTGGTAGTAGTTACTCTTGTTGTAGTAGTAGTTAAGAGTTTTTGTTACGTGTTTCTTTGTGTCTTAGATAATTACAGCCATATGGAATTATTATCATAATCATAATCGTCATTACGTTATAGATGATGGCAAAAAAACTATAACGATGACGAGGACGACGATGTCGAAGCTGTAGCTCAGATGAAAGAATGACGATACTGATTATTTACTTAAAATTATAGGATAAAGGATATTTAATTCAAAGGCTGGTACATATGAATGGTCGTTAAGTAAAAGGGGTTAAGCAAATAAAGGAAAAGGATACAAAAAAATATATATTTTAACTAGATTTTGTGCAGTTAGGAAATAGTTTTAATTAAGGGTTTCATATAGAAAAAGATTTAATTAAAATCTTAAAAAGAACATATGCCTTTAACTTATATTAAGTATAATTTCTTTGTCCTAGAAAAAGCAATAGGAGGGAGATTAATGGGAAAGAAAACAATATATAAATGAGAACTTAGGATAAGTTAGCGATAACTTTAATACCATAAAAAATACCATAGAAAAATATTAATATTAATATATATATATTTTTTTTTTTAATTTTAATATTGAAAATTTTTCTATAGAAAAAATTTTAATATTGAAAATTTTTCTATAGAAAAAATTTTAATATTGAAAATTTTTCTATAGAAAAATTTTGGTATTAAAAAATTTTTCTACAGAAAAAATTTTAATATTAGAAATTTTTTACGGAAAAAAATTTAATATTAAAAATTTTTTTCTAGAAAAATTTTTTCAATAGAAAATTTGTCGAAAGAAATTAATTTTATTTGAAAGAAATTAATTTTAGTTGAACCAGAAAAATTTTTTCAATAGAAAATTTTTCTCTAGAAAAAATTTTTAAATTGAATATTTTTCTTTAGAAAAAATTTTTATATAAAATCTTTTTCTAAAGAAAAAATTTTAATATTAAAAGCTTTTCTATAGAAAAAATTTTAATATTGAAAATTTGTCTAAAGAAAATTTTTTTAAACTTAAAATTTTTCATAAAAATTTCTTGAATTGAAAATTTTTCTACAGAAAAATTTTTAAATTGAAAATTTTTCTTTAAAAAACATTTTTAAATTGAAAATTTTTCATAAAAATTTTCATATATTCAAAAATTATTCTATTGAAAAAATTTTAATATCAGAAATCTTTTACAGAAAAAAAATTAATATTAAAAATTGTTGTCTAGAAAAATTTTTTCAATAGAAAATTTTTCTCTAGAAAAATTTTTTAAATTGAATATTTTTCTTTAGAAAAAATTTTTATATAAAAACTTTTTCTAAAAAAAAATTTTAATATTGAAAATTTTCTATAGAAAAATTTTTTAAATGGAAAATTTTTCTACAGAAACATTTTCTATAGAAAAATTTTCCATATTAAAAATTTTCTTTTTTAAAAATTTTTTTATAGAAAAAATTTTCAATATTAAAATTTTTTTCTGTAAAAATTTTCATTATTGAAATCTTTTCCTTAAAATTTTTATTATTAAAAATTTTTCTATAGAAACATTTTTTTAATTGAAAAGTTTTCTATAGAAAAATTTTTTAAATTGAAAATTTTTGTATAGACAAATTTTTTAAATTGAAAATTTTTCTATAGAAAAATTTTTTAAATTAAAAATTTTTCTATACAAAGTTTTCTTAAATTGAAAAATTTTCAATAGAAAAATATTTTAAATTGAAAATTTTTCAATTTACAAAATTTTTCTATAGAAATATTTTTTAAATTACAAATTTTTTTATAGAAAAATCTTTTAAATTAAAATTTTTTCTATAGAAAAATTTTTTAAATTGAAAATTTTTCTATAGCAAAATTTTTTAAATTGAAAATTTTTCTATAGAAAATTTTGTTAAATTGAAAATGTTTTAAACTGAAAATTTTTCTATAGAAAAATTTTTGTAAATTGAAAATTTTTCTATAGAAAATTTTTTTAAATTGAAAATTTTTCTATAGAAAAATTTTTTAAATTGAAAATTTGTCTATAAAAAAATTTTGTAAATTGAAAAATTTTCTATAGAAAAATTTTTTAAATTGAAAATTTTTCTATAGAAAAATTTTTTATATTGAAAATGTTTCTATAGAAAAATTTTTTAAATTGAAAATTTTTCTAAAGAAAAAATTTTAAAATTGAAAATTTTTCTATAGAAAAATTTTTAAAATTGAAAATTTTTCTTTAGAAAAATTTTTTCAATTAAAAATTTTTCTTTAGAAACATTTTTTCAATTGAAAATTTTTCTTTAGAAAAATTTTTTCAATAGAAAATTTTTCTCTAGAAAAAATTTTTAAATTGAATACTTTTCTTTAGAAAAAATTTTTATATAAAATCTTTTTCTAAAGAAAAAATTTTAATATTAAAAGCTTTTCTATAGAAAAAATTTTAATATTGAAAATTTGTCTAAAGAAAATTTTTTTAAACTTAAAATTTTTCATAAAAATTTCTTGAATTGAAAATTTTTCTACAGAAAAATTTTTATATTGAAAATTTTTCTTTAAAAAAAATTTTTAAATTGAAAATTTTTCATAAAAATTTTCATATATTCAAAAATTATTCTATTGAAAAAATTTTAATATCAGAAATCTTTTACAGAAAAAAAATTAATATTAAAAATTGTTGTCTAGAAAAATTTTGTCAATAGAAAATTTTTCTCTAGAAAAATTTTTTAAATTGAATATTTTTCTTTAGAAAAAATTTTTATATAAAACCTTTTTCTAAAAAAAAATTTTAATATTGAAAATTTTCTATAGAAAAATTTTTTAAATCGAAAATTTTTCTACAGAAACATTTTTCAAATTGAAAATTTTCATAAAAATTTTTTAAATTAAAAATTTTTCTATAAAAAAAAATTAAATAAAGAAAATTTTTCTATAGAAAAAAATTTAAGAATAAAAATTTTTCTGTAGGAAAAAGTTTCATTAATGAAAATTTTTATAGAAAAAATTTTAATATTGAAAATTTTTCTATAGAGAAAATTTTAATATTGAAAATTTTTCGATAGAAAAAATTTTTATATTGAAAATTTTTCTATAGAAAAATTTTCCATATTAAAAATTTTATTTATTAAAAATTTTTTATAGAAAAAATTTTCAATATTAAAATTTTTATCTGTAAAAATTTTCATTATTGAAATCTTTTCCTTAAAATTTTTATTATTAAAAATTTTTCTATATAAACATTTTTCTAATTGAAAATTTTTCTATAGAAAAATTTTTTAAATTGAAAATTTTTCTATAGAAAAATTTTTTAAATGAAAATTTTTCTATAGAAAAATTTTGTAAATTGAAAAATTTTCTATAGAAAAATTTTTTAAATTGAAAAATTTTCTATAGAAAAATTTTTTAAATTGAAAATTTTTCTAAAGAAAAATTTTGTAAATTGAAAAATTTTCTATAAAAACATTTTTTAAATTGAAAAATTTTCTATAAAAAAATTTTTTAAATTAAAAATTTTTCTATAGAAAAATATTTAAATTGAAAATTTTTCTATAGAAAAATTTTGTAAATTGAAAAATTTTTCTATAGAAAAATTTTTTAAACTGAAAATTTTTCTATAGAAAAATCTTTTAAATTAAAATTTTTTTCTATAGAAAAATTTTTTAAATTGAAAATTTTTCTATAGCAAAATTTTTTAAATTGAAAATTTTTCTATAGAAAATTTTCTTAAATTGAAAATTTTTTAAATTGAAAATTTTTCTATAGAAAAATTTTTTAAATTGAAAATTTTTCTATAGAAAAATTTTTTAAATTGAAAATTTTTCTATAGAAAAATTTTTTAAATTGAAAATTTTTCTATAGAAAAATTTTTTAAATTAAAAATTTTTGTGTAGAAAAATTTTTTAAATTGAAAATTTTTCTATAGAAAAATTTTGTAAATTAAAAAATTTTCTATAGAAAAATTTTTTAAATTGAAAATTTTTCTATAGAAAATTTTTGTAAATTGAAAAATTTTCTATAGAAAAATTTTTTAAATTGAAAATTTTTCTATAAAAAAATTTTTTTAATTGAAAATTTTTCTATAGAAAAATTTTTTAAATTAAAAATTTTTCTATAGAAAAATTTTCTAAATTGAAAATTTTTCTATAGAAAAATTTTTTAAATTGAAAATTTTTCTATAGAAAAATTTTTTATATTGGAAATTTTTCTAAAGAAAAAATTTAAAAATTGAAAATTTTTCTATAGAAAAATTTTTAAAATTGAAAATTTTTCTTTAGAAAAATTTTTTCAATTAAAAATTTTTCTTTAGAAACATTTTTTCAATTGAAAATTTTACTTTAGAAAAATTTTTTCAATTGAAAATTTTTCTTTAAGAAAAAATTTTAATATTGAATATTTTTTTAAAGAAAAAATTTTAATATTGAAAATATTTCTAAAGAAAAAATTTTAATACTCAAAATTTTTCATTACAAAAATTTTAATATGAAATTTTTCCTCATTTTGTAAATTTAAAATTTTTCCCTAAAAATTTTTTTTAAATTACAAATTTTTCTCTAGAAAATAATTTAGTATTTTATTTAAATATAGAAATTTTTTTTTTTAGAAAAATTTTTTTAACTGAAAATTTTTTTCTGGAAAAAATTTTTAAATTGAAAATATTTCTCTAGAAAAATTTTTTATATTGAAAATTTTTCTCTAGGAAATTTTTTTAGACTGAAAATTTTTCTCTACAAAAATTTTTTCAATTGAAAATTTTTCTCCAGAAAAATTTTTAAATTTAAAATTTGAAAATTTTCATATTGAAAATTATTCTATAAAAAAAATTTAAATATTTCTTAGAAAAAATTAAGAATTTTTCTAAAGAAAAAGTTTAAGTAAGAATTGTAAATTTTTCTTTAGAAAATATTTACATATTTGTTATAGCGAATTTTTTTTTTCTTTCAAAAACAGTTAAGTCCTTTTGTTAGAATTTCTTGTCTTTATCAAATTCCATTACAGATTTAATTAGTAATCCTTTAGTTGGTTATGCAATGAATAAAATTAAAAAATCCTTTTTCTCTTTATTAAATCCTTTGGTTCGTTTTTTTGGGTAATTATTTATTCACTGGCAGTAGCAACGATTGCAAAAATGCAATTAATACAACATTTTATTAGAAGCATAAGGAATGAACAAATACAAACACAAATATATACAGAAATGTAATGGCACACAGACAAACAGACATAAATACAAACATAACATGATACAACTCTTGAGCTATTGAAAATGATTTTGGGTTAGAACAGAAGCTTTTTCCAATACCAAGAAAACCATTACCACCACCACTACTACTGCTACTCTATGGTATTCATTCATGTAAAGGACATGGTAGAATTGTAGAGATTAAACCACTACATGATGATATGAGTACAAACATATGTGAGGACATGAGATGTACTTTATATAAAACACAAATACAGAGAAATGAATAAATTCAGGAGAATTTGGGAATGTTGTAGATGTTGTAGCCCGATAGTTTTAAGCTAAAGGATTTAATCTAAAAGTTCTAAAATGTTTGTTCTTTTAACATTTTCCTGTTTTTGCAGAGATAAATTTATCTTAGGAAAATCATTTTTTTTTCTAGCTAATTTTAGAGCCATTCCTTTGCCTTGCAACTGCTGGGTGGTTTCATATGTTAGAAAACAACAGCAATAAAATTGTAAACATTCAATTCTATGCATGTTGTTTATTGTTTATGTATTTACACATTCAAACACATATACACACCGATACAAATACTCTTACATGTATTGCCATACATTCTGTTTATTTGAGTTTTTTTATGTATGTATTTGGTTTGTGTTTTTTATAACTTTATGCTTGAATATTTCTCAATAATTTTATTTCCTTCATCCTTTTCTAACACTCATCTGTGTTTCATTGTCTTGTTTTTATTTTTGTAATAACTTTTAATAACTTTATTTAAGTCTGTGTAATACTTTTTAAAAGAATTTATTTTGTTTCAATATTTATTTGTTAAAAAAAATTAGAGAGTTCTAAAATTGTTTATACTTTTCTTCTTAGCAAATATTTTTATAAAAAACTTAACAAACCTGAGGCCAAATCGCCGCTTTCGATATCGATTGAAATGTAAGATATTTCAGAAACATTTACATACATACAATTTTTTTGTCAAAAATTCCTGATAGCGAAAGATTTTTATTAAAATTTAAAGTTTTGACAAACAAGACGATATGTTCAGATAGCAAGATTTATTTAACTTTTTGCAAAATAAATTATTTTGAAAATCCCTAAAGTATGTAACAACAAATTTGTTTAAAAGTCTGAGTTTTCGATTGATATCAAAAGTGACGATTTAACCCCTAGCATTAGTTGCCCGTTTTAACCCTTTCTAATCCTATTTTTGAACCGGCGTGGTATAGCAGGTTAGTCATCCGCCTATCATACCAGAGGCCCAAGTTCGATCCCTGGCCAGACTCACTTGAAAAAATAAATTTTCAATAGAGCGGCGGTTCACCTCATAACTCAGCTAGCCACTGGTTATTGAGTATTAGGCTATGTAAAACTTCTCTAACTAATGCATTTGCCGTTCGGAGCCGGCGTTAAAACGTAGGTCCCTTTCAATGCGTCTAAAAATAGAATCGGATGCAGCTCATTGTCTGAGAGAAGTACCCCTTGTTCCAATTGGAATGTTGTCGGGAAATTATATATATAATCCTATGAGTTGAAAAACAACTCAAGACGTGTTTGATTTTATTTATCTTAAACCATTATCTTTAACATGACAATAAAGAGAAAAAAGTTAATTTTTTTCTTCTAGCTTCGGAACTTTTTCACCTCAAAAATCGGCTGACTGACTAATTTGATAATTTGAGCGACTTTAAGTCTCTTAGGGGGACTCTGACGATTTTTTTCCTATTCAAAAGTATTTAGAGCTCTTGTCGATCAAATAATTATATATCATCCCGAGTAGAGAGTTCTACAGGGCTCAAATGGTAGAATTAAAACATGCCCAGTTTTTCTAAAAACTGTTGATATTTGTTTGAAGAGTATCCAAATACGCTGGGATCTCCAAATTGTTACGATTAAGTTAAATTTTTCGAACGACATAAATTTTCTTTTTTATTGCCCCTAAAATCAGGCAATATAATATTCAAAAATTTTCTCTTTCTTTGGGTTTTTAGAAAAAAAACCCAAAAAAAATTGTAATGTCTAGACTGTCGTCACTATATCCCGCCTAGACTAAGTATATTTTCACTGCAAACTGTCTCGAATAATTTAGTCTGGACTAAATATTTTCTCGATTTGTATTTCCCTCGCCTAGAGTTTGTCTCGGCCCTAGTCTTTATCGTCATTCTTAACTATCCGATAAGTGATGGAAAGCGATCGTTTTCAAATCGATCGATTTCAGATATATTTTTGAAATAATTTTCAAAAGAATTAAAGTCCAAATTTTCCTTTTTTGGGAGGGAATAACCGAAAATTATTGGTGTTTGTCTTGACTATATTCTGTCTCGAATAGCCTTGGATTTTTTCTGTCTTAACTATCTTCACTACATACACTCTCGACTAAGACGTGTCTCTTTTTTATTCTGTATCGACTAAAGTCTGTCTTCACTTTATTCTGTCTTAGTTGACTATCTTCTATCTTGATAAATGTTTGTATAGATTTTTTTTGCCTCAATTTGTCTCGATTAAATTTTGTATTGACTTAAGTCGTGATTAGCGTTTGTCTCGACATTTTGTTTCGGCTATATTATTAATCGACTTAAGTCTATCATAACTTTATTTTTATTTGATTGAAATCTGCCTCAGGCTAGATTTGCCCTGATTAACTGAGCTTTAGCTAATCTACACATAAACTTGACTTATGTATCAATTACTATTTGTCTAGACTCAATTTTGTCTCCACTAGAGTTTGTCCGGACTAATTTGTGTCTCCGTTATTGATTTTATCTACTATATTTTGTATATATATATCCATTAGAGTCTGTCTTAATTAGATTCTGCTTTGATTGGAGTCTGTCTTGACTTTAATGTGTCTTGACTTTATTGTGTCTCGGCTAAGTCTATCATTTCGAGATGCTGACTTTAGTCAACACTCTGATCTAATTCTGACTCGACTCGAATTTGCCTTTAGTTTATTTAGCCAAAATAGACTTCAGATTTTGGCTAAATTCTGTCTCGATTAATGTTTGTCTCGACTATGATTTGTCTCAACTATATACTTTTTCCATTAAGATATGTATGTCTGGACTATATTTTTCCCTACTTTGAATATATACCGTCTCGATGTGAGCTATCAGTATTCTATATCGACTAAAAACTGCAGGCAAGTAATATCGTTACTTGCCTTCAGTGTATTTTTTTGTTAGTGTTTGCCTCGACTATGATTTGCCTCGATTATGATTTGCCTCAATTATATACTGTTTCCATTAAGGTTTGTCTGGACTATATTTTGGCTTATTTGTAGTCGATTTTAAATATATTCTTTTCCGATTTGCGTTATCTATATTTTATTTCGATTAAAGTCTTTCTTAATGATATTATTTGCCTCCAGGGTATTTAGTATCGACTTAAATCTGTCTTGACTATATTATCTTGAATAGTGTTGGTCTCAACTATATTTTGTCTCGACTATATTTTTTCTATACTACATTTGCCTCAACTATTTTCTGTATCGATTAAGGCTTGTCTAGATATAAAATAATATATATAAATCCTTATATGGTGCAGGTCTTGACTACATTCTGTTGCAAATTATCCTTATTACATTCAGTATCGACTTGTATGTCTTGAAAGCAATTTGTCTCTATTGCATTCGGTCTAGACTAAGTTTTGTCACGATTTATATTGTCTCTATTAAATTATCTTGTGTACATTATGTCTGAAATACATAGTGTCTCGACTAGTTTTAGCTCTACCTATTAAAAATAAAAAAGTCAACCCTTATATTAACAAATTTGTTCTAGAGTTTCTAAAAAATTCTTTGGAAATAAATTTGAAACACAAATACTCCCCCTCTTTTAATTTTTATGTGACCCCAAATCAATATTTTTCGTTATTAATAGAAAATTTATCGATTTTTTTTTTTTTTTTTGATAGTCCATTTAGTAAACAATTGTTTTATTTATGTGTCTTAACATATTTGTTTAACAAAATAATAGATTTATTCAATTAAACTAACATTTCTTTAATGACTTAATAATTAATATCAATCATTAGGCCCTAATAGATAAAATTTATCATATATTAACTTCAAATACTTAAGTTAAGATTAAATTGGTTTGGAATGTCTAAAGAAATTTCGGTTTTACCTTTAGTAATTACAGGTTTGACTATAAAGGATTTTGATGGCTTTTAACTAGAGGTTTTGCTTCTCGTAATATTCTCTTTGTTGTGGGAAATACAACCACTAATGTTTTATTTTTTTCTTTCTTTTGTTATTAACAAAAAATTTTAGTTTTCCCTGAAAAAGTTGTAAAAAATATTTCAATTGTCAATTTTAGGTTTTAGAATTTCCTGTTCCTTTTAATAAAAAAATACACGCACACTTCTTTGATTGTAACTTCCCCTCTCATAAACTGTTTTTATGCCACCACCACCAACACCGTCAAACATAAAAAGACACTCTTCTCAATTTACTAATTGATTTACTGTGACATTGAGACAGTGAAAACTTGTTAGAGAAATTTGAGGTAAAGTTACCAAGTTTGATGGGAAGAGCTTTAGAAAGAAATGGGAAGGGGATAGATTTGATAAAGTTGATTGATTATATTGCGGTTAACAGAAAGAAATATCATTAAACAGAAGCATAATATAAAGGATACATGTGTTGTTCCTAAGTGCTTAATAAAAGTGACTACAAGTTGGAGAATCCCAGAGGTAAAAATGTCAAAATAAATTTTGTGACATAAAATTTGAAGGAAAGAAATCAATAGTTTTGAAAACGTAAAGAAAATTGAAATAGACGTTTTTTATTTTTTTTTATTCCAACGAAAATTTTTCGTTGGAATTTTTCCATTGAAATTCTTTTTTTTAAGAATAAGAAAAACTCCTTTAAGTCCAAATTTAAGTAGACCTATCAGATCAATATTAGTCATGTTTGTCTTCTCAAGTATTAAAACCTTTCCTGCTAGCGTCTCTTGCTATGCAACTGAAATTGTTAAAATTTTTATAAAAGTCTTTAATGACTTTATTTTCTTAATTGTTTTAATAAAATTTATTTAATTTATATTGAAAATATTTCAAATTCTGAATTCTTCTATTAACACTTTCCTATTCAGCGCCTCTCGCTAGGCAACGGAAATTGTTAATAGCATAATATGTCTTAAAATCGGCCTGGACCGTCTTATAGTGTCTCTAGTCTAGTCTAGTTTGTTGCTTACTTCTTTTAATTTAAATAAAACTCCTTTAATTTATTGCTAAAATATTAGAGATATTATAACATTTATCTTCTACATTATTCCTAACACTTTTCTCTTCAGCGCCTCATGCTAGGCAACGGAAATTGTCTTCAAAGTTCTGGGTTATAAAAAAAATCTTTTGTTTGTTAGATTTTTATAGCTTTTTGTTCTCATAAATAAATGGTCATGTCTTGGGATTGCTTCAACAATTTATTAACTTATTGTCATAATACTTTATCGTTTTCCATTTTGTCTCTCTCCCCTTCTTCCTCAGTTTTCAACATTTCAATTTATTGCTCTGTTATACTAAAATATTTTTCAGTATTTTTCTTCTTTTTTTAAAAAAACGTGTTTGTCATTTTTTGATATTTTCGCTTGATATGAAAATTCTATACAATTTTCTTTACCTGTTTTAGCAAATAAATATTCAATGAAAATTTCATACTTATTTTCTTTCTTCGCTTCTGGGATACATAAAATTTGAAAATATGAATTTAATTTCCTTCTGCGCTTAAGGTGTTTATCAATTATTTAAATAAAGAAAACTCATAAAGAAAATTAAAGATATTAAACAGGATTTTTAAAATTTAAATGAAAACAATTTTTCCTATAATTTCAAAATTTCCTATAATAATAGGAAATTTTTAAAATTTCCTATTAAAAAAATTTTTATGAAAATTTCCTATAAAAATAGGAAATTTTGAAAATTTCCTATAAAAATAGGAAATTTTGAAAATTTCCTATAAAAATAGGAAATTTTGAAAATTTCCTATAAAAATAGGAAATTTTGAAAATTTCCTATAAAAATAGGAAATTTTGAAAATTTCCTATAAAAATAGGAAATTTTGAAAATTTCCTATAAAAATAGGAAATTTTGAAAATTTCCTATAAAAATAGGAAATTTTGAAAATTTCCTATAAAAATAGGACAACTTTTCTATACAAAAATTGTCACAGCGACAACTTTTCTATAGAAAAATTGTCACAGCGACACAGCGAGTAGAAAAATTGTCACATATTTTTATAGGAAATTTTCAAAATTTCCTATTTTTATAGGAAATTTTCAAAATTTCCTATTTTTATAGGAAATTTTCAAAATTTCCTATTTTTATAGGAAATTTTCAAAATTTCCTACTTTTATAGGAACTTTTAAAAATTTCCTATTTTATAGGAAATTTTCAAAATTTCCTATTTTTATAGGAAATTTTCAAAATTTCCTATTTTTATAGGAAATTTTCAAAATTTCCTATTTTTATAGGAAATTTTCAAAATTTCCTATTTTTATAGGAAATTTTCAAAATTTCCTATTTTTATAGGAAATTTTCAAAATTTTCTATTTTTATATGAAATTTTCAAAATTTCCTATTTTTATAGGAAATTTTCAAAATTTCCTATTTTTATAGGAAATTTTCAAAATTTCCTATTTTTATCGGAAAGTTTCAAAATTTCCTATTTTTATAGGAAATTTTCAAAATTTCCTATTTTTATTGGAAATTTTCAAAATTTCCTATTTTTATCGGAAATTTTTAAAAATTCCTATTTTAATCGGAAATTTTCAAAATTTCCTATTTTTGTAGGAAATTTTCAAAATTTCCTATTTTAATAGGAAATTTTCAAAATTTCCTATTTTTATTGGAAATTTTCAAAATTTCCTATTTTTATTGGAAAATTTATCTATAGAAAAGTTGTCGCTGTAACAATTTTTCTATAGAAAAGTTGTCGCTGTGACAATTTTTCTATAGAAAAGTTGTCGCTGTGACAATTGTCGCTGTGACAGTTGAAATTTTCCTATAAAAATAGGAAATTTTGAAATTTTCCTATAAAAATAGGAAATTTTGAAATTTTCCTATAAAAATAGGAAATTTTGAAAATTTCCTATAAAAATATGTGACAATTTTTCTACTCGCTGTGTCGCTGTGACAATTTTTCTATAGAAAATTTGTCGCTGTGACAATTTTTCTATAGAAAAGTTGTCGCTGTGACAATTTTTCTATAGAAAAGTTGTCGCTGTGACAATTTTTCTATAGAAAAGTTGTCGCCGTAACAATTTATCTATAGAAAAGTTGTCGCTGTAACAATTTTTCTATAGAAAAGTTGTCGCTGTGACAATTTTTCTATAGAAAAGTTGTCGCTGTGACAATTTTTCTATAGAGAAGTTGTCGCTGTGACAATTTTTCTATAGAGAAGTTGTCGCTGTGACAATTTTTCTATAGAAAAGTTGTCGCTGTGACAATTTTTCTATAGAAAAGTTGTCGCTGTGACAATTTTTCTATAGAAAAGTTGTCGCTGTGACAATTTTTCTATAGAAAAGTTGTCGCTGTGACAATTTTTCTATAGAAAAGTTGACGCTGTGACAATTTTTCTATAGAAAAGTTGTCGCTGTGACAATTTTTCTATAGAAAAGTTGTCGCTGTGACAATTTTTCTATAGAAAAGTTGTCGCTGTGACAATTTTTCTATAGAAAAGTTGTCGCTGTGACAATTTTTCTATAGAAAAGTTGTCGCTGTGACAATTTTTCTATAGAAAAGTTGTCGCTGTGACAATTTTTCTATAGAAAAGTTGTCGCTGTGACAATTTTTCTGTAGAAAAGTTGTCGCTGTGACAATTTTTCTATAGAAAAGTTGTCGCTGTGACAATTTTTCTATAGAAAAGTTGTCGCTGTGACAATTTTTCTATAGAAAAGTTGTCGCTGTGACAATTTTTCTATAGAAAAGTTGTCGCTGTGACAATTTCCTATAGAAAAGTTGTCGCTGTGACAATTTTTCTATAGAAAAGTTGTCGCTGTGACAATTTTTCTATAGAAAAGTTGTCGCTGTGACAATTTTTCTATAGAAAAGTTGTCGCTGTGACAATTTTTCTATAGAAAAGTTGTCGCTGTGACTATTTTTCTATAGAAAAATTGTCGCTGTGACTATTTTTCTACAGAAAACTTGACGCTGTGACTATTTTTCTATAGAAAACTTGTCGTTTTGACAATTTTTCTATTAAAGTTGTCGCTGTGACAATTTTTCTATAAAAAAGTTTTTCTTTAGGAAATTTTTCGATGTGACAATTTTTCTTTAGGACATTTTTTCGCTGTGATAATTTTTCTATTGAAAAGTGACAAGAAGGTTGTTAAAATGTTAATATGAAAATTGTTGATTATTTTTTCTCTGTGTATTCAGGATTTGTTTTCTATTTTCTTTTGTGATTGATTTAATTTTTTATCAATCTTTGCCATCAATCATAACATGTTCTAACATTCAAAATCTATGAATATTTAAAACCCAAAATTTTCCAAACACTAATTCGAACAAATTTTAGAACTTAAAAAGTTTACTTAAAGTTAGTCCCCAAGGATCAAATGACCATCTCTGAAAGATAAAGAAAAAACCAAATAAATATGTTTTCACTTGAGTTCGAAGAAAGAGGGATGTTAAGACAAAGGGACGAGCGGTGGAGGTGGATGTGTAATAAATTGTTGAATGAGGGGGGGTGGTTTCACCTTAAAAGTACATTTGTGTTATGTACTTAAATGTTATTAGACCATCAACATAATTTTTAGAACATAAATCATATTTAGACAAAAAAAAAGTTTTTCTTACAAATTCCAAAATATAAAATATTTACATCAAATGGAAATAAATAAATAATTTTCTAATGAATAATGAGCAAATGAAATACTTCACGATTCGTTTCATTTTCGGTATAAACGTTGAGATTTATTATCAGTAATTTGTAGAAAAATACTTTTAAGTCATAAGAAAACGAAAAAAGGTATTTGAAATGTTTGCCTTAGGCCTCCGGCCAAGTGAAAATATTTAGCCAGGCCAAAAGTGAAATGTTAAAATGTTAAAATAACTTAAATAACTAAACAAAAAAATGTTACTTTGTATTTATGTTTTTTTTTCTAAACAAAAACAAGAAACACTAAAATGCTTTTAAATCTTTAGCCCCTAAACGTAGACAATAATTCTTGTTGTGTATGAGAGAAAGGAAAAAAAATATTGAATGACAACTACATAACAATAGAATGATGACGAAGACTAAAAGCTGGGGAGGCTAAAGCAAATAAGAAGCGCTTTTTTACCCGACAGCAATAACAACAATAAAAACACAGGCAACATTCAATAATGGAGAAAGTATAGTCGACCGCAACATACTCTGCACCAAAGAAAAAACGTTTCATAAGAAAAATTGTCACTGTGACATTTTTCTATAGAAAAGTTGTCACTGTGACATTTTTTCTTTAAAAAAAAATGTCACTGTAAGATATTTTCTTTAGAAAAATTGTCACTGTGACATTTTTTCTTTAGAAAAATTGTCACTGTGACATTTTTTCTTTACAAAAATTGTCACTGTGATATTTTTTCTTTAGAAAAATTGTCACTGTGAAATTTTTTTTTTAAATTGTCACTGTGAAATTTTTTTTTTTTTCAAAAATTGTCACTGTGATATTTTTCCTTTAGAAAAATTGTCACTGTGACATTTTTTCCTTAGAAAATTGTCACTGTGACATTTTTTTTTTTAATTGTGATTTTTTTTTTTTTTTTGAAAAATTGTCGCTGTGACATTTTTTCTTTAGAAAAATTGTCACTGTGACATTTTTTTTAGAAAAATTGTCACTGTGACATATTTTCTTTAGAAAAATGTGACATTTTTTCTTTAGAAAAATTGTCACTGTGAAATTTTTTCTTTAGCAAAATTGTCACTGTGACATTTTTTCTTTAGAAAAATTGTCAGTGTGAAGTATTTTCTTTAAAAAATTGTCACTGTGTCATTTTTGCTTTAGAAAAATTGTCACTGCGACATTTTTTCTTTAGAAAAACTGTCACTGTGACATTTTTTCTTTAGAAAAATTGTCACCGTGACATTTTTTCTTTAGGAAATTTGTCACCGTGACATTTTTTCTTTAGAAAAATTGTCACCGTGACATTTTTTCTTTAGAAAAATTGTCACTGTGAAATTTTTTCTTTAGAAAAATTGTCACTGTGAAATTTTTTCTTTAGAAAAATTGTCACTGTGAAATTTTTTCTTTAGAAAAATTGTCACTGGGACATATTTTCTTTAGAAAAATTGTCACTGTGACATTTTTTCTTTAGAAAAATTGTCACTGGGACATTTTTTCTTTAGAAAAATTGTCACTGTGACATTTTTTCTTTAGAAAAATTGTCACTGTGACATTTTTTCTTTAGAAAAATTGTAACTGTGACATTTTTTCTTTAGAAAATTATCATATCGATAATTTTTCTTAAAAAAATAATATTACAGTGATATTTTTTCTTTAGAAATATTATCACAGCCATATTTATTCTTTAGAAAAATATCACATCGATAATTTTTCTTAAAAACAAATATTACGGTGACAGTTTTTCTATAGAAAACTAATCAAACTGATATTTTTCAAATTGATATTTTTCTTTCGAAAAATTATCACAGTGATACTTTTTCTTTTAGAAAAATTATCATAGTGATATTTCGATCGAAGGAAAAAATATAATATAGAAAATTTTGTCTGAAAAAATTTTGTTTCGAAAAAATGTCACTGCGATATTTTTCTAACGAAAAACTGTCCCAGTGATATTTTTTTTTAATTATCAATTATGGACCGTGTTGTAGGGTATTATAACAACAATAAAAACAACAACGAAAAGCATTTGAAATGCCATTTAACTGTCACTGGCTAAAGACCTAAATAAAGCCAACATAAGTCGAGGGAGGTTTAAAAATAACTTAACCAAACAAAACCGGAAACATAAGGGGAGTAGAGAGAAAAAAAACTCCGACATACAAACCAGGAGTTTCATAAAGCCTAAATACATATCCAGCACAAGACACTAATGGCCTATTGATGGCTATAAAAATAGCCCTAGAAATAGCTTTAGAAAAAAAAATGTGAAGCAAATGTCTCGTCATTCTTTAAGTGACAGCAGCCACTTTTTTTAATACACTTCAACTTTTAAAAGCTTTCGGTTAATAAAAGCGGGATTTTATTCAAATATCCAGATTATAAATGTAAAAAGCAAATATTGTTAAATAAAAATCATTCAAAATGATTTTTATTCGTATTTTATTAAACCCCTCTACCATGAATTGACAAAAGATAAGAAGAAAAAATAAAAATAAGTAGAAGACCCCGAAGAATTTGTCCTAAAAAATGGCTTCATTATAAACAATATAACAAAAAAAGGAAACTATTATAGGCAATATATCATAGCCTACCATTGTTCTGACACATATGCTCAAAAGCACATAAATTATAGAAGGGGAAATTTTTAGGGCCCTCGGAACAGTGGCCTCTTAATCAAGCTGCTACTCAAAATATTTGATAAATCAAATATTCTTAACCATAAAGACTTTTACTTTATAATATTAAGTCACAAAAGTTTCTTTTTTCAACAGAAGGCATTTCCTAAAGCCTTACTAGGCTTTCAAATCTATTTCTTTGCCTTTTCGTTTGATTTTTATTTATTTTCACAAAAAAATTATCATATTGCTGCACTATCTTAGGAAATAAAATAGTTTACAAAAAATGGACGAACGACAAAAATATTATTGTCATTTTATTTATTGGCTCCTCATTGTCATAAAAAAAAAACTTTGACCATTCTTTTTTTTTAATGATAATAATTTTTTTTCTCACTCAAATTCGAATAAATATTGAAAAAATGAAAGCAATAACTTATAGTTTTTCCCACATTCAACACAAACGACAACAAAAAAATGTACACAACAATTTATATGACATTTTCCGGAGATTTTTTAGGATTTTTTTTTTCATATACACAAAACACTCCCCCCTTTCCAAAAAAAAAATTCGGTCACTTTCTTATCCTTAAAAAACTATTGAATTGAATTTTTTCATATGAAAATATAAAAGAAACCCCCTTCCCTTTTCTCGAAACTTTTTACTCTAATAAAAAAATGATTGATTTGTTTTGAGCTGTAGACGTCGTAGGAGTTTCGAAACAAGTGGCCTTACAACAAATATTAAAAAATTTCTTTGTTGATAAAAATTTATTACAAAATATTCCAAAAAAAAATATTCGGGATTTTTAGTGTTTAAATAAAAAATAAGTCCCAAAAACTTTTTTTAAAGGAAAGGGAAAAAACTTGTAAATTCTTTTGAGGATGATATGTAAAATATTTGGTTATTGATATGTATATGCAAAACCTTTTAAAAGGCAGGACAAAGTTTTATTTCAAGGACTTTAATAAATTACACATGAAAGAACATAAAAGAATTATAGAAATTTCGAAAATTCCAAAGACTTAAGTTAAATTCCCACTATCTCTACTTCAAAAAGTAGCAGATTAAAATGACAAAATTTTTTATGTTGGGTAATCGTTAGGATACAAAAAGCCAGATTTCAATGAGAAATTTAGTTTTTTGGCAAAAACTACCCATTTTGGGTAAAAAGGATAGGTTTGGGATAAAAAAAAATTTAACGAAAAAATTTATCAAAAAATAACAAAATCTTTAGGTTAAATTATTCAACTGCCTGCAAAAAGTACACCCTTTTGTTTTTTTTTATAAAATTTTTCTATAAAAAATTTTTATTTAAGGGTAAAACCGGTAGATTAAAATCACAAAATTTTGTAAATCGATCATTGTTAGGACACAAAAGACAAAATTTTTTTAAAAAATTTTACTTTTGTCTAAAAACTACATATTTTGGGTAAAAAGGGTATGTTTCGGTTACAAAAATTAACAAGACATATTTAATTTTAGTTAAAACAGTATCATTTTAAGCTAAATTATTAAACTTCATGCAAAAAGTACACCCTTTCAGTTTTTTTTTCAAATTTCTTTGGGAAAAATTGTTATTAAAGGGTAAAAAAGGTAGATTGAAATAACAAAATTTTGGAAATAGGTCATCGTTATAACACAAAAGGAAAGTTTTGTATAAAAAATGCTACATTTGGTTAAATTCTATATATTTTGGGTAAAAAGGGTATGTTTAGGTTATCAAAAAAATAAAAAAAAACATTAAACTTTTGTTAAAACAACATAATTTTAAGCAAAATTATTAAACTTTATGCAAAAAGTGGACCCTTTGAGTTTTTTTTTTAGAGCAAATTTTATCTAAGGGTCAAAAAGATTGAAATAGCAAAATTCTGTAAAACTGTATTCGTTAAGACAAAAAAAGCAAGATTTTAAATACAATCGCATCTTTTGTATATAAACTACACATTTTGGGTAAAAAGGGCAAGTTCAGGGTAAAAAATATTACTTTTGTTTATACAAAATCATTTATTAAGCTAAATTATTCAAAAAACAGGACCCTTCAGTTTCTTTGTACAATATTTAAAAAAAATATTATTCAAGTGTAAAAAAGGTAGATTGAAATAAAAAAAATTGTAAATCGGATACAAAAAGCAAGATTTTAATAAAAAATCCATCTTTTAGACAAAAACTACACCTTTTGGGAAAAAAGGGTAAGTTTGGGGTAAAAAAAATGTAAATCGAACAGAAAAGCAATATTTCAATGAAAAACCCAAACATACCCAAAAGGGTATGTTTGGGGTAAAATAAATTTTAAGAGACACATTTTCCTTTTGTTTAAATAATTTAAAAAGGGATTTTTCTAAGTAAAAAAAAACTTGTTTTAGGTAAAAATGTTACCATAGGGTAACTTTGGTAGAAGGAAGACATTTTTCAAGGAAGGTTAACGAGAAAATTTGTAGTTTATGGGTAAAAATATATCATTATAACAAAATAAAAATTTGAAATACAACTTTTTTTGTCTATGCCTTAGTCTATGTCTTAGTCTACGTCTTAGTCTATGTCTTAGTCTATGTCTTAGTCTATGTCTTAGTCTATGTCTTAGTCTATGTCTTAGTCTATGTCTTAGTCTATGTCTTAGTCTATGTCTTAGTCTATGTCTTAGTCTATGTCTTAGTCTATGTCTTAGTCTATGTCTTAGTCTATGTCTTAGTCTATGTCTTAGTCTATGTCTTAGTCTATGTCTTAGTCTATGTCTTAGTCTATGTCTTAGTCTATGTCTTAGTCTATGTCTTAGTCTATGTCTTAGTCTATGTCTTAGTCTATGTCTTAGTCTATGTCTTAGTCTATGTCTTAGTCTATGTCTTAGTCTATGTCTTAGTCTATGTCTTAGTCTATGTCTTAGTCTATGTCTTAGTCTATGTCTTAGTCTATGTCTTAGTCTATGTCTTAGTCTATGTCTTAGTCTATGTCTTAGTCTATGTCTTAGTCTATGTATTAATCTATTGGTTAGTCTATGTCTTAGTCTATGTCTTAGTCTATGTCTCAGTCTATGTCTTAGTGTATGTCTTAGTCTATGTCTTAGTCTATGTCTTAGTCTATGTCTTAGTCTATGTCTTAGTCTATGTCTTAGTCTATGTCTTATTCTATGTCTTAGTCTATGTCTTAGTCTATGTCTTAGTCTATGTCTTATTCTATGTCTTAGTCTATGTCTTAGTCTATGTCTTAGTCTATGTCTTAGTCTATGTCTTAGTCTATGTCTTAGTCTATGTCTTAGTCTATGTCTTAGTCTATGTCTTAGTCTATGTCTTAGTCTATGTCTTAGTCTATGTCTTAGTCTATGTCTTAGTCTATGTCTTAGTCTATGTCTTAGTCTATGTCTTAGTCTATGTCTTAGTCTATGTCTTAGTCTATGTCTTAGTCTATGTCTTAGTCTATGTCTTAGTCTATGTCTTAGTCTATGTCTTAGTCTATGTCTTAGTCTATGTCTTAGTCTATGTCTTAGTCTATGTCTTAGTCTATGTCTTAGTCTATGTCTTAGTCTATGTCTTAGTCTATGTCTTAGTCTATGTCTTAGTCTATGTCTTAGTCTATGTCTAAGTCTATGTCTTAGTCTATGTCTTAGTCTATGTCTTAGTCTATGTCTTAGTCTATATCTTAGTCTATGTCTCAGTCTATATCTTAGTCTACGTTTTAGTCTATTTCTTAGTCTTTGTTTTGGTCTATTTTTTAGTTAATGTCTTAGTCTTACTTTATGTGGCTATGTTAAGTTGTTTCATAAAGCCTAAAAGTAGGCCGCAGATTTTAAATATAACTTTATAATAAAAAAAACTGTCATATTTTCATTCGAATCATATGCAGAAATTTCACCTCAGAGCTTAAAATTGGTAACGACTGAAAGACTTTTAAACCTTGAAATATTTCCTTTTAGATTTTTCTTTAAAATCCCGAAAATAGGCAATATATTTTAAATACATTACTTGACAGTGTAAATATTGCAATTTTATCAGCTGGTTTTGACTGTGATTTATTGTGAGAAATTTTATTTGTATGTTTAATGTAGTTTAAAGTAATTTCCAAAAGTAAAGCATACTTCTAGGCTGTTCGAAAGAAATTTCCAAAAATTATTTAAGTGTTTTATTTTATTCACAAATAAAATTAAATTAAATTCCTATCCATAAATATTTGTTTTACCTTTTCCAACTTCTTTTCAAAAAAATAAACACAAAATTTCAATTACCCCAAGTCAATCAATAACTCATCAAACAGGACTCGTCGGAAAATTGAAAAGTCTTACTTATCATAAGAAAAACAAAACAAAAAATAAAGAATATGTATTAGGCAAAAGTTCAAAAGTTTATTTTAGCAACATTTAATAATAAAGAAAGTATAATATAACTTTTGCCACAAGAAAAAAAAACTAAAGTTTATAGTGTGTGAAATCTAAACAATATATACGAGTTTAAGAGATACATTTAGCCTATTTTCAGGCTGTTTTGAATGCAAAACAAAACAAAAACTTTTTTGTTGTTGTTTTTGAAAAGCATATTTTAAGGATACTTTCGAAAAAGACAACATTACACAGTTTATATGGAAGACTAACAAAAAACTTTTTATAAATAAATATATAACTACATACTTGTATTTTAGAAGCATAACGTTAGGGGCTTAGAGTCAGGGGCTAGGCATTCGAAAGCAACAGCACTTTAATAATAGCTAAAACTACTTTATCATATGCTTAACACTCCATAAATTTTAGCAAAAGTTAGAATGCAGGGGAAGGTTTAGGACCAGGAATGGGGATGGGGAGAAGCTGTTAAAGTCTATGACAATATAAAACACACTTGTGCCATTCGAGTTCATAAAAGACATTTCAATTTCAATAAAAATAAAACTAAACAAAAAGAAAATTATTATGGAAATATTTAGTCAAGTATGGAAAAACAAACTAAAGGCAAACAATAAAATTTATATGTTAATATAAGAAAATAATAAAAACTTGTTTAAAAGAAAAATTAATAAATAAGTGCAAATAATAAATATGAGAGTTTGAAAAGTTTGTTTTTTAAAGAAAGTATACATTTTCGTTTTTTTTTAGAAAAAATGTTTCATTTATATTCCTAAATCGAAAACAATTAATTAAAAAAGAATTAATTCAAAATTATTCAAATTTAGTGGTAAACTCTTAGGCTAAATACATTTTTGTTCAGAAATTTTAATTTATTTATAATCCAGCCTTTAAGTAGGCAACACATTTTGTTTTTGGAAAAATATATCATGAATTATATGGTAATTTTAACATCTAATTTTTATCCCTCAAAACAATTAATTTCTAATATAATGTTGATTCTTTTTTTGTTGGCCTAAATTTATTATCAAGAAAATATAAAATTTATTAGTCAGCCGAAAAATAGGCAGTTTATTTCGTTCTTTTAAAAGAGTCTAAGTTATGATGCTTTAAGTTTGGAAGAAATTCAAAAAATTTAGAATTCAAAAAGGGTCTACAAAAGTTAGTAATTTGACCCTAAAAAGCATCTGTTGTAATCTTTTGTCCCCTCAACCTAAACCATTTTTGTAATTCAATAATAGTTTCTTTAGTTTTCAATCGGTTTCTTTAAAATCTTTGTCATTCTTGGTCCTAATTTCATTTGTATGTGTCCACCTCATTTCATGTTTGATGAAAGCATGATATATTAATTCCTGCTTTGTAAAATATATGAATCTAATGCCTATTTTTAGGCTTCCTTAAAATTTAATTAGTTGTTCTATATATTTCTTTAGAAAATATATATTTTTTTTAATCAAATCACAAAATAGGGGTCTAGGCCAGTGCTTCTTTAATAAAATGACCGCTTTTCATATTACCTACTTCTCACGGCTTTATTCAAAGCAAACTGTTGCCTATTTTTAGGCTTCATAAAAAATTTGTGAGCTGTTGTTTATATTTTTCGAAAGAAAGTATCATTAATTCATAAAATAGGGCCTAAAACAGTGCTTATTTTAATTAAGTAACAATTTTGCTTTCTGTCAACTCCTTTCATTGTTGACTCAGGAAATCTGTTGCCTATTTTGAGGCTTCCTTAAAAGTTTTTTAGTTGCTCTATATATTTCCTTAGGTGTTCTTGAATAAAATAAACACTTATCTTTCTGTCAATTTCTTATGATATTGACTAGAGCAATCTGTTGCCTATTTTAAGGTATTCTCAAATTTTTGATTAGGCGCTCTAAAGAAGCATATTTCAATCAAATCACAAATTAGTCGTCTACTGCAGTTCTTTAAAAATCGAATTACGCCTCTTTCAATTACTACTCATTGTGTTGACTAAAGAAATTTGTTGTCTATTTTTAGGCTTCCTTAAAGCTTGATTAAGTTATTCTAAGTATATATTTCTTTAGAAAAGAGATATTTTTTAAATCTAATCATAAAATAATGCAGTCCTTACTTAATAAAATTGCCACTTCTCTTTCGATCTACTTGGGATGATGTTAATTTTGAAAGGAATCTGTTGCCTATTGTTAGCCTGCATCAAAAGTTTGTAAAGTGTTCTTTATTTTCTTAGTAATGCATAATTTGTTAATCATATACAATGATCTAATGCAGGTCTAATGCAGTCCTTCAAATTAAACTAATCACTCTTCATATTGTCTACTTCTTATTTTGTTGAGTAAAGGAATCTGTTGCATACTTTTAGGATTCATTAAGATTTTAATAAAAATAAGTGGGTTTCAATAGCTTCTAATACAGGAAAAATATGTTTGGCCGAATAAGGAGGCTTATAGCAAAGGTTTGGTAGTTATATATCAATTGCTAACGATGTTGATTAGAGAAAATCATTGCCAATCTTAGGGCTTAATTTAAAATCTCTTCACTTATATATTTTTATCTAAATGAGGGAAATATTTCTAGATTAATTCTAAAATTAGAGACATATGTTCAATATTTCATATAAAACCAAGTCCTCCCTTTTTCTCTCTCTACGCTTTACCAAATTAAGATTATGTACCTACTTTAAGGCCCTGATAGTATTTAGTTGATTTTACCGCATAGAAAATGTTCTCTAATAAATTTACAAATCTGTACCATTTTCTCAGCTTTAATCTAACTACACACCCTCTCCAATCAAAGTTGATCATAGAAAAAACAAGTCTACTTTTTGGCATCGTAAAGCAAAAATGTCAAATTAGGTCCCAATTTCAATTATCAGGGACTTTAGTTTTATTTTTAAAAACCCTGTTCAATCAAAATTGATAACAGAAGAAATAAGCCTACTTTATGGCTATTTAAAAAGTGGTATACAATTTTTTATTTAGTAAAGAATAATTTTTCTTTTGAACCATTGTGAAATCAGGTCCTAATATTAATTATCAGGAACTCTAATGGCAACAGCTCAAAAAATTAATTACAAAGATTAGTTACCTAGTTTTAGGCTTTTTCAAAGTTTACAAAATTTTTAGGGTTCTTTCTTTAATTTTCACTTTATTAAGATCAAGTGCCTATTTTTACGCTTCCTTAAAAAATTTCTTGATTGAAGAACAAATATTTTGACTCTCTGACAATTTTAATTGTCAGTTACTCTAATCTCATACTTTGGCATGTAAAAAAGCTGCTTCAGAAGTTGATTTCTAAAATTCATTGCCTATTCTAAGGCTTCTTTAGCAGTTTTCTTAACTTTTAATAGTTATCATAATGGGAGAATTTTTTTAATACAAGACTCTTTTGTTAGTTTTTAAAATCACAGTATTTTCATGAATTTACTCATTAAGTTGATTATAGAAATATGCTGCCTTCTTTTAGGCTTTAATATAAATTTCTTATCAATTTCTTATATTGCAATAAATATATTTTATACAATTGATAAGTCAGCTTTACAATTTTGACTATATCACTTTAATCAAGAACTTTTTATAGATGAACATAATCAGAAAGTCACTTTTTAGAATTCATTGCCTGTTTTTAGGCTTCATTAACTATCTAAATTGGTTTTAGTAGTTGTTTTAAGAAATATTTCTTATCGAAGTCACAAACAGTAAAAAATATAAGTTGTTATTTCGACTTTATCGCTTTTATCAAGCATTTTTTAGATCAACTTGATCGGAAAGTTGTTTTTTTTTAATTCATTGCCTATCTTTAGGTTTTTTTAAATTCTCTTTAGTTCTTAATGTATCTTTTAATAAAATAAGTATATGTTTTTATAGAGGCAAACCCTAGATCTTAATCCGCTGCTTTGTCCCACCAATAACATGGAATATTAAACAACATTCATTGCCTATTCCTGGGGGATTTAACAAACTATTTTATTTGCCTTAAGCCACAACATTTTTCATTTTATATTTCTCATTTTTTCCAAAAGTTTGTCTTCCTAAAAACCCTTTTACAGGCCTTTAAATTTACTTAGTACATATTTCCATTTAACTAAATTTTTTTCATAAATATAAAACCGCTGCCTAATTTTAGGGTACAAAAAGAAAAATTTAAATTTTTTAAATATTTTCCAAAAATACCACAACTTGTATTATTTAGCTTAAGGTTGGGCTAGAAACAAATACTTTAAGTTTTCTTTCTAAAAATACTCTTTCTGTAATAAATAAATTAAAACCCATTGCATATTTTTAGGCATTTTTAAGAAAACTTTTTTCTAAAAATTTGATTATATTTGCCAACTTCCAGATATATTTACCCCTCTGTAAGGCATAAATTAAAATCTATTGCCTATTTTTAGGCTTGCTCACGGAAACTTGAAATTTTCACTATTTTTTACAAGATTTTTCGTTTAACTTTTTTTATATATTTTGGCATATCCTTGATATATAACTTTTATATATGTATTTATGCTTATGACTCATCATATGTCTCTTTAAGCCAGTCATACCGCCCCATTTAAGCATAATTCTTTAGGAATTTTTCCTTTCTTTTTCAAAATTTTATTTATTGAAAAATCTTATCACGTAGTTGGTTAAATACTTGTTAGCACAAAGTTTGCCTGAGACATTACCATTATTTTGTTTTTCCCCAGAAAAGATATAGACGATTTATATGGAAATTGTTTAAGCAAAACAAAAAAAAAATTCATAATCATGTTTACAAGTCTAAGAGGTCTTTAGATGAATATGACAAAATCATGGACATTATTGAAATGGATAAAAGTTATTATAATCTAGAGAAATGTATGAGCTATAAAACATGTCGGGTTATCTATTTGTGTTATTTTAGATGATTATGAAGTGTGAAGAAAAATTTAATATATAACATTCCAAAGTGATGACATTTTAAATTATATACTTGCTCCTAAAGATAGACTTGATAATAGAGACTAAAAATATAGCTAAGGGGGTCACAGAGGAGAGAGAGAGTTTGAGAACTAACGAGAATAGAGAGAAAAATTTTATATAAAGCAGCTGCATATAATAAACTGCTTTTATTTGCTTTACATACTTTCAGTTGTAATGCTTCAGCCACAAAATATGCTATAAATTAAAAAGTTTTACACATGCAAACTAAATAGTTTAAAAAGTTAGAATGCATGGAGAAAAGATTAAAAGATAATAAAATTAAAGGTTAATTATATTTTTAATAGCTAAAAGGATTTGTAAAAAAATATTTTAAGGAGAAAAATGAAATTATTTTGTACCATACTTTGAGGCTATAGAACTTTTAAGAAGAACTCAAATGTATCATTTTTTAAATTAATTCGAAATTAACTTACAAGGTCTTTTGATAATAATTCTAATCCTTAAATTAACTTCCATTTTTGTTTTCAAGCTCTCTCAACAAAATCTGTTGCCTACTTTTAGTTTTAAAAATTTAGGTTTATATAATTTAAATTGTAAAATTTGTTCTGAATGAACTCACAAAGTCTTTTACTAATTAATATAACCTTAAAATGTATTTCTATTAAAATTATTTAATGCTCTCAACAAAATCTGTTGCCTACTTTTAGACTTAATAAATTTTAGAAAATCTAAATTAATAAATTAGTTCCAAATTAACTTAAAAAATCACTTGTTTATAATTTTGGCCTTAAAACGTTTCCATTTACCTTTTCAAATAATCTTGCTTCAAGCTCTCCCAACAAAATTAATTGCCTACTTTTAGGTTTATACATTTTCAGAAAGCCTAAATTGTAAAAGTAGTTCTAAACTCACAATTTCATTTGTTAATAAGTCTAACCTTTAAGCTAATTTATTTGTAGCTTTTTTCTCTCTCACAAAATCTGTTGCCTACTTTTAGGTACCAAAATTTTCCAAAAGTCTATATCAAAAAATTAGCTCTAAATAAAATTTACAAAAGTCTTTTGCAAATATTTTTTAACCTTGAATATAATTTCCATTTATCTATTTGAACTTTCTTAACAAAATCCATAGCCTAATTTTAAGTATATAATTTAAAAAAGAAAAGTCTTAATTTATATCTGTTTGTTTGCAAAATAACCCTCAAAAATTTCTCTAGACTTCTAATTATAACTTTAACCTTTAAAGTTAATTCAATTTAGCCTTTTACCCTCTCAACAAAATCTTTTGTCTACTTTGAGGTGTTTTATTATTAAACAGGTCTTTGCTCCCAATTACATACTTTTATTTAGACTTTGTTTTCTTCCATTTCTTTTTAGAAAAAAAAAAAAACTTGATATATTTAAGCTAAATTTTATTTTTGTGTCTTATTTTTCTAAAAATTTGCTACAGAGGCTCTAAGTTCCTTCAGAAAAGTCAAAAAACTCTTAATGGCTTCAATTGTTATCAAGGTTCTATTTTTTTGTTATTCAGCAAAACCAAAATAATTTCTTTGTTTTTATAAAAAATTGTCTAGAACCTAAATTATTAGATTATAAATTTGAATAAATATGAAAAAATAAAGCATACCTTTAAGGCATGTATAAAAAAATAATATTGCATACCTACAAGGGATTTAGACGGAAGGAATAAATATTTTTAACATAAAACGATAGAAGTTTTCTACAAACAATTATTTTAAAGAAAAGTTGTCATTGTGATAATTTTTCAAGGGAAAAGTTGTCACTGTGATAATTTTTCTATGGAAAAGATATCACTGTTATAATTTTATTATAGAAATAATGTCACTGTGATAATTTTTCATGGAAAAGTGGTAACTGTTATAATCTTTCTATAGAAATGTTGTCACTGTGATAATTTTTCTATGGAAAAGTTGTCACTGTGATAATATTTCTACAAAAAAATTGTCACTGTTATAATTTTTTTATAGATAAAATGTCACTGTGATAATTTTTTTATAGAAAAGTTGTCACTGTGATAATTTTTCCATAGAAAAGTTGTCACTTTAATAATTTTTCTATGGAAAAGTTGTCACTGTTATAATTTTATTATAGAAAAGATGTCACTGTGATAATTTTTCTATAGAAAAATTGTCACTGGGATCATTTTTGTATAGAAAAGTTGTCACTGTTATAATTTTATTATAGAAAAGTTGTCACTGTGATAAGTTTTCTATAGAAAAGTTGTCACTGTTATAATTTTATAATAGAAAAGTTGTCACTGTGATAGTTTTTGTACAAAAAATTGTCACTGTGATAATTTTGCATAGAAAAGTTGTCACTGTGATAATTTTCGTATGGAAAAGTTGTCACTGTGATAATTTTTCTACAGAAAAGGTGTCACTGTTATAATTTTTTATAGAAATGTTGTCACTGTGAAATTATTCTATGGAAAAGTTGTCACTGTGATAAATTTTTTATGGAAAAGTTGTCACTGTGATAATTTTTCTATAGAAAAGTTTTCACTGTGATCATTTTTCTATAGAAATGTTGTCACTGTTATAATTTTTATATAGAAATGTTATCACTGCCATAATTTTTCTATAAATAGTTGTCACTGTGATTATTTTTATAGAAAAGTTGTCACTGTGATCTTTTTCCTACAGAAATGTTGTCACTGTGATAATTTTCTATATAAAAAAAATTTCACTGTGGCCTTCTTTTCAAAAAACAATTTTCGCAGATTCATGTTTTCTATGAAAATATTGTCGCCGCTGCTTACACTTTGTCTCTATGTTGGTCCACCTCAAAAATGTTCTATGCAACCGTTCTCATACCCCAAACGTTATCGTCTATACCTTTACCACATTTCCAACATTTACCATATAATTTGTTTGTATTTAATTAATTACCCGTTTGAACTCAACAATTTCCACGAAACTTGTGTAAAGAAATTTTCGCTTTTAGCCGCCAATATACAAATAGTCTCGCTCCCCTAAAGTATGCTCCAAAAATACATAAACATTATCGCTATCCTGGGCTGTTTGTGGTTTTTTTTCTCTACTTTCGAACATAAATTTAGTTTGTGTTGCGTTCAGTTTTGGGGTAAAAAAAATACCATTAAATGGTTTTGGTGTTCCGCTAAATTAAATTTTGCTGACAGAGTCAAACTATTGGAAACTTGTATAACAGCCTAAAAGTAGACTTTGTTTTGTATAAACATTGATAATGTTAATGTTAAAAAAGAAGGAAATGTATAATTAGGTGTGAACATTTTTTCAGAAATTTTGGACTAAATTTAAATAAAAGCTTTAACATAATTACAGACAAGAGTATTTGATAGGTCATGGAGGTTGAGGAAATAAAAGGGAGTTAGAAAAAGGGTTTGTTTAAAAGGGTGTTAGGAAATTATGGATAAAAGCGTGAAAAGAGGATATAAAAGGTTAATGAACGCAGGCAGAAAGGCAGAAAGTTAAAATTAAATTAAAATGAAGGAAAAAAGAAATAACTAATAATTATAAAAAGTTTAAATAAAATTTTAAGAATTTTAAGAGACGCCTAAAATTATACTCAGTAATTTATATTATCTACTTTTCTATAGAGAAGTTTTTGCTGGGACTATTTTTCTTAAAAAAAATTGTAGCTGGGGCAGTTTTTCCTAAAAAAAATTTGTCGCTGTGACAATTTAAAAAAAAAAGTTGTTTATAAAAATACTGCCTACTTTTAGGTGTTCGAAATAAAATTTTATTTATTTTTCAAACATTAAATTTCACTCAAATTCACGCACTAATCCTGATCTCCATTAAATTTAATCCCGTCACAAAAATCTAAATTAGTTGACATTATGCAGCCGCATGATATCAAACACCAAAAAGAAATTCTAAAACAAAAATTCTCTGAAAAAAATGTTTAAGCGAAAAAATTTAACTACTCCAATGTTTGTTTAAACCAAAAATAAAAATTAAATCAATTTTTGAGCCTTAACAGAAATTTAATTAAATTTTTGCTGTTTATATAACAAAATTAAGGCAATAATGCGGTCAGTTTTGAGCATAAAAATAAAATAAAAAAATAAATTTAAACAAAATAAATTTAAAAAAAATATATATAAAAGAAACAAGCAAACACGTGCATGTCAAAAAAAATTTACCCAAAAAAAAAAACAAAAAAATTGTGTTGAAAAATGTGACCGAAAAAGGAGCTTAAATCTCTGTCAGTCGCTGTAAGACGGTAGCAACAAAGCTGTGACTTGATTTCAAATGTCCAATTTTGAATATTGCTTGGTGTTACTTCTTACAGTGACTGCTGGGGGTAAAAAATCAGCAACGAGTGACCAAAACGTGTAAAGTGACGAAGAAAAAATTTAAGTGTTCTGTGGAAAAATTTATAAAAATAAAAATCAAAAGCCACTTTTTATGGCAACATTTAATTTTACGAGCAATAAAAAGCGGTAATTTAACTAAATTTTATAATAAAGCCTCAAAGTAGGCAATAGATTTTAAAAGTTGTTCAAATTCATTGAAAAATCATGACAAAGTTTTTAATATATAAAATTTACGTCTAAATTACATTGTTTACATGAGGTAAACAATTAATTTTAATACAAATTATATTTTTAAGCCATTCTAAATCTTAAAACTTGCATAAAGTTGCAATATTTTGAAATATTTAATTCTTTACATGATGTCAACAATGTAAAGAATTAATAAAACACATATTTTTGTCAATGAATCAAATAAATTTGTATATTTTTTCAGAAAATTTATTATATCTGTTAATATTTTTTAGATAAATCGGAATTTTCTTAAAAAATTACATAAATTTTAGAATAAAATTAAAAAATCAAGTAAATCTCATTTATTTCTAAAATTTTTGCCAAATTAACATATTTGACATAGAATAAGTATTAAAATTGTATAATAAATTTTGATAGGAACCCATTATAAGTCTGAAAAATTGCATTAAGTTGCATATTTAAGAAATATTTAATTGTTTACATGGTGTCATTTATGTAAACAATTAACAAAATGCATTATTTTATCTTACAATCAATAAAATTTGTATAGTTTCTTAGAGAACTTAAGGAATATGTGAATACTCCTTAGAGAATTTGGAATTTTATCTTAAAAATAACATTATTTTTACAATTTTATTTAAAAATTGTATAAATTTTTTTAATATTTAAAATTTACCCCGAATTTGCATTCCTTTCATGAAGTAATCAATTAAGTTTAATAAATAAAGTTGACTTTCAGCCAGTTTGAGTCTGAAAACTTGCAGTTTGTTGCAAATCTAGGAAATATTTAATTGTTTACATGATGTCAAAATTGTAAAAATTTTGCAAAATTCATAGTTTTATCAAAATATTAAATGAATTTTTCTTTTTTCCCGAGAGTTATCAACAAATTCGCTAATATTCTTGAGATACATTGCAACTTTACCTCTAAAATTACATTAACTTTACAATTTTACCGGAAAATTATATTTATTTTCTAAAATTTACCCCAAAATTCCATTGTTTACATGGATTGAGCTTTAAAAGTTAATAAACAATTTTGATGAGAACTCATTAGTAGTCTTGGAAATTGACTTAATTTGCACATTTATGAAATATTTAATTGTTTACATGATGTCATTTATGTAAAGAATTAGTAAAATACATAATTTTAATTTGAAATCATTTCAGTTTTTATATTTTCTGAAAATATATAACAAATATGTGAATACTTTGTACAAAAATTGTAAAATTACCTCATAAATTATGTAACTTCTCTTAAATTTTGTATAAAACTTAATATTTTCTCAAATTTACCCCAAATATGTGTTAATTGCATAGAGAAATCTTATAAATTTATTAAAAAATTTTGTAAAGAGTACATATTAACTTCGTAAACCTGCATTTACCTGCATATTTATGAAATAGTTAATTCTTTACATACCAACTTTTATATCAAGAATTGTTAAAAAGCATAAATTTATCACAAAAAAGGTCATGCATTTGAAACATAAAATGTTAAATTTAATTTTTGTGATTTTACTTTTATTAATTGACATAAAGCAAGTGTAAAAATTTTGCTTGTATGACACTTAATTTGTTAAAGCATGTAGAAAATTGTTGTTGAATGTAAAAGGTTGGACAAAAAATGAGGCAAATAAATACAATTTACGTATTTGCTTTTTTACAAAAGTGACCAACCCAAAAAAAGAGACAATTGCATTTAAATGGGTTTTTAAGTAACTGCAGATTTTGGTAGTTTCCAGCAAAAAAAAATAGGGGAAAACCATGAAAGGGATGTAAAGAATTAAGTTTTTCGTTTAATTGTGTTTGCTAGCAAAGATCTTGTTTTAAAATTTTGTTCTGGAAATGTGTAATGAATTATGCTTTTGCTGGAGTATCCAGTAAAAATGTAGCCAGTTATTGTCTATGTAAAGGATGTTTGTGGTAAAAATTTTGCATTTGGAGAGTTGAAAATTGCTGCCACAGATTGTAATTTTGGTTTCTTTATTTTCTTTTTATTTTCAAAACCAAAAGTTCTGCACACAACCAAGGATTTATGTTTAGTAATGTTCTATTTGTTGAGGAAAAATGAATGATGAGCTTGAAATTCTAACCATTTAAGTAGAGTTTTGTTTCACAGACAGATTGCTTGAAAAATTTCCCCTTGAATCTCAACTAAAGTAAGAACAATTTTCCAAATGCATAAGGAAAATGAAACAGATTTTCTCTGACTAAACCACCTTCAAATAAAATGTAAATGAGCTTAAACAAAAGGGTATCTCTTGCTTTAGCTTCAAGTAAATCTCCCTCTTGTTTTCTGTTCACTGCAGCAAAAGTGTAAACGTGCTGGACCAAAGAAAAACAAAAACTGGGGGAAAAGGTCAAGGGAACTTGTAAGCCAACGAAGTAAAGTAATTGTAGCATATGAAGTTCATTTGTTTATTTCAACACCTTTTGCCGCAATGATTTCAGACCCAGACCCAGAGCAACAGAACAGAATAAAATACGAAAATGAAATAAAATTTAAATCTTTATAAGGCTGGGAAAATAAATAGCTTGGAAATAATGCAGTTTCCCAACAGGTTAGAAAGAGAAAGAGAAATGGAAAATAAAATTTAGATTTTCTTTGAATTCTTTGAAAATTTAAAAATTAGACTAAAACAAAAGCTTAGACCTCTTGAACACGTTTAAACTTAAATTCGCTCACAAACTTAATTCTTTACATCGAGTTTACAATGACATTTAATAAATAAAATCATAATTTTTTCTTAAAAAAATAATAAATTTATTCAATTCATCCAAAAATTATGAAATTTTAAGTAGTTTCTCTCAAAAATACAATTATTTACCTAGTGTAAACAATGTAATTTTAGTGGTAAAGTTCCAATTTATCTTAAAAAAAAAAACAAAAATCATTTTATTGACCGAAAATATGTAAAAATGTTAGTGTTTTCTTAGTAAAATATTTTCTTATCTATTCTTTATAAAAAAGTCATCATGTAAACAAATAAATATTTAAAAATTATGCAACTTTATGCAAGTTTTACAACTTTCAATGCCTACAAGTGTATAGCTTTCAACTTAATTCAAAAGTTTACTTTATGTAAGTATTGCACTTTAGTAGTAAATAAAAAATATACAAAGTTTTACATGATTTTCTGAAAAAATTATAGAATTCATATATTTTTGCATTTTTGACATTGGAAATTGTTAAATTTTTGCACTCAAAAATCATCTAATCCATTTTCATTTTTAAAAAAACATATATCTTGAATTTTGTAAAATTGTCTTTTCTTTACCTTATGTAAACAATTTAATTTTTAAGGGTAAATAATATTTTTCTTAAAAAATATTCATTAATTAGTTAAATTATCTTAGTAAGTATCACAATTGTATGAGTTTCTTGATAAAAATAAGCAATTTATAAATTTCTTACATTGTTGACATCATGTAAACAATTATATATTTCAAAACTAGGCAAATTTATGCAAGTTTTAAGCCTTAAAATGCATATCCGATGATAGCTTTCAATTTAATTTTAGAGTTTGCACTATGTAAATAATGTAATTTAGTTGTAAATAAAAAATATACACCGTTTTATATAGTTTTCTAACTAAATATCCAAAGTATTTAATTTTTTACATTGTTGACAAAGATAAATATTTAAATTTTCGCACTGAACACTTAAATAAGCCATTTCTATCTTAAACTAATATTTTAGTTGAATTAAGCTTATTTTGATTTCTTTACCTCATGTAAACAATGTAATTTTTAAGGGTAAATACCATTTTTCCTCAAAAATAATCATTAATTAGTTAAATGCTTTTAGAAGGTATCGAAATTGCATGAGTGTCTTTATAAAATTAAGCAGTTTATCAGTTCTTTACATTATTGACATCATGTAAACAATTAATTATTTCACAATTATGCAACTTTATGCAGGTTTTCGGCAATAAGATAAATAAAATGCATATCCCATGATATCTTTCAATTAAATTAAAGAGTTTAAGCAATGTAAATCGCATACTTCAGCTGCAAATTAAAGAAAGTATAAAATTTTATATGATTTTCTAATGAAATTATAAATTTACTAGTTTTTTTGCATTTTTAACATTGTTAATAGTTAAATTTTAAAATTAAATACTCATTTAAGCTATTCCTAACTTTTAAAAATATTTAACTTACATTTTCCTTCGTTTCAGTATCTTTACCTAGTGTAAAATATGTAATTTTATAGGTAAAATTCCAAATTTTCTCTAAATATTCTTTAATTTGCTGAAATCTATTACAAAATACAAAAATTGAATAAATCTCCCCTCAAAAATTAAACACTTTAACTATTCTTTACATTGTTTACATCATGTAAATAATTCAAAATTACATAAATATGCCACTCAAAACCAGTTTTTTTATTTAGAATTTATTTCAATAGAGAGTTTTTATTTAACTCAAAAGTTTGCCTAATGAAAACAAGTGAATTTTGGTGTAAAATTTACCAAAATCAAACGTTTTACATGATTTTCTTATACAATTACATAATTTTCAGTTCTTTTAGTTGCAAACATCATATAAATAGTTAAAATTACATATTTAATTACTTATCTTAGAATTTACATGCTTTTAGTCATAATAACTTATATTTTTTTAAATAATTAATTCTTTACCTCATGAAAACAATTACATTTTTTGGGTAAAATTCAAAATAAACTAAAACGTGTTCATAAATTTATTGAATTCTCTTAGAAAGTATAAAAATTTTATGGATTTCTTGAAAAAATCCAGCAATTTACCAATTCTTTACATTATTTACATCATGTAAATAATTAAATATTTCAAAAATCTGCAATTCAATACAAAATTACAAACTAAAATTGGTCACACTAAAAATCATTTATTGAATTCATAGACATACCCCATGTAAACAATATAATTTTAGTGTAATATTTATTTAATATTATATTTTACATGATCTTCAATTAAATTGAGTAATTTTCAATTCTTTACATTATTAACACTTGATTTTTTGCATTAAACATTTAATTTTCTTTTTTAGAAGAAAAATAATGGCTCGGTATTTTCCTTCTAAAAAAACTGTACCTCAAATTTTGCTATATATTTAATTCTTTACCTCGTGTAAAGTGCATATTTTTAAGGGTAAAATTACCACAAAACTGTCAAATATTCATAAATATATCAAATTCTTTTAGAAAAGAAGAAAATTGTATAAATATCAGCATAAAATTATTCTTTTTACCAATTGTTTACATTGTTGACATCATGTAAACAATTAAATATTTCATAATATTGCAACTTAAAGCAAGTTTTGAGTATGGAAACTTATTTGAGTAAATTTTTTTTCACATTCAAAAGTTTAGCTCACGTAAACAATGTAATTGAGATGTAAATTTTGGTAAATAACAGGATTTTTTATCCTAAAAACTTACAATTTTATGGTATTTTACATTGTCGACATCAGGTATCTGAATATTTAAATTATTTTAATATTTTAGCTAGACCTTGCTTTAAAATATTGTAAAAAAAACTAAATTTGGCCAAAATTTAATTATTTACCTCATGTAAACAACTAAATTTTTAAAGTAAAATTCAAATTATTCTAAAATTTATTTCTGATTTTGCTTTATTTTTTTCAAAACTATGAAATTTTATTGTTTTTGTTTTTTTTTTTTTAATTCAAATACGTATTTTACCATTTCTTTACATGGTTGACATCATGTAAACAATTAAATATTTCCTAAATATGCAATTAAATGCAAATTTTTAACCTCATAACAGACATTGTTTCATATTTTTTTCAATCTGCAATATTTATACCATGTAAACAATGTACTTTTAAAAGTAAATTTCAGAAAACATGATTTTCTGAAGATTTGTAACAAAATTGAGAAATTTTACAGTTTTTTACATTATTGACATTTTGTAAACACTTGCATATTTTGTATAATTTACTATTAAGCCATAAGCTTATTAAAAATGCTGTTAAAATTAAGGTTTTGTTCAAATATAATTCTATACCTTGTGTAAACAAAATAATTGTTAAAGTAAACTTGCATTTTTCTTAGAATTTATGTAAAATAAATTTAGTTTTCTAAGAAAATATAAGCATTTTAGGTATTTTAAGATAAAATTTATCTAATTAACAATTCTTTACATCATGTAAACAATTGAATATTTTGATAATTTAAAATATTTTTAACAGTTTAAAACATGAGAATATTTTTAAATCTCATTTCTTCCTGCCCGTATCTTTCATTTTTGTTAATTTTTGCTTGTCCCCGTTTTAAATTGAGCTCAACATTAAAATTCTAGCGAATACATATGGGGGCTTTTCTTTCGTCAAATAAAAACAATAAACAGCCTGAGGTTATGCTTTACTTTATTTATTTTAATATTTTTTTTTTTCATTTTTTATCCTTTTATGATTTCTTAAGTTCAAATTGTATACAATTTCGTTGTAGTTGCTGGCTTGCTATAGCTGTTTACACATTGTTTTTGTTTCTGCTGCTGTTATGTATTTTTTTGTATTTGCTTAAGGATGCATGCAGGACTTCATCATGATGCCTCTACTGCATTACGTTGTTACGTTACACACATACTTAAATTTATACAATAAATAAGAAAACCATCATGTTCTCTACATCATCATCTCCTCTATATTCCACTTGGAAATACTTACGATTCCATGTGAATACTAATGAGTTAAGAAATTATATTACAAAATTACAAAAAAAAGGATTTCAAACTAAATTTTTTGATCAAGGATGTTTTGAGCAACTGTTTAAAGGTATTAGAAATAATGCAAAATTACAACAAAGTTTCGATATAAGTTTCAAAACTTGCATTAGATTGCATTAAAATTAATTATTTAATTGTTTACAAGAAGTCATCTGTGTAAAGATTTAGTAAAATGCAGAAAATTAAACATTTATAGATATTTTTAAGAAAAAATGGTATTTACCCTCTAAAATTATATTGTTTACACGAAGTAGAGAAAAGAATTGCTAAACAATTTTAAATTTAAGTTCATATTAAGAAATTCGATGTCTTAAATCTTGCTTTTAGTTGCAATATTAGGAAATATTTAATTGTTTACGTGATGTCAAAAATTTACTCAAATTTTCTCAAAATTAATAATAAAAAAATTAAAAAATGATCACGTTTTTAAAGAAAATTAAACAAATCGGTAAATATATTGTAGAAAAGTTAATATTTACCCTCCAAAATTGCATTGTTTACACTGGGTATAAATTTAAATAGAAAATAAAATTAAATTTTAAACTCATATTAAGATATTTTATGGCTTAAAACTTACTTTTAGTTGCAATATTAGGAAATATTAAATTGTTTACATGATGTCAAAAATGTAAAGAATTCCTAAAATAATTTATTTTATTTAGAAATTCTAAAAGTGCTCATGTTTTTAAGGAAAATATAACAAATCAGTCAATATTCTTAATACAATTTTTATTTACCCTTAAAAATTACTTTGTTTACACAAGTTAAAGAATTAAATTGAAAAGAAAATTAAATATTAAATTCATATTAAGGAATTCAATGTCTTAAAACTTGCCTTAAGTCGCAATATTAGGAAACATTTAATTGTTTACATGATGTCAAAAATGTAAAAAATTCCCAAAATAATTAGTTTTAGTCAAAAATTCGAAAAATGTTCATGTTTTTAAAGAAAACTAAACAAATCAATAAATATATTTCATAAAAATATTTATCCTTCATTTATCCTCTAAATTACATTGTTTACACAAGGTAAAGAATTAAATTAAAAAGAAAATGAAATATTAAGGTCATATTAAGGAATTCAATGCCTTAAAACTTGCTTTAAGTTGCAATATTAGGAAATATTTAATTGTTTACATGATGTCAAAAATGTAAAAAACTCCCAAAATAATTAGTTTTTTTCAGAAATTTAAAAAATGTTCATGTTTTTAAAGAAAATTTAACAAATAAGTAAATATTTTAAACAAAAATTTATATTTACCCTCAAAAATTACATTGTTTACACAAGGTAGAGAATTAAATTGCTGTAAACATTTAATTTCAAGCTTATATAACGCTTATATAACGATTAGGGGTTTTTAAACTTGCATTAAGTTGCAATATTATGAAATATTTAACTGTCTACATGACGTCAATAATGTAAACAATTATTGAAATTAAATATTCATTAGCAAAAGATGAAAATTAATATATTTTATCAGAAAATTTAACAAATCTTTGAAATTTTCTTAGGAAATTGATATTTACCCCTCAAAATTGCCTTGTTTACACGATGTAAAGTATCAATTTGAAAAGATAATTCAATTTAAAATTAATATTAAAGGATATAATGGCTTTAAACATGCATTAAGTTGCAATATAATGAAATATTTTTATTGTTTACATGGTGTCATTAATGTAAAGACTTGATCAAATTTTTATTTTTGGAGGTAAATGCGTAATTTTTTATATTTTCTTAGAGAACTAGGCAATTTTATGAATATCTCTAAAAAATTTAGCTTAAGGTTTAATTCTTTACACGATGTAAAGAATTACATATCAGAGGATTTTAATGGTCAACTTACTCAAACTGTTTTAAGGTTAAAATGGTTAAATACTTTAAAAAATTCAATTGTTTACACAACATTTTGAATGTAAATTATTGTAAAACTTGAGAAATATTGAAAAATTCATGAAAAATTTATAATAGTGTAAAAATTATAACAATTTTACATTGTTTACATGATGTAAACTCATACATTTAAAAATGAAAATTACCTGGAATCTGTTTTAAGGCCAAAAACTTGCATAAATTTGCATATTAATGAAACATTTAACTCTTTACATGATGTCATTAATGTAAAGAATTATTAAAAATTATATTTTTATGGAGAAATTGGTGAAATTTTTATATTTTCTTAGAAAATTTAATCAATTTATGAATATTTTTGATATTTACCCTAAATTTTTAATTCTTTACACGAGGTAAATATTTAAATTTAGATAAAAATTAAACTTTAAACTTATTTAAACTGTCCTAAAGGTAAAAATGGTTAAATAATATGAAAAATTCAATTGTTTACACAATGTCATCAATGTAAATTTTTGTTAAATTTGAGAAATTGTATGTGTTTACATGGGGTAAACACATACATTTAATAAAGGATCTTTACTTCAATCTATTTGAAAGCTTAAAAGATGCATAAATTTGCAAATTTATAAAATATTTAATTCTTTACATGGTATCATTAATGTAAAGAATTATAAAAAATTATATTTTTATGGAGAAATTTGACAATTTTTTATATTTTCTTAGAAAATTCAACAAATTAATGAATATTTTTGAGAAAAATTACAAATTTACCTTAAAATTTTAATTCTATACACGAGGTAAATAATTAAAATTAGGAAAAAAACTCAGTTTCAATGGTTTAAGGTTAAAAAAGTTAAAAACTTTTAAATATCTAATTTTTAACACAATGTCATAGTGGCAAATTATTGTAAAATTTGAGAAATAGTTTAAAATAAGTAAAACTTATTATTATTTTTAAATTCCGCACGATTTTACTCGGTTTACATGAAGTAAATATATACATTTAATAAATCACCTTTACTAAAATCTATTTGAGGGCTAAATTTTTGCATAGAGTTGCAAAATTATGAAATACTTAATTATTTACATCATGTCATTAATGTAAAGAATTATAAAAATCAATATTTTTATCAAAAAAATTATACCATTTTAAGATTTTTTTTAATAATTTATTAAATGTAAGAATATTTTTGAAAAAAGTGGAATTTCACCTTAAAGTTTTCATTCTTTACACAAGGTAAATAATTTTTTTTAAGGAAAATTATATTTTAAGCTCACTTAAAGGCTTTTGAAAACTAAAATGGTTAAATAATTGAGAAAAATCAATTGTTTACATGTTGTTATTTATGTAAATTAAGATAAATTTTGCGAAATTGTTAAAAAAATTTAAATTTTTTCTCAAAAATGCAATTGTTTACATAAGTAAAATAATTTATTTTAAAGGAAATTTAAATTTTAAGCTTAGTTTAATATTTAAAAGGACTAAAATTGTTATTTAATTTTAAAAACTCAATTGTTTACATGATGTCATTCATGTAAATTAAGGTAAAATTTTAGAATTAGTTAAATAATCCTCAAAATATAAACAGCAGAAGTAATTTTTGTTCATTTTATGAAAATTATATAAGAATTTTTTAGATATTTTCAAAATTGTTTAATTATTCCTACAATTTTAATTGTTTACCTTGTGTCATTAAAGTCTGCTTTACATATGAAAAAAGTTTCTAATTGTCTTTTGTTTTGTATTAAAAAACTTTTGTTATTTTACAAAAAACTTCCCTAGTCTTTTCCAAATCATATAAGAGACATTGTCATTTTCAACATTTGTGGCAATTCTAAATAATAATTGACATTTCAAAGAATTAAAAAACAAACAAAGAACTCAACTCCAAACCCTTCCATTTTAATAATGACAATGATTATAAACATTTTAAATATCATTATCATCATCATTCTCATGAACAATGTTCGCTGTCAGTTTCATCATTTGTAGAAATTAGATTCACTTACTTTTAAGTTAAAAATTTGTTACAAAAATTTCAAAAAGTCAAAAGCAGACATTTACCCCTTTAAACAGTTTGAGACAGACGAACTGTCAAGAGAGGCCAAACAAGCGTTAAAGACAGCATTGTAAGAGCGTTAAGACTAATTAAATAAAAGTCGGGAAATTAGAAAATAATGTTGACATTATAAACTACTCATTAAAATGTTAAAACAAAAGCAAAAACAAAAACATAGTCATTTATACTCAATACACAGACGCACACACACACACAAGCCAGGCTAGAGACATTCTACGAATGAATGAAAGGAAACGGAAATGGCAATGTAACACTTAACAACGGGGGAATTTATATTTCCGTTAAACATTATAACCACCTCAATCATGAAATGAAATTTAATAAAACTCGTCGTCGTAGCCGTCAAAAGAAGACATTTACTGGAAAACTCAATAAAGAAACTTAGAGGAAGAAAAAAAATTAAAATCAAAAAACCATAAAAACAAAGTAGAAAAACATGTTCGGACTTGCATACAAAATTTGTTTGAATCACAAAAAAAAAAGACTGAATTCCTTACAAATAAAACTGTCAATGCTAAAGACACAGACAACAGAGCCAGAGAAGGACAGACAGTCATAAAGAAAAATGGACATGCAAACACTCACACACAAGCACTCATAACCTTATCCTTTAGATGACTAAAGCCATCGAGCCAATATTTATTCCCAACCTTTATGTAAAGAAATCCAAAAGGTTAAATAAAAAACAACGGAGGAAAATAAAGCCAAATGTAAAGGACATGTTCTGATTGCTGGAAAAACACGAAGAAATCTATTGAGAGAAAAAAATATATGAAATAAAATGAAACGTAATAAAAAGGAATTAAAAAAATATATATTACCAGGACAATTACGTGACAATAATTTGAAAATATAGAAAAAATAAAAGAATAACAAAAATGAGATATAAAAATAAAAGCAACAGTTGCATTCAAAATTATTGGGTACAAGAGAAAATTAATTCTTCTAAAAAACAATATATACTTAAAAGGAAATTTATCAAAAAAGTAGACTTATTTTCAATAGAAAGCTTCTAATAATATAAAATAATCAAATTTTCTAAAATTTTCCTTATTTTAAAAAATTTCCCTAATTGGGAAATTTTTGTTTATTAAGGAAATTTAATTTATTTTACTCATATAATATCAGTTTTTCATTTCTAACTCATAAATATAACATCTTGAAAAATTTTCAACACTGAAAAAAATTTCCCTTCAAGGGAAATTTTTATTTACAAGGAAAATTAAAAAAATTTTACAAATTAAAAACCTGTTTTTACTAAAGACTTAAGTTATAAAAGTTTTCCTCAATTTCTTTTATTAGATAAAATTTCTCTTCTGGGGAAATTTTTGTTTATTAGGGAAATTTATACAAATACGCTTTACTTATAATAAAAAATTTATTCTTAATTCAAAAATAAAATTTTTTGAAAATTTCCCTTAATAAAAAAAATTTCCCTTTAAGGGAAATTTTCATTTAAAAGAAAAATTTCAAAACTTTACAAATTTAAAATCTCTATTTACTAAGGATTTATATTATAAAATTTTTCTTTAATTTCCCATCTTATAAAAAATTTCCCTTCTTGGGAAATTTTTGTTAATAGGGGAAATTTATGATATTCTTTTAAATTGATAATCAAAATTTTATTTTCAGTTCAAAAATATAAAATTTTTGAAAATTTCCTTTATTGAAAAAAATTTCCCTTCAAGGGAAATTTTTATTTACAAGGAAAATTAAAAAAATTTTACAAATTAAAAACCTGTTTTTACTAAAGACTTAAGTTATAAAAGTTTTCCTCAATTTCTTTTATTAGATAAAATTTCCCTTCTTAGGAAATTTTTGTTTATTAGGGAAATTTGTAAAATTTTTACTAATTTATAAACCGAATTTTCTTTTAATTTCAAAAATATAAAATTTTTGTAAATTTCACTAATTAAAAAAATATCCCTTTAAGGGAAATTTTTATTTCAAAACAAAATTTAAAAACTTGTATAGATTTAAAATTCTAATTTAATTAATATTCTTCATATTTCTTGGGATATTTTTCTCATATAAAAAATTTCCCTTCTTAAGAAATTTTTGTTTATTAGAGAAATTTATAAAATTTTTTACTAATTTATAGTCAGAATAAAAAAAATAAAAAAAAGAAATTTCCCTTATAAAAAAAAATTCCCTTTTAAGGAAATTTTTATTTCATTACAAAAATTTGAAATTTGTATAAATTTTAAATTCTAATTCAATTATGATTCAAAATATAAAGCTTTTCGGGATATTTTTTTTATATTAAAAATTTCCCTTCTAAGAAATTTTTGTTTATTACGGAATATTTATACAATTTTTACTTCTTTATAATCGGAATTTTCTTTTAATTTCAAAAATATAAAACTTTTGTAAATTTCCCCTATTAAAAAAATTTTCCTTTAAGGGAAATTTTTATTACAAAACAAAAATTTGAAATTCTAACTTAATAAAGATTTAAAATATAAAGTTTTTCGGGATATTTTTTTCATATAAAAAATTTCCCTTCTTAGGAATTTTTTTTATTAGGGAAATTTATAAAATTTTTACTAATTTATAATCAGAATTCTCTTTTAACTTCAAAACCATAAAATTTTTATAAATTTCCCCTATTAAAAAAAATTTCCCTTTTAGGGAAATTTTTATTTCAAAACAAAAATTTGAAATTTGTATAGATTTTAAATTTTAATTTAATTAAGATTCAAAATATAAAGTTTTTTGGTATAATTTTTTCATATAAAAAATTTCCCTTTTGGGGAAATTTTAATTTATATGAGATATTTTTAAAATTTGCCTAATAAGTAATCAGTGCTTCATGATTACTTAGAAATTCAAACAATTTGGTGAAATTTCTTAGTATGAAAAAATTTCCCTTATTGGGAAATTTTTGTTTTATAACAAAATTTAAACATTTTTCTAGATTCTTAACCAGAACTTGAAATTTATTAAAAACGTAAAGTGTTTAGCTCAACTTTCCTTATTTAAAAAAAAATAACCTTATGGGAAATTTTTATTTTCAACAAAAATTTAAAATTAATTTTGCATTCCTTAACATATTTAATTATTAATTAATTGATTAAGAAAAATGCATTTTAAGACTATTTAAAAATTTCCCCTCAAGGGAAATTTGTTTTAATAAGGGATATTAAGAAAATTTGTAAATATTTTTTATTTAAACCTTAAGCCTATACCAAAAATCAAAAATGGGCACAATTCTAATGCTAAACAAAAATTTCCTTAGAGGGAAATTTTTCATTATAGAAGTTAATTTTCGAAAAATTTTACACAATTTTAACTACAAGTTGATGCATTCCCCTTTAAAGAAAATCTTTATATTTCTTAAGCTTTAATATTAATTTTTTTGCCAACATTAAAAAACATATTTTTTTACTTCTGTTTCTGACTCTTCTCTATAATAAATTTAAATTTCTTGGTAATGTGCTTAATTTGTTTCACACTACATTTACTGCAGACTCTATCAAAAAAAGAGCAAAATGAAAGAAATCTTAGTGAAAAAATCTTTAGAACAACAAAGAAAAAACACGTTGAAATTTCAATGCAAAAGCACGTTTGAAATACAATACTCGTACAACTTGTAGCTTTTTTAAGGACACCGAACACCCACACAACAGAGAAGCTAAAGGAAGCTAAAGCTTAAAATAAACGTAATATAAATACATTTGCCAAGAGTAAATCTTGTATTTTTTTTTTTGTTATGTAAGTAAACAGAATCAGGATTTTTTTTTGTATGTAAAAAAAATTTTACACATGTAAAGAACTCACTCGTATGAGAAGAAACGTTCGTGGTAACAACATAAAATCTACTTAAACAGAATTGCGTGAGTTGTTTTAGATTTTTTTGTGTTTAAGGGTTTTACGCCTCATGGAATTTTTTCTGTCTTATTCATTCTTTATTTTTGATATTTGTTCTTTTTTTTCTTCCCTGAGAGATGCAGAGATTTTTCATAAGATTTGACTTCATTTCGGGTTTATAAAAGTAAAGAAAGCGTAACGTCAAGAAAAATCTATTTAATCTACATAAAACATTATAAAATACAATGATTTGGTATAAATGACGAAGAAAAAAAAATCATTCCCCTGCATGCGCTTGTAAATGGTAGTATGGGTGTGTGTGAGTGTGTGTGAGTTAAGTCAGTATTTGTTTATCTCCCAATGTGGTAAAATAACGGAAATCCTTTTCATTCATGAACAAAAGCTTTACTACTACACCCACCTTTTAGTGTATGTTATTACATATTCGGAAAGTCGTGGGTGTTTGTCTTATTGGTTTGTTCCAGGGAAGGCCGCCTCATTAAGCATTTGGTATCACTTTTGGTTACTTTTTGCGTTGGTGAACACGAAAGTAATTTGTGTAAATACGTAAATAAATTACCCATAAATTGTAGCTGGAAAAAAATCAAACTATCAGTTTATTTATAGCTCAATATTAAAATGGGAAATTAATTTAAGACTCATTAGAGATGTCTTTTATCTGGAATATGGAAACTTTATAACAGATCTTAAATAAAACCAGAAGAGCAAAACATCATAACTAGAACAGAAATAGAGCAGAACTAAAAAAGAACTTAAACAGAACTAGAACAGAACTAGAATAGAACTAGAACAGAACTAGAACAGAACTAGAACAGAACAGAACTAGAACAGAACTAGAACAGAACTAGAACAGAACTAGAACAGAACTAGAACAGAACTAGAACAGAACTAGAACAGAACTAGAACAGAACTAGAACAGAACTAGAACAGAACTAGAACAGAACTAGAACAGATCTAGAACAGAACTAGAACAGAACTAGAACAGAACTAGAACAGAACTAGAACTGAACTAGAACAGAACTAGAACAGAACTAGAACAGAACTAGAACAGAACTAGAACAGAACTAGAACAGAACTAGAACAGAACTAGAACAGAACTAGAACAGAACTAGAACAGAACTAGAACAGAACTAGAACAGAACTAGAACAGAACTAGAACAGAACTAGAACAGAACTAGAACAGAACTAGAACAGAACTAGAACAGAACTAGAACAGAACTAGAACAGAACAGAACAGAACTAGAACAGAACTAGAACAGAACTAGAACAGAACTAGAACAGAACTAAAACAGAACTAGAACAGAACTAGAACAGAACTAGAACAGAACTAGAACAGAACTAGAACAGAACTAGAACAGAACTAGAACAGAACTAGAACAGAACTAGAACAGAACTAGAACAGAACTAGAACAGAACTAGAACAGAACTAGAACAGAACTAGAACAGAACTAGAACAGAACTAGAACAGAACTAGAACAGAACTAGAACAGAACTAGAACAGAACTAGAACAGAACTAGAACAGAACTAGAACAGAACTATAACAGAACTAGAACAGAACTAGAACAGAACTAGAACAGAACTAGAACAGAACTAGAACAGAACTAGAACAGAACTAGAACAGAACTAGAACAGAACTAGAACAGAACTAGAACAGAACTAGAACAGAACTAGAACAGAACTAGAACAGAACTAGAACAGAACTAGAACAGAACTAGAACAGAACTAGAACAGAACTAGAACAGAACTAGAACAGAACTAGAACAGAACTAGAACAGAACTAGAACAGAACTAGAACAGAACTAGAACAGAACTAGAACAGAACTAGAACAGAACTAGAACAGAACTAGAACAGAACTAGAACAGAACTAGAACAGAACTAGAACAGAACTAGAACAGAACTAGAACAGAACTAGAACAGAACTAGAACAGAACTAGAACAGAACTAGAACTAGAACAGAACTAAAACAGAACAAGGGCCCAAATTTCAGCATTCTATATCGATCAAAATGTAAAATATTTCAAAAACATTTGTGTAACATACTTTTAGGACTATCCAAATAATATATAACATATAAAGTTTACTATATTATAACTTATTTGTCAAAAGTTTCCTGATTGTAAAAGAGTTTCATTTAAACAAAATGTTTAAACAAATAAATGGATGTTCACATTTTATTAAACTTTTTGCAAAATAAAATGTTTTGAAATGCCCTAAGGTATGTTATATAATATTTACTTCAAAGTTTAAGTTTTCGATTGGTATCGAATGCGGCGATTTAACCCCAGAACAGAATCAAGAATAGAATGAAGAAGAGAATCAAGAACAAAATCAAGAAGATAAGAGAATCTATATCAAAATCAATAACAACAAATAGGAAAGTGCTATAGTCGGTCAAGCCCGACCATATGATACCCTTCACAACTGTTAACCTCAGTTCTTTTTCCTGTATAAACTCAAATATTTGCTAAATTTTTCCATCATATAAACATTTTCTCAAAACATATGTATATATTTAAGCTGTTTCCGTCATGTATATGACGGCAAGGGATCGATTATCTCGAAATTTGTCAAATTGATTATAGTTTTAACAAGAATTATGTATCAAGATTCAAATTTTTCATTATCTTCAGATTTACAAGCGTTTTAGCTATTTTTGTCTCATATGGGTTTTGATAGAAGAGTTTGTATGGGAGCTATGGTCAAATGTAGACCGCTCTCGAAATTTGGTACAGTGATTTTGGTTTACATAAGCAGTATTTGTTTAAAATTCCATGAAAAAAATATTCATATTTGTGGCCAAAATATCAATTCCGGGAATTGGGACCTATGGAAGGTACCATAAATAATGGACCGATTTTGACGAATTTCAATAGCCAAGGTTCTTCTATCAAAAAATTATTTGTGCCAAATTTTATGAAATTATCTTTAGAATTGCGATCAGTACTTTGATTACATGGTTTACATGGGGGTCCAGCCAGCCAGCCGTCCAGACGGACGGACGGACTGACTTCGCTAAATCGACTCAGACAATGATTCTAAGCCTATTATTTAGTATACTAAAAGGTGGGTCTAAGACAAATATTTCTTTGCGTTTCATATATCAGCACAAACTTATAATACCCTTTTCACCTATGGCGGTGAAGGGTATAAAAACGGGAACAAAATCAAGAACTGAATCAAGAACAAATTCAAGAACAGAATAGAACTAGAACTTTATCTAAACGTGAGAAATTTTTCAAGTTAGCTCCCTGGTGGGCTGTCATCATTAATTTGTATTGTCTACCTTATCAAATTCAATTTGTTTTCAATCCCCTAATCATAAAACCCTATCTTTTTAAATTTTAAATTGAAATTGATATTTCAATTTTCCCCCAAATTTTGATTAAAAAAAAAACTCCACACTTTGTGTTTCTCATATTCCTTCGATTATTGTTTTCTTACATTTCCGGTGTCTATTAAAAAAAAGTTATATCAGGCTAAACATAAGCATAAATAATTTTAACCGTGACGAATTCATATTTATATATTTGTTATCATTTCACGGTGAATTTAGGCATGTCTAATCATGCTTAACATATAGACATTTTGAAATGTATCCTTTAAAACAACAACAAGTGAAAAGGGGGAAATCAGCATTACACATGGACGAATTTTAGATTAAGAAAGTGATGAGGAGGAGAGAGAAGAGGGAGGGGGTGAAAATGTAGAGGAGGTGGGGTAAATAAATATGATTGAATTTGAAGAAATTATTGAAATGTTTAATATGCAAATATTTTATTAAAATTGAGGAATTTGCGAATATTAAAATAAATAAATGGAAGATTTAGAAAGATTTAATGGGATAAGACAAAATTGTTTTACTATTAGTAGATTTCTGAGGACTCTAGATCCATGATAGGCAAATAAGCCCCTACGGGCCGAGCACCAATCGTCATTTTCACATACACAACACGAACCAAGAAGAAAAAACAAACTAAAATACGAAAAATACTCATTTGTATGACAACAGTCAATTTGCAACAACAAAATACATGCAAAAGAGAACAAGAAAATGATTATTTTTTCTTAGTCTCTTTATTTGTCAAATCAGCAATACATTGATATTTCCTGTGTTCTCTTTGTACTGTTGGGCAAAGTCTCTCTGAATTTATATTTTGGTGTAGCAAAATACAAAATAAGAGAGAATCAGAGAGACTTTGCCCAACATTGCTCTAGATCATTAAGAGAAATTTAATATTTTTGAATATCTGTATCAGCATAGACGAAATTTTGTTAAATTTAGTACTTGTTGTGGCCTAGAATTTCTGCAGACCTAGTAGTTAGTTTATGGGTGTTCTGGAGCACTATTAGCTATTTTGTAGTAATCTTATATATTCTCCTTGTAACTTTTACTTTTTATTAAAATTTTATTAATAACTGTTCTCTTCTTTTCTTTCAGGTAAATTTTCTATCACAATTTAATACCTCTTGATATCTTTCCAAACATCAAAACTATTTACCTTTAAAATAGTCAAAAAAGGTAAATATGACTTCGAAAACAATATAAAAATTCCTATGAAAAATTTGTAAACATAAAAAGAAACAACATCTTTCCACAACTTTCTTGCCATGAAATAGACTATTTTCTAAATTTCCCAGATACTCCAATTTCTTTCAGCAAAAAAAAAACAAACTTTTCTTTTTAAGTTTTAGTCAATTTAGTGGTTACCATTAAACCTTCAGCGAAATAAATTGTTGTTCCAACAATTCCTGGTAGTTTTCCTTGTCATTTTTTATAGTTGTTGTTTTCCCATTATTTTTTATGCTTTTCCACTAACAGTCCTTCGTCAGGGGAGTCCTTTTGCCAAGCGAAATGCGTCATCATTGTTGCAAAATTAAAGATGCAAACGAGATGGAAAGAAAAAAAGAAAGGAAAACTAATGCAGCTTTTAAAGTTTTATGGAGTAAATATTGAAAGTGAAGGTTTTTGCTGCTGCAACTGTTAAGTTTAGTTGGCTGTCAGATAGACCGACTGACTGACTCTGACTCAATGACTGGCTGCTACTGCTAAAGTTACAAATTTAAAAATTTTCTAGAAGTTTTTCTTTGTTTTTTATATGTTTTATTAAAGTTTATGAAAATTAGCTTCAATGTTAATAGTGAAAGGAAGTGTAAGGACTAAAAGGAGAAAGTATACAAAGAAAATTATTTAAAAGTTTTATAATAACTATTTGTTACATAAGACACGATAACAGAAAAAAACACAAGAAAATTTATTAAATATGCAATCAAATTTAACACAAAGAAGTTAAATAAGGGCTAAGGACATAAGAAAAAAAGAATAAGCAGGACTAAGAAACTTAAAGAATTAACAATTTTAATTCGCGGCTTAAATCGAAAAACAATTTCAGCCGCAAAAATCTAAAACGTTCCCCAATCAATTCTTGATTATGTTCTTGATTCTGTAATTGATTCTGTTTTTGAATCTGCTGTTAATTCTATTTCTGTTATAGATTCTGTTATTAATTCTGTTATTACTTCTGTTAAATATTAATTCTGTTATTGATTCTGTTCTTAATAGATATGTTCTAGTTCTGTTCTAGTTCTGTTCTAGTTCTGTTCTAGTTCTGTTCTAGTTCTGTTCTAGTTCTGTTCTAGTTCTGTTCTAGTTCTGTTCTAGTTCTGTTCTAGTTCTGTTCTAGTTCTGTTCTAGTTCTGTTCTAGTTCTGTTCTAGTTCTGTTCTAGTTCTGTTCTAGTTCTGTTCTAGTTCTGTTCTAGTTCTGTTCTAGTTCTGTTCTAGTTCTGTTCTAGTTCTGTTCTAGTTCTGTTCTAGTTCTGTTCTAGTTCTGTTCTAGTTCTGTTCTAGTTCTGTTCTAGTTCTGTTCTAGTTCTGTTCTAGTTCTGTTCTAGTTCTGTTCTAGTTCTGTTCTAGTTCTGTTCTAGTTCTGTTCTAGTTCTGTTCTAGTTCTGTTCTAGTTCTGTTCTAGTTCTGTTCTAGTTCTGTTCTAGTTCTGTTCTAGTTCTGTTCTAGTTCTGTTCTAGTTCTGTTCTAGTTCTGTTCTAGTTCTGTTCTAGTTCTGTTCTAGTTCTGTTCTAGTTCTGTTCTAGTTCTGTTCTAGTTCTGTTCTAGTTCTGTTCTAGTTCTGTTCTAGTTCTGTTCTAGTTCTGTTCTAGTTCTGTTCTAGTTCTGTTCTAGTTCTGTTCTAGTTCTGTTCTAGTTCTGTTCTAGTTCTGTTCTAGTTCTGTTCTAGTTCTGTTCTAGTTCTGTTCTAGTTCTGTTCTAGTTCTGTTCTAGTTCTGTTCTAGTTCTGTTCTAGTTCTGTTCTAGTTCTGTTCTAGTTCTGTTCTAGTTCTGTTCTAGTTCTGTTCTAGTTCTGTTCTAGTTCTGTTCTAGTTCTGTTCTAGTTCTGTTCTAGTTCCGTTCTAGTTCTGTTCTGGTTATGTTCTAGTTCTTATTTTTTTCTTTGATATTAAATTTCCTCTTTTAGTTTTTTCAAATCCTTTTAACAAAAATATCAATTTCCTTTTGACTTTTCAAATTTAAAACTATATATTATTTCTTTTATGTGGATATGTTTTCCTGGCATTTCCCCAAATGTTATCTTAGACTTGATTGATTGACATTGAGTGGTTAAAACCAAGATATTTAAACATGTGTTTGAATTTTCAAGGTATTGGTTAGTTCTTCTTAAGGATATAATTTAGTTAAATTTTTAAATTTTCCTATTCGTTCGCTATCAGTTTCATTCCATTTGCCTAAAAGTGAAAGTGTGTCTGAATTACATGAAACATATTCGTAAGAATTCAAAACTTTTAACAGCCAATCATGCAAAAAACATTAACCAACCAACCAACAGGCATGAATAATTTAAAATGACAGCTCAACTACGATGATGGCGGAAATGACAGGAACATACGAGGAAATAATAGAGTGGAAATAAATTTTGACTTTATGAAACATTTCTAACTAAAAGATAAGTTTTATGTATATTAAAAGTAACACATGAAACTTAATATCAGGTTTATAACAGATTAAGAGCAGCAGAATGTCAAAACAGCGGCAAAATGTCGGTAACAGTAGAGAAGTATACATTAGCGATATGTCCATAACAGTATCGAAGTGTCAATAGCAACAGCGAAATAGTCGTTTAGTTAAGATTATACTTACTTATTCTTAATTGTGAAAGTTTTTGTTCCATTCCTCTCTCACTGTCTTTCCCTCTTAAATACCCCTTAAAACTCGATACAATCATGTTAACATTTGTTAAACTCTTCGCTTAGGTTGTCGTTTTTCTGCTATTGTTCTTTTATTGTGTTGAGTAATTCTTGTCGTTGTTACATAAATAGAGAGATATTGTTTTTATTTACAATTTCGTTAGGAGTATGGAAATGTTGTTATTCCACTCCCTTGTTATGTAAAGTTCCTTATAGTTAAGGACTTATAAAAGTATAAAGCGTACAAGTATTTTCATACATTTTTTTAACTCTTTCCCAGGAAAGAAATTCTTTCAATAGCAGAAAAAGTATTGATAACATTTTTTTTTTTCAATTTCTTTTCTACATTTCATAACACAAAACGTCTGTATAAGTTTAATTTTCCCTTGTAAAGTCCCTAGGGAGTCTTCGACGACATAACATTTCCCTTAAAACATACATAATATCACATACCTTTAGAAAATTAAACAATAAAACGCGCAAAAACACCCCCTTCCAAAAGGTGGCTAAAAAAATACCTTTGAATTCTATTTAAATTTTCGCGAAAAAAAATTTGTTAATAAAAAACAAGAAAAAAAAATGAAATAAGAAGAAAATAACAAGAAAATAGAAAATATAAAAAAAAGAAATAAAATTGTAAAATGCTAAAAAAATTTGCATAAATTCAAATAAAGTTCTACTTTTTTTATAGGAAACCATTAAATTTTAAGAACTTTTAAAACACATAATAAAAACCTTTAATTTATAACTGGAAAATCAATAGGAGAATTTTTATTTTAGTACAAATCTTTAGAAAAACCACAATTAAAAGGAAAAAATATTTTTCTTAAAATAAAAAACATGAAATTCAAAAGAATTCCTTTTAAAAAGTACTTTTTATCCCTTAAATAAAAAGATAGTAGAAATACTACTATTTCAATAGACACAATTTTCAGAAGATTTTTTAAAATTTACCATAAATAAACAGTTACTAACAAGTTTTAATGAAAAAATCTCATTTAAAAAAAAGTAGTAGAAAAGTACTTTTTCATAAAGTAGTCAAATTAAAAATTTATATAAAAAATTTTGGTATTAGGTATCAGAACCTTAGAAATTTGAAGTTTTAGTATAAATTCTTCAAAAATTTACTTCAAGATAACTTAACAAAATAGTAGTAGAAATACTAATTTCACAGAATACACATTTTTAAGAAGAATTATCATTTTTGAGAAGATTTTGTACAATTTATTATAACTTAACAATTTCTAAGAAATTTTTCTGAAAAATTTACATTTTAGAAAAAGTAGTAGAAAAGTACTATTTTAAAAAAGTAGTAAAATTAAAATTTTTTCTAAAAAATTATCTGATACCTTAGAAATTTGTAGTTTTAATATAAATTCTCCAAAAAATTACTTTAATATAACTAAAAAATTAGTAGTAGAAATACTAATTTTTCCAAATGCAAATTTTTTAGAACAATTATTATTTTTGAGAAAAGTTTGTACAATTTATCATAATTTAACTGTTTTTAAGAAGTTTAAAAGGAAATATAACGTTTTTGAAAAAGTAGTAGAAAAGTACTATTTTAAAAAAGTAGTAGAAAAGTACTTTTTAAAAAAAAGTAGTAAAATAAAAAATTTTTAATGAAAAGTTATCTGATACCTTAGAAATTTGTAGTTTTAATATAAATTCTCCAAAAATTTACATTAAAATAACTAAAAAAAAAATAGTAGTAGAAGTACTAATTTTTTCAAATACAACATTTTTAGAACAATTATTATTTTTGAGAAAAGTTTGTACAATTTATCATAATTTAACCGTTTTTAAGAAAAGTTTTAAAGAATATATTACGTTTTTGAAAAAGTAGTAGAAAAGTACTATTTTAAAAAAGTAGTAGAAAAGTACTTTTTAAAAAAAGTAGTAAAATAAAAAATCTTTACTGAAAAGTTATCTGATACCTTACAAATTTGTAGTTTTAATATAAATTCTCCAAAAATGTACTTCAAGATAACTAAAAAAATAGTAGTAGAAATACTAATTTTTAAGAAGAATTATTATTTTTGGGAAGATTTTGTACAATTTATCATAAAATTATCTGATACCTTAAAAATTAGTATTTTAAAACTACTAAAAAAAATAGTAGTAGAAATACAAATTTTTCAAAATTTAAATTTTTTGAAGAATTTGTAAAATTTATCATAGTTTAGCAGTTGTAACAAAGTGTTTATGAAAAATTTAAATTATTGCAAAAAGTAGTAAAAAAGTACTTTTTTAAAACATTAGTAAAAATTAAAGTTTTTCTGTAAAATGTCATCTTATATTTTCGAAATTGACAAATTTTAATAGGATTTCTTTTAAAATTTACTTTTTAGAAGAAAAATATTATATGGTAGTAGGTCTACTACTTTTTTCGAAAACTCAATTTTTAAGAAGATTTCGTCATGCTTGTCATAGTTTAACAAATTTTATGAAGTTTTAATGGAAAAAAAATCTTTTTTTGAAAAAGTATTAAAAAAGTACTAATTCGAAAAGTATTAAAAAAATAAATTTTCATTAAAAAACTATCTAAATCTTTACAAATCAACCAATTTTAATTAATTTATGTGCAAATTTACTTATAGATAAATAGTAGCAGATCTACTACTTTTTAAATCACTTAATTTTTCAAAAGATTTTGTCAAATTTATCATAATTAAACAATTTCTAAGAATATTTTGTGAAAAAATTTTCCTTTTTAGAAAAGTAGTAGGAAAATACTATTTTAAAAAAGTAGTATAAATAAACAATTTTCTGAATAAACAATCTAAAACTTTGGAAAACCATAAATTTTAAAAGAATTTATGTAAAAATTAGCTCTCAGATAAATATATAAAACAGTAGTAGATATACTACTTTTTAAGAAATATTATTTTTTCAAAAGATTTTGGTAAAATTATCATAATTTAAGAATTTGTAAAAAGATTTTATAAAAAAATAATCTTTATAAAAAAAGTAGTAGGAAAATGCTATTTTAAAAAGTAGTAAAAATTCTAATTTTTCAGAAGAAACAATCTAATACTTTCGAAAACAATAGATTTAAATAAAATTTTTGATAATAATTTCAATAAGTTAAATATATATAAAAAGTAGTAGAAATACTACTTTTTCAAAAAAATATTTTTCACAAGATTTTGTAAATTAATCATAATTTAACGTTTTCTAAGAAGTTTTTATGAAAAAAGGAGTAAGGTTTTCAACTTAAATCAAAAATAACCCGAAACTTAAATTTTCATATTAAAACGTCTTTGAAAACATTTTTCGCCATCACCTACAAACAATTCTGTTATATTTTGTGGTATAAAAATAGTATTAAAAATACTACTATTTTTAAAAGCAACCAAAAATTAAATAATTAACTAAAATTTAAAAGAAATGGCTTAGTTTTTATAAAAACTTTAATATTACTAAAAATTTTTAAATTAAAAATAGTATTAAATCTACTACTATTTTGAAAGGTTTCAATTTTCTACAAAATTAGCCAATTTCATGAGATAAACTTATCAAAATATCATTAAAAACTATTTTTGTTAAAATTATGAGAAAAACTTGTAATAGAAAAATAGTAGTAAAAATACTACTGTTTTAAAAGTTCCCAATTTTCTACAGAATTTGCCACTTTCATGAGATAAACTTATCAAAATATCATTTGAATCTATTTATAATAAAATTATGAGAAAAACTTGTAATATAAAAATAGTAGTAAAAATACTACTATTTTATAAGTTCACAAATTTTGCGAGCAAGTATTTTATTTTAAGAAATTTACATATTAAAACATTTTTAATAGCATTCTTGGCTTAATTTAGATAAGATTTGGTATTATAGAAGTGTTAGTAAATCTACTACTATTTTAAAAAGTCACAAAAATAAAAGAGTTTATATAAATGTAACTTTCTGTTGCTTTTGAAAAATGGAAATTTTATGAAATTTCCAAAAAAAAAAACTGTTGATTTATTCGTTTTATGAACATGTAGTGACTTTTTATTAATTCTTCCATGAAACCCTTAAGGATATGCTTTAGAATTTTGATACAATATTCTCTCTTAATAGTTAACTAATTCTATTTAAACATTTTGCATTAACTTTTTAAATTTTCTATAATTCTAGGAATTTTTTAAAAATTACTAAAAGCATTTTTTTTCCATTTTCATGTACTTCCTAAGAATCCCCTTGAAGTTATGCTTTAGTTTTCTTATTGTTTAAAGCATTTTTAATTGTTTATATCCTAGGATTTATTTCAATGTTTCATACTTTTGCTTAATGATTTAATTTTTTAAGAGCGACATTTTATTTAACTAGTCATTGGGTGTTAATAGCACTTTTAGTTTTAAACAATGAAGCCGGAAAGTATGCTTGAATTTTTGTTATAATATTATTAAGAGGTTTCCAAGTAGAAATAAATGGAAATGAATGAATGATGGAGAAAAATGGGGGAAGTGAAAGATTTATATATAAGAGTTTAGTGATTATGAGTAATGATTTGAAGGAAGTATTAATGTTCAAGGATTACGAAAATTTGACTAAAAGTAGGCTAGATTTTGCAATGAATTTTAATTTCAATGAAAGTAAAAGACTAAAAGTTTTAAGAATTAAAGTTATGTTAAAGAAATCCTTTTTTTAAATTATCATATTCTTTTGTTTAAATTTGTTTATAATTTCTCAAAATCCTAAAAGTATGCTTTAGTTTTTAAAATCATGTTTATTCTTGTTCTAAGAAGAAAATTTTTAAATCTTAAACTTAATTTTGAATTTCATTTAAAAATCTAAAATCTTATTACACAATTTTTTTGTTTGTAATTTAATCTTTTAAAACTTTTTTCTAGAAAATTATTAACATATTTTATTATTTTCTAAAACTTTTCTTTTTTATAGATTTATATATTTCTAAATATTTTACGCTTATGTAAATAATTGAATCACTTGTTAGCTTTGTTTCCTTTTTTCTCAATATTTGAAAAATGTATTAAATTTATTTACTTCCACATAGAGATAAACTAAATACTAACAGACAACCCGACACAAGTCCTTAAAAGGCCACTTCACTTTTTGCAAAAAAAAACTATGAAACAAATAAATACAAGGACAAACTCTTAAAAGTATTTAAAATTCTTTTATTTTTCAAAAACATTACAAATCTTAAGGGTCATTTTAAAATAAAGAAAAATGTTGCAGAAAAATATTCAATTTCTTAAAAAAGAAATTCCATTTATTTGTTTTTGTCATCTTCCACTTGACTTCAATATATGAAAATCTTAAGGATTTTGTTACAAATCTTTAGAAAAACAGCAAAACAATTGATAAGTTATATTTTAGATTTAAGGAAATTATGATATTATAATAGATTTTCCTTGAAGAAGAAATTTTAGGTCATTTTATAAAAAGGTAGTAGAAATACTACTTTTTAAAAGTAAAATTTTTGTTAATATTTTGTAAAACTTATCGTTATTAAAAAGTTTTTATAAAGTTTTCATGAAAAAATTAACTTTTTGAAAAAGTAGTAGAAAAATACTTTTTTAAAAAAGTAGTAAAAATCATAAATAGTAATGATAAAATACCTAGTTCTTTAGAAATAACCAAATTTAAATTGAATTTCTTTGAAAAAGTGCTTTTCGGTCATTATATAAAAAGGTAGTAAATCTACTACCTTTTTAAAAATGTTATTATAAAAAAGATTTTGTAAAATTTATCATAACTTAATAGTTTTAACAAAGTTTTAATGAAAAAATTACCTTTTGGAAAAAGTAGTAGAAAAGTACTTTTTTAAAAACGTAGTAAAAATTATAAATTTCAATGATAAAATACCTAATTCTTTAGAAATCACAAACATTTTAATTGATTTTCTTTTAAAAAGTACTTTACGGTGAAAAAATTACCTTTTGGAAAAAGTAGTAGAAAAGTATTTTTTTAAAAAAGTAATAAAAATTATAAATTTCAATGACAAAATACATAATTCTTAAGAAATCACCAAATTTTAATTCAATTCCTTTTAAAATGTACTTTTTGGTCATTTTATAAAAATGTAGTAGATCTACTACCTTTTTAAAAATGTTATAATGACAAAGATTTTGTAAAATTTATCATAACTTAATAGTTTTAACAAAGTTTTCATGAAAAAATTAACTTTTGGAAAAAGTAGTAGAAAAGTACTTTTTTAAAAACGTAGTAAAAATTATAAATTTCAATGATAAAATACCTAATTCTTTAGAAATCACAAACATTTTAATTGATTTTCTTTTAAAAAGTACTTTACGGTGAAAAAATTACCTTTTGGAAAAAGTAGTAGAAAAGTATTTTTTTAAAAAAGTAATAAAAATTATAAATTTCAATGACAAAATACATAATTCTTAAGAAATCACCAAATTTTAATTCAATTCCTTTTAAAATGTACTTTTTGGTCATTTTATAAAAATGTAGTAGATCTACTACCTTTTTAAAAATGTTATAATGACAAAGATTTTGTAAAATTTATCATAACTTAATAGTTTTAACAAAGTTTTCATGAAAAAATTAACTTTTGGAAAAAGTAGTAGAAAAGTACTTTTTTAAAAAAGTAGTAAAAATTATAAATTTCAATGATAAAGTACCTAATTCTTTAGAAATCACAAAAATTGTAATTGAATTTCTTTGGTCATTATATAAAAAGGTAGTAGATCTACTACCTTTTTAAAAATGTTATTATGACAAAGATTTTGTAAAAACTATAATTATTAAACAGCTTCTATGAAGTTTTTATAAAAAAAAAGTACCTTTTTAGAAAAGTCGTAGAGAAATACTATTTTAGAAAAGTAGTAAAAGATGAATTTTTTCTTAGAAAAACACTTAATTCTTTCGAAATTATAAAATTTTAATAGAATTTCTCTTAAAATCTACTTTAAAACAATTTACAAAATAGTAGTAGATTTACTACTTTTTTGAAAAACAAAATTTTCAAGATTTTATAAAATTTATCATAACTAAATCGTTTCTATAAGCTATCAATGAAAACAAACCTTTTTTAAAAAGTATTGAAAAGGTAGTATTTATAAAAAGTACTTAATTTTCTTTGCAAAATTATCAAATTTTTTAGACACAAGTAATTTTTATAAAATTTTTCTTAAAATTTGCAAAAAATTTAATAGAATATCTTATTAAATTAACTTTAAAACAAATAATAAAAAGGAGTATATCTACTACTTTTCCAAAATTTCCAATTTTTTAGATTTTTGTCGACATTTTGATTTTGGTTTTTGCGAAAAGTAAACCACTTCAAATAGTATTAAATATAGCAGTATATTTACTACTTTTTTTAAATTAAGGATTTTCAATAAAATTTCCGTTTTCTATTAGTTTTTATTAAGTTTTTGTCTAAAGGCAACCATTTTAAATAGTATTAAAAATAGTAGTATATTTACTACTTTTTTAAATTAAGGATTTTTAATGAAATTTTAAATAGAAATTGTCTAAGACACATAAATTTTAGTGTTTTTATTTAAAATTTTTATTTTTAAAGCTATTAAAAGTAAATAAAAAGTCATAGTCTACTTTTAGGCTAAAATCTTTAGGTGCAATTTTATAGTAATATATAAGTTTTGTTTTATATCTATAGTTTCTGCTCTTATTTTAAATGTTTAAATATTTCTTTAAAATCCTGCAATTTTCAATTAAATTCTTTTTGTTCATGCCTGAAAGTAGGCTTCACTTTTTAATACGCTTTTTAATACATATACGTCATAACTTTTACAATTTATTGTTAAATATTAATAATTTTATTGAATTGTTTGCGGTTTTCATTATGGGAAATAAGAAAATATCTGGCTTTAAATCATCATTAATTATATACAAAATATAACCTATCAATGGCTGCTGGAAAATATGCCACATATCACGTTTAATTAAAATTCCATTAATAATTTTATAATAATGATAATGATTGAAAAGGAGTTTTTTTTTATAACAAAATAAAAAATAAAGTAATTATTATTATTTAAATTACTTTTGAAAAAATAGGAAATTTAAAATTTTAATTTATTTCATGTTTAATTTATGGTAAGCCTTAGAGTAGGCTGTATGATTTAAAATTCCTGGAATTGTTATTCTATCACAATTCCATTAATAAAAACTTCAATATCATTTTACCTCTAAAAGCTTTTAACTTGAATTTCTAGTTAATTCTCGTTTTTCATTTCTCTAAAGTTCACCTTACGCTTTTGGCATACTTTTAGGGGTTTTTGATTTCAAAAATATTTTTCTTTGTTTTTTTTCCGTTCTTGCTTTCTTTTCAGTTTTTTTTTTTTGTTTTTCTCAAAACTTTTGTTTCACGTTTTCTCTTGTTTTACTTTTTAATGGTTGTTTTTAATACAATTCATTTTAAACTCAAGTCCGTCTTTCTCGATATCTGTCTGTCCCTTCAACTCTGCTTGAATTTTCTAGCCATGGGAGGTTACAAGTTTTTGACAGTTAAATAAAATTTTAGAAAAAAAATTAATCTAGATGAAGCATAAAATATTTTTCTCTAAAAGTAAACCTCAGGAAATTATTGATATAGTTAGTGGAATTTTTTTTTTTTTTTGTTTTTTGAAAGCCAATGAAAAGTTATTTTAAGTCAAAAAAAAAATCCCTAGAAATCCTTCAAGTATGCTTTAGAATTTGTTTTAGAAAAATTATGGGTAAAAGTATCCAAAAAGTTTTAAGGTAAAGAATTTTAAAATAAATGAAGGTAAATTCTATAATTTTATTTAAATTATTTCCCATAAAGGGCTTTAAAAGGCCTTGACACCTGTTAGTAGGCTTCAGTATTTTCTTCAAATTTAATGATTCTTTGCCAATGCTAAGAAATTTATAGTTCACAGATTTAATATATTATTCTAGGGAAATAATTTGTTTTATTAAAATAATTTCCTATTAAGGGCTTTAAAAACGATGACCCCCATAAGTAGGCTATAGGTTTTGTTTTCTTCAATATTAAAGATTCTTTCTTGGGCAATACAAATTTATCGTTTGCAGATGTAAGACATTTTTCAAGAATTAGAATTTCTTTTATATAAATTTCCCATAATGGACTGTTAATGGTTTTGACCCCCATAGGTAGGCTATAGTTTTTATTCCCCTCAAAAATAAATCTTATATAGGTATTTACAAATATATAGTTTAAGAAATTGTTCAAAAAATCCTATTTCTTTCATTCAAATCCATTTCCATAAGGGCATTTGGCCCCTATTGGTAGGCTATAGTTTTATTTTCCCAAAAAATTATTATATGGCAATTTAAAAATATAAGGTTCCTAGATTTAAGAAATTGTTCAAGGAATATACTTTCTTTTATACAAATCATTTCTCTTAAGGGTGTTTGAATGGCTTTAACCCCCATAGGTACTCTATAGTTTTTATTTACCTCAAAATTAAAGGATTCTAAGGCAATAAATACTAATATATCATTCACAGATTTTAAAATTTCAAGGATAATCATTTTTTATAAATGATTTTTTTTTCTTTCCAAATTAAAGATTTTAACGCAATAAATACGATTTTTTTCATTTATAGATTTAAGGAAATTTTTCGAGGAATATAATTTTTTTTATTCATTATAAAATATTTTACGTAAAGGTTCTTTAAAAGACCTTGGCACCCCTTGATAGGCTTTAGTTTTTATTTTCCTCATAATTCAAAATTATATCTTTTAGATAAAATTTATATTTTCAAGAAAAAATATATTTTTTTTTTTTGATTTTTGGAAAATAGAACTTTTTACAACTTTTCCAACAAGGTGCTTTTTTAAAAAGGTCCTTTTGTATTATCTCTTTTATATGAAATAGATTTTTTCAAAAAAATATTTTTTTAATTTTTAAAAATAGTACTTTTTACAACATTTCCAAAAAGGTACTTTTTTATAAAAATACAGTCAAATAATGTTCATTTGGCCTTTTTATTCAAAATCAAATTATGTCACTTAATTTTGAACTAAAATTTCATCCAAAAATTTTATTTTCCGTAAAGCCTTTGAGATATGCTCTAGATTTAAGAGATTTTTTAATATTTTAATATTTTCCACTTAATAGATTTAAGACACTTTTTTGACACTTAATAGATTTAAGACACGTTTGTAGTAATTCTTTCTAAGTCTTGGTACACGTTTTATAACTCTTAGAATTCTAAGAAAATTATTAAAAAATAAGTTCATCATTTTCAAAATGTTTCTTAGAACCCCCTTAGAAATATGCTGTAGTTTTATTTTGTTTTTAATTTTGTAAAATATTTAAAGATAAGGTTCATTTTGGTATTTTTTAAAAACACAAAGCTTCTTTTTTACAACTAATTTCATTTTATTTTTAACTAAACTTTTATTCCATAATACCCCCTTTGAGTTATGCTTTAAATTTTATTTAATTTATATTTTCCATTTAACACTTAATAGATTTAAAATACGTTTTTAGTTATTCTTTCTAAGTCATGATACACGTTTTATAACTTTTAGAATTCTTAGAAGATTATTTTAAAATATGTTGATCATTTTCAAAATGTTTCTAAGAATCCCCTTAGAAATATGCTTTAGTTTTATTTGGTTTTAAAATTTCGTAAAATATTGAAAAATAAGGTTCATTTGGTATTTTCAAAAACATAAAGTTTCTCTTTTATTATTAATTTCATTTTCTTTTTAACTAAACTTTTATTCGATAATAAACCCTTTGAGGTATGCTCTAAATTTTTGGTAATTTATATTTTCCATTTAACAATTTATTCATTTTAGAGACTTTTTAGTAAATCCTTTCAATTCTCTGTACACGTCTTACAACTCTAAGAATGCTTAGAAGATTATTAAAAAATATTTTGGTCATCTCGAAATTTTTTTTAAGAAACTCCTTAGAGATATGCTTTTATGTTATTAGACTAAAATTTTATAAAATATTGTGAAATAAGGCTGATTTGGTCTTTTTTAAAACATAAAGCTTTTTTTATAACTAATTTCATTTTCCTTTTAACCAAAACTATATTTGCATATAATGCCCTTGAGGTATGCTTTAGACTTTTCAGAATTTAGATTTATCACTATCTAATACCTTTAACAAGCTTTTTTAATATTTCCTTCTAGTTCCTGGTATATGTTTGATAATTCTTGGAATCCTTAAATGATTATTGCGAAATATGGTCTTCTTTCTATGAATCCCTTGAAGTTATGCTTTAGTTTTCTTTGCTGTTGTTTATACCTAAGATTAACTTCAATGTTTTCTACTTTTGTTTTAAATTACTGTTACTGTGTAGTGACATTGCAACAAGTCATTGATGTAATAGCTTTTTAAGTTTAAAACAACAAAGCCTTAAAGTATGCTTTAGATTTTTGTTAGGGCTTTGAATTAAATGGTATAAAAGGCTTTTGGAGAGGAACATAAAATGACAAAATGTTGGTGAATAACAAGATTAATTGCTAGTTAATGAAAAATTATTAATTTTAAAATCTTATTAACATTCTTCCTTAAAGTATGCTAGAATTATAAATGTTTAATATTTAAGTCCTCTTCAAAGTAAAATATTTACTTAAGTCATTTATTTGAAATTTTGTTGAATATTAAAATATTTTCATTATTTTTTTGAATTAAATTACAAAGTTTTTTTAAATTATACCTAAAAGTAGGCAAATATTTCTATCTACACAAACATTCTTAAACGAGGCAATACTTTCTGAATTGAGAAATTTTTGAAAACCATTTTTATTAAGGTAAAGGCTCAAATTTTCTCAATTTTAAGACGTTTTTAAATATTAAATAAAATTATCCTTAAAATATGCTATAGATTTTATTTATCTGGGTTTTAATACGACCTTAAACTTTTTCTTTTAATCCCCCTAAAATTAGGCAATACATAAAAAGCTTAAACTGAGCAATACTTTTTCATTTAAGGCATATTTGAAAAAAGTTTTCATTATATTTGAAGTAACTTAAAATTTTTGTCGAATGTTAACCTAAAAATAGGCAATTATTTATTTTAAATAAATAAGCCTAAAACTAGGCAATAGTTTCTTTAAATTTTAAAAAGTTATTTTTAAGTTTTTAGTTTCAATTTTATTTATTTTAAAGGCATTATTTATACAATAAAATAAAATGTTGCTCTTATCCTAACAGTAGGCTTTAGATATTATTTTCATGCATTTTAATACTCTAAAATAGAATTTTAGGGGAGTATTCAAATTTAGAATTTTTAATTAAGAAATATTCAAGGCAATCGGTTTTTATGAAACTTATCTTTAATTAGAAATCATTTTTCCATATTCAAACCAAATTCATATTCAAACTAAATTTTTTTTTAGCCTTAAAGTATGCCTTATATTTTATTTTACTTGTTTAAGATGACCTTAAATTAGGCTTTACTTTCTTATTTAAGAAAATTTATTACTATCAGGATAAGAATTTAGTTTTTCTTTGATTTAAAGACATTTTTATTATAAACAAATTAAAATTTTTGTTATCCCAAAAGTATGCTTTTAATTTTACTTTCATACTTTTGAAGATATTCTTAAACTTGGCTCTATTTTTAAATTAAGGAAATTTCTTAAATATTTATTTTAATCAGGATAAAAATTCATATTTTCTTTCCTTAAAATGCTTGAATTCTTGGTTTCCAAGTGACTATCTTTTTTACCCCTTTTGTATATACTTTTAAATTTAGTTTCTCTTAAATTGTTTTTCTTTTTTCAATTTCTCTAGAAAGTAATTTATTTGTCAAATTATATGCTCCGTTTCCACCTAGAAACAAACAAAAAAAAACATAAGCTCTTACCTTTCCCTTATTTTAATTTTTAATAAATATATAGTTTTATTTTTCCCTCTTAGTATACTTTAAGGCGTTGTCTATTGTTTGCTGTTTGTCTGCATATGAATTTCATTTCAGCAGCTATTTTTTCTCTTCATATGAAAAAAATTTTAAAACATTTTTCATTTCATAAAAAAAATCATATATAAATATTTTCATGCTCCCTTTTACACTCGGCTAACGAACATACGTTATTTTTTTCATTCATAAATAATTCAATGCATACTTTCAGGCGTATGCTGGCAAACAAACAAACAGACAGACAAACAAACAAAGTCAAGTCAAAATTTTTATTTATGAATCAGAAGGTGGAGAGCTGTTATACTCTCGTATATATTTGTATTTCCCTTCATTTTTATGTAGGAAAAAAATTTGTTTCCATGAACAAACTTAAACATATGAGTTTTTGACATTTCGCCTGCAAATATGCATTTACATTTTAAGTTTTTCTGCTTTAGCTTTTTTTCAATTATTTCTTAAAAAAACTTTTTTATTCAAAATTATGTATGTGTGAGAGTGAAGAGGAAAAGGTCAAACCCACGAGATTTTGGAGTAAAACGCTATTTGTCTTCAGTTTTTTAACAAAAAACCATAGCATACTTTTAGACATTTCATTAATTTAAACATAAATTATTTAGGCATGCTTTTTATCTACCGGCAAAACTGTCTCATAACATTTAAGTTTAATTAACTTAATATTGTTTTAATTTAATAAATTTATTTATTTGCTAATTAATTAATTGAGTAAATAATTTACATACAAAAAAATCATTACCTCAGAGAAGGTAGCGACGACTGCGGTGGCCATTATACAATTAAAAACCGTAATTATGAAATTATTAAAGGGTAGAAATTTAGGCGTTAATTGTAATAAGTAAAAAGGGAAAGCATAAATTTATGAGTTATTAGTTTAAACATTTCCATAATCTTGTTTTGAATAACAAAAAAAGGAAAGAGGATCAAGGTTGATCTTAAGATACCCTATATTTTTAAGTTATTGAAAACATTATCATAGGGTTTATATGAAAACTAACGACAAAAGAGAATCGAATGTCTAAAAATTGTTTACTCTCGTCGATATTTATGTAGCAAATTCCATTAATGAAATTTTATGGTCATATGTCCTTTAATTTGAAATTAATCAACATTTAGGTGGTTTTCTGGGATGGAGTTTATATGGGAGCTAGGACCAAATGTGGACCGAAAGGTTCGAAATTTATCACAGTAATTGATGTTTATAAAAAACTGTTCTGTATAGAATTTTATCGTCATATTTCATTTAACATGGCATTTATTGGCATTAAAGTGATTTCCGGGGGTACGACTTATATGACAGCTATGACGAAATGTGGTCTAAATGTCCCTAAACTTTACACAGAGGTAGATGTTGATACAAAAGTTCTTTGTACTAAATTTATTCGCCATATGTCTATTATTTTGACATTTATTAGCCTTTAAGTGTTTTCTGGGGGTGTGGCTTATATGGGAGCTATGTCGAAATATGAACGGATTATCACGAAATTCAATATAATGATTGATGTTAATAAAAAACTATCATATGCTGAATTTGATCGTCATATGTCTATTAAGATTAAATTTATTGGCATTAGAGTAATTTTCGGGGGTACGACTTGTTTGACAGCTATGACCAAATGTGGTCCAAATGTCTTATCATTTAATACAGAGGTTAATGTATATACGAAACTTTTTTGTACTAAATTTCATCATCATATGTCTTATAACTTGATATTTATAAGCCTTTAAGGGTTGTGGCTTATATGGGAGCTATGGCGAAATGTGAACCGATTATCAAGAAATTCAACATAATGATTGATTTTTAAATAAAACTACCCTGTGTAGAATTTTATCGTCCTATTTCTTTTAGCATAACATTTAGTCGCATTAAAGTGATTTCCGGGGGTACGACTTGTATGACAGCTATGACCAAATATGGTTCCAATGTCTCTAAATTAAACACAGAGATTAATGTTTATACAAAACTTTTTTGTACTAAATTTCATTGTCATATGTCTTATAACTTGATATTTATAAGCCTTTAAGTGTTTTCTGAGGGTGTGTCTTATATGGGAGGTATGGCGAAATAGGAACGGATTATCACGAAATTCATTACAATAATTGATGTTAAAATAAAGCTTATCTGTGCGGAATTAAATCGTCATATTTCATTTAATATTACATTTATAGGCATTAGAGTGATTTCCGGGGGTTCAATTTATATGACAGCTATGACCAAATGTGGCCCAAATGTGTCTAAATTTAACACAGAGTTTAGTATTTGTACAAAACTTCTTCATACTAAATTTAGTTGCCATACTATCTTTAATATGATATTTATTAGCTTTTGAATAGTTTCGGGGAGTGTGGCTTATATTTAAGCTGGGGCGAAATGTGAACCGATTATCACGAAATTTAATATAATGATTGATGTTTACATCAAACTGCTATAAACTGAAAATTTAATGTGATATATCTTTTAACATGGAAATTATAGGCATTAAAGTCATTTCCGAGGGAGCTACATATATGAGAGCTATGACCAAATGTGAACCGAATTTCTTTAAAATTGACACATTGTTCGATGTTAGTATAAAACTTCTCTGTACTTATTTCCATCGTCATACATCCTTTAATTTAACATATATTGGAATTTAAGTGGCTTCTGAGGGAGAATTTTGTATGGGTGCTATGTCGAAATATGGACCGAATATAAATTAAACCAATAAAATGGTTCATATTAAAACTTCTATAAACTGAATTTGATTGACTTATGTCTTCTAACTTGATATTTATTTGCCATTAAAGTGATTTTCGGGGGTCGATTTATATGGGAGCTATAAGGAAATATGATCCGTTCATCATGAAAGTCAATATAATGGTTTATGTATATACAAAACTTCTGTATACTGAATTAGGTTGGCATATATCTTTTAATATGGAATTTATTGGCATTGAAGTGATTTCCGGGGGTGCATCTTATATGGGCACTATGGTCAAATATGGACCGATTGTCACAAAATTTTATATTATGATTGATAATCGTTAGCAACTACTTTATAAGAAATTTTATCATCATATCTGCTTTATTCCGAGATTTATTAGCATTTCAATGTCGTCCGAGAAGACATTTGTATAGGATCTTACCAAAAATTATAGACAAACTTTGGTCTTATTTAAAAAAAATGCGGATCAGAAACAAATATTCACTAAATTTCTTTAAATTTCATTCTAAATTAAAGTAATTCGGAAACAAAAGAAAATATGGACGGAGAAAGAATATTTGAATTGACGGACTGATAGATGGAGGTAGTGTCATTATCAAAGTAGCGTAGGGTATTAAAATAAAAGGATTAATAATGGTAATGTCATAAAACTAATTAATGATATTGAATGAGTTTGTAATTAAAATGAAAACTAATTAAGTTATTGATTTTTGAAAACAAATGTTACAAAAAAAATATGAAGTGAAGCATGATTTTAGGGGTTAAAATAAAAAAAGTATTTGAATAAATAAAGCCTAGTATAAGGAGGAAAATAAAAGGTTTTTTTTATAATAGTTTATAGTTTTTTGCCTAGAAATTAATTAAATGTTTTACCCTTAAGTAAAAATATTTGTTTAATCATTTTTAGTTTTCAACACAACAAATAAGTAAAGTATACCTTAAGGCTTGAACACAAAACTCAAATTGTGGAAAATATTTAGCAATTTGTTGACAGTTTGACTGACTGACATTTGATTTATGCTACTTAAACAAGTTAACAAATCCAAATACATTATAAAACCAAATAAATTTGAAAGAAATGTAAAAAAAACAAATTTGAATTGTAATGAGTTGAAATTTCAAATTATACTCATCCGATTGAATAAACAGATAAGCATCACTTGTTTAACATATTGTTAGGGGCAACTATTGCAAATAAGTGAAGCATATAATTAGACAGGTGTATTTATTTAAAATAAGTTTAAAGGAATATTAAAAATGAAACGAAGAGGATGATAGACAGCTTTAATTGAAACAAATTAAAAATAATAAGAATAATATAAAAAATATAAAACTGTCAAAAATTTCTGAGAAAAAGTAAGACAAATCACTTTTAAAAAAATGTAAAGCCTATCTTTAGGCTATTTACAAATTCCTTCAGATAATAATTCTTAGAATTTTAATACCTTTTATTGAAATTCATAACTGATGAGCATTTGAACTACTTAAATATTAATTTAAATAAATATATAACATAACTTTCTCTCCTCACTGTCCTTCCCTATTCCTCTCTCTCTCCCTTCCTATGCTCTAATTACCTTAATTGCAAAATTATTTACCTTAAGTTTACAATACTTCAAACTTTTTAATACTTTTAAATATTAAAATAAAACCCTCAGCCTAAAATGTCACTTTACAAAACTTCTAGAAATTCTTATATTAATTTTAAAATAATTTTCAAAAAATCTTTTTTCTCAAACTCCTCTAAACTTTAGCTCACAAATGTTAACCCTGTCAAATTAATAACAAAACAAACATGAACAGAAAAAATAATAACTCCCCTTTTAACTAACAAATTGTTAACAACTGGTGCCTAAAAGTAGGCTATACCAAAAACATTATGTACTTTCATATAAAACACATGGTGCCTTTTAAATGTTCTTTTATTTAAACCATAACCCAGTGTTTTGTGTTTTAAAATTGTTCAATTATAATAATTTTTTCCGAAAAAAAATTATATGGACTTAATTATTAGATAAAATGTTATAAAAAAAATACAATTTAAGGCAACAAATATTTGAAGAAAGTTGTATATGAGCTAATGATTTTCATGTGCTGCCTTTTTTGCTGACTTCTGGGTAATCAAAAAGTTCATAGTCATGAGTGAGAGCTAATAAAGATGAGAAAAAATCATAAACCTAAATGAAAATTATGGCAATATTTTTCGAATTACTTTTTGAGCCTAAAATTAGGCAATAATTTTTAATATGCAAATAAAAAGGCTCAAAATATGCTACACAAAATGTAACAAATTGCATGAAAGGCATAAAATGCTATTGTTTAATTTGCTGAAGTCACGAAGACCAGAAGCAGTCGACAGCCTAGTCAGTCGACTAATAAGTAGTCAAAATTCTAGCCCTTAGTCCTGCAAGATAGTTAGTCATCAGTCTAGTCACGTTTAAGTTAGGTTAGGTAAGTGTGGTAATCTGGATATTGGACTCACTTACTTTGAAGTCCATTGTGTTACCACGGAAAGTACGAAAGTATGTCACTAGATCTTCTAGTTATTTCAATCGAATATCTAAAAAAAGCTCTAGTCTCCATCGAAACAAGAGTCCAGAGTCTCTGAAATGGATCCTCAAACATCCGCGAAATTCTCTTAATATCAAGAAGAGATTTAATAAAACCGGTTTGAGAACTCAATCGGAAAGAGTATTTAAAAAGGGATAGGGGCATGGTTGAAAAATCGAATATCTTGAAAAAGCTTTAGTCTCATCGAAACAAGAGTCCAGAGTCTCTGAAATGGATCCTCAAACATCCGCGAAATTCTCTTAATATCAAGAAGAGATTTAATAAAACCGGTTTGAGAACTCAATCAGAAAGAGTATTTAAAATGGGTTAGGGGCATGGTTGAAAAATAAGATGCTTCGTCTACTTCTAACGAAACTTAATTCCCTAGAGTCCACTTTCCGAATATCGGCTAAGAAGGTAGTTGAACAGTAACGGGCACTGCTTTTCCTTTTGAAGAGTCTCTGAAATTGGTCCTCAAACATCCGCGAAATTCTCTTAATATCAAGAAGAGAACTCAATCAGAAAGAGTATTTTAAAAGGGTTAGGGGCATGGTTGAAAAATCGAATATCTTAAAAAAGCTCTAGTCTCATCGAAACAAGAGTCCAGAGTATCTGAAATGGATCCTTAAACTTCCGCGAAATTCTCTTAATATCAAGAAGAGATTTATAAAAACCGGTTTGAGAACTCAATCTAAAAGAGTTTTTATAAAGGGTTAGGGGCATGGTTGAAAAATCGAATATCTTAAAAAAGCTCTAGCCTCATCGAAACAAGAGTCCAGAGTCTCTGAAATGGATCCTCAAACATCCGCGAAATTCTCTTAATATCAAGAAGAGATTTAATAAAACCGGTTTGAGAACTCAATCGGAAAGAGTATTTAAAATGGGTTAGGGGCATGGTTGAAAAATAAGATGCTTGGTCTACTTCTAACGAAACTTAATTCCCTAGAGTCTACTTTCCGAATATCGGCTAAGAAGGTAGGTGAACAGAAACGGGCACTGCTTTTCCTTTTGAATTCAATTCCATAAACCAATAAAAATATTTTTTGTGATAAAAAAAAACTTATGCCATATCCTTTTAATCCCCAAATTTTGTTTTGGAATAAATGTACGAGTAATTGCTATTTAATAGTTTAAGTTTGAGTAAATAAAAAATGTGTCTGAGCATATATCAGAAGCAACAAAAACCAAACAAGACTACAGCATATATTTAAATAAAAAACATTAGCATACTTTTAGGAGTATAAACAAATAGTTTGGGGGAAACACCCCCCAAAAAGCAACATTTAAAAACTTTAACTCCCAAAAGAAATGTTCTTCGTAATTCCTGCAACAAATACCAGTAATTTTTGTGGTATTTAGTTCTTTTCTAGTCTAAAGCCTAAGAATAAACAAGAAAAATCTTTAAACTTTAATTAAGATAAACATATCAAATCGAAACTAATGCCTGAGATTTTTAGTTTGTGGTATTTTTCGAAACAAAAATTTTTGTTAGAGAAAATTTCGAAAACCCAATTACAGGCTTAACTTAACTTTTACAAAAACTATGTTCATGGCGTGTGTGTAAAAAGAGAATTTTGTGAAAAAATTTTAAAAATTCTCAATGCAAAACTTTGGTATAGTTTTGGAAGTATCTAGAGTAAATTATTGTGGTTGAGTATTCGGGGGGGTATAGGAGGGTTGTTTGGCGCTATAAGTAATTTATGTGGTTTTTGAACTCTTAGATTTGGAAAGGATTTGCTTGTTTTTATTCTAACAAATCTCAACCTGTCATTTTACACATTTGACAGTTCATTAAGCCCAAAACATTGTATCAATGTTAGAACAAAAACTTTCTTTTTCACTTTCACTTTTCTAATTTCTTTTCTAGTCAATTGGTTTTCTGAAACGTGGTAGAGTAGGAGGGTTTTGGGGGGAGGGGGTATCTTTGTCAATGAAATCTTTTCTTGTAATTGATCAGAGTTTTAGCAAATTCTTTTAGTGGAATTAATTAATATTAAACATTTGGAAAAGTTTATTTTCTTTAGCTTTGCATTGCTTGATTTAACTCTTACCAAAATTGAAAAAAACAAAATCTTGTTTTTCTTTTCTTTTTCCAACAACTTTTTGTTGTTTTGCTAAAAACAAGAAAATTAATTTGGAAAATTTGTTTTTTGAAAACTGAATATTTATGCAGCTGATGTTGGTAACAGAAATTTTCCGCTTTTAAAGCTTACGCATAATAAATTTAAAATTAGTTAAAAATTTAAGACTCATTGAATAGATTCGAAAGCTCTGACTACCAAGAAAAGAGAGAGTCTCTGAAATGGGCATTTATTTTGTATGGGCAAGAAAATTTGTTCTCGAAAACTCTGACTACTAAGCAGAGAGAGGGAGAGGGTATCTGAAATTGAAAATTTGTTCTCCTCCTCCCTAAGTACTAACTCATCTGATCAATGGGTCTTTAAACTTCAGAATACCAGACCTTCAATGAAGAGAGAGTAGATCAACTATATTCTCCGAGTATCATTGAAAATAATTGAAAATTCTGAATGCTAAGAGAGTCTCTTATCCCTTAAATATGCGCGAAACTATTTATAATACAAATAACTGGTACCTTACCTAACCCTAAATTTTTAAAGTTACAAATTTAAGACCTTTAAAAAAGAGACATAATGAATAGCAATATTCTTCGACGACCCTTGAATAGATTCGAAAACTCTGACAGCTAAGCAAAGAGAGAGTCTCTGAAATGAGCTTTTATATTGCACAGATAAGAAAATTTGTTCTCTTCTTCCTAAAGTACTAGCTCACCTAATCCCTGGGTCTTTAAACTTCAGAACACCAGACATTTAAAGAAGATAGAGGAAATCAGCTATATTCTTTCAGGATCATTGAAAAGAATCGAAATTTCCGACCGCTAAGATAAAAGATTCCCTGAAGTGGGCGCGAAATTATTAATAGATACGAATATTTGACCTCTTACTTAACTACCTGAGCCCTTGGTCTTTAAAGTTAAAAATTTAAGACCTCCAAGAGGAAGACATAAACTTCCAAGAGAATACACGATCATTGAATAGATTCGAAAACTCTGACTACTAAGCAGAGAGAGAATCTCTGAAATCGGCGTTTATTTTGTATAAATTAGAAAATGTGTTCCCTTTTTCCGTAAGTACTAACTCACCTAATTCCTGAGCACTTAAACTTTGGAATTCCAGACCTTCAAAGAAATTGTCGTTGAAATTCTATAAAAATCATTGAGAAATTTGAGAATGCCAATCCAAAACTCGAATGACCAAGAGTTTTTAAAACAAAAAAAATGACATTTATTTAAAGGCTGAAGCGTTGTTGTTCAATAGAGAAACTGGGTAAAGCATTTATAGTTTGACTTTAGTGATTTTCAAACCCAGCAGAAGATTAAACTGGGGAGATTTTTGTTTTAACATAATTTGACATTTATTCCTTAAGCTCTTTAAGTAGAACTCACATTTAACTAATTAATTAAGCCTAAATATATGCTTTAATTTTCCCTACATTATTTCCTAATACAGATGAATTTTGCGAAGAATATCCCCACAACTTAATGCCCACCCCTGGCTATTGGATTGAATGTTCAAGACAGAAAATCACTCTACCGCCCACACACACTATCTGGGATGAAAGCGATTCCGAGCATGAGGATATACGGGGAGGCAACAGCAGTGATGCCTATCTGGAGCGTGAGTGTAGTGATCTATACGAGGATGATGAGGACTCTGAGGCCACACCCAGGTATGTTTTGAAGTAGTCCTATTATTAATTTTATATAATTTCAATTTTGCTTAAGTTTAACTTCCAAAAGCATTAGTTTTATATTTTGAAAACTTCTTCCTCAACTCAATTTCATGCTCATAAACCATCATCCATCCATCCATCCATCCACCCATCAAACCATTTCACTCACCAACTTCTCATGCATGGCATCCTTCTCTTGTTATTTTTGGTTGATTATGTTGCTGTTCCCTTGTTGTTGTATTTTTATGCGAATGTTTAAGTCCTAGGAAAAAGACTACAATCGAGGAGATGTGGGAACAAAATGGCGCCTTCGAGCTGATCTCCGTGGAACAGGAGACCTATGAGAAATACTTCTTTGGCTGCGAACATTGGAATTATTTTACCAGCGATGAGGATTTGGGTCCAGTGATATTGTCCATTAAGCAGGAGACGCTTAATGGCCGGGATCAATTTAGAATATTAGTAAGGGCTGGGTCCTATACAGTTCATGGTCTAATACCTGCCTCTTGTGTATTTGCTGATAGGTAAGATTGAAACTTAATTTGATTATAAATTACATATAAATTTTATTTTCTTTCTATTTTCAGATATAACCGCGAGGAAGTGGTTAGATCTTTGGGCAAAGAAGTTAATTTAAATCCTCCTTTGACTTTGGGCCAATTACCGGACACTCCTGATGAATTACTGAAATTGGATCAAGTTGGTTTTCTTACAATTTGGATTTAAGGGATTGTTTTCATTTATTTTTATAAATTTTAGGTCTTTATTAAATCTGAGTTAAAAGTTGGTGTTATTTTCGTTAAAGAGGATCAATATACGGAAGAGCAAATTTTAGACAATAATGAAAATTCTCTGCTCTTCGATGAGTTCTTAACCCTTTTAGGTGATCGTGTGAGATTAAAGGGTTTCGATAAATACAAAGGTGGCCTTGATACTGTACATGACTTGACAGGTAAATGAAAGCTTAGAGCTTTTAAATTATTTCAAAAGCTCATTTTTATAAAAAAAGCTTTTGAATAATAACATTTTCAAAGAATTAAGAAAAGAGTTATTTTTAGAAAAATAAGCTATTCCAAAAGCTGTTTTTTTAATTTTTACAAAAAAAGCTTTTTTTCGCTATTTAGTAATCTCTCCTTGTCTCTCCTAGGTCTGTACTCTGTATATACAAATTGGCGTAATATTGAGATAATGTTTCATGTCTCGACATTACTGCCCTACGAACGTCATGATCCTCAAAAGCTTCAAAGGAAACGCCATATAGGCAATGATATTGTTTGTGTGGTATTTCTGGAGGCTGATAATACCCGCTTTAGTCCTGCCTGCATAAAGAGTCATTTTCTGCACACGTTTATATTGGTAAGTATTTAACAAGCCACAAAAGCTTTTAAAAAAGTTCTAAAATAAACCAAAAGTTCATGACAAATTTAGGCATTTAAGGGAAATTTAGGGAAAATAAGCTTTTAGTGAAAGCTTTAAATATTGAGCCAAAGAAAAGACTAAAAGTTTTCATTAAAACTGTTTAAAATAAGTACAAATTTAAGTTTTTCTAGATTTGAAGCTTTTTAAGAAAATTTAAGGAAGATCTAAACTTTTCGACAAAAAGCTTAAAAACTTTTTGCTACAAAAGCTTTAAAATTTTAGAGTTTTTGTTATTTTTGATGAGCTTTAGAGCTTTTACTGTCTTTAGCTGTTTCTTATTTTTTGAGTAATTTACTTAAATTCATAAACTTATTTTTAAAGCTTTTAATTAAACTGTTATTATTCACAATAATAACAGCTTTTTTAAAAAGGTTTAGAGCTTTAACTGTTTTTGCTTTTATTAAACTTATTACAAAATAGCAAAATGTTTAGCATATTTGTAGAGCTTTCAAGTTTTTCTTTTAAGTTCTTTAAAATTAAGCTTTAAAAAAAGCTTAAAAACTTTTATAAAATACTTAAATTATTACAAAAGCTTATTTTAGTACTTATTTAAAGCTTTTAATTTGTTTTAATAGATTTAAAGCTTTAGACATTTTTGCTTTAAAAAAAACGTATAATTAAATTTATGGATTTTTTCAAGCTTTTATTTAAACCATAAAAGGTTTTGTATTTTTATAGAGCTTTTAAGCTTTTCTTTTAAGTTTTTTAAAATGTTAATGTTTATAAATGAATATATGCAGAAATTTTGTTAGAATTTAATCAAATCTTGAAAGCTTTCCTGACAAAAATTTTGAGCTTTTTCAAAGCCTTGATCAAAACTTTTTTATATTGCAAAATTTTAAAATTTTGCTCAAATATTATAATATTGCTAAGTATTGTGCTATTATCCATAAATTTATTTACAAAGCTTTTTGAAAAGCTCCTTAACTAATTTAAAATAGCAAAATTGTTAGCATATTTAACAATTTAAATTGCTTTTCTTTTAAGTTATTTAATATTTAAGATTTTATTGGTTAATATCTCTTAAAATATTGTTAAATTGTAAGAAATTTTGAAAGCTTTTATAATTTGAGTTTTTTCTAAGCTTTAATGAAGACTTAAATGTTGAATTTAAATATTGCTAAGATATTTTATAATTACTAAGTATTTTATAATTATCCATAAATTTCATTATAAAGCTTTTTAAAAAGCTCCTTAACTTATTCAAAATAACAAAATTTGTAGCATATTTATTAAGCTTTCATGCGATTCTTTTAAATTATTCAATATTTAAGATTTAATTGGTTAATATATCTTAAAATATTGTTAAATGTATAAGAAATTATGAAAGCTTTAATGAAAAACAATAAGCTTTTTTAAAGCTTTTTTTTATTGACATTTTTTAATTATTTTTAATATAGGTGCGAGTATCCGCCCGAATAAAACACAAACCCACCCGCTATGAAGTATCAGTAGTAACACGAGACGAAGTGGGTGCCTACAAGCCCTATCTATGGGAACAATCCGTGTTCGAGAAAGGACCAATGTTTAGGTAATTTATTTTAAAGCATAAATCTCAACAAAACTTCAACTTCTTTCTCTCTATTTCCAATTACAGAGAATGGCTTTTAACAAAAATCGTCAATGGCGAACGTGCCTCCTATTCGGCGCCCAAATTTGCCCGCATGCAGGAACGTACCCGCTCACAAATGCTCGAGGATTTGGTAATGAATTTATCGAATCACGCTGAAACGGGTCAAATCCCTAAACCCTATAGACGCGGCTCATGGCGACCAATTGGTGAGGAAGAATATAGAAAAATGTTGCATGCAAGAGTTTTAGCCAATAATGCGCCAATCACACCTCTCTCGTCATCGTTGGACGTTGATGTGTGCTGTGTGCTACTGTGTGTTAAGCATAGTATGTAGTTTAATGGGAGTGAGAACCCTTTTTTTAAGCTCTCTCGATTTCTGTATCGCTTTCTCTGTCTCTCTCTCACACTCGCTTGTTAAGAATTCACTTCATAATTCACATGAGTTGTTGTAGTAAAAAATTGACGTTTATTCCCTTCTTAGGCTTAAAGAAAGCTTGTTTTTTTTTGCCAAAAATTTTTTGAAACCCTGTTCCAAGTTTTTGTTCTTACAAAGCACTTTTTATTAAGGTTTTTAATTTGTTATTAAATATTATATTTTTATATACAAACTTTTTCCCTTTTGAGGTTTTTTCTGCTTTTTAACATTTGAATTTTTTTTTAGAAAATTTCCTTTTAATTTCCCTGTTTAACCATAAATGTCCCAAACATTTACTTTGGTTGTGTTTCTCCTTCATTTTGTTGCAAATAAAATCCAATCATATGTCAATGTGATTAATGGCTTTTTAAGGTAAAAGCTCTAAGAGGAAGTTGTTTCGTAAATCCTGTAAGATATTTACCAACAAAACTATTCATACTTTCAGTTTCTCCCCCTTCTTCCTTCAAGCTTATGGCCACCAAATTCCTATCCCTTTCAACGTCTTAATGTTTTAACGTTAATCTCCTTGGTTTGATAAATGATTTCAAAGCTTTAAGCTTTTTTTTAATGCTTCTACTTTGTTTGAGTATTTTGTTACCCTGTTTCCTTTCTCTGCCAACATACATCATCCAAAATATATAGAATGTTTTTTTTTTCTCATGGTTATCAATGACATTTTCACTATATCATAGAGCTCTGTAGTTAGTCACTGGATGTGGGTAACAACTTCCGTTGACATTAACATCATCAGCAGCTTCAGCCATCGCTTTTACAAATTTGTTTTACAAAATATTGATTTCCTTGATTTGAGCAAAAGTGGAGAAAAAAATACTATTAAAACGTCAGCCAAAACTTTTATTGTTTGGCTTGTAAATGCCGGACATGAATAAGTTGTTATCTCGGGTAACAAAGTGTTAAGGAATGGAGCTTAACTCGGAAGCTCATAAATCATGAAAATGATAAGGAATAACAGAGGATGGTTATAAATCAACAAATACTTACATATGCTTAACAATTGCTCAAATTAGGCAAAAATGGTGTAATCCGCTAGCGAATATAGTAATCCGCTTTATGATAAAATTCTTGATGTAATTCTTAATTCCATTTTTTCTAAATATCCTAACTCAATTCTTATTTCAATTCATGATTCAATTCTTGTTTTAATTCATGATTAAATTCTTGCCCAAATATTTATGGCAGAATCTTGTTACATACCCTTTTCATACCCTTTAGATATCCATTAACACAAATAATCCCCACAAGTAGGCAACACATTTCTTTGCCATTTATTTTCCACAATAAATGCATTTCCTGTTTAGTTTGATTTCAGTTTTCGAAGCTCTAACATTAATTTAGCCACAATAAAAATTATTTATTTCTCCTATAATATTTGATTAGTCCAAATATTGTGAGTGTAAGAGATGTATTTATTGACCAGTATTAATGGTTGGCCAAGTCTAAGTGGAAAATCAATATTGGCAAAGAGATTTATTATTAAAATATGTTCAACTTTGACAATTAAAGAAATTTTTGAATTTATGTAAACGAGAATGAGTTGTACTTCATGATTTGGGTTAACATGAGGATAAATATTTAGCTGGTAAAAAGCAAATAAATGTGTGCAAACCATAAATGCAGAAATGAATTTTAAGGATAAAATAGTTTCAATATTTCTAATGTTATATAAAAGGGCAATTTAATGACTTAAATTTATAAATATTAAAAAAAACGAATATATATTACAAAAAATTTTGTTTAATTTCTTTAAAAATCAAATTTTCATCACAAAATTATATTCACCTCTTAGCAAAAGAAATTCACCACACCTTAAAATTTATATTTTGGATTAGTTATATTAGTAATAAAGCTCTCCTTTAAAAAATGTTTGTTTAATTTCCTTAAAATTCAAATTTTAATAACAAAATTATATTCACCACTTAGTAAAATAAATTCACCACACCTTAAAATTTATATTTTTGATCATTTATATTTTGAATAAAGCCCTCCTTTTAATAATATTATGGTCAATGCAATTTTTTCCAAAACTTTTATTCACCACTAAGAAAATAAAATTCACCACACCTAAATTTTAAAGAATTTTGTCTAAATTAAATACATTTAGCTCGTAAATGATGACAGCTGCCAAAAAAAATTTTAAATTAATTTATTTTTTAACAAAATATCAACTCACCACTAGAAAACAAAATTTACCACACTAAAATTTTTACAAATTTGCTGTAAATTTGATAAAAAACTTCTCATAAATAAAGAAAGCTGCAAAATTTATCTTAAAATATCAAAATTTTTTTTTAACAAAATTTAACTCACCACTAATAAAAATAATCACTTCACCAAAGTTTTGAAGAATTTGATAAAAAAAAAAGAATACCAAATCATCTTATAAATGAAGATAGCAGCAAAAATATATTTCAAAATTAAAAATTTTTTAACAAAATTCAAACTCATATCCAAGAAAAAAAATTCACCACTCTAAATTATTGAAACATTTTATAAAAACTTTTCAAAAATGATAATAGATTTCAATGTTTTCTAAAAAATTCTAATTTTCTTACAAAATTTCAACTTACCACTAAGAAAAATTATTCACCACTCCAAAATGTTTACAAATTTGGTGTAGGTTTTATAAAAACTTCTCAGAAATAAATATTGTAGTAGAAATAAATCTTGAAAATCAAATCAAAAATTGATGAACTTTTAAAAAATATTTTTTTTTTTCACATATACAAACTCACCACATAGAAAATAAAATTCACCAGACCTGAAATTTCAAGAATCACTCATATTTATACCATAAACTCGTTAAAAGTAAAATTATTTTATAAAATTGTAAATAAAAACTTAATTTTTCCTTAAAATAAAAACTCACCACCAACAAAATAAAATTCACCGTACCATAAATTTTAAGAACTTTGCTTTAATATTACGAATTTCGCATAAATCTCAGAGATATCATTTTAAATTAATGTATCTTATAAAGAAAAGGGAAGCTTTTCTTCGAAATTCATATTCACCTCCAAAAAAAAAATCACCACAACGTGTGAAAAAATTTACCACTCAACAAATTTCTTACATTTGACAACAAATAATTTCTATTAATACAAAATGAAAAAAGTTATCATATAAAACAATCAATTAAAACAAGATTATTTGAAAAACTCAAACTAACCACTAAAAAATTAAATTCACCATTTCTTAAATTTTACGAATTTAAGTCAAATTCATCATTTCTTAAATCAACAAAGAGTTATTTTTATAAAATATCTTATAAAAATTGATTAATTTTGAAATTAAAACCCTTATCCAAAATAAACAAATTCACCACTCCAAAAATTTTATAAATTTCTTAGAGATTTGTTAAAATTTCCTTTTAAATGATCATAGCTTAAAAAAATATTTCATTAAAATAATAATTTTCCTTAAATTTAAACCCACCACCAAGAAAAGAATTTCACCACACCTTAGTTTTTCAATATAAAGCCTAAATTTTACATATATCCTTCGTTAATAAGCAATTTTTAAGCAAAAACCTTTGAATTCTTTGAATTCAAATTTACCACTAAAAAAATAATTTCACCACACTTTATTTTTCGAACCTTTAGTATAAATGCGTGGCATTTTTCATAAATAAGCTTTTTTCACAAATTATTTAGAAAAAAAATCAATAATTAAGTAGAATTTATATTCACCAAAAAGAAAGCTTAACTCACCACATCAAAAACTTACCGGATTTTGCATTGTTTTTTTCTAGAATAATCTTATTTCCTTTAAATAAATTAGCTTTATGTATTTAATTAATTCACCACTAACCAAAAAATTTTCACCACACCTCAAATTTGTTAGTTCTTCGCCATTGTAACGATTTTTTGAAACCCTTTTGATTTTTTTTTTTTTCAAATATTAACCCTCAGTCCAATTGTGTTAAAAAAAAAATATTTAAAAAAGTGGTCCTCCTCCCATTTGCATACAGAAAAAAAATATTAAAAATTGGTTTTGCTATGACATGCATGTCTACATATAATGTAGCTCATTAATTTCAAATTCCCCGATTTTGAAATTTTTTCAAAAGGAAAATAAAGACAACTTATAAATTCTTTTTTTACGAATCTAGGTCACATGCGGCCCTCATCACCTTTGCTAGATTCTGTGCGTGATCAGTTTGAAGATTACGATCAGTTGGCAAAAGACTTTACTAGAGTTTTCCTAAATCTAGAACCATCGTGCCTAACAAATGCTCATTTATTTGATGTCACCTTTCTGGTGGGTCAATCCAAACAGAAAGCACGCTTTATAGGCGTGCGAGCGATACTGGGTGTCAGAAGTAGAGTGTTTCAGGTAAGTTTGTGAGGTTCTTAAAAAATTATATAATATATGTACTAAATTTTCTTTTTAATTCCAGGAAATGCTTTATGGCATCCAAACCGGTTTCGGTTCACCCCAAATCCCTGTTGCTGAAATATTTGCGCGTCCAGCGCCCTCATTGGTTTCACCACAAAATCAAAAACCGAAATCGAATAATTATCTCACCGTACCCGATTCTGATTCGATACGACCGAAAAGTGTTCCTTCCTCGCCCATGGTCAAAAGGGCTTTCTCACGCCTCGGCACCATCACTGCCGGCTGGGGGCGTTCCATACGCAACAAGAATGCCAATCAACTGAATCCGGAGGATAAAAAGAAATGGATTTCGTCCACAGATTGTTCGAGTAAGAGTTTGATTTTCTATGAATACAAATATATCGATGTGTGTTTTTTCTTCTTCGTCTTCTTTATGTTTCCTTTAAAAAAAAATATATCCAAAAAAAATTTATCAAAAATCAAACACTACGATACGTGTCCTTTGTACTTTGACTTTGCCCTGTATAAAATATGGTGTATTGAAAAATGTCCTTGTAAAAATTTAACAAAAAAAAATTATGTCATGTGTTGCATTTATTGTGTTTTGAAAACCTTTTGATTTCAATTTTATTTTGGCTTGTTTATTGGCATTTTTCGAAAAAAAAAATTGGCTTGTGTTTTAAATTCTTTTTTTAATTTTCAAAATTCACCTCTTTTTTCTTTATAATTTTAAATGGATTGGCTTGTTATTAAATAAATTTGTTCCAATTGTCACAAAATTTCAAAATACATTCATATTTTCATTAAAATTTTCATTATTTTTAATTTTTTTAAAACTCACCTCTAACAAAACTGTACTCACCACACCTCGGTTTATTAAAACACATTAAAATTTATGCTACATAACGAATTCTTATGTTTTCCTTTATTTTATTTAAAAATCAATTAATTTTCTTAAAATTTTTATAAAAACTATATTCACCACTAACAAACCGAAATTCACCTCACCTCAATGCTTACCATATTTTTTTAATCATCACCCAAAAATCATATTTTTGTTAAAATTTCATGATTCCCTCAATTTGTTTGAAAAAATTATATTCACCACTAACAAAATTAAATTCACCTCACCTCAATATATACCCTATTTCGTTAATCATCATTCAAAAATCATATTTTTGTTTAAATTATTATTATTATTATTGTTTTCTTAAATTTTTTCATTAAATTTATACTCAACACTAATGAAAATTAACTCACTATATCTAACTTTCTTCATAAATTATAAAAAACTTTATCAAAAACACTTTAATATAATTAACTAAAATTCACCACTAACAAAATTGTTCACCACAACAAAAAATTTAATAATAAAAAAATGCATCACTAACAAATTTGTTCATAACTTATTCATAAAATAATCGTTTTTATATAAATTTCTTGATTTTCATTAAAATTTATATTCACCACTAACGAAACGAAATTCACCGCAACTTAAATCACACCCTATTTTATTAATCATCATTCAAATATCACATGTTTGTTTAAATTTAATCGCTTCCTTTTATTTTTCTATAAAATTTATACTCAACACTTATAAAAACAAACTCACCATACTTAAATTTTATCATAACTTATTAAAAACTTCATAACCAATATTTTTATGCCAATAACCCAAATTCACCACTAACAAAATTTTTCACCACAATGAAAAATTTAATAAAAAAAAAATACATCTCTCTCAAATTTGTTCATAACTCATTATTCTCATTCAAAAATTATATATTTTTTTAAAATTCCCTACTTTTTTAAAAAAATATTTATTAAATCAAATTCACCACTAACAAAATTAAACTCACCTCACTTGAATTTCCATCCTATTTCTTTAAACATCATTTAAAAATCTTATTTGTGTTTAAATTTTATATTTATTTTTTAATTTTTCTATAAATTTTATACTAAACTCTGACAATAACAAACTCACCACACTTAAATGTTATCATAATATGTTAAAAACTCCCTTACAAAAATTTTTATACAAACAACTAAAATTCACCACTAACTAAATTTTTCACGGCGCTCAAAACTTTACACATTTTGCCAACTTTTTCACTAAAACTAAAATAAATCACTACATTAAACTCACCTTTAATAAAAATAAATTCACCACACCTGAAATCTTTAACTTTTAACAATTCAAAAACACTCTTTTCTTTTCTAAATGAATCTGGTTAAATATTTTCAAAATTTATTGAAAAAATGTATAAAAATACATTGAGATAAAAATTTTGAAACATCTAACATTTTTGAACTCTCACCAAATTCACCTTTTTCCTCAAAATTTTATTTTCCTTGATGTTCATTTACTAAATGTCGTTCACCCTTTCAACTCACCTTCTTTCGATTTTGTAATTTCACCTTTATGTTATTTCACCTTTTCCTAAACGTTTTTTGTGTGATCTCTAACAAAATTTTGAACTCATCTTAACTTTAATTTTAATTTCTCAAAACATTTAACTAAAATATCAAAAATTTATTTCATTCTCTATCTCTTCATAACATTTTCAAAACTCACCTCGGTGGTATTGTGATTTTTTTATTTGCTTTTGATTTGCGTTTATGATTTGGTTTCGAAAACAAATTTTATTTCAAAACATCGAAAAACTATAGACAGGGATAGCAAAGAAAAAGACAAAGATAAATCGGGCAATAATTTGGCGGTGCCCCGTTTATCGGTGTGTGCTGATGCCCAGAAAGTGGATCGTGCGAAATTGGCGCAAACGGAATTTACGATTATAGAATTTGATCCAGATACATTTCGGGTGCTGTTGGATTATTTGCATACGGGTACTTGTCCCTTGACATGTGTTTCAATACCGGGTGAGTATTAAAAAAAAATAATAAAATTTTGATTCAAATAACCTTCCTTTTATATAAAAATTCAAAACAGGTCTTCTATGTGCCGCTGAGCATTATGATTTACCCGAATTACTGCAGGCCTGTTTTCATCACTGCAAACAGTTCTTGCGTATCGAAGTGGTGTGTCCCATGCTGATATCCCTGGAGAACTATTACTGGCGTTATACCTCGGCCTCGGAACTGGTGAATATGATTTTATCATTTGTGGAGAATAAGGCTCATGGCTTATTTAAATGCCCCGAATTCCTTAATCTCTCCGAGTCCATGGTACAAATGATTATGTGTCGCGAGCTGCAATGTCCCGAGATACGCAAATTCGAAGCCATGCTGGCCTGGGCCCGCAATAAGGTGTCCAAAATGAAAATACAACCCAATCGTGATACCCAATTCGAATTTGAATGCATAATGGAGAGACTAACCCGCGATTTGAATCTCTGCCGCATCTCACCCACGGAACTGCTGTCCATAGTCTTACCCTCCAAGGCCTTGAAAAATGAACGCATCATGGAAACGCTCATGATGCAGGTGAATTTGGGCACCTATCGCATGCAGGAACTGGATGAGTATCGGCAACAGCTGCGCAGCCAGGAATCGGCTGAGGCCACGGTCCAAGTGCATAGGGGTGGATGAGATAGTAAGAATGTTAGTTTCGATATTGATCGTGGCGGTGGCAGTGGTGCCAGTGGTGGAGATGTTTCAAACGCTTACGATTCCACGGCCGATGATGAGGTGGAATTTTATAATGATTTTGATGCAACTCCCACGACTAGTCGGGTGGCGGCTCAAATGCAGGCCGCCAAAGAGGCGAGGCGTCGTAGATGGGCGGGTGATGGTTCGTCGGCGGGTAGTAGCGAGTGTGGCAGTAGTGTAACAAGAAAATATTAAGGTCCAAAACCGGTATTGAAATTAAGGTTTCTTCCTTACTTCTTTGGGAGAAGGGATAGTTATAGTTCTAGTTATTTCTTTATACAGTTTTAGCATTAATTCTAGTTCAATTCCTTTTTATATCTAGTTTAGTTCATGGTTCAATTCTTAATTTAGAACCTGATTTAGTTCTTGATTCTGCTCTTGATTCAGTTTTTGATTCAGTCTATAATTAAGTTCAGAATTCCCTTCCTATTTCAGATCTTGATTCATTTTGTAATTCGGATCTTAATACTATTCCTGATTCCGTACTTGATTTAGTTTTCGATTCAGTTCTTGCTTCAGTTCTGAATTTGGATCCTAATTTTGTTCTTGATTATGTTTGGGATTTAGTTTTGATTTAGTTCTTCCTCCAGTTCTTGATTTAGTTCCGAACTCCGTTCTTGACTGGATGGGGTTCTTGATTCTGTTTTTGATTCAGTTCTTGCTTTAGTTCTTAATGTATATCCTAGTTTTGTTCTTGATTAAGTAAGTGGTTTAGTTTTTGATTTAGTTCTTACTTCAGTTCTTGATTTAGTTCCGAATTCCGTCCTTGATTGGATGGGGTTTTTGATGCAGTTCTTGGTTCAGATCTTCTTGATTCTTGACTTAGTTCCTGACTAAGATCTGATTAAGTTCTTAATCCAGATCATGATTCAGTTCTTAATTTAAACTATGATTCTGTGCTTGTTTCAGTTTTAGATTCAGATTATGATTTAGTTCCGAACTCCGTTCTTTATTAATTTCAGTTCTTGACTCAGTTTCTATCCAATTCTTGAACCAATTCCTTTTTCAATTCCATTTTTTTTATATTTTAGAATTGTCCTAGTTTCCCGCCTTTTTATCTATACCCAAAAATTGTACCTTCTAGATCTTTCTCAACTCCAACTTTTGAACCCAAAACCAACCAAATTGCAAAACAATGAACCCCATCAATATTGTTACTAACAAATTTTTAAACTGTTACATCCACCCCTTGGAAATCAAAGAAAATAAAAACTCAAAACAGAAACCCTTAAAATCTGTAACTTTTTTTAGAAAAATCAAGATTTTATAGATAAAATATTGTAAGATAAACTCAAAAAAAAAATCTATAAAATCTTAACTTACGCTTACTGGAAATAATAAAGACTAAAACCAAATAATTAAAAATTGTATAAAAAACTAAAAATTTAGAAAAAAAAACTAAAATTGTAAAATATTGTACAACATTACACAAAAAAGGGGAAGCCCTGTTCCAAAAGGAAAGGATTTTTTGGATCAAAATTTAAATATTTCCATAATGAATAGAGAAATTCCTTAGTTTTTAATGAAATTTAACAATGAAATTCTCTCATTTTTCTAAACTAGGATTTTTGGGGATTTTTTATAGAGTTTGGGACTTACAAAAATTAGCCGTTTTATATGCATATATAAATCTTGCTAAAAATTTCCTTATAAGGAATTTTTGGGTATTTTAATATAAAATATTTCTTAATTCAAAATAATATATAATTTCGAAATTATTCTTTTAATTTCTTTGAGTGTATAGCCTTTCTAATATTCTTCCTATTTCCAGGTATATAAAAATAATATAATAAATACATAAACAAGAAAATTTCTTTGAATGTAAACAAACAGATTCTTTGTTTACTTTTAATATAACTATTTCTTTCTCCCTCTATCATTAACAAAAACAGCAGTAACGGAATTAACGCATAAACAAAAAATTTCTTTAAATGTAAACAAAAAATAATGTTTGTTTACATTTGCCAAAACTGTTTGTATTTGCCTCTCTCGCAACTCATAAAAATAACGGTATAAACGAGTAAACAAGGAAAATTATTTAAATGTAAACAAAACAGAATGTTTGTTTACATTTGCCATTACAGTTTCTTTATCAAAAGTAAAAACAATGCAATCTCAGAGTGTTTTAGGATTTCTTTACATTCTAAATAGAAAATTTTTCAAAAATTTACTTTTTTATAGGAAATTTTTCAAAGATTTGTTATTTGTAAAGGAAATTTTTCATAGAAAACTTTTTAGATATTATTAAGAATTTTATTGATTTTGATATTTCCCAAGACTTTTTTTTGGGCTTTCCCTTCTTATTTAATATTGTATAAAAATTTATATACAAAATATATAAATTAAACCAAAAAAATTCAAAATTGTTTACCAGCTGCATTTGTAATCTAAAAGAAAAAACCAAAAAAAATTTTTGTAAAAATTATAAAAAAATTATCTAAAAAAGATATTAATTAAATTATTTATTAAAAGATAATTTGAAAAATGCTTTTTTTAAATGTTGAAAGTTACCAAAAAAAATTGTAAAAATTTAAATCAAACTTAGTTATTTATAAAAACTATAAAAATATATATAAATGTTAAATAGATTTTAATTAAAGAATAAAAATATAAAAACTAAATTAAAATATTTATTAAAAATAAATTTAAAAAAATTATAAATAAAAACATTAGTTAAATTTATTAAAGAAAATAAACAAAAATGAATTTAATTATATAATAAATAATTTAATTACCAACTGAAACCTAAAATAGATATTTATATACAAAACTAAAAAATAATTATAAAAAAAACTAAAAATTATTATAGAAAAATAATTAACAAAAAAATAATAAAAAAAAACTACTAAAAATTATACACTCAAATCCAAAATAAAAATCTAAAAAAAATGTTATCAGATTTAATAAAATTTAAAATATAAAAATAAATGTTTTGATACTGCTTAGGTACTTTATTAAGAAAAAAATAAAACCAAAAAATTAATAAACATTTAGCAATATTAAATACAAAATTAACAAAAAAATCTTTTTCTAAATTCATTCTAAAAAAAATTCTCAACAAAAATTTTTAAAATTAAAAAAAATAAATTTTCTAAAATATTTTTAATTTTTTAAACTGAATTTAATTTTTCCTATACAAATAAGAAATTTTTCAAAATTCCCTATAAAAATAAGAAATTTTAGAAAAATTTGCTATAAAAATAAGAAATTTTTGAAAAATTACTTTTAAAAATAAGAAATTTAAAAAAAATCCTATCAAGATAAGACATTTTTTAAAAATCCTATAAACGTACGAAATTTTTGAAAACTTTGCTAAAAACAAGTAATTTTTGAAAAAATTCCTCAAAAAAATTAAGAAATTGTTGACAAATTTTTCTATAAAAATAAAAAATTTTTCAAAAATTTTCTATGAAAGTAAAGAAAATTTTGAAAATTTTCCTATAAAAATAAGAAATTTATGAAAAATTTCCTATGAAAAAAAGAAATTTTTGAAAAATTTCCTATAAAAATAAGAAATTTTCAAAAAATTTCCTATAAAAATAAGAAATTTTCGAAAAATTTCCTATAAAAATAAGAAATTTTTGAAAAATTTTCTATAAAAATTAGATGTTTTTGAAAATTTACTATAAAACTAAAAAATTTCTTATAAAAATATGAAAAATAATGAAAATAAGAAATTTTTTTAAAATTTCCTATAAAAATGAAAATTTTTTTTAACATTTGCTATACAAATAAGAAATTTGTGAAAAATTTCCATGCAATAAGAAATTTTTGAATAAAAAAGAAAATTTTTAAAAATTTCCCATAAAAATAAGAAAATTTTTAAAAATTTCCCATAAAAATAAGAAAATTTTTAAAAATTTCCCATAAAAATAAGAAAATTTTTAAAAATTTTCCATAAAAATAAGAAATTTTTGAAAAATTTCCTATAAAAATAAGAAATTTTTGAAAAATTTCCTATAAAAATAAGAAATTTTTGAAAAATTTCCCATAAAAATAAGAAATTTTTGAAAAATTTCCTATAAAAATAAGAAATTTTTGAAAAATTTCCTATAAAAATAAGAAATTTTTGAAAAATTTCCTATAAAAATAGAAAATTTTTGAAAAATTTCCTATAGAAATAGAAAATTTTTCAAAAATTTCCTATAAAAATAGAAAATTTTTGAAAAATTTCCTATAAAAATAGAAAATTTTTGAAAAATTTCCTATAAAAATAGAAAATTTTTGAAAAATTTCCTATAAAAATAGAAAATTTTTGAAAAATTTCCTATAGAAATAGAAAATTTTTGAAAAATTTCCTATAAAAATAGAAAATTTTTGAAAAATTTCCTATAAAAATATAAAATTTTTGAAAAATTTCTTATAAAAATATAAAATTTTCTTAAAGTTTTCTTTAAAAATTTAAAAAATTTTTCTGTTTCTTTAGATTTCCTATTTTTTTGTTTTAATTTTCCCTAATCTTTTCTCTAAAAAATATTTAAATTTAATGCAAAAAATTTACTGTCTTAAAAGAAAAACCCAGCTCATCAAAATGTGTGTGCGTAAAATAGTTAAGATTAGTAAAAAAAATAAAATTTAATAAAAATCTTACAAAAATATATAAAAAAAATTATAATTTCTTTAACAAAATCATATGTTTATTAAAAAAAATAACAGTTTATAAACAATTTAACCCACCAAATAAAACATATTAATAAGTTTATATTTATTTAAATATTATAAAAAAAAAACATATAAAATATTTACTAAAACATAAACTAAAAAACTCACCATTAAACCCTTAAAAGATATATCTTAAAGTTATAATTTCTTTAAAAATTTTAAAAATAAAAATTTTTATATGTGTTTTCCTTAAATTCTTAGAAACGAATAAACTCTTAGAAAAAAAACTACTCTCAACTAAAAACAATATCCTAAATATTTCCTTTAATATCATTAATTGTTATTCTTTATATCTCTGTCATTCTCCCTTTTTTTAATAATAGAAACAATTTTGTTAAAATATCCCAAAGAACCTACTAAATATTTTTCCATAACCTCTAAGAGAAAATGTGTTTAATTAAATAAAAAATAATTAAAAGCCCCTTATATCCTGTAAATGAACCCACAATAATAATTGAAAGAAAAAATTTAAACAGAAATATTTTAAACAAAAAAATAAACTAAATAAAAACTAAAGATGTATAAAAAATTTACAAAAAATAATACAAGTGTTTTATTTGCGAAATCCTAAAATACTCTTTGAATGTTTCCAAACCATTGATGGACATTTCATCAAACAATTGTTTGTAAGCAACGCCCCCTTTTTCTTATGCTCTTTAAATTAAGCCGTTATTTTGATCATTTTTTGTTGGTTTTTCTTAAAAATACACTGCGAGATGTTGTGTTGTTATATGTATGTCAATTGCTTATAAACAATTGTTTGGTGAAACGTCCATCAATGATTTAATCGTTCAACAGACTTTGGCGAGTGCACATGTTAGCTTGATGCTCATAGATTTTTTTCCTATTACAGTGGTTGATATAAATGGCAATGCAATTAAGAGATTATTTTATGGTTAACAATGCGTTTGGAAATGTACAATGTCTTTTATGTCATCAAATATTTAAAAGGAATAGAGAAAATGTTATAAAAAGGCATTATAATTCTCAGTTTTTCTATTAAAAAAGTTGTTCTATGGAAACAAAACTAATTTTTTCTATGGAAAAAGTAATTTCTTCTATAGAAAAAGTAATTTTTTCTATAGAAAAAGTAATTTTTTCTATAGAAAAAGTAATTTTTTCTATAGAAAAAGTAATTTTTTCTATAGAAAAAGTAATTTTTTCTATAGAAAAAGTAATTTTTTTCTATAGAAAAAGTAATTTTTTCTATAGAAAAAGTAATTTTTTCTATAGAAAAAGTAATTTTTTCTATAGAAAAAGTAATTTTTTCTATAGAAAAAGTAATTTTTTCTATAGAAAAAGTAATTTTTTCTATAGAAAAAGTAATTTTTTCTATAGAAAAAGTAATTTTTTCTATAGAAAAAGTAATTTTTTCTATAGAAAAAGTAATTTTTTCTATAGAAAAAGTAATTTTTTCTATAGAAAAAGTAATTTTTTCTATAGAAAAAGTAATTTTTTCTATAGAAAAAGTAATTTTTTCTATAGAAAAAGTAATTTTTTCTATAGAAAAAGTAATTTTTTCTATAGAAAACGTAATTTTTTCTATAGAAAAAGTAATTCTTTCTATAGAAAAAGTAAGTTTTTCTATAGAAAAAGTAATTTTTTCTATAGAAAACGTAATTTTTTCTATAGAAAAAGTAATTTTTTCTATAGAAAAAGTAATTTTTTCTATAGAAAAAGTAATTTTTTCTATAGAAAAAGTAATTTTTTCTATAGAAAAAGTAATTTTTTCTATAGAAAAAGTAATTTTTTCTATAGAAAAAGTAATTTTTTCTATAGAAAAAGTAATTTTTTCTATAGAAAACGTAATTTTTTCTATAGAAAAAGTAATTCTTTCTATAGAAAAAGTAAGTTTTTCTATAGAAAAAGTAATTTTTTCTATAGAAAACGTAATTTTTTCTATAGAAAAAGTAATTTTTTCTATAGAAAAAGTAATTTTTTCTATAGAAAAAGTAATTTTTTCTATAGAAAAAGTAATTTTTTCTATGGAAAAAGTAATTTTTTCTATAGAAAAAGTAATTTTTTCTATAGAAAAAGTAATTTTTTCTATAGAAAAAGTAATTTTTTCTATAGAAAAAGTAATTTTTTCTATAGAAAAAGTAATTTTTTCTATAGAAAAAGTAATTTTTTCTAAAGAAAAAGTAATTTTTTCTATAGAAAAAGTAATTCTTTCTATAGAAAAAGTAAGTTTTTCTATAGAAAAAGTAATTTTTTCTATAGAAAACGTAATTTTTTCTATAGAAAAAGTAATTTTTTCTATAGAAAAAGTAATTTTTTCTATAGAAAAAGTAATTTTTTCTATAGAAAAAGTAATTTTTTATTAATAGTATAATATAGAAAGTATATCTATAGAAAGATACTTTTTTTCTATAGGAAACAAATAATTAATATTTGTTTACTAAAAATAACAAAAAAAAAGTACAATACTTCTCCTCATGTTCATTCCTCGCTGGTTCGGCGGTAACTGAAATAAAACAGAAATAAACAACCAAATTTATATCGATTCATGCTTCTGCCGGTGTATTCTCTCGTTTCGCTCACAAATACAATCACATTTTCTTTTTGTCCATCAATGTTCCAAACCCTAGAAATCTTCCATTCTCCGATCTCTTACAATAACGGAATAAATGTGTAAACAAGAAAATTTCTTTAAGTGTAAACAAAACTGAATGTTTGTTTACCTTTAATATAACGGTTTGCTTTTGTTCTCTACTCTCTCTTTCACTCTCCATAACAAAAACTTAATTAATTCCAACTCACGGTAATAATATGATTCTCTAAATTCTAGAATTTAGAATTTTATAGAAAATTTTAGATTTTTTTAGAATTTAAAAAAAAATAAAATTTCGCATTTTTATAGGAAATTTTTCAAAATTTTCTTATTTCTACATTAAATTTTTCAATAATTTCTTATTTTTACAGGATTTTTTTTAAAGTTCTTATATTTTTCGAAAATTTTTAATAAATTATGTATTTTTATAAAAAAAATGTTCAAAAATTTCTAATTTTTATAGGAAATTTTTCAAAAATTTCTTATTTTTATAGGAAATTTTTCAAAAATTTCCTATTTTTATAGGAAATTTTTCAAAAATTTCTTATTTTTATAGGAAATTTTTCAAAAATTTCTTATTTTTATAGGAAATTTTTCAAAAATTTCTTATTTTTATAGGAAATTTTTCAAAAATTTCTTATTTTTATAGGAAATTTTTCAAAAATTTCTTATTTTTATAGGAAATTTTTCAAAAATTTCTTATTTTTATACGAAATTTTTCAAAAATTTCTTATTTTTATAAGAAATTTTTCAAAAATTTCTTATTTTTATAGGAAATTTTTCAAAAATTTCTTATTTTTATAGAAAAATTATAAAATTTTTTTTATAAAATTTTTCAAATTTTTCTATTTTTATAGCAAATTTTTCAAACATTTCTTATTTTTATAGGAAAATTTTCAAAAATTTCTTATTTTTATAAAAAATTTTTCAAAATTTCATATTTTTAAAGGAAATTTTTCAAAAATTTCTTATTTTTATTGGAAATTTTTCAAAAGTTTCTGATTTTTATAGGAAATTTAAAAAAAAATCCTATTTTTATAAGAAATTTAAAAAAAATTCTTATTTTTATAGGATATTTTTCAAAAATTTCTTATTTTGATCGGAAATTTTTAAAAAATTTTTTATTTTTATCGGAAATTTTTCAAAAAATTATTATTTTTATAGGAAATTATTCAAAAATTTCTTATTTTTATAGGAATTTTTTGAAAATTTTCTTATTTTTATAGGAAATTTTTCAAAAATTTCTTATTTTTATAGGAAAATTTTCAAAAATTTCATATTTTCATAGGAAATTTTTCAAAAATTTCTTATTTTCATAAGAAATTTTAAAAAAAATTCTTAATTTTAAAGGTCATTTTTCAAAAATTTCTTATTTGATTTCAAATATTTCATATTTTTAAAGGACCTTTTTTAAAAATTTCTTATTTTTAAAAGAATTTTTTCAAACATTTCTTATTTTTCTTAATTTTTCAAAAATTTATTATATATTTCTCTCACTGTATATAAGTTTTCTCACAGTTTTCGTTTGTAGGAAATAAATTTAAAATGGTTTTTGTCCGGAATAATTTAAGTCATATCTCCAAACCTCAGCAGAAGTATTGCCAGACGGTAATTTTTAAATGTGACAACGTCAGTCAAGTTATTTATTTCTACCGTCTTAACTTCTATATCTCTGTTCCCATCTTCTATTCTATATAGAAACAGTATTCCTATCGTCTTCTATTTTTATAGAAACAGTCTTCCTGTCGTCTTCTGATCTATGTAGAAATCGTGTTCCTTTCGTCTTCTGTTGTATATAGAAACAGTATTAATATCGTCTTCTGTTCTATATAGACACAGTCTTCCTATCGTCTTCTGTTGTATATAGAAACAGTCTTCCTATAAACTTCTGTTCTATATTGAAACAGTCTTCCTATCGTCTTCTTTTTATGGAGGAACAGTTTTTCTATCGTCTTCTGTTCTATATAGAAACAGTCTACTTATAATATTCTGTTCTATATAGAAACAGTCTTTCTATCGTCTTCTGTTCTATATAGAAACAGTCTTCCTTTTGTTCTCTATAGAAACCGTCTTCCTATCGCCTGCTATTCTATTTAGAAACAGACTTCCTGTCATTAAAATCCATTTTGCCACACTTTTTCTTATAATATCTAAAATATTTTTATTATTCCAAATTTCTTAAATGTACCTATTTCTAAAAAAATAAATTAAACACCATAATTCAATCCTCTTTAAGTCCGTTTAAAACGCCTTTTCGACATCGACTCTTCTTCCTTTGGCAATCTCAAAAACTTTGAATTTTTTCTTCTTTTAGTCTCCTTAGGCTTATCATGACAGCCACCACTGTGCTCCACTCGAACTATAGGCGTAGAACCTTTTTCACTCCTTGAACTTAATTTCAAAGCATTACAACGAAAACTGGCCACATGACAGCGGGAGGGTAAAGTGGTTTTAACACCATCCACTGAAACACATAAAGGGCGATAAATGCGTGAACACATGCGTTGTTGACACTGATCCAAAGAGGAGGGAGCTACTGTTGAAGTTTCGGTATTGGACGTGGAATCTTCCATTATGCTATCCAGAACAACAAAGGCCTGGGTTGTTGAAGTAAGGCAAAAAACCGTAACCAGAATAATTAATAATTTCATTATATTTAAGATAATGTTGCTTTCTTAATTCTCAAAGTAATACTAATGCTGTCTTGGCACTAGCGATAGATTTTATATGTTTAATTAAATTGATGTCAAGAATTCCACAAAACACTTGTTTAAACATTTGAATTGCTCTAAAATTCAAAGGTCATGTAAAAGATATTTATCTATAACAGATCTTACAACTTGATCTAAATTAAAACGTAAATTTCAAGACAAATATGTCAAGGTAAACTATGAAATTTAACTATAGGATGGAAGGAAGGCAGTTCCTATAAAGAACAGATGACGATAGAATGGAAGAAAGAGTGATTCTATAAAGAACAGGTGACGGTAGAAAGGAAAGCTGTTTCTATTAGAACAGACGATGTTAGGAAGAATTTAACACAATTTCTATATTTCTATATGGAAGGAAGGCAGTTCCTATAAAGAACAGAGGACGATAAAATGGAAGAAAGACTGATTCTATATAGAACAGGTGACGATAAAAAGGAAGACTGTTTCTATATAGAACAGATAAGGGAGGCTGTTTCTATATAGAACGAATGTTGATAAGAAGGATGGAATTCTGTTACTATATATAAAAGATCACGATACGATGGAAGGAAGGCTGTTCTTATAAAGAACAGATGACGATAGGAAGGAAGACAGACTAATTCTATAAAGAACAGGTGACAATAAAAAGGAGGTCTGTTTCTATATAGAATAGATCACGATACGTTGGAAGGAAGGCTGTTCCTATAAAGAACAGATGACGATAGGAAGAAAGACTGATTCTATAAAGAACAGCTGTTTCTACATAGAACAGATGATGATAGGAAGGATGGAAGACTGTTCCTATATAGAATAGATCACGATACGATGGAAGAAAGACTGACAGATGAAGATAGGAACGAAGAAAAACTGATTCTATAAAGAACAGGTGACTATAGGAAGGAAAGCTGTTTCTATAAAGAACAGATGGCGATAGGAAGGCAGAAAGACTGATTCTATAAAGAACAGGTGACGATAGAAAGGAAGGCTGTTTCTATATAGAATAGATCACGATACGAAGGCTGTTCCTATAAAGAACAGATGACGATAGGATGGAAGAAAGACTGATTCAATAAAGAACAGGTGACGATAGGAAGTAAGGCTGTTTCTATATAGAACGAATGATGATAGGAAGGACGGAAGACTGTTTCTGTATAGAATAGATCACGATACGATGGAAGGAGGGCAGTTCCTATTAAGAACCGATGACGATAGGAAGGAAGAAAGACTGATTCCATAAAGATATGGCTATGATAGGAAGGATGGGAGACTATTTCTATATAGAATAGATGACGATACGATAGAGAAAGGCTGTTCCTATAAAGAACGGACGACGATAGAAAGGAAGAAAGACTGATTATATAAAGAATAGGTGACGATAGGAAATAAGGCTGTTTCTATAATAGAACAGACGATAATAGGAAGGATGGAAGACAATTTCTATATAGAAGAGATGACGATAGGATGGAAAGAAGGCTGTTCCTATTAAGAACAGATGACGATAGGAAGGAAGAAAGGCTGATTCTATAAAGAACAAGTGACTATAGGAAGAAAGGAACATATGATGATATGAAGGAAGAGAGGCTGTTTCTATATAGAATATATCACGATACGATGGAAGGAAGGCTGTTCCTACAAAGAACAGATGATGATAGGAAGGAAGAAAGGCTGATTCTATAAAGAACAGGTGACGATAGGAAGAGGGATGTTTCTATATAAAACATATGATTGGAAGTAAGGCTGCTTCTATAAAGAAATGATGACGATAAGAATTAAGACTGATTCTATATATAACAGATGAAGATATAAAGAAAGGAAGACTGTTTCTATAAACAATAGATGACGATAGGTAGAAAGGCTGTTAATATAGAGATGACAATAAAAAGAAAGTTTCTATTCATATGGCGATGGAAATGAAAGAAGGCTATTGGCAATGAAAAGGGGGGAGGCTGGATTGTACAAAGAATAGATTACGATGGAAGGGAAGAAAATAGAGGTTTCAGAAACCATTGGGAAGTCTAATCTAGTTACTGAACTACAAAAACTATTTTAAAGAAGATGAAATGAGTGATTGCTTTGATTATAGTTTCGCAGACTATGTCAAAAGATTTCCATTCTCTAGTGTTCCCTTATATTTCTTTAACTTTTTCTTTATTAATAAATGCAAATCTTGCCACAATAATTATGAAATTACACACTCCTCTTACAAATCCTCCATATAACCCATTTCGGATGCATGTCTTACAATCGCCAATAAACGCATATTAACCTCATCACCACCTGCCTCCAGCGACAGTTTCCTAAACTCTTCACCATGAAAATCCGTAGAGAAGAGTTCAGATATACGAGCACATTCCGCGTCACTGCTTAGAATCCAGGGTAGAAAATGCAAACAAATGATCACTCCATAAAAAGCAAAGCGGGCAAAATGACTTTGAAATTTAGCAAAACTGTAATGATCTAAGATGTCCGTAATTTCTCCAGGGGATTTTGATGAAGCTTTCAGTATCTGAGATAAGGTGGAAAACATGGTGTTGTGATAGGTTTTTAGCAAATCAGGCCAAATTTGATAGCGCTGCTTTTCGTCCGTGTTGAAGTACATAAAGAAGGATAGGTCCAGAACAGGGGAGCCATAGCGGAGTTGCTAAAAATTTGAAAGAAGATTTAATAAATTTTAAAAATATGTTTGATTACTTAAAATATTTACCTGAAAATCTATCAATTTAACATCCTCTACCTCATGTCCTCCTGACTTGTACTTAAACAAGACATTATTCCTATTAAAGTCACCATGTATAATGGCTCCAAAATATTGATCCTCCTCCAAATCATTCACTTTGGTTCTATTTCTTTCCTGCAAACGTGAGGGTAACTCAAAATATTTCTCTTTTAAATTTTTTAGATCTTCGATTAATTTCAAATCCTTTTTCGAGGTCTTATTAAATGTACCGCTCTCAATTTTGCGATCACAAAATTCAAACAATCTATCAAAGGCATGACGATGCAAAACGCGAGACATACTTTTAGTATCCGAAGGATCACTTTCATTTAGAAATTCAAATTCCACAATGCCCGATTTTAAATTCTCGAATTCTGATCTATTTAAAGCCTTTAGGGCATATGACAAGGCGTGAAATTTTGCCAAAGGTATGCACATGTTTGAAAGATGATCGTAATTTAAAACCAACCGAGGACCCATTTTATAGCCTAAGGGTCTTAGGTTTTCCAGGACCAGACAAGCCTCTCTTTCATCCGGGGAAGAACTTAAACCTGTTTTGAATTATATCAAATATTTAGAAATGATTTTTAAATTTTAGTTTTTCTTAAACATACCTTCTATATAGCCAAATTTAGCGATATTTACCGGAGGCACTAAATCCTTTACATTTATCAAATTTATACCCATTTCTTTTAAAAATTTTTCATATGTAGGAATTACTTTTCTATAGGTATAGACTTCGTTGGCAAATTGTGTATAGGATTTACTAGACTCTTTAAATTCTTCAGTACCTCTCAAAAATTTGGCAAAATGTAAACGTTCGGTTGTTCTAAGAGTAGAATTTTTGCTTTAAAATCCTAAATTTTTTTAACATTATAAAAAATCGCTTACCCTTTGTCGCTTTTGGTTTTTAAATGTATGGTAAATATGCAGGACATAAATCCATCAATACCTGCTGAGTTTTCAATTTTGACAGATTCCAGTTCCTCATTATCCAGTTGTGCCACAATCTCCGGAATGACGTAATTTTCTATGTACCTTTCATGGTCCAATGTCATATTGATGGTCTACAAAAGAAGAAAATATATAAGAGGTTTATTTAGAAAGTTATCGCCTTTCAGTCCATTTTTTCACCATTAATGATATTAATCAGGTTTCGCATAGACCCGATGTAAACAGGATTTTCATGACCTATTTCTACCGTGACGACAAACCTTTCTAAACTTATTCCTAAGGATTTTTGGACTCTATCATTTGAAGTACCATAATTTCTTGGAATAGATCTCTAAAAATTACCCTATATCTGACCATCATAAGCTCACCTTTTCCACCATTAGAAAGCTTTTCATGCTTATTGCCCTGAAAAAAAAACTAAGGTAAACGGCCCAAAAAGCTCTTGCTACCATCTTCTGGGATAAGGAGAAATTTTAAATGTCTTGGTAGCATTATGTAGATAATATCTATATAATGAGACCAAGATGTTGCCAGTCTGAATGCATGATAACATCAGCCTTAACAATCCAGCTTCCAAATATTTACGTCAGCTAATTTGCCTGGGTTTCCAAAGAAATAACAGTCCAGATTTAGTCCCCTACCGTATCTACGACAAAATATGGCAAGTGCAAAGAAGATGCATTATGGACTCCCCATTCTCTCCACCCTCAGCTTTTGTCGCAATCTTCAGCCTAACTATATGTCTTCAATCAGACATTGTCCAAACATGATGGAATCAGGTTTTAGTATTTCTTGATAGTGAAAGTAATCTGTAAAAAAATTTTGTTCTAAACCGTGTCATATGTTCCTTGAATAAATACATAGCATTCAAAGTGTACTGGAGGCAGAGCCATTGTTAAAGTGCAATCCTAGTCAAAGTTTAAGTTTAACTCAAAGTGCAAGTCATACTCAATGTTCAAGTCATATTCGAAATGTAAGTTATTCTAAAGGTGCAAGTAATAATCGAAGTGCAAATCATTGTAGAAATGCAAGTCATTCTAAAAGTGCAAGTCATGAGCAAAGAGAAAATCATTGTAAATGTGGATGTCATTCTCAAAGAGGAAATCATTGTAAAAGAGCAGTTCATTCTTAAAGTGAAAGTCATGGTCAAAAGTGTAAAATTCTCAAAGTGCAAGTCATGGTCAAAAATAAAATCATTCTCAAAGTGAAAGTAATACTTAAAGAGCAAGTCATTCTCAAAGTGCAAGTCATTATCAAAATGTATGTCATACTTAAAGTACAAGTCATTGTCAAATATTTAATACACTTAAATATCAAAACTTGCTTTCTCTTCTTCTGTTATCCTTGACTCCCGGTGGACCATAGGGCCTCAAAGGAGTAAAACTTGCTATAATGAAAGCTATTAAGAGACTTAGTAAAACAACAATTTCCCTCTAATATTGTTAAGAATTTCTTTGCAGTTCGTATTCGGTATGTGAATATTTCTAAAAAGACCTTTTGGTACTCGACTTCTGAGTGATTTGAAAGATTGCCTCCGGACTATAATGGTACAATAGTTATCCTCCTAATGAATTGATGGTTATTTATTATGATGTCTTGGCAACACTGAACTCTCTCCCTATGTTTTCCGTTCTCTCATTATTTACGGTAATGCCAATTTGCAAAAATAGTTGAAAACAAAAAAAGCGCTTAAAATACAAATCGAAGAATATGAACAAGATAACGGTTTTAATGCAAAAAATCGGGCAAAAGGCAAAGTTTTTATACAATTTCAAATAAATATGAATAAATAATTGGAGATAAATTATATTTAAATATATTCAAAGTGATATTTCTTATAAGTAATACTTTTGTTAAAAGAAACCACTTTTTGCAATTTTATTGCTATTAGTTAACACTTTATACCTCTTGTTGCTGCTTAAGACCTAAGAAAAATGACAAAGAATTACTCATACGATTTATGTCCAATGTCAGAAAATCACTAAAATCTTTATAGATTTCGAGAATATGACAATATTATGATAGAACTCAATATAGGTAAGTGTTGTGCTACCACGTCAGTCCTATTATTATTAGCTTATTTGACTCTAGCACTTTTTTACTTATTAAAAAAAAAGATTTGCTGATTAAGCTTAATTCGATTTAGGAATTTTTTGCGTGTAACATTTTTAATCAATTAACTTGAACACATACCTTAAAATTTATTATACAAAAATGTAATTTTTGACTTTTTGGACCTTAATTTCTCTACTTTAAATATTTGGAAAGACAATTTCCCACTTTCGACTTTCTTTTATCCACTTCAAAATATCTACTAAATTTGTTTTCTATTTTTTAACAAATGTTTTTAGTTCTTATCTTCAGATTTATTAATTAAGCTTTTTTATCGCTTGCTAAACTTTAAATGCATAAATAATAGTAGTAAAATCACGCTACCAGATGTAAATACTATATATAGCTTATTTGCTGCTTTGATGTCATAACTCGAAAAAAAAGATTTTGCTAAAAGCAATTTTAAAGTTTTGTACTCTATAAAAAATGTATACAAAAAGTATTTTTTCCAAATTAGATAATGGCTAAATTTAATAGATTTTATTATTAAAAATTTTGTGCAATTGTGTATCCAATTTTGTGGAAGAGGGAAATAGATTCTCTATCTTGGTATATACAAAAAAATAGAATAATGTATTAGAAGATATTAAATTACGTTAATTTGAGAATATCCTGATCCTCAAAACCCTATAAATGGTGACTTATACTCATGAGAAAGACCCTTAGAGAAGAATAATTTTATCGGTTCTTTAGAATAGAATAATGTATTAGAAGATATTAAATTACGTTCATTTGAGAATATCCTAGATCCTCAAAACCCTATAAATGGTGACTTATACTCATGAGAAAGACCATTAGAGAAGAATAATTTTCTCGGTTCTTTAGAATAGAATAATGTATTAGAAGATATTAAATTACGGTCATTTGAGAATATCCTAGATCCTCAAAACCCTATAAATGGTGACTTATACTCATGAGAAAAACCCTTAGAGAAGAATAATTTTCTCGGTTCTTTTTTTTCGATAAAATGTTTGTCATTAGAATTAAAGGTTGTCATTAGAATTAAAGGTTTTGTTCAGTCTCAAAACAAATAGTAAGCAATCTAGACTGAAAATTTCAATATAATTTTAACCCCCACAGAAACCGAGGTTTGGATTACATGTTTTGTTAAGCCTGCCTTAACAAACCATAGTGTTAATTACCAGAAAAACTATTTTTCTGTTTGATCTTTCGAACAGCAGTGTTTGTAAAATAGACTCTTACATTATAGCACACAGTTTAAAATCACTGTTAGCCTAGAAATCTTTATATTATATTCTTTGCACTTACCGCAAAGGCATCATATGTATGAGCCAAGTGAAGATGACTTCATCGCCGCCTGCCTTATCTTTAAACATATCAGTTTTAAGTTAGAACTATTTTAAGGCGACTATAGAGTGCACATGTGTACGGTAACACGGGGTTATCAAATGTCATATACAGTTAGAAAAATTAAGAAATAAAAAACTTTTAATATACAATAAAAAAAATAAATTGAAAATATATTTATTGATATTTTATACAAATATTTAATTAAACAAACTTAAACATTCCCTTTTCCCATCACAAATGATCCATATAGCCCATTTCACAGGCATGTCTTATAACCGCCAACAAACGCTCATTAACCTCATCTCCCCCGGCCTCCAAAGACATTTTACGGAATTCTTCACCATATAAATCCGAAGCAAATAATTCCGAAATACGAGCGCATTCCTCTTCACTGCACAAAATCCAGGGTAGAAAATGCAAACAAATCATAACACCATAAAAGGCGAAACGTGAAAAATGCGCTTGAAATTTCTCGAAACTGTAGTGACGCAAAATTTCATCGAGCTCATGTTTAGGCATCTTGGAAGCTTTAAGGATTTCAGTTAAAGTAGAAAACATGGCAGTGTGATAGGATTTCAGCAAAGTGCCCCAAATTGCATAACGCTCCGACTCGGAGGTATTGAAATACATGAAGAAAGATAAGTCCAGGCAAAGGGAGCCATAACGAAGTTCCTGAAATTGGAGAAAAATGTAAATATTTAAAAAATATATGAAGAATTAAACAAGTTAAATTTTTGAATAATATTTATAAATTTTTTAAACTAACCTGAAAATCTATCATTTTCATATCTTCCACTAACTTCTCTTCGTCTTCCTTTCCCCCCTTTGAAGGCTTGTACTTAAACAACACATTATTCCTATTATAGTCTCCATGCAAAATAGCAGCAAATTTCTTATCTTCCTCATTATCCTCCACTTTAGTTCTGATCTTTTCCATCAGCCTAGTGGGTTCCTCGAAATATTTTTGCTTCATTTGCTTGAAACATTCTATCAGCTTCAAATCCTTTTCAGATTTTCTATCAAAAGTATTAGAGTCAAATTTACGCTCATAAAATTCAAAGATACGATCGAAGGCATGACGATATAAGACACGATAAAGATTATTTTGAGCATCATTTGGATCGTTGTCATTGATAAAGGGTAGAGGTACGATGCCTGATTTCAGACGCTCTAGTTGAGAGGGATTTAAGGCTCTGAGGGCATAGGAGAAGGCGTGATATTTGCCAAGAGCTTTGCACATGGGTATCAGATGGTGACGATCTAAAACTAGACGGGGTCCTAGTTGATAGCCTAGGGGCCTAAGGTTTTCCATAACCAAGGAAGCTTCTCTTTCAGAGGGAGAGGAACTAAGGCCTTTAAAAAAATTTACGTTTTTCATAGTTACTTTTTCAAAATTTACTATTTTTATAGGGAATTTTTTAAAAATTTTCTATTTTTATAGGAAATTTTTCAAAAATTTTCTATTTTTATAGGAAATTTTTCAAAAAATTTTAATTTTATAGACAATTTTTTAAAAAATTCTGTTTTTCTATGGGAAAATTTTCAAAAATTTCTGTTTTTATAGGAAATTTTTCAAAAATTTTATATTTTTATAGGAATTTTTTAAAAAAAATTATATTTTTATGGAAATTTTTCCAAAATTTTCTATTTTTATAAGAAATTTTTCAACAATTTTCTTTTTTTATAGGAAATTTTTCAAAAATTTTCTATTTTTATAGGAAATTTTTCAAACATTTTCTTTTTTTATAGGAAATTTTTCAAAAATGTTCTCTTTTTATAGGAAAAGTTTACTATTTTTCTAGGAAATTTTTTTAAATATTTTCTATTTTTATTGAAAATTTTTCAAAAATTTTATATTTTTATAGGAAATTTTAAAAAAATTTTCTATTTTTATAGAAAATTTTTCAAAAATTTTCGATTTTTATAGAAAATTTTTCAATTTTTATAGAAAATTTTTCAAAAATTTTCGATTTTTAAAAAAAACTTTTAAAAAATTTTCTATTTTTATAGGAAATTTTTCAAAATTATTTTTCTTCATATAAGTCCGATGTCGGAATCTATAACTTACCCTCAATATAACCAAATTTTGCCACATAGGTGGGAGGTACTAGATCCTTGACATTTATATTAGTAATGTTAAGTTCCTTTAAAAATTCCTCATAATAAGGCAATACTGTGGAATAAATGTAGATTTCATTGGCAAATTGTATATAAGATTTACTAGATTCCCTAAAGGCGACATCTCCGCGCATGAATTTTGCTATGAGCAAACGATCTTTTTCTCTAGATGATAAAAATTTTAAATATACATATGTTAAAAATTATTTGAAAGTGTTTTAGTTCAAATATTACCCTTCTGGCGTTTTGGTCTTAAGCTGAATATTATATAAAGTGGACATAAAACCATCCAAGCCTCCGGAATTTTCCGCTTTGAAGGATATTAACTCTTCATTATCCAGTTGGGAAACAATTTCGGGTATTAAGTATTTTTCGATATAAGTTTCCTGATTTAAGGCCATTTTAAAAGCTGAAATATAAGAAACTAGATCAAATAAGGTATACAAAAACAGGGATAAAAGTTAAAAAATAATATACAATTTCATTTTTTCGCGGTTTTTCAAAAGCCCACATTGGCAACACCCCTGATTAGTTCATTAATTTATTTGACATTGCTTTGACCAATTATACGTAAACAACACGTATCTAGTTTTATGATTCAATTAGCACCACAACTAAAATTTGGAACTATTCCCTACCTTTTATTAAGATCTTTAATGTATTAAATTAAAATATTAACTAATTTAGTTACTGCCTTGTCAGGGAACTTAAATGATAGTAAATTTTGAGATAAATGTGATTGGAGTAGTTTTTTTTCCACTTCTCTCTTATCACTTGTTAAACACCGACTGAACAAAAACAACAAAAGCAAATAATAACAATCAGAATGTTGCCAGATGTGTGGTCAGTTTAATGTACAGGGTTGGGAAATTATACACGAATTTGATACAAAATTTTTGAACTTTTTAGTTGGTATTGTTGATAACTTTAGAACAAATTTTGCTACTAAGATTCAATATTTATTAGAAATTAAGTCATTTTAGTGGTATTTATGGTGTTTCGGTGGTAAACATTATAAATGAGCTATGGCCAAATGGGGACGTACTATTAATATTGTTTACGTTAATTTTATATTCTTCGTAAAGGATATAGTTTATTATTAATAAGTTCTTCGTTGTATCATTAATTAGTTCTTCGTTCTTTAGAAACGAAATCACCTGTCTGGCAGCACATTTTCTTTTATTTTTTTTTTTGGGGTTTTGGTGTCTGTCAAATGACAGTGTTGGACGAGTACTTAATAAATACTCAGATACCAGGACTAGTTTTTATACTGATTGTATGTAGACGATTACTTGATATTCATGTTTTCTTTATTTTTGTTTTTTTTTTTGTTTGTTTGTGACTGTGTGTGTTTGCGTTTATAATGTAATATTGGCAGCTTCTATAAAGTTGACTAGTTCAATTATTTCGTTGATTTTACGGTTTTTTAAGATTTGACAAGTGTTGTTGTATTTTTTGAAGAAATTAAATTTATTTCTTAGAATATTGTATTTTGGGCAATCAAATATTAAGTGATCAGCGTCTTCTTTAGTATCACAGGTGTCACATTTATCAGAGGGTATTATCTTCATAAGCTTTAAAAATTTTTTGCACTTAGTGTGTCCAGCCATTAGTCTGTTGATTAATTTTATTTGATATGGAGGAAGACGGAAGTTTTTAAACCAAGGTTCTTTTGGTGGAGTGGGCCATATGTTAGCGAAAAATTGACCATTTTTCCTTGACATTTTCTTGTATTCTTCAACCCATTCATTCCATAGGTCATTGTAGATTGATCTGGAGGCATCTTTAAGTGACATTGTATATGGAATTGTCATTCCAGCACATGTGGCCGCTTTTGCGAAGTAGTCAGCAGTCTCGTTTGGTTTAATTCCAATATGTGAGGGAGCCCATACAAGAACAATTTTAGAGATCTGAGAGTTGTTGATTTTTTTAATAATATTGTTGACTAGGGTATTGTGTGACGTGTTTTCTTTAAGTAGTAAGCACGAATTTTTGCTGTCGGTGATAATGACTGCTTTCTCCATTCCATCTTCGATGATGAGGTCGATGGCTTTATCAATTGCATGAAGTTCTCCAGTTAGAGAAGAGGTTTTTTGTTCAATAGTGAATAAAAAGTTCTGCCCACAAGAGATATTACAGGCTGCACATCCTGTACTGTTGGTCGCTATAGACGCATCAGTGGCCCAAATACAGAATCCTTCCCCTTTTAATTGGTTGATGGTTTCATTGTAAAAAGCTTTAAGAATTTCATTTGGAGTGTTTGCTTTTTTCCATTGGCAACTGTTGAGCACGATTTCAATTTTTGTGGATGGCTTTGTACTGGTAAAATGTGTTAGGTTATCAAATGTAAGCTTAAATTTTCTATAGATGAATCCAAGACTTGATTTTGAGGTTGGATTAGATGTTATTTGGCGGTAGACTGCTGAGTTAAAGAGTTTTAAACGCAGTAGCTCCTTAGCTGCGAGATATTGAGCGCGTTGTTGTATAGGCAATATTGCAGATAAGCCGTAGATAGCTTGAACGGGGCTAGATTTTAGAAGTCCTAGATTGGAGCGCAGCAGCTGGTTTTGGAATGCAATAACTTTAGAGTTTATGTAGTTGGGGGCATGAGCCATTGAGGAAATGGCGTATTGAGACTTGGAAAAGACCAAGGTTTTACTTAGCTTAATAGAAACTTGTGGAGGCATAGATGATTTAGCAGATGATACCATTTTAATTGCGTTTACAGCAGTTTTACAGCTGCACAGTACCTCCTCATAATGTTCTTTCAAAGAAAGACTGTTTTTAATATGCCTTCCTAGAAATTTAATTGATTTAACACATTTGATTTGAACATTGGATATTGTTATTTTTGGCTCTAATCTGGGACCCTTAGCTACGTACATGACGACAGTTTTTTCCGGATTAAAGGTAAGATTCAGAATTTTTAACATTGAGCTAAATTGATTTAGTTTGTGCTGCAGGTTTGTGCACGCTGTTTTGAAGTCCTTATCATGTGATATTAAAATGAAATCATCAGCAAATTGATATAGATGTGTCCTTTGGTTGGCAATTGTGTGAAGACCTTTTGTATACAGGTTGAACAGAGTTGGACTGAGACAGCTGCCTTGCGGTAGACCATTTGAAATTTCAACTTTGTGGTTACCTAGCACGAGATAGCGTAGTTTAAGGAAGTTTATAACCCAGCAGATCATATGTGATGGAAGATTGGAACCTGTAAGAATTTGGTATAGGCGATTAATATTAACACAGTCATATGCTTTTGAAATGTCTAATGAAAGCAAAATTACTTTTTCGTGTTTTTCCTTTGCAAGTGTGATTGTGTGCAGAATATCATTAATGCAAGAAGATGCGCTTCGTCCTTTCCTGTAGGCATAAGATCTTAGAGGTAGAGTGCTGTTTTCGTTTAGAAATTTTTCGAGACGATTCTTGATCATTAAGTTTATTACTTTAATAAATACTGATAGTAGGGCAATCGGTCTGAAATTGGTGAAGATGCTTAAATCCTTGTCTTTTTTCGGTATAGGGACAATTTTTATCATTCTCCAATTTTCCTCAACGTGGCAATTGTTCCATGCTACGTTGAGAGCTTGAAGAAGAGTAGTTTTGGAATGAAGAGAGAGATTGTTAAGCATTTCATATGTTATTGAGTCAATTCCAGCAGCAGATGGTTTCTTTTTGGCTGTTAAAACCTTTGCGAGCTCATCTGGAGAAAAGTGGCATTCACGTGCGTAGTGGCTGAGGGTGATGGAGGATGTAGCTATGTCAGTGACTTGATCCTTAAGATGTTGAAGAAAGTTAAAGTCGTTGTCGCTGGACCATTTTGAAGTACTTTGATTTGTAATGCGGTTTTTACACCCCTTTAGAAATCTATATAAGGACTTGGAGTTTGGGTTTTCACATAGAGTTCCAATTTTTTTAAAAATAGATTCCCGTTTTGCTCTTTTGACATCATTTTTAAAATTTTTAATAGCAGACATTAATATATCGGCGTTGCTTCCGGATTTGCAATAATTAAAAGATTTTTGTGCGGCTTGTTTTAAGCGATAAAGTTTTTCTACATTGCTATCCCACCAAACTTTTGGAGTTTTATCAGGTTTTATTTGGAATGTTGCCTTCTTAATGGCATTATTGATTTTATTGTTTATGTCGTGAAAATTTGGTGCTATTTCTATGTTTTTTAAAATGTCATGTAGTTTGTTTTTGGATAGAAACTTTGGAAAGGTTAGAATAGAACTTTCTATTGTAATTAAAATTGGAATATGATGGCTGCCTCCTATATAATAGTCAAGTACTTTCCAAGACGTTGGTATTGTTGATGAAATAAATGATAAGTCAAGCACAGATCCGTGAGAAGAATCGAGTTTGGATCTACGAAAGGTTATACTTCCATCGTTCAGAAGTTGGAACGGAGATGATAACATGATGTTTTTAATAAGATTACCGCGTGCAGAGTCCTTGGGATCGTTAAAGAATTTTGAGCGGGCATTGAAGTCGCCACATAGGAGAACATTTTGGCTGTCTTCTAGGAAACTGAGAAGTTTTTCCATTTCATTTTTAATTAGTTTTGTACTGACTGAGTGGGGAAAATAAATTGATACAAAGGTAAAGTTGTCTTTTAGATTCTGTGTAGCACAAATCAATATGTCAAGAGAAGTTTGGAATGGAATTTGTTTGGTTTTTATATTTTTGTTGAAAGCAATAGCTACTCCGCCATAATTATCATTTCTTTTTTTTGAGAAGACTTTATAATTCTGTAAAAAAGTACTGTTAGACTGATCATCAAAATTAAAAATTTCAGATAGAATACAGACGTCAATTTTAAGTTTGCTTAGGGATATTTCCAGAGAATTTTTATTTTTGTTTAAGCTTTGTATATTGAGTTGAAGAATATTCATGGAATGGAAGGAGTTTTAAGTAAATTTGCAGTTTAGGTTTTTAGATATTTGCTGATGGGATTGGAATATCGTTGTCATCAGTAGTATTTATCTGTAAAGAGTTCGATTGGACTTTTAGATTTATATTTTCTTGAAATTTGTTAAGTATATCGATACCTTGAGTACAGTTAATTGATTTTAAAAGATCGGACATTTGTTGAGAAAAAATGGTAGTAAGTTTTTCGATTTCAGATACCCTTTTGTAGCCATCATACTGAAAAGAAGGCTTAGAGGGATTTATTGTAATTGGATTGGCAATAGCATGAATACGTTTTGGTGGTAGAGCTGCCACTTTGCTGTATCTTATCTTGGTAAGTCTTCTGTTGATTTCTTTGTTGACGTCCATGGTATCAGGGTTCTGATTTGTTAAAGCTGGAAAGTTATTTGCATATTCTTCTTCTCCTAAGATTTGGAAATAGTTCTGAGGTGGGTATTTTTCCAAGACTTCTTTTCTTGATAGGTTAGAGATTGTCATTATTTCCTTAATGGATTTTTCGGATGTCCATTTCTGACATTTGGAAGAGTCAGTTGAAAGATGTTCTTTCGAGTTGCAAAGAATGCATTTAGGATTTTGGCAGTCCGTCAGACATTTAGTGGTGCTTTTGCAATTCTCACATTTTATTTCCTTGCACTTTTCAAGGCATATTATTTGTTCTCCACAGGTGAGACATCTTTTTGACGATTTGCATCTGTATGCGGTGTGGCCAAGGCGGCCGCAGTTCTTGCATTGGCGAAGTGGGGGAATATAGAGTTCTGCTTCAACTATAGTTCCACACATCCGAATTTTTTTAGGAATATTATCAGAAATTATGCCTATTTTTACAGTAGTTGTGGGAGAAAAGATTTCCTTTCCATCAACTATTTCCCTTCTTGAGAATCTGAAGACTGAAAAGACTTCAAAATCATTTGAATCAAATTCTATTTCTTCCGTTATCATCTTGGGAGAGAATGACGTTGGGACATTCCTTATTACAATAAATTTTGCAATGAAGCGATCTGGAATGAAAGCTTTTAGTTGTGCTGTCTTTAGATTTGGATTTATGACAAAGTTGTTGGCAGAATTGGGATTATTAAAGGTAAAACGATAAGTGTTGAAGCCAATGTTCTTACAGATATAATTTTTCTTAAATCCGTGTTTGGTTAGTTTTTCGAACATATATAGCTCGGAATTTTTCCTTCTGGAACTTATTTCAACATTAGAAGTTACCAGTACATGAAAAGGACCGGGATGGGTTTTTGGGTATAGGTTAGGGGTGTTTACATTGGATTCTGTGTTGTAAATTTCTTGTATCTTACCTTCATTCGGAGCGGAAGACTGAGACTCTTTGGACACATTTGATTCTGTAGAAGTGCTTGCTTGGTTTCTAATGGCATTTCCGTGCAAATCTTTTAATGCTTTGCTTTCACTGTCCTTGGTTAAGGCTTTCCGTTTAGCCGACCCTTCTGAATCGTCTTCCTCCATAATGGAGCCAAGTGTTTTCTAATTGTAACACTTCAAATTGTTTTTTTTTTTTAATTTTATATAAAAAGTGAAAAAGGTATACACACAATTCCTGTTTTACAAGAAAACAAGAAAAAGAACCGTTATGAATTGTTGTTGTAATTTATGTAGAAGCTTGCACCAATATAAAAACTTCTAAAATTTACACTATTCTTATTTTGAAAAAAATAAGGAAAAAAGAACCGTTGTAAATTATATTCAAACTTCCACCAATATGAGCTTCTGATCGCAACCGCAGTTGAAGAGAGAATGACATTTTCTTTTAATTTTTATTTATTTTCAAAAAGATTTTAAAATAACGTTTTTCCCCCAATTCAACATATCTGGCAATACCCTAATATTAACAAATATAATTTTAAAACCTTTTTCTACAACCTTGTCTCTTATCAGAGAAAAGTAACAACAAAGAAAACACAGGGTTGTCTTTATCTAGATAAATACGCCAATTTTGGTATTTGTTTGTGTTTGTAACAGCTGTTTTGCGCATTTATCATCATCATATCGTCATTATCAGTGTAAAATTCTTCTTTTTCTTAACACAAATTTTTGCAGCAACAACAATTTTCATTTGTGCGGATTAAGTTATTTATTGTTAAAATAAAACAAACGAACGATAACAGAAAATAAATAAAATAACCAAAACAAATAAATAACAAATGTCGTAGACCAAGTGTTTTCTGCAGCAGAAACAAAATTTTGCACCAATTGTTGAAATTGTTTGAGCTGCTCCTGCATTAATTAGCAAAAACAGAAAAATTCTAAAATAAATGGCGTTATGGATCAACTTGAACAATTGGAAGCATGTCGTATATGTGTAAATTGTTTTCCTCTCCAAGAAATGGACTTTATCAATATATTCCAACCCAATGAAGAATTTCAACAGGAGCTAGATTTCATACAAGGCGAGATACGCCAGTGGCAGCTTAGGATTCTTCCAGAAGATGGTTTGCCACAGCGCATATGCGCAAACTGTTTTGCGAAATTTTGCAGCATAGAGGCATTTCGCAAGGAATGTGAGTTAGCCCAAGAGAAGTTATTGCAAACGTTGCAGCAAGCCTCTAATAATGAATCTGTTGGTTTGGAGCATCTCAATAAAACTACTGAAAACCAATTGCCCTTGATGAGTAACTATGATGTCCAGAACAGTCATGTCTTAGATGCCACCAACAATGTTTTGGTCTCCTCAGTACAACTAACACAGTCCGATGTCTCACTCAATGACTTCCCTGTATTTGATCAGCAATTTAACCATTTTGATAATTCCGATCTTATGAACGCTTCAGCCACTTTGCTGGACGGCAGTTTAATAGCTGCTGAGACCTCACAAGAATTGGGTTTTCTTCCGTCACAAAACATATTTACATTTGAGACTGCCGAACCGCCGACAGCGGGTGCTACACTGCCACTAGTTGAGACTGAAACTTCGTCCATTATGAGCGAAATGCTTGCTGAGCAGAAGGCAGCAGGCCAAGGAGGAATCGTCGTTAAACAGCAAGATCTTGAGGAAATGTTACAACACAGTATTATACCAACTACAACTAAACTAACACAACAGCAACCACAAAAAAAGTATCGCCAAGACGGAGGGCAACATCATATAAATACCGATAAGGTGGTGACTATTAAGTTAGAAAAGAAAAATAAAAAGGAACCAGAAAAGCTAAATAATAGAAACTATATATCAAGAGGAAGACAGGGTATGTAAAGCTCTAATCTATTTCAGGGCTTAATTAAGTTTTCGTTCAATTTTTGTTTAGATCTTTATTTATGTATTGATTCAGTTTTTGAATGACTTCTTACTTCAATTCTAGTTCTGTTTTAGACCAGTTCTAGCTCAATTCTAGTTCAGTTCTAGTTTAGCCCTACTTCAGTTCTAGTTTAGTCCTTGTTCACTTTCCTTTTTAGTTTTTGATTTAGTTCTTGATTAAGTTTTTTATACAGTTATTGATTTAATTCTTAATTTAGTTTTTGATTTAGCTCTTGATTAAGTTCTTTATAAAGTTTTGACTTAATTCTTTTTCAATTATGTATTTTCCCTTTTAGAATATCAAAACACAACCATAACTTTCTTAAACCGCGAAGACACTAACTCCGACCTGGAATGCGATGACACCGATATGAATGCCCGTTTAAAGGGTCAACCTTATGCTTGCCATTATTGCTTCTGTCCCGAAACGGGACCCATTGATCATCTCGTCTTCCCTAATGAAGATTCCCTCTCACAGCATTTCTTCGATATACACGATCCCAATCTACCCTACACATGCCCTCATTGTTCGCAGTCACACAAAACTAAGCTACTACGTGACAATCATGTGCGACTAAATCACAAAATAATCGAAATACAAACATGTAATTATTGTAGGAAACGCTTGAAAGGCTCCACCGATGTACATCAATACAATTGCCAATATATTGGTGATTGGGAGTGTGAACAATGCAAGGAGAAGTTTCTAAAAACGCCTTTATATCGTTTTCGTTTACATCAGCGCCAACATGAACGCGTTAAGGAGTTTAAGTGCCGAGTGTGTGAACGTACTTTTGTAAGGAAAGCCAATTTGGAGGCTCATCAAAGGATGCACAAGGCGGAAGCAAAATCTACATACTCTTGCAACCAATGCAAAGCTAGTAAGAAATCTCATTATTTTTTTAGCTATTCATTTAATATCGATTATCATATTTTATTGTTAATAACCTTGCACTTTTTGTTGTTGTTATTTAGCCTTTGTAGATGACTATGAACTAAAACGTCATAAATACCAACAGCATAGTGCTGAAGCCCCTCTCAAATGTAAAATTTGCCATAAAGGTATAAAAGAATTTAATTAAATAAATGCAATTTTGCCGCTTTTGTTAAATTATAATCCCTTTCTTTGGTTTTAGGTTTTTCTTCGAATGTATATCTACAACGCCATATGACCCAATTTCATTCAGACAATGCAAAAGCCAACAACAACAATAGCCACAATGCCTCTTCAACCTCAACAGCCTCCTCTTCAGCTGCTTCATCGCCTTCGGAGCAACATGTTTGTTTGAATTGTAACATGGGTTTCAAAACGTTACAGAAATTGCAATCACATTTACTATTGGGTCGCGATAGAAATGGTAATTGTCTGTATTCTTCGTCGAGCAAACAGGAAAGACGCAGACTTCAGCGTCAGGGTGTTTTTCCATGTTTTCATTGTCCTAGACGTTTTCATTTGAGGTCACAACTGGATAAACACTTAAATACACATGATGCACGTTTGCGACCCTTCCAATGTGAGCAATGTGTTACTCGCTGTCGTACATCAAACGAACTGAAACAGCATGTGAATGTGGCTCATTTGAACATCAAGGCATTCTCTTGCGATAAATGTGGTAAATGTTTTGGTTATAAAAAGGATCTCAGAGATCATATGCTATTTCATGCAGGTGAGCTATATACAAATCCCATAAAGAAGTTATAGCAATTTATATAGTAAGTGGGTTAAAAAGAAATAAAAAGAAAAAAGGTAACTTCAAGGTGAAAACCTTAAGTGGAACCTAAAACTTAAACTAAACATGGTTCTCAACTAGAACTGAACTAGAACTGAACTAGAACTGAACTAGAACTGAACTAGAACTGAACTAGAACTGAACTAGAACTGAACTAGAACTGAACTAGAACTGAACTAGAACTGAACTAGAACTGAACTAGAACTGAACTAGAACTGAACTAGAACTGAACTAGAACTGAACTAGAACTGAACTAGAACTGAACTAGAACTGAACTAGAATGAACTAGAACTGAACTAGAACTGAACTAGAACTGAACTAGAACTGAACTAGAACTGAACTAGAACTGAACTAGAACTGAACTAGAACTGAACTAGAACTGAACTAGAACTGAACTAGAACTGAACTAGAACTGAACTAGAACTGAACTAGAACTGAACTAGAACTGAACTAGAACTGAATTAGAACTAAATTAGAACTGAACTAGAACTTATCTAGGACTGAACTGTAATAGAAATGAACTAAAACTGTACTAAACTAGTTCTGAACTAGAACTGAAACAAAACTAAACTAGGACAGAAATGAAATAGAAATGAACTAGAATTGAATTCGAACTGTAAACAATTTGAACTGGACTGGTACTAAACCGCTAATTGATCATTAAAACTTAAAAAAAATATTTCAGTCTGGTGAAATTTAATAAATTTTTTTTCTTTTCATTTTGTTATATTTTTAGAAATCAGTGTCCATTGCACCGAAGAAGGTTGTGATTATGTTTGTAAGAATGAAAAAGCATTAAATGATCACATACGTCACAAACACCGCTTATTATCCTGTGAATATTGTAGCGAGCAATTTACCAGACAAAAATTAACAGGTACTTCACGTACATGTCTCTTTAAATATATCTTATACTTATATTTTCAAATTTCTTTTTTTATTAGCCCATTTACGTAATGTTCATCGTAACGAAATAGATGTCGAATTGGCTGGCGAATCTGATAACTATTATAAATCTCAATTACTTAATAATAACAATGATATTACACAAATCTCGTTTAATTTACTTAATACTCAAGCAGAGCAAACGCCACAACAACAAAAGGCATTAGCTCAAAATTCACCACCACCATCATCATCTGCATCTTCGCCAACATTAAATGCTGCTGTTAATAGTGTTCAAAACGAAACATCTTCCTTATCTTCACCCACATCTAATGCATTGCTAACATCCTCCATTATCACCACAACGGCAGATTCTCTAAATTCATGTCTAACCTCGGTCTCTGCTAAAGGTACTAATTGTTTAAATACGAACTCTGCTTCCATCTCCGAGCACTCTATGATAGATAATGATGTAGATCATCCTCATCATGATCAATTGTGTTCTATGTTTGCTAATGATCCTCATGACACAAATAGTTCAAGTTTAGCATTAAATGGTTTGGTCTCCACAGAACATGATTTAAATTTAGTATCAAATGATGCTTCTAATATGTTTCTGGTGCCCTCAACTTCAGCCACCACAAACGACAACCATTTAGATCAGTATTTTATGGCCTCTTTAATAGATACTGAACAGGAAATTATAGTTACATAGCATCAGATATTTTAAGCTTAAGTTTTAAGGCTTAAAAACTGAAAGAAAAGTTATAATAATATTTTTAAAAGCAACAAGAAAAGCACTGAAAATTCTTCTTTGAAATGCTTCTTTACCAAACAATTTTTTTATAAAAATATTTTTTTGAAAACCTTAAAAGTTTATATGTATTAAAATATTTAATTAGATTTTTAATATTGATAAGCTTAAATTGTATAGAAATAATTTTTAAAACCTCAAAACGAAACACCATTTTAGAAATCTCTTTGAATTTTTATTCAAATCCTAACATTTATCATTTTTTATATAAATTATAGTAACCTTGTAGTTAAAAAAAAAAAACATTCAAACTCTCTAAAAACACATCCAGCTAAAAACTTTTACAAAAAGGCTTGTATACTTAAATTTAAATTATATTATTCTAAAAAGAAAAAAAGAAATTCCCAAGTATTTATTAAGTGTAAACTTATCATTCAATTCCTTCCCCATCATTCCCCACTTTTTAGCTTGAACATTTTATCCTTTTCATTTTATTTTGAATATGATTTTAACTGATTTTTTATTTTTTTTTTTAAGATTTTACAAAAATCTAACTCGATTGTAAATTTAAAAAATTTTAATCCCTGTTTTAAATGAGCTCTTAAAGCTCTTAAATTATTTGCCAAATTTCCTAGAAACAATTAGTTACTAACTCTTTTTTAGATTTAACAAAAAATCTAAAAATAAAAGATCGCATTATATAAAATATTCTTATATGATTATAAAGTGAATCATAGTGTATTATAATGAATTATAATGTACTATGACGACTTCTAATGCAATTTTTATATTGCATTATTATAGTATGATTGTATTGTATTATAACGCATTATAACGAAATTATAATGTATCATAACACTTTATAATGAATTATAGAGTAATTATATTTTATTATAACGCATTATAATGCTCATAACGTAATTATAATGTATTATAATGAAATAATAATGTATTGTAACATATCATAATGCATTAAAATGCATTACATCGTGATTATAATTTATTATATTGCATTATATTGCTATTATAATGTATTAAATTGCATTATAATACAATTATAATGTATTATTTCATATTATAATGCAATTATAATGTATTATAAGGCATTATAATGCAATTATAATGTATAATGACGCAATTAAAATGTATTATAATACATTTTAATGCAATTATAATTTATTATAACGCATTATAGTGCTATTATAGTATATTACTACGCATTATTATGCAATTATAATGTATTATAACGCATTGTAATACTATTATAACGCTTCATAATGCAATTTTAATGTATTATAACGTGTTATAATGCGATTATAATGTATTACCACGCATCATAATGCTATTATGATGTATAAAAACCCAATATAATGTATTATAACGCATTATAATGCAATTATATTCTATTATAACGTGTTATAATGCGATTATAATATATTATATAGGGCATTATAATGCAATTAAAGGGCATTATAAATGCAATTATAATTTTCGATAGAAATATTTTTCTATAGAAAAATTTTCGATAGAAATATTTTTTTATAAAAAAATTTTCGATAGAAATATTTTTCTATAAACAAATTTTCGATAGAAATATTTTTCTATAGAAAAATTTTCGATAGAAATATTTTTCTATAGAAAAATTTTCGATAGAAATATTTTTCTATAGAAAAATTTTCGATAGAAATATTTTTCTATAGAAAAATTTTCGATAGAAATATTTTTCTATAAACAAATTTTCGATAGAAATATTTTTCTATAGAAAAATTTTCGATAGAAATATTTTTCTATAGAAAAATTTTCGATAGAAATATTTTTCTATAGAAAAATTTTCGATAGAAATATTTTTCTATAGAAAAATTTTCGATAGAAATATTTTTCTATAGAAAAATTTTCGATAGAAATATTTTTCTATAGAAAAATTTTCGATAGAAATATTTTTCTATAGAAAAATTTTCGATAGAAATATTTTTCTATAGAAAAATTTTCGATAGAAATATTTTTCTATAGAAAAATTTTCGATAGAAATATTTTTCTATAGAAAAATTTTCGATAGAAATATTTTTCTATAGAAAAATTTTCGATAGAAATATTTTTCTATAGAAAAATTTTCGATAGAAATATTTTTCTATAGAAAAATTTTCGATAGAAATATTTTTCTATAGAAAAATTTTCGATAGAAATATTTTTCTATAGAAAAATTTTCGATAGAAATATTTTTCTATAGAAAAATTTTCGATAGAAATATTTTTCTATAGAAAAATTTTCGATAGAAATATTTTTCTATAGAAAAATTTTCGATAGAAATATTTTTCTATAGAAAAATTTTCGATAGAAATATTTTTCTATAGAAAAATTTTCGATAGAAATATTTTTCTATAGAAAAATTTTCGATAGAAATATTTTTCTATAGAAAAATTTTCGATAGAAATATTTTTCTATAGAAAAATTTTCGATAGAAATATTTTTCTATAGAAAAATTTTCGATAGAAATATTTTTCTATAGAAAAATTTTCGATAGAAATATTTTTCTATAGAAAAATTTTCGATAGAAATATTTTTCTATAGAAAAATTTTCGATAGAAATATTTTTCTATAGAAAAATTTTCGATAGAAATATTTTTCTATAGAAAAATTTTCGATAGAAATATTTTTCTATAGAAAAATTTTCGATAGAAATATTTTTCTATAGAAAAATTTTCGATAGAAATATTTTTCTATAGAAAAATTTTCGATAGAAATATTTTTCTATAGAAAAATTTTCGATAGAAATATTTTTCTATAGAAAAATTTTCGATAGAAATATTTTTCTATAGAAATATTTTTCTATAAAAAAATTTTGATAGAAATATTTTTCCGTAGAAAAATTTTCGATAGAAATATTTTTCTATATAAAAATAGTCGCATCATAATGCGATTATAATGTTTTATAAAGGATTGTAATGTGATTTTAATGTATTAAAACTCAATTATAATGTATTATAATACATAACTTTACATGATATAACGCATTATAGTGCGATTATACTTTATTATAATGCATTATAATGCGATTGTAATGTATTATAACGCATTTTAATGCTATTATAACGTTTTGTAACGCATTATAATGCTATTACAATGTACTATAACGCATTATAATGCGATTATTATGTATTATAACATATTATAATGCATTAAAACGCATTATACCGCGATTATAATTTATTATTGAGCTGTTTTAATTTATTAAAACGCATTATCATGCAATTATAATGTGTTATAAGCGATTATAATGTGCGTGTAGTGTATTATAACGCATTATAATATAATTATAATGTAATATAATGCGTTATAATGCAATTATAATGCATTATATCTCAATTGTACATTATAATGCCGTTACAATGTATTAAAACGCTTTATAATGCAATTATGTTATATTATAACTTATTATACTGCAATTATAATGTATTATAACATATTATTATGAAATGATAATGTATAATAATGCGAATATAATATATTATAATACATTATAATGCATTATAATACATTATAATTCTATTACAAGGTATTATAACTCATTATAATGCTATTATAATGTATTACGTCGCATTAAAATGAGTTTATTATATATTATAACGCATTACAATGTGATTATAATGTATAATAACGCATTAGAATGCAATTATAATGTACTTTAAAGCATTAAAGAGCGGATTTTATATATTATCACGACTAATAAAGCAACTATAAATTTTATATAACGCAATATAATACTAATATAACCCATTATAAAGCTATTATATCTTGTATTTTAACATTTAAATTTTTGTGGAAAAAATTTAAATATTTTAAAATTTTAAACATAGCATTTTAATTGCATTTCCTTTAAAAAGTTGTTTAATTAAATTTTTGGAAAAATCTCAATAACCTACACTCAGTATTTAGAAACATTTTTTGTAATTTAAAAATTATGAAAATTGTCTTGTTATTCCTTTAAGCTACTAACAATTTAATAGTTTGTGAATATTTGCCATTCAAAAACATTTCGTTAATAATCTCAAATTCTTTGTGCACGATAATTATTTAAGTGTTTATAAATACATACTTTAATACTTGATTAATATTTTTTATAGAAAATATGGATTTTCCATAGACGCTTAACAAAAGTTATCTATTCCTTTTTTTTCAAAGTAAATAAGATTTTATTTGGATTATTAATTCAAGTTTTTAAATATTACGAATTTATTTTTTATCTCCATTTCCCCCTTACTTTTTGCTCTCTCTTCCCCTAAAACTTTTGTATTATAATTTTTATTTATAACTTTTTTTTCAAAAAAGATTTCCCCCTTATCTAATCTATCACCTTATTAGTATTATGGAATATACATTTAGATTTATAATAATATACAAATCAAAATTTAAATTCAAAATTAGTTTATAGATTTTAGAATAAATTGCAAATGGAACGCCAACCATCAAACAAAAACACCCTTTTAAACAAAGAAAAAATAAAAACCCTTATATAATTTTATCATAACAAAAACTAAATTAAAACAAAAGTAGTTTTTAAATGTAATAAACATAATTGAATTGATTGAAATGAATTAAAAATCAAGTGAAAATCTGTAATCTTTAGAAGACTTGAAAAAACGGTAATAAAAATCTAAATAAATTGCAACAATTTAATAACAAATTATAGTAGTTTTTAAGCGGAAATTGCTTGAAATGAAAAGAAAAATCTTAAACTATTTAATATAAAACATTAAATATAATAAACAAAATTTATAACAAATTAAGATAAAACTACATAAATCTCCTCTATCCCCTTTTTTGATAAATAAATTAAAACAAACTCAAAAACAAAGCAATAGAGTTTTTTTCTCATTTATAAAAAATTTTATTAAAACAATGCATTATAATGCGACTTTAATGTGTTGTAATGAATTATAATGCACTATAACTCAATATTATTCGCTTTTAATGTCTTATAATGCATTAAAATCGCATTAAAATGTATTTAAAGCATTATAATACTAATATATTGCATTATAATGCATTTTAATGCAAATATTACGTATAGTTACGCATTATAATGCGATTACAATGTTTTTAATATAATGCCAGTATAATCTATTATAACCTATAGATTGTATCGTGTTATAATTTGTTATAAAAAGGTTATAAGGCATTATAAAACAATTTAATGCGTTATAACGCTATTATAATGCATTTTAATGCGATCGTACATCGCCTTTTCGAGGCAATTTGATCGGGATTGGGTGTTTTTTTGAAGGTGCAAAACATCAAGAAATCTTAGAGACTTGCGGACGAGTCCACAAAGCAGTCCTTGTTAGGAAACCTAAGATTCCGAGTCGTACCGGTACGAAGAACCGACTGCCGTGGGAACGTGCTGACTCTAGTCTTCTTCTTTTCTTATTCTTACCTATTCCCGTACTGTTCTATTATTAACAAGGGAAAGAGCAGGGAAGATGTTAAGTATACTGCTCCACATCACCACAGTCACTCGTAACCTTCGTCCTATGATGACGTACAAAGGATGTCTGAAAAGATTACATTCTATTCCGGACGCTTCCATTCATTTGCTGAATTATGTGCTTACTCTCTATCTCACTCTCGCAGTAAAAGTTTGTTAGTGGCTAGAGGCATAACCACAGATTTTAGTTTAATTGAAAATTGTTAGGTGGTCCTGAGTCTTGCTAATCCGTTTGCGATACACTTCCCTGATTTGCAAAAAAAAAGCACATTGGGTTATTGAAGTGCTGAGTCATCTTGAACTGTAGAGTCATCAGGAATTGCTAATTAGTTTTGAAGTGCTGAGTGGCCTCAACCTGCTGAAACTTTTTATACTGCTCAAACTGATGAGTCATCTTGAGTCTTGCTAATTCGTTTGCGATACACTTCCTGATTTGCCTTGTAGCCAGACATAGGTAATAAAAGGACATTGGCTTATTCAAGCGCTGAGTCATCTCGAACTGTAGAGTCATCAGGAATTGCTAATTAAATTTGATGTGCTGAGTAACCTCGAGCTGCCGAGTCTTCTTATACTGCAAAACAGTTCAAACTGATGTGTCATCTCGAATTACTGAGTCATCTTGTCTACTGAGTCCTCTCATTTTCTAAATTGCATGCTCTCTCTCTCTCTCTCCCGAAGTAGGAGCTTGTAAGTAAGTGGCTAAAGGATTGACCACAGTTTCTAGTTCATTTATAAATAGTCTTGCTAATACGTTTGCGATACACTTCCTTGGTTTGCCGGGTAGCCTGAGTTACGCAAAAGATGGACCATCTTCAAGTGGTGAGTCATCTCGAATTGCTAAGCCATTTTGAACTGCAGAGTTCTTTTATACTGCTATTTCAGCTCAAACTGATAAGTCATCTCAAAACTGCTGAGTCATCCCGAACTGCTGAGTCATCCAACAATGCATCTCAGCCAATCGGTAACTTCCTTAATTTCTAGAATTTCTGCCTTAAAAACAATGTTTCGAGGAAAGCCAACAGATCCTTTTTGTAAGGCAGTCCTAAGTCGCGGTATTTCTTCTGCTTTACGCACATAAGAAGACTACTAAACGTCTTAGCCATCTCGTTGAAAAATCTGCGACAATCCATGAATGATGTTGGATTCAAAGAGGCAAGCCAACAGTTGAAAACTGTCCTGGAATGACTCAATTTCATATGGAATTTGTAAGGTACTCCTAAGTCGTGCTATCTCGTCTGTTCTACCCAAGTAAGATGAATACTGAAAGTCTTAGAAATCACGCTAAAAAATCCAGGAATGTTTCTATTTCATCAGTAATTTGTAGAGTCGAGCTATCACATCTGCTATACATAAGTTGAATACTGATGGTCTAAGACGTCTCATTGAAAAATCATGGAAGTTAGTGAGTTAATGTCAAGTCCATCTTGTATTACGGTTCCGAAACTTGGAAACGCACAAATGCCACCGATAAGCTCCCTTTACAAACAAATGCTTGCGGCGAATCCTTAATATGTTTATGATTGGGCTGAATATTTTGATCTAAACTTTTGTGGGGATATTACATTTCTGCCAATCTGCCACTTCTATAATGGCCAGGGCTAATGCCTAGAAAGCAGAGCAATCTGCTAGCTTTTATGTGATATTTAGCTGCAAGTTTATTAAATATATTAAGGAACAACAGTGTTGAAGTCGGCTATCCAGGCAGTTATAAAATTAAGAAAGACAGGATCCAAATCTCTGCATTCGATATCGATTGAAAACTCAGGTTTTTAAGTAAATATTGCGTAACATAACTTAGGGATTTTCAAAATTATTTAGTTTGCAAAAAGTTTGTTTGTCAAAACATTTAGTTTTAAAATGTAAGATATTTTACATTTTGATCGATTTTGAATGCGTCGATTTGCCCCCAGAATTTAGAGTCCAAAGCTATAAGTGAAGATGTCACTATACCTAAGAGTTTTGCCTAGTTATATTATAACCTTCTAATTTATAAACGATTTACAAAAATATCAGAGTCTTACATTAAAAATTTTGTATGGAAAATTTAACTTATAAGCTTGTCATAGCTATATTTTTCGTTTATGAATTAGGGGGTAAGTCTTGTCGGCAATGGTACTGCCATAGTTTCGGAATGGTATACCAGGCTTCATTTTAAGGATTATACTGTGGTCGTCGTCATTATTCGACCATTATATTATAGCTCTTTTTATGTAATGAATCATAACTTGTTTTAATATCTTAAAACGCATTTTTAAAAAGTATTTATAGGTACCAGACGTTCTTTGAACCCGATTCTATTTGATTATTCATTTATTTTTGCAAATTTTTAAACAAATTTTGTTAAAGTCCATTTGTACCCCCAAATTTTGATAACATATACTTTTATGGCAATTTAATTTACGTTTCTTTTTAGTCATATCTTGGGTAGACTTCTGTATAATTTTTTTATTTTTATAAAATTTGTATGTATTTCTTTCTGATAATGACGTCCAGTAAATTTTCGGTCTTTGGTCAGGTTTCAGACTTGGCTGGATAAGAAAAATAAATGCTGACATTTTTTTGTATTATATATAAAAATTTTGCTTAATAATTCTTTTATTAATATCTTTTTTGATTGATATATTATAATATAAAGTACATGGATAATTAAATTAAACTTTATTTAAAAATTTTTAAAATAATTTATTGTATAAATATTAGACTTAAATATTAAAATTTCAATTATGAAAAATTTGTAAGGCTTCTTTTGGTTTCTACTGTATTACAAAAGGCTTTTCAGTTGTAAAAAGCTTTTAGAATCCATAGTTTTTTGAAACCTAACAGTTATTTGTACAATTCACAAAATGTCGTAAAAGTTGTAGGGCTTTTTAAAGACTTGACATTACTTGTGCTTTACAAAAGACAATTTTCCAGATAAAACTGATCAGATTATTTAAACAGTCATTATAAGTTTTGGCCTTTTAAAGCTAATACGACATGTTGTGAATTGATTTAATAAAGTTTTAAATTTCAAATTTTAAAATCAATTGTAGTACTTGCCAAATTGATTAATAGATTTTATTATCGCCTTAACAATTAAGGTCAACTTAAATACTTTTTTTTTATCAATATTTTGTTAGATAATTCTTAAGCGATAATTTAGAGCGATTTAAAATCAGATTTGGTTAATTTTTTAGAATATTTCTAATAATCTTTTTGATTTGTAAAATCCCTTAAACAAGCTCCATGTTTGCCTGCAACAAAACCGAGACGAAATCAAAAAATTCCTCTAGAAAGGTCCTCTTTTTCAATTTCATTCTATATAAAAAAGGTCTTTAATCTAATTTTTAAGACTTAAGTCGTTTCAGACAATCACTATTTACAGTCTTTCTTAAAATCCTTAACCCTTATTACTTAATTTTACCTTATTTAAACGGTCCGTTAGACCTTCTCTCTTAAAATTTAAAAGAAAAACTCCTCTCCATCATCCTCATAGTTACTCAGACTTTTTTCAAATTTACTTATGCTCTGATACCATTCTGGATCCTTGTTGCACACCTCCTCGGGACGTCCGCCTTTATAACGATACAAGTACTCGGTAATACCATGACCCTTTACCCCATTCACGGTACAGGAAACAAATTGATTAAAGACCTTAGATTCCCAATTGCCACCAACATAACGCAAGGCATTATCCTCCTCCTTGATTTGTACAAAATATTTCTGATCATTTGTATGGACCATGAAATTTTTATGCTTCGGAGGAGTACCCTTCTCGCCATAGGAATAGAGTTCAAAATTGGTTTTGGTAATAGGTTTGTAAGTTCCTTCCTTAGAGCAGACATAGCCAACTTTGAGCGAAGAGAGGAAGAAAGAAGGTTGCGAGAGATTACCCACTACCATGCTGGTGCCATCTTCTAGGAATAGAGAGAGATAAACATAACGATTGATGGTGGAGAGACATCTTTCAGTGCCGAAACTGTGATCTCTAAAACCACTCATTTGTAGCTCCATTAGTTTGTCCTCTACCTTGATTTCTCCCGAAATTAAACCATATTGTTCATAATGTATACGTCTATCCAAAATTTTATCCACACTTTTAAGCATGCTATAGAAAGACTCATTCCAGGCCTCACGAGCTACAGAATCGGCTATAACCGCCGAACTTAAATCACGATTGTAGTCAAAGTGTGAGGTTTTAGAGTTGAATTCCAAATCCAAAGAGACTTTAAGTAAGGTCGAGTTTTCCTGGGAAACTTGCTTGAGTTGGCCTTCATATTTAAGACACCACAATTTCATGGGTTCTTTGGGATATAAATGGAAGCCATTGCCCTTAAACTCCTCACTTTCATGCTCACCATCTGTGCTAAAATGCAGCATATCGGGTAAATTGGGTGAGGCTAAGAGACCATATTCGGGCAGCCATAAATACAAGGCAGCCTTGTTGATTCCCCGTCTTCTCCTTTCCAAAGTAAGCATAAGCTTTTCTCCCTTACTATTGGCCGCCATAAAGCAAACCACATCATAGGACTTGGGATTATCGGAGAGTTTTTGAGGTTTATCCAGTTCCTGCATGACTTCATCTGTCTGCTTTTCACTGCGATAGATACGATGGCGCAAACGTTTCAGCACCACCAAAGCTATGCCATATTTCAAATGATAAAACAGCGATTTACTGGGATATATGCCAAATATCAAACTAGATTTGTGTCGTAAAATCAAGAAAATCAAAATCAGCAAACCGAAAAAAACACCGAAAGTGCCAAAAGTGGCTATTACTATATCAGCCATATTTTACTAAAGATATCAAAACAACTTGACTGTTCCAGGGTTTATAACAAACTGCTGTCGGTAATTTGGGGCATTTCTTTAATAGGTCTTTAAAACACGAGTCGTTTATCTATACGAGTAAATGGGTCTGTTGTCTTTAATCTCATATAAACGAAAAATGACTTCTGTTTTTCTTTAAAGCGATAAGATTTCTTTATTCTACTTTTAATTGATTTTTATTTCTTTACCTTTTTATGCAACTTCCCACCAATTCCGAATTGATAAGATTTTGATTTTTTTCCCAACAATTTAGCTATTCGATTTCTATTGCTATTTTACCCCCTTCTATCAAGACCTCAGGGTCCCAGAGTCCATTACTTTATTATTTAAATTCCAATAAATTTTATAGTGTTGGAAAAAAGGCCAGTTTCAAGTACTTCTATTTTTATTATCTAAAATTTTTAAATACATAGTAACCAATAGTTTTTGTAATCTTTATATTGATTAGGGAAATAACTTATAAAGATATTGACCACGACGAAGGTAAATGGTTCAATTTGGGTACAGTTGTAATAGATAAATGAAGGTATAATTGTCAATTGAAATATTTCATTCATAAAACGATTCAAGACCATAATTTCATTCATTAAAAATTATAAGGTTATATGATCTGACTTTTGTTACATTTGTTGTATACGATAATCGAATTGGAACCGATCAAAGTTCTCGGTCTTTGATACCTCTACTATTTCCACGCAGTTATTCGATGGTAAGGAAACTGGGTATTTTAAACGACAATTCTTTTTAGCTTGTATCCCCAAAGTAGTTTTAACCAACTTGAGATTTTTAACGCATCCCTTCGTGTTTTTGAAGAATAAGCAGTTCCAAACATGCCGCGGGAACTTAGGGAGCTCAGAAGGCTTTTCGAACCTTCACGCTCGCCTTACTCTACTCCGTCAACCTAGATGACCAATTGTTGGTGTTGGTTACGGACGGAAACCCTCCACAAAATCTTAGGAATAAGGTCTGAAGTCGCTAGTCGACAGCACTTGGTGAAATGATTAAGAAACCCTACTTGCGCCGTAAAAAGCAATTGGTCGGCCAGTGGCGAATTATGCTGCTAACCATGTGTGAGCGAAACGCTGCGGAAAAAGCTCCAGAGCTGTAAAAATGTAGCCCTCAGGACAGTAACAGGCTGCCTAAAAATGTCCTCAGAAAGCCATCTACATGAGGAGACGAAAGTCTTACCTCTTAACGAATAAAGCAAAATGCCAACATTCTTCTTGGATGTTATATGAGGGGGTCACCCAAACAACCATTTTAACTAAATTATACCCCTAAATCTTCCAAAATTATACTAAATGAGTTCTATTTATTAATAACTTTATTCACTTTAAGTGATTCTCTACTTTTCTACTGAAATCTTAAAGATAAATTGCACAACTTAATTAAATACGATTAGAGGAATTCGGCCCATTACCGGAACCTGGTGTAGATTCCTTCTTGCGTTTCTTATCATCCTTATTGCCAGCCTCCTCACCCAAAGTAGACTTACGTTTAGAGCTAGCCTTGCCCTTAGAGTTATTCGAATTTCTTACCGCAATTAGGGGCAGGGATTGCGAAATGTTTGACCTAGAGGAATTACCCGTATTGACACCATTCATGAGCTCTACACAATCCACTTGCTCGGTTTTTATGAACTGATGTGTTAATATATTGGAAGGAGCTATCATTAGTAGATTATTATTGGAGTTTTGGGGATTTGGATGACCAAATGCTAGAACTGGCTGCTGTTTGAGATTATTTTTATGTTCACCAAAGCCATTAAGCTGAAGGGAAGAGGACGTATGACCATTAAGTGTGGAACGATTATTGTTATTTAGCTCATTTTCCTGTTTATCCTCCTGCTCCTTTTGCCATTCCAAGACCTTGGTTAAAAGTTTTATGTACTTAATGGCTGATCTTAAAATCTCATTTTTCGAAAGTTTCTTGTCGGGAGGATGTGTGGGCACCAGTTTCCTTAGCTCGGCAAAGGCACTGGAAACATTTTGTTGCCGCCAACGTTCGCGGGTATTGGTAAAGACTTTGCGCACTAAAGGAAAGCCATTTTTGCCAAAGACTTCCGGATTGTTATTAGGTATTGAGTTCAAGGGAGGAGAAGAGCCTATAGCCAGGCTCCGAGGAGAGGAGCTATGATTGCTAAGGGTAGAACCTAGAAGAGAAAAAGAGATAATATGACTATCTGTCAAGTAATAAATCTGATAATGATGAATAATTACCTTCATTTTGCGAGCCATTTAAAAGCACACAATTTCGAAACTCTTCCTCATCTTCCTCGGTATCGTTTAGTGAAAAATCCGAGAGCTCACCATCCGAAACACTTTCAGTTTTGGGATTTAAAAATGCATGAGCCGCCCCTAAACCCTTTATCAAGGCGGGAGGATTGCCTCTTACCAAAGAAGTTCTCAAGGGCAATAAAATCTTTTCTAAAGCATTACTGGAAGTCGCCAAACTATCCTTTTTGATATCCTTTTCATTTGCCTCGGCTCCCAACTTATTGTGATTATTATTCTCCATGTCTAAAGACTTTTTAGCTTCTTTATCCTCTAGTTCTGACCAGGCCATTTGTAGGTCTTCTTTCCTGGTCTTATGTTCTTGTTGAATTTAATTTCTTCCGCTGTCTGACCTTCTTGTAGCAAAGTAATTTTTATAGTGTCCTTAAATCCTGTGTGTATGCAATATTTGTTTGAAAATTTTCTACATACTTGTAGTATTGTTTTCCCAACTACATGGGAAAATCACCCCTCCTCCTGTTGAACACAAATAGGCGGAGTTTATTTTAGAGCTGAAGCATAAGTGTGTGTGTGTGTGTGCTAATGTTGACTTATGGATGAGTGTTTGGATGCTGATAAGCGGTAACAGCCCTTAATTGTTGGTTTTTAAAAAAACCCAGGGAACATTTTTTGAAACACTAAAAAAGATGATAAAGATTAGTGCAAATCGTTTAGTCAGATTTTTGAAGAAGTTTCTAGTAATTTCATTGGAGTTCTTAACTTTTGCATAAAATTGCATATTTCTCTGAAACTAAAAGCTTTAGCAAAAATAACTGAAATATTCCAAATATTTAGAACTAGTAAAATATTTAATTTTTTTTCAATATAAAATGACATTTAAATTTGTAATTCTTACTTAACAACTTATATTTTAAGAAAAGTTTTTTTCATTAAAGCTCTTTTTTAATAATTGTAAACAATTTCAAGTTTTTCGTTCAGTATTTAATAGAAGAATAAATTTTTTAATGGCAAATCATAGTTTTATATATTTTATATAGTTTTAATAAAAGCTTTCGTAAAACTTTTCAAAGCTTTCTGTTGATAAAGAGAAATTTATATGTTTTTGTGAAGACTTTAATCACAACAAGGATTTATGATGGATAAATGTGTGTTTTAAAAGTTTGGGTAAAATTTTTAGGAAAGCTTGTTTTCTATAAAAGCTTTCTTATAATTAATTGTGAAAAATTATATATTTTTGTTGCATAAGTAAATAGAAAAATAGATTTTATGTTTAATTTAAATGTGCAGAAAAATGTTTTACAATTTTAGAAAAGCTTTTCTTTGTTAATTAAAGCTTTCTAATTTTTTTAACTTCAAAGTTTTTATTGCAGAATTGAATAGAAATCTTCATTTTATGTTAAATACTTACAGTTTTTACAGGTTTGAGCTTAAATTCCAGAAAAGCTTTTAAAGTTCATTTAAAGTTTTTTTGTTAATTATAAGAAATTTTACATTTTAGAAAGAGAAAAAAATATAAATTTCTCATCACAAAAAAGCTTTAAATTAACTTTAAAAGCTTCTCTGGAAGCTTTTGTGAAAAATTTTATTTATTATATTTAAAATTATTTGAAAAAAATATATCTTCCTATATTTTTTTTTTCAAATAATTTTAAATAAAATAAATAAAATTTTTCATAAAAGCTTCCACAGAAGCTTTTAAAGTTAATTTAAAGATTTTTTGTTAATGATGAGAAATTTACATTTTAAAAAGAGAAATTAAGAAGATATGTATATTTTTTTTAATAATTTAAATAAAATAAACAAAATTTTTCATAAAAGCTTTCTTGTCCTTTTAGCTTTATAAGTAATTTGAAAAATTTTTGGTTTTTGTTCCAGAATTAAATATAATATAACTTAAATATAATATAACTTTGTAATTTTGTCTTAAATAGGTTTGTATATTTCATAAAGTTTTTACTAGATTTTACATAAAGCTTTTATTTGTTAATTATGTGAAAGTTTCAAAAGTTGCAATTTAATTGAAAATATATTTATCTGATTATATTTTTTTAGTTTAGCCTAAAATTCAAAAAAAAGCTTTTTTTCATTAAAAGCTTTATTAGCAATTGTGAGAAAAGTTAATTTTTTATGTAGAATTTAATAGAAAATAAAAATTTTTGACCTCATATAAACATTTTTAGTAAAATTTTCAAAAAAACCTTTTATAATTTATTAAAGCTTTTTTGCTAAGCTTTTTGCTAAGTTTTAGAATTTTTATATTTGTAGTGCTAAAATTAATAAAACAAATTTTTATGGTGGATTTGTATTTTTTTAGCTTAATGTTAAAAAGTTCAAAATAACTCCATTGTCCCTTTAAAGCTTTTTGATAAGTAACAAGAAAATTTAAGTTTTTAAACGTTAATTTAATCAGATTAAATTTTTTGAATTGTAGTTTTTAATTTACACAAATATATTTAATAATTTTTGGAAAGCTTACATTAGTCCTTGAAAGCTTTTTTAAGTTATGGAAATTTCAAAACTTTTCATATGAAAATTAAATTAAATTTTCCTCAAAACCTCTAAAACCTACACAGAAATTATCAAAAGTCTATGATTTCTTTTATTTTATACTAAAAATCAAATGTTTTTAAAATTGCCTAAAATTGCAATTTTCTCTGAAACTAAAAGATTAAGAGCCAAAATCGGGTATAATTTGTTGCTAGTACCTAAGCTTTCTTTGTATTCATAATTAATTATGTTTATAAACTTTATAAATAAATAAATAAATAAATAAATAAATAAATAAATAATAAATCAGGTATAATTTATAGTTTAAACAAAAATAAGCTTTTGGGAATTTTTTTTATTTAAATACCCACTTAACTCCCATATAACATTTCAGCTTTCAATTTGTCACCCTCTATCAACAGCTAATTTCAATTAAATCAAAACAAACACAAGCCACCAGCAAGTACAATGTCCTTACAACATCCTTGTGGCATGAGAACCTGCTCTTAATCTCATACACAGTCAAAAAGTAACGATTACGAATGAATGAATAAATAATATAAGGACTTAAGTATGAAATAGAAAGAAACACAGAGATAGAAAGAGACAGGGAGACATGCTGATATCCTGCAAAGATACATCAGCCCAAAAAAGTCACACGTTAGATTAAACTAAATTGATATTTTGACACCCGCTGCTCTCTTGACTTATGCCGCCATAATTGTGCCACTAATAGGATTAAATGTCTCTTCTCTTCATGAGTTAAAATCTCAGAAATCAGTTATAAAATAAAAAAAAAGATTCTAATAGGAAAATTATCAAAATCAAATTAGTTAAGAATCCTGCAATAAAATTCCCACAATTTTAGAAAATGGGGGTTGATTTAGACTATTTAGGGCAATAGAATAGTAATTTGCAGATTTGAAAAAAAACATTATTTAATCATAAAAAAAAACTAAAAGCAAATGATCAATTCGAACACGTGCTAAGAAATTAATATAAAAAGTCATGTGTTCAAATAAAACCAAAATTTTGAAAAAAGAATTTCTAACCACATAAAAATGTCAGCAAAAATCTCAAATATTATTAAATATAATGTATAGTTTGTAAAGATTTTTGCCACTGTATTAATAATTGTTGGTCAGAATTATTTTTCAGCTACTTTAATTATAATTCAGCAACCTTTTTTTTAATATATTATCAAGTAAGTGGACATTTTCATATGAAATAACAATTGCAATTTTAATTTAGCTTCTTAATATGTAATTCAGCTAGACTATTTTAAATACTTTATAAAGATTTTCAGTAAATTCTTAAAAAAACAATAACTAAAACTATCATTCAGCTACGTTAAATGTAATTCAGCAAGGTATGAATAATACCTTGCTAATATTCTTGTAAAGAAAGGTTCATAAAATTTGCATTTCGTCTACTTTAAACGATATTAAACAAGAATTTATAAAGATATTTCACTATTTTCATATAAATTAATAGTCACAATTATCATTCAGCTGCTATAAATTAAATTCAGCAACGCTATTTTTAATATATTATCAAGTTTCTGGACATTTTAATATGAAATAGCAGTTAAAATTCTAATTCAGCTACTTAAAATGTAATTCAGCTGGACTATTTTAAATAATTTATAAAGATTTTTCTTTAAATTTTTATGAAACATTAACTTAAACCATCATTCAGCTGCATTAAATGCAATTCAGCAAGGTAATATTAATTTTGTAAAAAATCTTGTAAAAAATGTTCATACAATTTGCGTTTCAACTACTTTAAAAGCTATTAAACAAGTGTTTACAAAGATTTTTCACTATTTTAATAAACAATTTTTAGTCACAATTATCATTCAGTTGCTTTTACTACAATTCAGCAAGTGTCATTTCTATAAATTATGAAGTTTGTGACATTTCCATATGAAATATCAATTAGAATTGTAATTCAGCTGAACTTTTTTAATAACTTATAAAGGTTATAAAATTCTTAAAAAAAATTACCAAAACTATCATTCAGCTGCATTAAATGCAATTCAGCAAGGTAGTATTACTTTTAAAAATATTCTAGTATAAATTGTTCATGAAATTTTCACTTCAGCTACTTTAAAAGCTATTGAGCTACAGTTTACCACGACTTTTGCTATTGCCATCACAATTATCATTCAGCTGTTTTAATTATAATTCAGCAAGGTTATTTTCTTTAAATTATTAAGTTTTTGAACATTTCTATCTAAAATATCACTCAAAACTCTAATTCAGCAACCTTTAATGTAATTCAGCTAGACTATTTTCAATAATTTCTAAATAGTTATATTAAATTCTTAAAAAAATAACTAAAGCTAACATTCAGCTACTTTAAATGTAATTCAGAAAGGTTTAAAACATTAATTCTAACATTTTCTTTTTTTTTATTTCTTGCAATCATATTAACATAAAAACTTTAATTCTTTTATCACTTTTATTTTCAAGCATATCGATACAAATATCCTTGAAAATTATAGCGCCTTTAGAAAATGTCAAACTTTTTCATGTTTTCCTAATACTTTCCCACAGTTTTGACTTTTTAAGTGACCATTTTCCCTTTGTCATAATTTGGTAATTAAAACTTTACCCACATTTTTCTTATAAAAAACTAATTTTGTTCCAAAGAAAAAACTGAGTTTCCCTTTTTTTCAAATTATAATTTTTTTAATACTCCTTCTCATGTTTTTGCAACGCCTCCTTTTTTTATTATCTTTATCACAGTGATAATGATATGAAATGTTTCTGCATTTACACGCGCCAATAAATAGGAAATCGTTTACATTAAATTTTATTAATTATGAGGATTAAAAAAGGTTTTCGTTTGCCAAAGTTGTTGACAGGAAGGAGTGACGAAAAGGACTATGAAAAAATTAAATGAAAACATCCCTCTTGGTTTGTTTTTAAATAATATAAATCTACTACATATACAGCTTTTTTATACTTACTTCAAATGCAACTCATAACTTTTTTTGAATAAAAATATGAACTAAAATTGTAATTCAGCTAATGAAAATGTAATTCAGCTAGACTTTTCATAGTAATTTACACTATTATATAGTAAATTATCAACTTAAATAACATTTTTGTCATATTAAAAGCTATTCAGCTGCTTTAGATGCAATTCAGCTAGATGTTTTCCTGAAATTTTTGGATATAATATGTATTTTTTTACAAAAAAATAAAAATATTTTACAGACAATTTAGCTACCAATTATAGCAAAATTTATAGATATATCATTGTTTTCATATAAAATATCAATAACATGAAAATTCAGCTTCTTTAAGAAGCATTCAGATACTTTAAATGTCATTCAGCTGGACTTTTTTCAAAACTTATATATGCATATTTTTCTTATTGTCTGATAAATTATTAATTTTTATTACCATTCAGCTACTTTAACAGCAATTCAGCTAAACATTTTTCCGAAATTTATAGATGTTATTATTATTTTCTTATAAAATAACAATAAAACGTGAATTCAGCTTCTTTAAAAGACATTCAGCTAGACTTTTTCCCGCAATTTACATAGATTTTCCTTATTATCTTATAAATTATTAACTTTTATTAACATTCAGCTACTCTAAAAGTAATTCATCCCGACATTTTCCTGAAATTTTTATATATTATCATTATCTTGTTATAATTTATCAGTAAAAAGAAAATTCAGCTGATTAAATGTCATTCTGCAAGACTTTTTTTCCACAATTTATATAGATTTTTCTTATTGTCTTATAAATTATTAACTTTTATTATGAATTTAGCTAAACATTTTCCTGAACGTTTTAGATAATGATAAATCTCTTTCATAATATAATAAAAATAAAATTCAGCTGCTTTAAACATCATTCAGCTAGTCTTTTCTCCAAATTTAATAAGAGTTTTTGTTAAATTATCTACTATTTCGTCATTCAGCTTATTAGAAAGCAATTCCGCTACCCATTTTCAGAAGTTAGAAATATTATCATTATCTTCTTATAAATTATCTATAACATAATGATGAATTATCGTCTATTTTTATCATTCAGCTACTTAAAAAGCAATTCAGCTAACCATTTTTCCGAAATTTATTACTATTATTATTAATTCCTTATAAATAACAACAAAAAGTAAGTAAGCTTCTTTTAACATCATTCAGCGACAGATTTCCCCAAAATTATTAAATATTTTTATCATTCAGCTATTTAAAAAGAAATTCAGCAAGACATTTTTCTAAAATTTATGTATATTATCAATATTTTCTTATTAATTATTAATAAAAAAAAGTAAATTTAGCTTCTTTTAACTTATTCAGCTACACATTTTCCCAAAATTTACATAGATTTTCTTTACTTTTTGATAAATTGTCAACTATTTTTATCATTCAGCTACTTTTAACCAATTCAGCTAGATATTTTTCCAAAATTAATGTTTATTATCATTGTTTTCTTGTTACAATCGGTTAAAGTAAATTCATCTTCTTTTAACGTCATTCAGCTACACCTTTATCCAAAATTTACCTAGATTTTCTTTACTTTTTGATAAATTATCAACTATTTTTAACCTTTAGCCACTTAAAAAGCAATTCAGCTAGTAATTTTTCCGAAATTATGTAAATTGTCATTATTTTTTTATAAATATCAATAAAAAGTTAATTGAGCTGCTTTAAACGTCATTCAGCTACACCTTTTCTCAAAATTTAGCTAGTTTTTTTTACCTTTTGATAAATAATCAAATATTTTTTATCATTCAGCAGCTTTAAATGCAATTCAGCTAGAGATTTACCCGAAATTTATAGATACATATTATTATTATTATTATTATTATTATTATTATTATTATTATTATTATTATTATTATTATTATTATTATTATTATTATTATTATTATTATTATTATTATTATTATTATTATTATTATTATTTGAACTTGTAATGTTATAAAGCTTTGTTCTTTCGAAACTCCGAGTTTTTTACTTATTTTCCTATAATTCCTATTATTAAAAGGAATCTCACATCTTAACGAATTACCCAAGTCATAAGCCATCACATTGCGTAGTCTTCCCCTAATTCATCTAGCGCAGCCTTTAACCACCATAAAGGCTTTTACTAAAAATACCTGTAAAAAGTCAAGTTCAAAACCAACAGATTTCCATTCCTTTTGACATATAACAGTTATTTAGTAGGAGGTAGCACATTTCATAGTTATTTAAAGTTTAGCAAAAACCTAAGCCAATACACAAACCTTACACATTACTTCTTTGTAATCTAGTAAGGTTTAAACCCATCACGACATATTAGTTACTTACTAAAGAATAAGATGGCGGCACTAGATGGTCAAATGAGAACTTTAGCCACATCAGCAACCATTAGGCAATGTTTCCTATTAGAACCTTGCCCTAGAAGGGGTCTAATAGAAGATCGAGTAAGGCAATATTTAATAAAGAAATAAATATGTGACAAACTAGTACAGTTCGAAACTTTAACTTAATAAGTCAAAATTTTTAACAATGGCCTTACTTTAGACGAAAATAAAAGGATCAGGGGGAAGGCACTTCCCCAGTAAAGCATTTAAAAAATTTTGCAAGCTACCTTTTGTTCAGTGATAGTAGTTTGGACCAAATGTGATAGGGTCAGAGCTGGGGAACTTTTTCTCCCATACGAATGAAATACTTTAAGGCATGTATCTTTAGAACATTCAAAGATAAATTCCTCAAGCTATATAGCTTAATTTTTTTAGTTACTGAGAGTTGTTTGGTCAATGAAATAAAATGCATCCAGAATAGGATCATGGGAGTTTCATCCCCATAGAAAAATCACTTATTATTTTTCATTAGAATAATAAAAAGTAAAGCCATTTAATTTAATATTGCCGACAATCATATCAGGTTTGCTTAAAAACCTTTTAGATCAGGATAGGAGCAGGGCGAAATTTATACCCAAAACTCAAAACTAAAGTGTGTTTTCAAAAACCGATTGAACTATTTAAATTGGAGTACATATTATAAACTTTAATCAGTAGAATTAGCTTGAAACGAGATGTCATTAGGGATCCTTGGATAGTTAACAATCACAGACAAAGCCGGGTCCTAACATATAATTTTTTAAATAAAACTATTTTAACTCTGAAATTTTTCTTTAATTTTATTTTCTTTTCTACTAAATTAATAATGATAATTTTTTTAAACATAGATACATAATAAATACATTATAATACAAATTTAAATATAACAAGGACTCAAAGGGTCGGGGAGAGGGCGGTCAGCTTATAGACTACAATTTGTTTGAAACTCTGTTTTCTCTAAAACAATTTGTTACAAAATAAAGTTTTGTTTTCAAAAATATATATTTTGGCTACAGTTTTTTTTTTCTCAATATATTTTTTTGAGTCAAAATTTTATTTTGAAAAAATTGTTTTTAATTAAAAATAATTTTAATTTCTTGGTCTATGATTTTAAGGATATTTTCGATTTTTTTTAAAAGCTTTTTTCAAGTTTGTTTTCGCTAAACTACACATTTATTTTAAAAAATTTTAAATTATAAATTTCTTTGTTTTAAATTCTTTTCCTTTTGCTCAAATTTGCTCTCTCGATAGTTCTTCTATGGTCCTGGCATTGGTCAAAGTCACCCATAAGGGTGATTGAATACTCGCTAAGGAAAAGGTATTCTCAGCATCTAAAGATCTTGATTTTCTCATCGAACTTGCTCTGGGGGTACTCTTCCTTGTGAGGGGACTTTTTTCCCCTATACGTTTTTGCCTCTTCAAAGTCAATTGGCGTGGACTCAAAGTAGACATAGGATACTCTCCGGGCGTTTGTAGATATTTCACTTTAACTCTTTGCGTGCTATCGGAGGATTTTGATTTCGAAAGCAGTGAAAGGTTGGGGGAACGTGTAAACGATTTCGCCGATGTAATTGAATGCGACGAGGGCAGCATTTCTGTAATTGTTGATGATGTTATTGTTAAAGGCATTGTTGCTATTGTTTTGGTGTTGGTGGTATTAATGGGACTTGTTACTTTGGCGGTCGTTTGCTAGCTGCTGGAGAAGGACATTTTATATGATGCTGTCGAGGATTCCATGGGTGATTCGGGATGTAATATTTCGGTTAACGTCTGTTCAACGTCACTACAACGTTCCTCCACTACAGTATCGAGCTCGAGAGAGGTAAATCCCTGGCTTAGGCTTCGTTCAGGACGTAAACTGATAGCTCGCGACGATCGGTAATCTGGAAAGAGAAATAAAATATCGAAAAAGGTTAGAAGAGTATAACAATAAGAAATTTTATCAAAAAAGTTCTACAATTGGCTAGTAGAAAATAATGCTAAATATAAACAATTGATTGCAATAAAAAATTGTCTAATGTGCTCGAAAATATTGCATACCTTTAGGCTTATTTAAAAAATTTAATAATTACTTACTTTTAGGCATCAAATAAAAAATGTTGAGAAGAAGAAAATATTTCAAAGCCATTTTTGTAAAAGTTTCGAATATAAGTTCGAAAATTCAAAATTTTAATTTTATAATAAACATAAGAAACTAGCCATAAATTAACTTAAATACATATCTAAAATTTTTTATAAGTTTTAAAAGTAATTGTACTCCCTTATGGCTAATGTTTAAAAATTCGAAAATTCGAAATTGAGTTCAAAAAAATAAAATAAATTTTTTTGGGAGTACAATAAAGAAACCTTATCATAAAACAAGCAACTAATGTTCAGTTAGCTTTGGAAGCCCCTTAACATACATTTTGTCTATATTCCTAAATTCGAACTTAAGTTCGAATATGAAAATTTCAGCTTTTGAAGGTTAATATAGGCGAAAACTTTAAGAAAATTACTTAAAATAAAGAAAAAATTAGTACTTTATGGCTTATCATTAAATTTAAACACTTTAAGTCAATGTTCGAAACTTCGAAATTGAGTTTTAATTTTAAAATATGATATTTGATTAGGGTAAAACTTAAGAAACTTAATGTAAAATACACATATCATGTCTAAGACTAAATATATGTACTGTTTTCAATACTCGAAATTTCAGAATCAAGTTCGAAAATCAAAAAATCTAGATTTTATAAGTAGAAGCACACGAAAAAAACTCATAAATTGTTCTAAAAATTGCAAAAAATTGAAATTTAATAACTTTTATGAAATTTTACACAATTTTCGTCAATGTTCGAAAATTCGAAATTAAGTCCGAATTTTGAAAAATGTAGTTTTTTTGTTTGAAAATAAAATAAATTGCCCAGAAATATTAATAAAACTTCTTACTTAATTTTAAATATAAGAAATGTGTCCAAAAATAACGGAAATGATTAACACAAATAGATTTCCTCAACTTTTGCCTTAACACTTTACTTTCCCATCCCCCCCGATTTCTTAATAAAACTTCTTTCATTAACACTCTTCCATCTTACAAATATTGATTGAACTGTTCGTTTCAATCCTCAATTCAATCAAATGACAAACTAAGAACAAATCATTAAAGAGAACAATAACAAAAAAAAAAGAAAAAACTCAATCATCATTTATCGCTTAGAACTGACAAAATATGATTGAAATGATTGAATTGCTAACAGCCACAAGGAAATCGAAACGATAAATGAAAACAAAATATTTTAGAACTAAAGGACGAATATAAAAATAAACATTTTTGTGTTTATAGCCCAAGAAGAAGAACAAGCAGAAAGGACTGAAGCAAAATAAAAACAACTCAATATTGTAATATTGAATAATATAATATTGAACAGAATTTGGCGAAAATACTGCCACAGAAAATGGAAATTGAAGAAATAAAAGTAATGAAAATTTTAATACAATTCTATTGTAATTGAAAAATCAATTTTGATGTAATCATCTGGGGATAAATGAATGAAGGGGAAATAAAGATGATTTGTATTTAAATTTATTCCAATAAATGATGAAGAAAGAGTAAAAGTTGAAAGTTAGAGACAAATTTGAGTTTATTCAATTTTTAACAAAAGATTCTAAAGTTATTTCTAGTTCTGATATTGATGCCGTTAAGGATTATGTTATTGATTCTGTTATTAGCTCTGTTAGTTAATGATTATGTCAACGATTCTGTTATAGATTCAGTTATTGATTCTGTTATCGATTCTGTTATTGATTATGTTATTGGTTCTGTTGTTTTTATGTTATTGATTCTGTTATTGATTATGTTATTGATTATGTTAATAATTCTGTTATAGATTCATTTCTGATTCTGTTACTGATTATGATATTGATTATGTAATATATTCTGCTAATGATTGTGTTAATTGATTATGTTATTGATTTTCTTATCAATTCAGTTCATGATTTAGTTGTTGATTCAGTTGTTGATTCAGTTGTTGATTCAGTTCTTGGTTCAGTTCTTGATTCAGTTCTTGACTCAGTTCTTGATTCAGTTCTTGATTCAGTTCTTGATTCAGTTCTTGATTCAGTTCATGATTCAGTTCTTAATTCAGTTTTTGATTCAGTTCTTGATTCAGTTCTTGATTCAGTTCTTGATTCAGTTCTTGATTCTGTTCTTGATTCAGTTCTTGATTCAGTTCGTGATTCAGTTCTTGATTCACTTCTTGATTCAGTTCTTGATTCAGTTCTTGATTCAGTTCTTGATTCAGTTCTTGATTCTGTTCTTGATTCTGTTCTTCATTCAGTTCTTGATTCAGTTCTTGATTCACATCTTGATTCAGTTCTTGATTCAGTTCTTGATTCAGTTCTTGATTTAGTTCTTAATTCAGTTCTTGATTCAGTTCTTGATTCTGTTCTTGATTTAGTTCATGATTCAGTTCTTGATTCAATTCTTGATTCAGTTCTTGATTCTGTTCTTGATTCAGTTCTTGATTCTGTTTTTGATTCAGTTCTTGATTTAGCTCTTGATTCAGTTCTTGATTCAGTTCTTGATTCAATTCTTGATTCTGTTCTTGATTCAGTTCTTGATTCAGTTCTTGATTCAGTTCTTGATTCAGCTCTTGATTCAGTTCTTGATTCAGTTCTTGATTCAGTTCTTGATTCAGTTCTTGATTCAGTTCTTGATTCTGTTCTTGATTCAGTTCTTGATTCAGTTCTTGATTCAGTTCTTGATTCTGTTCTTGATTCAGTTCTTGATTCAGTTCTTGATTCAGTTCTTGATTCAGTTCTTGATTCAGTTCTTGATTCAGTTCTTGATTCAGTTCTTAATTCAGTTCTTGATTCAGTTCTTGATTCAGTTCTTGATTCTGTTCTTGATTCAGTTCTTGATTCAGTTCTTGATTCAGTTCTTGATTCTGTTCTTGATTCAGTTCTTGATTCAGTTCTTGATTCAGTTCTTGATTCAGTTCTTGATTCTGTTCTTGATTCAGTTCTTGATTCAGTTTTTGATTCAGTTCTTGATTCAGTTCTTGGTTTAGTTCTTAATTCAATTCTTGATTCAGTTCTTGATTCAGTTCTTGATTCAGTTCTAGTTCAGTTCTAGTTTAGTTCGAGTTATTGATTTGTTATAGATTAATATGTTTAAGTTTTATTAGTATTTTTATAGTATAAAAAAGTACATTTTCCTAAACATCCTAAAAGTATGCAGTATTTTGTTCTTAATTTCGATTCAAATCGACTACAAGCATCTACAGCCAGTTCTTTATAAATTTCTTGATTCTGTTCTTCTTTTATTCCTTTAGTAAGTTAAAGTTATTTTAAATATTTTAATTTCATTTAAAATTTATTTACTGTCTACTTTAAGGATGTTCTCTTGTTTGCCTGCAATAATTTATTATCAAATACTTCAATTTAATTAAAATTCCTTGATCATTCAACAAAAACAACACACTTTCACAATTAAATTCTTTCATTCCATTTACTTGTATTAACTTGCCTTTATACCTTTTACATACAAGTACTTTTGGTTGTAATATGGAAAATACTAAAGCCTGCTTTTAGGTGCTTCATAACTTGTAAAAATGCTAGGCAACCACATGCAAGCTGGATTATGATAAAATGATTTATTTTTAAATACAATTTAAAATTAAAAACGTTTCATCATATTTTCTTAATGAAAGAGTTTAATAATTTCAACGAAAGCCATATGTGGTAGACAGTTAAAATATTTAATTTGAAATTTAAAGCCTAATTATAGGAGTCATTTTTATGAAAAATGGTTGGCATATGAAGCTGGTGGCTAAAATATGAATCTATGTTCGAAGAAAAGAAAATCTAGAAACCAAAATTTTAATGATAATGAAAGAATAATGAGGCAATGTGTATGTGAATCATAAATGAGTAGCATAAATTTAAGGTAATTTTGAAATTTAAATTAAAGATGAAATTTAAAAGCATGCAATATTTTTAAGGAATTTGAAAATTTAAAAAAATAATTCGAATTTAAATGCTTTTTCTACTTAATGAAATTTTTGAAAAAAATTTGTATTGTAATTAAAACAAAATTTCTGTGCCTGAAACTATTTAAAAACTTAGCATTCCTGTTTCCTTAAATTAAGAAAAATCATTCAAACTTAGGAAAGTAGTTGAAATAAAATGAAAACAATACATTACAACATTCAAACTCACTAAGCCTATGAATTGGACTAAATCTGACCAGGCTAACAGCATGGTCCTGCATGTCATAATTGCGCCGACGATCACGTTCTCGCGCCAGTTTGGCTCGATGTCTTAAGCAGCAGATGACTATAAATGCCAAAATGGGGAAACCAAAAATGCAGGATACAATGGGTATCACAATGGACTCGGGTGAAACTGGAAAGAAAGGTAGAAAGAAAAATTTAGTTAAATTATACCTTAAATGTTGTAATAAATTTACTCCTTAAACTATGCCATATATTTCATATATTTATTAAATCCCCAAAATATGCAATGATTTAATTTGCTATAAATCATTTATATTTCCCCCTTATTAATCGCTTATTTAGCCTACTTTTAGTAGCTTTTATCAAAACGTTCTACTAATTCTCCTTAACTTATGCCTTGCTTTTGATGTTATTTAATGCCTTCAAGTTTTTCTTCATAAATCATTTAATAAATATTTATTTCTCTCTATTTCCCCCCTTTATAGTTTTCCTTTTTTATGCTTTAATAATTTATTTTATATTTTTGCCAGCTTACAAATGAAATCTTTTATATTTCTCAATGCATAATTTCACTTTATGTATTTTCTAATATTTTCTTTAACTAGTTTTTCCGTTTCCTCTCAAAGGAAAAAGAAATGTTTAATTTAGTTGGGCTTGGAGACAATACAAGTTGTCCAAAAAAGTCTTTATCCAAAAATAAAGAACATTTTTATAAGAAATTATTGTCAGTAGAAAAAGTATTATCGGTTTTACTGTATTTGGCATAAATATTAATTGACTGAGTAAAAAAGGAGACTAAGGAACAATTTTAAAAAGTATATTTTCCCGTCTTAGTCTATGTCTTAGTATTGGGAAGAGCTTTCTATAGAAAAGTTGAAGGTGGGAAGAGTTATCTATAGAAAAGTTGAAGGTGGGAAGAGTTTTCTATAGAAAAGTTGATGGTGGGAAGAATTTTCTATAGAAAACTTGATGGTGGGAAGAGTTTTCTATAGAAAAGTTGATGGTGGGAAGAATTTTCTATAGAAAAGTTGATGGTGGGAAGAGTTTTCTATAGAAAAGTTGATGGTGGGAAGAGTTTTCTATAGAAAAGTTGATGGTGGGAAGAGTTTTCTATAGAAAAGTTGATGGTGGGAAGAGTTTTCTATAGAAAAGTTGATGGTGGGAAGGGTTTTCTATAGAAAAGTTGATGGTGGGAGGAGAGTTTTCTATACAAAAGTTGAGTTTTTTACAGTATGAAAATATTTCTTTGTTTTTGGTAGTTAAGTCCTTTTTTACTATTCTTTACATTCAAATTCATTTGCTTTTTGCATCTACATATTTACACAATCATAACTAAGTTATTTTTAACAGAAATGACTACTAAATTCTAGGGAATTCATGTCCGGCATAAAGTTTTACAACTCCCCCTTGACCGCTGAGAATTAAATGCTTTAACATCTATACACATATGTATGTACATTTTTATAAATTTATTTAGATATTTCCTTATTAAAACATACAGTTGTCGTTTGCATGTCTCTGTTATAAATATTTAGTTTTTCATTTCCATAAATAACCATAAAAATGTGATGGTGATGATAATAGGAATTTAGAAAATAAAATTATATTCTATGCAAATGAACGTATGTAATATGTATACAAACATATACATATTTCTGTGAATGTATAAGTAAATTAATGAATATTTTTACATAAACACAAAATATTTATTATTCTTTTAGTTAAGGAGTAATTCTGTCAACTATAAACACTTCGTGTTTATCTGTTGGCTAACAAAACATAAATTTGAGAACAGGACATCAAACTTAAGCTATTGTTGGATCTTTTATAATAACAAAACTGATTTTCCTCTTCTTTTAACATACATATGTACATACAAGTGTACAAATATGTACAAATTATATGATTGCAATGTAATTGCTTACATTTCCATGTTAACACTTTATGTAGTGTAAGCAATGACCACATGTTGACCAATCATGTTAAGGTTTAATGTTCAATGTATCATGTTTAACATAATATTTACATCGTGTTATGTTTACATTCCATATCATACAGAGATGTAAATTTAAAAGTAAACAAACTTCAAAGAAAATTATTAAAGTAGCACTCAGACCAAAACATTTCGCCATTTTTGGTTTTGAATTTCAATGACACACTACGAATACAAACAAATAATAATAAAAACAGAGTGAGACCTCTTTTCTCAAGAGATGTTTAAGCCCAATTATTTACAAAAATTGCTACACTAGCACAATGGGCGAAAAAAATCTATGTAAATCAAAAGCCCGAGCAAATTAAAATACAAAACAAAGCAAGACAATAAGAAAAGGTCAAAATAATTTATTTCTATCGATTCATACAGAAACACTTTCCTCTCAGTTCAAGTACTTAAACAGCGGGAACTTAATGAAAATATTTCTATGAAAATCTCCATTCATTCCATTAAGAATATGGAAGAATAATAGATTTAAGCTCTATTTGCTTACAATAATCCTAATGTCACCCCGAAATAAAGGTCATTTGAGACAAATACTAATGGCTAAAATAACATATGTACGAGAAATAAATGAATTATTTTTTTGTAAGATTAATGAGACATGAAGGCGTCATTATTCTAGGGATAAAGTTATCAAATAAAAGCTCTTTAAATGAGAAGACATTTGTCAAAATAAAGTATTTAGGAATAATTAAAATGAGTTTTCTATAGTCGGCAATAAAGAATAGCTAAGCCTAGGTTTAAGTCTGTAGCTATGTTTATGTCTTAGTATATAAATTGACACTTAGTCTATGTGTAAGTCTATGTCTTAGTCTATGTCTTAGTCTATGTCTTAGTCTATGCCTTAGTCTATGTCTTAGTCTATGTCTTAGTCTATGTCTTAGTCTATGCCTTAGTCTATGTCTTAGTCTATGTCTTAGTCTATGTCTTAGTCTATGTCTTAGTCTATGTCTTAGTCTATGTCTTAGTCTATGTCTTAGTCTATGTCTTGGTCTATGTCTTAGTCTATGCCTTAGTCTATGTCTTAGTCTATGTCTTAGTCTATGTCTTAGTCTATGTCTTAGTCTATGTCTTAGTCTATGTCTTAGTCTATATCTTAGTCTATGTCTTAGTCTATGTCTTAGTCTATGTCTTAGTCTATGTCTTAGTCTATGTCTTAGTCTATGTCTTAGTCTATGTCTTAGACTATGTCTTAGTCTATGTCTTAGTATATGTCTTGGTCTATGTCTTAGTCTATGTCTTAGTCTATGTCTTAGTCTATGTCTTAGTCTATGTCTTAGTCTATGCCTTAGTCTATGTCTTAGTCTATGTCTTAGTCTATGTCTTAGTCTATGTCTTAGTATATGTCTTAGTCTATGTCTTAGTCTATGTCTTAATCTATGCCTTAGTCTATGTCTTAGTCTATGTCTTAGTCTTAGTCTATGTCTTAGTCTTAGTCTATGTCTTAGTCTATGTCTTAGTCTATGTCTTAGTCTATGTCTTAGTCTATGTCTTAGTCTATGTCTTAGTCTATGTCTTAGTCTATGCCTTAGTCTATGTCTTAGTCTGTGTCCTAGTCTCTGTCTTAGTCTATGACTTAGTCTATGTTTCAGTTAATGTCTTAGTCGATCACTTTGTCTATGCCTTCGTATTAGTTCAGTGTTAGTTTCACCATCTTTAAGCTAATATTTCTCTATTTCAAATATTGATTAATTAAATTAAACATTTCCCTTCATTTCCACCTGTCTTTAATATTACAGTAATGTCCCTTGTAATAAATAACTTTTCACCTTCCATTAATATAAATTTATTTCTAAGAATAATGTTTTGGTCACTTACCTGTGGGGTACACAATTATTGTTGTGGCACGATTTTTATTTCCTGCTATAAACGTAGCCACTGTTTGGGCGGTTGGAAAGGCGGTTGTTGTTTCCAAATGATGGCTGCTATTTGATAATGATGTTACCGCCATATCAGCAGCGGCAGCATAACTGTCAAAACCATTTGTCTGCTCACCATAAACCTCAGAACTCACTCCGCTTGCATTAAGGCCATCATAGGCCGCAGCTGCTATATTATGAGAGTTGTTGGTAGTCAAGTAAGCGGAGTGTGAGGAGGATGATGAGGAGGAGGAGTAGAGGGAATCAGGAGCTGCATTAGAAGAAGTGTATTGAGCTGTATAATCGCTTAGATTTGTTTTAGCGACGTTAGCTAGAGTTTTATTGAAAAAATTCTTTATGCTGTTGGTGTTGAAAGGAAGAGTGGGAAAGGAATTGGTAGAGGTTGAGATATCCGAAGAATTATTTCCAAATAAGGCAGATTTATTTTGTTGCTGTTCTTGCTGCTTTTTTCCATGATGATTCTGCTGCTGCTGTTGTGTAGCCAGACTTTGTGTTTTATTGTGTAAATCGTCAGCCATTGTGGGTGTTGTTATGGGTGGTGGCAGCATTATTTATTTTATTTGTACTCCTCTTTTCCGTTATTTCTCTTGCTCACTCTTCCCTTCTCTTACAGAGTAAAGTCAATATTAAAACTGTAAATTGTACAGTAGTTGTTGTTGTTTATTTTCGTTGTTGTTGCTGTTTTGCTAATATTTTTAAAAGATTATGTTACTGATGGCTTTAGCATTATTGTGTTTTTAATGTCTTTTATATTGTTTTTTTTTGTTGACGATGTTGTTGTTTTTGTTTTTCCTTTATATTGTCGTTGCATTTGTATTGATTTATATTGACATTTTCCTTTTGTTCTCCATTATTAAACACAAATATTTGTTATTATTGTTCATTTTGGTTCATAATTCATTACATTTTAAGTGTCACTTTTTTTGAGGATTTGCTCTGTTTATTATTACATTTTGTTTTGAAGCCAACATTTTTACATTTTTGTGTGTTTTGTGGCTTGAAACTTGTTAGCTTTTTATAATTGAATTTCTGTTTAGAAATAAGAGTAAACATTAATTTATTGTTAAATCTTTTGCAGCTGGGCTTAGCGAGGAACATCATCAGTTGCAATTTGTATTGACATTTTTTATATAAATAAAGATTTTATTATAAAACCACATAAAGCAATAATAAAATGATTTATTATTTTCTTTATTTATAGCTATGAAAACTTAATTAGTGCCCAGGTTATTTAATCTTATATTGGGCGAATGATAAACAAATTTATAATTTAAATACTACAATAGTATTTTCTAAGTCTATGTCTAAAGTTTATACTTTACTCTTTATCTTAGTCTATATCTATTTATATGTCTCAGTCTACGTCTTAGTCTATGTCTTAGTCTATGTCTTAGTCTATGTCTTCGTCTATGTCTTAATCTATGTCTTAATCTATATCTATTTCTATGCCTCAGTCTACGTCTTAGTCTATGTCTTAGTCTATGTCTTCGTCTATGTCTTAATCTATGTCTTAATCTATGTCTTAATCTATGTCTTAGTATATGTCGTAGTCTATGTCTTAGTCCATGTCTTAGTCTATGTCTTAGTCTATGTCTTAGTCTACGTCTTAGTCTATGTCTTAGTCTATATCTTAGTCTATGTCTTAGTCTATGTCTTAGTCTATGTCTTAGTCTATGTCTTAGTCTATATCTTAGTCTATATCTTAGTCTATATCTTAGTCTATGTCTTAGTCTATGTCTTAGTCTATGTCTTGGTCTATGCCTTAGTCTATGTCTTAGTCTATGTCTTAGTCTATGTCTTATTATATGTCTTTGTCTATATCTTAGTCTATTTTTATGTTCCTCGAAAAATATGTGTTTACTATAGAAAAGTTGTCTGTAGTAAGAGTTTTCTATAGAAAAGATTGTCATAGTCTAGTCACCCCTCATATATTTTTAAGTTTAATACTCTTACGAAATGTATTCTTTAATTTCCTGTCACTCTCACAGAACAAAAGAAATAACAGAATGTCTTTCTTATGCCTTTTCTTGTAGAAAAAATTGTATATATTTTTTTATTTTTTAATGCGAATTTTTATCGTATTTAATTTATTTCTTTGTTGTAAAAAAGGCGACATATGTTGGTACACAATTTAATTTATCATCATCATCTGCACTCGAGGCATTTTAAAAAGAGAGAGAGAGAGATAGAGTGTAAATGAATGAATGAGTGTTCATTCATTCATATCAATAGGAATACATCTGTAAGCGTATGATTAATATTGTTCATACGTCTGTTGCTGTTGTGTGACTTTTTGTTTGTATTGTTGGGAATTAAAATAACACTCATACGCTCAGAGGGATCAAATAACAAAAAATTATTTAATGAGTAATTCAATATTAACATTCTCTATTATTTTAAACAGCTCCTATGTTATTTTCTTCTCGTTCTTTTCGGCGAAGTAATTAATGGAGGGTGTGTGTAAAATTAAATTAATTATAATGAAGAGTAAAAACTGAAAAAGACCTGGTTATTATTTAAGGTTGTTTGACAATAAAGAAAAGAAAATAATGAGGGTGTTAAAATGCAGCTAATAATAACACGCTGGGGCTTTATTGTCAGGGGAATTTAAATTAAGAAGAAATGTGCTTTAAGGAAAGAATTTTTTTTAATGTGTTGCAAACTAAATTTAAATATATTAAATTTTTGTCAGAAAAATAAAATTTATGGAAAAAAATATACAGGAAATCTTTTTGAATAGAAAATTTTTTCGCATAGAAAAAAATTTCATAGAAAATTTTCATAGAAAATTTCATAGAAAATTTTTTCGTATAGAAAAAAATTTCATAGAAAATTTTTTCGTATAGAAAAAAATTTTTTCGTATAGATAAAAATTTCATAGAAAATTTTTTCGTATAGAAAAAAATTTCATAGAAAATTTTTTTGTATAGAAAAAAAATTTCACAGAAAATTTTTTCGTATAAAAAAATTATATAGAAATTGTTTCCTATAGAAAAAATTTCATAGAAAATTTTTATATAGAAAAAATTTCATAGAAAATTTGTTCGTATAGAAAAAAAATTTCATAAAAATAGAAATCTTTTTGTATAGAAAAAAATTTTATAGAAAATTTTTTCATATACAAAAAAATTTCATAGAAATTTTTTTCGTATAGAAAAAAATTTCATAGAAATTTTTTTCGTATAGAAAAAAATTTCATAGAAATTTTTTTCGTATAGAAAAAATTTCATAGAAAAAAACTTCATAGAAATTTTTTTCGTATAGAAAAAAATTTCATAGAAATTTTTTTCGTATAGAAAAAAATTTCATAGAAATTTTTTTCGTATAGAAAAAAATTTCATAGAAATTTTTTTCGTATAGAAAAAAATTTCATAGAAATTTTTTTCGTATAGAAAAAAATTTCATAGAAATTTTTTTCGTATAGAAAAAAATTTCATAGAAATTTTTTTCGTATAGAAAAAAATTTCATAGAAATTTTTTTCGTATAGAAAAAAAATTCATAGAAATTTTTTTCGTATAGAAAAAAATTTCATAGAAATTTTTTTCGTATAGAAAAAAATTTCATAGAAATTTTTTTCGTATAGAAAAAAATTTCATAGAAATTTTTTTCGTATAGAAAAAAATTTCATAGAAATTTTTTTCGTATAGAAAAAAATTTCATAGAAATTTTTTTCGTATAGAAAAAAATTTCATAGAAATTTTTTTCGTATAGAAAAAAATTTCATAGAAATTTTTTTCGTATAGAAAAAAATTTCATAGAAATTTTTTTCGTATAGAAAAAAATTTCATAGAAATTTTTTTCGTATAGAAAAAAATTTCATAGAAATTTTTTTCCTATAGAAAAAAATTTCATAGAAATTTTTTTCCTATAGAAAAAAATTTCATAGAAATTTTTTTCGTATAGAAAAAAATTCCATAGAAATTTTTTTCGTATAGAAAAAAATTTCATAGAAATTTTTTTCATATAGAAAAAAATTTCATAGAAAATTTTTTTTCGTATAAAAAAATTCATATAAAATTTTTTCGTATAGAAAAAAATTTCATAGAAAATTTTTTGGTATAAAAAAATTCATAGAAAATTTTTTCATATAGAAAAAAATTTCATAAAAAATTTTTTCGTATAGAAAAAAATTTCATAGAAAATTTTCTCGTATAGAAAAAAATTTTTTCGTATAGATAAAAATTTCATAGAAAATTTTTTCGTATAGAAAAAAATTTCATAGAAAATTTTTTTGTATAGAAAAAAAATTTCACAGAAAATTTTTTCGTATAAAAAAATATATAGAAAAAATTTCATAGAAAATTTTTTATATAGAAAAAATTTCATAGAAAATTAGTTCGTATAGAAAAAAGTTTCATAGAAAATTTGTTCGTATAGAAAAAAATCTCATAGAAAATTTTTTCGTATAGAAAAAAATTTCATAGAAAATTTTTTGGTATAGAAAAAAATGTATAGTAAATTTTTTGGTATACAAAAATTTGATCGAAAATTTTTTGGTATAGAGAAAAATTTCATAAAAAATTTTTTCGTATGAAAAAAGTTTCATAGAAAATTTTTTCGTATAGAAACAAATTTTATTGAAATTGTTTCATAGAAAACTTTTTCGAATTCCAAACAGATCGAGGTTCTAAAAATTATTAAAAGTATTTCTTATTTAAGCATAATTTGTATAATATTTTTGTCTATAGGAGATATCATTGAAACTTTTGTGTACAATTCTAAAATTGTTTTCTTCATTTATTCCAAAAATTACAAGGTTTTACGAATGAATTGAAAAAAGTCCTTTTAGTTTTTTCAAAAGCTCTTGAGTTTTAATTAAATTCTATTTTTTCGTAATAGTTTGTTTTGTATTATTTATTTTTAATGAAGCTTCATTTCATGAAATAATATTTTTGTTTAAAAAACCTTCATGATATATTTTAATCAATATTTTTGTATTAATTGGATTTGTGAGCCATTTTGTTAATACATTCGCATTTACTAAATGAAATTTGTAAGTTTGTAGTTTTTTTTTAATTGTAGAGAACTTTTCAAACCCATTTCCATTGAAACTTTTTAATAATGAAAGTTGTTTTTATTGGAAAACACCCATTTATTTTCATAGGTGTGGGCTTAAAAGTTTTTTTTTATATTTCATTATATATATAAAGTTTTAAACAACAGTTGCATTTATATTGCATTTAAAAAAAATATTAAAACTATCCACTTCCGAGTGTCATTTATAATTCATATCATTAGTTATCATCACCCATCTCTTTTTTTATATTTCAACACTTCATAAAACATTTTTCACTCCAATGTTTTTTTTTTAGTTTGCCATAAGTCCATCATCACTTTATCCTTATCACATACATAAATCCCTGTTGGATATTATCGTTTATTTTTGTTTTACTTTTATTTTATTAAGTGGTTGCTTTTCAATTACATTTTCAAGAAGATAAGGAGAACATAAAGGTGGGGAAATCGTACTTTAAAATGTGAATAGAAATTTTTCTGTTATTTAAAGGTTTTCAACATTTTTTTGGAAGATTTTAAATCACTTGAACTGAAATAAATTAAAAACTTTTAGCTTAAAACACTAATTAAAGTAAAATTCGAAAATTTCTATGAAAATACAAGATAATTTTTAATTTCAATACAACAGCATCAGTTCTGAAATTACATATTTTCAATATTAAAAAGACTTTATTTAGAAAAAATTATCTCTAAAGCCTTAAAATTAAAATTTTAAAGAAATTTACAACATTTTGTAATTTTTATGCAAATTTCGAAAAAGTCTTTTGAATTCTAGACACGAACCATTGTAGTTAACAGAGCAAAACATCTGAAAATAATGATAATATTCTTTACAGATAGCTCAATGATTTTCGTGGATTGTAGAATTAACTGAGTCAGATATTTTGTTCAAAATTATTCGTCTCAGTTTCTTGAGTGTGAACTGCCGTGGTATAGCAGGTTAGTCATCCACCTAGCATACCAGAGGTCCCAAGTTCGATCCCCGGCCAGACCCACTTGAAAAAAATAAAATTTCAAAAAAGCGGAGGTTCACCTCATAACTCAGCTAGCCACTGGTTATAGAGTATTAAGTAGGAAACACAATTGGAACGAACGACCAATTTTTCGGAACGAATATTCGTCGTTAGAAATAGAACATATGGGTTTATATGAACGTGGCTTATATTTTTCCGATTTTAAAACTACGAAAACCCTTTTTATACCCTTTACCACCATAGGTGGAAAGGGTTGTGCTGATGTTTGTAACGCATAAAATCACTCCCAGAGTTGTTTCAATGATGTCCATCCGATTGGCTGTTTTGCCGGTTATCCATGTAAGCTTGTTACATTCTACAGGTCGTAACTTTAAAATTAGGAGCACTGGCTCATATTTTGGTCCAAGGACGATCCCTATTCTTTTTGAGCGAAATCGAATTACTATTTCGGGTACCTCCAATAGGGATGCCTTCCCGGAATAGAGTTTTTGGTCCTTTACAGTCACAAATTTAGTTGTATTTCAATAATATTCACCACAAATATTGCTTATAATAACCTTAATTAGTGTTTCTAATTTTGTTGAAATCAGGCCATTTTTGACCATACCTCCCATACAAGACTCATTCTCAAAAGACGTTTATATACACATAAAAGCACAAAAACGTTAATAACTCTAAAGATAAATGCATTTGATTACTTAAACTTTGCATAGATAAATATTTTATAAATATAAACCAATAACCAAAAATTGGTAAAAATCGGTTCACAATTGCCCCTAACTCCCATATTAGGCCCTTAGCCGGAAATGATATAAATCTCGAAACTACTTATGTCTCTAAGACTTAAGGAAAACTTGTTTAATTGTTGGTCCATATTTGACCTTAGTAGTGAAGGGTATGATATAGTCGGGCTTGACCGACCATAGATTTTCTTACTTGTTGTTTATGGTTTATGAGTATAAATTATTATTTTTATTGTTTTATAGTTATTTCAAAGCTAAAACTCGTTTTATGTGTTGATTTATTGGCATGTTTTTTTCAGAAAACTAATTTCAGAACAAAACCTAATTAGTGTTGGTGTCTGCTAGACAACCACGTCAGTCGCAGAGGGTTAAGTAAGTACTTATGTCTCTAAGATTAAACAAAAACTTAAAAATTGTTGACACTTGTCCTTAGAAGTGAATGGTATATTATAGTCGGACGTGACCGATTATAACACTTTTTACTTATTTTTATATAAAACTTTTTATCAACTTTAAAAATATAAAATTCGTCATGGATTAAATTTTTTTTTGGTTTGTAGTTTGCGATTTTTTTGAAATTTTCGATTTGTAAATTAACTTAATTAAAAGATTTTTAAATAATTATACTGTAGATATAATGAAGAATCAAAAAAGTTCAAAAACTTTTCAATATAAGTTAATTGTTTAAAACTATATAAATTTGAAAATTTACAATTTTTGTGTTTTTTTAGTTCTTTTTTGTGATAGAAACATTTTCGGTTTTAGGCTGAAATCTTCACTTAATTGAATTAATTATAATGATTAAAGTTTTAGAGATTTCATAGAATCGAAAGTGTTTTCTATATTTTAGATTTTTCATAAAATTTTTAATTTATTTATAAAGTTTTTATTTCTATTTCCATTTTTTTTTTTAGATCTTTTTAGGGAAACATTTTTTGAGTTTTTGAGCATTTTCGAATTTTTTAATTGTCTGGTTAAGTGAATTTAAATTATTTTGAATTGTTTACATTTTAGAAACTTCTCCAAATCAATACCAATCAAAATCGCTTAAATGTTTAGAGTTGAAAATGCAAAACTTATGTTCTTTTCAAAATTTTTGTTGTAAAAAAAATTCTTTGTGTTGAAATTTTAAGTTTTTCCTTTTTTGATTTAAATTCAAATTAAACAGTTTCAAATGATTTATATTCCAGAAATTTAAGATAATTAGAAAAGCATAAACCATTTCCTTAAATTTCATTCAACACTTTAATATTTGAGTTTCAAAATTTGAAAATTTTTAGATAAATTTTTCTTATTTTTAATGTATTTTATGGTGTTAATTTATTATTTTATATTTTACTATTAAGTATCAGTTTTATTACTGTAATATTACTAAACATTAATGTAAAACACTACGAAAAATTTATATATCATTAAATGTTTTACACTTTGCCAACATATAAAAATCATCTCCTGCGGTGTTTTGTTTAGTTTTGCACATTTTTGTTTATTTTTATATGAAAATATACTTAGACACTTTGTAAAGTATATTTATAATTTATATGTATTTCACTTTTCATATAACTTGTAACATTTTTGCTATCTTTAGCTTATTTTTCAAAACACCACAAAACCGTTACTTTAGTACAATATAAGGTTTTTTTTTAATATTCTTTAAAACTTTATTCTTTTCATTCATAAACACCGTTTTCTGATTTCCGTTTTAGTAATCCCAAATGTTAATCGTATCCTTGCCGCCATAAAACTGAAAGTTCCTTGTCCAAAGCATCCAGCTTTTATACTCGCATTACTTTCCAGTAAAGGCAAAGAGTATGAACAAAAGAGATTTTCTTGTTCAAACTGTAAACAAGATTCTCTTTCATTTCGTTTTAAATGGGCCTTTAAAGAGAGAAGAGAAAGAAATTATAACGGTAATAGATTTTAAATTGAAAGAAAAAGAAAATCACATTAAAAAAATCTCTTAAATTAAAGAGCCAAGAGAAGGAAATTGCAACGGACAAATAAATTTGAAAATCAAAGGAAACTAAAATTTTATTTGAAAAATCTCTTAAATAAATTTATTTACATTTTGTTTACAGGTTGTAAATTGTAAAGCAATTACTGTGAAATAATTATTTAAATTTCTGGTCATATTTCAATTAAAAATGACTAACAAATAGAATGAGTTAATAAATATTTAAATTATTATTTATATTTAGGAATATTACCACAAAATATTTGTATGCATTAAATGCAATGGTTTTTATACTATTAACAATAATTTGTTTTATGAAGAATTTTTTTTAATAAACATTTTCATCAATATTTTTGTATATGATCAAAATTTAACAACAACAAATGTTAATTTCGAAAATTCGAACATAATTTCGAATTTTTTTAAAATGTCTTAACATAAAATTATAATCATAATTTTAGTTTTAATACTCAAATCAGTAAAATTTACACAATTTAAAAAATTTTAAGGCATGTTTTTGAAATTTCGATAATTCAAAATTAAGTTCGAATTTTTTTGAGTTAAAAAAAAAAACTTTCTAAAGCTTCGATTTTTATTACATTAATATAAATTAACAAAATTTACTTAATTAATAGAATTTTGAGACATTTCGGGCAATTTCGAAAATTCAAATTAATTTCGATTTTTTCGAACTTTATAATAATGTCTAAAATTCGACTTTAATCATCAGTTGTATTATTTATTAGTAAAATAAGTAAAATATATGTATTTGATGATTATTCGAAAATAAACAAATTAATTTCAAATTTTGCAAACTTCATCGAAATGTCTAAAAATTAAAATTTTTATTTTCAATTGTCATACTTTTACTGAAATAAGTAAATTGTAAACAATAAACTATTTTCAAAATTTGAACATAATTTCGAATCTTTCGAACTTAATTTAAATGTCTGAAAATTAAATTTAAATACTTATTTTTATTACTTAGTGCTCGAATTAGTAAAATTTGAAAATTTTGAGGTATTTTTGAAGATTTTTTTTAACAACTTCGAAAATTCGAACTTAAGTTTATATTTTTCAAACCTAATCAATATGTCTAAAACATATATTAACATCATTTTGTTATATCAGTTTATTACTCAAATTAGTAGATTCATTCAGAATCATTTTAAAATATATTTTCAAAATTTCGAATATTTCGAACTTAATCAAAGTGCCTTAAAATTAGTCTTTAAACATTAGTTGTGTTACAAATTACACTAAGCGGTATCATTTATGCAATTTAAACCGTTTTGAAACATTTTTTTGTTAATTTCGAAAATTCGAAATTAGTACGGAACTTAATAAACATGTCCCAAAATTAAACTGTAATATTCAGCTTTATTATTTATTATGTGAACTAGTAAAACTTACATCATTTGAAGCATTTTAAAACAATTTTAGGCAATTTTAAAAATTCGTACTAAATTTCGAATTTTTCGAACATAAACTAAATATCGAAAAATTAAAGTTTTAGGATCAGAGTTTGTATTATTTTTGTTTAATATATGCTTTAAAGCTTGTGGAATGACTTTCTGTTAATTTCGAAAATTCAAAAAAATTAAAATTTTCCCAAATTAAAAAATGTTTCAAAATTAAATTTTATATATAAGTTTTGTTTTTATTACTGGAATATATAACATTTACAGAACTTGAAACATTTTCATGTACATTTTGGTAATTTAGAAAATTTTCGAATTTTTCGAACTTTATGAAAATGTGTAAAATCGTAATTTTAATTGTCATTTAAATTGTTTATTACTTAAATTAGTCAAATTTATTTTATTTGAAGCATTTTAATCAGTTTTTAACAATTTCGAAAATTCGAACTTAATTTCAAAATTTTCGACATTAGTAAATATGTGTTAAAATACATTACAATTTTATGTATAATGTAAATAGGAGTAAATTATATAAATAAATGAAAATTCTGTAAAATTTGCACCAACTTTTTAAAGATTTTCTTATTCATTAAAAACTTGTAGTATTTCATTCATTAAACATTTTATCGCTTTTAGAAATTGTTTTATTTTCAAATTTATATTTTTTATTTAAATATTCAATCAATTTGATTTTTACTTATAAATTTCTAAGAATGACTAAAAGAAACCTTGACCTTGCTGGCTTTTAATAAAACAGTACCTGGTAGACCGAGCCTTGCTCGGAGCTTTATGATAAGCATTTTGAGGAAAATTTTAAAGTTTTTATATATTTTATATTATAAAGTGCTAAAATAAATTTAGAGGGAAGACATTGTAGAAATATTCAGTTAATTTTGAATTATTTGATTTATTTTGTCCGACCAACACATAGTTTGCATAGTTTACAGTTTAACTCATTTTGAATAATTTTGGAAATTATTCATATCAACAGAAACCTCCGTCGACTCATGCGCAACAACTTTGCTAAAGATTATAGTCTGATCAAATGCACAGTATACGATTTAATTCATTTTGAGTAGTTTTCTGTGGCGCCACCTGTCGGACTTTGCTTATTCCAATTCATAAAACTTCTTCGGCTTATCCGTAACAACTTTGCTGAAGATTATAGCATGATTAAATGTACAGCATACGATTAAATTGACTTTGAGTAAATTTCAGTAGCGCCACCTGTCGAAATTTCTTCATAACAACTAAGAAACCTTCGTCGGCTCATGTGCAACAACTTTGCTAAAGATTGTAGCATGATTAAATGTACAGATTACGATTAAATTGACTTTGAGTAAGTTTCTGTAGCGCCACCTGTCGGAAATTATTCATACCAACTAAAAAGCCTTCGTCGGCTCATGCGCTACAACTTTGCTAAAGATCATAGCATGATCAAATGTACAGTTTACGATTTAATTAATTTTTAGTAATTTTCAGTGGCGCCATCTGTCGGAAATTAGTCTTATCAACTTTAAAACCTTCGCCGGCTTATCCGCAACATCTTCGCTAAAGAGCATAACACAATCAAATTCACAGTTTACTATTCTATAAAGAACATACATACAGACAAACATTAATTTGTTTAAAATAATACTAATTTTTCGCCCTTTTTATTCCCTAATTTCTAAAAGTTCCATATGTATATTTGGTACTTTTTTGGTGCCAATTGAATTCGGTACATTTTTTTAAAACGCATTTAACATAATGTATAATGTTCCTATTCATATTACTTTGGAGATGTTAAGTTATCATTTTATCCCTTTTTTACCCATTTTGGCTCCAAAATCAAAAAAGTACCAAATACGTGTTTCATGTTTTTTTTTACATCTATTGATTGCAGTACCAAGTTTCTTTCTATATTCTTTAGTTTAAAATATAAGAGTGGGTTAAAAAGGTGCCAAAAAAAACTATTTTCACCCTTTTTTACCCCCTATCGGACATAGTTTCAAAAAAGTACCAAACACCTGTCCGCTTATTTTCAAAGCTGTTTAAAACGTAATTTTAATTTTGTTTCTATACCTATTACTTTAGGAGACATAGCGTTTTCGATTTTTTCCCCTTTTTACCCGTTTTTACCCTCTTAGAGGTAAAAGTTCCAAAAGTCCCTTCTTCTTCGACCTATACATCAAAAAAGATACCCACTGTCCAAATTTTATCAAAATCGTTAGAGCCGTTTTCGAGATAGCCATTCTATATATATATATATATATATATATATATATATATATATATATATATATATATATATATATATATATATATACAATTATTGCTCGTTTAAGAATATAAGATTATATTTCTTCTCAAATAATTTTTTCCGCAATATTTTTTTTTTTTAATTTTTCATCAACAAAAATTTTTTAACACATTTTGTTTGAGATGAATTTTTTGCTTTGATAAAATTAATCAAGAAATTATTGCAATTTAAATAATATTGAAAGAAATACAGATTTCTTTTAATCAAGCTTCGAAAAAATTTTCTAAAATACTGTACTTTAACATACCGTACTGTAGTTACGAAAATTCGGTACATAGTCACATACATAACAAAGTGTTTAATTTAAGTATAGGTACCTTAAAATTTTATAGTACATACTTGTTAAAATACACAACCTTTATCATAACGAACTTTCACGAAGTACTCTAAAAATAACGTACATCGTTTAGTATTATAACGTTGACATGTAAATTTATAGAATTTACCAGCAGTTCCAAATTGATGGACTGTTTCCAAGTTGGTAAAATGCCTGAAGATTATAACATTTACTTCTGATATTCGCTTTTACATCAGCAATTAGCCATCACTTTGATATCCCCAAGTAATTTACTTACCAAAAAGTAGGTACATCTTCAAATCCCTGCTCATTTTGTAAGTATTGAATATGGTTCTTCAAATTGCAACTGTTGGGTTTTTAAAATATACGATTTATTACTGAATGTACAACAACAATACTTCGTCAAAATATTACGAACACAGCCGCAAATAAGTTATCTAAAAATTCGCATCTTAGTACTTTATAGTACTCTAAAGTTAACAAAAAAATCCTAGAGAACGGTACGTTATTATAAGGTACAGTAGAGTGGTTCGAAAAAAAAAGTTGAGTCAGTCACCCCCTAGGATTAAAGATAATGTCAAAACAATTCCAAAAAATATTTTTTTATTTTTTTACCACGCCTACAAATACCGCCCTTTTAGTATTTTGTTCACTGTGTCGCCATCTTTCGTCCGATTATAATACTTTATACATCGATGTTCAGGGCTCTGTAAGAGCTACATTTCTCTCTTTGATAGTTTTTTACAACCTCGTCAATATCTAGTCATAACTTTTTAAAATTCGAGTCGTACCCACCCTAATCAAATCGAGTAAAAATCTATGTTTTAGAAGTTATGACTATAAATTGACGTGGTAGTAAAAAACTATCAAAGAGAGAAATGTAGCCGAGAACACCGATATATAAAATGTTATGATCGGACTTAAAATGACGACACAGTGAACAAAATACTAAAAGAGCGGTATTTGTAGGCGTGGTAAAAAAATAAAAAAATATTTTTTGAAATTGTTTTGACATTATCTTTAATCCTAGGGGGTGACTGACATAACTTTTTATTTTGTATGGAAGGCGAACCGCTCTAAGGTACAGTTCTTTTTTGATTGTGCCTTTGTGTACTTAACTTTGTTTTCGACTTATTTAGGTACTTAAAAAAAAATAACTTTTGTTGTGCGTAGTGATGGGACAAGGGTAAATACCCAAAGGGTAAATTGGGTATTTAAATGTAAGTACCCAGGTATTTACCCAAGCACTTGGGTATTTACCTAAAATGTGGGTATAAATTAGAATAAAGAAAAATATAAATAAATTAAAATAATTTAATTTTTTTATCATGAATTCGATTTTTTAATAACAAATTTTAAATTTAATAGTAATCGCTGTCGCTGTCCGTATCCGCTAAAAACTCATTGAGTAGAGTGCGTGATTCATAATAAAGTTAAAGGTAGTCTTGAGTCTTGTGTTGTTAACAGTTTATTTTTTGGGGTGCTAAAGGAACGTTCAGTAGCAGCTGAAGCACATGGAGCTGCTAAAACTCGAACAAACTAAAACTCCACAAATTCCTTTCCATCAAGTTACTGGAGAAATTTCATCCAAACAGCTCCAGACAAAAGTTTTTGACCAGAACTCATTTCTAGCCTTGTAATTTACAAAATCTGTCATTACATTTATGTTTACAATCTATGACATTGTTTTTATATTCAAAATAAATTCGAAAACGTTCACATTTCTGTTATTTTACGTAACAACGAGTATTTGTTATTGAAATGAGTATTTACCCGAAATTAGATAAATACCCGGGTATGAAAATGGGTATAAATGGGTAAATACCCAGGTCTAAACCCATCTCTAGTTGTGCGTAAGTTCAACACAACATACGAGTAATAAGGTACTGTTTCATTTCGAACTTTGCTTTTAAAACTTCTATCTTGTACGCAAATTCTACAATTTCGCATGCCAAGTTTTGAAAGATTTTCTTCTACATGGTCTTTCCATCAAAGTTTTTGACGCCCTCTTCTATGAGTTCCCTCAGGATCATTATCGAACACTTTTTTCGCAGGAGTATTTTCATCCATTAGCACAACATGTCCTAATGCGTTTCACTATGTCTATGTTAGCCTACAACTCATACAGCTCATGGTTCATTCGATGTCGATACTCATTGTTGACGCAGACTAGTCCAAAGATTTTTCCTTTCAAACACTCCAAGGATAGGTTTATCTGCCTGTACAATTCCCCGTGAGCTTATTTTTAACTATAAACTAATTGCCCTGTTATAAAGTTACGAACCGAACCGCCGTGGTATAGCAGGTTAGTCATCCGCCTAGCATACCAGAGGCCCAAGTTCGATCCCTGGCCAGACTCACTTGAAAAAATAAATTTTCAAAAAGCGGCGGTTCACCTCATAACTCAGCTAGCCACTGGTTATTGAGTATTAGGCTATGTAAAACTTCTCTAACTAATGCATTTGCCGTTCGGAGCCGACGTTAAAACGTAGGTCCCTTTCAATGAGTCTAAAAATAGAATCGGATGCAGCTCATTGTCTGAGAGAAGTACCCCTTGTTCCAATTGGAATGTTGTCGGGAATTATATATATATATATATAAAGTTACGGGAAGAATATTTCTATGTTAATGGTAATTTCAATTGAAAATTAAATTTTTTCCCATTTTCGAAGTTTGTTTATAATAAGGTGACAGCTTTGCATGGCCCTGAAATCAGTTAGCATCACCTTAGTTTGCGGAGTTTAGGGTTAAGGATCTTAAAACTACCCCTTCTCTATATTAACACGGATTATATCCCAAATTTCGATGGATATAGCTCATTTGGGTTACCCCTGCAAATGACAGCCTTTACGAGATGGCCTCTGGCGATATTACTGAAGAATCTATCCAACAAATTGAAAGGCGTCGAAGTCATTTTACTCCAGGCCGCTGGTTTCGCGAGCAAGGATCTTTCTAAGGGTGTAACAGTTTAGGTGCGACTTTCAACGCTGAAGTTGAAGAACTGCAAATAATTCCTTCTCTCTAAAGAAATAGAACCCAAAGCCTAGTTCGCAGTCACTTTTCTACTTGGGGGAGGGGTCTTCAGAGAGGAAACATTATTTGTAGCTCTCGAACTCCGGGATGAGTAACAAGATTAAAGGCACTTCCCCTATTGTTCTGGCTTGAGCCTCAGTAGCGGTCCACTCACCCCGGCCTAAAAATTGTACTGTGGGAGTAGGATTTCCTGAATTTTGAATTAATTTTCTTTACTTATTAAGCAGTAAAAAGAAAGAAAGACAATGAAGAAGTTGCCGACCCTATGGAGAAAAGATATAGGTCACAAGGCGCCCACTATGAAAAACAGACGCCCTAAAGAGTCCGTGAAACGGACGTTTGCAGTTCAACGTTGCCAGCGTTAAAGAGTCTCACTCACTCACACTCACTCCATATGGGAAATGGACAGACCTAAGTCGATGATCAAAGATCCAAACTTACAAATCACATCTGTAGTTCAAGGTTGACAGTATTGAAGAGTTCTACAAGATGGGTAAAAAAAGGAGGTTTAACTGGCCATTCAATATGGGAAGTAGACGCCATTTGAGTAGAAGGAATCGGTACTTCCTGTTAGAGCACTCCCTTAAGCCTTTCTAATATGGGTGACATCTCCTACAGCATAACATTAAGAGTTCATTGCTCAAAAGCCTTTGCATAACGACAAGACTACTTACTACCCATCTCAAAGCATGTACTAATACTAATATTAGTACTTATTTTACTAATTAATGTTTAAAAAATTCAAAATTTTTATTTCAAACTTTTCCAAAATCTATAAATAATTTGAAAATTTTAATACAAATTTTATTTGAAATTTTCCACATATTTCTGCATACCATTTCATTCATTCCAATTTATTTCTAATTTTCAATATTTGTTTAAATATTTATTTCGCACGTTTCTTTTCAAATCGATTTATTTACTTTTTTTTTAATTTATTTCAATTGTGCTGAAATCACGAAAAATCAAAATAAATAAAAAATTTCTATGGTCCATTGGAATTGTTTCATTAAATTCAAATTTATTATGCGAGTGTTTTATTTCGAATTAATGAATCATTTATTTCCAGTAAAACAAATAAATTTAGTGTAATAAAATTTGAGTTATTTGCGAAAAGGCAATTATATTTTTAATATCGTCACAGCTGGTGATTAGCGAAAATGTTATCATGACCTCTAAGTGTCAATTAGGAAACTTAATTAGGGGGTAAGAAACTCGATAAATAATAAACAGAAAATTCATCCTTGAACAATAGAAATTATCCAAAATAATGCTTTTCTTTTAAACTTGTCGAAATTTTGGTCATAATTCTCTAAAAAAAGGGGATGTTTAATGGCGATTTTAACTACTATATCTAAAAGGTTGTTGTCTTGGCTAATTTAGGGATAAAAGGGTTTGTATCCATGATATTTCCCATATTTAAAGCGAATTGAATAATTTCTACACCATTTCCACTTAAACAGTGATATAACAATTTAACATATGATTAAAAAACTAAAAAAAAATATTAAAACTGTGCACACGAATAAACCTATTCGGCATCAAGTTACACATCAAATTTCATTTATATACGACAACTGCTTTCAGATATATTTCTCATATTGTGATTGTTTCGATTTTTCCATATTTAAGGTTTTGTGCATCCTAGGCCTATCCTTACGCCGATTTTGTCGAAAGTTTACAACCAGTTTTACCAATTCTATATCAAATCATGCAAAAAAAATTATTTGTCTAAAGTAACCCATATAGGAGATATTTTTAATTTCGTGAATTCTATTCAATTTTAATATTAATAAATATGTGGGCGGTAGGCGTGTCCTTCGAGCGATTTTGATAAGATTATCCCCACAAATATATCCATTCGACGTCACGTTACACACCAAATTTATATACGACAACTGCTTTCAGATATATTTTTCATTTTGTGATTTTTGTCGATTCCTCTAGATTTAAGGATTTGTGCATCCTAGGCGTATCCTTACTTTAATTTTGTCGAAATTTTGCAAACAATTTGACCAAATTTTTATTAAAACATGCACCAAATTTTTTTTGTCATATAGGAGATATTGTTAGTTTTGTGATTTGCATTTATTTTTGTTTAATATTAAGAAATATGTAGGCGGTAGGCGTGTCCTTCGACCAATTTTGTTAAAATTTCGAACATGATCATGTTGAATCTATATCAAGTCACATACCAATTTTATTCATCTAAGAAAACTGCTTCGATTTTTGGTTGTATGGGATGGGTAGCACTTGTGCGGCGTAGAGAAAACATCAGTAAAAGCTTTCGCAGATGGAAAAGAAGCTTTCCTTTATGATTCTGCTTTCCCCAGGTCCCATTATTTCAAGAGATTATACAATGTCTCAAAAATGCGACAATGGTTAGATACAATAAAGAACTTAGCGGCAAGTCAAAAGTAGACTTTATAATGCAGTAATACCTCCATTTTGAAAGATTTTACAGCAATCTCTCGGGCACTCAAATTAAGTTCTTTAGATAAATAAACTTCAAATTCAAAATTCTCAATTTCTTTTTTCATTTAAAGTTGCTAAAATAGTTTTTATTTATTTCATACTCGTGTTTAAATTTTCGCATTTTAAATTAAAGCATTTTTAGGGATTTCAAAACTTTTTTTTAAGTATTAAGCTTAGAAGAGTAAGACAGTTTATAGAATTCCAAACATATTCAAAATTAAAAAAAAAAAAAAAACATCAAACATTTTAGGGAGTGAAAAATAATCTTTGAAGCAACTAATTTTAAAAAAGAATATTAAAGACTGTAAAAACCTATTTATAATTTTAAGTATTTGCAATTTTTCTGTTAATGTATGCATTTTTAATTAGTTTAATTGTAAAGTATAGTAGTAATTTTACAACGTAAGTAAAGTATACATATATTTTTTCCAAAGATATCACACATTAGTTTTGTAGATAAATCAAGACTTTTCAGTTCCAGTTCTTTTCAATATTTTTCTGCTACTATCCTTTTCTCGATAATTTAAGAATAATTAATGGGAAATTGTTAAAAAATATATTAAATAAAAAATGTATATTAAATAAGGAGTTATTAACTCGTAGTTTGAGAGAGTTTTTGGGATTTGTTAATTGTTAAATTAAACCACATCTTGTAATTTAAACTCATAGTTTGAGGGTGTTTTAGGTATTCGTTAATTGTTAAACTAAACCACACTTTGTATCCAATTTAAAGCTCCTCTAATACGACGCAAGCGAGCTCTGGACAGAAAACTGCTAATCAATAAATATTCCACATAAGTACGACGTCCAGCTTGCTGGTAATTAAAGGAGGAAGACCCTAAGGGGTTAATATCGCTGGAGGATTTGGACTCACACATAATTTTGGTGGTCAAGGATAAAAGCCATTGTAAAATCTATCGAAAAAGATTTAAAGAAAATCGTTATTTTTGTATCTTAAATCTTAATGAATTATTAAAACTTACTTCTGGACTGTTGGGCATGCCTCCCAACTTCAACCATTGCGAGGGAGCCCATAAAAACAACTGCATAATATTGGCTGCAATATCGGGACTGACACGTTTTGAAGGATTAGGGGATAAAATATTGTAAACCAATTGCTGCACTAAAACAGGACACTCTTCTGGCAGCGGGGGCAAATCTTCATCTTTATAATCTGAATTGCGCAAGGAGAAGGTTTGCTCCCCCTTGGCCACATTGAGACCACCACTAGAGGAGTAGAAAGGATTATTCAAGCCAAAAATTTCATAGGCTATAGCACCACAGGCCCACAAATCGGCTTTGCTATAGTTTAAAACCGCAAATGGCCCAGGTAATTTGTTAATGATCTCTGGAGCCATTAAGGCAGCATTGCCTCCTTTATCTATATCATAGGAAGTAAAAGGCACTTGTAGACCATGGACCTTATCCGCCAGACAACAGCCAAAGTCAGATAAAACCAAAATAGGAGGAGAATCATCATCGTTCAGTTCAATCAAAATATTATCTGATTTTAAATCACGATGTGCAATGCCATGGCGGCTAATATGGGCTACAGCTTCTAGTAATTGGGTCAACAACAACAATTTGGTTCTTGTGGTTAATTGATGGGCATCCAAAAATGCCCTTAAACTGTAATCATAACGCTTCATTAGCAAATACAAGGACATATTGCGGCCATAGCCATTGGGATTGATGCGTTGTGGCTGTGCAATGGGATATAAAAGATGGCCATCGGGAAAATTTCCCACTTCATCACAAAAGAAGCCATACATACAAACAATATTGGGATGTGGGGGCAGAATTAAAGTCTGATCTTGTATATGCTGTTCCCAAGATTCAGCAGCTTCATTCATATAACGCTGACGTGCCGGAACAGTTTCCTTATACATGGCTCTTAAAATAGCCATGGCATTGCTCTGGATGTCATAGTTGAACATCATTTTCAAAGCCAAGGGATAGCGGCGAATACTGGCTTGAGAAGTAGTGTCCAGAGTTTGCTTTAATAAAGTAAAAATATTAAAAAGTTAAACTAATTCTCAATAACAAAATATTTAAAGACTTACCAATCCTGCTATGCCACTGCTGACTCCAGAAAAGTTTTGTTCCTTATTGGAAGGCAATCTCAAATCTTTTTCCTCTTCCTTAATTTCCTTTTTAAGCAAAATCTGCTCAAACTGTGCAGCTGCTGAGGTTTGACTAAACATTTGCACATTATCCACGGAACCACCAAAATTATGGACAAATCTAGACATATTTTGTAAAGGAGACATTAGCTCTGGCCTAAAGGACTGCTGCTGCAAAGGTTGTTTTCTTTCCGGCGAAGAAGAAACATCCATAAAAGCCGCCGAAGAAGAGGAAGAAACAGAGGATTCGTTTAAGCTATCCTGGTTGCCTAAATTGATATTCTTTAACGAAGCCGCATAAACTACAGCAGCACAACCCTTAGCTATTGCAGGACCAATAGACAATTTATCTATGCTAAAACTCGAATCCAAGGTATCGGAAATTTCATCATAATTCCATGAGTTTTGTAAACGATTGGCGGCCTCTCGGATCTCCCAACAGACGCCCTCCAATTCATCTTCCTTCGTTAAAACTCCCGCTCCGGAAGCTAGACTTACTCCTATTAGGGCGAAAAAAGGGGCAGAGTCTCCGTAAAAGAGTTTTTTAGTAGCCTGGGTGCGCAATTCTGCTGAATAGGTTGTGGTGACACGATTTAGAATATTATCGATAAATAACTTTCGAGCATGTTGACCAAAACGAAAGATGCCAGCCGATTTGGGCACACTGGCAGCCAATTGCCCGGTGGCAGTTGCAGAGCCAGGTGCGCTGCCCAAGGAGTTTAAGGCATTTCTTGCGGCCCACTTCTAGATACATAAAGCAAACATATATGTATTAAAATATTTGAAATCAACTAGAACAGAACTAGAATCAGAGATAGAATCTAAACTAATATAGAATCAGAGCCAGAATCTGGAATTTCTGATTCCAGCTAGATTCAGAGCTAGAATCAAAACTAGAATTAGAACTAATATCAAAACTAGATTCAGAACTGAACTAGAAAAAACTGCACTAGAACTTAACTAGAACTGAACTAGAACAGAACTAGAACTGAACTAGAACTGAACTAGAACTGAACTAGAACTGAACTAGAACTGAACTAGAACTGAACTAGAACTGAACTAGAACTGAACTAGAACTGAACTAGAACTGAACTAGAACTGAACTAGAACTGAACTGAACTAGAACTGAACTAGAACTGAACTAGAACTGAACTAGAACTGAACTAGAACTGAACTAGAACTGAACTAGAACTGAACTAGAACTGAACTAGAACTGAACTAGAACTGAACTAGAACTGAACTAGAACTGAACTAGAACTGAACTAGAACTGAACTAGAACTGAACTAGAACTGAACTAGAACTGAACTAGAACTGAACTAGAACTGAACTAGAACTGAACTAGAACTGAACTAGAACTGAACTAGAACTGAACTAGAACTGAACCAGAACTAAACTAGAACTGAACTAGAACTGAACTAGAACTGAAGTAGAACTGAACTAGAACTGAACCAGAACTGAACCAGAACTGAACTAGAACTGAACTAGAACTGAACTGAACTAGAACTGAACTAGAACTGAACTAGAACTGAACTAGAACTGAACTAGAACTGAACTAGAACTGAACTAGAACTGAACTAGAACTGAACTAGAACTGAACTAGAACTGAACTAGAACTGAACTAGAACTGAACTAGAACTGAACTAGAACTGAACCAGAACTAAACTAGAACTGAACTAGAACTGAACTAGAACTGAAGTAGAACTGAACTAGAACTGAACTAGAACTGAACTAGAACTGAACTAGAACTGAACTAGAACTGAACTAGAACTGAACTGAACTGAACTAGAACTGAACTAGAACTGAACTAGAACTGAACTAGAACTGAACTAGAACTGAACTAGAACTGAACTAGAACTGAACTAGAACTGAACTAGAACTGAACTAGAACTGAACTAGAACTGAACTAGAACTGAACTAGAACTGAACTAGAACTGAACTAGAACTGAACTAGAACTGAACTAGAACTGAACTAGAACTGAACTAGAACTGAACTAGAACTGAACTAGAACTGAACTAGAACTGAACTAGAACTGAACCAGAACTAAACTAGAACTGAACTAGAACTGAACTAGAACCGAACTAGAACTGAACTAGAACTGAACTAGAACTGAACTAGAACTGAACTAGAACTGAACTAGAACTAGAACTGAACTAGAACTGAACTAGAACTGAACTAGAACTGAAATAACAAAATTTTGTTTCCATAGTCAACATACCCTTCCCGCTGCAGCCGCTACAGATGGTATACGTTGTTGGCGTGTTGTGGTGTTTCTGGTTTGATTTTGTTCCAAAATGTTGGTGTGTATATCTCGTTTCCAATAGGTCTGAAGTAAATAACGACCATGTTTAACTAGTCGTGTGGTTAACAAACGTACAGACATAATGCCTTGGCAACTTCAATAAAGCAACGACAACTTCAACAATTGAAACCTCCGGCCTTATCTAGCCTCTAAAGTTATTTGAAAACAGAATTATTAATTACGTTTTATTTTTTGTCTTAAAATACCAACATATTCAGTTGTGTACTAGATGCACTGATGTTTACTCACCCTTACGTATTCTTGAGTTGCTTTTGTTTCTGCTGTTGTTGTTTAAAATATATTTGTTTTAGTTTATTTTTAATGTTTTCTTCGTTCGTCTCGTTATTTGCTGCAGTCAACGTCACCGCTGTGTGCGGCTTTCTCTAAATAAAACATTGATGGTTGCCCTTCCCCACAATGTTTGGGAAGATTATTATAAACAATTGTTTTGTTTGTTTTCGTTTTTGTATGCCTGTACGTGTTTGTTTGCTTGTTTTCCTTGGGTCCGTGTATTAGATAATCATTCACGTCGTTGGGTCTGTTGCTGGTTCTGAAAAACAATTGAAAAGTTCTATGCTTCAGTGATTCTCTTTAAAACTAGTTAGTAATGATTTAATTTCATTATTTTCATAATAATAACAATAGTAACGTATCATTTACCTGTTTTGTTTAGTGTTTTAAACACTTTATCTTCAATTGTGTTGAATTTTCTGCAAATTTCGAATTGTTTGTGTTGAATGCGTATTAAAAAATTTCACATTGAAAGAACAGCTGGAGCTGTCAATTAATGAAAAAGAGCTACCAGATGAAACAATAACATATAAAGATGCCATATAAAAGTAGTTGCCAGATTTAAAAGTGACCGACGCCGTTAACTTTTAATACAAATGGCGGCGTTTAAGATAATTTATCTAAATTTTAACAGCTATGTCACAGAACTCAATTCCGTTCGAAAGTGAAATGAATTCCGTGTTTTGCTTGTGCAGAAAAAGTAAAACGAAAACATTTTGTGAATGAAACCACATTCTTTTGTATTATTTTCTTTGTTTATTCCATATTTGAATAATTTCTTCACATATGTAGTGTTATTTTAATTAAAAATCGTGTTTTTTAGTGATTTGGACATTTAAAATTTTCCGGAATCTATAGAACCTAAAACCATTTCGATCGGAATTCAAATACGGAATAGTTTCAATTCCGAACGGAATTTGTGACATGCCTGTAAATATTCAGCTTATTTATGAATAACAATTCCCGGTGAATTTTAACACATTTCTCTGTTCCATTATTATAAATGAAGTCTGAGGGACAAAATTTTTTTTCTATTATTATAAAAAAACTTCAAAAATTGGAAAAGCATGTTTAAGTCAGATTTCTTCGAATCTATCTCAATATAGACATTTGGATCTTCACAGAAAGGATCTTTCGAAGGAGTATGTATGCCGTAATCAATGATATAGAGGATAAAGTTTAGTTTATCCAGAATATTGCCGTTTCCTATTGATGAGTAAGACCATACTCTGGGAGTGCTTAAACTAATAGCCGAGTTAAAAACTGTGCTTTGAGACATTAGCTTAGTCGGGACAAGTTTAGCATGGTGTCTTGGAAAATGTAGTCTTTATGGTAACAGTAATTTTTAGACCGGAGAATCTCAGTATACATAAAAAAATTACTAATATTTATTTTTAAATTATTTACATAAAAAAGAACTTATTTTAATATAGTTTTGATATATCTTCATATTGTACTTTGTCCACAAGGCGTCCCTTAAGAGGCCCTCTTGATATCTCCACCGTAACACAATAATTTTTCTCATCCAATTTCTTGAGAATAGCCTCAGAACCACGATAGGCACCATTAACCACCAAAACTAATTTATCCAAAGCGGGAATAACAGTTTCTAAATGGGCCTGAAATTATGAAGAAATAAATTTTAACTATGATTCGTTAGTTATTTAAAAATAAAACCCACTTGATCTGCTTTTATTTTGTCCCCCGTTTCCAGGAACTTAATTTTGGCCCGATATTTGTCTAAGACTTCTTGCACTACCGCCTTCTCTTTGTAATATTTTTCACCCAAAGATTTGCTAATGAATTTCACCACTATGCCCTCATGCAGCCAGTAGTCTTTTCTGTTTGTTTTCTCTTTTTTCTGTTCCTCCATTTTAATGATATCATCCAGGGCTGAGGTGGTGGGTCTGGATTCCTTATCTTTTCGTTTGTTTTCTAACTTGATAGATTTTGGCTTTTTGAAGCCCTCCTCATCTTCTTCAGGGTCCTCATCTTCCTCTTTTATACGTTTTTTCATTAAGGCAGATGTTCCTAATTTTGATTCTGGCTGGAATTTCTTTTCCAAACGCATGTCTAGTTTTAAAGGCTGATCTTCATCACGTTTTAGCTCTGTATACTTGTCCTTGTCATCTTCCCTGTCCTTACTCTTTGTCTTCTCGATTTGTTTCTCTATGAACTCCATCATACGCTCCTCATCATCCTTTTCCATTTTCTCCTTTTTTTCAGCCTTTGCCTGACGCTCCAGAGCCTCCGGACTGCGATCTATGTAGGTAACATACCAACCTTTTTCCGTTTCATCAGCTATAGCTTGCCCCGTACGACCCAACCATTTTACATAGTCCGACAAGGTGAGCCAGCGTGTGGAGTTCATGTGCACATGATCTTTGTCTGCTATATACTCCTGATACACTTTATTGGCATTCACTCGCTTAGTACCAAAACGTCTTCGCAACAGCTCCATATAGCCATCGGAGAATTCTTGGGAGAAATTGTGTAGAAACTTTCCAGGACTGTCGGCAAATAGCAGCAATTGCCTTTGGTGGCCCTCACTCATGGTGTGACACTTGAAGCCATTCTCATCGCGGCACTGTTTCTCACACATCTGACAATACCAGCGCAGTTTCTGTAAACCCTTGGCCTTCATCTTGTTGGCCAGGTATTTGGGAGTTCCCACTTCAGCGCGACCCATTTTTTAAGAGTTTTCTTATGTTTATTATAAAAAATATTAATTTTCCTCAAAATTACCTACAAACGTATTGTTTTTCTGTTTAGAGAATGTGAAGAAGTAAACAAAAGATAAAAACTGTCAAATGCTGTTAACAACTCTGTTTTAATGAACATATTGGTGCAAGCAACTCTGTTATAGTTAGCAGAGCTGTGTTGAGTCTCAGCTGTAGAAGATAATAGAGCCGTTAAATTACTATGAAGATTCAAAAAGATAAAAAAGTGAAAAGTAAACAAGACTGAATAACGGTTCCCTGTTGTAAACAAGTCAGTTATATTTAACAGCTGTAGAAAATAACAGAAAATAATAACGTTAATACATACTTTAGATTTTGTTTAAACTTAAAGGGAATACATACAAAAGTATAGAAGTAAACAAGTGAGAACAGTCAATTGCTGTAAACGTGACTGTTATAGTTAACAGATTAGTGTTATAATGGGCAGAGCTGTATAATATAAAAATGGCCTTTAAGACGAAATTTATATTTAATAAAATAAAAAAGTAGAGAAAATAAAATTATAAAAATTCTATTAATGAAGCAAAACGAGAATTTTTAATATAAGCAATTAGTTTTAAAATTATATAAAATGTAAACTAATGGATTTTCAGTGAAATTTTTATTATTATCAAAAAAGAACATACGTCTCGCTACTAAAGTAAAGCATTAAGAAGTCAAAGCTTTAGAGTATTTATAGAGGACCTTAAACTGCGTAATGTGATGAAATTAATTTCTAAATTATTATACAAAATACGAGAAATATTTGTCGCAAAATTTTTTTTTATTAAACTAAATAAATTTCAAAACACAAAATTCAATCATTAATATAACAAATCACTTTTCAAAATAATATTTTGGTTCCAAATCACTTGAGAACAACATCAATTAATCATACCCAACTTCTCTTTAATGTTCATTTGCTTGATGAATGTATAGAGTGATAGGGAAAATTTGGCAATCTGTTAAGAAATAAAATTTTTTATGAAAAAATTTAAATTAAATAGCAATTTTTTACTAACTCTAATAAAACTGTTTAGGTTAATCAAAAACACCTTTCCCGCCAAAAACTCCAAAGTCACCTGGGTGCGCTGCATAAAGAATATCATCATTTTACGATATGTTGGCAATTGCTTGATCCATGACGAATGGAAGATCTCCTCACACAAACGATCACTGTCATACATCAGACAATTGGAATAGTAGCAAAGTGGGAAAATCTCCACCACCACGGCGATTACATAAAAGGTAGAGGCAACTTTAGAGGATACTTCCTTGGCAAAGATCATCATATTGACGAGGGTAATACTCAAAATACCGGCTGTTATGGTAAATTGCAAGAAGATGGTGGTCGAAATGACGGGAGTAATGATGTTGTAGAGTCTGTAAAGAGTAATTTTAAGAGTTTGTTACAGATTTCTAAAAAAAGGATATATGGCTAGCTTTTAAAATTATTAAGTTAGATACATAAAATTTGGCAAGCTGTTAAAGGACATTAAACTGCTAGTTCTTATGAATCCAAATTTGTTCTTTTATGAATTTTCGAAATAAAAACTTAGGAAAACTTATTTTAAAAAACTTTGTAAGTAATCGGTTATGTATTTGTTTTTAAGAAAATATTTTTTATAGCTCAAAAAAGTCATGTTTCTAAAATTTTTTAGAAATACTTAGAAAAGGATATATAGCTTAAGGCTATGTTCAAGCAGTTAGAATCTCAAAATTTAGAGTTTTTGTAGAGATTACCAAACTGCGAGTTGTAATAAACTCAAACTTGGTAAAAGTTATAAAAACGAAAATTTAAAAAAAAAAAATGAATGCAAAAAAGTTGTAAATTGAAGATCTTCTAATTTTACAGTTATCTTTTATAATATCTATAATTAAGTAATTTTTCATAATTTTTAACTGATTTTCAAAAGAGAATATAAGGCTAGCTTTTAAACTAATGAAGCTAGTATCCCATATTTTAGTGAGTTTATAATAAATAAAAGAACTTCGAAATGTGATAACTTCAAATTTGATTTACGTCGATTATAAAATGAGAAAATGTTTAAAAAGTAATTTTAAAAAATTAAATCTATTTAAGTTTTACAGTTGACATTATTTGTAGCAATAATGAGGTGATTTTTCTTAGATTTTAACTGATTTTTAAAAAAGGATATATGGCTAGCTCTTAAACTAAAGAAGCTATTATCACAAATTTTGTTGAGTTTATAAAGCACATAAAACTGCGACTTGTGATAAGGCCTTATTAAGATTAGGACAATTAAAAAATATAAGTTTGTATAAAGTAATTTTTAAAAAAAATTAAGATATTCAAAGTTCCTTTAATTTAAGAGTTTACGAAGTTTTTGGCCAAAATCAAGCGATTTTTCTTTCATTTTTACAGATACTCAAAAAAGGATATACGGTACGCTTTTAAACTAGAAAAAGCTAGAATTACAAATTTTGGTGAATTTATAACAAATATAAAGCTACAAGTTGTGATAAGCTCGAATCTGGTTAAAGTCTCTCAGAAATGAGAAAATTTTTATATAATATTTTTTAAAATTAATTATTCTTATTTAACTTTATTGTTCACATTGTTTTGAACTTTAATAAAGTGATTTTTACTAAATTTGCACTGATTTTAAAAAAGGATATATGACTAGCTTTTAAACGGAAAAAGTTAGACATTCAAATTTGTTTATGTTCATAATTAACATAAAACTGCAAGTTGTGATAAGTTCGAATCTGGCTTACGTCTCTCAAAAATTAGTAAATTAGTAAATAATAATTTTAAAAATTATTTTAAAATATCAGTATTTACAAGTCTTTCAGTTAACTTAGTTTTTAGCTGCAATAAGGTGATTTTTACTAAATTTTCACTGATTTGGAAAAAAGGATATATGGCTAGCTTTTAAGCGGAAAAAGTTAGATTTGCAAAATTTGTTGTGTTCATAATTAACATAAAACCGCAAGTTGTGATAAGCTCGAATCTGGCTAAAATCTCTCAGAAATGAGTAAATTTGTAAATAATAATTTAAAAAATATTTAATAATATCAAAGATACACTAATCTTTCAGTTAACTTTGTTTTTAGCTGCAATAAAGTGATTTTTACTAAATTTTCACTAATTCTAAAAAAAGGATATAGGGCTAGCTTTTAAACTGAAGAAGTTAGATTCACAAAATTAAGTGTGTTTTTAATTAACATAAAACTGCGAGTTGTGACAAACAAAAAATTTGGATTTTTTCTTTAAAAACTGAGAAACTTGGTAAAAATAGTTTTGATAAAAAATTTTAAAATTGAAATTAAACAAATTATATATTAGTTTACTTACTCTATTATATTTTTATGGTCCTTAATGCACAATTTCAAATCCTCTATATTATCTTCCAATGTCTTTTCGGGTCTTGTACACAATTTACTGATTCTCAAGCGCAAAATATTCACATGAGCCCTCAAAATACACACATATACCGCAGCATAGGCATCATTGGCTACCTCTTGCGAACAGCAACCAATCATCAACATCCACTCTATAATCGAGGCAATCACAAATTCTCTCGTGGAGTTACGCCAATTAATATAGGGCAAATACAGGGAATAGGGAGGATGCCCGGCAATGATTGAAACCAAAAACGTTGAGGTGGCATAACTCCAAAATGAGATGGCAAAACTAACAACCAAACGTCTGCCCAAGTCTCTTAACTTAAAGAGCAGGGCAATTTCGTCTTTATCCACACAACGAGCATCCAATTTGGCCATTACTGGCTCGGCCGACTGCAATTGGGGTATATAGTAGAGCAGCATAAAGACTTTGCCCGAAGAACCCAAGACATTGATGGCCACTTGTACGGAGGTGAGTAAGGTTTCTACTTCAATTCTGCTGGATTTTAAGGAGTAGCTGGCTATGAAGGAGGCGGGCAGAAAAAATGTTACAAAGAAGTCCACAAAGAAGGCGTAAAGATAATAGGCATATTTATTCTCGTCAGTGAAATAGAGACCCACAAAGCGACAGCAGCGAAAGAAGTAGGTGGTGGCATCTTTGGTGGTTACCGTTTCCTCAGTATCTGCCTTAACTTCAGCTTCAGGCTCGGCTTCATTTGCTGCTGTAATATAGTAGATATATGATCATTTTAAATTAATTTTTTTATATTTAATTCAGCTTACCAGTTTTCTTTAAGAAAACCACTTGATTTTCTTTGGCACTATTGTCGCTGAACATTTTCTTTCGAAGACTGAGCTCTAGTCCTAAGGATTTCGGTCATTTTATATACCTGATATTTTTAAAAGTTTTATAAAAGAAAAAACTTTTTTTTCTTTGAAATATTCCCACGAACCACAAAAAAATGCTCAACATTTTTTCAATTAACCAACAAGTTGCAACTTTGTTTATAAAGTTTATAAACTAATTAATCATTTAATAGTTATTATTTTAAATATATTTAAAGAATTCTTAATTAATATACAATAAATTTATGTATATATTCAACAATATAGTAATATGTACCTATAGAATATAGTATTTCCCTTATTTGAATACATGAGTCATCGAAGATTCTTCTTTGGATTACTTCAGTTCACTTGCTATTACAAAAAGGTGGCCCCAAGTCTTGCTCACTTCAGAGTTCCTTTTATGTATCTGTGGCTCAGCACCCACATAAGATAAATATAGAACTGCCAAATTATCTTATTAAGGTATGTGAGGATTTGTTGCCATAAAAGAAAGCAAAAAACATATCACTGGCTCCCCAATTGAACCATCCGAATCGCTTTAAAAGGCGTTCTGGATGACGTGGAAATTGAACTACATAATAGCCATTTAAAGCGATTCGGATGGTTCAACTGGGGATCCAGTGATATGTTTCTTGCTATCTTCCATAGTAACAAATCTCAGTAGAGACCTAGGCATTCTTGATAACGTGGTTTGAGCTTCTTCCTCTCGTTCACATCAAGCAGCATAGGGTCCTTGTCGGCTTTTTGTTGAAGGTAGAGCAAGGAACTCCTGATGTCTCTCTTCGCCTTGGCGAATTTAGTTCGGCTGGGTTTTGGTGGATGCATCACCACTGCGTCCTGCCGAACTAACCGTCCAATGGGAGGTGGAGGGGTACCCGAGATATGATCGGCCTGGCTCTACTTTACCACTGAGGCCAAAGATCTTAGAGGGGATCTTGCCTGATCCTGACCCGAAGTCGATATCACAGTGATATCGCTCTCCGTGTCGGAATCAAGCAAGATAACCTCAGAGACCTGAGTGACATTAGTGCTGTCGGTACAGTCAGGTTGATCTGACTGGTCTTCCGGAACCAACCCGCCTGGCTCTCCTTCACCACTGCTACCAGAGATCTCAAAGGAGAACTCTCTGAACCCTGACCCGAAGTAGGTGTCACTTTGACACCGCCCTCCGCATCCGAATCGAGCGAGAACTCTGCTGTGCATCTAGTGGTAACCGTGGAGCTGGTAGAGCCAGACTGTTCCTTCTGGGTCTCTCCGACCCGCGGATCCCGAGATCCTGAAGAAAATCTCGACTGAGATCGGCCAGAATTTGAGATTATACTAACCTCAAATTCCGAATCCGACTCAAGCGAGACGTCCGCCAGAATCTGTGTGTCTCCAGTGGCGTGAAGAAAATCTCAACTGAGATCGGCCAGAATTTGAGATTATACTAACCTCAAGTTCCGAATCCGACTCAAACGAAACGTCCGCCAGAATCTGTGTGTCTCCAGGGGCGTGAGAGGAGTCCAATAGTCTAATAGTATGTACACGTTAATGTCACTGAAAAAAGAGTCAGTTCGTCAATATAGTCTCTCCTGGTATGTCCTATTCTTTCGAGCTTGTGCAGTTAAACATAAACAAGAGTCCTGGGCTGGATGGCATTCTAGAACTGATCTTGAAGCAGTGCTCTTCAACGTTAGCTCGTCCCTTAGCTTACCTTTTCAGCATATTGTACCATGCAGCAGAATTTCCAAATTTCAGGGTTTCCCTGAAAATTATCGTCCAATTGCAATTTGCTCTGCACTCTTATGGAGAGTATGGTAAATTACCATCTCGTTAATTATCTGGAGTCTAGCAACTAACTGAGTTACGACCAGTACGGTTTTCGTAGGGGCCACTCTACAGGAGACTTACTGGCCTTTCTCTCAGAAAAGTGGTGTCGTCTTGGCGAAAATAATTTGTGGCTTTAGATATTTCCAAGGCGTTTAATAGAGACAGGCATGGTGCTCTGATTGGTTTTGGTATCGGTAATCATTTCTCTCGACTCATATCGAGTTTTCTCAGGGACCGCACTATAAGAGTTGTTATAGATTAAACGAGTCATTAAACGAGTTCGAGATCGCAAGGCTTCGGTAACGCAAGGCTGTGTTCTTTCTCCTACTTTCTCCTTTCTCCTTCAATTCCTATATACTCTTTTCAAGAAAATAGCAACATTTGTCATTCATACTCATTTAATTATAGATCAATCCTTTTGGAGACTGAGACCATGAGACAATGTATGAACGAAATGTTAAACCGGGATCTTAAGACAATCTCCGAATGTGGACGCGCAAATAGGGTCGATTTTAATGCCCGGTATTAATACACAAGCTCACGTCGGATCATGTTGATTCATCTGTATTGATGGGTGGTAGAAATATTGAGGAATCAGAGGCTCTTGATGGGAATTCAGTGTGATGTTCGTTGGACTAGACACAGTCTTGGTTTTTTTAAAGCTGTGTGCAAGATATTTCACTCCACCTGATCTCTTTACTATTTATACGACTTATATCCGACCGAAAATGGAATGGGCCGGTCTTTCAAAGTTTTTTTTTTTTTTTATAGCTTTTCGACAGCGTACAGGAAAGTATTCTATAAGAAAATTGACCAAAAGCTATTAGCTGCGAAGCTTGCCGGGGCATATTCTATATGTTTTTCCAAGAATTTCACAAACATTTTTTAATTACTTAAAAAAGTGACCTTGCTCATAATATATAAAGTTTTTCATAACATATTTAAATATTATAATTCTTTACATGACACATTAAAAAAAACCTCCAAACCAATCCTTGTCGATAGATAGTTTTGAAAATCAATGATTCCTTAAAGGATTTAAAACCCTCAATATGTTTCTAAAACGAAATTATGAATGAAAAAAAAAATTTCTTTGACAAATTAACAGTTCATTTAATGAAACAACAGAGTTTCTTAGTGAAAGTGTATCCTCGGAGTGCTTACCTTTGGTTAAAGTCCTTTACTTTGAAAAAATTGTCAATAGAGTATAAAAATATCAAATTTAAAAGGATAAGAGCAGAAATTGGAGATGAATTTCGAACTATTGGCTAAAAAGTTTGAAGGTTTAAGTGTTACCTACGAGTTGGAAGTCATCTTAACGAATCGTGGGAAAAAATTGTATCCTGAAAGATCAACATATTGTAGAAGATATGTTCATAAGAATAAAAGGACAAAAATTACTAATGACAATGGGCCTCTAAAGCTAAAAGTGAGTGAGACAGAAATTGAAAAACTATCAATGGTTAAACTTTTCTGTAAAAGAGTTATTGATAGCTTAACACAAAAATTAAACACGCCTATATTTACGCCCACTTTTTAAATTTTCCCAGAATCGGAATAAAGAAAAAAAAGGCAGGAAAGTTTAACTAATTTTTCTTACTACTACAACTTGACTACAGAAATACATACATAAGTTAAATTCTATACAGATAAATAAATTTTGAAGGCAAAACAATGTTTGCCCGGTCATCTAGTTTTCTATAAATTAAAATTTAAAAGTCATTCATTACATGACCGTGAGAAACTTCAGTCAGTTATAATAATTGATGAAACTGTGCATGTGCCACTCTTATATACATTGTCAAATGTCAAAGGTATATTTTTTTGTGTATTAATAATTTATTATTTATATAAAAATATTTATTCCTTAAATGTACCAGTTTTCAAGGGAAAATATGACTTAAAGGCAATAATACGCATATTTTTTAAGCAGTTAAAGTAATTTTTCGAATGCAAAATATTTTTCTGAAGAATTTTTGTTTTGTATTAAAAAAAGGATATATGGCTGTACTCTAAACTAAAGCAGTTACAATCATAAAATTTAGTATAATTATGAAGGACTAAAAACTGCGAGTTGTGGTAGACTTATTTTTTTTCAATAACTTTATAAAAAAGAAAAAAAAAACTTTATTTAAAAAAAAAATATTTTTAGTAAACTCATTTTCAATATAAAGAAATTTCAGTCAGCCATTATAACTGATGAATCTGCACACGTGCCAATCTTATAAATCATTCATTGTCTGAACGTCAAAGGTATACTTTTTAAGTATTAATAATTTATTATTTACATATAAATATTTATTCCTTAAATGTACCAGTTTTTTAAGCAAATAATGACTTAAAAGCAATAGTACGCATATTTTTAAAGCAGTTTACGTAATTTTTCGAATGCAAAATATTTTTCTGAAGAATTTTTGTTTTGTAATAAAAAAGGATATATGGCAGGACTCTAAACTAAAGCAGCTACAATCATAAAATTTAGTATAATTGTGAAGGACTAAAAACTGTGAGTTGTGGTAAACTTATTTTTTTCAATAACTTTATAAAAAGAAAAAAAAAATTCATTTTTAATATAAAGAAATTTCAGTCAGTCATTATAACTGATTAATCTGTGCACGTGACACTCTTATAAATCATTCATTGTCTGAACTTGAAAGCATACTTTTTGTGTACTAATAATTTATTATTTACATATAAATATTTATTCCTTAAATGTACCACTTATTAAGCCAAATCATGACTTAAAGACAATAGTACGCATATCTTTAAAACAGTTTACGTAATTTTTCGAATGTAAAATATTTTTGTAAACAATTTTTGTTTTGTAATCAAAAAAGGATATATGGCTGGACACTAAACTAAAGCAGTTAAAACCATAAAATTTAGTATATTTATGAAGGACTAAAAACTGCGAGTTGTGGTAAACTACTTTTTTTTAATAACTTTATAGAAAAGAAGAAATCTGTAATAATATTTTTTCATTGTAGGAAAAATACTTTATTTTTAAAAGTAAATTAATTTCTTAAAAATTTGAATAAATTAAGAACCTTTTAAAGAAATTTTTGTATTTGTACAAAAAAGGATATATTACCTTCTGCGAAACTAAAGAAGTTACAAACATATAATTAGGAATATTTATATAAGCCTAAAAACGGCGAACTGTAATATACTTATCTTGAAAATAACTCCTTATGAAATAAGTTTATTTACCTTTTCTTTTATCTAGACACAAAACCGGCCTTCACTTATTATTTTCCTCACAAAATCTACATCTTTTCAACACAACAATTAAAACTAAATTACCATAATGTTAAAAATTTTGTGACAATTTGAGACATTTCTTTCATTTAGTCCTTTCGTTCTAACTGTAAATTGTTTATGCATTGAATAAATTATTAAAAAAAGGATTATATTTATTAATGACTTAATACTGCGTATAAGAAATCTTTTTCTTCTTGAAATAATTGAAAAATAAAAATTAAAATTTTTAGGAAAGAATGAAGAACATTTTTATTGGTTGTAATTAAAATGCAATGGAATAATTAAGCAATTTAAATTATTTAAAAGGTCTCTTCACTTCGTACAAAAATTTTCCAATTAGTTTATACGCCCATTTTTTCTAAACACCTTAAAGGTGGAAATAACTTCAAAGCTTACGTGACTTAACAACAGATCTATAATAAAATATTTACTGAGAATAAAAATATATAAATCCTTAGTAAATTAGAGTCAACCCTTTCATTTAAAAATAACTAAAGGGTAATTCCACAGAAATTTAGACTAAGAAATTGTGATATGTATTTGAAAAAAAAAAGATACTTATTTTTATATCTGATATAAAAAAAAATGAATCAAAAATCAATTTCTGTACTATTTAGGCGATTTTCAAAGAGATTTGCATATTAGCACATAAAAGGATACATGGCCGTCTTCCAAAGGAATAGTGTTACAGAAGTAAAATTAAGTATCTTAATAAAGGATCTAGAGCTGCGAATTGTACTGAGATCATTTTTGAAATTCAGCAGGAAAAAAGAAAAATTAAAAAAATGAAAAATTATATTTCTTTAAAACGAAATACGAAAAGTTAAACTATAATATAAAATATCGTTTTGTCTATAACTAAGAATCAATTTCTGTACTCTTAAGCTGATTTTTAAAGAGGTTAGTATATTAACACAAAAAAGGATACATGGCCGTCTTCCAAAGCAAAGCATATACAGTAGTACAATTATGTTTCTTAATTAAGGATCTAGAGCTGCGAATTGTACTATATAAATTTTTGAAATAGCTCTAAAGAAAATAAGCAAAATGGAAAAGAAAAGTTTTACAAATTGTATTTCGTGGATCATGTTTTTTCTTCAAAACGAAATACGAAAAGTTTAACTTTAATGTCTAAAATAGTTTTATCTACAATTAAAAATCAATTTTTGTACTTTTAAGCTTATTTTTAAAGAGATTAGCATGTTAATACAAAATAAGGATATATGGCCGTCTTCCAAAGGAAAGAATATATAGTAGTAAAATTAAGTATCTTAATTGCGGATCTAAAGCTACGAATTGTACTATATTAATTTTTGAAATAACTCTAAGGGAAATTAGAAAAATGGAAAAGAAAAGTTTAAAAGATTTTATGTTGAAAAGCTCATCAATGATAAATAATTTATATACATATGGGTTAAATCAAAAATATATTATTGTATTGTGATTTTTAAAGAGATTAACATGTCAATACAAAAAAGGATATACATACATTAAGTATCTTAATACGAAAATCAATTTCTTCGCTATTAAGGTGATTTTTAAAGAGATGTGCAATTAAGGTGATTTTTTTTTATAAGATTTGCATGTCAACACAAAAAGGATATATGGCTGTCCTTCAAAAGAAAGCTATTATTATAGTAAAACTAAGTATCTTGATCAATGTCGTAGATACACGAATTGTACTTGCATCATTTTTGAAATAACCCCAGAGAAAATTGTATTTCGTTGATCATAATCCCACATTTTGTATAAAATAAGTATTATCCAACAAAAAAGGATATACAGACTTTTAAATCATAACTGTTGCATTTCTATAAATTTACTAACAACTAGTTTTAATAAATTTACTTTTGATGTAACTCAACTAAAAAGTAACAAAAGAAAAAACCTTTATATATTTTCCCCCCTAATTCATAATCAAAAAGTAAAGCTATAGCAAGCTTATAATTCAAATTTTCCTTACAAATTTCAAATTATAAGAATTTAATGATTTTAAAATTTCTTTTTGAATTAGGGGGAAACCCCCATTTACAAAAAGTAATTTTAATAAAAGTTCGAGTTTTTCCAACGTAAATTTGTAACTGGACCAAACAAGGATATATGACCGGTTTCTTAACTAAAGCTGATATAATCAAGAAATTTGGTGTACTGTCTAAGGATTAAGAACAGCGAGTTGTAGTAAACTTATTTTTTACATATCTTTAAAGGAAATGAGATAAATTGGGAAATTATTTTTTTTTAATTTGTGATAAATCAAAATATAATTTTAACAAGGAAAACTTCTCTCAGACAATGTGCTGCATCCGATTTTATTTTAGACTCATTGAAAGGGACCTCCGAGCGGCAAATGCAAAGTTAGATAAGTTATCAAGAAATTTGGTATACTGGCTAAGGATTAAGAACTGCGTGTTGTAGTAAGCTTATTTTTTATATACACATAGAGGATGTGATAAAAATTGAGAAATATTTTTTTTATTTGTGATAAATGAATTTATTCCTATTAAAATCAATTTCATTTACAACATAGCGCTTTTAAAATAAATAAATGGATCTAAAAAGGACATATGGCTGATTTCTAAACTAAACCTGTTACAGTCCAGAAATTTAGTATAGTAATACTAGATTTTTAACTACGAGTTGTGGTGAACTTATTTTTGTTATAACTTGAAAGGAAATGAGAAAAACTTTAATTAAAAAAAGAATAATTAAAAAAAAGTAATACATAACGAATCATTCTTCAACAAAAATGAATTATTCTTCAACAAAAATCAATTTTACTCTTTACTAAATTCTTTTTAAAGACTTTTTTATATCATGATAAAAAAGGATATAAGGATGGCTTCCAAACGAAATCAGTTAGAGTCTTAAGATTTGGCAAAATTATAAAGTACTTTAAGCAAAATGTTGTTGTAAAGTTATTTTTGAAAAAATCGAAAGGATATACGAATTAAAAAAATAAATACTGAATATAAAACAAAATATTTCATAAATGTATGATGAATTATATTCATTATCATTAAACTAAAATCAATTTTATCCTTAACTAAGTGCTTATTAATTGCTTTTTTATGTGTTAAGAAAAAGGATATAAGGCTGGCTTTCAAACAAAATCAGTAATAGTCTCAAGATTTAGCAAAATTATATATAACCTACAGCAAGAAATTGTAGTAAAGTTAGTTTTAAGATATAGCCCGGCAGGAGAATAAAATTTGTAAAACAAATCTGGATTCAAAATTAAAGCTGTTCAAAATTGTGTGGAATTACCCTTTAGTAAATTAATGTTATATAAAAAGCCTCTTAGATTTCAAACTAATTATTAGTATCTCTCACAAAATGGCTAGTGAGTCTCAAAAAGCAATTCAACGGAAACCACCCAGTAAGTTAAAAGGATTAAAGTAATTACAAACATTTTGGATTATTTATAATTAATTGGATATTTCTTTAAGTTACCAGCAAACAGGCAATGTCTTACATTATCCTCTGCTTTCGCTATATTGGCGTTTTATACAATAATGAGAATAAATGTCGCTACTTTTTACTATCTGGGATCATACACTTGGGTGTAGTGGTATTTTTACCCATCTCCTTTATCTCCAGCTATTTGGTGGAATCCAATAAGGATATAGATTTTGAGACTTTGCTCACTTCCGTTCAAGTGGCCATAAATGCTGTGGGCTCATCGATAAAAGTTTGCATGCTTATCTACTATGTACCGCTTTTGCTGAAAACTGAACCAATTTTGGCTGAATTGGATGCACGTATTAGGCATAAGGAAGAATATGCTTTTCTGTTTGAATTGCAAACTATTGTTAGACGTTTTGTTGTGGGCGTACTCATATTGTTTTGGTGTTATGCTTCTTTTACGGCTACGGCTGGCATATTGGCGGGTCATCCTCCGTATTCCTTGTATTTGCCCTATATCAATTGGCGCAATTCTAATTGGGAATTTGTGGTGGCCGCCTTTATAGAATGGCTGCTAATGATGGGAGCTTGTTATCAAGAAGTGGCTAATGATACCTATGCTCCGATCTACGTGTGCATGTTAAGGGCCCATGTAAATATTTTACGCTTAAGACTAAGTAAGTTGGGTACAAATCCTGATAACTCTTTGGAGAATAATGTGGAAGAGCTGAAATTATGCATAAAGGATCATAAAAAGATTATAGAGTAAGTTTTATACATATTTATATCCTTTTCATACAAATATTATATTAGGAAAAAAAAAATAATTTTTTTTTAAATACTTAAAATTATTTTTTTATTTTAATTGTTAACAAAACTCAAATGTTAGTTCATTACAACTCGCAGTTTGATGTCCTTTATAAATGTACTAAATTGTATTCTTCTAGCTGCTTTAGTTAGGAAGCCACTCATATATCCTTTTTGGAAATATATATATTTTTTGGGAAATATTAAATATTTAACATCTTCTCTAAATGTTCTTCCTATGTATTAATCATTTTAGACTTTACTACATCATCATAACCAAAATTTCGGTAAACATCAATATTTTGTTTGTTAAATTTTAATAAAAAATAATATAGACAAATTACCATGTTAAATGTGAAGGAAATTTTAATGTAAATTTATAAAAATTCGTAGTCTGATATTCTTTATAAATGGACTAAATTAAGTGCCTCTGGTAGCTTTAGTTAATAAGCCAGTCATATATCCTTTTTTGAAAGTATCTATATTTTTGATGAAATATTTAATATTTCAAATTATATGAAAACTTTCTACATATGTATTTCTAATTTTAGACTATAAGACATTACCGCGCCTGTTATTTTGGACATCTACCAATTCTATTAAATAATTTCAAATTAAAAAAAAAATTATGAATTATAATTATATTAACTAATAATTTTTTTGATTAATTGTTGAAAAGTGTCGAATCTAATCTAATTCATAACAACTCGCAATTTGACGTCCTTTATAAACGTATTGAATTGTATGCTTCCAGCTGCTTTAGTTTACATGTCCTCCAAATATCCTTTTTTGTAAATATTTATATTTTTTAAAAAATATCAAATATTTAACATTTTCTCTTAATTTTACTCAAAATTTTTCATATGAATTTCTAATTTTAGACTATAAGACATCGCCACGCCTGTTATTTCAGACAAAGACCATTTCTTTTAAATAATTTCAATTAAAAATATTGTTCATATTTTTTTTTTCGTTAATTGTTGAAACGAGTCGAATCTAAGTTCATTACAACTCGCAATTTAATGTCCTTTATAAACCTACTTAGTTGTATGCTTCTAACTGCTTTAGTTTAGATGCCAGCCTTATATCCTTTTTAGGAAATATTCATATTTTTAAAGAATTATCAAATATTTAACTTTTTTTCTTAATTTTTTTTTATTTTAGGCTATACGACATCATTACTCCCGTCATTTCGGCCACCATATTCCTGCAATTCAATTTAACAGCTGCCGTCATGGGTCTAACTCTGATTAATTTAACCCTGTTTGCCAAGAGTTTTTCGGCACGTCTGGCCAATGTTGTCTTTGTTATTTCTGTATCTGTAGAGACGTTTCCCTTGTGCTATTATGCCAACTGTTTAATGCATGATAGTGATCGTTTGTGTGAAGATATATTTCACTCATCGTGGATAGACCAAAGCTCCAAATATCGCAAACTGCTGGTAGTTTTTATGCAGAGGACACAAATGACCATTGTCTTTTTGGCGGGTAAAATGATTTTAATCAACGTCAATAGTTTTATAACAGTAAGTTTAGGAATAATATTTTATAAAACTTTAAATTCAAGAGTTTTTTTCTTCTCTTTTTTCTTTCAGATTGCCAAACTTTCGCTTTCTGTTTATACAATGGTTCGAAAGCTGAATAGAGGGAGACTGGGCTTGGAGTAGATGAGTTCTTTGTTTTTTTTTTCAAATGAAATCGGTCATTTCGCTTTAAGATTTAGTTTGTTTCAAGCATAGTTTTTTTAATATTTTTTTTAATATTTAAGACTATTTTAAGATAATGTTCAAAATAATATAATTACAACTTGTGGATTTTTTGACATTTACAAACACACTAATTTTTAAATTTGTAAAAGCTTTATTTCAGAAGTTATCCATATATCCTTTTTGTGTATCAATATAAATTTTTAACAAAAGTTAATTTTTTAGAAGCAAAATTGTTTAATTGTTACTAGAAAAACATTTTTTTGAGATGGAAAAATTTTTGTATTATATTTGGTTTTTCATTACCTCTTTTTAATATTTTTTATTCATTATTTTTTAAATATAAACACTATTTTTGGATTAATATAGAAAATAAAATTATTACAACTTATAGTTTTATAAGCTTTATAAACACGTAAATTTTTAAAGTCCTAGCAGCTTTAGTTAAGAAGTTGTCCACATATCCTTTTTTTGTATTCAAATAAATTTTTTAAAAAAATTAATTATTTAATACTTAAATTGTTATTTCATTAAAAACATAAACTTTTCACAATACAAATATTTTTGTTTAAATTTCATTTTTGATTTTTCATCTTATTTATTAAATAATCCCAAAAATAAGTGGACTACAACTTGCAATCTTAAGTCCTTTATAACTAAAGCAAATTTAATGCTTGTAGCTTTTGTAGAAAAGAAGCCACGCATATATCCTTTTTAAGAAGTAAAAAAATTAAATATTTTCTCTAAAGTATTTATTATACAATTATTTTTTTGATTACAAATTTCGTTTTTTTAGCATTTAACTCTGTATCCTTTTGTTTTCAAACACATTTATTGAGACCTTAATTTCCCAAAGTAAAAAATTAATGAGTTACTGTAATAAACTAACAACGAAAAGCATTAATGAATAATGTTTTGCAAATAAATAACATGAAGTCTCTACTTGAAATAAAACTAAAGATTTTTTTTAGAAAATTTTAAACTTAACTTGACATTCACATGATGTTGAAGGTTTTCCAGCACAAGAATAGTTCAATAAATTTATTTATTGAAGGGAAAATATTGTAAAATATATCAAGTGTAGACCTCATTTTATGTTTAATTAAACAATTAGAATTTTTCCCAAAAAACAAAGTTTTCCCACGAAAAAAAACTATAAGGTTAATTCCAATATATTTTGATGATTTAATTTTTCTTTAAATTCTTGGTTTTAAATTTGTTTTCCTTTTGAAATTAACTAAAATAAAGTAGACTACAACTCGCAGTTTGAGGTACTTTATACATAAACAAATGTTTATGTTTGTAGCTGCCTTAGTTTAGAGGTCAGCCATATGTCCTTTTTTGCAATATTTATCAATGTTAATAAAAAGCTTTAAAAAATATATTTTCTTTTAAAATTTCTATGATCGTTACACAAGTAACAGAAAAGTTGACGATAGGCTTAGTTTTCTATAGAAAAGTTGACGATAGGCTTAGTTTTCTATAGAAAAGTTGACAATAGGCTTAGTTTTCTATAGAAAAGTTAACGATAGGCTTAGTTTTCTATAGAAAAGTTGACGATAGGCTTAGTTTTCTATAGAAAAGTTGACATTAGGCTTAGTTTTCTATAGAAAAAGGTACTTATTTTTAACAAAAGGTACTTATTTTTTACAAATTTATTTAGTGAAGTTTTTACATTTTTTATAGATTATTAGTAAAATAATATTACTTTATAAATTTACTAAATTTGAGGTTTTTCGTTGCTTTAATTAAGATTCCAGCCACATATCCTTTTTTGTTATTATTTTAAATTAAAAAGAAAAGTCTTTTAATTATTTTATTTAAAAGAATAACTAATTTTTAAATGAATTGAAAATTTGTAAAAATTTATTTGTTAAGTTTTCAAATTTCTTTTTAATATATATTAAAAATAAATTTACTACAACTCGCAGTTTTAGGTCCTCTATAAATGTTAAAAATTTTAGCTTTGTAACAACTTTAACTTACAGTCCAGCCATATATCCTTTTTTGTTAATATTTTTAAAATTTAATAAAAAGTTTGCCGTCGGCCTTTAAATTAATTTTCTTTTAAGAATTAAGAGTTTTTTAATATTAAAAATAAGCCGATAGTCTTAGTTGTTAGTGCTTCTATAATTATGATTTACTGTAATTAAATTATAATAAATTTGTAAATAAATAATAAATAATATAAAAAAAAATAAGAAATTATTTTGCAGAAATTTAATATTTCTTGTGTGTTTGTATTAAAAATAAAAATACTACAACTCGTTGTTTAGGGTAATATATAAATCTACAAAATTTCAAGTCAGTAACTGCTTTAGTTTAGAAGCTAGCCTTATATCCTTTTTAGAAATTTCAACAAAAAGTGTTGAATTAGCTTGAAAATTAATTTTCAAGATAGGCAATCATTTTGGTTTTGAATTATTGTCTTAAATTCTTTGGAATAACCCTGAAAGAAATCTCTGTTATATAAAAAGCCCTAAAATGTTAAACAAATCATTAAATCGTTTAACAAAATGGCTAGCATTTCACAAAAAGAAAATCAGCGGAAATTTGCAAGTAAGTTTCAAGGATTAAAGCAAAAAACAAATGAACTCTTAACTAATTTTATTTTTGTTTCATTTAAAGCCAAAACCATCTCTAAAATTAAAACCAATGAAGCCTACATTATCTTATGCGTTGCTTTCGTTTGGTGGGTGTTTTATTTACGGATGATAACAAATATGTTTATTATTTATATGTAACAGTCATACACTTGAGTATTGCTGTATTTTTGCCTGTGTCCTTTGTGGCCAGTTATTTTACGGAATCCAATAAGGATATTGAGATAGATACCTTTCTTACCTCGGTACAAGTGGCCATAAATGCTATAGGCTCTTCGATTAAAATTTCCATGCTGTTTTACTATGTACCGCATTTGTTAAAAGCCGAACCTATAATGGCCAAATTGGATGAACGTTGTAAGGATGCCCGGGAATTTGCTTTCCTTTATGAGTTGAGAACAATTTGCAAACGTTTTGTTGTAGGAACGCTTACATTATTTTGGACTTATGCCACTTTCACCTTAATTGCTGGATTATTGTCGGGACATCCTTCCTATTCCTTGTATTTGCCCTTTATTAATTGGCGCAATTCTAAATGGGAATTGGGCGTGGCTTCTTTTATAGAATGGTTGCTAATGTTGGGTGCTTGTGCCCAAGAAGTGGCTAATGATACCTATGCGCCCATCTATGTGAGTATGTTGAGAGCTCATGTGAATATGTTAAGGTTAAGAATACGAGAATTGTGTGCAAATAGAGAGAAATCTTTAGAGTATAATGTGGAAGAGCTGAAAAGGTGCATTAAGGATCATAATAAGATTATTGAGTAAGTTAAATTGAATTGTTTGTATATTTTTGTACCTTTTAATTAAATCCTCTTTTTCAAAAATTTTATTTCCACATTTTCTAATGACTTCAAACAACTTTTTTTATATCACAATTTGTAGCTTTCTGTACTTTAACTATACCGCTCATATTTAAGTCTGTAGCTGCTTTATTTTCAAAGCTGGCCATATATCCTTTATAATAATATTATTTTCTTTTAAATAAAATTACTTATTTTAAACTTTAAAACTTTTTGCGTTTTAAGAAAAAAATATTTGAAATTTAATGAAAAATATTTTACAAATTTTATTTGCTAATTTTATTACTTTTTATTGTCCTTGACCGATTTTTAATTTATTATAACTTGTTATTTTATATCTTCTACTAAAAAGACAAATTTCATGCCTCTAACTGCTTCGGTTTGAAAGCTAGCTATATATCCTTTTTGAAAAGATTATTTTCTTTTTAATAAAACAACTTGTTTGGAACTGTAAAATATATAAGATTTAAGAAAACAAAATTTAAAAATTTTGGGAAAAATATTTAAGGACTTTTTAATAAATTTATTTTAATTTTAATTGTCCCAGACAATTTTTAAGTTTATCACAACTTGCCATTTTATGTCCTCTAACAACATATCAAATTTCCTTACTCTTAATGCTTTGGTCTGGAACCTAGTCATATATCCTTTTTTGTTAATTTTTTTAAAAAGCCTTAATTTTACTTCTTTCAGACTCTATAACATCATATCACCCGTCATTTCGGCCACCATATTCTTACAATTCAACATAACCGCAGGAGTGATTGGCATTACTCTCATCAACATCACCATTTTTGCCAAGACTTTCTCAGCTAAATTGGCTTCTGCTTTTTTTGTGGTCTCGGTAGTGGTGGAGACTTTCCCCTTGTGCTATTACGCCAATTGTTTGATGCAGGACAGCGATCGTTTGTGTGATGAGATTTTCCATTCATCATGGTTCGAACAAAAGGCAGAATATCGGAAAATCATGATATTTTTTATGCAAAGGACTCAGGTGACCATCGAGTTTTTGGCGGGCAAAATGATTTTAATCAATTTAAATAGTTTTATAAGTGTGAGTAAGATTGTAATTAATGGTATTCAAATTTATTCTTTGATTTTTTGCTGTTTAATGTTTCAGATTGCCAAACTCTCGCTTTCTGTGTATACGCTTGTGAAGAATATGAATATGAAGCAGAAAGAAGCTTAAAGTAACAATAAAATTAAATAATTTATAATATTTTATTTTATATTTTCATATAATTATTATGCTATTAATTAAATAAATCCACAATAAAGTTGCTTACAACTTGTAGTTTTGTATCCTGTATACATATTCCTAATTTTAATCTTGTAGCTCTATTTATTTAGGAGTCACCCATATATCCTTTTTTGTAATATTTCGTAAATTTGATGCAAAATGTTTAAATAATTCAGAGATTAATTTTCATGTACAAAAATATGTTTTTTTTCTTAAAAAAAAATTTACTTTTTATTATTCAAAATTGCGTATTATTTGTTCCGAAATTTCAAAAATTAGTTAACTACAATTCGTAGTTTTAGATCCTTTATAAGTGTACCAAATTTTATACCCCTAACTGGTATTCTTTACAATCCTGCCATATATCCTTTTTAGACGAAATTATTAAAATTCCATAAAAAGTTATTTCTAAAGCAGAAAGTGTTTTTTATTGAATTTTTGCTTTAAATTCTTGTGTGTTCTAGGTGCTTTTTAATAAAATAAGTGCTACAATTGCATTTTTAACCTGCACATCCTTTAAATCTTTTTACTTCTGACCAAAATCCATGCCCTTGATCAGAGTATAAACAGAAAATGAAAACTTAGCAATCTGTAAAGAAAACTATTATAAAATTTCTCTAAGGATCTCTTTGAATACTTACCCCCAAACTTGTATTCAAGGTAATGGGAAACAATTTCATGGCCGTTAGAGTCACCGGCGTCTGGGAACGCATCATAAAGAATATCATCATTTTGCGAAAACGTACATCCTTATCGGCCCAATCGGAATGAAAAATAGCTATAGGCAATTGATTGCTTTCATCCATTAGACAAGTAGCGTGATAGGTGCAGGGCGAAGTTTGCACTAGAACAGCCGAAAAATATGTGAGGCAAGCAATTTGGGTAGAGGTGTCGGCAAAGATAAAGATGTTTATCAAAGTGGTACCCAGAATGGCGGCGGTAATTGTGAATTGGACAAAGATGGTGATCGAGATGACGGGACTGATAATGTCTAGCAAACTAAAAGTGTAAGAGAAGAATGTTATCGATAACAATTATGAGAAAACTTATCCTGAAGTTAAATTTTCAATTGAAAAAGTCCACTTAAGGATATTTTTTCTATAGAAAAGTCTCCTTAAGGATATCTCTTCTATAGAAAAATCATCTTAAGTATAACTTTTTTTTATAGGAGATTCATCTTAAGGATAACTTTTATACAGAAAAATCATCTTAAGGATAACTTTTCCACCATAATCACCATAACAAAGTCTGATGATCCTTTATACACATTATCAACTGTTGATAGTGCTCCTCATTGGAGACCTTCTTATCAGTGCCCAGCCTTTTGACCCTCTTTACCAAGATCCTCATGTGGGTCCGAATGACATAGATAAAAATCACCCCATAAACATCCGAGGCTGCCTGATGAAAACATATAGTACTCATCAGAATATATTCAATGATCGATTGTAAAGCAAACTCTGATCCCGATTTGTGCCAGTCCATCAAGGGCATATAGATCGAATAGGGTGGCTGCCTCAGGGTCACAGCTGCTATAAAGGTCACCGTTGAGAAGGTGACATAAAATGAAACATAAAACACCGCCAGACGATTACCAACCATCACACAATTCCGTATCTTCTCAAACTCATCTGGACGTTTACAGCGCGAATCCAAATGATCCATAACCGCTAAACCTTGAGCTAATTTCTTGAGGCAAATTATGATAGTTATGAATTTTGGCGGTAAGCCCAAAACGTCTATAAAAACTTGGATTGAAGTCAAAAGTTGGGAGATGGTAATTTTTCCATATTCATAGAAATAACTCAAACCAAAGGCCACGGGCAAAAATATGCAGACACTGAAGTTTATATAGCTCGAGTAGAGATAGTAGAGATATTTCAATTTTTGAGGCGGTTTCTGTATACCCAACAAAAAGAAAACCTGATACAGAGTCGAAGTGGCCTCACGAGTGGCCTTTACATTGGGTCCACGACCAAAAAATCTATCGAACATGTTGTTGGTCTGAGAATTGAGAACTTAATGTTAAAATTTTCCAGGGGTTTTTATACCGAATTTTAAAATGAAATTTTCTTTTGTTTCAGATGGGCGTAGTTTCGAAAAGTTTAATTAATGGCAGAAACAGACAAGAAAAGTTTAAGCCTTTAATCATTTGAAGAAAGTGCAAAATATTAACAAGGAAATTTAAACAAAAAAAACTGCTATAATTCATGGAATGACGTATGCCTTACAACTCACAATAGAGTTCGATATAAAAGGATGGTTGAGGCCCTATGCTCCACTGGAAGTCGAGGATAAAAGAAGAGGACTCAAAGACTTCACCTGAGTCATTGACACCTGATAAAGTGCTTATCCAGGTACCTCGGATGAGTGGTAGTAAGAATTGTGGACTAAGGACACCCGGCTTTAAGTTGATTCCTGATAAGTGGGAAAGTGTCCACATTATCATGTTTTTCCAAAATTAAATAAATTTTCTACAATAGTTTTTGTATAAAAAATAACTTTGTTTTTTATTTAAATCTTTATAATTTTCTTTTTTGTTGCTGTTGTTTTATTAATCATTATATAAATTTTCGAGTAACTTAATGGATAATTTTATACTTAAGTTTAAATTTGCATAATTTGTACATTTGTAAAACAATTGAAACTTAAAGGTAATTAAAAATATTTAAAAGTTAAGGAGAAACTTTATGGCAATCTAGTTATTAAACAACAAAAAAATGGTATATTAAATGAGTCATACAAAAACGATATAAGCAAATCAAAGGACTAGAAAAGTTGAATTGGAAATTGCAAATTAAATTAATTATTGAATCAATTTTCTTTGACGAACCTTAATAAGAAAATATTTAAATAAAACCAGCAAATAATAATAAATTTATGAAAAAAAATAGTTTTAAAAAATTTTAATATAGAATTAAGTCGTTAAAAAAACGAAGCCGCCTATTCACCGGTTGGCTAACGAATTAATAAATTTGATTACGAATTAATAAATTTTGTTATATAATTAACCCACAAATGAGGCCGGAGAAAAACTGGTCAACAATACTGTCGAATTGAAGTACTTAGATGGCGAAACGCCAGTCTAGAGAATGTTTTATAAGCCTATACCACCAGTAGCCGATAAACTTTTTAATTTTCGTTAATACCACGATCATTAATAAAACTCGTAAAAATGAATATTAAAATCATTCAGTTGGAATTTGGATATTAAAAGAGTTGAGTCTTTGATAAAGAAAAGACAAAAATAAACAAGAAACAAATCAAAATCGAATTTATAGCAATATAATACCTGGTTCGAGAGAACAAATAAATATAATCTCGAACATTGTTGCCACGACACTATTATTTGTGTAAACATTGGGAATATTTTTGTAAATATTGGGATTTTTTTTCAAAACAGAAATAAATTCTAATATTAAACAAATTTAGATTTTTATATTTTTTAGATATTTTGGATCCAAAAATTTTTAATAAAAATATTTTTCTTTGGAAAATTGTTCGATAAAAATTATATTTTATAGAAAATTTTTCGATAAAAACTTTTTTTATAAGAATTTTCGATAAAAATATTTTTAAATCAAAAAATTTTCAAATCATTTTTTGATAAAAAAATATTCTATAGAAAAATTTTAGATAAAAAATATTTCCATAGAAAAATTTTTGATAACAAAAATTTTCTATAGAAAAATTTTCCATAGAATAATTTTCTTTAGAAAAATTTTGATAAACAAATTTTCTATAGAAAAATTTTTGATAAGAAAATTTTCTATAGAAAAATTTTTGACAAAAAATTTTCTATAGACAAATTTTTGAACAACAAAATATAAAAAAAATTTTGGAAAAAAATGTACAACAATTTTTAAAAGAAAATTTTCTATAGAAAAACTATTGATAAAAAATTTTCTATAGAGAAAAAAAATTTTCTATAAAAAAAGTTTTGATAAAAATATTTTTATATCAAAAAATTTTCAAATCTTCTATAGAAACATTTTAAATAAAAAAATGTTCAATAGAAAAAATTTTTGATAAAAAAATTTTCTATAGAAAAATTTTTCAAAGAAAAATTTTCGATGAAAAAATTTTCTACAGAAAAATTTTTGATAAAAAAAAACCTTCTATACAAAAATTTTTGATAAGAAAGTTTTCTATAGAAAAATTTTTGATAAAAAGTTTTCTATAGAAAAATTTTTGATAAAAAGTTTTCTATAGAAAAATTTTTGATAAAAAGTTTTCTATAAAAAAATTTTTGATAAAAAGTTTTCTATAGAAAAATTTTTGATAAAAAGTTTTCTATAGAAAAATTTTTGGTAAAAAAATTTTCTATAGAAAAATTTTTGATAAAAAGTTTTTTATAGAAAAATTTTTGATACAAAAATTTCCTATAGAAAAATTTTTGTTAAAAATTTTCCATAGAAAAAATTTCTAGAGAAAAATTTTTGTAAGAAAATTTTCTATAGAAAAATTTTTGATAAAAAAATTTTTATAAGAAAATTTTCTAAAGAAAAATTTTTGATAAAAAATTTTCTATAGAAAAATTTTTCATAAAAAAATTTTCTATAGAACAATTTTTGATAAAAAGTTTTCTATAGAAAAATTTTTGATACAAAAATTTCCTATAGAAAATTTTTTGTTAAAAATTTTCCATAGAAAAATTTTCTATAGAAAAATTTTTGATAAAAAAATTTTTGGAAGAAATTTTTCTATAGAAAAATTTGTTTATCAAAAATTTTTGTAAGAAAATTTTCTATAGAAAAATTTTTGATAAACAAATTTTTTTATAGAAAAATTTTTGTTAAAAATTTTCCATAGAAAAAATTTCTATAGAAAAATTTTTAATAAAAAAAATTTCTATAGAAAAATTTTTGATAAACAAATTTTCTTTAGAAAAATTTTTAATAAAAAAATTTTCTACAGAAAAATTTTTGATAAAAAAATTTACAATAGAAAAATTTTTGATAAAAGTGTTCTCTTTGCGCCGACCCGTGTTTATAAGTGAAATAGATTAATAAGTTTTAAAAAATCTTAACAATTTTAATATTAATCGCCGGTTAAACTCATTAAATTGAAAAATATATTACGTCAGTCGCAGAGGGTTAAAGAACTAAGCTGGCGTAACTCTGGTCTGAAGAATGTTTTAAAGAGTGAAAAAATTGTTTTTTTAGTTTTAGAAAAAGGATCTTGAAAATGGTATCTAACCTACCACGGCAATAGAATTGTGAAAAATTTATTACCTCAGTCGCAGAGGGTTAAAGAACTAAACCGGAGTAACTCCGGTCTGTGGATTGTTCTAAAAAGTGAAATAGGGCTTTTTTAGTTTTACAAAAAGGATCTTGGAAATGGTATCTGGTAGCCTAACACCACAATAGAATTGTGCAAAATATATTACATCAGTCGCAGAGGGTTAAATAACTCCGGTCTGTGGCCTTGTTTTGAAGTGTGGAATTTTTTAATCAGTTAATTTCTATATTAAAATCATTTTTAATTTATTTTCTTATTTAAGTTTTCTTTAAATTTTATTGCATTAATTCATTATCTTTATTTCATGTTAAATTAACTATTTTTATTGTTGATTTTACTTTTAATTTTTTTATTTTCATTTGGGATTATTTTTTTAATATTATTTAACTATAATTTTATTTGGTTTCTCTGTATTTTTCTTCAAGATTAATTTATTTTATTTATTTGGTTACAACTTTTTTTTTAAATATTGGTCTATAAAATTGTTTCGGTTTTTTTTTTGGAGGGGGATTAGGGTTAATTATAGGGTTTTAGGTTATGTTATTTTTTTAAATAATTAAAATTTAATTTAACACATATATAATTAATATCTTTTTTTTTTAATAATATATAATATTTTATGGCATTTTTTTTATTTAAAAAGAGAAACATTTTTTTTGATTATGTAATTTTTGTATAACAATTTGGCTAAACAAGAAAATTATTTTCAGTGTATTTTTTTGTGTGTATTTAGTATATTTTTGTTTAAAATTAAAGGCTTAAAAATATTTAGCCCCTAATTCATAAAAGAAAAATAAACTTATGACAAACTTATAAATCAATTTTTTTTTACAAAATTCCTATTATAAGTAATTGACAATTTCGTAATTCTTTTGTGAATTAGGGGGTTAGTTTTTAAAATTATGGAACAAGCTTAATTTAAATTAATTTTTTAATTGTTTAGTACTTAAAACATAAACTATTTAAACTTAAATTAATGGACAAAAAAGCAGAATATTTTGTTTAAAATTTATTTGGTAAAAGGGTTAAACTTAACCCTTAAGTTTGACAAACCAACAAAAACAAGTTATCGATATTATAAAGTTTTAAAACAATTCCAAGAAAAAAAGTTATCCATAACTTAACTCTTTAATGGAGAAGTTATCATTTTTTAAACAATTCTAAAGAAATACAATAATAAATAATAATGTAATAAATTGGGATCTTAGTGCAATACACTACAGTAAAACTTTTTAATATTCTAAAGAAAATTTTAGATAATACAACTTTTCTGAAAAGAAAACTAATCGTTAACTCAACAATTCTGAAGAAAAGTATCCGATAACTCAATTATTCTATAGAAAAGTAATAGTTAGATTAACTTTTCTAAAGAAACTATTTCGCAATTTCAAAGAAACTTTGACAATAAATTAACATTTTTAAAGAAAAGTTAACGATAACTCATCTAATCCGAAGAAAATATGTCTATAAATTTACTTTTCTACAGGAAAGTTATCGATAACTCAACTATTAAAAGAAAAATATATCGAAAAATCGACTATTCTGAAGATCTACTAACGAAAATTTATCAAAAAGAAAGAAAAATAAACTATTCTATAGAAAGATTATCAATAACTCAACTATTGTAAGGAAAATATATCGATAAATCATCTATTCGACAGAAAAGTTATTTGCTCTTTAATAACGGAATTCAATATTTTTAAAATTTTTTCTTTAAGATAAGAGGGGTTTTCGGAATATTTTTCATAACTCTTGAAGTTATTCAAACGACATAATTCAGCAAAAATATGTCTCTGAACAAAAAAAAGTAACTTCTTAAATAATAAAAGGATCTCGTTTGACCTAAATCTATTCAAAAATAAAGAAATTTTAAATTTTCAAAATTTGTTTCTCATGACGTATAATTGATATTAATTATGAGGTACTTTCGAAAAATTCCTAATAACTCTTGAAGTTTGGCGATTTGAAAAATTTAAACTGCTTTGGAAACATAAGACTTTAGGCTATAATGAAATAATTTTTTAAAAACTAAAAAAAAAAAATTTCTTGAACAAAATTTTTTTTTTTTTAAAGTTTTAATTTTAGATTTTTTTATAAATTTACGTTTTTCTAAAAATTTTCAAATTTTCCTGATTTATTTAAGTTTTTTTGTTTATCTTAACCAAAACTGAGTCTTAAAGTAAATTCACAACTAACACTAGATCTGAGTCAAGAAATTTAGGATTGAATCGATAACTTTTCTATAGAAATAATTAATAACAAAACTAAGTTCAGAAGTGAATGCCATAATTCCACAAAAATATATCTCTGAACAATGAAAATTAACTTCCTAAATAATAAGATTATCTCATTTTACCTAAATAAATTCTAAAATAATGAAATTTTTAATTTTCAAAATTTGTGCCTTGTGACGTATGATTAATTTTAATTAAGAGGTACTTTTGAAAAATTTCAAATAACTCTTGAAGTTTTTGGGCGATTTGAAAAATTTAAACTGTTTTGGAAACATAAGACTTTAGGCTATAATGAAATAATTTTTTAAAAGCTTTAATAAATTTTTTCTTGAACAAATTTTTTTTCTAAAAGAATTTTAATTTTTTTAAAACCTGAAACTTTTTATAAATTTATGTTTTTCTTCAAACTTTTAAACTTGCCTGATTTAGTTACTAATTGTTTAAATTTTCTTTTGTTTATCTTTACGGAAACTGATTTTAGAAAAAAAAATAAAAAAAAATTTAAATTATCAAAATTTGTTCCTCATGACGTATGATTGATATTAATTAAGAGGTACTTTCAAAAAATTCCTAATATCTCTTGAAGTTTTTAGGCGATTTGAAAAATTTAAGATGTTTTAGAGACATATGCTTTCAGGCTATAATGAAATAATTTTTTAAAAATTAAAAACAAATTTTTCTTGAACAAAATTTTTTTTCTAAAAAAAATTTTAATTTTTGAAGATCTGGAACATATACGCAACTGAATCTAAAATAACATATACGGAACTGAATCTAGAATTTAATCCAAAGCTATAGATAACTTTTCTTTAAATTGCTTTTAGTCTTTAGAAATGTAAACGATAAATGCTTTAAACTAATATCGATAACAGATTTTAACTGTTTTTGCTTTGATGTCTTTCTATTCTATTTCGAATATTATTTTGAATATATATTTTCTTTATATGTAATTAAATGGATTTTTTTTCTCAAAACGAAGCTTGTTTTTATTTTTTTTTTTAAATATAATTTTACCATCGATTACATAAAGTTTTTTACTTTTTAGTTAATAAAAATATTGAACAATTTATTTTTATATAAATATGTATGTATTTGGAGTTAATAATGCTATTTAAAACTTTTGTTTAATTTAATTTGAAAAAAAAATTAACTGTTTATCAAATTATTTTAAATTTATAAAATAATTTTTGTGTTCAATTGTCAGCCTTAATTTTTGGTTTTTACAGGGTCTCAATTAAAGTGTAATTTTGGGAATTTAAACTTCGAGATAGAAATTTGTTATAGCTCAAAATTACCTTATATTGAGACTTGTTTTTAGGTTAGAAAATAAAATTTTGAAAATATTTAAATAAAGCCCAGTTATTTTCAAAATATTTAACAGATCTTTAATAGGACCTTTGACTTTATTTCATAAATAACATATGCATGAATTTGTTTGAAAACAAAGGCAAGTTTTTCAAAACCATAATTTTCTTTGTGAACTTTAATTTAATAATTTAATATTTAGGTTTCTAAATTTTGTTTAGTTTTTCAAAATTTTTTGACTTTCTTTTTTTACAAAATTTCAAAATTATATTTATTTTCTGGTTTCAGAATCTGTCCCTAACTTTCTTACTTAAAAATTATTATCTATTAATACTTTTTTTTTAATTTGAAATTTTTTTTTACAAGAATTCAAATTTTTTTAATACGAAATTTATGGGAATTTTTATACTTAAGTTGTTTTTCTTAATCTCTAGCTTATTTCAAATTTTTTGTTAATAATTTTAATTTTAGTTTTTAGACGAGAAAATTTTTGTGTATGTGTGATTTTTTTAAGGCATTTTTTTACATTTACGCAAAATTATTTTCAAAATATTTTTTTCTTTATCAAATATTTAATTTTTATGATAATTTTTTTTTTTTTGGAATTTTTTACATTGTTTTTTTTTTAGGTTTTCAAATGAGTTTTTATTTGTTAATGGTTAACATTTAGGTTTTTTATTTTTAAACATTATTTACAAAATTTAAGGTTAAATAATTTTTGGCAAAATGGAGTTTCAAATAAAATATTCAGGGCAGGCGAAAAAACTAAATTTCAAACTTAAACCAGTATCAAATGCAGAACTGAGTTCAGAACTGAAACTAGAACTAAATCAAAAACTGATTCTAGTTATCAATTCCAAAAACTGAGTCGAAAAATAAACGTAGTTCTTAATCTAGAACCACATCTAAAAGTATATCCACAACTTAATTCCTAACTGAATCCATTTCCTAATCAAAAAATTAATTCAGAACTGAATTTTGAATCCGGTTTAGGTTTTGTTTTAGGATTATGTTCGAGATGCAGTTCTTGATTAATTTCTGGAAAAATTTTTCTTGAACAAAATTCAAAATAAAAAAAAGTTAAAAAATATTTTTGACATAAAAAACTTTTTCCTGAAAAATTTTTAGTAAGACGCCATAATTCAGCAAAAACATGTCTCTGTACAATGGAAAGTAACTTCTTAAATAATAAGAGGATCTCATTTGGCCTTAATCTACTATAAAATAAAGAAATTTTAAATTTTCAAAATTTTTTCCTAATGACGTATGATTGATATTAATTAAGAGGTACTTTCAAAAAGTTCCTAATAACTCTTGAAGTTTTTGGGCGATTTAAAAAAGTTTAACTGTTTTGGAGACATAAGACTTTAGGCTATAGTAAAATAATTTTTTAAAACTTTTTTAAATTTTTCCTTGAGATGCCGTTCTTGATTAATTTCTAGATTCAAATTTGGAATCTCTTCTAAATTTAGTTGCAAACGGACTTCCGGATTAAGTTATCTGTATTAGTAAAGACTCCAGAAGTGATTTCAGAACTGAATCTGGATTTGAATCTAAAATCAAATTCAAAACAAAAACTGAATGTTGAGCTTAATTCCAAACTAAATCGAAAACTGAACCTAGAGCTGAAATGAATCTACAACGAAATCCAATACTGAAACTAGAACTTAAATGAATTCACGAATGAACTGAACCTAAAAATTATTAAGGTCCACAACTGAATTCAAAACTGAATAAAGAAATTAATTAAAAACTGAAATCATAACTGAATCTCGAATGTAATTCAAAAATTAATCCATAACTCAACCAAGTACTTAATCCAGAAGTGAGCCCAAAACTGATTTCAGAAGTGAAACAATTTCTTAATCCAAACATGAATATCGAACTCATTTCCAAAACATAATCACGAATTTGTTTAAGAACTGAATACAAAACTGAATCCTGAACTAAATCTTAAACTAATTCCAAAAGTGATTCTAAAACTGAGTCCAGAAATAAAGTAAAACGGAATCTCGAACTTAATCAAGAATTGAATCAAAAACTGAAGCTAGAACTTAATTGAATTCAAAACTAATTCCAAAGAAGATGGCGGAATTGAATCTCGAACTTTATTGATTACAAAACTGAATCCATAACTGAGTATAGAACCGAACTAAATGCACAAGAGATTCTAGAACTGAGCCATGAAATAAAACAAAATTGAATGAAAAACTATATTCAAAACTGAAGCTAAATCTTAATTCTAGAACTGAGTTCAGAAATAAAATAAGGCTGAATCTCGAGCTTAATCTGGAACTGTATCAAAAAACTGAACCTTAAAATTGAATTCCACACTGAACTCAAAAATGATTGCAGAACTGAATCTCAAACTTTATTGATTTCAAAACTGAAACCATAGCTGAGCCTAGAATTTAATACAGAAGAACTGAGTTCAGAAGTAAAATAGGACTAAATCTCGAGCTTAATCTAGAATTGAATAAAAAAAAACTGAACCTAGAACTTAATTTAATTAACAACAAAACTCAAAAATGATTGCGGAACCGAATCTCGAACTTTTATAAAAAGAGAGTATATAGCTTTTATTTTAATTCAAAAACAACTAATGGAGACGATTATCCAATGAGAGACAGCTGTGTTCGTTTGTGCGTTTATGAGTTTTTTATCCACTTCGATTTCACTTTTTGCATTATACTATAGAGTCTTTGCTAGAACTGAACATAAAACTGAACCTTATACTTAATACAGAACTAAATCCGGAAGTGAGTTTACAACTTAATTTAGAAGTGAATTCAAATTTTAATCTAGAAATGAATCAAGAACTGCATCTCGAACATAATTCAAAAACGAACCATAAACCGGATTTAAAAGTGATTCAAAAATTTAATCCAGAAATGAATTTAGAATTAAATTCCGAATCTAATCCAGAATTGAAAACAGGGGAAAATCAAAACTAAGTCCAGAACTGAATTAAAGTCGCATCAAGTTAAATCCAGAAATGAATTTAGTACCAAATCCCAAATCTAATCTAGAATTGAACACAGGACAAAATCCAAAACTAAGTTCAGAACTGAATTGAAGTCGCATCAAGAACCCAATTATTTCAAAGAGAATTACGAGGGTAGCTAAATAAATCTGTAAATTTTTAGGTGAAACACAGTGTTATTACAAAGTTTCTTAAACTTTCCGAAAAATATGATTTTGTGAGAAGTTTTCGTAGTTGGGCTCAAACCTCTTTTCGCCGAAACATTTTTTCACCCCGACTATTTTGTATGTTGTGGTGGATCCTCGTTTCGTTCACTGTTACGTTTCGTGGTTGAGTGTGAGCAAAAGCGGCTCAAATCTTGCGGAAGACTTTTTCATAACCAAGTGACCATTTAAAATTGAAACCATTGAGCTTTCTCACTTTTAATCTCCGATCGCCTAAAACCATGTGTTTTTTAATTGTTTTGGATTCTGAGACCTCAATTAAGCTTTCACAACGTACGACATCTTTCGTGACACATCGAAATTCAGTAAATACTTCTTTGCCATGGAAATGAAGGCTTAGTCCTGGTTTGAGTGATAGTTTTTTCCGCACACCGCGGATAGTCTGCAATTAATTCAAAGTAGCGAAAATTCAGAAAGTCATGAACTTATGGGGCCTCTTACGAACTAAAACGCGAACTGAAAAAAAATATATATTACGCCTGACTTTTATTAAATTATATTGCTCTGATATTTCCAACTCTTCCAACACAACTAATGGATTACGTTAAGGAATATTTTGTAAATCTATAACATTTCTAGGAAACCTGATAATACAAATAGAAGGAGTACAGTATGAACCAGCGTTATTTTTGATACCAAGATAGAATTTTAAACTTACTTGCGATTACTTGTATATACAACATTCCGAAATATCATTTCTACATATGATATTCATATTGAGCCGAACGTGAACGTCTTGCGCCCGAATACCAGCGATAGGGCAACTGTTGATGCTGCGATGTCGTTTGCTGCTGATGCTGCAGTTGAGGTGATGTAAGACCCGTGGGTATACAATTTTGTGTATTCAATGACAATGTACTAGAACGAGCACCCGGACTACGGGCCAGTTGTACCCGCAAATTGGCAAAACCCTGCTAGGAGGAGGGAGATGTAGAAGTACCGGTTATATCTGCGGTATTGCGTCTTGATAAACGTCTGCTATACAAAGCCAAAGATTTATGAGCCGAGGAGGTGCTGTTGCTGTGGTTCAGACCACCCGGACTATTTGCATCCAAATAGGCATCGGGACTAAAACGCACACGACTGTGTGAGGATAGGGAACCTTCTTTGGCACTTAAGTATGAGCTATCATCACTGGTATACGAATCTGGAGGTGTGGGATTTGTGGGTGTGCTATTGGCGGTACCGGTGTTATTGCTAGTATTTGTTGGCTGGGGTATAGATGTAGTCGAGCTAGCCGCTCCATTGCTAACATTTAGGGGAGCACCATTGGGCGTTTTATATTTATTGTACTTTTTCAAAGAGGAACGCAATTTTGTACCCACTCCAGCCGTGAAAGCCAAAGCTTTAGGATCAAAGGGTAAACTATCGGGTCTTTCGGGCATTAAACGCGGTATGGAAGAGGGTTTATGATGTGGATGTGTGGGGGCTGGTGAGGGTGGTGAAGTTTTCATATTAATCGGTGACATGGGTGTTGATCTCGAACGTGTGTAGACTGTGCGTTGCGGTGTATTATGCAGAGGCGTTCCCTCACCTCTTCTATACTGATACAAAGGTTTGTGCAAAGGACTTACATTAAATGGAAGATTCTCATAGTCACGCATGCGATTGAGTGTGGATATCTCATTGCGCGCTGAAGTCATAAAACGATTAGCAGGTTTAGGTGAACTCTTGTACAATTCTTGTTTAGTAGGTGGCGGTACAGCACCGGTAGGTACAAACGAGCCACCACCATAGTCTCCCACAAGCGGTAAAGCCATACTATTGTAATCAAATTGCTGATTTAAGGCCTCATCATAGTCCAACGTAAAGCCTTGATTGTAATTTGAATTATTGGATATTGTGGAAGGTGTACGCCTATGACCCGCAGCCGTAACACCCATTTGTGGTACGCGAGGAGGAGGTGTTCTCACCACGGGAGGTGAAGCATGATGTTGTTGGGGTGCAGGAGGAGGAGGCGGTTGAGGATCATAGTTGTAGTCATAATAGTTAGGCAAACGATGATTGTAGTCATAGGAATAATCTGGATAAGATTTGCAATCTCTTTCATAAGTCATTTGATGCTCCGGGCGATAGGGGAAATAATTGGAGCCTGTTAAAAAAACAAATATAATTTTTAAGAGAATTTTAAAATTTTAAAACAAAACAAAATATTTACCCAAATAACCCGCCCGATGGGCACCAGCTCCATAAGCACCACCATCATTGGAAAAGCTTGGACCATTTCTTAGATAATCCTGGGGAGCATACATGGGTGGTTGACCACCACCTAAACCCACCTGGCCACCCAGTTGAAAACCCCTAAAAGCCTTATCTATCGGCAGATTATCTTCCTGCTCTGAGTATTCTAAATTTTCCGTAAACGATGAAGTGCTTATTTTACGCCTGGGCGAAGGAGTTGGTGGCTGGGTATGACTACCCAACGAGGAAGACAGTATGCCCGAGGTATTGTTGGTGAAATTTGATCCCAAACCACTGGTGGTTGTAGTCGATACAGTTGAAGGCATTTTCCGTATTTGCTGTAACGGATGGGCGTGATGGTAGTGTTGGGGCGTTGGTGGTTGTGTTACCGATTTTGTATATTGCGGCTGGGGTATATGGGACTGTTGTTGATGTTGGAACTTATTAAAGGCCGCTGCATTGTCCAGTGTACTTTGGGATGATTGTTTAGTGGGTTTATTGTGAGCTAGAGGAGAATCTGTATTGCGTCTTGGAGAATCGGTTGCATCTGTCGGTTCATAGGTCAAGGAACTTAAAGCGGTTCTGGAAAGGGAAAAAGAGAGGAATAAATGTTTGGGAGATAATAAGAATATAATAAGGACTTAAGAACTGAATTTAAATTTTACATAATCACTGTATTAATTCTATGACGAAATACTTGATTTGGGATCGGGCTAGCTATTAAAATCGTTCGTTTTCTGTTTTGCCTTTTTGACAACTTAATATTACTTAACTTAGATAAAGTTATTAGTTATTAAGAATTAAGGTCTAAAACACTTAAAGACTTACCTATTCCTGTTGCCTGTGCCATGATAAGTATTCGCCGCAAATCTACGATCCTCTCCCACCTTCGGCAACTCCATATCCATGGGAGCCTTTAAGGCAGGCACGTCACTCAACAGCGTAGGATGAAAGGGCGAAACATTAGACATGCGTACATCATAACCGGCAGCCACACCAGCCAAAAGAGCCGCCATATTATACAGTAAAACCTCGATAACGGATAATTTGGGTTTGCGCACAGCATCACCGGCATAGAGAGTGGGCATGGGTATGTTGGAAGTAAAACGACTTAATAGATAAGGATTTGGAGACATAATGGGAAGATTTGGACCACCGCCTGGTAAGTTGTGTATGGGAGAACACCAATCATCTTTGGTATTATAGCCTTTTATGGGTAAGGATCCAGTTTGAAAGAGCAGCATTTAAAAGAAAATTTATATAAGATTAAAAATTGTAAAAGATTTATAAACTGTTTTGGTATCAGTATCAAATGGCCTTTACCCAAGTCTGTTTTTAAAATTGTTTCGGGGGGATTAGGGAAGGTACGGGGAGTCGTTAGAAAATAAAACCAATTTTTGTTTATTTTTTAAGTTTTTATTTTTGTTGGTTTTTTTTGCTTTAGTATAAATTTTTTTTGTGTAAAATTTTTTTGCTAAGATTTTTTTTCAAAAAAATTTTTTTTTTAGAAAAATTTTAGTCGTTGTTTTTTTTTTTGTTGTTTTAAATATGGAATATTTTTTTTTGTTTAAATTAAATGTTAAGATTTAATTAATTATCTTAATTTTTTAATTAAAAATAATAACTAAAAAGAATTAAACAGAAATTATTTAGAATTTACAAATAAATTTACGGGGGTGGTTTTATAAGTTCTCGAATTTTTCAGTTTCCCGACTCTTAAGTGGGAATTTCAAATTTATATTGTCAAAATGAATTTCCCTTTTATGAGCCGGGAAATTTAAAATTTCGCTAACCTATCGACCCTTCCACTCTCGTTTTATAATTTAATAATTAAAATTTTATAAATTATAAAAAAATGTAATTAACTAATAAACATAAAATTATAAACAAAATATCAGCACTTTAAAAGACTATTTCAATTTTATAAAAATATACCTGGTTTTTAAAACTTTTCAACAAAATAAAATACAAAATTAAAATCTTATGACATTTTTCTTTTTCAATTAAATAATACACAAAATTAAAACATTTTTTTTTAATAAATCACAGTTTTTTTAACAAAAATAAAAATAAAACAAAAAATAAAATATTTAAAAAAAATTTAAAAACTTGAAGAAGAAATATTGCAATTTAAGTTTTGAAACTTAACAATTCGTAATTGCCATATTTGAAAATTAAAAACACAAAATAAAAATAATACAGTTTTCGTTGAGTTAAAATAAAATAAAATTAAATAAATTAATTTTTATAATTAAATAAAAATTATTTACAAATTAAAATAAAATGTTTATTGTATATTTAGGATATTGCACTAGATTACCAATTTATTACAATTACCTTTGCGCAATCGTACATAATGTTGCGTAATTGTACCCTACAATGCGTAATTGCACAATCTTACGTTACCTTGCGTAATCTTACATTACGTTACGCAATCTTACGTTACCTTGCGTAATCTTACATTACGTAAACTTACATGACTTTGCGTAATTTTATGTAACATTTGCGTAATTAACTCTGTTATTGCCAGTCCAATGACCGAATTCAAAAGAAGCAGGGACGGGGTTACAATGACCCCTGAACAGCTTCTATGCTATATAGGAACCAGTAGTTGCCGACAAAAATTAACTTTAAACCGTAAAAAGGAGGTTTTGGTAAGGGCCAATAACATACTCCATAAAAGAGGCAATATTACAGAAACTATTACAAATTCAAATAGAAGTTTTTACATAGAACTAGAGAACACGAATCCCTTACGATTGGATCAGTTATGAAAACAAGTAAAATGCTAGGGCCTTTATCTACTAGAACTAAGTGAATTGTGTAGTTTAATTGCCCCAATTTAGCCAGTGCCTATCGGATTTCAAACTTACATATGTCCGATCGTTTATTGGTAGAAAGGTTTCATTTCCGAAATAGTTCGGTTATAGAATGCTTCAATAGAACTTGATGATGATAGAACATAAGACGATTTTTCAATTAGACATCACAATATTCCCGATGCCTGGATTCGATATTAAGACAAGAATTTGAGTTTTGAATGCAAAATTAGGAAACTACAATGAAAATATTGAAACAGTCATAAAAAGAGGACTGGAAGCGATAGGGGAATGCTTACCATACAAGAATTTGAAATCCGCCTTGAGCTCCGAGTGTCAAGCGAATCGTGTCAAGGAGCTAACATTTTGCAGTCACGGTTAAACGTAGATTTTAGGTCAAGGGAGCCTAGTCGTTCTTGCGTTACGGCACTGTCGGTTCCTCAAGGGGTAAGACAGGCATAACGATCAATTCGAAACCGTATATTGGTTCCTGTTTCGAAACCACAATGAGAACGGAAGGAGTTCTAAAATCTACTCTTTTTATGACAAACAGGTACAAGGACAGTTAATGTAGGAATACGTGGAATCTCATCTATGGAAGCCAAGCAGATCTTTCATTGCCGAATTGTTACGTAGCTCAAATTTGGTTGACTAAACCCTGAAATTCTTGTTAACCAAGCAGTAAGAAAAGCCTGATGTCCATAGACTACTGGAGATGTTCCGCAGAAGCCGAACCAAAGCAGAATCGAATACGGCTTCAGTAAGACTTAAATAAACAATTTAATGATAAACCTAATTTTGGTTCTATCAATGAATAGCTTAGTAAAGTAACGTATAATAACAAAATGGTAATATAGTGCAATACACAATATTTATAAACATTTTCTAAATAATTTTAAATAAAAAATTTCAAATTTCAAAAAAAACTCAAAAATAATTTTGAATTAAAAAAAAAACTTAAATTATAAAATAAAATTACTACATACAAAATATTAAAGCAAATATAAAAATGCAAGTGATCGTTTTTCCATAATAATTTTTCTTAATTAAAATTTAAATTGTTACTAAAACTTAGACTAAATGCAATCATTATTTTATTAGTTTTACTTTTAATTAATAAAAAAGGCACTTTTTAACACAAATTAAAAATGTTTAATTTTAAATAATAATAATAAAAAAATAAAGTCTAAAGTCTTAACGTCTTAAATAACGGCTATTTGGGAAAAGGAAAAGCTTTAAAGCTTTTTCCTAATATCCTCTTTAAATTACTGCTAACTACTACATACTTGAATTCTTAGGTACAAAAAAGTTTTTGTTGATTTTGTCACTTAATTTAATTTATAAAATTTAATAAATAAAAAAGAAACCTTTACCTAAAGATAAAACAAGGATATACAAAGGAATTTTGTAAGGACGACGACGACTACAGCACATGATATAGCGAAATAAGGCAACAAGGATGAGTCAAAGGTGATATGAATTTAAAATTTCAATAAAAAGCTTAAAGCTAAAAAGCTTTTTAAATTTTCTAAGAAATTTAGTAAGTTTTTGCTTAACGCTTGTTATGACATTTAGAAGATTTTTTTCTTTAGTTTGCTAAAAACTTTTAAAATGATCTAGTAATACATTATAGAGCTTTTTAAAATTATGTATAAAACCTTAAATATAAATAAAGTTTAAGCAAAACTACAAAGCTCTAAAAATATACTGTAAGGATTTAAAAAAAGCTTATATATAGTTCGTAAAGCTTTTAACTTAAAAACCTCTAGAATTCTCTTATAAGGTCTTAGAGATCTTTCAGATCTTTAGAGATATTAATACAGCTTCAGATATTGTTACAAAGCTTTTATAAATCTTTAAACATACTTTGTAAAGCTTAAAAAACTAACAAAAGCTTTAATATCAAATTTAAAAGTCACGATATCAAAATTCAATAAAAGCTTAAATAAAGCATAAAATATCTTAAAAAGTTTAAAACAAATATTAACTAAAGCTCTAAAAATCTCATAAAAGCAAATGGAAACTAAAAAACTTATAAAAGAACTTTAGATGTTTTACGAATTTTTAAATTTTAAGCAATTTTGAAGTATCTTTTTAAAGATTTCCGATTTATTGAGAAAACTTTTGCAAGATATTCTCAATATGCAAAACTCTAATACAGGAATTGTAAATTAATGAAAAATCCTTGCTTGCTAAGCATTCCTCACACCATTTCCAGCTGATCACAGGACTTGGTGCGTTGCGGTGATATTCTAATCGAATCTCTTGTACTCTCCAGATTATTTTGAAACAACTTATAAGAACTTTTCGATTTTTGACTCTTCTTCTTTTGACGCGTCAACGTGCTCAGACTAAAGAAACTCATTAGAGTCTTTAATTTGGCCGAATTTGAAGAATGACTTTGGGAACCCTCCTCCAAGGAGCTTTTACTTGTTTTCGACTTTTTCTTTTTATCTTTGGATTTATGAGGCAATGTCGAGGCTTGCTGTTTCAAGAGTAATTCTTGTTGCAACAAATCCTTTTTCATTTGTATAACCTCCGGATCGGGTTGAACATCTTGCAGCTTGCGTTGAGCCATTATGGAATTTTCTCGCATAAAAAGTGTTGGAGAGTCCTTGAGATGGCGTGAATTGTCGTTGTCCGAATAGTAGGTGGCAAAACTAAACGAAGTATTGGGTTCGGTTTGGCAATCTTCAAAGGAGTTTAAAGTTGACGAGTTGTGGCGGGAGCTATTGGTGGAACTGTTGTTAAGGTGAAAGGTGACGACAGAACTTTTGCGTGATGTTTGCTGGGAGTTAAAGGAATTATCTTGCGATGAATTGTCCATGGAATTTAAGGAACTAAACTGCTCCTCCTGGGAGTGATAAGAACGAAATGAGGAGTTGTTATCTGGTGAGACTATGGGGCTAGGGCGATAATTTTGCTTAAGGTGAGCTTTTTCCTGGGCATTAGAGGGTTGACGAAAGAAACAGTGACGAGGAAACTGAGAACCCGAGCCGTTGCGGTGAAAACGATAATAGGGTGACTCGGGATCTTCAGTTTCCTCCAAATCTTCGGTCAGCTGGGATGTGGAGGAGTACATGGTCAAATTACCACTAGATTTAGAACTTAGGGGTTCGGTTTTTTGCCAGTATGTAGAATGAGCATTTGATTTTGGAAGATCTTGGCTAGAAGGCGCCTTATTAGCCACAGACGAGGAGAATATTTCATCTAAAGACTTTTGCAAGGATGTATAAAAGAAGCGATCATAGGTGGGATTATCCGGATTGCTGTTGATTAACATTAAAGAACCTTGTTGCGAGCAAGAGGCCAAAAAAGGATTTTCCCCCACCAGGGGGGAAATGTCTGGAGAAATATAAGACAATTGCTGGCGTCGGGCCAAGGGTGAAAGGCGACTATCCAAGGAAAATTTCTTGCGTCCAATAGCCGGACTATTACCCAAACTATTGCAAAGCTTAAAGTCATTAATGGGACTTTTATCATGATGCAAAGGCAGAGGAGCAGGCTGACGCTTAAAGGGAAAACAGCCCACTACAGTGGGTGTTATGGAATCTCTATCCACTTCATAGGTAGGTAAGGGACATTCAAATGTCAAGGGTTTTGAGGGCTTCTTGGTGAGCAAAGAGTCGAGACCACCATCATGGGATTTGGTAATTAAATGTTTCTTTTGTTTCAATTGTTTCTTACCACTTAAACGTACATCGTTAGCTTTGTTATAAGAGGTTAAAGGGGAAGAACAATTTGGATTATGATTCAGATTTTTTAGATTATTATTTGTATTACTGAGATGATGAAAAGCTATTGAAGAAGAGTTTGTAGTAATAGGAGTTGTAGCACATGTGGTAAGATTATGATTAGAATGCATTAGATTATTATTATTATTGATATTATTGCCCTGAAGGTGATGGTGATGATGAGGGCTGTTATTATTACTTGGTATTAATGTAACAAAAGCTGGATGAATAGTTGAAACCATGGCCATAGATGATGAGGCTGTACTACTACAGGGAGTACCTGGTGATGATAGTGGTAATGTGCTTATGTTGGTTGCTGTATGGATACCTGGTGCTGTAGGCGTTGTAGCCGTTAACGGAGATGTAGCATTACTATTATTACTACTATTTAGATGATGTAGCGAATGATGTGCAGGATTATAGCCGTTATTGGGTGATGAGGGAGAAGTGTTACAAGAGTTTTGATGTTGCTGTTGTCGTATGGCGGCGGCTTTCTTATCCAAATTGGGAGCACTCTTGCTAAATGAAGAGTTGCTGGTAACATTTGCATTATGCCATTCTGTCGAATGTATGGCAGTATTAAGATGGCAACGTTCGCGTTGGTGTACCGTTGAGGGACCCCAGGTTTTACCCTTAAAACCATCAGGACTCACTTTAATGGTTATGGGAAGGTAATTCGTTCAAGCAATCAACATAAGTTTTTAAAAGAAATAAAAAAGTAAAATGAAATGAAATGAAAAGAAAAAAATATAAAAACAAATAAATTAAAATTTTTAATAAAAATAAAATAAATAATAAAATTAAAAAATTTTACTAAAAAATATTTTCTAACAAATTTCTAATAAATTATTTTTAATAAAAAGCTATATTTTTTCTATTTATCTAACAAATTTCAACAAAAATTACAATATACAATTAAAAAAATAGACTTTGAGATACCATTGGGACAGCGAATACTCCATGTTGTTGTTGTAACTGCGATATTATTGGTAATATCGCAGAAGGGGCAGCCCTTGGTCCGAATCTTAAGATTTCCGAGCCGCTCCGGTACTATACTCCGTGTAGTGTTATCTGCCTTTTTACGGCCCTTACGGGAAATGTTAGCTTACTATTGATCATGGGCTGAGGTGCGAAGGCGCACAACTATTAAAGGGGCAGCAACAACATAAACGGCTGGGGTAAGTCGTTTCCTCGAAATTCGATTATATGTACCGGATCGATTCGAAAACCATAAGTTTCGACCACTTCTGCGATATTTCTAAAAATGTCGCAGTTACAACAACAACCGGAATGAATTAGTCTTTCATAGCTAATAAAAATCTTGTGATCTACAAGAGAGGCAAAACGTCAACATTCAGAACTAAGGACTTTGGCTAACGGCAGTCGGTTCTTCGTACCGGAACGACTCGGAAATCTTAGGATTCCGACCAAGGACTGCTACTTCCGCAATATTACCAATAATCGCAGTTACAACAACAACTAACGACAGAGGTAATATGTTTAAAAACTAGAGGGTCTCAGAGGATCAAACTTACACAGAGTATAAACAAAAAAGCAGACTATTTTAGGAATCCGAGTGTTTAAACTTTTGTATAGATTTGTTAGTTTGAAAGTACTTTATAAGTTTCAGTTCTTTCTCTTTACTAAATCTCAGCATATAACGATACCTGGGTCAAAGTTTTTCTACTTAAAGAAAAAGAAATCTTTTAAACAATACTTACGTGCCACTATCCTCAGACCCGAAATAGCCGGTGAACCCGGTGGCGTTGGCACAACACACGTCTGATCTCTTATCGTCGTTATGGTATGGCGAAATTCTGTGGGCAATGATATCTGAACTGGATCCTTTTTTGGTTTGAATTTAAACTTATTTCGTCGTTTATTTGGTTTCGGTATTGTTTGAGCAATTATTAATTCACGGCCCATTAGTTCCAGCTCACGGGCACGTAATTGTTGTTCGAACATCTTCAAATTGTTGGCCTGTTCGTGCTGTTGCATTTGAATGAGACGCAGATGTTCCTCTTTATTGCGCAGTTCCTATAAGAGAAAGAAAAAGAAAATTAATAAATAACAAAACTAATTTAAAATTAAATATAAAGAAAAGTGTTTGGGAAAAAAAGTTTTAAAAGTTAAGAAAAAATAGAACAAAATTACAGCAGAGACAAAAAATACTTAAAGCTTAAAATAAACAAAGCTGGGATTAAACTAACTAAGATTTTAGTAGTAGATTTAGTAAGAAAAACATTAATCAAATTAAAAATACAAACAGAAAAACTTAAAAAATGAAAATATAAAATGTTTAACAATGATTTTCAAACACTCCTTACCTCTTCAATAGATTGAAAGCGCTGAGAGATTTGATTATTAATTTTAAATGTTTTGAATTCGAGTATTTACAGTTTTTTTTTCGAAACAATCCACAAAAATTTTGAATGAACCACAAAAAAGTACATGAGAGTTACCACAATTATTATACAAAAGAAATCACAATGGAATAGAAGGGGGAAAAAAGGGAGCAAAAGAAAGGTTAATTATGGAGAGTTATGAGCATTTTTTATTTATATAAATAATATGATTTTTTATTAGATAAAAATGATAAAGTGAAAACCATTTAACTACCCACAAACTAAGTTTTCTATTTCAATACTTTATAGATATTTATGTTATTTTTAGATTTTAAGAAGAAAACACGCAAAAAAAACCTCTAAATATAATCCAAGTTAACATAAGAACTAAATCGAAAACTAATAAAACTCACCTTTTCTTTTAAGCGCAACTCATGTAGAACTTCAGCAATTTCCTTTTTCCAACCATCTTGCATGGTGTGAAAGGATTCTTGGGGTGTTGAAGTAAAACCGGAACGTGATATATCCTCAAGATTGAGTAGAATGTCTTTGAAACCAGGACGATTGTGAGGGTCACTCGCCCAACAATCTATTTGGGGAAAAAAATAAAGTCATAAGTAAGAAAAGGATATAAGGAAATTTTAACAATGGGTTTATACTTTTCATGAGTTTTCCCCAGGCTTCTGGACATGTTTTTGGTATTGGCAATGTAAGAGTATTAACGGCCACACCATAGGCCACCGATAAGGAATCAAAACCTTTGTAGGGTGTTTCACCAGTTATGAGTTCCCATAATAAGACACCATAACTCCAAACATCAGAGGATCTTAAATGATACGTTAAATATTGTTTATGCGTTTTGTAAACTTTATAATGCTTTTGAATAGAAAGCTTTGGTAAACGTATGTCAAACTTTGATAAAGTTAAAAGCTTTGCAAAGCACTAGAAAGCTTTTACAAATTTTTAGATAAATTTTGTAAATAGTTTTAAAAAGTTCTTTCTAGATAGTTTTCATAATATGGAGCTTTTCTCACAGCAGAAATCATGGGGGTTACCGCGTAACTCGATTCGAAACGGAAAATTTTCGAGTTCGTACAAATGGTACTGTCTAATACGATCTTCGTATGTTTTGTTTCGAAAGTGCGGACAAGTTTTTTCGCTTTCGACAAATAAATTTCCCTTTCGTAAATCCAACTGTGTATTACGAAAACGGACATTTTTGTCGTTTAAAATGATAGGAAATTGTTCGAAAACTATTTAGGTAGTGACAGTTGGGGAAAATGTAAGTATTTATAAAAATTATACTTTTTTAAATAAAAATCCATTTTCATAAAGTGAATCAAATAATAAATTAGTATTGTTAACATTTTAAAGGAATATTCCGAAAAAATATATTTACACAACAAAAAAAAAACAATATGAGGAAATGGTGGAATATATGACAAGTTAATTTTTAGGTTTGGGCTTTCTACAAAAATAACGTAAGAAGCAAATGTCATAGGAACCGTAGTAGTATTTCTCGGACTGGAGGTGGACCAAGCAGATTAGACCAGCAAACGTCAAATTTTCTTTCGATAGAGGAAGCTGTAAGCGGAATGTCTGGGACACAAAAGTTTGGAACAAAAAGCTAATCACACAATGTGCCAACATTAATACGAAGATGTAGTCTTGAAAATAATTTAAATGAAAATTTCAATTCCTCCAATCAAGAAGATATCCTAGTAATGACCTTTTATAATAACAATAACTGTTTTTAAAGTATAAACTCGAACTCCTAAATTAAATTTAGAAATTTAACTTAAAAAAAATCAACTTAAAAAAGAAAAATTAAACTACTAAAAGAAAAATTCGATTTAAAAAAATTGACAGAGTTAGAAAAATCCAAAAGAAAGGTTCAACAATTGGAAATGAAGAAAGCTATTGTAGACCTTGATTTGGAAATTGTTAATCAATATACTCTAATTTAATTGTGGTAATTGCTAATTTAATTGTGGGTGTATATGGTCATTTACATCTTATTAGAAAGATCCACTATGTTTGAAGAGTCTCTAATTAATTTTTTTGACTCGTTCAGGTACCGTATCATTCTCATCATCGAACAATAAGGAAACGCAATTTATATTATAAAATTATTTAAAAATAACTTGAAATTGCTCATTGATATGTTTTGTTTGGGAAATTTGTGTGTCAAACAGCAGTGCTACCAACATTTTCACAAATTTTCCCTTATTTTTGTGAATACAACACTGTGTTCGTTTCGAACGATTTACACGGTACGGTTAACCTTTCGATTCGGAAATTTCTTTCGAAAGATTTTACATTTAGAATCGAGTTACGCGGTAAGGGCCCATTTATTAAGTTATAATAAGCTTTTTGAAAGCTTTTACATGAAATATAGAAAATATTTTTAAATCGTTCAAAAGCTTTATAAAAATTGTTAAAAAAACTTAAGAAAGTTTTTATAAATTGTTATAAACTGTTTAAATCAAAGTTTTTGTAAATAATTAAAAAGCTTAAGAAAGTTTTTTTAATAGTTAAAATGCTTTTCGAAGTTTTTATGAATCGCTCTAAAAGCCTGAAAAAAATTTTATAAATAGTTAAAAAGCTTCAAAAATCGTTAAAAAGCTTTAAAAAATTGTTATAAAAAACTAAAATGTTTAAGAAAGTTGTTTAAAAACGTTGAAAAAGCTTTAAGAGGTAAAGGTTTTTATAAATTGTAAAAAAGCTTTAGGATGTTTTTATAAATCGTTAAAAAAGCTTTAGAAAGTTTTTATAAATCATTTAAAAGCTTTAAAATTATTATACATTTTTAAACAGCTTTAATAAGATTTTATAAATCGTTTAAAAGCTTAAACATGTTTTTACAAATCATTAAAAATCTTTATAAAGCTTTCATACAGCTTTTTGAAAATTTTAAGGTTGATTAATTGGTAAGTAAATTTAAAACAGTTGCAACAACATTTGAAAAGCTTTTATAAAGTGGAGAATAGCTTTTATTAAGGTTAAGGAAAATTCAACTTTATAAAGCTTAAAAAAAGCTTTCACATTCTTTATAAACATTTAGGAAAACTTTTAAAATTTTTTAATAAGCAAAAACTTAAAAAAGCTGTTTTTATGTCGACTCCAAAACTTTTTGTAAAGCTTTTAAGTTTTTCTAAAAAATTTTCTAAAACCTCAAAATGCTTTTATAAAGCTAAAAAAAGTTTAATAAAGCCTAACAACGTTTTAGAATGCTTTTTGAGGTTTGAAGCTTTTATAATGCTTCAGTACTTCATAAAAGTTCATAAATCTTTTAAGAGCTTTAAAAAGCTTCAATTAAGTTTTCATAAAGCTTTAAAAATCTTCATAAAGCTTTTTAAGCAAAGATAATAAAGTTTTTGTAAAGTTAATTAAAATTTTATATATTATTTAAAAAATTTTTAAAAAGCTTATATAGAATTAATAAGTTTTATTAAACTTTTCTAAGCTTAAACAATTTTTCGAAAGCTTTTAGAAAAAATATATTTAGATAAAGCCTTTTAGATACGTTCACAAATCTGTAGATCTTTAAAAAGCACTATTAAAACTTTCTATTAGGTTTTTCAAAGCTTTGAACTTTTTGCAACGCTGGAAAATTAAAAAAAAAAACATTAATGAAATTTAAAAAAGTTTTTTAAGTTTTTGTAAAGACTAAATGCTGTTATATAGACCTCGAAAATGTTAAAAAATCTTTTTACAGCTTTTAAAGGGCTTTAACCAAGTTTCCATATATCATATTTTGCAAATTTTTACAAAGCTCTTTTGTTGTTATCTCATATCTTACTTGGAGTAGGTGCCGCGACTTATAACTTCTGGTGGCATCCAGGCGTAAGTACCAGCAGCTGACATACGCGTTGTATTATACAGTTCTCGGGCCAAGCCAAAGTCTGTAATTTTTAAAGTTTTCTTTTGCAAATTGTCACCTTCAATTGCTTCAAATATCAAAACTAAAAAGTACAATAAAATATTAAAAAATGAATCCTTGTGGTATAACCCTTTTTAACATTAACTCACCATTAGAACTCTTTAAATCGCGATGTATCACCGATATTGGTGCCTCATTGTGCAAATAATTCATACCCTTCGCTATCTGTATGGCCCAATTGACCAGTACGTCCGGCGGTATTTTTCTACCCGCCAGCACACGATTCAAACTGCCACCTCTAGAATATTCCATGACTAAACACAGTTTTGGCGGCTTAAGGCATACGCCGCGCAATGAGACTATATTCTCATGTTTGAGAGCCCAAAAGAGTTTAGCCTCCTGCAGCACACTATCACGCATAGTGTCCATATCTTCGTCGGCGGTTTGTCGTGCCGCCTTAATGGCCACCTCTTCGTTGCGATAGAAGCCGCGGTGAACCTTACAAAAGCCACCAACACCTATGACTTCTTGTATGTCAAGTTCTTTGTATTCAACTTCATGCGGCTGAATATCACCAATAGCTGAAGGCACATTTATCATCATGGGGTCTTGATTGGTCACAAAATTACTGGGAAAGATGCCGCACTAAAAGAGAAAATGATTTTGTATTTGATTATGTTCTTAATTCTGTTATAGTTCTGATTCGGTTCTAGTTCTGTTCTAGTTCTATTCCTAGTTTTGTGTCAGTTTTATACTTATTCTAATTTAGTTAAAGTTTTTTAATTTGAAAGATATTTTCAAACTTACCTTATCTCCAATTTTTCCTATCCACCAACCCTCATCTCCCGAAACATTTGGGTCCATAGACAAAACCAACACCACTTGACCTCTCTCCAGTGACAATTCATCCTCACCTTGGGCCTCATAGTCATACAGAGCCGTCCAAAGACTACCACCCGGTGGTAAGCCATCACTCTCTAGTGATTGTGTATTCTGGGAATCTGAAGTCTGGGTCATATTTGTAGTTACGTTAGCTATGGAGCTGACTGTGGAGCTTACGTTTTGCTGGCTAGCCATTCCATTAGATTTACCATTTAATGGTCTCTTGATGTCGTTACCATTATTCGCATTATATGTTGTGGCATTCGATTGAGTAAAAGAGGAGGATGAATTTGAAGAGTTTGTGGTGGTTTTTGTATGGTTAAGGATATTTTGTGGATGCTTGTAACCATTATAGGGTTTCAGACTACTATTATTGCTATTAATGTTGTTGGAGATGGAGTTGGCTAATTTAATATTATGACCATTTAAGGCTGAAGATGTGGCGGCTGTATTGTTGCTATTGCTGTTGTTTATGGTGTAGGCTGTGGTAATTTGTGTGTTGGTGTTCAAATTTGTTAATGTTGCTGTTGTCGCTGCTACTGTAGAATTATTGATGTTGTTAGTTGTGGTGTTGGTGTTGGCGTTTGTGTTGATGTTGTTGGTGGCATTATTGTCTAATTGTTGCTCTTCGCTAATTGCGATCATTTGTGAGACGTTATAATGACGAGCTGGCATTAAATTTTAGTTTTAATTATAAAATTACAAAATTTTCTAGAGAAATTTGTTTGGGAGATAACAAATTGATACTATAATAACATCAAAATTTTGGATTTTGTTAATTTAATTTATTTTTAGATTTTAATGTCCGTCCTTCTTTGATTTTATTATTTTTTATATATTTTTTTTTAAATTCTTGAAATATTTTCGTTTTATCTTAATCTTTTTTTTTTTTTTGCTTTTAATTAATTGCCTACAAAAGCAACAAATTTATGAAATAACTTGATTTTTTTTAATATTTGAGACTTCGTCTTTAGAAGATTTTTTTTAGTTTTTTTTTAGATTTTTAAGTGTTTTTATTGTTATAATTTTAACACTTGATTATAACAAATTCTTAAGCAGTTGCTGCTATTGTTGTTGTTGCTGTAGCTGAAGAGCTGCTGCTGTTGTTGTTCTATTATAATATTAATACCTTCGTTTAGTTGTTTCTGTTGCTGCTGCTTCTTTTCAATGTTGTTGACACTTTTATAAGCCATGCGTATTTTTTTCTTATTTTAATTTTTTATATAAATTATTATAATTTGTTTTTGTTTTAATGTTGCTGGTATTTTTATTTGCTTTAATTTTATTTCTTCTAATTGTTGTTTTAGTTGTTGTTGTTGTCGTTATTCTTGTGATGTATCGTTCTAATGTTCGTTCTTCTTTTGCAAATGCTGCTGCTGGTTAAATCTGAAATCTGCAAAAAATATGAAAAAAAGAATAAAGAGAAAACATATTAAAATATACATAGTAGATATTATATTTGTTCGAGATACATGGAGGCGATATTCATTTAAAGGTATTAAATGTTAAACACTTTCAAACTGACTGCTAAGATTTCCAAATAACACGGTAACACAAATGAGCAACTTTTCAAAAAACTTGAAAAATTTTGAGGTATTAGCGGGTACGTCGAACTATGTTATTTCTGCTGCAAAAAAGCCATTTTTTGACCAAAGCTGTTGAGAAATCTAATGATGCAGTTCTATAGAGAAGAGTCTAGATATTAAGGATCAACCATTGTTTTCAAGAAAAAGTTATGTGCTATAAAAAAAAGTTATTGAAATGTGTTAATGTTCTAAAACCAAAAGTGATGAAATTTTTCATCGAACTCTGTTGCTCATGCATCGAATTTAGTTTCGAAGCTTAACCTTGATTTCGATTTAATTAAGATAGAGAACCTTGGTTTTAGTCTACAGAAGAAAATAACTTAATATCATATATAGTTTAGCAGATATCAGGAAATCAAAAAAGCTCTAAAAAATCCAGTGTTTTCGTTTTTATTAGGACAAAAACTAAGTTAGCACGGTTTTGCCCATGTGAAAGGTGAAAGTCTATTCCTTAGAATGATCGAAAAAAATTCAAAGAAATTTACCGATCGTAGAACAAAGTTCAAAATTTTCTGAAAAAAGTCACGCAAATTGTTTTGCATAATTAAAGCAAAAAGTGTTGCAGACATTTAGGCGTAATTTTTTAATAAAATTAAATTTAAGTGTATGTCCCGTAGGAGTCTACAGATATCAACCAAAATTAGTTTTTAGGTCAACCAATAGATGTGTGCCGTATTTCTTTAAATTCTGTTGAGAATTGCGCCTTATATTGAGAAAGTAGACAAATAAGTGAATAATGGAGTAAAAAGTAGGTACCCCAAGGAGTGAACGGATTTTAAAATTGTTTAAGATCTTTGTTGGATAAACTAATAGACATGTGCCAAATTTTTTTCAAATTCTGTTGAGAATTTCGGCTTATACATACATTGAGAACAATAATAAGTGAAAAATGGGGGTCCAAGGCAGGTACCTCAAACAGTCAAATAAGTATAACTCTTTCTGGGATTAATTAATAGACGTGTGCCCAATTTTTTCAAAATCTGAAGAGAATTGCGAAAAATGGGGACCCAAGGCAGGCACCAAGGAGTCAACTGATTTCAACCAAAATTAGTAGACCTCTGTTTTAAATCAATTTGGTTAAGAATTGCGGATTTTACATAAAAAAGAAAAATAGGGTTCCAAGACAGGTACACCAAGGGGTAGTCTAATTTCAACCAAAATTAATAGAGCTCTTTTCTGAATTAATTAATAGACTTATGTTGAATTAAATCAAATTCTGTTGATAAAAAAATGGGGGTCTAAGGCAGGTACTCCAAGGAGTCGACGAATTTCATTGTTGTAGGGTCACTACTTCTATTTTGTACTTCGATGGACGAAGAAATACCATTGTGCGTCGTAGTACTTAAGTACATGGACTTTTTTCTAAATTGTTTGCACTATTTTTTAAGTACTCAATAAGGGCTACAACTCAAACTAGGTCGTTTCCCGAGTTTTTTTTAGTGTATCAGAGTGTAATCATAAAATTTGAAATATTTTTTTTTAACTGGTCCTTAGACAAAATTCAAGAAATCATTCCTTTACTTAAAGTCAAGTACTACATAACACTTTTTTGCCTAAGGCACTTTATTGTTTCCATCTTTTCTGTAATAACAATAAATGTCAGGTAATGTGACAATAAGTACGTGCCGATTTAAGGATTAAATGAAAAATATAGAGATAGTGGCTGGCTACAAATAAAATGTCAGACACATCTTAGATACAAAAGCTTCAGCCACAAAGGCGGCCCACTTCAGAGTTAAGTCGACTGAGATACGGTGAGCAAGGCTAGGGCAGAGAAAAATTATAATATTCATGGTAAAATATTTTCAAATTAAATTATTTAATAGGATTTGAAAATAAGAAGAAAAAAGTAACAGCAGGATATTTCTATAAATTAGATAAACTATAAGATTCAGCCTTATTAATGTTGTGAAATATACGACAGTTAGTACTAGATTAAATACAACATCAACACAATTTCATTAGTCTAGTACTAACTGTCGTAGTCAAAGTCGTATATTCGACAACCGTAGCAAGGCAGATTGTGTTACTTTCAGTTTCTACTTAAAGCTACATACATATATCTCTATCTTTGTAACTTGCAAGCACTATAATGGACCCATAGATTTTACGAGAGAAGGTGTCAAAGTCGTTGTCGGACTTTTTTCTAATCTAACCATTTTGAATTATTGTTAAAATTTTAAAAATATATGTAGGTACATACTCAGACTTCGACTACTACAGTTAGTACTAGATTAAAGAAAACATCAACATAATTTCATTAATCTAGTACAAAATGTCGTAGTCGTATATTCGACAACCGTAATAAGGCTGACTATATTAGGAATATAAAATTTTTAAAAATAGGATATTTTTTAGAGATTTAACAATTTATGATAAAATTATTTAAAAAAACATTTGTTTAATATTTTAATATAATATATGGGTGGTTTATTTTCCTCCCTCATTTAAACTAAGAGCCTCTTCATCTAAATAAGATTCTTTTACGCTATTCTCAAATGGATAAAAAAATTGTCTGCCTGCAATATTGCACGCCTTCCAATCAGAATCTATAAGATAGAAAAACAACTACACAAAAAAAAACATTGTAATAAAAACAATGAATTTTTTCTACTTTTGTAATTGTTATTGTAACACTAAACTCAAAAAAAAAGAGAAGACAAAAACAATAACATCAAAAGAAAAACATGAGAAAAATCCCAAAACAACAAAAACTAAAGACAACAAAAGCAAAACAAAGTAAACGTATAAATTGCAGTAAAAACATAAACACACTCGTCGTTTAATGTCGTTCATATACACACGAATATTCATAGAGAAATCCGAATATACAGTAGAAAAAAAACAACATGAAATAGTCAAAAACGAAGAAGAAGAACATGATACTTAATGCAACAACAACAAACTCTATGTTAAAATAATAAATGTGATGTGTTTTCAGTGTTGTCGTAGGGTAATATTTTTCTTTTCTAAGATTTATTGTATTTCCCACAGTATTGCATTGTACAGCTGTATCCAAAAGGAATGTAATTCTAAAACTGAAGATTTTTAATCTGATTGTTTTTCGGGACCGTAAATTAAAAAAAAAAACTTAAAACTACCGTCGACATTTTTATCAAAACAAATACTTTTAATAAAACCCATGTTATTTTTAATAAATTAAAAAACAAAACATGACAACACTGTCTGTGCTGCTGATCGAATGGTACCAAGAGCTGGAGATGGCACTAACAAGAACGGCCATAGAAATATGTGAAGCAAAAAAAAAATTAAATTAAATTAAACACACACATTTAATAAACATACATAAATACAATAACAAAAAGCTATTGTAAATAAAATAGAGAATTGAAAAGAAATAAAAACTAACAAAACAAGATTGACGATATCGAACAATGTGTGACTGAAACAGTGATGGGACAAGGGTGGCAAAAAAACGGTTTTGTAAGATTAAATTAATACATATTGAGAGCCAAAAGGTACTTCGATCGTATTTAATTAAAGTTTTATTTTAACCTTTGAGACCCAGAAACAAAAATTATGCTATTTAAAAAAATATTTCTTTTAAAAAATCTTTTATTTGCACTTAATTTTTTTTTTTTAATTTTTCCAGTAATTTGTTTTTGGCATAAATTTTGTTTTGGGCATAAATTGTTATCGAATCTCATTTATTTTACCCTCTGCGTTATAAATATAAAAAATTAATAAATATATTAATAATGGATAAATAAAATTATATTGCCAGGTTATTCTTTAAAAAAATTTTGTATAAATTTATAATTTCAATTTTTAAAAACAAATCTTTAAATATTGACGGATTTTAAAACAAATTGAAATTTATTCAGAGTCAATAGTACACTTTAAAGTGTGTTATACAGCTTTAGTCCCAAAGTGTTATTAATTTCGAAAATAAGATTTGCTAAATTCTGAGCAGATTTATAAAGAAGTTGCCTTTTTTGGTCAGTACAGTAACACAAAAAATAGACTTTCTTGTGTTATCTTGACTGTTATTTCTGCCTGTATAATACTGCAAAGGTCAGAAAGCTTGAATAAAATTTTCTTTTCTGACAATTTCAAAAAGCCAGTTTAAATTGTCTCGATTTTCTTGTGTTATCTTGACTGTTATTTCTGCCTGTATAGTACTGCAAAGGTCAGGAAGCTTGAATAAAATTTTCTTTTCTGACAATTTCAAAAAGCCAATTTAAATTGTCTCGATATTATGATGTAATTTAAACTTGTCCTGTATGGTATAAGAGAAAACAACAAGGGTACATAACGTATTCAGAGCGCAAGATATTAATTAAGTGAAAATTATTGTCTAAGTACAAGTCACAGGGAAGTGAAAGTCGTTCCCAAAGTTCAAGACATTGCCAACAGAAATTTCAGTGTCACTGCAAGACATGGTTAGAATTGACTCCCAGACCATTGGAAACGATCCTGAGTTTAAGTGTGGTATGAACAACATCCAATCGACAGGGCATTAAGAAATTTGCAAGAAATTTTCACTGCGAAGTTATCTTTATAATAATATTGTCTTTTTATTTAAAAGCAAGGAAATTGCAACACAAATACATACATTAAAGCCGAAAAACATAATTTTTGCGATGTATTGTTACAAGTGATAAAACCTTAAGCGTAAAAATTCATATGTTAAGCCAATTATCTATGTCGTCAAAGTAATGATCTATATTTGGCGGTATCAGAACTATCGTAGGTGCCTGCACGAAGACAATTCTTTTGTAGAGAAAAATCAACACAAAGGACCAGAATATTCGACCAGACACGTGGCAGTAACCTTCTATCGTGACGACGCTCGGATACAAGTTGCAAGGCCGGTTGCAAACTATTTGAAAACAGTGGATGTATTATTTTACCCGCCTTATAGCCCAGAATTGTTTTTGTCATCGACAATATAATGAACACGGCACCGAACGGTAGAGGCGGTATTCTATGAACACCCTTTAAAAAACTCGAGGATTTGGAATACGCTCACGACGTATATCTTCTAAACCGAAGCTCACAATAACGCCATCACTGTTGAATATCGGGCAGCAGGGCTGGAAATCAATAATTCCAAGACAAAGATTATGTCTGGAGGCTATGGCGCAAACCCGTCGAAAGACACCAATCTGAATAACGATAGCCTTTTATCTTGGTAGTTTGATATCTACAAAAGGTGGCGACGACAAGGATATTGAATCGCGTATTAATATGGCAAAATCTACATTCGGCATTCTCCGAGCTATTTGTAAATCTCGGCAAATACCAACAACAACAAAGTTACGAATATATAACTCGAATGTCAAGTCTATCTTGTATTATGTCTGCGAAACTTGGAAACGCACAAATGCCATCGATAAGCCGCTACAAACCTTTGCAAAAAAATGCTTGAGGCAAATCCTTAATATATTGTGGCCAAATCGCATAAGAAGTGAAGATCTACTAAACACTACAAACCAAATCCCTGCTTATATAGAGACATGTCAACGGAAATGGCGGTGAATATGCCACACACTTCGAAGGCCAAATACCAACATTGCTTTACAAGCGCTTCGTTGGAATGCACAGGAAAACGGTCGTAGTGTATGTGTAGTATATGTGTGGAGAAGTTCAATTGATGCGGAGTTGCAAGCAGCAAGCTATTCATGAAATGACGTTTGCCTAACATCTCGAAATGGAGTTCGATATAAAAGGATGTTTGAGGCCATATGATCCACAGTGAGTCAAGGATAACAGAAGAAGAATAGCCCAGACCATTTCCTTCTTACAACAATTTTTTCGATCGATGCAGAATGACCTTTCTAGAATACGCTTCACTTCAGATCAAGGTATCATAATTGGTGATTTTGTAAACATTTCTATTTTTTTTAACTTCTATACCCTTTTGGTACTTTTTCTTATCCCCCTCTAGATCCCATCACCACGACAAATGTATGTTTTTAAATTATTTTCTTGAGTTTGTTTTTCTCTTTTTTTTTTGGTTGGATGTTGAACTTCATGGATACAAAATGAAATGGAATGAGTTTTTTCTTGTTGTTGTTGTTCTTGTTTTCGCTTTGCTCATATGTTTTAGCACTCGAACAACGAAGCAGAAGCACCAGCAGCCAGCGGGTGGGGTAGTTTTTCTTTACACGAAAAAACTGGAAAAACATAAAAACTTATTCTTTGGGCTTTTGTAACAAATACAAAAAAAAATTGTAATTAATGTATTTTAATTTTCTTTTAACACTTCATTAAATTATAGTTGAGGGAAAGATTTTATGGGTTTTTTGGAGACTAAAGAAGAAATCAAGAAATTTCTTTTAACTTTTAAGACAGATGACGACACGCCTACATTTATTGATATTTCACAATATCCTTTGGAACACACAGTAAATCGATCAGGATTTGACTTTTTTTGGTTTTAAGATAAATATTGTATTACTTTTTTTATTTTATAATTAAATTTTAGATTTTATCTTTTATAGAGATTTTGTTAATAATTTGTTTAAATTTGATGTTTTTATAAAAAATATTTTGCAGCTGCATTAAATTACTTTTTTGTTGTATCTTTTTCAAATTATTTGGTTGGATTTTTTTTAAACACCTTAAACTATTGCACTCACACTTTGGCACAGTGTTACACCGATAAAAGACAAAACAACCCTGCGGTACCAAATTTATGGAACGTCTTGGGAGATTTTTACTATAAAAATTGTTATAGGATGTGTTAATAGACTCCTTGGAAACAAACTTAAGCAGGCTTTTGGCTTTGGAAGTGGAGATTAAGAGCTTGCTCGAATGAGAAACATATCCTTTATATCTCTAGTTATGTATTGTTTCGGTATTGGAGACGCTCCTTTAATTTGGAACTGCTGGGATCCATTGCTCGTGTCTCCTCTAAGTTGGACATATTATACCAACAAGAAGAACATCGGAAAGTTGGTTAAGTTAACAAAATTATAAGAAAAATGTCTCTATGAACAAAAAACTAGTTGGAAAATATTGTAAAGTTGGTCTTATTACTTGTTAAATTACAAAAATTCTTCTTTTTTATTCTGCTGCTGCTTCTTGTAGTTTTTTTGTCAGCAACTTTTCTTCAATGAGTTTCGTTTTCATTCGTTTTTTCACTTTAATTTCTATATATTTTATTAAATCTCGCAATTTTCTAGTTCGTTGTTATTTATTTTATATTTAAAGTTATTAATTTTATCGTTTTTATCGAGTTTTTAATGCAAATTTTAATCATTTGCGATTTTTTTCTTTCAATTGGTGTGTGTCGTACTATTTTCTTTTTTTCTTTCTTTCATTGTCCCAGAAGAGACGTTGTCTCTCTCTCTTATTTTTTTTACTATAGTTGTCATTTTTACTTATCGACAGAGTTGTATTTGTATGAATAAGTGATAATAAAAAATACCGCTAGGTGGCTCCATTAGTGTTTACATTAAGTGCTTCTAATATTAAACAATCTCTGAAAAAACGAAATATATAACAATTTAGAGGAGTTTTAAATGAAATCGAGATAATTAAGATATAAAATAGCTTTATTTAAATTAGATCATTATTAATCTAACCATTTAAATGAAATTGTTACAACTCTTATTTATTCGTTATTTACTATGGCAAAAATTACATCTTTTTGTTGCGGTCAACCATCATTATTCACGACATTTAAAATCATCTTTCAACGTCTCTTGGTTTCATTCATCAAGATGTTCTTGCATAGATTAGACACCTCCAAAAATCCTTGTTCCAGCTGCAGTAGCAGGGGGATTTCTCGCTTGATTACACCTTGGAGTAGTATATTCTATAATATTGTTTATTTCCATGTTTAAAACATCGTAAGTGCTAAGTCGATGGATGGTGAGTCCAAAGACAAGAGCCACGTTTGTAAAGCGAGCCGCTCGATCCGAGACAGGCGCTCGCTTGTAGAAATGTTGACCCATCGTCAACTTTTCTATAGAAATGTTGGCCTATCGTCAAGTTTTCTATTGAAATGTTGGGCTATCGTCAACTTTTCCATAGAAATGTTATCCTATTGTCAACTTATCTCTAAAAATTTTTGACTATCTTAAACTTTTCTCTAGAAATGTTGGTCTATCGCCAACTTTTCTATAGAATGTTGGAGTCAACTTTTCTATAGAAATGTTGACCTATCGTCAACTTTTCTATAGAAATGTTGACCTATCGTCAACTTTTCTATAGAAATGTTGACCTATCGTCAACTTTTCTTTAGAAATGTTGACCTATCGTCAGCTTTTCTATAGAAATGTTGACCTATCGTCAACTTTTCTATAGAAATGTTGGCCTATCGTCAACTTTTCTATAGAAATGTTGGCCTATCGTCAACTTTTCTATAGAAATGTTTGCCTATCGTCAACTTTTCTAAAAATAATACCAAATACAACTCTGTATAGTATTTCCTGTCATTTGATTAGACAACCCTGTTAATAACAGGGTTGTCTACTCTATGACATTTGTTTTAAAAGGCAACAAAAATAACGGTAAATTAAGAAAACTATAATAGAGAGATTTTTAGCAAATCAATTAACTCTTTTTAAAATTTGTATAATAAATAATTAATAGAAAAGCCTCCAATATCAATCCAGCAGTTTTTTAAAATAGTTTTTCTTGTTTCTATTTAATCATATGTTTTGTGGACAAAACCATTCATCATCCACAGCTGTCAGCAGGATTAGGTGAGAGCAAAAAAGAGAGCCTGAGGGATAAGAGTAAACTCTACACTCAGCACACAAATAGCGGTAAATATTTGTCTTCTGTATACACAGCATCTCTGACCAAGAGTTAACAGAGAGTTAACTCTTGTGTGAGTGTCTACACTAAAGGATATCCACATTCATTCTCCTGATACGAATTTCCTGTGAGCATCCATTGAAACTTGAGTTTTTCAAACGTTTTTTTTTGTTGGTGTTCGTTCTTTTGCAAAAGGAATCTGTATTTTTGCTAATTTTACCCATAAAAATTTCAGTTACGCGCAGACTTTTGGATTAAACGTGTTCGTGAAAAAATTACTTTAGAAAACGCTTCAAATTCTACTAAGCAAAAATATGTGAAAGAAATTCTTTTTTTACACACAAAAAAAATTATTAAGAAAATTTATAAATCCCTAAAAAAATGGAAAATTTGCTAAATCTAAAAGTAATTAAAAAAAGAAATCTTTATAAAAAATTAAAAGTTTTATTCAAAAAATAAGTAAAAGTTTCCCCAATAAAATGAAAATAAAAGTTTTGCGAAAAAATTCCTATTTAAAGCCTTAAAGAGTGGGTGTTATAAAATCTAAAAAAAAAATCACGTTTAACTGGCGTTTTTTTCATTGCGTAGTATATCACAAATATTGTTACAAAATCTAATGAAAGAAACCTCCCAAATGTGTATTTTATGTTATGGATGGAATATTTTTTTTTTTGCAAAAAAAAAGCACTAAAGACAAATAGAAAAAGAAACTTTTGTATTTGAGAAAAAATTTGAAAAAAAAAGTTGAAAAAGTACAAAAGAAATTTTCAAACACTAGAGATAAATTAAAATGTTGTTATAAATTAGCTAATTCAAATAAAAGAAAAATTTTATAAAAGAAACGAAAAGTTCGCCTTGACACTATTTTCTGTCACATAATGGTTACAAATTGTTGTTATGACATTCAAATTTTAAAACCATTGAAGATTCATTGTTATCTGAAATTCTATAAATTTTATTTGTATTCAGAAACTCAATTTTTAAATTAAAAATTTACTTTCAGTTTTTGTTTTCATTCTTGATTTATTGCTTTATTCCGTCTTGATTCTCTTCAAGCTCCTGATCAGATTTAATTCTTGGTCCCGTTCTTGATTCAGTTCTTTATCCCGTTTTTGATTCTAGTTGTTTCCTCAGTTCTTGGTTCTAGTTTTGTACTAGTTCTGTTTTAGTTCTGTTCTAGTTCTGTTCTAGTTCTGTTCTAGTTCTGTTCTAGTTCTGTTCTAGTTCTGTTCTAGTTCTGTTCTAGTTCTGTTCTAGTTCTGTTCTAGTTCTGTTCTAGTTCTGTTCTAGTTCTGTTCTAGTTCTGTTCTAGTTCTGTTCTAGTTCTGTTCTAGTTCTGTTCTAGTTCTGTTCTAGTTCTGTTCTAGTTCTGTTCTAGTTCTGTTCTAGTTCTGTTCTAGTTCTGTTCTAGTTCTGTTCTAGTTCTGTTCTAGTTCTGTTCTAGTTCTGTTCTAGTTCTGTTCTAGTTCTGTTCTAGTTCTGTTCTAGTTTTGTTCTAGTTCTGTTCTAGTTCTGTTCTAGTTCTGTTCTAGTTCTGTTCTAGTTCTGTTCTAGTTCTGTTCTAGTTCTGTTCTAGTTCTGTTCTAGTTCTGTTCTAGTTCTGTTCTAGTTCTGTTCTAGTTCTGTTCTAGTTCTGTTCTAGTTCTGTTCTAGTTCTGTTCTAGTTCTGTTCTAGTTCTGTTCTAGTTCTGTTCTAGTTCTGTTCTAGTTCTGTTCTAGTTCTGTTCTAGTTCTGTTCTAGTTCTGTTCTAGTTCTGTTCTAGTTCTGTTCTAGTTCTGTTCTAGTTCTGTTCTAGTTCTGTTCTAGTTCTGTTCTAGTTCTGTTCTAGTTCTGTTCTAGTTCTGTTCTAGTTCTGTTCTAGTTCTGTTCTAGTTCGGTTCTAGTTCTGTTCTAGTTCTGTTCTAGTTCTGTTCTAGTTCTGTTCTAGTTCTGTTCTAGTTCTGTTATAGTTCTGTTATAGTTCTGTTCTAGTTCTGTTCTAGTTCTGTTCTAGTTCTGTTCTAGTTCTGTTCTAGTTCTGTTCTAGTTCTGTTCTAGTTCTGTTCTAGTTCTGTTCTAGTTCTGTTCTAGTTCTGTTCTAGTTCTGTTCTAGTTCTGTTCTAGTTCTGTTCTAGTTCTGTTCTAGTTCTGTTCTAGTTCTGTTCTAGTTCTGTTCTAGTTCTGTTCTAGTTCTGTTCTAGTTCTGTTCTAGTTCTGTTCTAGTTCTGTTCTAGTTCTGTTCTAGTTCTGTTCTAGTTCTGTTCTAGTTCTGTTCTAGTTCTGTCCTAGTTCTGTTCTAGTTCTGTTCTAGTTCTGTTCTAGTCCTTTATATATGTTTTCATACTTTGTTTTTCATTAATTTTTAAATTCAAGGAAATTATCATTTAATTTCTTATTGAGTCTTTAAAAATTTATAATTCATGAATTTTGAAATTTCATTAGAAATTCAATTTCCTGCTACTTTAAATAGTGCGAGAAAAGACATTCAAATTTTCTTAAGGGATTTCTTAATTATCTTTCCCATATTTTCATTTAACCATAATTAATTACCTTTTTTCACTTGTTCGCTGTCTCTTCCCCTGCCACCACCTTGACACATTCCTTGCATCAAGATAATGAGTGCCGTGTGGTGGTGCTTCTGCTGTCATCCAAGTGCGATAGTGTAGAAGAAAGTTGTTTCCTTAACTTGCGTTTTGTTGTTGTTTTTGTTGGCTGTTCTGCAGCAATAGCAACAGCAGCCGCAGATTATTTTACCAAATGAGAATTTGATGTTGAGGCTTAATTGTTGACGAAAATAGTTTTTGTCGCTGTTGCTGATGGTTTCAGTTTTTGTTGTTGCTTTATTTTTCAAGTAATTACTGAAGGCATGTGCATACGAAAACAACTGAGACTTTTGCCACTAACACTCAGGCAAACAGGCGGGCAAACGGATGTACATACACAGCCATTTAAATAAAATACTTCTTAAACTATAGCATATATTTAGGCCAAGTAAAGAAATGAAATAGCTGCCTAGTTTAAGGATGAGTTAAAGGAAATGTTTTAGGAAGAGAGGCTAAGGATGCTTGCTGTTCTCTTGTTTAGCTCTGTGCGAGTGTTTGTCTTTAAATTGAAGACATTGCTGTTTAATTTTTATGTCAAATACATATAAAAATTAAACAACAATTTTCTGCTGCTTTCCTTTAATGGGGGAAATTTTTTTCTCAGGATCTTGTTAGTTTGCAAAATAAGTGAATGAATGTGTGTCTTCAAACCTGATGTTTGAGCAAATAAAAGATTATTTTATAGTTTCTGTTAATTCCTCTGCTAAAGAGTTTCAATTTTATTTAATTTATTGAGGAGTTAAGGGAACTTTATGCAGCATTAAGGGGTTTCAAATGACAATGGAGGTATCTTAAGGAATAATGAAGAGTTTTAAAGGAATTCAGGTTTTAGTTGAGGATTTTGAAAGCTGTAAAAGAAAAGGAGGAATGAGGAAAAAATAAGCGAACTCAAACTAGAAGTAATTCTTTACTTGAAATGCATTTTTAAAGTAAAGTAAAAAAAAATTTCTTAATTTCATAATTTTCTATCACTTTAACAAATTTTAAACCATTTTAAAAAAATTCGAACTTAATTTCGAAAATTCGAACTTAAGGGAAAATGAGCAAAAGTTGATTTTATTAACTTATAATTAAAAATATTTACTCATTGGCTGATTTAAAAGATTTTAAAAGATATTTTAGACATTTTCGAAAAATAAGATTTTTCGAACTTGTACCAAAATTATCAAAAATACATTAAATCTGCTTAAAATAGCGAAAAATATAATAATTCGTCAATTTTTGTAATTCTAAAGAATTTTTTTGCAAGTTCGAAAATTCTAACTTAATTTCGAAAACTCTAAATTTTGCAAAAAGTAACAGAAATGGATTTTATTCGCATAAATATTTAATTAAAAAAGTATTTTTAGGATTTTATGTGGTTTGAAACAATTATTTGACAATTAAGAAATTTCGAAAATAATTTCGAAATTTTAAACTTGTCCTAAAGTTACCAGAAATACATTTAAATTGCTTTAAACACTGAAAAATATATAATTTATATAAAATTTGGCGATTTCTTGTCATTTAAATTTTTTTAGGCATATTCGAAAATTCGAACATAATTTCGAAAACTTAAACTTCCATAAAAATAAACAGAAATTTACTTTATTTACTTAAAATTATAAAAATACCGGGTGTTTTTTATTGAGGTATAGAACTTTAAATTGGCATCACTTTTTTAACTGGCGGCTATTTTGTCAGCTGTCAAGTGATTAATATTAAGTTTGGTTTGCCATTTCATCATGAACATGTTGACAAAAGAACAACGCTTGCATATCGTGCAAATTTATTTCGAAAATAATGGTTCAGTTCGCGAAGTTTACCGCAAGCTCCGTCCATTTTATGGTCGACATAATCGTCCATCAGAGCAATTAATTCGGTTAACCATGGATCGTTTTCGCACTACGTTTACTCTATGTGATAATACGCATCCGCAGCGACGTCGAACAGTGCGCACCGAAGAAACAATTGCCGCTGTAGAGCAAAGTGTTGAAGAGGACCCGAATGAATCGATTCGCCACCGTGCACAGTAATTGGAGCTTTGTCCATCAACTTTATGGAAGATTTTGCGCAAAGATCTTGGCTTGCGACCTTACAAGATCTAGCTTGTGCAAGAATTAAAGCCGCGAGACCATGCAATGCGTCGTGATTTTGGTGTATGGGCCGAAAATGAGATTGATCTCGATGCTGATTTTCATCGCAAAATTTTGTTCAGTGATGAGGCTCATTTTTGGTTGAATGGCTACGTCAACAAGCAAAATTGCCGCATTTGGAGTGAAGAGAATCCACATGAGACCCTTGAGACGCCATTACATCCACAAAAACTGACTGTTTGGTGTGCTCTATGGGCTGGTGGAGTCATTGGGCCATACTTCTTCCGAAATAATGCTGGAGAGTCAGTTACCATAAATGGAGACCGGTATAGAGCCATGATAACCGACTACTTTGTTCCCCAATTGGATGGCATGAATGTGGATGAGTTGTGGTTCCAACAAGACGGCGCTACATGCCACACAGCGCACGTCACAATTGATTTATTGAAGGAAACATTCGATGAGCGCATAATTTCGCGGAATGGACCTGTCAATTGGTCACCAAGATCGTGCGATTTGACACCACTGTATTATTATCTTTGGGGATATGTGAAGTCGCTCGTCTACGCCAACAAACCAGAAACGTTAGGGGACTTGGAAGTCAACATTCGTGGCGTTATTGCCAACATACGGCCCCATATGCTCGAAAAAGTAGTTGAAAATTGGACCTGTAGAATTGGCTTTATTCGAGCCAGCCGCAGCGGTCACATGCCCGAAATCATATTTAAACATTAATGGCATAAAATTATCCTTCCAATAAAGCCAAATTGATGGACATTAAAACGATTTTCTTGTGTTTTATTTCAATTCGAAGTTCTATACCTCTAAAAAAAACACCCTTTATAAAAATTTTTGGATTTTTTTTAAATAATTTTTGGCAAATTCGAAAATTTAAATTTTATTTTCGAAAATTTCGAACATGTTCCAAAATTACCTGAAATACATTTAAATTGCTTAAAAATATATAATTTATATAAAATTTGGAGAATTTTTGTTATTTTTAATAACTTTTGGGCATATTCGAAAATTCGAACTTTATTTCGAATACTTAAACTTGCCTAAGAATTAACAGAAATGGATTGTATTTACTTGATTATAAACATCTTTTATAAATTTCTGGATTTTATGTCATTTTAAATCACATTTTAACGATTTCGAAAATTCGAACTTAATTTTTAAATTTCGAAATTACGTTAAAACGATTTGAAATGTATTTTAGTTAGTTTTTATATTGAAAAAATACGATTATTTCATTGTAAATCATTTTTAAGCAATTTCGAAAATTCGAAGATAAATGAGTTTTAGTTCTGTCTAATTTTAGATTAGAAATGATATCCCCAATTTCTTAGCTTTTAGTAGAATTTTGAGTAATTTTTATCAATTCGAACTTAATTTCGAATTTTCGAGCTTAAAAAAATGTCTATAAATATCTATTAAGTTTCTCTAAATACCAGAAATTGTTTTTATATACAATTTAAGTCTTTCTAACATATTTCTTGAGCATTTTCGAAAATTCGAACATAAATTCAAAATTTCTTAAATATTTCAAAATTATTAGAAATGTATTTTATTTGTATTTAAATGAATAAACGTTATTAATTTCTTAATCTACTACAGTTTTAAGGCAGTTTTAATCGTGTTCGAAAATTTGTATTATACATTTATTTATTTACGAATTTTTTAAAAAATGTTTTAAGATACATTTTTATTTATTAAATATTAGCAAATGCTTTATATATGAATTTAATACTTTTTTTTTTTAACATTTTTTAACTTTTTCGAAAATTCGAACTTAATTTTGAATTTTCGACCAAACTAAAAAGTTACTAAAAATTAATTTTTTTTCAGAAAATCTGAAATAATTGATTTCTTTAAAAGTTTAAAATCTTTTTTTAGTTTTATTTAATTTTCGAAAATTCGAACTTAATTTCTGTTTTTCGAAATTTAAAAAAATTTAAAGATAAATGAGTTTTAGTTCTGTCTAGTTTAAAAAAAATGTATATCCCTTATTTTATAGTTTTTAGTAGAATTTTTGAGTAGTTTTTATCAATTCGAACTCCATTTCGAATTTTCGAACTTAACAAAATATATCCATAAATGTCTTTTAAGTTACTCTAAATATCAGGAATTGCTTTTACATACAATTTAAGTCTTTCTAAAATATTTCTTGAACATTTTCGAAAATTCGAACATAAATTCGAAATTTTTAAATTATTTCAAAATTATAAGAAATTGATTTCATTTGTATTTAAATGAATAAACGTTATTAATTTATTAATATACTAACTTTTTAAGGCATTTTTAATCATGTTCGAAAATTTGTATTGTACATTAATTTTGGTTTTTCGAAATTAAAAGTTAAACAATGTTTGTTTAATTAGATTTAAATATTACAAACTCCCACTAAATTTAATACACACAAATATATGTATGTATGTATACGTGTATTAGTATTATTGTATTATTGGTATTGGTGTTGTAGCCTTTGCCAATGTTTTAAGGATGCCTTTGTCGTTTGTTTTACTGTTATATTATGAATGTGTGTCTGAGTGAGTCCTTTTTTTCCTTGTTTCTCCATTTGTTTCGGTTTTTTTTTGTTCATCTATTTGTTACAAATTTTTGCAGTCATTTGTTATTTATTTATGTATCTGTCCGTTCGTTTGTCACTACTGATGATGACCTAGCCCTAATTTCCAAATGACTTTTTTCTTTTCTTTTTGTTGCTGTGAATTTCAATAATAATTTTTTGTTGTTTCGTTATTTGTTTTTACAAAATGTATTAGTAATAATATGGACAACATCGGATACAATAATATATCATTTTTATGTAACATTTGTACCAAAAACACACACACGAGACATACAACTACAAAAACAACCAATAAGGAGTATAATACCTATACATCACATAAGTTTTAATAAAGGTCCTTAAGGCAGTAATAGGCTAGTGGTCAATTATTGGCATGAAAACTAGGAAAATATTAAGAAATAAGTTTCCATTATTAAATTTTGGCTTGAAATTAAAAAATTTTCTTAAAAACAAGTAATATTGTTAGTATTTTTTAATATAAGTCATTTTTAGTTCATGTTCGAAAATTCGAAATTAACTTCGAATTTTTGAAATTCGTTCTTAAGGTCTAAAAATCTTTAATATAAGTAAAAAAAGTATTTTAATGATAATTATCATAACTTTATTACTTTATAGTTAATTCTGAGCAAGTTCGAAAATTCGAACTTATGTTTTTATTTTCGAAAATTCTGAAAATTAGGCAGAAATTAATTTTAAAAGCCCTTAACATAAAACTATTAAGAAATATTAGTTTTTAATAGCAATTAAAACGATTACAGGCATGTTAGAGTATGTATTCGAAATTAACATAAAATTTTGAATTTTCGAAATTTGTTCTTAATGTCTAAAAATCTTTAATATTAGTAAGAAATAAAATTTTAATGATAATTATTATCACATTATTACTTTATAGTACATTTTGAGCAAGTTCGAAAATTCGAACTTAATTTTTTATTTTCAAACATTCTGAAAATTTGGCAGAAACTATTTTTTAAAGCCCTTTACATAAAACTATTAGGAAATATTACTTTCTAATAGCAATTAAAACGATTACAGGCATGTTCGAGTATGTATTCGAAATTAACATAAAATTTCGAATTTTCGAAATTCGTTCTTAATGTCTAAAAACCTTTAATATTAGTAAGAAATAGTATTTTAATGATAATTATTATCACTTTGTTACTTTATAGTAAATTTTGAACAAGTTCGAAAATTCGAACTTAATTTTTTATTTTCGAACATTCTGAAAATTAGACAGAAACTATTTTTTAAAGCCCCTAACATAAAACTATTAAAAAATATTTATTTTTAATATCAATTAAAACGATTATAGGCATGTTCGAGTATGTATTCGAAAATAACATAAAATTTCGAATTTTCGAAATTTGTTCTGAATGTCTAAAAATCTTTAATATTAGTAAGAAATAAAATTTTAAAGATAATTATTATATCTTTATTAATTTATAGTAAATTTTAAGCAAGTTCGAAAATTCGAACTCAATTTTTTATTTTCGAAAATTCTGAAAATTAGGCAGAAATTAATTTTAAAAGCCCTTAACATAAAACTATTAAGAAATATTACTTTTTAATAGCAATTAAAACGATTAGAGGCATGTTCGAGTATGTATTCGAAATTAACATAAAATTTCGAATTTTCGAAATTTGTTCTTAATGTCTAAAAACCTTTAATATTAGTAAGAAATAGTATTTTAATGATATTTATTATCACTTTGTTACTTTATAGTAAATTTGGAACAAGTTCGAAAATTCGAACTTAATTTTTTATTTTCGAACATTCTGAAAATTAGGCGAAACTAATTTTAAAAGCCCTTAACATAAAACTATTAAAAAATATTTATTTTTAATACCAATTGAAACGATTATAGGCATGTTCGAGTATGTATTCGAAATTAACATAAAATTTTGAATTTTTGAAATTTGTTCTTAATGTCTAAAAATCTTTAATATTAGTAAGAAATAGTATTTTAATGATAATTATTATCACTTTGTTACTTTATATTAAATTTTGAACAAGTTCGAAAATTCGAACTTAATTTTTTATTTTCGAACATTCTGAAAATAAAATGCCATTTAAAGAAGTAACAGAGGTTTAAAGTTTTTCACCAACAAAATTGATTTTTTATGAAAATTTTTGATTTGTTATGAGAAATTTTGTTGATTCCAAATCGAGTTCCTTTTTCCATTTAAACGCCATTTAAAGAAGTTTAAAGTTTTTCATCAAAAAAATTGATTTTATATAAAAAATTTTGAATTTTTATGAACAATTTTGGTGATTCCGAATCCATATTCTTTTTTAATTTAAACGTCAGTTAAAATAGTTACAGCGGTTTAAAGTTTTTCATCAAAAAATTGATTTTGTATGAAAAAATTTGATTTTATAAGAAAAATTTTAATTTTTTATGAAAAATTTTGTTGATTCCAAATCGAGGTCCTTTTTCCATTTAAACGTCAGTTAAAAAAGTTACAGAGGTTTAAAGTTTTTCATCAAAAAAATTGATTTTGTATGAAAAATTTTGATTTTATAAGAAAAATTTTAATTTTTTATTAAAAAATTTTGTTGATTTCAAATTGAGGTTTTTTTTTTTTTCATTTAAACGTCATTTAAAAAAGTTACAGAGGTTTAAAGTTTTTCATCAAAAAATTAATTTTATATGAAACATTTTGATTTTATAAGAAAAATTTAAATTTTTTATGAAAAATTTTGTTGATTTCAAATAGAGGTTCTTTTTTCATTTAAACGTCATTTAAAGAAGTTACAGAGGTTTAAAGTTTTTCATAAAAAAAATTGATTTTATATAAAAAATTTTGATTTTATAAGAAAAATTTTGAATTTGTATGAAAAATTTTGGTGATTCCAAAACGACTTCCATTTAAACGTCATTTAAAGAAGTTATAGAGGTTTAAAGTTTTTCATCAAAAATATTGATTTTGTATGAAAAATTTTGATTTTTTTATGAAAAATTTTGGTGATTCAAAATCCAGGTTCTTTTTCCATTTAAACGTCATTTAAATAAGTTACAGAGGTTTTAAGTTTTTTATCAGAAAAATTGACTATATGAAAAATTTCATAAAAAAAATGATTTTATATAAACAATTTTGAGTTTTCATAAAAAATTTTAGTGATTTCAAATCGAGGTTCTTTTTCTATAAAACGTCATTTAAAGAAGTTACAGAGATTTTTATGAAAAATATGTTTGTTTTTTTTTTAAATTTTTGTTTCATTTTTCAAAATTTAATAACGTTCCTTTTCCTACACATGTCATCTTGAGACATCCTGCATAATATTGATACAATTTCTTTTACTGCCTTATGATGATGCTACTTCTGCTGACCACCATTATTTTTATAACCCCCAGAAAAAAATATTTAAATGAGAAAACATAAAATAACTGACCATTCTCGGCTGACCTACAAGATAGTTTTTCAAATACTTTCTTTTTTTTTTTTGTGTTTGTGTAACATTTTCTTTTATATTATTTTTTATGGCAAATATTGTAATAAAATACAATATGAACGAACGTAAAGAACATAAAGGCAAGAAAAAGGTCTTAAAAATTTTACAAAACTTCATTTACATATTATGTACTTTTTATAAAAAAAAATATTGTATAAACTACAAGACTATAAAACTTAATATAAATATACTATATCCAAAGGATATGTTTAGTACAAAAAATAGAAAAAATAAGATTTTTCTTGTTTGCTCCTCAATGATTATGTTATACTCTTCCTTGAATAATATTTATGGAAAAACATTAAGGCCGGTTTTTCTATTCAAATTTTTCAATGATGAATGGGAAATTTTATTTTTTCTAAGGTTCAAGGTGGCTGGCTACCACAAAAGTAAGAGTCTTTTCTTTCGGGGTTTTCATATATAATACAAAAGCTTTCAAAGAAAGGAAGAAAATAAAATTTATTTTTTTCATCTCAAAAAAAAAAGAAAGAGTCATAAAAAGCAAGTATACACCGTTAACCCACTACTAGGGCAAAATCTTCAAGCTTTCTTTTCCTTGTATGCACCGTTAGTCAAGCGGCATTTGTTACATCTACAAAGAAATTTGAAATGTTACTTACACAAGCTCAAGTACTCTCTGCAGAGAAAGGAAACGGAAACAACAGTTTCAATGAAATGTATTATTACAATATTTTTTTTGTTGTTTAAAAACAAAATTTTAGTACATAAACATAAAAATGTGTAAAAAAAACAAGACAATTTCTTAAAAAAAGCGACAAATATAAAAAATTTAAAAATTTCCTAAACAAGTAACCGCTTATTTTTAATACAAATATTTTCTTTTAGAAGACAAAAACCTTTGAAAGTTATTTTAAATAATTTAAGAAATCTAATACAAAAAAAATTTTTGCTAAAATCAAAATTGACAATAAGTAACTACATCTGAAATCAATCGCTGCTTCCAAAAAATATCTTAAACAAATTCCCTATAGTTTTCATTACAAAACAAACAAAATTTTATCAAAAATTTATAAAAAATACACGGGTACCCGTTCTTATTTTGGTTAAGTAACTGTTATTTTATAAAATTTTTGCCTCAGAAATTATTTTTAGGAAATAAGAAGACATTTAGCATTCAAAATTAGTTTATTCAAACAAATTTACACAAAAGTAACCACTTTTAAAACTAATCGTTACTTCTCAAAAATTGCTTAAATGGATTCCCCTACTTATTTATATTAAAAAACAAACCATTTCCTTTTGAAATTTCAAAATTTTACACGGGTACCCGTTCATAACTTCTTTAAATAACCATTATTTCTACAAGTTTAATCCTACAATTTACATTTAGTAAAAAAGAAAACGTTTGGCTTTAAAAATTTACTTATATATACTAATTTGCACAAAAGTAACCGCTTTATTAACTAAGCGTTACTTCTTAAAAATACCTTAAATATATTCTCCTTAACGAATTTATTCTAAAACTATGAAAATTTTCTTATTATTTAAAGATTTTACACGGGTACCCGTTAATTATTTGATTAAGTAACTGTTTTTGGAGCGATTTTTTTTACATAAATTATTTTTGAGTATTAAGAAAATGTTTTACATTAACAAATTTTTCCATTTATCAAATTTAGAAAAAAGTAACCATATTAAAAACCTAGCCGGTAATCGTTACACCAAAATAAATTATTCTCATTAATTTCTTTTGAAATTTTCGTTAATAAATCAGCAATTATTTCTTGAATTTTTAAAAATTTAGATGGGTACCCGTTTGAAACATGATTAAGTAACCATTATTTCAAAAAGTTTATTTCATTAAAATAAATTTAAGGAGATAATAAAAAGTTTGTTATTAAAAGATTGTTTCTTTTAACAAATTTACACAAAAGTAACCACATTAAAAACAAAACGCTACTCTCTAAAACTACCTAAAATAGATTCTCTTATACATTTTCATTATAAAACAAACACAATTTTCTTGAAATTTTGAAATTTCAACCAGGTACCCGTTCCTAAATAGAGTAAGTAACCGTTACCAGAGAAATTATTTTTCATGCTAATTATTTTTTAAGAATAACAAAGTGTTTAGCATTAACGGCATTAACCTCTTTTCAAATTTACATAAAAGTAAGTATTTTATAAAAGTAATCACTTTGGAAAGTAAACTACAAAAATATTGAAATATATTCTTGTTCATATTTTAATTATGCAATCAACAAAAGTTTTGTAATATTTTAGATTTTTTTTTAACAATTAAAGTCTCAAAATTTCTTAAATTAAAAACAAACGGTTACTCGTTAAAATTTTAATAAATTCTTGAAAAAAATATATAAGTTGTTAATAAAATTAAAAAACGAGTTAATCTAGATTTTCTAATGTCTAAAGAAAGTAACGATTATTTATTTTAAAGTGATTACTTTTTGTTATTATTGCCTATGTGTACAAAATTGAGAAAACATTCGATTTTTTATGTGTTTTCAACAAATACTATTGAAGAAATGTATCCGAATACCGGTTACTTAGCTGAAAAACAAACGGTTACTCATTTAAATTTTTAGAAAATATTAAAAAAAAAGTTTGTTATGTGTATTAAATTTAAAAAAAGTTAATTTAAATCAGTAACGGTTTATTCTGAAAGTGGTTACTTTTTCTTTAAATTAATGATAACAAAAAAACTTTAATGGTATTCGATTTCCTAACTGTTTTTATTAAATATTATGAGAAAAACTTACCTGAATACCGGTTACTTAACTCAAAAACAAACGGTTACTCGCTTAAATTTTTATAAATTCTTACAAAATTTGTATGTTTTGCAAATGACGTTTTAAAGTAGTTTTTTTAAAGCATTTTTTATATATGTGACGATTAATTTGGACAATGGTTACTTTTTATTTTTTTTAGATTAAAAGGACCAAATAATGTTTTACAAGAGTTTTTGTTCAAATACCCATTATTTGCCGAATTTTGGCAAATTTTATTACAACCTTAGGCAATTTGTATTAAATCAAAAAGTTAGAGTTTTGTGAGTTTTTCATTTTTGATGTACATATGTTTATTTTAATGTCTGTATGTTTATTTTATAAACTATTTTTGAATATTTGTTGAACGTGCAATAACAACAGATCCGTATGTTTGAAAATTTCTAACAATTCCTGAAAAATTATTAAAAAAATGTGTTTCTGTGGTTTTTTTGGAGGACCTCAAAAATGAAATAAAACTAACTATTTATTTGTTAAAATTTTATAAATACAACACAACAAAACATAACTAATAAAATATATTTTTTTGTTATTTCAAATATATCCTTTAGAATAGTTCCAAAAGTTGGTTGATGGAAAAAATATGAAAAATACTCGTAAATTCTAAATGAATTTCCGTTTTAATCTAAATCCAAAGCAGAAGAGTGTGAAAAGTGTATTGTGCGATTTTTCTAATAAATAAATAAAATAAATTTAATTTAAATAAAAAAAATATATAAATGAAAGAATAAAAAAAATTTATAAAGGATTTTAAAAAATTCCACTAAAAATGTATCGTTAAATCTATGGTTTTATTAGTTGTGGCTGGCTGTTAAAAGGCTACAACACCCATCACTTTCATCAACTCAACAGCAGCATTTTCCTTTAACAACTACTCCTATAACTTTACGGCCATTAATAGCACCTGCTTCTCTTCATCTGAAACATAAAAATTTACCGCTTTATATTGGCATATAATCACATCATCCTGCTGTGTTTCAAGTGTGTGCGTGTGAGTGTATAAGAGTTATCCTTAATTCACGCATTTGAGTGTCTCCGAAATCCTTAACGCACAAAAAAATCCTATACATACTCAACTAATGTCTGCTGGTGTGTGTGTGTGCTGGAAATTGTTTATCATACCTTTCCTTTGCTGTATTCCTACTCATACTACATCTAACTAAGTCGTCTCAACAAACTTTTCCTGCTGCAATTTCCTTTATTGCATTAAACTCGTGCCTGGAGAAGAAGGAGTTGTGAAACAAAATAAAAAACAACAACGATTTCAACCAGTTTTTTGGTTGTGTTTTGGCTTATTTCCGTCATCTGAGTTATTGCAATGCAATCGAATACAAGTCGTGCTACTTTAAGTGCACAATCATCGGGTACACCTTCGGCCTCAACGATATCATCATCTGGCAAGGTAAGTTTTTAAACAGACAGACGGACAGACTGATAAATACACAAAAAACTTAGTTGATACTTAAGAAAACTAAACAAAAACAAGAAAGTTTTTGAAAAATAAATGTTATTTTTTTGCCCGGCTATCAAAAGATATTAACAGTAACAAAAATTTTTAAGTAACGGTTATTTTTAAAAGTGGTTACTTTTTGCTAATATTAATAATAACTCAAAAATGTAGATGATATAACATTTTATATATATTTTTAAAAAATACTACCAAAAAAAATCAACCTAAATACCGGTTACTTAGGTTAGAAATAATCGGTTACTCGTATAAATTTTCATCAATTTTCGAAAATAATATATGTTATATTCATAGAATTTGAACATTAGTTCAATTTGGCTATTTTTTTTGTTCTTGTAGTATTCAATAAAAATAAAAGTGGTTACTTTTTTGTTAATATGTATGTATTGTTTTTAACAAAATGCTTTTGATTTATTATGGGGTTTTTTAAATAATATAGAAAAACTTTAACTAAATAGAGGGTAATTTTCTTAAAAATACCGGATACTTAACTTAGAAAAGAACGGTTACTCGTTTAAGTATCGACAAATTCTTTAAAATAATACATGTCATATTAATAGAATTTGAAAAGAAGCTAATCTAGATATTTCTTTTTTATTTTTGTAGTATCTAATAAGAACAAAAAAGTGGTTACTTTTTGACATTAGTGTCTTCAACAGAAAAGTTTGTACAACATTATATTTTTAAGGTCTTTCTATTAAATAATATAGAAAAATTGTATCTGGTAATCGGTTACTTAGCTTGGAAACAAATGGTTACTCGCTTAAATTTGTACAAATTCTTTAAAAAACTGCTTCTAATGTTAATAGATATTGAAAAGATGTTAGTTTTGATAATTTCTTTTTGTTATTTTAGTACCTAATAAAAACAGAAAGTGGTTACTTTTTGACATTAGTGTCTTCAACAGAAAAATTTGTACAGCATTATATTTATAATTTCTATTAAATAATATAGAAAAATTGTATCTGGTAATCGGTTACTTAGCTTGAAAACAAATGGTTACTCGCTTAAATTTTTTAAAAATTCTTTAAAAAACTGCTTCTAATGTTAATGGATATTGAAAAGATGTTAGTTTAGATAATTTCTTTTTGTTATTGTAGTATCTAATAAAAACAGAAAGTGGTTACTTTTTGCCATTTTTACCTAATACTATGCAATTTGTAACTCTTTGCACTTATTATGAGTTTTTAATGAACTATATCACAAAAATTTATCTAAATACCGATTACTTAGCATAAAAACAAACGGTTACTCGTTTAAATTTTTATAAAATTCTGGAAAAAAATAAAGATTGCTGGATGGAATTTGAAATGGATATAGTTTAGATTATCTGTTTTATGCTTATGTAATATATAATAAAATCAAAAACCAGGTACTCACTCTTTTAACAAACTGCAAAATGTTATTGGCAAATGTTATTTTTTTTTAAATTGTATTCATTAATGATTTAAAATCCCTAAGAATCTATTATAACAAAAATTGTTTAACTCAAATTAACATTAGGAAAAAGTAACCGGTACCCAAAGTAAGCCAGCTTATCTCAAATTACTCAAAATTAAATAAATTCGAAAATTTTTTAAATAAACTGCTTTTATATCTTTAAAATTTCGAATATTTATGAGATTAACTTTATAATTTTTTTAAAAGTAATCGGTATTCGTATCAAAACAAAGGAAATTGTTAAGCAATCTATTTATACAAAATGTTAACCAGAAAGTTTTTAAAAATACTAAGAAAATTGTTACTACAAAACTTGTTTGTCTCAAATCACTATCAAGAAAAAGTAACCGGTATCCAATGTATTCGTTTAAACATAAGACGACTTAAAATCAACTTAATTTTAAAATTTGTTAACTAAACTGAAATTATTTATTAAATCTTTTAAATATTTATGGGAATAACGGTAAAATTTTCTAGAAGTAATCGGTATTCGAGCTAAATAATAATATATAACTTATTGATGATTTTTTATTAAAATTTGTTTAACATTAAAGTAGGCTTACAAAAAATATTCCGAAATATTTATATTTTGGCTGAGTAACCGCTAATTTTTCCAAAAAGTAATCGGTACTGAAATTATAATAATTTTTAGAAAACGTCATGTTTAAATTAAGGCCGTGATAGCGCTTAATTTCCCAACAATTAATAGGTATTTGAATCACATTTTTTTAAATAACATTTTTTGTTGTAATAAACGTCATTAAGAAGTCATTTTATTCACGTTCCCTTTTTCGTCTGAGTTTTGTTTTGTGAAAATATGTATGTACACATAATATTTTTCCAGGAAGTAATCGGTATTTGGGCAAATTTTTTGGACAAAAATTGTTGGAATGATATATGAATATAAATATTATAACATGTTCCCACTTAATATTAAAATTGGCAAATAGTAACCACATGTCAATTCATATTTAGTTTGGAAATGTTATTGAAAACCGACTACTTTTCATGATAACATTTCATAAATTGTTGAAAATAATTAAACAATTCTTTGTATGAAAATAATTGAACAAATCTTTGTATGACAAAGTTTTTTTCTAATTTAATATAATCCATTCTATGAGTATGATAGTTGCGTATTCGGTTACTCAAGCCTTCTAGTACTTGCCAATATTTTCTCTTTAGCAATTTTACTTTTTATTATTCTCTATTTTATGGTTAAACAAATAAAATTAACAAAGAAAAACATAATTTTGCACCAACTGTTAGGAAAATATAATTAAGATATACAAGCATAAATTTACTATTAAGATAAGGAAAAGGCTGCTTTGCTCCTTTTTATCCTGTTGTCGTGGTATTAACATTATTTCCTTGCTAATGTGAGAGTAAGAGAAAAGGAGAGCAAAATATTGTAATTAAATATTATAATGAAAATAAATAAAAGAAATATGAAGTAGGTTGAGTAAGAAGAATGAATGAGAGAGAGATAGAGGGAGATAGAGAGTGGGAGAGACTAACAAAAAAGTAGTAAAAATCTTAACTACTTCTGCTGGCAGGACAGACTCTGTAACGCCAGCTAAGGAATTTAATGCATAAAACCATAGAAGGTGGTAGCCATAAAATTCTTGAGCTGGTTTATATTAAGTTTTTATAAAAGAGCTATAAAATGTGGTCATCGTTTGTATAAATTAAGTGGGGAATCAAGCGAGTAACCGGTTCAAAATGATCGGTTAAACGAGTAATTTGTAATAAAAACCAATTAAACCTTCTTTTAAAATGAATGTATACTGATAAGAACTAAGTAGACGTATGTTTTGATTGTAAAGCAGTTGAGTACCCGTTTTAACAAACAGGTAACCGGTTGAAAATAATCTTATAAACGATTTTTTTGTTAATCAAAGTAACTGAAGTTCTTCTAAAATGACCTCATGCAGATAAAAATTACTTTTAAGTATCTTCCGTATATAAAACAATCGAGTACCCATATAAATATAAGAGTAGCCGTTCAAAAACTATTTAAATCTTCTTTTAAAATGATAAATTATTAAGAAAAATAAGCTTATAGTATATTTTGAATTAGTCTGAAGTATATTTTGAATGTAAAACACTCGATTATCCGTTTAAACCAACGAGTAACCGGTTCAAAATAATCGAATAAACATCAAATTTTTTACAAAAATTAATAAAATTCATTTAAAATACCTTAATATCTATATAAATTAGTTATCAACATATTACGACTGCAGAACAATCGGGTACCCGTTAAAATATACAAGTAACCATTCAAAACAATAGCTTAATTTTCTTTTAAAATTACTGTTTACCAATAAAATTTAGTTAGCAATATATTTTTAATGTAAAACAGTTGAGTACCCGTTTTAATACACGGGTAACCGGTTAAAAATAATCCAAATAATGAGTTATTTGTTACTCGAAGTAAAAAAAAATATTTTAAAAGCTGTTATACCGATAACAATTTTTTTAAATAAATTCCAGATATTAAATAATCAGGTACCCGTTTAAATACTCGAGTAATCGGTCCAAAAATTATTGAAAAATGATTTTAAAATTATAGTTTGTTGATAAAAACTAGTTTGAAGTATATTTCGAATATAAAATAGTTGAGTACCCGTTTAATTACATGGGTAACCGATTCAAAATAATCGAAAACATTGGTCAATTGTTACGCAAAGTATTTACAATTTATGTTAAATGCCCGTATAAATTTCTTAAAAATACATTCCAGTTGCAAAACAATCGAGTACCCGTGTAATTAATTAAGTAACTGTTTCAAAAAGTAATTAAAACTTCACTTTAAATCATATTTTATTGATAAAAATTAGTTTGAAGTATGTTTTGAGTGTAAAACAACTGAGTACCCGCTAAAAAAATGAGTAACCGGTACAAAATAATCAAATTAACAAGTCATTTGTTATAAATTGTCAATAAAATTTCTTCAAAATAAGCGTATAAGGACAAAAATTTATTGAAAGTAAATTCCAAATGTAAAACAACCGAGTACCCGTGTAAATACACAGCTAATCGATTCAAAAGGGAATTAGATCTTCCTTTAAATGATCGTTTACCGGTTAAAATTTGTTAGAAGTATATTTTAAATGTTAAACAGTTGAGTAACCGTTGAGTAATCAGATGGGTAACTGGTTCAAAGTAATTGAATATTTGAGTTATCTGTTAGAAAAAGTAATTAATCTGCTCGTATAAAGATAAAAAATTAGTTTTAAGTATTTTAGGGACATACAACAATCGAGTTTCAGTGTAAATACACGAGTAACCGTTTCAAAATAAAAAAAGAACTTATTTCTTTTTAAAACTGAACAAAATTTTTATCAGTCTTTTTTAATTTACAAACATCTAAGCATGTTATTTAAACTCAAAAATGCATTAAAAAGGGTAACCGAATAATCGATTACTTTTTATGAAATTTAGGTAATGTATATTAAAATTTGGAATTTTTAGTATTTCTAACAAAAATATCCTAATTTTATAAATTTCCAAACTTTTTGCTTCCTTATGTACAATATCAAGTTACTTCCTTCCCTTTAAATTCCCGCGGAGTCAGGCTCTGAAGGAAAATTGTCTTAATATTCATAATTTTTGTTGCTGCGTTGATGGCGGTGTTACGCATAAAATTCAATGCGAAAATGCATAATAAACATCTCCGTTTCTCATTAAAAATCATAATAATATGACGTCGTCTCAAATATTCATACGACTTCCTTTATGAAGCTTCCGTTTTTGTTCACTTCTCTTGTCATCATCGTTTACATCTTTACTCACAATTAAGGGGGAGTTCGTTTTTTTATGCTACCATAAAATATTATTTTCTAGTTTCAGCAATTTAAAGTGAACTGTGAAAAATTCTTAGGGTGTGGAGGTTTTTCCACTGCAACTGGTTGGTTGGTTCTTTGGTTCCTAGCTCCTTTCCAAGAATGAACAAGAATCATTTTTATTGGCCTCAATTAAAACAAGAGTTAACATTACTTTTGTTTTGCGGTTTCGTAATACAATAAGAATTTCCGGCTTTATTTAACTTGAGCAGTAGAAAGTTTGTGGTTTTGAGAAATTTAAGTAATATTCAAATCTGGGATCTACCTATTAGGAGATACAAGTATTTGGAATGGTTAAACTAAGTTGAATAAGGAATAATGGCCACAGGAATGATTTTAAAATGTTGGGTTTTATAAACAGGAACTGCAGAGCAAATGAGTTGGCAAGACTTGGGACTACCTTATAAACTCCATATGAACATGATTCTATTCGCATGCCTCTAGACATTTGGAAGCTCCGACTGCGTTAGCTTTCAAACAATTCAGGAAATGATAGGTTGTTGTATATCCGAAATTGTATTCATTCCAGAAAGATGTGTAGCCGTTTAGATAGGGAAAACCCTGACAGATTACTGTCACTCTCAAGACCTAATGTGTCCTGCTTTTTTCTTCTCTCCATCATGATAGGAACCTGTTCGATTGGAGGGCTTGTGATTAGACTTTTACAGGACCGGTAACGTTTACATAACCTGTGGTGACGATGGGCCTTGCTCTATCGTACAGTAGGCAAATAACTCGTTTCTCTTGTTTCTCTGGAACTTTGGTCGATCGGACTCACGTAGTTATGGGACGACTAGCTTTTTAAAGCCATCTGGATAGTTGAACGTGGGTTAGCCAGTGGTATGCTTTTTGAAACCTTTCAAAGTCTATTGGAAGAAATACGATTAAGGAGGTAGGTTATTTAAAGACTTACGATTGAAGAATTAGTATTTGAAGATTAATAAGGAATGATGGCCACTGGAATGCTTTAAAAATGTTGGGTTTCATAAACGGGAACTACAGGACGAATGAGTTGGCAAGACTTGGGACTAACTTACAAATTCGATATGAACTGTATTCATTCCAGAAAGATGTGATGCATTTTAGATAGGGAATGTTCTTACAGAGAACTGTCACTCTCAATACCTCATATATCCTCCCTCTTTCTTCTCTCCATCATGATGTTCGATCGAAAGACTCGTGATTAGGCTGCGGCTTTTACAGGACCCGTAACGTTTATATAACCTGTGGTACCGAAAGGGCCTTGCTCTATCGTACTGTAGGCAAATAACTCGTGGATCTTATTTCTCTGGAACTCTGGTCGATCTGGCTGACGTAGTTATGGGACGACTATCTTTTTTAAGCCATCTGGATAATTGAACGTGGGTTATTTGAAAAAATACGCTTAAAGAGGTACGATATTTGTAGGACTTGCGAAAGAGGAATTAGTATTTGAAGATCCAAGATTGAGGAATATGGGAATTAAAAATCGTGGCAGGAACAATGCATATTTTTGAATGCCAACGTTTAAGAAGATTAACGATTGAGAAATGAGATAGTTTTAAGACCTACTATTAAGGAATGCAACTACTTGAAGGCCAATGATTCAAAATTATATTATTTGATGAACAAAGATTGTAAAACAGTGGAATTTGTAAACCTAAGCTTGAGAAATGACGATATTTAAAGACATCGACTGAGGAATGGCTGACGACCAATGATAGGGGAACCTGGGTTTTTGTAAGATATAGAAATGTCGATACTTCAAGAATTAAGATGAAGGAATGGTAATGCCGAAAGATTGCGGATGAAGGGCAAAACCTTAGATTAAGAAATTATGATATTTTAAGACCTAAAATTCGAAACATTGGCATATGTTGGCCTTATGATTTGAAAACCTACGTTTGGGGAGTTTTGCGAAAACTGAGGAGTTGGCCGATTGAGGAAATGGGTCTTATTGCAGTCCTAATATTGGGGAATTAGGCTTTTCGCTGACCTTAAATTGAGGAATTAAAGACCAACGATTAAGAAATTGGCCGTTTGCTGACCTATGATTAAGGAATTGGATTTTTTGGCAACTTATGATTGAGGAACTGAACTTCCAGCATACCTACGTTGAGAAACTTCGCTCCTTATAGACCTGAGATTGAGGAATGGGGCTTCTTGAAGACCAATGGTTGAGGAATTGGGATTCTTTCCCACTTACGATTGAGAATTAAGCTTCCTGCAGATCTTCGGTCGAGGAATTGGGCTTCTTACAGACCTAAAATTGAGGAAAAAGGCTTCTTTCTGATCTTCTTTTAGACATACGATTGAGAAATTGGACTTCTTGCATACATTTGATTGAGGAATTGAGCTTCTTGCAGATCTACGGTTGAGAATTGGGGCTTTTTGTAGACATTAATTAGAGGAATCGGACTTCTTGCTGATGTTTGATAAAGGAATAGAGCTTATGGTAGACCTTCCTTTGAGGAATCTTACTTCTTTCAGACTTGCAATTAAGGATTTGGGCTTCTTGCGTGCCTATGTTTGAGGAATTGAGATTCTTCCATCCTACGATTAAGAAGTTGGGCTTCTTGCAATCCCACGATTGAAGGCAGTTCGTCTTTTATACCTATGATCGAGGAATTGGGTCCCTTACATACCTATGATTGAGGAAATAAGCTTTCCGCAGATCTACGGTTGAGAATTGGGTCTTTTTATAGACATTTAATTGAGGAATTGATCTTTTATTGAGCAATTGAGCTTCTAGATCAGACCTAATATTGAGGAATTTTACTTCTTGCAGACCTACAATCGAGGAGTTGGGTTTATTTCAGACTAATTGGACTTCTTGAAGATCTGCGATTGTGAAATAAGTTTCATGCTGGGCTTATTTAAGACATAAAATAGAGGAATTGGTCTTCTTGCTGACCTATGATGAACGAATTAAGTTCACTGCAGACCTGTTACGAGGAATTGGACTTTTTTCAAACTTACGATTGGGGAATTGGGCTTCTTCCATCCTACCATTGAGGAGTTGGGCTTCTTGAAGACCTACGATTGAAGACAATTCTTCTTGCATACGTACGATTGAGGAGTTGGGCGTTTTTCAGACGTACAATTGAGGATAGTTCTTGACCATACCTACAATTGAGGAAATGGGATTCTTTCAAACTTACGATTGAGGAGTTGACCTTCTTTCAGTCTTACGACTGAGGAATTGGACTCCTTGCATATGTTCGATTGAAAAATGAGCTTCTTGTATGCATTAGATTGATGGGTTGTGCTTCTTTCCGACTTACGATTAAGGGAAGTTCTTCAAGTATACCTACAATCGAGGAGTTGGACTTCTTGCATACCTAAGTCTGAGAATTTGGGCTTCTTGCAGAACTTCGATTGAAGAGTTGGTATTCTCGCTGACCTACGATTGAAGACAGTTCTTCTTACTTATCTATATCAAGGAATGGCTGCTTGTACACCTATGATTGAAGAATTGAGTTTCTTTCATATCTACGATTGAGAATGTAGACATATGATTGAGGAATTGGACTTTTTACTGACCTATGATTGAGGAATTCAGCTTTATGTGGACCTATGATTAGGGAATTGGGCTTCTTTTAGACCTACGATTCAGGACTTGAACTTCTGAAGACCTAGGATTGAGATATGAGCTTCTTGCTGACCTATGATTGAGGTTTCTTCAGATTTACGATTAGGAAGCTGGTCTTCTTTCAGATGTACGATTGTGGACAGTTCTTCTAGCATACCTATAATCTGGGAGTTGGCCTTATTGCAGACCTTCGATTGAGGAATTGGACTTATTGTAGACCTAAATATGATTGAGGACAGATCTGTTGCATTCATATGATCGAGAAATTAGGCTTCTTGCATACCTATGATTAAGGGTTCGAGCTTCTTGTAGATCTCCAGTTAAGAATTGGGGCATATTGTAGATATACGATTTAGGACAGTTATTTTTGCATACCTACAATCGAGAAGTTGGGCTTCTTGCATACCCAAGACTAAGAAATTTGAGTTCTTGCAGACCAACGATGAATGACGAATGAGGCTTTTTGAAGAACTAAGTAAGAGAGTGGAACTATATGAATACCTGAGACTCAGATTCGATTTCTCAAAATCTTAGAATCAAAAAAAGGGCTTACAATTGAGTTCAGCGATTGAAAATTGTACTGTAAAGCTAAACAGATAGGATATTTATACTTGAGAAATTTGTCTTCATCTTCTAACAAGACTAGTACGATCCCACATCAACAATAACGAAATCTAACCCACTTTTTTCCGGCGAAAGATTCATCCCTTAACATTTCCTTATCACCATTGAAAAACTTTTCAAAATTGAAATGACGGTTTGTTATTTTAGTTGCATTTGCTATTTACTAACCATCAAAGCAACCACTTCCTTTTTACTATAACTACCGGCTCTTAACTGTCCCTTAAACAACTCAAAGCTCTCAATACAAAATTCAATAAGTAAATAGCCCAACACTTTGTATCAATATCACCATAAACATATAAGGATATCATCGTTGTTCCATTTGTATGGAAGTGTTTTTATGTGTGTGTGTGTGCTCAACCGCACACATCACCATCTTAACGTAGTGTCATCCATATCATTGTCATCCTACTTTAAACTCATCATCATTCTATGCTGTTGTAGTGTTGCTTTATACTCTGGGACTTCAGCTTCCATGACATCTATTCTGCTTTTCATTTAGCTTTTAGTTTATGGACACATTGAGTTGCGGTAGCATCATTCTTCTTAGTTCTTTAGTTAAAAAAAATATTTTTTTTTTTTTTAGTTCTCAAATACATACTCAATAATATTGAAAAGAAATTCCATTTGCGAAATGTCATTTTTATTGAGTTACACATTTATGATAAGGGTTGTCATTAGTTGATCATTGGTTAGGTGACACTACGGAAATTGAAAAGCGATTTCCTGGACAAGTGTTGGAGTAAAGTTATGAAAAGTTATTGCTTTGATTTATTTAAAGGAGAGATGAAGGGAAGTTTAAAGTTGGAGCATATTCCGAAATGATTTGACAGGCTTTGTTTATGTCAATAAAGAAACAGAATTCCTTAGTCATAGATTCTTAAATATTTTAGTTTGTAATTCTATATCATTAGAAAGTTCAATTCATTAGATATTCATTTCCTTGTCTAAGGTCTTCAAATAACCTCATTACACAACGTTTGGCCTTCATCTTCATTCCTTAACATTAGGTCTAATCAATCCCATAATTCCTTAATCAAATTTCTTCAAATAGAAACATTCTCCAGTGCTGGATCTACAACAACGTCGGCCAAATGGAGAGCGCTTTTAAATGGTGGTGCTCAATCTTAAAACGAGAATTATATTTGCTAAATGTTTTGCTCTTGTTATTGTTAGTTTAGTATGCATTGTTGTTTAACGCAAATTGTTTTTATTCCCTTGCCAAGCAAATAATGGCCAACGTTGATCTACAAACAGCTCAATTGCTTTGTAGTAGTACTTCGTAATGCCATTCCTCAATCATATGTAGGTCTTTATAGAGTCGAGTTCATTAATTGTAGGAATTTTTATACCCACCATAAAAAAGAATCTGGGGTATATTGAGATTGTCATTCCGTTTGTAATTTCCTTTATATTGGCTCAAAAAAGTATAGCGATATATATTCTGAATCCTTATGAAATTCTAAGACAATTGAGCGATGTCTGTCTGTCTTTTGAAATCACGATAACGCCTAAACGAAAGAAGCTAGCTGAAACTTAGTAAAAATATTCTTCATTTCTGAAATTGGGCAAAATCGGTTAACATTTGACCATAGCTCCCGTATAACCTCGTCTAGGCTAATCGCTTATTTGCTAATAAATGTCATATTATAACAGCTATGATATGACAAAATTTAGTATCTAGAAGTTTTACATAAGCACTTGGCAGCATATAAAATTTCATCGAAATCGGTTCACATTTAACCATAGCTTCCATATAAAAAACTTACGGAAACACAAAAATACAAAAAGAAAAGGGGGTTTATGTCCGTCTGTCCGTTAGATAAAAGCGCGATAGCGCCTTAACTAAAAGGGCTACAGTAACAAAATTTTACAAAAGGAAGTCTTATGTGAATGCCAGCCAGTGTGCAAAATTTTGTTACAATCGATCACCATTTGACCATAGCCCATATAAAAAACTTATGGAAACACAAAAATACAAAAAGAAAAGGGGGTTTATGTCCGTCTGTCCGCTAGATAAAAGCGCGACAGCTCCTTAACTACAAAAGCTAGAGAGACAAAAGTTTACAAAAGTATTTTCGATATGTAACAAAAGTTGTGTACTGAAAATGGGCCAAATCGCAAATATAAACTTTAGTACCTGGGCGACGGAGCCTTGCTCGGAGATTTATGATAAGCACTTTGAGGCAAATTTTAAAGTTTTCATATATTTTATTTTATAAAGTACTAACCAACTAAAATCAATTTAGAAAAAAGACGGTACACATAAAGAGTGTTCTAAAAAAAATATGCATTTACTATTTTAGACAAAATTTATCCATAGTGCAAGAAATAATTTATTTTTTGATCAAGTTAGTTTCTATAGATATGTCAGATACTATTTTTTTTAGAAATTATTAATTTTCAATAGTTATTTCAATCAAAATGGACTGCGAAAAAAAAGTTCGTGAAAATATAATTAAAACTTTTCAAAAAATCCGTCATGGACTTTTAAAAAAATAGCTAAAAATTTGAAAGTTGACCCTCAAACGGTTTCTAATGCCATCAGACGATATAAGGAAAACCTGAGCATTGAAAGAAAACCTGGATCAGGGAGGAAAAAAGGTCCTACAGATATTGGTAAGGCAAAAGAAGTCGAGCGACTCTTTCGAAGAGCGCCTAACACTTCTTTAAGAAAAGCAGCTCGTACGGTGAAATGTTCTACGAATTTTGCACATAGAGTCAAAGCTTATGCTGGACTGAAGACATACAAAGTCCAAAAGGTTCCAGATCGCAATGCTATAAAGAACTTAGAAGCAAAAAAACGAGCGAAAAAATTGAAGTCTGATTTTATAAAAAAATACACCTGTTGTGTGATGGATGATGAAACATACGTACTGGCAGACTTTTCTCAACTTCCTGGTCAAGATTTTTATGTTGCTGATAAACGGGGCAATGTTCGGCAAGAGTTTCGCACAAAAAAACAAACAAAATTCCCTAAGAAGTTTCTCGTGTGGCAAGCTATTTGCAGTTGTGGCAAAAGAAGTAAAGTATTTGCGGCATCTGGCACAATAAACACAGAAATTTATATAAAGGAGTGCCTACAAAAACGGTTGTTACCCTTTTTAAGAGAGCACAGAGTGACTAAATTTTTTTGGCCCGATTTGGCATCATGCCATTATGGAAAAAAGGCACTTGAGTGGTACTCAAAGAATAATGTCATTTTTGTACCACGAGAGGCAAATCCACTTAACTGTCCAGAACTTCGGCCTGTGGAAAGGTATTGGGCTCTGGTAAAAAAGGAATTGAAGAACACAGGAAAGATTTCCAAGAACATGTCCGATTTTAAGCGCAGGTGGAACACATGCTCCAAAAAGGTATCAGAAGCAACTGTAAAATCTTTAATGGGAGGGTTTCCGAAAAAAGTCGATAATTTTGCAAAACCCGAGTACTAAGTAAACATTTTAATGCTAAATGATTTTGTATAATATGTCATTATATTTGCGCATTTTGTAGAGTTTTTATATTAAAAGGTTTGATTTTTATTTAAGAAAATCCAACTACAAATTTTATTTAGAGCACTCTTTATATCCAATTAATTAAGAATCATTTTATTAATTTTGCCTATCAGCACATGATCAAATGCATAGTTTAATATGAATAATTTTGGAAATTGGTCATACCGACTCGCGTAACAACTTTTTTCCAATTTGGTCCACGTTTTGAATTTGCTGCGCCCTCGTAAATACATGAGATATGTTTCTAAATTGAACACAACTTGATGGTGGGTATATAAGATTCGGCACAGCCGATTATAACACTTTTACTTGTTTTTGATTGAAGATCTTAATTAGAACCATTCATCAATCGTAAGTTTTCAGATAGTCCCTTTTCTCACACAGATGAGGTGAAAATTATAGTGGTTCTTCAGTTACCATGATTGTGGGTCCTTTCATGCTTAAATTTTTCACAAAGCGTCAATTTTCTGAAATAGATCCTATTTTCTAAAATAAAATTTTCACTTGTAGCCTTTCAAGTTCTAAACATGCCTAAATATTTATTTAAAATTAGAACTTTTTAAATTTCCATTTGAATATATTTTTGCGGTTGCACTTGTCTTCACATATCATGTCTCTTTTTATATGTCATTTCTATATATCAAATCGATTCGTTCGTTTCCCATTTGTTGTGTCCATCTCGTGTTATGTTGTATATCATTTGTTAAACACAATTTCCTATTAGTTTCAAAAAGTCCTTTATCAATTCATAGCCAAAGAGTAGTCATTCACACATACATCTATACAATTCATATATTTTTGTGTATGTGTATATTCCAAAGCATATCCTTCGAGCTAATGTGTGTGAGAGCGTATGTGTCTGTTTAATTTTTGCATGAAATGTGTCTCTTTTTGGTCAGTTGTTGTGGAAATGGTTTTTCCTCATCATTTAAATGTATTGGTTTCTTATTGTTATTGTTGTTGTTATTGTAGTTTTTCTTTTCGATTGACATGAAGGTTATGCATGTGTCAGAGTATTTTTGTATTTATGTTTGAGTTTTTTTTTTTGCGGATTCATCTTTTTTTGTTGTTGTTATTTTTTAACACATTTACAAACACTCACACTCACACATTCTTAAGTTAAGAAAAGAAGGAATGATAGAATAACTTTGAAATATTTTTCTTTAGTTATTGATAAAGAAATATGAAATAAATTAAAATAAATATTTGTAATATGAAAAATGTTTCCTTCTTTAAAAAAAAAAATTATTTATTTAAGTTAAAATTTTTTATCAAAAAAGGACAAAAGTTGAAGTAATATCCTAACAATAACTTTTCTTTATAAAAATCATCATAATGTTATATAGAAAAGTCATTCTCTTGATAAGTTTTCTAAAGACAAGACATTCCTTTAATAACTGTCCAAAGAAAAGTCCTCCTTTTGAGAACTTTTCTATAGAAAAGTCCTCCTTTTGAGAACCTATCTATAGAAAAGTCCTCCTTTTGAGAACTTTTCTATAGAAAAGTCCTCCTTTTGAGAACTTTTCTATAGAAAAGTCCTCCTTTTGAGAACTTTTCTATAGAAAAGTCCTCCTTTTGAGAACTTTTCTATAGAAAAGTCCTCCTTTTGAGAACTTTTCTATAGAAAAGTCCTCCTTTTGAGAACTTTTCTATAGAAAAGTCCTCCTTTTGAGAACTTTTCTATAGAAAAGTCCTCCTTTTGAGAACTTTTCTATAGAAAAGTCCTCCTTTTGGGAACTTTTCTATAGAAAAGTCCTCCTTTTGAGAACTTTTCTATAGAAAAGTCCTCCTTTTGAAATATTTTCTTTAGAAAAGTCATCCTTTTGAGAAGTTTTCTATAGAAAAGTTCTCCTAAGTCCTCATTTTAAAAACTTTTCTATAGAAAAGTCCTCCTTTTTGAACTTTTCTATAGAAAAGTCCTCCTTTTTGAACTTTTCTATAGAAAAGTCCTCTTTTTTGAACTTTTCTATAGAAAAGTCCTCCTTTTGAGAACTTTTCTATATAAAAGTCCTACTTTCGTAAACTTTTCTATAAAAAGTCCTCATTTTGAGTACTTTTCTATAGAAAAGTCCTACTTTCGTAAACTTTTGATAACTTTTCTATAGAAAAGTCATCTTTTTTTTAGAACTTTTCAGTAGAAAAGTGCTTCTTTTGAGAACTTTTCTATAGAAAAGTCCTCCTTTTGAGAACTTTTCTATAGAAAAGTCCTCCTTTTGATAAATTTTCTATAGAAAGGTCATCCTAACGATAACTTTTCTATAGAAAGGTCATCCTAACGATAACTTTTCTATAGAAAGGTCATCCTAACGGTAACTTTTCTATGGAAAAGTCATCCTAATGATAAATTTTCTATAGAAAAGTCATTCTAACGATAACTTTTCTATAGAAAAGTCATCCTAACAATAACATTCTATAAAAAAGTCATCCTAACGATAACTTTTCTATAGAAAAGTCATTCTAATCATAACATTTCTACAGAAAAGTCATCCTAACGATATATTTTCTATAGAAAAGTCATCCTGATGATAACATTTCTATATAAAAGTCATCTTAACGATAACTTTTATTAGGAAACATCATCCTTTTGAAACATTTTTATAGAGAACTCATCCTTTTGTTAACTTCTCTGTAGAAGATCCTGACGATATTTTTTCTATAGAAAAGTCATCCTGACGATATCATTTCTATATAAAAGTCATCTTAACGATAACTTTTCTTAGGAAACATCATCCTTTTGATACATTTTTATAGAGAATTTATTCTTTTGTTAACTTCTCTGTAGAAAGGTCATCTTTTTGATAACTTTTCTATAGAAAAGTCCTCCTTTTGATAACTTTTTTGTAGAAAATTTATCGATAGGATGACTTTTCTAGAGAAAATTGTTTGATACAAAACTCAAGACTATCCTTTTTCTTGCCTTTCTTAGTTTATTAGTCCTTTAACTTTATCCATAACTTTTTATTTATTTCCTTTCCAATTTATGTACTTGAATTTCCTTTGCCCACTTTTAGCATTTCGCACTCCATTATGTATTTTTTTTCGTTATTGTTATTTATTCCTTTTTCATAAAGTGACAATGAAATTTTGCTAGAGTTGGTTCTTTTTGTCAGCAGTCATCATCGTCATCATCGTCGTCAACATCCTCGCAGCAAATGTGTTGCCAGGGCCATTGTCTCCTTTTCACTTTAGATTTTTCAAAAAAGCATTTTGTAACCATTTGGTCATCAAACCCAAAGAATCATAAAAAAATATAATAAAGAACTTAAAACATTTCAGCTTTGTTAACTATAGGCTTTTTAAAATTTCCTCTTATTCTCTAGCAATTTAAAAAATTTCCACTATTGTCTGTAAATTGAAGAAAGACGGACATATCGAGGGACAGACAGTAGAATCACTTGTCTATCTGTCAGGGGTTTCTACAAATTGTAGGCTTTAACAAAGAAAAGAAAAAAAAAAAACTAACAAAACTGTCTTTAATTGCAAAAGCATAACAACTTTTGAAAATCATCAGACAATGAAAGGGCATTTTTATGAAAAGCCTTTTAATCCTTGGAGGACTCTAATAATGACTGCATTTTGTAAAGGAGGCCAATAAAACCCAAAGGCTTTACTTGATCGTTTAATTTGAATACTTTTTCTTTACCAATTTAAATTCATTTGATTTCAATAAACTAATATTTAGTTACCCTTTCCACCCTACCTTAAAGGGTTAATTAGGCAACATAAACTCACCTAAAACTAAAATTGTAATAAATTTTTTGCACTTTACTTAATATTTTTTTTTCGTACACGAGTGGATTTTCTTTATGCCACCAGGGAGAAATGTCTTCAAAAGTTTCAATTGTTCTCAGAATGAAAAAAACAACAACAACAACAATATCGCACAAAAAAAGTGTTGCAAATATAGCTATTGTTGTAATTGTTGTTGTTGTTGCTGCTGATGCTTGTGTATTCTTTAAATGTGGCATGTGGCTCTTGTTGGTAAGTCTGTATTTGTAATCTAAATGAATGAATGAATGTATGCGCGTGTGTGTATGTGTGAATATGTAAGTGTTAGTATGAACATGTTTTTCTTAAGGAGGTACTTTGTTTATTACATTCATTGTTGTTGTTGGTAGGCAGTTATTGTATTTGTTGCTGTATTCAGTTGTTGTACAATACTCAGCTTGACAGTTAATATTCATATAAGAATTTCAGTTTTTTTCCTACATTTTAGTACAAGTAGTTGTTAGTGTATTTATGAAGTTCTTTTTTTCTGTTGCAGCGGAAACGGAAATATTATTTCACTTTGACACTTGGTTTTTCCTTAATTGAAATGGGAGTCCGAAAAAAGGTAGAGAAATAAAGGAAAGACGAACTAAATGAAAATTTTTTAAGAGGAAAAAAAATATTGAGATTTTTGGTAAAGGAAAAGTTATCGATAATTATCTACTTTTCTATAGAAAATTAATCAAAAAGTTGACTTTTCTATGGAAATGTTATCTCAAAAGGAGGACTTTTCTATAGAAAAGTTCCCAAAAGGAGGACTTTTCTATAGAAAAGTTCTCAAAAGGAGGACTTTTCTATAGAAAAGTTCTCAAAAGGAGGACTTTTCTATAGAAAAGTTCTCAAAAGGAGGACTTTTCTATTAAAAAGTTCTCAAAAGGAGGACTTTTCTATAGAAAAGTTCTCAAAAGGAGGACTTTTTATAGAAAAGTTCTCAAAAGGAGGACTTTTCTATAGAAAAGTTCTCAAAAGGAGTAATTTTCTATAGAAAAGTTCTCAAAAGGAGTAATTTTCTATAGAAAAGTTCTCAAAAGGAGTAATTTTCTATAGAAAAGTTCTCAAAAGGAGTCATTTTTTATAGAAAAGTTCTCAAAAGGAGGACTTTTCTATAGAAACGTTCTCAAAAGGTGGACTTTTCTATAGAAAAGTTCTCAAAAGGAGGACTTTTCTATATAAAAGTTCTCAAAAGGAGGACTTTTCTATAGAAAAATTCCCAAAAGGAAAACTTTTCTATAGAAAAGTTCTCAAAAGGAGTATTTTTCTATAGAAAAGTTCTCAAAAGGAGGACTTTTCTATAGAAAAGTTCACAAAAGGAGGACTTTTCTATAGAAAAGTTCACAAAAGGAGGACTTTTCTATAGAAAAGTTCTCCAAATTAGGACTTTTCTATAGAAAAGTTCTCAAAAGGAGGACTTTTCTATAGAAAAATTCTCAAAAGGAGGACTTTTCTTCAGAAAAGTTCTCAAAAGGAGTACTTTTCTATAGAAAAGTTCACAAAAGGAGGACTTTTCTATAGAAAAGTTCTCCAAATTAGGACTTTTCTATAGAAAAGTTCTCTAAAGGAGGACTTTTCTATAGAAAAGATCTCAAAAGGAGGACTTTTCTATAAAAAATTATCAAAAGTAGGACTTTTCTATAGATAAGTTATCAAAAAAATTACTTTTCTATAGAAAAAAGGAGGACTTTTCTATAGAAACGTTCTCAAAAGGTGGACTTTTCTATAGAAAAGTTCTCAAAAGGAGGACTTTTCTACATAAAAGTTCTCAAAAGGAGGACTTTTCTATAGAAAAATTCCCAAAAGGAAAACTTTTCTATAGAAAAGTTCTCAAAAGGAGGACATTTCTATAGAAAAGTTCTCAAAAGGAGTACTTTTCTATAGAAAGGTTCTCAAAAGGAGGACTTTTCTATAGAAAAGTTCACAAAAGGAGGACTTTTCTATAGAAAAGTTCTCCAGATTAGGACTTTTCTATAGAAAAGTTCTCAAAAGGAGGACTTTTCTATAGAAAAATCCTCAAAAGGAGGACTTTTCTTCAGAAAAGTTCTCAAAAGGAGTACTTTTCTATAGAAAAGTTCACAAAAGGATGACTTTTCTATAGAAAAGTTCTCCAAATTAGGACTTTTCTAAAGAAAAGTTCTCCAAATTAGGACTTTTCTAAAGAAAAGTTCTCTAAAGGAGGACTTTTCTATAGAAAATATCTCAAAAGGAGGACTTTTCTATAAAAAATTATCAAAAGTAGGACTTTTCTATAGATAAGTTATCAAAAAAATTACTTTTCTATAGAAAAGTTATCAAAAGAATGACTTTTCTATACAAAAGTTATCAAAAAGAAGACTTTTCTGTAGAAAGGTTATAAAAAGAATGACTTTTCTCTAGAAATATTTTCAAATGGTTGACTTTTCTATAGAAAAGTTATGACTTTTCTTTATTAATTAAAAAGTTAAAGGGATTCCTTCCCCCTTATTCCTTTGTTGCCTTTAGATCTACAAATTTTCTTATGGTTCCCAAGGAGTTTCTGCCTACAGTTTTTTTTGCTACAGACTTTTGCTATAATTATTTATATAGTTTCGTATTAAAAAGCTATTTACATAAATGTTATACACTCTCTCTTTGTGTAAATATGTTTGTGTTTGTATAAGAATATTTATGAAAATTAACGCGAATACATATACACATAAATATGTATGTGTGTGTGTGACTGTGAGTATTCTGGCATATGGGTGTGAATATTTAATAAACATACTTTTACACCAAATACATTCAGCGGAATATATTTAAGGACTTTTAACGAAAAAAAAAAATCGTGTTAAAGAATTTCAAGTGTATGTCACACACTAGGCATGAGAGTGTGTTTGTGAATGTGTACGTATGTGTGTCTGTGGCACAACAGTGTTCGGATGCTGTGACAAGCTAACAACACAACATTGCTAAAAGTCTGCTCTAAAAAACCGAATATCCTGCTACAATTCAATGTTAAATGTTGGACAAAGAATGTAAAATGTAAAAATTTTGTTTGTCCTTTGTAGTGGATTATAAGCCTAAAGCGCAGGTTTGTTAAACGAAATTAAGAAAAACTCTTCGTCTCAATATCAAAAAAGTCTCCAAAAATGAGGGTTGTTTATCAAACGTATTGTTGTTGCTATTGAGGTAGGAGTAGGGGAGACGAAGAGAGCGAGAGAAAATGACAAAGAAGAGCAAAATTTTTTGTTGCAAAATACTAAGAAATTTGTTTATGTAAGGGATGTGTCTTGAAAGTTTTGCTGATGCTGGGAAAATAGGGGGCATTTGAATAAATGTTTTAAAAATTGTAATAATGTATAAAAACATAGAAATTAGCACAAGTTACTAAGAATACTAAAAAAATGTTAAATGGCAAAACTCGTGTTTTCTTACATTCCCAAAAAGTTTCGCTAAATCTCCAAAATTGACCCTCATTCAAAGTTTACATATTCTTAATTCTTAGTCTATGTCTTAGACTATGTCTTAGTCTATGTCTTAGTCTATATCTTAGTCTATGTCTTAATCTATGTCTTAGTCTATATCTTAGTCTATGTCTTAGTCTATGTCTTAGTCTATGTCTTAGTCTATGTCTTAGTCTATATCTTAGTCTATGTCTTAGTCTATGTCTTAGTCTATGTCTTAGTCTATGTCTTAGTCTATGTCTTAGTCTATGTCTTAGTCTATGTCTTAGTCTATGTCTTAGTCTATGTCTTAGTCTATGTCTTAGTCTATGTCTTAGTCTATGTCTTAATCTATGTCTTAGTCTATGTCTTAGTCTATGTCTTAGTCTATGTCTTAGTCTATGTCTTAGTCTATGTCTTAGTCTATGTCTTAGTCTATGTCTTAGTCTATGTCTTAGTCTATGTCTTAGTCTATGTCTTAGTCTATGTCTTAGTCTATGTCTTAGTCTATGTCTTAGTCTATGTCTTAGTCTATGTCTTAGTCTATGTCTTAGTCTATGTCTTAGTCTATGTCTTAGTCTATGTCTTAGTCTATGTCTTAGTCTATGTCTTAGTCTATGTCTTAGTCTATGTCTTAGTCTATGTCTTAGTCTATGTCTTAGTCTATGTCTTAGTCTATGTCTTTGTCTATGTCTTAGTCTATGTCTTAGTCTATGTCTTAGTCTATGTCTTAGTCTATGTCTTAGTCTATGTCTTAGTCTATGTCTTAGTCTATGTCTTAGTCTATGTCTTAGTCTATGTCTTAGTCTATGTCTTTGTCCATGTCTTAGTCTATGTCTTAGTCTATGTCTTAGTCTATGTCTTAGTCTATGTCTAAGTCTATGTTTTAGTCTATATCTTAGTCTATGTCTTAGTCTATGTTTTAGTCTATGTCTTAGTCTATGTCTTAGTCTATGTCTTAGTCTATGGTTTAGTCTATGGTTTAGTCTATGTCTTAGTCTATGTCTAAGTCTATGTCTTAGTCTATGTCTTAGTCTATGCCTTAGTCTATGTCTTAGTCTATGTCTTAGTCTATGTCTTAGTCTATATCTTAGTCTATGTCTTAGTCTATGTCTTAGTCTATGTCTTAGTCTATGTCTTAGTCTATGTCTTAGTCTATGTCTTAGTCTATGTCTTAGTCTATGTGTTAGTCTATGTCTTAATCTATGTCTTAGTCTATGTCTAAGTCTATGTCTTAGTCTATGTCTTAGTCTATGTCTTGGTCTATGTCTTGATCTATGTCTTAGTCTATGTCTTAGTCTATGTCTTAGTCTATGTCTTAGTCAATGTCTTACTATATGTCTAAGTCTATGTGTAAGTCTATGTCTAAGTCTATGTCTACGTCTATGTCTTAGTCTATGTCTATGTCTATGTCTATGTTTTAGTCTATGCCTTAGTCTATGTGTAGGTATATGTCTTAGTCAATGTATTAGTCTATGTCTAAGTTTATGTCTTAGTCTATGGCTTAGTCTATATCTTAGTCTATGTCTTAGTCTATGTCTTAGTCTATGTTTTAGTGAATGTCTTTGTCTATTAAGGGTTCTTAATTAAGAAAAATTAGAAAAATCTCCACAAATTTCTTATCAATTTTTCAGTTTTTCCATTATAATTTATTTTAGTGATACGACTTCAAGTAGATTTGCCCAAAATCTGCTTTCGCGGCTGCAGCACTTAACATTTGACAGCTGATGCTGGACAGAGATACTCTGGTTTAACAGTGACCTTATACCCACACCCACAGTTTCCCACATAAAACAACAATAACTATAACACGCACACACACTCATAAACTCGCTAGTACTTACTTTAATTTCATGTGACACATATACTTTTGATTTTTATTATTCTGCTCTTTTCTTAAGTTCCTTTTTTTTCACGTCTATTTTTTGAGACTTTTTGTTCTCTTTAATCAATTTTATTACTATAATGTCTGAAATGTAGATTTTTTCGAGTTCTTTGTAAAAGAGAATTTAACTGCGTGAACTTGTATGTGTGTGTGTCTTTGATAATTTTTCTTTTGTTAATCTTAATGGATGTTTATGTGTATGAGTCTATTTCCTTTTCCCTGCCTATATGGATGTATTTGAGAGTGTCTTCCACAAAAAAAGTCCTGCCAGTAATGCGTGTGGTTTAGTAACTTAAAAAGTTATTAAGAAGTAGCAATAAGAGAGAGCGTACACGAGCTCCTGCTGTCGAGCATAGAATTAAATTAAAGTTGTAGGAGGACAGCTGGAAATAAGGACAGACAATAGGACAGACATTACGAAACTTATTGTTTGTTGTTGTTTATTAGTTTAGTTTGATAGATGATTTTTTTTATTGGATTTTTCTTATATTTCTTTTAAGAATATTTTCGTTTTATACGAATGCCCAACAATGAATTTTAAATGAAAGTTTTTAGAGGGGGCGAGATTATAGGTTTTCTTTTAAAAGAAAAATCAAAGTCTAAGAAGAAAGATAACAGAAAAAAAGTTTGTAATTAGTTCTAACTACATCATGATTTGATTCTTTATGCACATTTTAATTCAACTTAATGATTGAGTTCTCGATTAGATTCTCTAAACATCAGTTGTCAAAGTTCTTTACTTCAAATAACCTTCATACTTTGCTTAAACCCACCAATGTATTGCAGACTAAGACACAGACTAAGACATAGACTAAGACATAGACTAGGACATAGACTAAGACATAGACTAAGACATAGACTAAGACATAGACTAAGACATAGACTAAGACATAGACTAAGACATAGACTAAGACATAGACTAAGACATAGACTAAGACATAGACTAAGACATAGACTAAGACATAGACTAAGACATAGACTAAGACATAGAAAAAGACATAGACTAAGACATAGACTAAGACATAGACTAAGACATAGAAAAAGACATAGACTAAGACATAGAAAAAGACATAGACTAAGACATAGACTAAGACATAGACTAAGACATAGACTAAGACATAGACTAAGACATAGACTAAGACATAGACTAAGACATAGACTAAGACATAGACTAAGACATAGACTAGGACATAGACTAAGACATAGACTAAGACATAGACTAAGACATAGACTAAGACATAGACTAAGACATAGACTAAGACATAGACTAAGACATAGACTAAGACATAGAAAAAGACATAGACTAAGACATAGAAAAAGACATAGACTAAGACATAGACTAAGACATAGACTAAGACATAGACTAAGACATAGACAAAGACATAGACTAAGACATAGACTAAGACATAGACTAAGACATAGACTAAGACATAGACTAAGACATAGACTAAGACATAGACTAAGACATAGACTAAGACATAGACATAGACTAAGACATAGACTAAGACATAGACTAAGACATAGACTAAGACATATACTAAGACATAGACTAAGACATAGACTAAGACATAGACTAAGACATAGACTAAGACATAGACTAAGACATAGACTAAGACATAGACTAAGACATAGACTAAGACATAGACTAAGACATAGACTAAGACATAGACTAAGACATAGACTAAGACATAGACTAAGACATAGACTAAGACATAGACTAAGACATAGACTAAGACATAGACTAAGACATAGACTAAGACATAGACTAAGACATAGACTAAGACATAGACTAAGACATAGACTAAGACATAGACTAAGACATAGACTAAGACATAGACATAGACTAAGACATAGACTAAGACATAGACTAAGACATAGACTAAGACATAGACTAAGACATAGACTAAGACATAGACTAAGACATAGACTAAGACATAGACTAAGACATAGACTAAGACATAGACTAAGACATAGACTAAGACATAGACTAAGACATAGGCTAAGACATAGACTAAGACAAAGACATAGACTAAGACTAAGACAAAGACATAGACTAAGACATAGACTAAGACATAGACTGAGACATAGACTAAGACATAGACTAAGACATAGACTAAGACATAGACTAAGACATAGACTAAGACAAAGACAAAGACAAAGACATAGACTAAGACATAGACTAAGACATAGACTAAGACAAAGACATAGACTAAGACATAGACTAAGACAAAGACATAGACTAAGACAAAGACATAGACTAAGACATAGACTAAGACATTGACTAGCACAAAGACTATGAAATAGACTAATTCAAAGACTAAGACATAGGTTAAAGCATAGGCTTAGACATAGACTGTGACATAAACTAAGATATAGACATTATAGACTTCATATCTTATATAAACTTAGTCATACACTGAGACATAAACTAAGTCAAGCAAAATACACTGAGAAATGAGCTTTTCAATAATAACCTCTTGGGATCTGCCAAATTTTACAAATCCTTTAAAATTTACTGACAATTCCTTAGGGTTTCCTTGAAAGCAACTTAAATTCTTAAGAGTTTTTAGACGCGTGTAAAAACTTTTCTTTGTGGCAAAAAAATCGAATTTGTTATTCAACCCCTTTCCTTTACCGAAGCCATTTTTGTGTTTTTTTCTCATGTTTATAAGAATCAATAAAAATTATATTCATCTTCTTTAAATTTTTTGCTTAAACTTCCTTGAACTAATTTCAGTTGTCGCTAAGAAACCCCCAACTTGACGTATGAGTGTTTTTTAATGAAATTAAATTCAAATAACTTATACGTCTAGTTAGGCAACGGCAAAACTTTTCATGACATTAAATTGTGGGTGGGATTTTTTATTTGTCAATCAGAGAATTAAACAAAAATTAATTTAAACAAAGTTTATTAAGGAAATCTGAGAAATTGACTAACGAGAATAATTGTTTAACAGGCATTGACTCTCATACTAATAGACGACATGTGTGTGTGTATGTGATTTTCTCAGTTACTCTTTCGCTCTCTGTCTTCTGTTTAAATCCCATACATTTTTAAGTTCAATGTTGTTTATATTGCAAAATAGTAAAGGATTTTTGTATTCCTCTTCCTCTTTGACAAAAACTTCTTTTCCTTTGCCTTCACCTGCCTTCGTTTGTGTCTAGTGGCTTTGAAACGTTTTTTTTTGTTCCGTTTCATCTCATTTTGCAAAAGGGGTTCAATAAAATCTACTCTCTAGCATTTTTTGCTCTTATTGTTTATCTCAATGTATGTGTTTCATGGTATTTATTTTGTATGCATGTGTATTTAAAAGTGTGGCACAGATGTTGTGTTGCCACACATGGATTCATGGTTGGAAAGAAAGTAAGTCAACGTGTGTATGGCTGACTGTTTGTCTGTCTGTCCGTGTGTTTTGGCATGTGTATTTATTTAAGTGTTACAGGGTTTTTAAGTCAGTGTGCTACAACATGTGCAGCAACAGCAATTACAAATACAACAACAATAAATTACCATATGTTTTATATTTACATTTGAGGTAGAGTACAGGGATTTTAAAATGCATGAAGAAATTTGAAAATAAAAAAGTTTTAATTTCTTTAAAATTAAAATTTTAAGCAATTTTAAGAAGACATTTCTATGGAAATGTAGACAAATGGAAAACTTTACTATATAGTTGTTGACGATATAGAAAAGTTGAAGACAGGAAGACTTTTATAGAGAATTTGACGAAAGGATTACTTTACTATAGACAAGTTGACGATAGCAAGACTTTACTATAGAAAAGTTGACGATAGGAAGACTTTACTATAGAAAAGTTGACGATAGGAAGACTTTACTATAGAAAAGTTGACGATAGGAAGACTTTACTATAGAAAAGTTGACGATAGGAAGACTTTACTATAGAAAAGTTGACGATAGGAAGACTTTACTATAGAAAAGTTGACAATAGGAAGACTTTACTATAGAAAAGTTGACGATAGTATGACTTTTTTATAGAAAAGTTGACGATAGTATGACTTTTCTATAAAAAAGTTGACGATAGTATGACTTTTCTGTTGACGATAGTATGACTTTTCTATAGAAAAGTTGACGACAGTATGACTTTTCTATAGAAAAGTTGACGACAGTATGATTTTTCTATAGAAAAGTTGACGATAGTATAACTTTTCTATAGAAAAGTTGACGATAGTATGACTTTTCTATAGAAAAGTTGACGATAGTATGACTTTTCTATAGAAAAGTTGACGATAGTATGACTTTTCTATAGAAAAGTTGACGATAGTATGACTTTTCTATAGAAAAGATGACGATAGTATGACTTTTCTATAGAAAAGTTGACGATAGTATGACTCTTCTATAGAAAAGTTGACAATAGTATGACTTTTTTATAGAAAAGTTGACAATAGTATGACTTTTCTATAGAATAGTAAATGATAGTATGACTTTTCTATAAAAAAGTTAACGATAGGAAGACTTTACTATAGAAAAGTTGACGATAGGAAGACTTTACTATAGAAAAGTTGACTATAGGAAAACTATAGTATTACTTTTCTATAGAAAAGTTGATGAAAATATTACTTTTCTATAGAAAAGTTGATGATAGTATGACTTTTCTATAGAAAAGTTGACGATAGTATGACTCTTCTTTAGAAAAGTTGACGATAGTATAACTTTTCTATAGAAAAGTTGACGATAGTATGACTTTTCTATAGAAAAGTTGACGATAGTATGACTTTTCTATAGAAAAGTTGACGATAGTATGACTTTTCTATAGAAAAGTTGACGATAGTATGACTTTTCTATAGAAAAGTTGACGATAGTATGACCTTTCTATAGAAAAGTTGACGATAGTATGACTTTTCTATAAAAAAGTTGACGAAAGTATGACTTTTCTATAGAAAAGTTGACGAAAGTATGACTTTTCTATAGAAAAGTTGACGACAGTTTGACTTTTCAATAGAAAAGTTGACGATAGTATGACTTTTCTATAGAAAAGTTGACGATAGTATGACCTTTCTATAGAAAAGTTGACGATAGTATGACTTTTCTATAGAAAAGTTGACGATAGTATGACTTTTCTATAGAAAAGTTGACGATAATATGACTTTTCTATAGAAAAGTTGACGATAGTATGACTTTTCTATAGAAAAGTTGACGATAGTATGACTTTTCTATAGAAAAGTTGACGATAGTTTGATTTTTCTATAGAAAAGTTGACAATAGTATGACTTTTCTATAGAAAAGTTGACGATAATATGACTTTTCTATAGAAAAGTTGACGATAGTATGACTTTTCTATAGAAAAGTTGACGATAGTATGACTTTTCTATAGAAAAGTTGACGATAGTTTGATTTTTCTATAGAAAAGTTGACAATAGTATGACTTTTTATAGAAAAGTTGACAATAGTTTGACTTTTCTATAGAATAGTTGACGATAATATGGCTTTTCTGTATAAAAGTTGACGATAGTATGACTTTTCTATAGAAAAGTTGACGATAGTATGACCTTTCTATAGAAAAGTTGACGATAGTATGACTTTTCTATAGAAAAGTTGACGATAGTATGACTTTTCTATAGAAAAGTTGACGATAATATGACTTTTCTATAGAAAAGTTGACGATAGTATGACTTTTCTATAGAAAAGTTGACGATAGTATGACTTTTCTATAGAAAAGTTGACGATAGTATGACTTTTCTATAGAAAAGTTGACGATAGTATGACTTTTCTATAGAAAAGTTGACGATAATATGACTTTTCTATAGAAAAGTTGACGATAGTATGACTTTTCTATAGAAAAGTTGACGATAGTATGACTTTTCTATAGAAAAGTTGACGATAGTTTGATTTTTCTATAGAAAAGTTGACAATAGTATGACTTTTTTATAGAAAAGTTGACAATAGTTTGACTTTTCTATAGAATAGTTGACGATAATATGGCTTTTCTGTATAAAAGTTGACGATAGTATGACTTTTCTATAGAAAAGTTGATGATAGTATGACTTTTCTATAAAAAAGTTGGCGATAGTATTACTTTTCTATAGAAAAGTTGAGGATAGTATGACTTTTCTAAAGAAAAGTTGACGATAGGATGACTTTTCTATAGAAAAGGCGACGATAGGATAACTTTATTATAGAAACGTTTTTGTAAGATTTAATTTAAAATTTGTCATTTTATTAAATTGTATCATTGTCTTAGTACTCTTCAAAATAAGCCAGTCATTTCAATTAAAAATTACTTTGCAATTACCCAGCTACTTCCGGTATATTGTTGTTATGAACCTTTTAAACTTCCACTTCCTGTTATTTTTTTGCACAAATTTTTCACTCAAATTAACAAAAAAAATCTAACATTTTTCATGTTCAACATAAAAAAAAGCCCCTGACAATAAAAAGGCCAACATAAATGACACAACAAATTAAACAAAAAATACAAAAGTAAAAAAATATCTAAAGCAACAAAAAAATTAAAAATTATGATAATAAAAAGCAAAGAAAAGCAAAGAAACAAGCAAATCTCAACAGAAACATTAAAAAAAGAATGATGTATAAAATCATGCAACAAAAAGAAGATAATAAAAATCCAAACACAAGCAGATACAACACACAGGGAAAGCTTTTTCTGTATGAAGAAAAAGAAAACAGTTGGAAAATTTATTCATTCATATTTGAAAAAGAAAAAAACTTAACTTCGTTTGGCAAAAACAACCAAAAAATAAAAGAAAGAGTGTGAAACAATAAAGATAAAAAAACAAGTGAAAATCAAGTTTTACCGTAACAATTGCACTCACACTCACTTCCTTTTAAAAATCCATTCGCTTCCCTTCTTCCCCCTTCCTCTATCTCTCATACTCTTGAAAGTATAAAAACAATTCATTTAAAAAACCGTTATAATTATACAAATGTTATTTTACAAGTATGTGTGCGTGTGAGTACTTGTGTGTCGATGCTTGTGTGTATATTTATAGCTCTTGAATCTGAATGGGAGTAAAACATGTTTGTGCATGATTTTTAGAATTGTTATGCTATGCTCGAGACAAAAAAAAAACGTTGTAGGTATTAGATTCAAATGAAGTGTGTCTGTTGGTATGTGAGTTTACCGTTTTTTTTTATCCCGTTTAAAGCTCATGTGAGTTGTAAAAAACAGAATAAATTGAAGAATTAAGTTGAAACAGGGATTACACATAAATGAATGAGAATGAGCTGTAGCTACTCTATGACTCTGACGAACTAAGTGCGTATTTTTTACGATCAAAATGGGTAATACAGCAGATTTTTTGGAAGTTCTTAGTACAGATTAAAAAAAATATATGTAAAAAAGATATTGAAATTTACTTTTAGCATATTTTAATTTTTGCATAATGAACTCAAAAACAAACACAACAAATGGAAAATATTTTATAAAAATTTGATTTTTAAATGTCTTATGTTAAAGTCTTCCTATCATCAACTTTTTTGTAGTAAAGTCTTCCTATCATCAACTTTTTTATAGTAAAGTCTTCCTATCATCAACTTTTCTATAGTAAAGTCTTCCTATAGTCAACTTTTCTATAGTAAAGTCTTCCTATCGTCAACTTTTCTATAGTAAAGTCTTCCTATCGTCAACTTTTCTATAGTAAACTCTTCCTATCGTCAACTTTTCTATAGTAAAGTCTTCCTATCGTCAACTTTTCTATAGAAAAGTCTTCCTATCGTCAACTTTTCTATAGAAAAGTCTTCCTATCGTCAACTTTTCTATAGAAAAGTCTTCCTATCGTCAACTTTTCTATAGAAAAGTCTTCCTATCGTCAACTTTTCTATAGAAAAGTCTTCCTATCGTCAACTTTTCTATAGAAAAGTCTTCCTATCGTCAACTTTTCTATAGAAAAGTCTTCCTATCGTCAACTTTTCTATAGAAAAGTCTTCCTATCGTCAACTTTTCTATAGAAAAGTCTTCCTATCGTCAACTTTTCTATAGAAAAGTCTTCCTATCGTCAACTTTTCTATAGAAAAGTCTTCCTATCGTCAACTTTTCTATAGAAAAGTCTTCCTATCGTCAACTTTTCTATAGAAAAGTCTTCCTATCGTCAACTTTTCTATAGAAAAGTCTTCCTATCGTCAACTTTTCTATAGAAAAGTGTTTCCTATCGTCAACTTTTCTATAGAAAAGTCTTCCTATCGTCAACTTTTCTATAGAAAAGTCTTCTTATCGTCAACTTTTCTATAGTAAAGTCTTCCTATCGTCAACTTTTCTATAGTAATGTCTTCCTATCGTCAATTTTTCTATAGTAAAGTCATCCTATCGTCAACTTTTCTATAGTAAAGTCTTCATATCGTCAACTTTTCTATAGTAAAGTCTTCCTATCGTCAACTTTTCTATAGTAATGTCTTCCTATCGTCAATTTTTCTGTAGTAAAGGCATCCTATCGTCAACTTTTCTATAGTAAAGTCTTCCTATCGTCAACTTTTCTATAGTAATGTCTTCCTATCGTCAATTTTTCTATAGTAAAGTCATCCTATCGTCAACTTTTCTATAGTAAAGTCTTCCTATCGTCAACTTGTCTATAGTAAAGTCTTTCTATCGCCAACTTGTTTATAGTAAAGTCTTTCTATCGTCAACTTTTTTTTATAGTAAAGGAAATTTTATGAAAGTGTTTATTTATGATTCCTTTAACACATGAGTAATATAAAATGAATTCATATTACTCATACGCCTTTGCTTTTATTTTTATTGAAATTCTGCTTGTGTGCGTTTTTAAGGAGAAATTGGAATCTTTGTGTGTCTGTGTTTTTTAAATATTTTATTAAGAACCAGTTAAACATTTTGACCATTCTCTGAATGCCTTAATTACGCTTGACCTCCTTGCAAAATTACAAATATTTAAGTTCACAATTAAATTCATCCCAAAAAACTTTTTAAATATTTAACAATGCAAAAAGTTTTAACTTGAAATTTTTGATGAAGCAGCAGCAGTGGCAGTAAAAGCCAGCCATCAACACCCACTTAAGCTCAAAGAAAAGACAGAACAAAGACAATTTTGCTTAAAAAATAAATTATAACAAATAATAGAAAAAAAGACAAGGAAAATGGGAATTTTAACTAAAGTTTTACAGCAACAAAAATCTCATAGTTTTGTTGGCATTATGCCAAAGTGCAACATTTACAATTGGCGCCTCTATTAAATGTTTGAGCTTACAGGTTGCAACAAAAGCCCACAAACCCGAATAGACAGACAAATAGCCAAACCAAGCAACCAACCTACCAGCCAACCATAGAGTCAGCCTTAAAAGCAAAAGGTGTCCTAGGACGTTTTGCTGCAAAATGTCCTGACTAATGTCTGTGGGTTCAAGTACATCTGTTCTTTTTTTTGACGTTTTTGTTGGCAAAAAGTAAATGTTTGTCTTTGGGAATTTTTTTTCAAAAAGAAAGAAAAAGAAATTTTTAACTGAAAAGGTGCTGATGAATACTAATGTTGAGAATTGTTAATAAAATATTCCTAAAGATTGAATGATGTCGTTGTGGTTTCAGTTGCTTTAAAAGAGAAGATGTCACTGTGCAACAGGAAATATATAAATGGATTCTGGTAAAAAAAAATATTTTGAGTCAGAAAATACTTATAGTTATTGCCCATGACTTTGTTTAGTATAGTTTTTAATGTTAAATGTAGCTGGAAAGTACTTTTCATAAAATTTCAAATTTAAATCATAATTATTTTGTTGTTTTTCAAATGATCTAAAAAATTATTTATCGGTTTGAGAGATACAAGTCTTGGCTTTCAAAATCAGATAATATTTTGGAAATCGGTTCAGAAATTACTGTTTTACGAGCGTTTTAGTGAAATAAGTCATGCTGCCCCTTAAGATATGCAACACTCAAGCTTAAAGCTTTTTTTACCGCGATTTTTAAACAAATTGTAAAATATTTGCAAAAAAAAAAACTTTTTTTAGGCAAAATTTATTGTAAAAAGAAGTTCAAAACGGAATTTATTGAATAAAATATTTAGTTAGAAAAAAGTACTTTTTCTACTACTTTTTTAAAAATTTTAAATTATTGCAAAAATTTTCTTTTTCGGCCAAGTTTATCATGAAGAAGAGTTTATTGAATAAATTTTTGGATTTTAGAAAAAGTACTTTTTCTACTACTCTTTTTTAAAAGGTAAGATTTTCAAAGCAAATGGTTAAGATTCTTAACGATATTTATTTTTTTTTAATATTAATAAATTAAAAGGTTTAAAACTCGTTTAATGCCTAAGATTATAAGTTTGAAAAAAGTACTTTTTCTACTACCTCTTAAAATATAACTTTTTTGGCAACAATTTTTTTCCGACATAGTTTATTACCAAAAATGTCTAAAAAATTTTAAATTTGTTATAAATTTTAGAGTTTGAAAAAAGTACTTTTTTCTACTACTATTTTTAAATGTAAAATTTTTGTCAAACTTTATTTTTTCGGACAAGTTTATCATCAGAAGAGTTTATTGAAAACAATTTTTTTTTGGAAAAAGTACTTTTTCTACAACTCTTTTTTTTTAAGTAAGATTATTTTTAAAAAAGTAGTACTTTTTCCACTACTTTTTTTTTTAAATGTAAAATTTTTGTCAAAATTTCCTTTTTCGATATGTTTTATCATTATAAGGTGTAAAAATTTTTAAATTTGCTGAAAATTTTACAGTTTGGAAAAAGTACTTTTTTTTCTACTTTTCTTAAATTCCGATTTTTATGAACAATTTCTTACTTTTAATTCATTTAAGTACGCAAATATTCAAATATTCAAAATTACACATCTTGTATGCATTTTTCTATGTAGAAAAATAGTAGTTTTCCACTACTATTTTAGTACTTTTTTCCAAAACATTTTTTCCAAAATTTTTAATTTTTAGTTTATTTACACTTTTAAAGTACTCAGATTTAATTTTTTTTATGCAAATCTGCATTAAAATTTATGTACTATTAGAATTTTGCAAAAAAGTCCTATTTTACTACTTTTTGTTATGTACTAAAATTCGAAAAATTCAAACAAAATTTGATCAAAACTGGTTTTTTGTCAAAATTTATTACAAGAAAACTTAAAAAAGTGTTAGGTAATTAGATTTTTTTTTTTTATTTTAAAAAAGTAGTATTTTCACTACTTTTTTCAAATTTCAAATTTTTGCTCAAAATTTGAACATAATTACCTTTTTGTCAAAATTTATTACAAATTTATTTCAAAGAATAGTTAGTAACTAAAATGTTTAAATTTTTAAAAAGTAGTATTTTCACTACTTTTTTCAAATTTCAAATTTTTGCTCACAATTTGAACATAATTGCCTTTTTATCAAAATTTATTACAAAGAAGTATAAAAAAGTGTTAGTAGTATAATGTTTGTTAATATGGGAAAAGGTAGTACATATTTTTACTACTTTTTGAAACTGAGTTTTTATTTTTGAATAGGTACTATTTCTACTACTTTTTTCTTACTTTGAAGCTTTACCTAGAATGTGAACAAATTAGCTTTTTTTCATCAAAATTTATTACTAAAAGCATCTAAATAGTGTTAGGAGAATGGAGCTTTTAATTTTGAAAAAAGTAGTATTTCTACTACTTTTTTCAAAACTTAAAATTTGTGAAATTTAGTTGATTTTAACTCCCAAATACTTAAATTAAACATTATATATAACATTTTCCTTGAAGAAAAAAAAGTACTTTTTCTACTACTTTTTTAAAATTTCAAAATGTTCTTCCAAATTTGTAAGTTTAAGTTCATTTAAGCTTCTAAATATCTAAATAACTTATTTTAAAGGAAATTCTCATTGAAAAACTAGTTATTTCCTACTACTTTTTTCCATATCATAAGATCTTACCTCAAACTTTAACATTTTCCTAAACACACGCCGTTTTAATTTAATTATTTTTCATCTAAACCATTTAGTTCAACATTTTAAAAACACTTTCTTTCCAAATAGACAACCAGCCACCAGTTTAAATGCTTTTTTATGACACTAACAGTGTTAATTAAAGCCTGCAAGTTTTATGAGCTTCGTTAAAGATTTTGACAAGCGGTTCAGGGGAGAGAAAGACAAAAATCAAAATGATGTCCCTGCTGTACGCCACAGCAGCATATGTATGTCTGCAAAATGTTAGAAATTTATTTGGTTTAAAAAATCCATTAAAAACCGTCAAAGTCCTTAATTTTTAGTTTTCAGGGCAAATAGTAAAACTCAAAAGTTAAGGTTACATGAAATTCTACTACTAGGGCTTTCAGGGGCTCTTAAGATGAGTATGACTAATTAAGTTTAATAGTTGAAATAAATTAGTTAATGAAAAATGTAGAGACAACGAGAATGAAAGTAAATGAAGTGGAAAATTCAGGAAAAAGAGACCAAGAAAATGAAGTAAAATGGCCGCAAATTGAAAGACTATAAAGTAGAAATGAAAGTAATAAAAAGTTCTTCATTTGGCACTAAAATGAGTTACAGTAAATTCCATATAAATACACTTGGTATGAGAGATTTAGAGATATAACTATTCCCAAAAAAAAAAAAAAAATATTAATAAATTTATGGATATAGTAAAAAAAACTATTTTTTAATTTTTTAGTCTTTAGGGGACCATTTAAGGGAAATTGACTGTAACAATTTATCACAACTTTTTACACTCTAAAATTTTTCATTCTTTATTACATAATTTTTATTCTCTTCCTTTTCTCCTTCCAGCAACAAGTTGTTGAGTTATCCGGTTATGTCATTATCTTAGTGGAAAATGTCGATGGTAAAATTAAATTATATGGCTCTCCTCCCGATCGTGATAATTTGGAAGTGGGCGATGAGATACTCGAGGTAAATGGTCTGACCTTAGACAATATATCAAGAACGGAGATTATAAGGCACATACATGATGTAAGTTTTGAAAACCTGAAAAAAAACAACCCAAACTCATATTAAAATTATACCCAACTTTTTCTTTCAGTGCATCAAATCCTGCACCATATGTTTGCGTGTGAGAAAGAAAAATGATTCCCGGCTGGGTAAGTTGTTAAAGTAAAATAATAAATAGATTTTAATCAAATATAATGAAATCAAATAAAATAAGATACAATTAAATTCCAAGAGTGAAGATAAAGTTAAATTAATGAATTGAGTAAAAAAGTAAGATTTTGAAAAAAGCACTTTTCTACCAAAAGTCATCATATCTTCAACTTTTCTATAGAAAAGTCGTCCTATCACCATTTTTTCTATAGAAAAGTCGTCCTATCGTGAACTTTTCTATGGAAAAGTCGTCCTATCAACAACTTTTCTATAAAAAAGTCGTCCTATAAACAACTTTTCAATACAAAAGTCGTCCTATCAACAACTTTTCTATAGAAAAGTCGTCCTATCAACAATTTTTCTATAGAAAAGTCGTCCTATCAACAACTTTTCTATAAAAAAAGTTGTCCTATAAACAACTTTTCTATACAAAAGTCGTCCTATCAACAACTTTTCTATAGAAAAGTCCTACTATCGTCAACTTTTCTATAGAAAAGTCCTCCTATCGTCAACTTTTCTATAGAAAAGTCCTCCTATCGTCAACTTTTCTATAGAAAAGTCGTCTTATCAACAACTTTTTCATAGAAAAGTCGACCTATCAACAACTTTTCTATAGAAAAGTCGTCCTATCGTCAACTTTTCTATAGAAAAGTCGTCCTATAAACAACTTTTCTATAGAAAAGTCCTCCTATCGTCAACTTTTCTATAGAAAAGTCCTCCTATCGTCAACTTTTCTGTAGAAAAGTCCTCCTATCGTCAACTTTTCTATAGAAAAGTCCTCCTATCGTCAACTTTTCTATAGAAAAGTCCTCCTATCGTCAACTTTTCTATAGAAAAGTCCTCCTATCGTCAACTTTTCTATAGAAAAGTCCTCCTATCGTCAGCTTTTCTATAGAAAAGTCCTCCTTTCGTCAACTTTTCTATAGAAAATTCCTTCTATCGTCAACTTTCGTATAGAAAATTCCTCCTATCGTCAACTTTCCTATAGAAAATTCCTCCTATCGTCAACTTTCCTAGAAAAGTCCTCCTATCGTCAACTTTTCTATAGAAAAGTTTGACTATCGTCAACTTTTCTATAGAAAAGTTTGACTATCATCAACTTTTTTATAGAAACGTCGTCCTATTATCAACTTTTTAATATTGTAAATAATAACTTATCTTGTTTAATTATAATTTTATCTCAAAGAAATTTTCTTGACAAATTGCCAAGAAAATATTTAAATCCAATGATTTTATGCAAAAATTTATAAAACATCTTATTTGAAATCTCTAAATTTGCTAACCACATTCTCAAACCGAAACAAGAAACCACAGTCAAACCAGACAAACGACAAGGTCCTGTAACCTGACTGTCACTGATTTGATTGTTGTTGTAGTTTTTGTTGTTATGGATATTTGTATGTATATTTGTCCTTTAAGACGACCAGTCATTATTAGAAATATCAATTTATACATGAACAAAAGTATTTGCCCGACAACAAAGATGAAACTAAACTTTAAATAGTTTTGGCATTTTGTGGTTTTCCAGACCAAAAAGCAGAATGAAGAAATAGGAAAAAAGCTTTCATGTACATCAACTATAAAACAAACACACTCTACCACCTGTTAAACACGACAAGACTCACATACATACATAAACAAGTCGAGTTCTTTAAACAAATACTTACCCACAAAGTAAATAAATAAAACGTCCTTCATTCATTTATTCCTTTTCATTCATTTATTTACTTAAACATTTATGCAATTCGTATCCCCTTAAACATCGAGAAAGTGAGTGAAATTGTACAAAAAATGTAAAAGTGTGTGTGGGAGTGTTTAACCACATTTACTCCGTAAATACCGTTAGTGAGTGAGAGCAAATATCAAGAAGAAGAAGAAGAAGAAGAAGAGAAAGGGAAAACAATTCCCTTAATGTAAATGTATGAGAAGGTATTTATTGTCGGATGTGCAGTTGGGGAACAATATCTGAAAGGAGTCATTAACATTCAATGATATTGAAGTTGTTGATTTTGTTGCTCCTGTGATATTGTTGTTGCTTATTTATCAATCTGTCTGTCCGTCTGTATCTCTAAGTGCATAAACTAAACACAAATGATGAAATGTATAATATAGATTTTGTTGAATATGAATGAGGACACGAAAGGGACCAGAGCTCAAGTTAAATTTAAGGTATTTGCTCTCTTGTTGATGATGGCACTAAGCCAAACTGTGAAATGTTTATACGAGACAACAAAAAGCATTTGCTGTCTTTATTTAAAAAAATCTAATGTAAGGCATACATTAGGGGGCATAAAATTTAAATAAAAGGAAAGTTTTATATAAAAAATTTAAAGATAGTTAAACATTTCTTACGTAAAATTGACGAAAATAAGACAGTTTTTAAAACAAGTTGATGATAGAAAAACATTTCTATATAGCAGTTGTCAACATGTAGAAATGTTGACAATAGGAAAATATTTCAGTAAAAAAGTTGACTACAGAATGACAAATCTATAGAAAAATTACCGATACGAAGACATTTTTGTCACTTCTGTAGAAAAGTTGAAAATAGGAAAACATTTTTACAGAAAAGATGTCGATATGAAAACTTTTGTATAAAAATGTCTGCCTAAGGTTAACTTTTCTATATAAATGTTTGCATATCGTCAACTTTTCTACAGAAATGTTTGTCTAATATCAATTTTTCTATAGAAATGTCTGCCTATCGTCAAATTATCTATAGAAATGTTTGCCTATAATAGAAATAAATTTCTATAATGAATTTTTTATAGAAGCATCTTCCTATCGTCAATTTTTCTATAGAAATATCTTCCTATCGTCAATTTTTCTATAGAAATATCTTCCTATCTTCAATTTTTCTATAGAAATATCTTCCTATCGTCAATTTTTCTATAGAAATATCTTCCTATCGTCAATTTTTCTATAGAAATATCTTCCTATCGTCAATTTTTTCTATAGAAATATCTTGCTATAGTCAATTTTTCTATAGAAATATCTTCCTATCAATTTTTCTATAGAAACATCTCCTATCCTCAATGATTTTATAGAAATATCTTCCTATCATCAATTTTTTTTATATAAATATCTTCCTATCGTCAATTTTTCTATAGAAATATCTTTCTATCGTCAACTTTTCTATAGAAATGTCTTCCTATCGTCAACTTTTCTATAGAAATGTCTTCCTATCGTCTACTTTTCTATAGAAATGTCTTCCTATCGTCAACTTTTCTACAGAAATATCTTCCTATCTTCAACTTTTCTATAGAAATGTCTTCCTATAGTCAACTTTTCTATAGAAATGTCTTCCTATCATCAACTTTTCTATAGAAATGTCTTCCTATCGTAAATTTTTCTATAAAAATGTCCTCCCATCGTCAACTTTTCTATAGAAATGTCTTCCTATCGTCAACTTTTCTATAGAAATGTCTTCCTATCGTCAACTTTTCTATAGAAATGTCTTCCATTCATCAAGTTTTCTATAGAAATATTTTCCTATCGTCAATTTTTCTTTAGTAAAGTCTTCCTGTCGTCAACTTTTCTATAGTAAAGACTTTCTGTCGTCAACTTTTCTATAGTAAAGTCTTCCTGTCGTCAACTTTTCTATAGTAAAGTCTTCCTGTCGTCAACTTTTATATAGTAAAGTCTTCCTGTCGTCAACTTTTCTATAGTAAAGTTTTCCTGTCGTCAACTTTTCTGTAGTAAAGTTTTCCTGTCGTCAACTTTTCTATAGTAAAGCTTTCCTGTCGTCAACTTTTCTATAGTAAAGTCTTCATGTCGTCAACTTTTCTATAGTAAAGTCTTCCTGTCGTCAACTTTTCTATAGTAAAGTCTTCCTGTCATCAACTTTTCTATAGTAAAGTCTTCCTGTCGTCAACTTTTCTATAGTAAAGTCTTCCTATCGTCAATTTTTCTATAGTAAAGCCTTCCTATAGTCGACTTTTCTATAGTAAAGTCTTCTTATCGTCATCTTTTCTATAGTAAAATCTTCCTATCGTCAACTTTTCTATAGTAAAGTCTTCCTATCGTCAACTTTTCTATAGTAAAGTCTTCCTATCGTCAACTTTTCTATAGTAAAGTCTTCCTATCGTCAACTTTTCTATAGTAAAGTCTTCCTATCGTCAACTTTTCTATAGTAAAGTCTTCCTATCGTCAACTTTTCTATAGTAAAGTCTTCCTATCGTCAACTTTTCTATAGTAAAGTCTTCCTATCGTCAACTTTTCTATAGTAAAGTCTTCCTATCGTCAACTTTTCTATGGTAGTATTCTTATGGTCAACTTTTCTATAGAAATATTTATATAACCCATAAACCTAAAATGTGACTGTATTAATTTTACAAAAATTCCCCCTTTTAATGCTTAAATCTGCTTGTAGAAATGTATAATTATTTGCCCCCAGCCATACTCGTATTGTAGTTGTTGTTCAAAATTCCCCTTTTACATAAGTTATTGATGCATAAAATACACAAAATTTCCACACACCCGTAGCGCAAAAAACTAATTTATACTCAATATTCTATTAAATTGAATTGAATTAATTTAACACACCCACTAAATGCTCGTAAAACACATGACCTAGAGACTAAAATACTAAAATTTAAAAAAAAATAAAACAGACAATCAAGTGCTTTAGACTATTGGAAACAGATGAATAAAAATGCACTGACTGATTACAAAATGAACAAAAATTGTCTAAAAATACATGAGTACTTAAGCTACAAATATAACTTATTTCATCTAAATTCAATATAAAAACTAAACCCTCCAAGAACAATAGCATTTAGTGATTATAAAACACATGACGATTTGAAATTCTAAAGTAAATTCATGATTAATGAGTTCCATTCACTGCAAACACTCATAGGGATAGACGGACGGATGGATGGATGAACGGATGGACGGACGAACATATCCAAAAGCCATACAACAGATTTTGTTTTGGCAATTAGCTCAATACTCTTGGCATAAGATAGTGCTTAACAAATGTAAAACAGCACTTTGAGATAACAAATTTCATATGTATGCGATGACAAATGAATTCAAGCATTAAAAAATGAGTCTAAAAATCATGTCAACAACTGAAAAAAGCTTGCATTTGGTTATTTATAATATGACGCATTTTTTCCTTCGCAGTTGTTGGCGTTTAAATGTCAACTTCCGTTACGTTTCGTTTAGATTTAAATGAAAAATCTACCAAAAGCCCGGCCAAGCATCAATAATATTTCCGTTTTGGAGAAAAATAGGAAAATCAAACATACAGAAACATCAAACAAGTGATTTGAAAATTGGGAGAAATTCAAATGCAAAAATAAACATACAAACAAATCCAGATTGAAAACATCAAAGATAAAATCCGGTAAAAAAAACATACACAAATTTATGACAGACAAAAATATCTAGAAGACTCAACGCACAATGACAAGTATTTGATAGCTATTCCCATGGCAACAGGTTTTATATAAATAACGAAAAAGAAGTAAAATATTAAATATTTTTTAAGAAAAGCTGAGAATATTTTTTAGAAAATATCATTTCTATGGAAAAGTTTACGATAGGATAGCTTTTCTATAGAAAAGTTGACGATAGGCAAACTTTTCTATAGAAAAGTTTACGACAGGCAAACATTTCTATTGAAAAGTTGACGATAGGCAAACACTTTAATAGAAAAGTTGATGACTGGCAAACATTTCTAAAGAAAAGTTGACGATAGGCAACCATTTATATAGAAAATTTGACGATAGGCAAACATTTCTATAGAAAATATGACGAAAGGCAAACATTTCTATAGAAAAGTTGACGATAGGCAAACATTTCTATAAAAAGTTGACGATAGGCCAATAATTCTATGGAAAAGTTGACGATATTTCATCATGTATATAGAAAAGTTGACGATAGGCCAACACTTTTATAGTAAAATTGATGATAGGTCAATATTTCTATAGAAAAGTTGACGATAGGAAGATATTTCTATGGAAAAGTTGACGATAAGAAGACATTTCTATAGAAAAGTTTACTATAGCAAACATTTCTATAAAAACGTTTGCGATGGGAAGACATTTCTATGGAAAAGTTGACGATAGGAAGACATTTCTATAGAAAAGTTGACGATAGGAAGACATTTCTATAGAAAAGTTGACGATAGGAAGACATTTCTATAGAAAAGTTGACGATAGGAAGACATTTCTATAGAAAAGTTGACGATAGGAAGACATTTCTATAGAAAAGTTGACGATAGGAAGACATTTCTATAGAAAAGTTGACGATAGGAAGACATTTCTATAGAAAAGTTGACGATAGGAATACATTTCTATAGAAAAGTTGACGATAGGAAGACATTTCTATAGAAAAGTTGACGATAGGAAGACATTTCTATAGAAAAGTTGACGATAGGAAGACATTTCTATAGAAAAGTTGACGATAGGAAGACATTTCTATAGAAAAGTTGACGATAGGAAGACATTTCTATAGAAAAGTTGACGATAGGAAGACATTTCTATAGAAAAGTTGACGATGGGAAGACATTTCTATAGAAAAGTTGACGATAGGAAGACATTTCTATAGAAAAGTTGACGATAGGAAGACATTTCTATAGAAAAGTTGACGATAGGAAGACATTTCTATAGAAAAGTTGACGATAGGAAGACACTTATATAGAAAAGTTGACGATAGGAAGACATTTCTATAGAAAAGTTGACGATAGGAAGACATTTCTATAGAAAAGTTGACTATAGGAAGACATTTCTATAGAAAAGTTGACGATAGGAAGACATTTCTATAGAAAAGTTGACGATAGGAAGACATTTCTATAGAAAAGTTGACGATAGGAAGACATTTCTATAGAAAAGTTGACGTTAGGAAGACATTTCTATAAAAAAGTTAACGTTAGGAAGACTTTTCTGTAGAAAAGTTGACGTTAGGAAGACATTTCAATAGAAAAGTTGAAGTTAGGAAGACATTTCTATAGAAGAGTTGACGTTAGGAAGACATTTCTTTAGAAAAGTTGACGTTAGGAAGACATTTCTATAGAGAAGTTGACGTTAGGAAGACATTTCTATAGAAAAGTTGACGTTAGGAAGACATTTCTATAAAAAAGTTGACGTTAGGAAGACTTTTCTGTAGAAAAGTTGACATTAGAAAGACTTTGCAATAGAAAAGTTGACGTTAGGAAGACTTTGCAATAGAAAATTGACGTTAGGAAGACTTTGCATTAGAAAAGTTGACGTTAGGAAGACATTTCTATAGAAAAATTGACATTAGGAAGACATTTCTATTCGAAATTTGAATATAGGCAAACAGTTATATAAAAAAGTTGAGGATAAGCCAACATTTCTATGGAAAAGTTGATAGTAGTCCAATATTTTTATAGAAAAGTTGACGATAGTCAAACATTTCTATAGAAAAGTTGACGATAATCAAAAATTTCTATAGAAAAGTTGACGATAGTCAAACATTTCTATAGAAAAGTTTACGGTAGTTAAATTTCCATATTCTCGTTGCAAAAATTAAAACAAAAATTTCATATATTTGCCTTATCTCTTACATATTCCAGCTAATTTTATTTATGGGGCGTTTGTTTGACTTCAATGTTCCTATTAATCCTACAAATATTTTACATGATAAGCTAATTATCATATTAAATACATGGTCTAATAATTCGATTGTTATACTACAATTTATTTTTGAATTCTCCAGCTGGACACCAACAAATTTGAACATTTATAGACACACAAAATTTCCATCATTAATCATTGATTTAATACATTTTGAAACTTTATGTCCTCCAACCATTGCCCCCATTTCGAACACTATCTTCTTCCTATCACACAATCTAATCATTTGTGGTTCATATGTGCGAGTTTCTCTCCTGAGTGATGAAGCAGAAAGTCAAACGATAAGGGCAACAAATTATGTGTATAAATATTGAAAATCAATTGAGTTAATTAAGAAATTTGTAACAACAAAATCTTCCCATTTTCAATTTTTAAATTCTTAAAAATTGAAAATATTAATATTTTATTATAGAAAATTTACTAATAGAAGGAATTTCTATAGAGAAGTTTACGAAAGGAAGAAAAGTTGACGAATAGGAAAACATTTCTATAGGAAAGTTGACGATAGGATGACAATTCTATATCAAACTAACAATATGAAGTCACATCATTTCTTTTAAGATGATCTGGTATCTCTGTTTACATTTTTTTATTTGCACTAAGAGAGAGTTGGGGCCTCTTTTCTTTCTCAAAATTCTTTAGATAACCTCAATTACAATTTTGTGGCAAGATAAAGAATAATTGTTATTATTTGTTTCAGTTTACATTTTTTTTCATACAAAATAAACAATTTATTTAAAGTTATTTAATACTGAAGATTTCTTTTGTTTAATTTAATAAACAAATAAATTTATGTTAATTATAAAGTAAATAAAAAATACAAGTTAACAAGTGTTTTATAACATTTATTTCTAATTGTTGGTTTATGAGAGGAGAGCGTGAGAGAGAAAGAAAAGGTAGAGAAAGAGAACAAGATTAATTTGAATGTATGAGAATTCCATTCAAAAGGTAAACAAGTTAAATTTAATCATAAAGATGAAAACAAAATAAAAAAAGTGTTAAAGCAGGGCTGAGAAATTTAGGCGTAATTTTTGTATATATAGAAAATCTACTGACGATAATATCATTTTAACTTCATCTTTTTTATAATAATCACCTATCGTCAACTTTTCTATAGAAATGTTTGACTATCGTCAACTTTTCTGTAGAAATGTTTGACTATCGTCAACTTTTCTATAGAAATGTTTGACTATCGTCAACTTTTCCATAGAAATGTTTAACTATCGTCAACTTTTTAATAGAAATGTTGGCCTATCGTGAACTTTTCTATAGAAATATTGTCCTATCGTCAACTTTTGTACAGAAATGTTTGCTTATTGTCAACTTTTTTATAACAATTTTGAACAATGCTCAACTTTTTTATAGAAATGTTGGCCTATCGTCAACTTTTCTATAGAAATGTTGGCCTATCGTCAACTTTTCTATAGAAATGTTGGCCTATCGTCAACTTTTCTATAGAAATGTTGGCCTATCGTCAACTTTTCTATAGAAATGTTGGCCTATCGTCAACTTTTCCATAGAAATATTGGCCTATCCTTAACATTTTTATTGAAATGTTGCCATATCACCAACTTTTTTTTATAGAAATGTTGCCATATCACCAACTTTTCTATAGAAATGTTGAAATATCGTCAACTTTTCTATAGAAATGTTTGCCTATCGTCAACTTTTCTATAGAAATGTTTGACTATCGTCAACTTTTCAATAGAAATGTTTGCCTACCGTCAACTTTTCTATAGAAATGTTTGCCTAACTTCAACTTTTCTATAGAAATGTTTGCATATCGTCAACTTTTTTTTAGATATGCAATTGGCCTAAATTTCTCTACCCTGAATCATTATTTCTCTGTTATTTGGTTTGGGCCTCATTATAACTTTTGTCTCAACGTTACCTGATTTTTGTTAAGAATGACTGAGTATTTGAGGCCCTCTCTCTTTCTCTGTTTTTTTTTTACCGTGAGCTTAGGTTAATTGTTTATTTGTTTGCTTCTCTTGTTTGTTTGAGAAATTTCAAATGTTGATATTTAAGGGGAGTGGTGGGGATCTTTTTGGGGAGATAAGTCTGTCGGTTAGACAGACAACATTAACAAAAGCAAGAAACATGAGAAAATAACAACAAAATCAAACAACAAAACCCATACAGGTTCTCCGCTTTAACCAAACTAACCGCAGTCAACCACTCACTCATTCAGTCCGTCACTCATTTGTTGCTGACGTTCAGTTTAGTCTTTGGCTACAGCAGCTCAGACCCTGAACGCGTTTTTATCGTTATCGTTTTATGTTAAACTGGAGATCATTTGAAGTTTTTATTAAGAAGATTTAAAAATTTTGAAAAATATTTATGAATCTAAAAAGTACTAAACGTGCGGTAATTAGTATTTATATTTAAAAAGTTTTGAAACAAAAATATTGGAAAAAGAATAAATGTAAGATTTTGAAGAAAAAAATTATTGTTAAATCAATTTTCTTAATAATTAAATCAATAAAAAAAGTCTAGTGTTTTTACTTGTTCATTTTGAAAATTTTTCTGAAGTCTCTTTTACTCTTGTGCTTCGTCTTCGTGTTCATTGTGTTTTAGCCAAGTTTTGTTTTAGTGGTAATTGTAATCTATACCTGGTTTTAGACAGGTTTATACAGAGAAAAATTTAAACTTATACCAAAACATCCAAAACAACACATGTGTCCGTCTGTCTGTACTCATGTGTGTGAGTGTGAGTAAATATCTGTGAGTGTGTTAATGTGTGTAAAATGTATCTGTGCGTATGCGCGACCTGTTTTATTTGTATTCTTCGTTGTTGTTTTTGTTAATTTCTTTCTCGCTGCCTAAGAGGAAGTCAAAATATACTAAATATGTACCAACAAAAATAATATTCAAAAAAAATTTAACAAATACCTCGAAATCAATACCGAAGATTTCAAGAAATTTAATTAAAAATTTCAAATGTTTAAAGTGAAAAATCCATAAATAATTTAATAAAAAATCCCTTAGCAACAAATAAAGATTTTTAAACAGAATTTAAAAGTGACAAAGATAAAAATTATAATAAATTAAATAAAAATTAACAAAAGTTCAACGAATTTTCGGCAGAAAATTATTAAGAAATAAATTAAATGTTCAGTAATTTAAAGAGAACTTGAAAAATAACAAAATACAATAATTAAAATAAATTGAAATAAATAAATTTCCATGACATGAAGATATTTAAACAGAAATGTTGACGATAGGAAGATATTTCTACAGAAAAGTTGACGATAGGAAGATACGTCTGTAAAAAAGTTGACGATAGAAAGACATTTCATTAGAAAAGCTGGTGATAGGAAGACATTTCTATAGAAAAGTTGACGATAGGAAGACATTTCTATAGAAAAGTTGACGATAGGAAGACATTTCTATAGAAAAGTTGACGATAGGAAGACATTTCTATAGAAAAGTTGACGATAGGAAGACATTTCTGTAGAAAAGTTGACGATAGGAAGACATTTCTATAGAAAAGTTGACGATAGGAAGACATTTCTATAGAAAAGTTGACGGTAGGAAGACATTTCTTTAGAAAAGTTGACGATAGGAAGACATTTCTTTAGAAAAGTTGACGATAGGAAGACATTTCTTTAGAAAAGTTGACGATAGGAAGACATTTCTTTAGAAAAGTTGACGATAGGAAGACATTTCTTTAGAAAAGTTGACGATAGGAAGACATTTCTATAGAAAAGTTGACGATAGGAAGTCATTTCTATAGAAAAGTTGACGATAGGAAGACATTTCTATAGAAAAGTTGACGATAGGAAGACATTTCTATAGAAAAGTTGACGATAGGAAGACTTTTCTATAGAAAAGTTGACGATAGGAAGACATTTCTATGGAAAAGTTGACGATAGGAAGACATTTCTATAGAAAAGTTGACGATAGGAAGACATTTCTATAGAAAAGTTGACGATAGGAAGATATTTCTATAGAAAAGTTGACGATAGGAAGATATTTCTATAGAAAAGTTGACGATAGGAAGATATTTCTATGGAAAAGTTGAAGATAGGAAGACATTTCTATAGAAAAGTTGGCGATAGGAAGACTTTTATATAGAAAAGTTGACGATAGGAAGACTTTTATATAGAAAAGTTGACGATGGGAAGACGTTTCTATAGAAAAGTTGACGTTAGGAAGACTTTGCTATAGAAAAGTTGATGTTAGGAAGACTTTGCTATAGAAAAGTTGATGATAGGAAGACTTTGCTATAGAAAAGTTGACGATTGGAAGACTTTGCTATAGAAACGTTGGAGATAGGAATACTTTTCTATAGAAAAATTGACGATAGGAAGACTTTGTTATAGGAAAGTTGAAGATAGGAAGACAATTTTTTTGGAAAAGGTGTAGTTTATCATCAAATTTCATAAAGCAATAACTGATTATTTTAAATTTTAGAAAACCCAGTGAATATTTTAAAATTTTAAAACTTATATTCTTGATTTTATAAAAAAATGTAAAACTATTTTTTGAGTAATCAAAGAAAAAATTAATTTTCTGAAATTATATGAAAACCATATAAGAAGTGTTTTTTAAAATTGTTTAAAGAATTAGAGCAGAATTAGTAGGTTTTGGAATTATTCCCAATTGATACCAAATATATGGATTATCGTCTATAGCCTGATTCCAGATTAGTAAAAAGTAAGTTTGATTTTTTTTTTTATTAAATTAAAATTTTTAATTTTGTTTTGAGAAAACAAAAAAAATTTTATAGTTTTACTATTTTCCTTATAACTTTGGACGTATTGAACCGATTTTTTTGAATATTAACATTATGTTGCTCTAGTCTTTTTTTTCATAAGAAAGCGAAAATAGAATTTCAGTTGGGATTCAATTAAGGACTTGATAAGGCTGCATACTTTCAAATGATATAGAGTATCTTATACATTTTAAATGTAAAAATGACATTTATATCCTTCTTAAAATAATTTGTTTCAATATTTCTAATAGTTTTCTTTATTATTTTAAACAGCTCTCATTCCTTATTAATCTTTCACTCGAGGAGTCTATAAAAACTGCACGAAAATACTTAAGTTTTGTTTTTTTTTTAAATTTTGCTAATAGAAATATTTCATAGTACGTGCCACACATACTCAAGAAACTGAAAACATAATTGGAATGTAACTGGTTGTAACAAATGTTCAGTTTTGGTTATTCCAAAGCTAAACCATGAAAGACCATAACCAAGACTCACATTTGGCAGCCTGAGTTGAACTGGATAGAGTATGAATTTGCTTTGTCGTTGTTGTTGTTCTTAAAAAAAAATTGTTTTGGCAGACTGGCTAGTCTTTGGTATGCAGCAGAAGTCTGTTGGGGGTTTCTAACTCAAGCAAGAAGGAGTTTAACCTAAAAAAAAAAAAAAAAAATACATGAATTTTCGAGATGCAATTTGAACAGTAAAGAGATTGCAAAAGCTATATATTTGGGAGGAGTTTGGGGGATTTTTCACAAGTATTTGGGATAAACACTAAGAGAAATTTGTGAAATTTTCATTTTAATATATGAAATATGAACAGTTTTTGAAAAAGTCTAGCTGAATTGCATTTAATTCAGCTAAGTTATCAGATAAATTATATATTTTTATAGAACAGTTTATAAAGTTTCAAAATAATTGAAAAAATGGTTGCTGAATTGAGAATAAAGCAGCTGAATTGCAGTTTTAGTTGATAGTTAATGTTAAAAATCACAAAATAAGCTTTATAAAAATGAAAAGATCTAGCTGAATTGCATATAAAGCTCAATTACAATAATTATTAAGAAAAATTATAAAAAAGACTAAAAATATAAAAAGTTGTGAAGAAAGCTTTAGCTAAATTTTATTCAAAAAAGCTGAATTATAAGATTTATTAAAGATTTTCATAGAATTTTTAATAAAGTTTCAAAATTTTTAAGAAAACTTTATCTGAACTGCACTTGAATCAGCTGAATTGCATTTTTGGTTGATAGTTCATAAGAAAATTTACAAACTAAGCAAAAAAGTTCATCTGAATTTTCTGTAAAGCCATATATTTGAGAGATTTATAAGGTAAAAGTATGAAAATTTCTTAAAACATAAGTAATTGCAAAGAAAACTCTAGCTGAATTTGATTCTAAGCTGCTGAATTATGAAATAAGTGAAAGATTTTTATAGGACTTTTATTTAAGTTTATTAATTATTAAGAAAACTCTTGCTGAATTGCAATTAAAAAAGCTGAATTGCAATTTTAATTGATAGTTCATTAAAAATGTAACAAAATATGATTCATCTTAGAAAAAGGTCTAGCTGAATTGTCTGTAAAGCATCTTAATGGCAAAAATTATTAAGCAGAACTATACAAATGACTTAAAACATTAAAAGCTCATGCAAACTTACTAAGAAAAAGGTTTGCTGTATTAGGTTATAGTTGCTGAATTGCAACATTTTTTTAAGTATTTTCGTAAAAATATCACAGAAGTTTAAAAATGGTTTAAAAAAGTATTGCTGAATTAGGGTAAGGCTGCAAAGTTATTGATTCATATAAAAGTTTATATAAGTTGAAGTTTTTGTTAAATAAAGTCTTCCTGAATAAGGTTTAAGCAGATGAATGAAAAGTTTTACAATAATTTTAAATAAAAACCCAAATCTTAAAAAAAAAATCTAGCTGAATGGCATTTTAAGTATTTGGATTACATTTTATTTACGAATTTATGTTGAGATTAAGGATTTTTAAAATTAGTTCAGAAAATTCTCGCTGAATTCAGTTTTAAGAAGCTTAAGCCAAAGTTTTATAAAGAAATTGAATATAGATCTCTGAAATATTGAAGAGGGATTGAAAAAAGTTTTGCTGAATTACATTTAACGCTGCTGAAATATTAATTGTATTCATAATTTATAAAAAAATTGTTAAAACTAGGTATAATACCTTAAAAAGTCTCGCTGAATTAGATTTAATGTAGCTGAATAATAAATTTATTGTTGAATTTACTTAAAAGATTCGATTACATCAAAAACTGCATCGATGTAGTCTTGCTGAATTATATTTTTTATAATTAAATTATTAGCTTTTGCTATAATCCGTAAGAAATTTCAATAAATTTTTAAACAACAATAAAAAAATTGAGCTGAATGAGCTTTCAAGCATCTTAATTATAAGTTTTATTATGATTTAAGGTAAAAATTTCAGAAGTGTTTAAAATTTGTTAAAAAGTCTTGCTGAATTGTATTTAAAGTAGCTAATTGATAAGTTTTACTATGAGGTTTCATATAAATGTTCTTTATAGTGAAATTTGTTTAAAAAGTTTTTTGCTGAATGGATTTTTTAGCCCCTGAATTACATTTTTTGTTGCGAATTTACACAAAAACTGTTAAAATCTAATAGAATATAACAAAAAGTCTAGCTGAATTGGAATTACAGCAGCTGATTTTTATTATTTACATGAATTTACTTAAAAAAGTCGGTAAAATTGAAAATTGCTTTAAATTAGTTTTGCTGAATTGCATTTTTAAGAACTTTTCTATATTTTTGCCTTATAATATTTAAGAAAATTTTCAAATTATTAAAACTTAATTAGCTGAATTGTGTTTAAAGCAGCTGAATTATAAGTTTAACTGTAAATTACTATTAAAATACCTATAAATTTGAAAATGAGTTCAATAAAGTCTTGCTGAATTGTTTTTTAAGTTGTATACGAATAACTTTTAATAAATAGTTTTATATTAAAGTTTAAAATATTGAAATGTGGTTCAAAAAATTCCTGCTGAATTACTTTTTTAGAGGCTGAATTGCACTTTTTCCTGGGAATTTACATAAAAACTTTACAAATTTAATGAAAATTTAAAAGAAGCTTGCTGAATTATTTTAAAATCAGCTAAATAAAAAGTTTTATTAAAAATTTATATAGCAATTTTAGGGATTTTCAATATAAGTCCAAAAAAGTCTTGCTGAATAGCATTTAAAGGAGCTGAATTACATTTATAATAACTATTATAGGCAAAATATCTTTTTATAGGTAAAACTTATTTAAAAAATCTTTCTAAATTGCTTTTAAAGTAGCTGAATTATAGTTTTTGTTGAATATTTATTTAAAAAGAATAAAATTTAAGAGAATTTGACAAAAAAGTCTAGCTGAATTAGCTAAATGATAAGTTTTACTATTTAATTATTAGACATTTTAGGAATTTTAAGATTTATTTTAAAAATGTTTGCTGAATAGCAAATAATGTAGCTGAATTACTTCTAAAGACAACTATTATAGGTTAGATATCTTCCTATTTGTAAAACTTTTAAAAAAAGTCTTGCTGAATTGCTTTTAGAGAAGCAGAATTTTGATTTTCTCAGTGTATCTTTGTTTGACCACTTTATATTTTCTTTAGCTATTTCTCATTTCTTTCATGTTTAACGTATTTTTTTCATAGATTTCAAGTACTTTAGAGTTTTATGTATCTATCAGTTTAGATATTTTTTGTATTTGTTGCTACAACTTTCATGCTGTTGTAGTAGTTCCAAGTTTGGCACGCAATAATTTCGTTTCCCTCCCATAAATTGTTTATAGAGTTGGATGTTATTTTCAAAGTTTACTAATTTTTTTTTCAAATACTTTTATATACATAGTTTTTACAAACAGTTCCGATTCAATGGTTGGTAAATATTGTACAATTTTTTTTCGAATAGAAAAATAGTTTTTGTTGTTGCCATTTGTTAAGTATTTGTTTTTTTTTTTCGTTGTACACTCGCCTGCTAAATCTGTGGAATGTCGAGAGTTTTTCATGTTGCAAAAACAGACAAATAATGAAAAATATTGTATAAAAAATAAAATCTAAATCACGAAAAGTAACCTTAACAGATCATGTTACTCTAGTCTATTCGCTGTAGCATGTTTTTTTGTTAAATATTTTATAACTTTAGATTTCATAGACTTAAACTATATAGTAAAGCTTAGGATTTTACACATGAACAGAAGGAGTAGGCGACTGACTAACTATATACTGAAACTTTATTGAATGAAACTGAATTTATGAATATCTGGTGTTTTGGAATAGTAAATCTAGGTATATAAAACTTTATAAAGACTATGAACATTTTTTGAAAATGCTTGAAATACATTTTTAATTTCTTTCCAATACTTAAGCAAGAGAGAAACCTCAATATTTTCCTCACAAAAGCATTTGTTTGCAGCTGAATTATAAATTTCAAGAGTAATCAATATGAAATTAAAAGAAATTTAAAAGCAATTGGTCCAGCTGAATTACATGCTTGCCAGCAATTGATTGAGAAAATTGTACAAATTAAAGAAAATTGTGTAAATTAATGAAAATGTAGTGAATTTAAAGCAACTGTTTTGAAAATAATGCAGCTGTATTAGGATTTTTTAAGAAAGAAAAATTTTTTTTTAAGAAAGAAAGTGAGTTTTATCAGGAATGTTTTAAATGTTTGAACATTTGTCTAAAAAAGTATTGCTGAATTGCTTTTAAATTAGCTGAATTTAAATTAAAGCTGTTGTTTTAAAGGAAAATTAACCAAATTATTAATAAATGACACAAAAAGCTTAGCTGAATTAGGTATAAAGTTAGTAATTTACGATTTGGTATGGATATTAAAAAAAAAATAATGACAATATTGAACAATTCTAAGAAAAAGTATAGCTGAATTTGTACTCAAGTAGCTGAATTGCCTTATTTATTTGTTATTTTAAAGAAAATTTACTAAATTTGTAATGAATAACAGAAAAAGTTTAGCTGAATTAAGCTTAAAGTACTTAGGTTACTGTTTTTTTTATGAAATTGTAAATATTAATGTAAATTTTGAAAAATTCTACGAAAATGACTTGCTGAATTAAGATTAAAATAGCTGAATTACTTAATTAGTTAAATATTTTAGAGAATCTTTATAAAATTTGCTTCAAATAATATAAAAAGTTCAGCTGAATTAGGTTTGAACTATCAAAGTTGTAATTTTATTTAGAAAATTAAAAAAAAAATTCTAACAATATTGAAAAATTCAAACAAAAAGTCTAGCTGAATTATAGTTTAAATAGCTGAATTGCCTTATTTTTCGATAATTTTAAAGAAACTTTATAAAACTTGTAAAACAACATAAAATGTCAAGCTGAATAGGTTTAATGTTACTAATTTACCATTTAATGCAGAAAATTATAAAAACATTTTGAAAATATTAAGACTTCTAGGAAAATGTCTAGCTGAATTTGAATTAAAATAGCTGAATTACCTATTTTGTGAAAGTTTTAAAGACAAATTTATAAAAAAAATAAAAAACTTATTTAGATTAAGTCTTGCAGAATTTAACTAAAATTAGCTGAATTTATTTTTTAATAGGTATTATTGAAGAAAATGTACTAAAATTTCCATAAATCTCTTAGAAAGTTTAGCTGAATTGTGTTTTAACTAGCTGAATAACAATTTTCTATAAACTTTTATAAAATTTTTGGGAAAAGTAAAAATAAATAAAGAATTTCTTAAGAAAAATCTTGCTGAATAATATTTAAATTAGCTGAATTTTACTTTTAGTTGAAATTCTTCAAGAAAATTTACAAAATTTGAAATAAATATTACAAAAAGTCTAGCTGAATTGCTATAAGACTAGCTGAATTACCATTTTATAGACAAATTTGTATAAATATTAGAGGTACCTATATAAATTGATAAAAGTGAGGTTATAAAAATTTCTAAATTCCTAATTTGGCCAACAAATTAATAATAAGTTATTAAATAATAAAAATATATCAAGAAAAGTCTTGCTGAATTGCATTTAGAGCAACTGAATTTTGAAATAAAACATAGTCATTTCCTTTAAAGTGATATAAAACCCTAAAAAAGATAAATAAGTCTTTCTGAATTGGTTTTTAAGAAGCTAAATTGCAACTTAGTTTATAAAAATTGAAAACTTTAGTGTTTTACTTTGAAATGATGTTAAAAGTGTGAATATATTAAGAAAAGTTTAGCTGAATTTAATTTAAAGTTGCTATATTAATTTTTTAGTCAATAATTTTTATGGAAAGTTAACTAATTAAGACTTTATACTACAAAAAGCCTTGCTGAATTGTATTTAGGGCAACTCAATTACTCAATTTTGGCTGATATAACTTGAAGAAAAACTAAAAAACGCTATTAATCATGGAACAAAATCTTGCTGAATAATACTTTCAAAAGCTGAGGGTTCATTTTTTTATTGGCTATATCAAAACCTTAATATCTTTGTAACAGATTGTAAAAAGTCTAGCTGAATTATATTCAAAGTGGTTAAATAGCAATTCTGATTAATGAATTATAGTGAAATAATGTAAATCATTAAAAATCAATACTAAGAGTCTAGCTGAATTGAGTTTAGGCAGGATGAGTTTTAGTTTTAGCTGATACTTTACAAGAAATATGGCAAAAAAAATTACAAGTTGTCAATAAAATCTTCGCTGAATTAAATTTCAAGTAGCTGAATACGATTAATGTAAAATGTTTTTATGATTTTATGGTATATTTAATTAAAGCAGTTAAAAAATAAAAATTCTGAATACATTTTGCTGAATTTGGTTTTGTATCATCAATATATAATATTGGAAGAACATTTACTAGAAGCATCATGAATTAATGAGAAATGTTGAGGAAAACCTTTGCTGAATTTCTTTTTGTACAGCTGAATTCAGTTTAAAATAGCTGAAATGTTTCTTTAAATTTAATTATAGAAATTTATTTTTTTTCAAATTACTTTCCCATAATCAAGGTTAAACAAATTTTTTCCGGCTTTTGAAATATTTTTATTCTCAAATTTAATTGTTAATTTTTAATTAAAGTTAATAACATTAAAATGCAAAATAAATAAGTAACAATTATAAATTTTTGTTTGTATTTAAGTCAAAATATAATGCATACAAAAACAATTATTTAAGTAAAATTCTCATAAAAACTAAAAACATCTTTTTAAAATAAAATAAAACAAAATTGAAATTAAATTGTTCAAAATGCAAACAATCAACAAAAAAGCGGAAAAATAATAATAAACAAAAACAAGAAATAAAAAAAATTTTCCTTATATTGTACTTTTAAATTGTTGTAAAAAAAGCCACCAACCAGCTGCAGGTTTTTTATATTATGTTAATAAAAAAATTACTTAAACTTTTATGATTTTCACAAACAAAAAAATGTAAACGAAAAACTAAAAACTTTACTGCATACAGACATAGATTTTCATATACATATATGTATGTATGCATTTACATATATTTACAGTTGCAAATTGCATTTTATACAAATATGTGTGTTTGTATGTATAGAAATATTTTTGAAATTAATTCATTTTTCGTTTATTTTGCACTTTGTACTCCATGTGGGGTTTTCATAGGTATAGTGCCATGAAATATGAATCATAAATGGAACACAATAGCAAACACCAACAAGAAAATAAAAATTTTATAAAGACAAATATTAAAAGGGTTCTCCTACATTAAACTATTTGTTAGGTGATGCAATTTTTCTAATTCAGCTGTTTTAAAAGCTATTCAGCAATTTTTAATTATCAAGTTTAATTACATTTTCTTTAAATAATTGACTCTTAATTTAATTTCAACCACTTTATTGACAATTCTTTTAGACTTTTTGTATTCTTTATACAGATTTTCTATGCATTCTTTAAAATAACTAAGTAAAATTAAATTTTTACTTACCTAAATGCAATTCAGCAGGCATTTATTTTGTTAGTTTTCTAACCTGATAATATTATTTTAGTAATTTTCAACAAAAGTTATTATTCAGCTTCTTTAAACACAATTCAGCTAGACTTTTCTTATTTTATTGACAGATTTTTCATATTTGTTTTTTAATAATTAATTTAAATTATAATTTAATTACTCTTTATACAATTCAGCAAGCTAATAACATTTTCTTAGTACAAATTTTCCATATTTTTTTAGAAATTATAAACAAAAAAATTAATTTTATAACTCCAAATGCAATTCAGCAAGCTTTGTTTTAGTTAATTTTTAAAATTGATAACATTATATCAATAAATGTTACTAATTATTATTATTATTCAGCTAATTTAAACACAATTCAGCAACAATTGTTGTACACATTTTTAAAGATCTTCCATATTTGAATTGAAATTATTACTTAAAGCTATTAAAAAGTAACTCTTAACTCAATTCAGCTAGACTTTTTTTTTAATAAATTTTAAAATTTTTCACTATTTGAAAATTCTTTCCTACTGAAAACTCAATTCAGCTAGACTTTTCTTAAAAATATTAAAGAACTTAAATTATTTTCTAAAAAATTTTTATTTTAAATTGTAATTCGGCTGCTTTATGTCAAATTCAGCAGCACTTTTTGTAGTGATTCATAAGGTGTTTCGTCATTTTTCTATGAATATATAACAAAATCTTTTATTTTTCTACTCTTAAGTCAATTTAGCTAGACTTTTTCTAAAAATTTTCAAGAACTTTCATTATTTTCTAATAATTTATCACTTAAAACTATAATTCAGCTGTTTTATATTAAATTCAGCAAGACTTTTAGAAGTTATTCATAAAATTTTTTAATATTGCCTTTTAAATAACTAATTAGAACTATTATTTTGCTCTTCTAACTCAATTCAGCTATACTTTTCTTAACAATTATAATGAATTTTCACTATTTCCTAATAATTTATCATTTAAAAATAAAATGCAGCTGCTTTAAATTAAATTCAACCTGACTTTTTTTTACTAATTCATAAAGATTTAAAATATATACTTATAAATATGTAACTAAAACTATTATTTTGCTACTGTACACTCAGCTGCTTTTAATTAAATTCAGCAATAATTTTTAAAATAATTCATAAAGATTTTCATTTTATTCTTCAAAATATGTTACTAAAACTATTATTTTGCTACTCAAACTTGAATTCAGCTAAACTTTTTATAACAACTATAGAGGTTTTCTTTAAATTTTGTACGAATTATTTATTAGAAATTATAAGTCAGTTGCTTTAAATTAAATTCAGCAAGACTTTTTCTAATAATTTATAAGATTTTCAATAAATAATTATATTATTGTAAATTTTAGCTTTGAAAAAATTAATGTCCATTCGATTTAAAGCAGCTGATTTAAAATTTAAAAGGAGAATTTACTAGAAAGATACAAAACTTTACAAATTTGTTAAGAAAACTTTTGCTGAATTACATTTTAAGTAGCTGAATTGGCTTAAGGGTATATTTAATCAAAATATTTAAAAAATTAGAAAAATTGTTAAAAAATTTTAGCTGAATTTTGGTTTAAGGGAAAAATTGCTTTAAAAATTTAGCTGAATTTGGTTTGGAACAACAGAATTATAATTTTGGATGATAATATATCAGAAATATAAAGAAGCATTGAGACATTTTTAAGAAATTCTGTGCTGAATTTAATGAAACTTATCTTATAACAAAAGAATTATAATTTTGGATGATAATATATCAGAAATATGAAGAACCATTGAGAAATGTTTAAGAAATTCGTTGCTGAATTTAATTTAAAGAAACTTATCTGGATTTTAAATTAAAGAATTGCTTTTATGTAGCTGAATTTGTATTAGCTGAATAAGAATTTAAATAACTAATTAAATTAGAACAAATTTATACACATTTTGTAATTTAAATTAATGATTTGTTAGAAAAAGTTTTGCTGAATTTGTTTTTTATAGCTGAATTATATTTTTAAGTGATAAATAACATAAAAAGTTCATAAATATTTTTAATATATTAAGGAAAACCTTTGCTGAATTGCATTTGAAGAAGCTGAATTGGTTTGGTTTTAATTGTTTTTAGTTGAATACGTTTTATATTATATAACTTATAATCATATGAGATAATAAACACAACCAGTTCATAATTTTTAAGAATTTGTTAAGAAACGCTTAGCTGAATTGTATTTTATATTGCTGAATTTAGTCTATATTGCCCTAAATGGGACTTAGTATCTTTAAATGACTTTGTTAATGATTATTTGCTAAAAATGTTTAGCTGAATTCGTTATAAATTAACCCAATTGTTATTTTATTGGATAATTTATTAAAATTATTAAATATGATTGAGAAATACTTAATAAAACCTTTGCTGAATTGCATTTTTATTAGCTCATTGGTGTATTTAAAGACTGAATTTAAAATTTTACTTTATAACTAATAGAAACTGTAAAAAATTTAGAAGAAATAAACAAAAAGTTTTGCTGAATTTGGTTTAAAACAGTAGAATTAGAATTTTGTGTGAAAATTTAATAGAAAGCTTAAGGATCTTAAAGAAATGTCCAAGAAAATCATTGCTGAATTGCATTTTCTGTAGCTGAATTGTGTTTATATTGACTAAATAACATTTTTCTTTATTAAATTAGAACAAATGTAAAAAAATTTTTAAATTTAAAGGTTTATGTGTTTTAAAACTGCAACAACTTTTTTATAAACCTTATAACATTTTATAACAATATAAAAATGTAAATGATAGTAAACTGTTTGACCTCAAAGCCATGCATGTTTTTGTGTTTTAGCCAAAAAAAAAACTTTATATTAGTATTGAAATTTTTTGTTTTTTGTCATTGCATTTTTTTTTAACGCTAAGACCTCTAAACGTTGGACTAAATCTAATAAGCTTATCATAGGCTTCGTTAAACATTGGAAACACTATAATGTTGTAAAACTTTTTACAGACTGAACATTAGAAAAATGCATACATACATATGGATATTGTAAACATATGTAGTAACAGTTATAAGATTTTTTTTCCTCTTCGATTGTGTGGACTTTTGACTAAACAGCATTTCACTACGTGTTTAATATCTCATACAATACGAACAGGAACTTTTTTTATATTAGAGAAAAATTGTAGAAAAAATGCTAAAGCAGTAAAAGATTCAAATGCATTTAGAAACAAGAAAAAAAATTAACATAGAATATGAAAATATGTTCAACAATTTTCACTTTAAAATCAGACAGAGAAAGAAAAAGCCAGAGTATATGTTAAAAAAACGGTTTAATGTTAAAAGCGGAAAAAATTGAAACGTTAGAAAAAAAAGAGAAAGAGGTTAAATGTTGCTAAATGATTATAAATTCATTCCGAATGAGGGCTACTACTTTAATTTATTTGCTTTAAGGCATATGGGAAACCTAACGCTATTCTGTCTTTTGAAAAATATTTTGTTTTCTTTTAATTTTTCTTTTTAATTAAGTTGAATTTTTTTGTCGGGCTCTAAAAATATGTTAATAATCTTAACATAAATGGCCGTTAAAACAAATTCAGCAAATCACAAAGCTTAAAACCATTATTAAACTTTTTATGCCAGAAATTTTTTCTGAATAAAGAAAGAAAAATATATACCCTTCTTAAATGTTTATAGTTTCCGCTTGTTAGCACAGTTTTGCTGCTAAAGACAAACTCATAAAATTATTTATAAATATAAACAAAACAAACATTTTGCACTAATTTATTAAATGACAAATGATTTAAAAGCAAGAGGAAATATCATAACGAAACCGAGAAAAAAATTTAAGATAAAATAAAGAAAAATTGTTGGTAAACAAAAGAACAATTGGCAGTTAAAAATGGTAAAAAGATAAAGTTAAAGCAAATTCAGCTAAACTTTTTCTAAGAAAAAAATGAATAATAACGTCTTTTTCAAATAATTTGTTGATAAAAGATAGCGTTTCTGTTTATATAAACAAAATTCAGCTACTTTAAATTTAATTCAGCTAAGGTTTTCTTAACATTTTTTTAAAAATTTAGTAAACTTATTAATTGAAAATTAATTCTACTGAAAATTTTAAGGCTTATTGTTAAGTATAAAGTAGTTTCATTCCAATTTTTCAATAGAAAATCTCAATTTTGTGAACCAAAAAATAATTCAGCTGAATAAAACACAATTTAGCTAAACTTTTTCTAACAAAAAATTTATTTTAAATATTTATTGAAACATAATTTTCAAATTAAATATCATTTATTTTTATACTATCTCAATTCAGCTGCTTTGAATATAATTCAGCTAAGATTTTCTTTTTTGAAAATTAAGTAAACTTCTTAATTTATTTAATTCTACTGAAAATTTTCAGAATAAATTAAGTATAAAGTTGTTTTCTCACAATTTTTCTATAAAAATTCTTAATTTTGTAAACAAAAACCTAATTCAGCTAAACAAAATACAATTCAGCTAAACTTTTTCTTGCAAAAAATTAACTTTCAATATTTTTTGAAACATTATTTTAACATTAAATATCATTTATTTTAATATTAACTTAATTCAGCTGCATTAAATGTAATTCAGCTTTGGTTTTCTAAATAATATTTCAAAATTTCGTTAATTTCTTAATTTCTAATGAAATCAAATAATCCTTTTCTGACCAATTTCATGTAAAAAGTCGTTTTATTCTACGTTTTTAGTGAAACATCTAAATTATGTAAATAACTTTTTGATATTTGTTAACAATTGTGCTAGTATAAACTCAATTCAGCTATTGAATATTTAATTCAGCAAGGATTTTCTTAGTTTTTAATTAATTTTGCCAAACTTTTTTGATCAGAAATCAATAACAAAGTGATTTTATGAAAGTCTGAAGATATTACAATTTTAATAATGTCAATATAAACCCAATTCAGCTACTAAAAAAGTAATTCAGCAAAGGGTTTTTCACAATACTTATAAACCATTTTGTTTTAAAAATTATAATAGATTTGATTCAAAACAAATTCAGCTAAAATTCTTCTAAAAAACATAATCAAAATGAAATTCAGCTAAGATTTTCTAAATAATTTCTCAAAATTAATTGGTAATTTTATTAAAAATGTTTTAAAATGTTAATTCTACTGAATTTTATCTAATCAATTTTAGTCAATATGATAATTTTTGTACATTCAATCATATTTTAGTTAATATTTAGTTAATTCTGCTAATTCAAATGCAATTCAGCAGAGGTTTTTTAACTAATCAATATTAATTAATATGCTTAATTATTTTTTAATAATTATTTACTTCTTTGCTTAATTATCCATTTTAGCAACTTTCTAAGCAATTCAGCAAAGGTTATCCATAAAAATATCTCAAATCTTATTACTAATTTTGATAAAATTAAATAAAATTTAAATTCAGCTGTTTAGAAATGAATTCAGCTAAACTTTTTCTGATAAATAATGCACCATAAGGTTGTTTAATGATAACTTATAGACTTTAAATCATAATTCAGTTAATATTTAATCAATTCAGCTTATTAATATGCAATTCAGCAGAGGTTTTTTCAATTATTTCTCAATATTTATAAACCTATTTAGAAAAATTATTCAATTCAGTTACTTAAAATGCAATTCAGCGAACATTTTTTAGAAAATTGTTTTAAATTCTTAAATATTTGGACAAATATTATTTAAAATTCTAATTCAGCTATTTCAAAACAAATTCAGCAAAATGTTTTCAAATAAATAATAAACAAAAAAGTTGTTTTATAATAATTTTTGGACGATTTAACATAATTCAGTCATTATTTATTCAATTCACCTATTTAAAATGCAATTCAGCAGAGGTTTTTTATATATTTATCAACTTATTTTGATAATTTCTTTAATTTAGCTACTTTAAATATAATTCAGCAAAGGTTTTCTTAATAAATTCTTTAAAATTCGCAATTTCTTTGGCAAATATGCTTTAAAATTCGAATTCAGCTGGTTTAAAACGAATTCAGTTAAACTTTTTCTTACAAAAAATAAACAATTAAATTATTTTGTAATAATTTGTTTTAACATAATTTAATCAATTCAGCTGTTTGCAATTTAATTCAGCAAAGAGTTTTTTAAATATTTCTTAAAATTTATCATTTTATTTTAACTTTAAATCATAATTTAGTCAACATTTAGTCAATTCAGCTACTTTACATTTAATTCAGCAAAGGTTTTCTTAATAAATTCTTTTAAGTACTTAATTGTTTTGCCAAATAGGCTTTAAAATTCTAATTCAGCTATTTCAAAATAATTCAGAAAAACTTTTACTTATCAATAATAAACAATCAAATTATTTTATAATAAATATTTAGTGGGTGTTTAAACAAAATTCAGTCAACATTTAGTCAATTCAGCTACTTTAAATGCAATTCAGCAAAGTTTCAGCAAAGAATTTCTTAATTCAGTTAACATTTAGTCAATTCAGCTACTTTAAGTGCAATTCAGCAAAGGTTTTCTTAAGAATTTCTTAGAATTTTTTAAGTATTTTTATAAAGGTGCCTTTTAATTACAAGCCAGCTAATTAAAAACGAATTCAGCTGAACACTTTCTGATCTTTAATTAAAATTCTAGTTATTTTTTATTGCTAGTAGACCTTAAACCATAATTTAACTAATATTAGGTCAATTCAGCTTCTTAAAATGCAATTCAGCAAAGATTTTTTTTTCCAAAGTTCTCAATATTTATTATTTTTGAGTAATAATCCACTGAAACTATAATTTTACTGCTTTAAACTAGATTCAGCTAAAGGTTTCATGAACTATAGTGATTGTAGCCTTTGGACTAGAGTCTCTAGACTATGATACATGTTTTGAAAGTGACTTAGGCCCTTTTTTAAGGCAACGTTTCACTTGCAATTAAAACGAAATCAAAACTAAAGCTTCTAAATCCAATTAAAATTGTTTAATTCCCAGACAAAATTGTTTACAAGAATTATATACAGGTGCGTGTGCTGTTAGAGAAGCCCTATAGAGCAAGATGAAAGCTAAAATGCAAAAGGGGTTAAATGACAAATATTAACTAATTTAAGAACTTAAAAGAAATAAACAATGAAAACTTATGTTGTGAGAATTTGAAACTATTTTTGGCTTAATACTAGTAAGACATCAGTAAACAAGATTTTGAAACTTTTATTAGTTAGGCTCTTTTGGCTATTAGGTGTTGATTTATGGGTACAACTAACATGTTGTTGAGAAATTTATGGTTTACGGAACAACAAACCAGAGACTTAATACTTTCATATAACTAAAATTTTTAATCACTTTATACTTGTAACAAATTTTGTTATTAGCAATTGAAGTTTTGGGAGTAAAATCTAAAAGTAATGATGATGACGATGATATTTTGAAGTCTAGTTATTTGACAATTTATTTTGAACAATTTGTTGAATCAAGGGGAAATTATTTGAATTATCTAACGGATGTCATTAGAGAGTTTAAATTTCCGTTTGAGCTTGTTTTTTTTTGGTTAAAACCTACTTAAACTCATTTAATTTTGCATTTTTTTTCAAAAAAATTTTGTGTATGAATATGAACTCATTTTATTTCAAAAATATAATTTCTCAACTACAGATTATAAATTAAAAATTTGATTATCTTGATAATTACAAATTTTATTTGAGCTTGAAATTAGTTTTTAATTTTTTTAATTGAATTTGTGTGATAATATTTGATAAATTGTATTAAATAAATTCCAAAGGCTTTTTTTTTATATGAATTTATTTTATTTCTTTTTCATTTGATGTTTTAGACATTTTAAATATATTTGTTTAAAATATATATTTTATAATAAATTCTGGAAACATTTAACTTAGATGATAGAACTTTTATACTTTAAATTGTAAAGTTCAGAAGAAAAAATTTCTGACTTCTAACTTCACCTGAAATGTTAATATGAAATTGATTAGCTGTCCACTAAAAATTTCTGGTATAGGGGCGACAACAGTTTATATATGTATGTATTAACTGCTCTAACCTGATTTGGTTTATCCGGCCACAAAATATTTCTAACGGCGTTAAATTTTAAAGAAATTTCATACAAATTTTTTACAAAAAAATACTGCTTTTCACTAGTTTAGAAATAGAGGAAAATTCTTAGAATTAGTGCATTAAAATTTGGTAACGCCGTTGAAATTTCAAAGCGACGGCTAGCAAAGCTCAAAAATTCGTAGTAACTTAGAATCAAAAGATTTTCAAAATTTTCATCAAACCTCGTGATGATTTTAATGTTTTTAATAATTTTTAATTTCAAGCATGAACTTAAATATTGTATAATTAAGTTAATTGATTTACGTTATTTTTCACAAAAATTTTAATTTTTATAATTTCACTTATTGAATCCCAAAACATTCAATTACTTTTACTGTTTTATAATTTTACAATAAAAACTTTTATAACCAAAAGTTACGTTAAAAGTTTTTTTTTCCCAAAACAAATTTCATTTTCTAAAGTCGCGTGTTGTGAATTTTTTATGATTGAATAAAAACAAAATCCGTTTTTTTTTTTGGATTTATTGTGTTCAAATTCATTTAAAATTCAGTTACTGTTATTAAGTGACGTTACCACTATTTTGTAATAATTATTGTTGCCGTTGAAATTTTGGTGTTTGGGTAGTCTTTGATAACAAATACAATATTTGTTACCAACTATTTTTTTCTCAAAATTTATTGATTGTTTTTCAAAATTGTTTTTGCCAAACAAAAAAAAAAAAAAATTATTGTGAGACTAAAAGTTTGTTAGTAAAAAAAAAACACTAAAAATTGTTTATTTCTATTTCGCAAGTGAATTTTTTAATCAAAATTCTGCACTTTATATGCGGCTGGAATTTTGTTGCCAACATTTGATGGTAATGCTTACAGACCTAAAATAAGTTCACATTAGAGGTATTTTAGTACCCTTTTCAGCCAAAGGTAGTCTACTTTTCAATAGATAAGCTTATCTTTAACTATTCTAAAAAAAGTTTCTATCTATCTTTCTGTCTGTCTGTCAAACATATTAAAATTTTCTATCATTAACTTCTCTTTAAACAATTTTCTATAGGAAGAGTCATCCTATCTTCAAATTTTCTATTTAAAGAGTCGTCCTATAGACAACTTTTCTATAGAAGGTATTACCCTATCGTCAAGTTTTCAATAGAAAGAGTCATCCCAGCGTTAACTTTTTTCAATCGTCAACATTTCTATAGATACAGTCGATAGGATAACTCTTTTCTATTTTCAACTTTTCTATAGAAAAGCCATCATATTGTCAACTTTTCTATAGAAAAGTCATCCTATTGTTAACTTTTCTAAAGACAAGTCAACCTATTGTCAACATTTCTATAGAAAAGTCATTATATCGTCAACTTTTCTGAAGAAAAGTCTTCTTATCGTCAACTTTTTCAAAAAAAGTCATCCCGTCGTCAACTTTTCCAAAGAAAAGTCATCCTATTGTCAACTTTTCTATAGAAAAGTCTTACTATCTTCAACTTTTCTATAGAAAAGTCATAATATCTTTAACTTTTCTATAGAAAAGTCATACCATCTTCAACTTTTCTATAGAAAAGTCATACCATCTTCAACTTTTCTAAAGAAAAGTCATAATATCTTTTTTCTACAAAAAAGTCCATAGAAAAGTCATCCTATTGCCAACTTTTCTTTAGAAAAGTCATCCTATTGCCAACTTTTCTTTAGAAAAGTCATCCTATTGCCAACTTTTCTTTAGAAAAGTCATCCTATCGTTAACTTTTCTATAGAAAAGTCATCCTATCGTCAACTTTTCTATAGAAAAGTCATCCTATCGTCAACTTTTCTATAGAAAAGTCATCCTATCGTCAACTTTTCTATAGAAAAGTCATCCTATCGTCAACTTTTCTACAGAAAAGTCATCCTATCTTCAACTTTTCTATAGAAGAGTCATCCTATCGTCAACTTTTCTATAGAAAAGTCATCCTATCATCAACTTTTCTATAGAAAAGTCATCCTATCGTCAATTTTTCTATAGAGAAGACTGTCTGTCTGTCAATCTGTCTGTCTGTCTGTCTGTCTGTCTGTCTGTCTGTCTGTCTGTCTGTCTGTCTGTCTGTCTGTCTGTCTGTCTGTCTGTCTGTCTGTCTGTCTGTCTGCCTCTGTCTGTCACTGTCTGCCTCTGTCTATCTCTGTCTGTCTCTGTCTGCCTCTATCTGCCTCTGTCTGTCTCTGTCTGCCTCTGTCTCTCTCTGTCTATCTCTGTCTGTCTCTGTCTGTATCTGTCTGTATCTGTCTGTCTCTGTCTGTCTCTGTCTGCCTCTGTCTGTCTCTGTCTCTCTCTGTCTGTCTCTGTCTTTCTATGTCTGTCAGTTTTTTTTTAAATTGCCTGTCTGTCTGTCCGGTTTTCTGTCTGCCTGCCTCTCCATCTGTTTTTATATTAATCTGGACCATAAACATTTCTATTAAAAGAAATTCTTTAGCTAAAACCGGATTTCTGTTTATCATTAAGTTAACACATTGTTAATTTCAAAAATAAGTTTTCTGAAACTTCATTTTTTCTTTAACACTTTTCTCCAACCATTCATTAATTATGGACTTTGGTGGAGCAAAGTCACTTGTTAATTGTCAATGAATGCAAAGGCAAGATTTCAAGTTAAATATTTTTGCCTTGGACTTTGATTTCAAAAGAATTCTTGATTTTATTAAAGAATACATATTTAGCAAAATTCAATTATGATGTCGCCAAACTATTTATATATGTATATCCTGTTCCCTGTTGCATTGTCTGCCATAAAGTTTATTTTTCATCATTTTTGTCACTTTTTGATTATTTTTAGAGTTTCTTATTTTTAATCTTGAAATAAAATATCTTGTTTGCTCCCCCAGCTTCTCGGACAACATATTTTCCTGGTTTATCATATTTCTTTAACATTTTTTTTTGCTAAAGGAATGTTTGTATATTTTTTTCTTAAATAAAATAAATGATCTTTAGTAGTCACTCGTTCTGGGTGTCTGTCTGTCTTTTCGTCTTTCGAGACTTTGCAGTTGTTGACCCAAATACCTTCCTTTGAAACCACACCACACACATTAACACACGGCCCAGTTAGGTCTGAATAATGGTGCTGCTGACGCTGGAGCATTTGAATGAGTTGCTGAATGGGTGGGGGATATTAAGAGCTAAAAGCAAGTTTGTTTGCTTAAGATTAGTAGCACAGCCAGTGCTCAAGCTCATTGATATTGATAGCTTTAGTTTTACTTGGAACATGTGCATTAAAATCTCTATAAATACATTTTTAACATAAATTCCAATGTGAACAAGATATTAAGACGATATTAAGATATTTTTACAAAAAAAAGTTATACTAAAGAAGACTTTTCTATAGAAAAGATGTCAATAGTCAAACATATTTAAATTTCCTATCATAAACTTGTCTTTAAAAATTTTTCTATAGAAAGAGTCATCCTATGATCAACTTTTCTATGTAAACAGTCATTCTATAGTCAACTTTTTTATAGCAAGGTTCATTCTATCGTTAAATTTTCTATAGAAAGAGTCATCTTATCGTTAATTTTTTCAAATCGTCAATATTTCTATAGATAGAGTCGATAGGATGACTCAACTATCGAAAAAAAACTATAGAAAAGTCATCCTATCGTCAACTTTTCTAAAGTCAAGTCATCCTATCATCAACTTTTCTAAAGAAAAGTCATCCTACCTTCAACTTTTCTAAAGAAAAGTCATCCTATCATCAACTTTTCTATAGAAAAGTCATCCTATCGTTAACTTTTCTATAGAAAAGTCATCCTATCGTCAACTTTTCTATAGAAAAGTCATCCAATCGTCAACTTTTCTATAGAAAAGTAATCCTATCGTCAACTTTTCTATAGAAAAGTCATCCTATCGTCCACTTTTTTATAGAAAAGTTATCCTATCGTCAACTTTTCTATAGAAAAGTTATCCTATCGTCAACTTTTTTATAGAAAAGTCATCCTATCGTCAACTTTTCTATAGAAAAGTCATCCTATCGTAAACTTTTTTATGGAAAAGTCATCCTATAGAAAAGTCATACTATCGTCAACTTTTCTATAGAAAAGTCATCCTATCGTCAACTTTTCTATTGAAAAGTCATCCTACCGTCAACTTTTCTATAGAAAAGTCATCCTATAGTCAACTTTTCTATAGAAAAGTCATCCTATCGTCAACTTTTTTATAGAAAAGTTATCCTATCGTCAACTTTTCTATAGAAAAGTTATCCTATCGTCAACTTTTCTATAGAAAAGTCATCCTATCGTCAACTTTTCTATAGAAAAGTCATCCTATCGTAAACTTTTTTATGGAAAAGTCATCCTATCGTCAACTTTTCTATGGAAAAGTCATCCTATCGTCAACTTTTCTATGGAAAAGTCATCCTATCGTCAACTTTTCTATAGAAAAGTCATCCTATCGTCAACTTTTCTATAGAAAAGTCATCCTATCGTCAACTTTTCTATTGAAAAGTCATCCTACCGTCAACTTTTCTATAGAAAAGTCATCCTATCGTCAACTTTTTTATAGAAAAGTTATCCTATCGTCAACTTTTCTATGGAAAAGTCATCCTATCGTCAACTTTTCTATAGAAAAGTCATCCTATCGTCAACTTTTCTATAGAAAAGTCATCCTATCGTCAACTTTTCTATTGAAAAGTCATCCTACCGTCAACTTTTCTATAGAAAAGTCATCCTATAGTCAACTTTTCTATAGGAAAGTCATCCTATCGGCAACCTTTCTGTAGAAAAGTCATACTATCATCAACTTTTCTATAATAAAAACTTCCTATCGTCAACTTTTCGATAGTTATGTATTCCTATCGTTAACTTTTCTATAGTTAAGTTAACTTTTTTAAAAATAACTTTTCTATAGTAAAGTCTACCTATCGTCATCTTTTCTATAGTACAGTCTTCCTATCATCAATTTTTCTATAGTATAGTCTTCCTATAGTAATGTTTTCCATTAAAATGTCTTCTTTTCGTCATGTTTTATTTAGAAATGTTTTCTTATTTCACTTATATTCTTCAAATGAACCCCAACCGTTTTCTGCTAAATTAAATTACTTACATTTTTTTTCGAAAGCAATTTCTAAAAATTCTTTATATTTGATTAGTTTTTAGTTCAGTGTAAAAATTCTATTAATTTTCCTTATTTTTTGTACTTATGACAACTGGAGGAGAAAAGTATTTCTGTCGTAACGAGAAGCTCATGTTTCTTTCTTTGAAGAAGAAATTTGCCGTTTCAATATTTCAAATCTTTTTGCTGCCACGTTTCGCACTTTCAGTTATGCACTTGCAACGTTTTTCGTTGCATGCTGCAATGGTTTTTCCCCATGATGATGGTGGCAGGAAAGAACCAACCGAGAAAGGTCTGTCGTTCCAAATAAAGACATGTTTAAATATAATTATTTACAACCAGAAATAATGTAAAGTTATTGAGCATGAATGTAAAAACGTCTGGGTTTGAGAATTTTTTAACATGTTGTTCAAGATGAATTCCCTTTCTACTTTGTGGGCATCCAGACTAGAGTTGATGTGAAAGGAAGTATAAAATAGAATTGGATTTATGGATGAAATTAGAATTGAACCAAAAGTGAACTAGAACTAAATAAGAACTGAACTAGAATTGAACCAGAATTGAACTAGAAGTGAACTAGGAATAAACTAGAACTGAACTAGAACTGAACTAGAACTGAACTAGAACTAAACTAGAACTGAACTAGAACTGAACTAGAACTGAACTAGAACTGAACTAGAACTGAACTAGAACTGAACTAGAACTGAACTAGAACTGAACTAGAACTGAACTAGAACTGAACTAAAACTGAACTGAACTAGAACTGAACTGAACTAGAACTGAACTAGAACTGAACTAGAACTGAACTAGAACTGAACTAGAACTGAACTAGAACTGAACTAGAACTGAACTAGAACTGAACTAGAACTGAACTAGAACTGAACTAGAACTGAACTAGAACTGAACTAGAACTGAACTAGAACTGAACTAGAACTGAACTAGAACTGAACTAGAACTGAACTAGAACTGAACTAGAACTGAACTAGAACTGAACTAGAACTGAACTAGAACTGAACTAGAACTGAACTAGAACTGAACTAGAACTGAACTAGAACTGAACTAGAACTGAACTAGAACTGAACTAGAACTGAACTAGAACTGAACTAGAACTGAACTAGAACTGAACTAGAACTGAACTAGAACTGAACTAGAACTGAACTAGAACTGAACTAGAACTGAACTAGAACTGAACTAGAACTGAACTAGAACTGAACTAGAACTGAACTAGAACTGAACTAGAACTGAACTAGAACTGAACTAGAACTGAACTAGAACTGAACTAGAACTGAACTAGAACTGAACTAGAACTGAACTAGAACTGAACTAGAACTGAACTAGAACTGAACTAGAACTGAACTAGAACTGAACTAGAACTGAACTAGAACTGAACTAGAACTGAACTAGAACTGAACTAGAACTGAACTAGAACTGAACTAGAACTGAACTAGAACTGAACTAGAACTGAACTAGAACTGAACTAGAACTGAACTAGAACTGAACTAGAACTGAACTAGAACTGAACTAGAACTGAACTAGAACTGAACTAGAACTGAACTAGAACTGAACTAGAACTGAACTAGAACTGAACTAGAACTGAACTAGAACTGAACTAGAACTGAACTAGAACTGAACTAGAACTGAACTAGAACTGAACTAGAACTGAACTAGAACTGAACTAGAACTGAACTAGAACTGAACTAGAACTGAACTAGAACTGAACTAGAACTGAACTAGAACTGAACTAGAACTGAACTAGAACTGAACTAGAACTGAACTAGAACTGAACTAGAACTGAACTAGAACTGAACTAGAACTGAACTAGAACTGAACTAGAACTGAACTAGAACTGAACTAGAACTGAACTAGAACTGAACTAGAACTGAACTAGAACTGAACTAGAACTGAACTAGAACTGAACTAGAACTGAACTAGAACTGAACTAGAACTGAACTAGAACTGAACTAGAACTGAACTAGAACTGAACTAGAACTGAACTAGAACTGAACTAGAACTGAACTAGAACTGAACTAGAACTGAACTAGAACTGAACTAGAACTGAACTAGAACTGAACTAGAACTGAACTAGAACTGAACTAGAACTGAACTAGAACTGAACTAGAACTGAACTAGAACTGAACTAGAACTGAACTAGAACTGAACTAGAACTGAACTAGAACTGAACTAGAACTGAACTAGAACTGAACTAGAACTGAACTAGAACTGAACTAGAACTGAACTAGAACTGAACTAGAACTGAACTAGAACTGAACTAGAACTGAACTAGAACTGAACTAGAACTGAACTAGAACTGAACTAGAACTGAACTAGAACTGAACTAGAACTGAACTAGAACTGAACTAGAACTGAACTAGAACTGAACTAGAACTGAACTAGAACTGAACTAGAACTGAACTAGAACTGAACTAGAACTGAACTAGAACTGAACTAGAACTGAACTAGAACTGAACTAGAACTGAACTAGAACTGAACTAGAACTGAACTAGAACTGAACTAGAACTGAACTAGAACTGAACTAGAACTGAACTAGAACTGAACTAGAACTGAACTAGAACTGAACTAGAACTGAACTAGAACTGAACTAGAACTGAACTAGAACTGAACTAGAACTGAACTAGAACTGAACTAGAACTGAACTAGAACTGAACTAGAACTGAACTAGAACTGAACTAGAACTGAACTAGAACTGAACTAGAACTGAACTAGAACTGAACTAGAACTGAACTAGAACTGAACTAGAACTGAACTAGAACTGAACTAGAACTGAACAAGAACTGAACTAGAACTGAAAAGAGTTTTAAGGCAGAACATAATATAAGTTAATTGATAATAATATGTATTTTTGTTTAAAAAGTTTAAATGTTTGATGTTTCAAGTTTTCATTTGAATTGTGACAAAAGTGTTGCATAATTCTAGGCATTTGTTTATTTAAATATGAAATTGATTTATGTATATTTAAATGATGATTTTGTTGATTTCCTTTTACAATATTAATTAATACTAATTAAAACAAATAATTAAATTAATTAGTTAAAGTTTTACACTTAATATCAAAAGTATTAATCTTATACTATTTCAATAGAATTTCTAATAAATTTTTCCATAAAAATAGAGTTTTTTTTTAAAGATTTCTCCTTTATGATATAAAAGTTTATAAATCAAATAAAACGTGATTAATCTAAGAAAACTTATGTTCATAGCACCTTAGATTGACTCAATATTTTATTTTTGATATTGTGTAATCGAATGAAAAACAGATATAAAGACAATTGTAATAAACAAATTTAAAAAACTTTAAACAATAGATTAAAGTGCTAGTCAGTGCCAGGTAAATGATTAATATCAAACTAAAAAACATGACTGAGAATTTTGCAAATAAACTGAGAATATGAAAATATTTGTTCATTCAATATTAAAAACGTTATGATCAACAATTCCTGAATTAAATTTTTTTTATGTTTATCAATAAACTTAGATTAAAAAAATTACTACCCAAAAACCAAAAATCTATTTCATCATAAAAACCCATATTTATTTTACTCACTTTAATATAAATTGAAAATTTATCAAACTGATTAAAGTAAAAGAAAAAAGGAAAAAAACTGGAACTATGTTCTGTATCCAGAGAATTGAAAAAGGAAAGAAATTCTAAAATTCTATTAGGAAATTGCTTAAAACATTGTTGATTTTCAATTACACACAGAAATTGCAAAAAATTCTTGTTAATATTGTCTTATATAATCTCTTTAGATTTCCTTTTAAGTTTGTCTTAAAGACATAGAACAGAAAACGCATTGAACTACTAAAATAAGGCCATAATAACTAAATTATGGAGACTGTAAAACATGATTAAATCTTAAGCAATTTTATTTACGAGGCGCAAAATAGCAACATTAAAATGAAGAAGCTAACAAAAATTAAAAAAGACATAAGGCAGTTCTTATCTAGTAATTCTCTTACTTTTCTTTTCAAGATTTAAATTAAAAAATCTCCTAGAAGTAGGCAACACTTTTATATTTTCATTTGAAAATAAAATTCTTATTTATTTTGTACAAAATTTAACTTAAATATACAAAGTTCTAGTTCAGTTCTAGTTCAGTTCTAGTTCAGTTCTAGTTCAGTTCTAGTTCAGTTCTAGTTCAGTTCTAGTTCAGTTCTAGTTCAGTTCTAGTTCAGTTCTAGTTCAGTTCTAGTTCAGTTCTAGTTCAGTTCTAGTTCAGTTCTAGTTCAGTTCTAGTTCAGTTCTAGTTCAGTTCTAGTTCAGTTCTAGTTCAGTTCTAGTTCAGTTCTAGTTCAGTTCTAGTTCAGTTCTAGTTCAGTTCTAGTTCAGTTCTAGTTCAGTTCTAGTTCAGTTCTAGTTCAGTTCTAGTTCAGTTCTAGTTCAGTTCTAGTTCAGTTCTAGTTCAGTTCTAGTTCAGTTCTAGTTCAGTTCTAGTTCAGTTCTAGTTCAGTTCTAGTTCAGTTCTAGTTCAGTTCTAGTTCAGTTCTAGTTCAGTTCTAGTTCAGTTCTAGTTCAGTTCTAGTTCAGTTCTAGTTCAGTTCTAGTTCAGTTCTAGTTCAGTTCTAGTTCAGTTCTAGTTCAGTTCTAGTTCAGTTCTAGTTCAGTTCTAGTTCAGTTCTAGTTCAGTTCTAGTTCAGTTCTAGTTCAGTTCTAGTTCAGTTCTAGTTCAGTTCTAGTTCAGTTCTAGTTCAGTTCTAGTTCAGTTCTAGTTCAGTTCTAGTTCAGTTCTAGTTCAGTTCTAGTTCAGTTCTAGTTCAGTTCTAGTTCAGTTCTAGTTCGGTTCTAGTTCAGTTCTAGTTCAGTTCTAGTTCAGTTCTAGTTCAGTTCTAGTTCAGTTCTAGTTCAGTTCTAGTTCAGTTCTAGTTCAGTTCTAGTTCAGTTCTAGTTCAGTTCTAGTTCAGTTCTAGTTCAGTTCTAGTTCAGTTCTAGTTCAGTTCTAGTTCAGTTCTAGTTCAGTTCTAGTTCAGTTCTAGTTCGGTTCTAGTTCAGTTCTAGTTCAGTTCTAGTTCAGTTCTAGTTCAGTTCTAGTTCAGTTCTAGTTCAGTTCTAGTTCAGTTCTAGTTCAGTTCTAGTTCAGTTCTAGTTCAGTTCTAGTTCAGTTCTAGTTCAGTTCTAGTTCAGTTCTAGTTCAGTTCTAGTTCAGTTCTAGTTCAGTTTTAGTTCAGTTCTAGTTCAGTTCTAGTTCAGTTCTAGTTCAGTTCTAGTTCAGTTCTAGTTCAGTTCTAGTTCAGTTCTAGTTCAGTTCTAGTTCAGTTCTAGTTCAGTTCTAGTTCAGTTCTAGTTCAGTTCTAGTTCAGTTCTAGTTCAGTTCTAGTTCAGTTCTAGTTCAGTTCTAGTTCAGTTCTAGTTCGGTTCTAGTTCAGTTCTAGTTCAGTTCTAGTTCAGTTCTAGTTCAGTTCTAGTTCAGTTCTAGTTCAGTTCTAGTTCAGTTCTAGTTCAGTTCTAGTTCAGTTCTAGTTCAGTTCTAGTTCATGTGTTACTAAAACTAATATTTTCCTATTAGTTGCTTACTTAAATGGCCTGTATTTACAACGTGTTAAGTTCAAAGGCCGAGCATGCTTTAGAATTCCATTCTGTTCGATCTTCTGCGCTGAATCTTCTCCATTGAAGTTTTGAACATCCTCTTCTTACATTAAGGTGTCCGTTTTATTCTCATTTTGGCTTTTTTATAGTATGTAATTGTTTTTTTCCAGGAGTGGGTTACTAGCCCGACGTCCTAACCCATATTTGTGTAGTTCTTATGCAAGAACAAGCGGCACTTGTTAGCTCACTACTTTAACGGATGTTAAAGTAGCTAACCTGGTAGTACCACGAGGAGGTCAGTGTACACTGTACACAGTTGAGATGAGGGAAAGACCAAGATAAGTCTGGGCTTACCAAATTGAGACCAATCAGACCCGGCATTTATTACTAGTAATAATAAGTCTATTACTAGTAATAATACTATCCTATTTCTAGTACAAATATTAGTATATTAATTATATTAATAGTAGAGCTAATACTAAAACTGGTTCTGGCTTTATTATTTCCATTACCTAGCTAGCAATTTGGAGATTGTTGACGATAATATCAGCAAAATGAATCTTTTGGGATTCATATAGATGATCAGAAACTGATTAATCAGCTTGATGACCTAAAAAAGATTTCAAAAAGACTCCTTAAAATGCTTAGAATATGACAAGTTTACAAAAGCACAAACAATTCTTGCAGAATGTGTGCAGTCAAAATCTAATCGTGCAAACGATCCTAATACGACTGTTTTTTATGTGGTAATAAAAAAAAGACCACAATAAGTCTCAGAAATACCTTGAAAGCGACTATTTGAAAGCAGAATGTGTGCAATCAGTTTGGTGATCAAAAAAGTGTACAAAAAGACTCATAGACGCTTAGCAAGCGACTAGTTAAAAATAGCACAAAAAATCTTGTAAAATGTGCCTAATATAACTATTTTTAGGTAATAAAAAAAGTGCACAAAAATATTCGTATCTCATTATGGGTGATGTGGCTTAGTTGGTTAACACGTCGACTTCTAAGCATAACTTATCATATTCAGCAGCCTAGGAGTGATCCTCGGTCTTGGCAACATCAATTTTGTAATTATTAACGCAACTTCACTGTTAAATAGCAATAAAAAGCTTTATTCTTTTTTATTTTTTTTAACAAATCTAGCAAAAAGTGTACAGTTATATTCTAATCAGCAAAACGAGTCATTAAAGACTCTTTTTGAAGAGTCGCATGAAGGTTATCATTTTTTCACACAAACAGATAATTTTTGACTCATAAGCGATATCATTAGCGATCATTTTAATCGTGCAGTGAAGTCAAAAAAGACTCATATTTAGCTACTATGTAGTACTGATATCAACAGTTATAGTTTGAATATTAGTATTTATTTCTATTATTGGTACTAGTAAATGTTTTAGTAGTAGTATGTGTGTTAGTATTTGTATTAGATTTGGTCTTAGACTTAGTTTTTATCTTTTTCTATCTGTTTTTATATTTGTTTGTTACTCGTATATGAAAGTTATTTCATTACCTAGATTATTCTTCTCTATATTCCCTTTAAATTAGTTTTAATATAAAACATTTATATAAAAACATTTATCATTTTCTTGTTTTTCTAAGTAAATTTCCTTTAAAATTAAAATATTTTCCATGTGTTTTAATATTTGTATGAAGTTTGTTATGTAAATTACAATTTTATTTAACATAGTAAAAATTCTCATGTGTATTGGGGTTTCACCTAGTTCTAGGGTCCTTTTGGTGTATCAGATTTTTCTTGTTCAATGCAATTTTAGTTTTTTTTTTTTGCAGAAACTGAGTCCTTAAAATTCCCCAAATGTTCATGAACTTTTCCTTTTATTCCCCCAAGACTTTTCATCAACTTGTGCGTGTGTTGATTTTTCTTTTTGTGTGAATGGTTTGGTATTGAGCAGCTTCTGGCTTCTCCCCAGGACTTCTGCAATTCATTTCTCCTTCCGTGGGTATTACTTAGTTTCATGCTTTTTCATATATATCATGTCCTGTTTTTATCTCCCGTCATCTATCAATTTTAATTATGTATGGGAAATAAAATGAGTCTTTTCTCTCATCCTCTCTCCCTTTCTTTAACTGTACAAGTAAACGTATTACATCCCTACAGATATACTTACACATACATATAAACTAAATGATGATAAAATTGTTGTTAAGGATAAATGTAAGTTCATTTGTATTTGTTGTTATTAAAGTTAACATATTTATGTTGTTTTTTTTTTTTGTTTGTTTGTGTCATTGTCATTATTATTGTTAACAATTTATTATTGGCAATATTTTATGACATAAATTTTGTTTGTAGATTTAAAATGCAAATTTTTGTGACAAACTCACTCACTCACTAACACACGGATGTCATGTTCTTACATGTTTGTCGTTCTGAAAGTTAAAGCCTAAAAGTATATTATGATTATTTTTTTGTTGATTTCTGCTTTTGTCTGTCAGTAACAATTACTAACTTAATGATGTGTGTAATAAATTTTGTAATGAGCATTAGAATGCATTAGTTGAGTTTGTTTAAGCCGGTTAAAGTGGCAATTATTTTAAATTATATTATAATAACGATGTTTGTTTATTTATTACTTTTATTGGATCATAATATTAAGATAAAATTTAGGCAAACAGATTTAATAGGAAATTAAAATAAAAGATAAAAGGTCAATAAAAACTATAAATATTAATGCTACTAGTATCAGTACTAATACTAGACTAATATTAGAATTATTACTATTGTTACTTAAACCATAAGTATTCGTAATTAAAATGAATTTTTTAATAATATAAGTAGTAATGATCCTATTACCAGTCCACTACTAATAATAATAAAAGTACTAGTTTTAGTACTAAACAAGTAATAGATTCATTACTACTATTACTTAAACTTAGTACTAAAATATATTTGTATTAGTAGTGTTATTAAAGTATAACTGTTACTATTAGTATAACTTATACTTCTTCATTAGGGTGCACCTTATTCCTAATTGGACCGTAACTCCCTCCAGAAATGTTCTTGTAGAAAATTTTTAGTTAAAAATTTTTTATAGAAAATTTTCTATCAAAAAAATATATTAAAAATTTTCTATGAATAAATTTTATAGCGAAAATTTTGGATATACTATTTTTTTTTAGAAAATTTTCAATATAAAATTTTATATAGAAAATTTTTAAAAAGAAATTTTTTATAGAAAATTTTCAACACAGAAAATTTTTGTAGAAAATTTTCGATATAAAAATTATTTATGTAAAACTTCTTTATAGAAAATTTTCAATATAAGCTTTTTTATAGAAAATTTTTACTATAAAATTTTTTATAGAAAATTTTTACTATAAAATTTTTTATAGAAAATTTTTGCTATAAAATTTTCAATGTAAAATTTTTTTATAGCAAATATACGAAGATTTTTGATAGAAACTTTTTGATAAAAAAAACTTTTTATAGAAACTTTTCTATACAAAAATTTTTTATACAAAATTTTCGATATAAATTTTTTTAATAGAAAACTTTCAAAATAAATTTTTTTTTATGGAAAATACAATTTTTTTTATAGAAAATTTTCAATATGAAATTTTTATAAAAAATTTTCAACATAAAATTTTTTATAGAAAATTTTCGATATAAAATTTTTGTAGAGACTTTTCGATATAAAATTTTTGTAGAAAATTTTCGATGTAAAAATTATTTATGAAAAACTTTTTGATAGAAAATTTTCGATATAAAATTTTTACTATAAAATTTTTTATAGAAAATTTTCAATGTAAAATTTTTTTATAGAAAATTTTCAATACTAAAATTTTTGATAAAAACTTTTCGATAAAAAATTTTTTTATTGAAACTTTTCGATAAAAAAAATTTTTTATTGAAAATTTTTTTTTATAGAAAACTTTCAAAATAAATTTTTTCATAGAAAATACAAATTTTTTTTATAGGAAATATTTTTTATAGAAAATTTTCAACATAAAATTTTTTTTTTGAAAATTTTCAATATAAAAATTTTTTATCAAAAATTTTCAAAATAAAAATTTTTTATAAAAAATTTTCAATATAAAAATTTTTTGTAGAAAATTTTCAATATAAAAATTATTTACATAAAATTTTCAGTATAAATATTTTTTATAGAAAATTTTCAATACAAAAATTTTTTATAGAAAATTTTTAATATAAAAATTTTTTATCAAAAATTTTCAAAACAAAAATTTTTTATAGAAAATTTTCAATATAAAAATTTTTTATAGAAAATTTTCAATACAAAAATTTTTATAGAAAATTTTCAATATAAAAATTTTTTATAGAAAATTTTCAATATAGAAATTTTTATGCGAAATCTTCAATATAAAAATTTTTTATAGAAAATTTTCAATATAAAAATTTTTTATAGAAAATTTTCAATATAAAAATTTTTTATAGAAAATTTTCAATACAAAAACTTTTTATAGAAAATTTTCAATACAAAAATTTTTTATAGAAAATTTTCAATATAAAAATTTTTTACATAAAATTTTCAGTATAAATATTTTTTATAGAAAATTTTCAATACAAAAATTTTTTATAGAAAATTTTCAATATAAAAATTTTTTATAGAAAATTTTCAATATAAAAATTTTTTATAGAAAATTTTCAATATAAAAATTGTTTATAGAAAATTTTCAATACAAAAATTTTTTATAGAAAATTTTCAATATAAAAATTTTTTATAGAAAATTTTCAATATAGAAATTTTTATCGGAAATCTTCAATATAAAAACTTTTTATAGAAAATTTTCAATATAAAATTTTTTTATAGAAAATTTTCAATATAAAAATTTTTTATAGAAAATTTTCAATATAAACATTTTTTATAAAAAAATTTTCAATATAAACATTTTTTATAAAAAATTTTCAATATAAATATTTTTTATAGAAAATTTTCAATACAAAAATTTTTTATAGAAAATTTTTAATATAAAAATTTTTTATAGAAAATTTTCAATATAAAAATTTTTTATAGAAAATTTTCAATATAAAAATTTTTTTATAGAAAATTTTCAATACAAAAATTTTTTATAGAAAATTTTCAATATAGAAATTTTTTTTTTTATAGAAAATTTTCAATATAAAAATTTTTTATAGAAAATTTTCAATATAAAAATTTTTTATAGAAAATTTTCAATATAAACATTTTTTATAAAAAAATTTTCAATATAAACATTTTTTATAAAAATTTTTCAATATAAACATTTTTTATAAAAAATTTTCAATATAAAAATTTTTTATAGAAAATTTTTAATATAAAAATTTTTATAGGAAATCTTCAATATAAAAATTTTTCATAGAAAATTTTCAATATAAAAATTTTTTATAGAAAATTTTCAATATAAAAATTTTTTTATAGAAAATTTTCAATACAAAAATTTTTTATCGAAAATTTTCAATATAGAATTTTTTTTTTTTATAGAAAATTTTCAATATAAAAATTTTTTATAGAAAATTTTCAATATAAAAATTTTTTATAGAAAATTTTCAATATAAACATTTTTTATAAAAAAATTTTCAATATAAACATTTTTTATAAAAATTTTTCAATATAAACATTTTTTATAAAAAATTTTCAATATAAAAATTTTTTATAGAAAATTTTTAATATAAAAATTTTTATAGGAAATCTTCAATATAAAAATTTTTCATAGAAAATTTTCAATATAAAAATTTTTTATAGAAAATTTTCAATATAAAAATTTTTTATAGAAAATTTTCAATATAAACATTTTTTATAAAAAATTTTCAATTAAAAAATTTTTTATAGAAAATTTTTAATACAAAAATTTTTTATAAAAAATTTTCAATATAAACATTTTTTATTGAAAATTTTCAATACAAAAATTTTTTATAGAAAATTTACAATATAAACATTTTTTATAGAAAATTTTCAATATAAAAATTTTTTATAGAAAAGTTTCAATACAAAAATTTTTTATAGAAAATTTTCGATATAAAAATGTTTTTTATAGAAAATTTTCAATATAAAATTTTTTATAAAAAATTTTCAATACAAAAACTTTTATAGAAAATTCTCGATAAACAAATTTTTTATAGAAAATTTTCGAAAAACAAAATTTTTAAAAAAATTTTCGATAAAAAATTTTTCGATAAAAAAAATTTTTATAGAAAATTTTCAATATATAATTTTTTATAGAAAATTTTCGATAAAAAAAAAATTTATAGAAAATTTTCGATATAAAATTTTTTATAGAAAATTTTCCATGTAAAAATTTGTATAGAAAATTTTCAATATATAATTTTTGATAGAAAATTTTCAATAAAAAATTTTTTTTATAGAAAATTTTCGATAAAAAAAAATTTTTTATAGAAAATTTTCGATATAAAAATTTGTATAGAAAATTTTCAATATATAATTTTTTATAGAAAATTTTCGATAAAAAAAAAAAATTTATAGAAAATTTTCGATATAAAAATTTTTTATAGAAAATTTTGCATGTAAAAATTTGTATAGAAAATTTTCAATATATAATTTTTGACAGAAAATTTTCAATAAAAAATTTTTTTTATAGAAAATTTTCGATAGACAATTTTCAATATAAAAATTTTTTATAAAAAATTTTCGATAAAAAAAAAATTTTATAGAAAATTTTCGATAAAAAAAATTTTTATAGAAAATTTTCGATATAAATTTTTTTAATAGAAAATTTTTGAAATATGCAGCCAAAAAATTTACTTAAAGATAAATGAATTTCAATGTAAGAAATAATTTACAATTCTATGGCCTGTAAGTACTAAATAGTCTAGTTTTGTTAAAATATAACCTTAGGAGTGTCGTCAAGCGAACGAATTTTCGGAGGAAAATTGCAATAACTCCGAAACTACTTCATGGATTTTAAATGTTGATGACTTGAAATCAAGCAACTTTAGTTCTCTTTTGTATTCCAGTAAATTTTTTTAATAATTTAATTCTTAGGGGTTAAAATTTGTTTAAAACCGAAAAAACGCCAATTTTTTTCAATAAAAAAAAGTTTAACACTTTGTGGGCCGATGCGGCACGTGTTCCCCTTATGCTATTTTGAAAGAATATTGCACAGCATGTTTTTATGTTACGTATAATATTTTTGGGGGATTTACGTTCAATTTCACATTTTCGTAAAATAAAGTGCACCCTATTCTACATATTTAACACTATAATAATTTTCTTTATACTTATTTATAGACTCTTAATACTTATATAACAACTCGTGTCTATTATCATTTTTCTTTCTTTATTCTCAAAAAAAAAAAGAAAAAATTTTAACACTTTTGTGCTAAAAATCATTTACAATTAATCTCAATTTTATATTGACATACAAACAATTTGCGCTTAAGTTTCAATCACGACATATTGAAAAAGATTTCGAAGAAAATCAATTTTAACAGCTTCTACGCTTAAGCCGTCAAGGGAATAAAGAAATTTTCAAAGATATTGAAAAAATATTAAAATCTAAATAAAACATTTTTATATAAGAAAATCAATTTTTCGTTTAAATTTGTTAAATTTTTTAACAAAAATTCTTGTTTATTTTTAAATGTTTTACTCAGAAAAAAGTACTATTCTGCTCTTTATCTTAATCCCCTTTGGACCACTTCATTATAATCTGTTTGATGTTATTTTCCTGTATTTTAGCACCATTTCAATTTTTTTTTCTCTGAATCTGGTATTAATGGCTAAGGCTTATTGACTTTTGTTTATTTTTATTGGGCACGTTTTGTAATCTTAGATTCTGGCTAAAAAAAATTCTTTTTGGTCGAAAAATATATGGGCCAGTTTATAAGAAGAAATGTGTAAGCATGTAGAAGAGAGTTTAGCACATACTTATTTGACAAATACCAAGGGGAACTATTTAATGTTGACTGGTTTTGTTTGCTTTAATCTCTAGATAACAATTTTTTTAAGCTTAAAGGGACCAACTAAGTTTTACTATCGTCGAATTTTCTTTAGAAAAGTCATTCTATTGTCAACATTTCTATATACATTTTTTATACAAAATTTTTAATATTAAATTTTTTATAGAAAATTTTTTATACAAATTTTTAATACAAAATTTTCGATATAAATTTTATTGTAGAAAATTTTTAATATACAATTTTTTTATAGAAAATTTTCCATAATAAGTTTATTTTATAGAAAATTTTAGATACAAATATTTTTTATAGAAAATTTTTGATGTAAATGTTTTTTTTAGAAAATTTTTAATATAGAAATTTTTTATAGAAAATTTTCGATATAAAAATATTTTATAGAAAATTTTCAATATAAAAATTTTTTATGAAAAATTTTCGATATAAAGATATTTTATACAAAATTTTCGATATAAAAATTTTTTATAGAAAATTTTTGATTTAAAAATTTTCGATATAAAATTTGTTTATAGAAAATTTTTTATAGAAAATTTTCGATTTAAAAATTTTCTGTAAAAAATTTTCGATACAAAATTTGTTTATAGAAAATTTTCGATATACAAATTTTTTATAGAAAATTTTCGATATAAACATTTTTATAGAAAATTTTCGATATAAACATTTTTATAGAAAATTTTTTATAGAAAATTTTCAATATAAAAATTTTTTATAGAAAATTTTTGATATAAAAATATTTTATAGAAAATTTTCAATATAAAAATTTTTTATAAAAAAATTTCGATATAAAAATATTTTATACAAAATTTTCGATATAAAAATTTTTTATAGAAAATTTTCGATTTAAAAATTTTCGATATAAAATTTGTTTATAGAAAATTTTCGATTTAAAAATTTTCTGTAAAAAATTTTCGATACAAAATTTGTTTATAGAAAATTTTCGATATACACATTTTTTATAGAAAATTTTCGATATAAACATTTTTATAGAAAATTTTCGATATAAACATTTTTATAGAAAATTTTCGATATAAAAATTTTTTATAGAAAATTTTCAATATAAAAATTTTTTATAGAAAATTTTTTGTAGAAAATTTTGATATAAAATTTTTTTGTAGAAAATTTTCGATATAAAAATTTTTTAAAGAAAATCGAAAATTTTCTTTAAAAAATTTTTGATATCGAAATTTTTTACAGAAAATTTCGATATAAAAATTTGTTTATAGAAAATTTTTGATATAATTTTTTTTTATAAAAAACTTTCAATATAAAAATTTTTTATAGAAAATTTTCGATATAAAATTTTTTAGAGAAAATTTTCGATACAAAAATTTTTTAAAGAAAATGTTCGATTTAAAATTTTTTTTATAGAAAACTTTCATTAAAAATTTTTTTTTTAGAAAATGAATTTTTAAATTTTAAATTTTTTTTATTTTTTATGGAAAATTGTCGATATAAAAATTTTTATACAAAATTTTAAATAAGAAAATTTTTTATAGGAAATTTTCAATATAAAATTTTTTTAAAGAAAATTTTCGATATGAAATTTTTTGTTAGTAAATTTTCGTTATACAATTTTTTATAGAAAATTATCGACAAAATTTTTTTTTTTTTAATTTTCGATAAAAAATTGTTTGTAGAAAATTTTTGATATAAACATTTTTTTGTAGAAAATTTTCTCTATAAAATTTTTTTTTTTTTTAATTTTTTATCGAAACTTTTCGACATAAAAATTTTTAATAGAAAATTTTCGATATAAAATTTTAAGAATTAAATTTTTTATAGAAAATTTTTCATATGAAAATTTTTTTATAGAAAATTTTCAATATAAAAATTTTTTTATAGAAAATTTTCAATATAAAAATTTTTTCCAAAAAATTTTCAATATAAAAATTTTTTATAGAAAATTTTCAATATAAAAATTTTTTATAGAAAATTTTCAATATGAAATTTTTTTATAGAAAATTTTTAATATACAATTTTTTTATAGAAAATTTTCGGCTTAAAATTTTTTGTAGAAAATTTTCGGTATAAACATTTTTTATAGAAAATTTTTGATATAAAATTTTTGTTTAAAAAATTTTTTCTGTAATTTTTTGATAATTTTTGATATATGTACATTTTTTTTTAAATTTTCTTTATACATTTTTTTAAAGAATATTTTCGGTACTAATTTATTTTAAGAAAATTTTCAATATAAATTTATAAATTTTTTTAGAAAATATTCGATTTAAAATTTTTTTATAGAAAATTTTCAATATGAAATTTTTTTAGAAAATTTTTAATATACACGTTTTTTTTAATGTCGGTATAATTTTTTTTTTTTTGAAAAATTTCGGTATAATTTTTTGTTTTTAGAAAATTTTCGGTACAAATTTTTTTTTTTAGAAAATTTTCAATAACATTTTTTTTTTTTAAATTTCGATATAAAATTTTTTTATAGAAATTTTTTGATATAAAAATTTTATATGGAAAATTTTCGTTATAAAATTTGTTAAAGAAAATTTTCAATACAAAAATTTGTTATAGAAATTTTCAATATAAAAAATTTTTGTAGAAATTTTCGTTATAAATATTTTTTATAGAAAATTTTTGATATAAAAATTTTATATGGAAAATTTCCGTTATAAAATTTGTTAAAGAAAATTTTCAATACAAAAAATTGTTATAGAAATTTTCAATATAAAAAATTTTTGTAGAAAATTTTCGTTATAAATATTTTTTATAGAAAATTTTCGATATAAAAATTTTTTATAGAAAATTTTCGATATACAAATTTTTATAGGAAATTTTCGATATAAAATTTTTATATCGAAAATTTTCTGTAGATTCTTTTTTTAATTTTTCTGTCATCAAGCTATAGACTCAGGGAATAGGACTCTATAGTGATCGGAACTATAACTCGATAGTCTTCGGGACTAACTCGATTAGACTGATCCATTTTAAAAGTCTTTTTTTCTATTCTATATTTCTCTAGAAAGGTCTTTCTATCATAATTTTTACATAACCTTAGACTTACATAGTTGGTCCCGTTTATTCTTCAAATTCATTAAATTTCCTCTTGTCCAAGTCATTTCTAGTTAAGACTGGACTTTCTTTTTGAAAGGCCATAAAAAAGTCTTTCACAGCTTTTAATGGCTCTTAACATTCGTGGTTGGCCATGTGTTATGGCCAGCCTCCCCACTTTAATTTCTAAATAAAAGCCTTAGCTGGAAACACCAAGACCAAATAAGTGCTCACAGCACATGTCGTTATTGTTTAAGGTTGTCTAAAGGTGGCTGCCAAAGCTCTAACCTTAAACTCAAAAACATTTAAGTGTTTTTGGCCAAAAAGTGTAAGAAGAAAAAAAAGTATTAATAACAAACACATGTTACTTGAAGTGTTTTACTTTTCCATTTTTTTTTTCTGAATTTCTTTAGCAAAATTAGGAGCTTTAGTTCCCCATTCTAAGTTAATGTCTGTGTCATCTCAAGTGCCGAGAGTTTGGTTACAGCTGCTCAAAACTGCTTGTGAACTTCATATAAAAGGTGTTTTATGTTAGCGTTAGCTATTTATTTGGTTTCACTTTAAAGAGAGCAAATGGTGAAAATGACACCATTTATGGTCGAAACGAAACAAATTGACAAAAATTGTGTAACGTTCCGTTTATTTAATGGGTTTTTATGATGTTTTACAAAATTTAAAAAAAATATCTAGTGGAAGTATTAGTAGTAGATTTAATAGTATATAGTAGTATAGTACTAGTATTATTAGTTTTAGTATAAATAATACAAATCTTTCTAATACTTATAATTTAGGTACTAAATACTCAGTAAATATTTCCTTATCGCCAAGATCGTGAGTCAAAAACTCGATTATCTTTAAAGCTTATTTAATGATCACCTCCACAAATATTGTAAATTTTAAATTTTTAGTATAAAATAAAATATCTTCAGTTCGTTCTTTTGAAATTATTTTCTCCCCCTCAGCTTAAATGTACTTAAATCAGCGAAGAGTACTATTTCTATCTTCCTATCACCAGTGGTAGGTGTTGTTGTTGTTGTCATGCATGTAATTTGTTTTTGTAGATACCATGACTGCTCTAAATTTATTATACCCTTCACCACCATAGGTGGAAAGAGTATTATAAGTTTGTGCTGATGTATGTAACGAATAGAAATATTTGTCTTAGACCCATCTTTTAGTATACCAATAGGCTTAAACTCACTTTCTGAGTCGATTTAGCGATGTCAGTTCATCCGTCCGTCTGTCTGGGCGGCTGGCCCCATGTCATATCCCAGTCAGCATTTAGAAGATTATTTTTTGAAAAATCACCCAAATGAGTCTTTTTTAACCAGTTTGGAAGACCAAAAATTTGTCGTCTGCGCGATTAAAAAACTAGTCGAAGTAGATTCGCGCTTATGCTTTAAAACTTACTGTTTAAAAAAAAACAATAACAAAAAGCATATTCAGTAAAAATCAAACATTTAAGCGACTGAAATTCGATAGTTTGTAACGCTATTTTGCAAACAGATTTTGCACAGTTAGTTGATAAAAAGGTGACTCCTATGGTGTTGGTTTTGAAATACTTTTTAACGCGCATAGATAATGGGTGCTGTAGCTAAGTGGGTTAGCACGCCGACTACTAAACATAGCTATCATTTTTAGCCTGAGTTCGATCCCAGGTAGCGGCCGTCGATAAAAAATGAATAAAATAACAAGAAATAGCGCAACTTCTTCAGTGTTCTAAAAATAGAATTTTTACCACACTTCATCTCTCTACTCTCTCTCTTTCTAAGGTAACTCAATTCGTATAAACACACTCTACATATGTACAATTGTAAAGGCAATGTTACTTTTTTTTGAATCAACTGAAAAAATAATCAAAATTGAGTCAAAAATGACTCGAAAATGGCTCGTAAAAGACTCATAAAGGTGTTCATAAAAGATTCTCTCAAGGGAGTCGCGGCTAGGGTACCATTTTTTCCTGAAGGCACAGTCTTTTTCGAATCGAAAATGTTAGCATATTCGATTGTTTTAATCGTCCGCGGCAGTCGAAAAAGAGTCAAATATGATCAGAAAATAACAAAAATGCTGACTGGAATCTTGATTACATGGTTTACAGGCTACAACTCTAAAGATAATTTGATGAAATTTGGCACAGACATTGAATTCGTCAAAATCGGGCCCTTATTTGTGGTACCTCCCAGGTCCCACTTCCCGGAATAAGTATTTTGGCCACAAATAACAATATATTTTCATGAAATTTAAACAAATAAAATCACTGTACCAAATTTCGTTAAAATCGGTCCACATTTGACCATAGTTCCCATAAAAACTTATCTTCCAAAATGCACTAAATGAGACAAAGATCACTAAAACGCTCGTAAATCTGAAGATAATGACAATTTTAAGTTTATTTTTTGCATACATAATTTTTGTAAAGTAAATTGATTATACTTTCGAGATAATCGGTCCACATTTGACCCTGCTACCCTCACAAGTCCAAATGACGGAAACAGCAAAATTATATAAGTCTTGAGAAAATGTTTGTACGATGACAAAATTTAGCAAATATTTGTCTTTATACATGAAAAAGAACACCTTTGACCTTAGGGATGAAGGGTACCGTATGATCGGTCTTTACCGACTATAGTACTTTCTAACTTGTTTAATGATATGTTCGATTTTCTTACACTCCATAACTTTTTGACAAATCATGTAAAAATGTAATGAAGGAATGAATATAAATGCATTGAACTCGCATTATAATACGCTTCATTTGTTGGATTCAATAAGAGCATAAGTGAATCCCCTTTCTGATAATGGGGGAGGAAGAGAAAGCTTTTATTGAAAGCTTTTGTTGAAAATAAATGAGGGAAGTTGAAAGACAAAAAACAAAAATTTTATAAGAAATTTGAAAAATCTTTTCGAAAGCAATTCCATAACTTTTAAGCAAATTCTTCGATTTCAATGTTTTTGTATTTGTATTAGAGGTGTCAGGAATATTAAGTTCTTAATTTAGGGCCCCCATAACTTATTATAATAACACTTTGGCCGCCTCCAAAGTAAGGCTTCTTAAATTCATTCAAAAATTTAAATCGATAAAAATATTTATGACTTACCCGATTTAAAAAATCAGGGACCAACTCTCAGTATTCGATATCGATTGAAAACCCAGACTTTTAAGCAAATATTGTGTAGCATACCTTAGGGATTTTCATAATAATTTATTTTTTAAAAGGTTTTATAAAATTTGAAATCTAAACATATCCGTTTGTTCGTCAAAACTTTTAGTATAAATGAAATTCTTTTACTTTCAGGGAACTTTTTACAAATAAGTTACAATGTAGTCAACCTCATGCATTATAAATTATTTAGACTATCCTAAAAGTATGCTTCACAAATGCTTGTGAAATATCTTACATTTTGATCGATAGCAAATGCCGCGATTTTGCCCCAGGCTAAAACTACTTTTAAATCGTATATATTGGAAATTAAAAATATCGTTAAAGTATTACATATTTCAAATCTTACTCCCAGTGTAGTTTTGGGCCTTAATCCTTTTCTTATATCAGACTTTTTGAATGAGAATTGAACCTTCTACAACGTGTTTAGTTCTCGTGGAACGCAAGGTCCTGCCATTTGGGATACTGTGGTAATGATCCGGTAAGTTGTGGGTCAAATCGAAAATTTATAAGCTTTAGAGCGAATACACCAAGATTTAACTGAAATCGAAAAATGATACCAAGGATTTTGGGATGAGAGCATGATGAGCGACTACTGTTGGACTTTACTGCTTGAAACACATCCCAAACAGTACAAGCGACTCAGTTCGACTGCTCTTCATTTCTAGTTTAAAACTTTTTAATAAATAAAATGAAGATTCATTGTCAAAAATTGAAAAAAATGTGTTTATTTAATATCTCGAAAATTAGAACCGATTTAAAAAAATGGAGTGCGGATTCAGATTCAGCCTCCAAATAACCCTGGAGACAGTTTTTAGTTGCTGAGATCCAAAACTGCGTTAACTTCCTTAATTAATAATTTTAATAGAAATTTAAAATTACATAAATTGACGTTGCCGAGACTGGGGCTCGAACCCAGGTAGTCTTTGATATGTTATGCTTAGTAGTCGACGTGCTAATCAACTAAGCCACAGGCAACTTTTTACTACAGTTTAGTTAAACTATCTTAAATCGTTATATATTTTGAAGAGTTATGGAACTAGTGTTTGTTATTAATGAAGTACCCTTCCTTAAGGTACCACAAACAAGCTTTTGTGAGGTGTTTTCAGTCTAAAATCAAAACTTAGAGTTAACAATAGCTCTGCTATAATAAAATAAATTCAAATGGACTTAACCGTTAAGAAGTTAAGGAACCATTTCGATTTATTTGTTTGCTATGTTTTGTTTTCAAAAATTTTTATAATTCTCATTTAGTTTACAAGAATAAGTTAAGATTGCCAGAAGTGTTTAAATTAATATTTAAGAACGAAGTGCCCTACTTTGGTTTACCATGGACAAGATATAGACGATCTAAAATCACAACTAAAAATCTACTATAATTAGATAAATTAATGAAACGAACCTTTTAAAAATTGAGGAACTACTAGGATTTATTTATTTTAAATTCCACTGTGCAATGTTTTATTTTTAAGAGCTGTTATAATTCTCATTTAGTTTACAAATTTGCGAGAATAAGTTTAGACTTTCTAAAATTTGTCTATTTCTAGATTTTTTTATATTTATTACATTTTCTAAATATTCCGATTTCTTTAATTATTCCAGCTTGGGACATTGGTAATTCGGTACAGGACGCCTTTGTTATAGCGGTTGAGGAGCATGCCAGAGAACGTTTGCAACGTTTAGCGGCCTTAAATCGTGTAACACCAGTAGATATAACACAACTATCAAAAAAGGTAAGAAGATAAGGAAAAAAATATATTATGAAACAAGTAAGAAAGTTTTGTAGTCAGTCAGTGAAGCTCGACTCTATGATACCCTACATCACTAAGGTAAAATATAGCCCAATAATGTGTCGATTAACTCGAAATTGAAAAACTAACAGAAATTTAAAAAAGTTATCATAGGTTTGGAAAAATTAATTCTTAGTAAACCGACAGAGCTATACATTCTTATCAGGCTTGTTTTGGTATAACTTTTGGTACTCTTAAAATATTCTTTAAATATTTTTTAAATTTTGAATACAAACCTTTACAAAATCTTAATAAATCTCATCTGCCCTTAGTAATTTGTTGCATTGTTGAATTTTACTTGGCACACCTCTTTAACCAATTGACCATTGCCTCTAAGTGCATTTAAGTGCATGTGCGTCCATTTGTTCACAGAAGCCCCAGTAACCTTCTAAACTTTTAGCATAATTCCGCAGGCAAGCAAATTTTCATTAATTCCCCTCCCCCGAAATTTTGCTAAAAGCTACAAAAAAGAACAACGATTTTTGATTTAACATTCCAAATACTCCCCCTATTTTAGGGTAACAGTCATTACTAATGTAAGGGAGAGAGCTTAAAATGTTAATGTTAAATGAGAGGCAAAGAGAATAAAGTCGTTATATTTATGAGGGTTTTAGTATAAGGGAGGAGATGGAGCTTAAAACAATGAAACATGACACAGTGGGTGGGTGAAGAGAAAATTGCATTAAAATTTATTTAAAGGGTTTAATATAAGTATTTCATAAGAAAATAGCTAATGGAACCGCTTCAATTGAATAGTTACGGATATAAGAAAACACATGTTTGGTACATTTTGGAAAATATAATGTATTGCGGAGTAAAAAAGGAAAACAACTTTTTTCTCACTTGCTTAACTGGTACTGGAGTAGGGGGAACTAAAATTTCCTTAAATAAGATGATCTACAAATAAAAAAATATTAAATCATCTATGAATATAAAAAGACACACGTTTGATACTTTTTTAAATATAACGAATAGGGGGTAAAAAAGGTTTTGGTACTTTTTTAACTGAACTGTTGAAGGGGAAGTTGCTGACAGATATTTTTATTTTCGTCTATATTCATAAAAAGTTTGAGATCTTAGTACAGGCATAATTCTTTTTGTCAATGGGAGTATTTTGTTTAAAACCTGTTAGAAGGCGTAGGGGTAGGGCAAATTTGTTCCCCACATAAATAATATAGTTTTAGTCTTGTACCTTCAAAACATCTTTGTACATAAAAAATATAGTTTAGTCAAAAAAGGGTAGGATTGGAGTAGGAGAAGTTTTTTGCCTCCAATACAATTTAAGTCCTATTATATATATGCTTAGAATAATCGCAGATATAACCCTCAAACAACATATTGTTCCTCAATTAAGGTTAAATAGGTAAAAGTGTTATATTCGACTGTGAGGAATTTTATATACCCACCATCAAGTGGTATTAAATTTAGAAACGTAAATATCTCATATATCTACGAGGGTGCAGCAAATTCAAAATGTGGGCCAAATGTGGTATTGTTGGTAAAAAATTTGGACTAAATTGCTGTAGCTTTACAGTTCAACATTTAAAAGTATGTCAGTGTTTACCCTAGTATTTACTTTGCACAAATTTTGCCCCATAACCGGGTATAGTTTTACATTAACAAACTGTTAAAAAATTTTAGTTGCGCTTAATATGTAATGGTTCAGTTCGCGAAGTTTACCGCAAGCTCCGTCCATTCTATGGTCGACATAATCGTCCATCAGAGCAATTAATTCGGTTAACCATGGATCGTTTTCGCACTACGTTTACTCTATGTGATAATACGCATCCGCAGCGACGTCGAACAGTGCGCACCGAAGAAACAATTGCCGCTGTAGAGCAAAGTGTTGAAGAGGACCCGAATGAATCGATTCGCCACCGTGCACAGCAATTGGAGCTTTGTCCATCAACTTTATAGAAGATTTTGCGCAAAGATCTTGGCTTGCGACCTTACAAGATCGAGCTTGTGCAGAATTAAAGCCGCGAGACCATGCAATGCGTCGTGATTTTGGTGTATGGGCCGAAAATGAGATTGATCTCGATGCTGATTTTCATCGCAAAATATTGTTCAGTAATGAGGCTCATTTTTGGTTGAATGGCTACGTCAACAAGCAAAATTGCCGCATTTGGAGTGAAGAGAATCCACATGAGGCCCTTGAGACGCCATTACATCCACAAAAACTGACTGTTTGGTGTGCTCTATGGGCTGGTGGAGTCATTGGGCCATACTTCTTCCGAAATAATGCTGGAGAGTCAGTTACAATAAATGGAGACCGGTATAGAGCCATGATAACCGACTATTTTGTTCCCCAATTGGATGGCATGAATGTGGATGAGTTGTGGTTCCAACAAGACGGCGCTACATGCCACACAGCTCACGTCACAATTGATTTATTGAAGGAAACATTCGATGAGCGCATAATTTCGCGGAATGGACCTGTGAATTGGCCACCAAGATCGTGCGATTTGACACCACTGGATTATTTTCTTTGGGGATATGTGAAGTCGCTCGTCTACGTCAACAAACCAGAAACGTTAGGGGACTTGGAAGCCAACATTCGTGGCGTTATTGCCAACATACGGCCCCATATGCTCGAAAAAGTAGTTGAAAATTGGACCTGTAGAATTGGCTTTATTCGAGCCAGCCGCGGCGGCCAGATGCCCGAAATCATATTTAAACATTAATGGCATAAAATTATCCTTCCAATAAAGCCAAATTGATGGACATTAAAACGATTTTCTTGTGTTTTATTTCAATTCGAAGTTCTATACCTCTAAAAAAAACACCCATTATATAAGAACTATAGCCAAATTTAGACCGATTGTTATATACTGGCTGATATTTATGTAAAGCTTATTTATGCAAAATTTAGTGGTCATAGCTGTCATAGTTTATGATTTTATAGCTTTTAACTGGCGTTTATAGTATTTTAGTGGTTTTCGGGAGTGATTTTTATATGAAAGCTATGGTCAAATATGGACCGATTTCTATAAAAGTTAATATACTGACCAATAGTTGCATAAACCTTCTCTGTTCTAAATTTCGTCGCCATAGCTATTACAATTGTATTATATTTATCGGCATAAATGTGATTCCCGGGGCGAGGTTATATAGGAGCTCTAGCTAAATTTAAACCGATTTTGCCCATTTTTAGTACACAACTTCTTTAACATATCGAAAATACTTTTGTTAAATTTCTAGCTCCTGTAGTTAAATCGCTATCCTGCTTTCATTTAACGGACAGAACCCCCTTTCTTTTTGGTATTTTGTGTTTCCGTAAGTTTTTTATATGGGAGCTATGGTGAAATGGTGACCGATTTAGCACACTGGCTGGCATTGACACAAGACTTCCTGGTGCTAAATTTAGTAGTTATAACTATTATAGTTTTAGATTTATTGGCATTTAAGTGTATTTTAGGGGGAATTTAGACTGTTTCCGTAAGTGTTTTGTATGGGAGCTATGGCTAAATGTGAACCGATTATCATCATAGCTGTTATAATTTGTCAAAATAAGCAAATAAGCGATTAGCCTAGGCGAGGTTTTACGGGAGCTATGGTCAAATTAGAGCCGATTTTAACCAATTTCAATACCAAAATTTTCCAAGAAATGAAGAATACTTATGCTAAATTTCAATGACCTAGCTCCTTTCGTTTAGACGTTATCTTGATTTCAACAGAAAGAGAGACGGATATCGCTCAATCATCTTAGAATTTCATAAGGATTCAGAATATGTGTCCAATTTGGTTTTTGAGCCAATATTTAGGAAATCATAAACGAAATGACAATATTAATATAATAAAAACGGAGAATAGGAGACAGTAGTTAGGGTAAAATGAGGTAGGGTCGAACAAATTTTTTCTTCCCGCAAGCTGACAAAAAAGTAGGTTCGGAATAGCGGATGTTCAGTCCCCATAGAAACAATATACTTATTATAACACAAAGGTACAGTCTTCGATCTTTTATAAACCATTTCGATTTTGGTTAGACATTACCAGAAGTCTTCCATAATAGAGATAAACTATTTTGACTTGTATCTTTGTAAATATTAAAGATATAATCATCAAAGCCGTATTTTTTTTGCAAATAGACAAGTTAAGGAAATTTTTTTTGGTTAGGAGCAGAGAGACTCGCCCTTGATATAACAAAATCCATTTTGTCGTGTAATTATAAATATGCATTGGAATTGGCGCGATAGGAGCAGGTGGTCAAAACTAAGATGAATCGTCGACGTGCAATTTCTTCGCCATAGTAATAAAATATTTATTAAAGCTCATCTTCAATAATGAAACAGAGTTCAAAAGGCAACTTTTTTTTATATGATCATCGATGTTGGTTTCAAAAAAAAAAACTGGATCGGAGCAGTTGAAGTCCCTTTATTGAAAAACCCCATTTTGTTGAGTATCTTCATACAAATTAAAAATATAGTCTTCAAACTTTATATAGCCGTCATTTTTGTCAATGAGATTACTTTAGCAAAATGCTAATAAGATAGGGGCAGGGGAACATAATCCCTTTTTAAAAAATCGAATGTATTGTCGTATATCATCTACTGAAGATGTAGTTTTAAGACCTTTTTCTATTAATATTATCGAGGTAAAGAAAAATAAAATAATGATCCTACGTAAATCATTGAAAAATACTGCAAACCTCAGGTCCAATCATCCACTGAAATCAAAAATCTATATATTCTTAGTTATTCTTAAATGACTAATAATATAATGTCTAATTTGGAGAATAATGGGGAAGCTGAAAGGTTAAAGCCTTATGATATTTTCTTTTTCTAGGTAACAAAATTCTTTCCATTTCATTTGCTAGTCAACCCCACTGTGCAGTTATGTTCGCAAGATATGGGGGAGCCAAATAGTATAAAATTTGTATATTTAAGTGTCAGTCTATACAGTTTGATAATGTTCTCATATTCATAACGGTACTTACGCAGGCATAATCACAAACATAACGTCTATTGAAATGCAAAAGGGCATAAGTGAGATAAAAATAAAAAAGAATTTTTTCTTTAGTTTTGGTTTTCGATCGAAAAATGTTCACAATCCAGTACAACTTTAAGCTGGAATTTTTATGTCACTTACGCACTTTTGCATTTTTGGGGACCATATATGTATGTGTATTAGTATGTATGTATGCAAATATTAATGACTATGTGTAGGACTAAGTACTTTACATTCTTATTGTTAAGTAATTTGTAGATGTATGATAATTTTTGAATGCGAAAAATTCTTAATTGAGTTTATAGTGAACGAAAATTTAAAAAAAAAATTTTTGAGATTTAAATTAATTTTTTTCGAACTTTTGTTAAATTTTGAAAACTAAAGGAAAATTTATGAAATGTAAAAAAATATTTACAAAATTTTTAAACTTCTGTTATTTCTAGGATCCCTAGATTGTTCATAGTTTTTCATTAGGTTACAATTGTTCCGTATTTGATACTCAGTGGCATGCTAAGCATGCCAGAGTTACGCTGCTTTAGTGGCTCAAAGTAAGGCCCTAGTATGCTATGGTCTAAGCAAATCTACCTTCTTTACTTGCCTAGACCTGCCTTAAAGTCATAGACTTTGCAATTTTCTCCGTGTACCAAGTGATTAATAATTTTTAATTATATTTTTTGTTGCTCAAATGGATTCGCTTCAAAAACAAAAGCTTTATGTTATTTAAACACGTTTACTTTTAATTTGTTGCTGCTGCTGCTGTTGCTGATAACGTTGGTGCTGCCTTCTGAATCAATTGAATGAATTGTTTGAATGAACATTCAAACTGAACTTGTATGAATGAACGTACGTTCAGTCAGACGTACTTACATATGCTTTTTCCACAGCTTGTAAATTTTTTTTGTATGAATTTATTGTAATTTTGTTGTTTTTGTAAATTTTTATTCTTCATTATACATTTGCAATTTAAAGTAGATATGGCGATAATTAACGAGTTTAAACAATAGCATGTGCATAAATAATTAATTTTTATTACACTTATTTTTTTTTTTTTTTTGTAAATTTTTTCATATTTTTTCAAACTTTTTATAAATTTTATAGTGTTTTTAAATAATTTGATATTAATGGAAAAATATTAAATTGAAATTCGAAAATTGGAAAAGTTACAACAAAAAAGTATGAAAAAAGTCACATATGCTCGACTTACACTTCTTTTTTGCTTAAATATCTTAAACTCCCCTTTTAAATATTATTTATTCCAATGAAATTGTTAAAACAATATTAACTCTAAATCTTAAATTTTGTTTATACCAAAACACACACCCAAATCTTAATCAGAATTTTATCTGCATATAAATTCATATGCAAATCAAATGCAAATAATTTAATCTCAAAAATACGACAGAGCAAATCCAACGCCATATTTTTGTGAAACAAAAACTGCAATACAAATTTGCATTATGAAATTATTTATTCAAATTCTTAAACTCGAAACAAAGAGAAACTTGAAACTCTTGCACCTGGTACAGACGGTATTGCACAATGGGGTAGAATAGAAAATGGAAGGAATAGAAAAAAATCTAGACTTTTGTCTGAGACAAAAGCGACAGAAGCTGTCATGTTATAACTAAGAGAAGAGTCATGATCTCTTCCATTTATTGCGGTAATTTCGAAACTGCAAAACTCTGTCAGATAGCCACAGTGCAATCACAACCTCAAAGGAAAAACAAACCCCGATTTCGGAAGAATATTATCAATATCTTCTTTTATAATTTAAAAAGGCAATATGCGTTCAGCCAACACTTTGACTACAACAACGCCCGAAAATATTTGTATGTGGAATAAACTTTCCTGAGAGATCATTCCGATAATTTTTGACTTATAAATGGAATGCCCACAAGCATCACTCCCCCTGTTCTCCTTTCACCATCCATTTTTCCTAGCAGGGTTCATACCCTGAGTGTTTGTCCAAAGAAAACTTCTAAACTGCAAATTTCCTGAAACTGAAAATTTCCTCTGACAGACGGCCACGATGCAACCACAATCTCGAAGAAGAAACAAACCACGACATACATAAAAAAATATTAAAAGGTTTTTTCAGAATCCAATCAGGGGCCAAATTACCGCATTCGATATCGATCGAAAACTCAGACTTTTAAGCGAATATTGTGAAGTATACTTTAGGGATGTTGAAAGTTACTTCGATGCAAAAAGTTTATTGAAATTTTATTATCTATTTTGATTCGTTTTGAAGAAAACATATAGTTCAATTAAAACTCTTTTGCTATTGTTCATCTTTTGGCAAATAATTTCAAAAAAATATAGTAAACTGTGCATCTTTTAAATAATTTTGATGATCCTTAAAGTATGCTATACAAATGTTTTCAAAATTTCTAAAATTTCGATCGATATCGAATGCCGTAATTTACCACAGATTTTGACAACATTAAGTTTTTGACAACATTAAGAAGAATGTACGCACTTTGACTATAGTCGCACTAAAATCATGCAGAGTCCTGGACCCGACAACATAATCCATTTTTGAAATAAAATCGAACGGTTGAATGTCCGTTTTCGATATCGTTTGAAAATAGAGGCTTTTAAGAAAATATTTTGTAGCATACTTTGGGGATGATCAAAAATATTTTTCTTGGTTAAAGTTTATAAAATTGGATATATGAATATACCATTAAATTTAGATCGAATGTTAAGAGTAAAACCAATAGAACTTCTTGTTTCAGATTTCTACGAACAGTTTAGCGTATTCGACTCAGACTTTTTAGAAAACATTTTGTAGCATACTTTAGGGATGTTTAAAAATAATTATGTTGCTTAAAGTTTCATAAAATTTTATATCTAAATATGCCCTTTTCTTTAAAGAACACTAATGTGCATCTTTTAACAAATAAGAAAAAATGTAGTAAACTTTATATGACATTGCACCACCTATCTGTCACTTTTATTTGGCATTAAGTCTTGGATTAGCAAGGAAACCACAAAGACATGTGGAAACATGGTTACGTGTAGAACATCGAGAGATCTATGGCCTTAACCGGGCATAAGTGAAATCACAATTCTACTAGGTCTGAATAGAACAAGCTTAAAAAGACATATTGGGTTCGGGACGGGACATTGTGCCTTAAATTCTAAGCTAAATAGATGGGATGTAGCATTCCGGACCTCTGCGGATTATGTCTAGATAAGGATTCGTCCGAATCGGTCTTTCACTGTCCAAGACTTAAAAATCAGAGGCTCAACATCTAGGCAGTAGATTTCATGTTGAACTTCAGAATCTGCAACGGTGCAAACTGCATGATATTGTAGGGTTTATCACTGGACTTATTTGGCTTAGATAGGGTACTTTATTTGTCCTATATATTTTTCTTTGGTAAAGGATCACAAAGGACCCTTCGGGTCTCCGAGTGAAGGTGTCGCATCGACCCCGCCTTTATAACCTAACCTAACCTAACCTTATATGAAATAAATGCTACATAGATTTTTGTGAAATACCTTAGATTTTGATCCATACTAAGCGCCCTTGTCTAGCAAAACACTACAAGTCGAACTCACCAGAAAGCTAATCTTACAGAGTAGAAAAATTGGAGAGATATCGCGTTACAAAGCTTGATAAAGAGAATAACGCTCATAAAACCATTAAACGATTTGGTACAAGTATCAAGTAGTATTTATAATATACAAGCCGGATTGTGACCACACCGATCATTATTCGACGACGCAAGCACATTACGCATCATCGGAGCATCATGACGCTCTCCACACTATGATTCATAGACTTTGTCAAGGTATTCGATACTGTTCAACTCAATATTAGATTCAAACGGGATAACGGAGGATATATGTAATGCATGTCATCAAGACCTCATAAATATACTCTACTACTTTTCAACAAAGTCCTTGATGACTTAATGTCATGAGAGACCAAACGTAATAGGAGAATTACTGGGGAAGTAAACGACAAAGTTGTATTGGCTATACGGACGACATTTGCCTCCTGGCTGGTTCACGATGTTGTGAAATTTGCTGTGCATGTTGGATTGCCAAGACATCCTTGAAACAAAAGTTATTGGCGCAACTGCAGTTAATACCGTCTGCAGAGGACGAACGATCTCGCGCAAGGTGATTATTAAACAAGTATGAAAGCAGTGGAGCTTTACAAATGTGAATCATGGAGCGCATAGAGAAGATAGTTGCAAGCACTTCAAGCTTTCATTAAGACGTGGATCTGTAAGTTAAGAAATTCAATGTCGCAAGTAGAAGTGGATTGGACACATACTGAGAAAGCCATTAGCGTGCACTGCTTTTGATTGGAAATTACATATAAGCCCCAGAAGAAGGCAGACAAATATTTAGGGACTCCTTGTGTACATAAATCACTAACAAATGAAGTAATATAATTAAATATAAATATAAATTAGATAGAATTATGTGGTTTCAAAGGCCTATACTTCCCTTTGAAACCAAGGAAACTGTAATCTGAGGACAAATCGTCGCATTCAATATCGATCGAAATGTAAGATATTTTAGAAACATTTGTGTAGCATACTTTTAGGATAATCTAATTAGTATATAACATATATGGTTCATTGCATTGTAACTTATTTGTCAAATGTTCCCTAATAGTAAACGAATTTCATTTAAACTAAATGTTATGACAAACAAACGAATATGTTTAGATATAAAATTTTATGTAACTTTTTGCAAAATAAATTATTTTGAAAATCCCTAAGCTATGCTACACAATATTTGCCTTAAAGTCTGAGTTTTCGATCGATTTACAATGCGTTGATTTGGCTCCTGCACTATATATTGTTCAATAGGTTTTGCCTGGACTAAAGTCTGGCCTATAGACTGATCTATAGTGTGAGCTGTAGGTGGAGTTATTGTTTAAACTATTAAGTACACGTTCATCTATATTTTGTATTTTTATCTGGACTAAAGTCTGAGCTATAGGCTGAGCTATTTTTATTCATTTCACAGATTGAGGTATTGTCTGAAATATTGTCTGAGTCGTCACTATAAATGCAACTATAACCTGAATTATTGTTAGAACTATGGTAGAGCCCGTGATACGGTCTTGACTTTATAGTCTGAGCTATAGTTAAAGATATAGTCTATAGTCTATAGTATATATTATAAGAAACATACTACTAAACTGTATTATAGTCTGAGCTATAATCTTGACTATAGTCTAAATTATAGTCTGGAATATAGCTATATACTCTACATTTGACTGTGCTACAGCATAAGTTTTGTTTTTTTTTAACTTTTTTTTCATATGTATTTCCTTTCATTTGTTCAAGTCTTTTCCTTTAACACTTAATCCCTAAGGCGGAATAGTGAATTGTTATTGTAGCATAGAAATTTCTAAACAATATCCTGCCGCCGCCTATTGTTTAAGCAAAAAAAAAAAACCGTGATAGGTTTAAGTAATTTCCTCTTAATGGAGGAAAAAGCTATGTATAGGCTATGAACTAAAATTAATTTTATTATATTAAAAAAGAAAATTGAAAAAATTTTATATTATTCTTATTTTCTCTTACAGTTGCAACAAACCAAGAGCGGTGCACCGTCAACCCAAAAACAAGATTTAAGTTTCCTAAACGAAGCCTCACCCATCTATGTGACCTCATTCAATAGCAATCATACGGCCTGCAATAGTACGACCCTAACAACAGCATCGACCTCGGGAACGGCTGGTCTAATAAGTGCAACAACAATAACACCAACAGCAATAGCCTCAACAACAACAGCGGCCACTAATGCAAGTTCTCTGAAAACGCAACAGCAACCGATTCCAATTAATACAGGCATAGCACTAACTGCAGCCAATTTAGCCGCAGTAGCAGCCACAGCAACAGGCAAACAATCAACGACTAATAGTTCGGCATCCTCAGCGGCCTCAGCAACAGCAGCCGATCGAAAGAATGCCAATAGTAGTTATACACAAGTGGCTTTAACGGGCACACAATCGCTGGGAGCTGGTTCTGTTATTAACACAGCGGCTGCTAACAACTCCTCCTCCGCTTTACTGACAAATCATAATAGCATATTCCAAGCTACGCCCTTATCGAAACTGCCTCCAGGTTTGCAGCATAAAAAGTTGACCATAGCCCGTAGTCTACAGCATTTGGAGGTGAATGAAGAGGATGATGATGACGATGATTTGGCTGCTTTAGGTGCTAATCTGTGTAATATCAATTTCATTAACTACAAAAACAAACATGCTGAGATACCCACGCCCACAGCCGTCACCGTTGTGAATACACCCTTTAGTCAAACCGCACATACCGCTACAGCGCCTTTAATAGCTGGTAATAGTTCCACTTTGGGTAGAAGAAAATCACAAACCAATACCATAAGTGCCACAGTGGATGTTCACCATTCAACCGCATCATCAGCCACAGCCTCAAATACATCCTCAATAGCTTCAACGTATCACGATCATATACCACCGCCTTTGCAGCTACCCCCGCCCAATAAAATCTATGTGGATGCCCAGACCATAACCTCGCCACGTTTAGCCAAGGATGTTGCAGATATAACCAATAATATTGCTACACAAAATAGGCAGCACCAGCAACAACCTATCGTTCAACAACCCCTACTCCTTAACAACAATAATAATAATCTAAAATCATCACAACCAACCTCGAATACATCACTGGCCACAGCCTCATCATTGGCCGCTGCAGCAGCCACCGCCACAGCTTTACTTCATTCCAATAATAATAGCAATAGTAGTAGTTTACAGAAACTATCAGCATCATCGACGACGACCTGTAGTAATAATTTATCAAATTCAATTGCCTCAAATGCCCAGTTAACAGCATCAGCAGCAGCAACAGCATCAGCAACATCATTAATAACCGCCAGTAATACTACAGCAACATCCGGTTTAGGAAATACATCGGTAACATCATTAGGTTCAACATCACCCCATATAGGTTTATCATCCATAGGCATTTCGAATAAACTTCAACAGATATCAGCAGCAACAGCAACAAATCTTTTAAGTAATAGTAGCAATAATTGTGATTTATATATAACAACAAATAATCTTCAGCAACACCAACAACAACAGCAGCATCAGCAACAACCACCGAGAAGAGAGGTATGATAAATAAAACTATAGTGTCGACTATACTATAGTTCAGGATATACTATAGTCCCGACTATACTATAGTCCCGATTATACTATAGTCCCGACTATACTATAGTTCCGACTATACTATAGTCCCGTCTATACTATAGTCCCGTCTATACTATAGTCCCGACTATACTATAGTCCCGACTATACTATAGTCCCAACTATACTATAGTCCCGACTATACTATAGTCCCGACTATACTATAGTCCCACTATATTATAGTCCCGACTATACTATAGTCCCGACTATATACTATAGTCGCGACTATACTGTAGTTCCGACTATACTATAGTCCCGACTATACTATAGTCCCGACTATACTATAGTCCCGACTATACTATAGTCCCGACTATACTATAGTCCCGACTATACTGTAGTTCCGACTATACTATAGTCCCGACTATACTATAGTCCCGACTATACTATAGTCCCGACTATACTATAGTCCCGACTATAGTATAGTCCCGACTATACTATAGTCCCGACTATACTATAGTCCCGACTATACTACAGTCCCGACTATACTATAGTCCCGACTATACTATAGTCCCGACTATACTATAGTCCCGACTATACTATAGTCCTGACTATACTATAGTCCCGACTATACTATAGACCCGTCTACACTATAGACCCGACTATATATTCTGGACTATAGTCCCAACTTTATACTTTTTACTATAGTCCCGACTATACTATAGTCCCGACTATACTATAGTCCCGACTATACTATAATCCCAACTATACTATAGTCCCGACTATACTATAGACCCGACTATATACTCTGGACTATAGTCCCGACTCTATACTCTGGACTATAGTGCCGATTATATACTATGGACTATAGTCTCGACTATATACTCTGGACTGTAATCCCAACTATATACTCTGGACTATAGTCCCGACTGCATACTCTGGACTATAGTCCCGATTATATACTCTAGAATATAGTCCCAACTGTATACTCTGGGCTTTAGTCCCAACTATATACTTTGATGGTCTTTGGTGTACTCTTAGTCTTCAGTAGACCCTTTTTCTTTGCTCTTTTCAGTTACTAACCGACGATGATGAGGATGAAATTGATGACGTTTTACAATTAAATACAAATAGTTTAACAAATAATTTAAACCAATTAAATTATAGTCCAAACAGTAGCATATCAAAAGGCGGATTTGAATTATTATTAGGCGATCAATCGTTAAGACAAGACATCAGGTAAGTCAAACAACAAATTCTTAAATTATTTTTAAAAAAAAGAAATTCCCTAATCATAAAATCTTCTTAATTAACAAAGAGATAAGAAAAGTAGTTGAAGGTATTAAAAAATAAATTTTCCATTTCCGATTTAAAGCCTCCACAATTTAATTCATTTCCTTTGTTCCAAAACCTTTTGCCATATAATTCTTAATCTTCTTGCTGACACTTTCGATAAAAGTTATTCGAAAAAATTTTAAAACCAAGAGATAAGCCCACGCATGTAAGTCCCAGCCAAATGAAATTCTCTTACAAAAGGAATTTTTAGTTTTAAGTTTCAGTTGCTGCTGCTGCTGTTGTTGTATAAGCAACATAACGTTAGTGTCAGTGCAACATATTGCAATCATGATATTTTCCCCCTGAATTATATTGACCTTAACTCAATCAAGTGTTGACACGCGAAAAAAAAAGTTGAACAATAAGAGAAATTTGTTATCGATTGGGTAGAGGGGAGTGGAAGAGGGATAAGATAAATGACAATTGCTATTTTTTATTGAAAATAACGTGAGCTTACATTGACAGTGACAATGTTTGAAGATAATGATAATGATGACGACGATATTGAGACTTTACAACGGGATGCAACTTGTCACATTTTGTCGTTAGTTTTTCTTTATTTAATTTTTTCAATGAAAATTGAAAATGAATAATTATGACAAATATTTTAAAGAGAAAGGAATGGAAATGGAAATTTCCATAAGGAAAATATTGAAAATGTCACATTTTACCCAAAATCTTGGACAAGTTTAAGTAAAACACCCACCTCTAAAAATTCCCGAGTACAAGTTTCATATGTCTTGAAATTTTTCTACATATTGAAGCCACATGGCCAAAATGTCTGTATATTCTAAAGTCCTGTAATTTCACGGTTAAAATAAATTATGAAAAAATTTCCTAAGTTTTCCTTATTTACTGGTGCTTTATAAAATTTCCCAATTTCACACTTGAATTGCAATCAAATGAATAGGATTTTCCACAATGTACAAAACAGTGACCCAGGCCAAAGGTTGAAACAAAAACAATTCTCAAACCTACACACGCAAGTAAACCTTTGTCCTCGAACACACGTTCCAACGAAAATTTTCGAAGGTGGGCTTATGACAGTGTCAAAATTATTGTTATTATTATTTTGTAAATTTTCGTTGTAGTTGTTGATCCTTTTTAGATTTTTGTCCTTTTTGTAATAATTTGTTCCTGCATATATAAAGGTCCTTTATATAAAATAACTACCGACATAAAATGATGAAAAATATCATGTGTTTGTTATCGTTTCAATAAAATATTGAAACACTAATAACAAGTAGCCTTTTCACATGAGATCCTTTGTTTTTGTATTCGTTATTTTGTGGTTTCATATTCTATAGATACGCCAAATGTAAATGCATCCAGGAAATTTGTTCAATTTTGGTAATTTCCATAAAAATGCACATTTTTTATTAATTACCAATATTTACATTCCAGTTCATAAATTTGTTTATTTTAGTCGAAAAACAAACGAAATTTATTGCCAAACTAAATAAATACTCAACATATACATACATACTTTTGTATACGCAGCAGAATTTGAGAATTTTATGGCATTTAACCTGCTTAATGGCGGGAAAACCCCATTGTAAAAAGTCCAATACAAATAAAGGATTAAACAGAATTTGTTATTTGCATAAGGATATTGTGGTAAAGATAAATAAACAAAATTTTGTAACAAATAATAAATTGCTTTTCAGTAGAATTTGATTATTTCGAATGAATCGGTTAATTTTAAAGTTAATTTTTTGGGAAACGATAAATTTTTGATAATGATTTCACAAAAATTTAAAATTTTCATACAATTCTAAATGAATTCGATAATTTTACATTCTTTGCTAAATAAACTCATTTATTTGTTTAAAATTCTGAATGAACCTGTTATTTTTTCATGATATTTTATATGAACCGGTTAATTTTTCATGTTATTCTCAATGAACCGGTTCATTCTTCATAATATTCCAATGAACCGGTTCATTTTTCATGCCACTCTTTATAAACCGGTTCATTTTTCATGCAATTCCATTTAAACAGGCCCATTTTTCATACTATTCGAAATGAAACGGTTCATTTTTAATGCCACTCGAAATGACAAAGACTAACACATAGACTAAAACTTAGACTAAGACAGAGACTAAGACATAGACTAAGACATAAACTAAGACATAGACTAAGACATAGACTAAGACATAGACTAAGACATAGACTAAGACATAGACTAAGACATAGACTAAGACATAGACTAAGACATAGACTAAGACATAGACTAAGACATAGACTAAGACAGAGACTAAGACATAGACTAAGAAATAGACTAAGACATAGACTAAGACATAGACTAAGACATAGACTAAGACATAGACTAAGACATAGACTAAGACATAGACTAAGACATAGACTAAGACATAGACTAAGACATAGACTAAGACATAGACTAAGACATAGACTAAGACATAGACTAAGACAGAGACTAAGACATAGACTAAGAAATAGACTAAGACATAGACTAAGACATAGACTAAGACATAGACTAAGACATAGACTAAGACATAGACTAAGACATAGACTAAGACATAGACTAAGACATAGACTAAGACATAGACTAAGACATAGACTAAGACATAGACTAAGACATAGACTAAGACATAGACTAAGACATAGACTAAGACATAGACTAAGACATAGACTAAGACATAGACTAAGACAACGACTAAGACATAGACTAAGACATAGAGACATAGAAATAGTTAAGTTGTCATTAATATTATTTAAATCGCTTAATTTTTCTTCCATTTTAAAGGATTTTATCTTTTCAATTTATTTAATCAAAATTTACCAACAATTCACAATATAAAAATGCGAGCGCCTTAAGGTATGCTTTTGTTATTGTTAGAGTTTAATTTAAATGCAACAATAAAATACAAAAGACAGTGGAGGAGTTAAGTGCACAGACAAATTTCAAAAAAGAAATTATTTGAAAGAAGAATTAAAAAAAAAACACAAAAAAAAACAAAGAGAAAATAATGAGTTAAAGGTAAATAGTTTAAGAATTAAAACAATAAAATCCAGAAAATATAAGAAAAGAAAAGTTTCAAAATCATTTTAAGCAGATTTCAAAATAAAAACAAAGTAAATCTTTTTATAGCGGATGAGAATTTGGTTGTGCTGCTCTATTGTATCTCAAAAGGCCATTAATCTTTAGTCCTTTTTATATCCTGCTTACACACACACACACAAATTTAAGCACATTTTAGTCTTAGTTTATGACTGTTTCTCTGCTACTAATTACTTGTCTTAGTCATGTGTGTACTTGAGAATTGCTTTAGAAAAGTACCTGTCCTTCTGACCGATAGTCTGGTATAATTTAAAGTTTTCATTAATTGCATTTCTTTTTCGATAATTTCTTAAGAGATTTTGGTTTCGAAAGATTGTATCATTTTTAAAATGTAATTAAATTGACATTAACTTTTGGCATTGCTCACTTATATGTAAGGATATACTTTCTTGAGGTTTGATTTTTTGACAAATTATCGTAAACCATTAAATTTTAAGAAGAAGTCACTCAAAGTCATTTGTGAAAAGCCGGACAAATTAATTGCAAAGAAATGAGCAAGTGTAAAGAGGGTAGTAAATAAAATACGATTTTCCTTGATTTTTAATGAACTCATTTTGATTTATATTATTAAAATTTTACAACTTTAGTTGTACTTTTTTACAGATGGATTTAACTTTTATGGTAATAAAATGACAGTATTGTTTAAATCCCACTCATGTCCCAATTTTCTAAGGAGACACTCCGTGCAAATGTTAGGCAAACGCTGATCTAGTACCACTTTTTGCTTCGTTATGTTTATTTATTTCTACGGAGCTTTTTTCCTCATCAAAGTTTAAAATTTATTCTAAAAAAAAATCCGAAAAACTTTAGTTTTCCTTCATTGTCTACTCATAACATCCCTTGAAGAGTTGATTTCAAAATTATTTTTATTAATTTTAAAAGTTGTCTTTTTTTCAACTTTTTTCTTTCATAAAGATTCAAAAAGAAATTGAAGAAAAAGTAGAAGGTAACAAAAATACATATCAAAAGATATAAATTTATAAACTTTGTACGTGCTTGGCTTATGATGATGGTAGAAAAAAGTATTTGAACCTGCCTCAACTTAACTGAACGTCTTCGACATATGAGTAAAATTTTGCTGGATACAAAGAAAAGTTTTATAAAATATTTTTTTGTTGAGATATAAATGTAAAAGAAATATTTACTGCAAGAGAATGTGAGTAAAAAGTGTTAAATAAATATATGTATAAAGAATTGAAAAACAGAAATAAAAACTTTAAGAAAAATAATTTTATTAAGGAGTAGAAAAAAGGTGGCAAAGTAAATATTAGGGGGATTAAGAGGTGGCTGCAAATTTCGGTTAAAAAAATGAAGAGAAAGTCATTTTCTAGTTAAAGTTATAAACTATAGACAATATCATAAAATTTCAAATATTATTACATGACAATTTTAATTCTTTACATTCTTGACATAATGTAAATAATTAACAAATGCCTTTATTTGTAATGTATTTAACGAACATGTATGGAATTTACCTATTTAAATGAAATTTTATTAAATAATTCATAATTTACCCATTATTTAAACGTTTTTTGCAATTCTTTACATATTTGAAATTATGTAAACAATTTAAAACTAGCCTAATTTCCAAGTTTAAGCCAAAAGTAGACAAATTTTTACAAATTTAGATAATTCTGAATAGTTTTAATAATTCTTTACATTCTATACATCGTGTAAACAATTGCCAAGTGCTTAAATTTGTATGTAATTTTAAGTAAATTAATAAGATTAACCCATATTAATGAAAATTGATAACATATTTCATAATTTAAACTTTAGTTACTCGATTTTTCAATTGTTTACATAGTTTACATCATGTAAACAATTCAAAATTAGCTTATTTTCCAAACTTAATCAAAAACAGGTAAAATTTTACAAATTTAAACATATCTAAAGAATTTTTATAATTCTTTACATTCTTGACCTTGTGTAAACAATTACCAAATGCACTATTTTTTATTTAATTTCAAGTAAATTCTTAAGATTTACTCAAATAAGTGGTAATTTTTGAAATACTTGTTAATTTACCCATAAGTTACTCGACTTTTACTATTGTTTACATAGTTGACATAATGTAAACAATTCAAAATTAGCTTATTTTCGAAACTTAATCAAAAAACAGGTAAAATTTTACAAATTTAAACATATCTTAAGAATTTTTATAATTCTTTACATTCTTGAATTACCAAATGTTCTATTTTTTATGTAATTGCAAGTAAATTCTTAAGATTTACTCAAATAAATGGTAATTTTTTTAATACTTGTTAATTTACCCATAAGTTACTCGACTTTTACTATTGTTTACATAGTTCACGTAATGTAAATAATTCTAAATAAACTAATTTTCTAAACTTAATAAAAAAAGGCAAATTTTTACAAATTTAAACATATTAAAACGATTTTTATAAATCTTTACATTCTTGACCTCGTGTAAACAATTACCAAATGTACTATTTTTATATAATTTCAAGAAAATGATTAAGATTTACTCAAATAAATGTTAAATTTTGAAATATTTGTTAATTTACACATAAGTTACTCGACTTTTACTATTGTTTACATAGTTGACATGATGTAAACAATTCCAAATTGTCCTAATTTTCATACTTAATTCAAGAATAGGCAATTTTTTTCAAATTTAAACAATTCTGCACGATTTTTATAATTATTTACATTATTGACATCGTGTAAACAATTACCGAATATACTTATTTTGGTGTAATTTCAAGTAAATTAATTAGATTTACTCAAATAAATTAAAATTTATGAAATATTTTTTGTTTTAAAATTAGTTACCACGATTTTTGCTATAAAGTTAAAAATATGAATGAAAATTTTACAAATTCGAACAATTCTACTTGATTTTTATAATTCTTTACATTCTTGACATAGTGTAAACAATTGTCAAATGTAGATGTTTAAATGTAATTTAAAGTAAATTAATTAGATTTACCCATATAAATGAAAATGTGTGAAATATTTCATAATTTACCCTTTATTTACCCGTTTTTTACAATTCTTTACATAATGTAAACAATTCAAAATTAGCCTAATTTCCAAACTAAATCCAAAATTAGCGAAATTTTTACATTTTTGGGCATTTTTTAATTATTTTTATAATATTTTACATTCTTGACACCGTGTAAACAATTGCCAAATGTACTAATTCTTATGTAAATTTAGGTAAATAAATTAAATAGAAGCAAATAAAGGGAAATTTATGAAATTTTTCTTAATTTACCCATTTGTTAAACATTTTTTACATAGTTTACATGATGTAAACAATTCAAAATTAGCCTTATTTTCAAACTAAATTTAAAAGTATGATAATTTTCACAAACTCTAACAATTCTACATGATTTTTATAATACTTTACATTCTTGACATCGTGTAAACAATTACAAAATGTACAAATTTGTATATAATTTCATGTGAATTAATTCGATTTATCTATAAGCGATAAGAATTGTTGAGAAAGTTACTGTTATATCTTAAAATTCGTAGATAAAATGATGCAAATCTTTTAAATTTGTCTTTTCGTTAACTTCTCTGAATACCCTTAATGTTATTGTAATAAAAATTTATTAAGGTAAGACGCGTTATTTTCGGTTTCTTGATCATTATTGTTATTGTACAGCTATTATTTTTTATTTTTTGTATTATTCTTTACAATCATTTCATAGAACAACAACTTCTTTCTTTACTCCTCAAGAACAAAGTTCTCTTTACCTTTTTTTCCTGTAAACAATTCAAATTATTAATTCAAAATGCATAACACAAATTCAAAAATGTTAACACAACAAATCTTTATTACTAACTTTGGAATAACATTTACTTGACTCACAACCAACCACAAATGCCTCAACTCTTTTGCTACTAGTTTTTTAATAAACTGGGAAACCTGGAAACTGAAAACATTTATTGTTTACATGCATTTGAATCTGGGTAAAAACGGCATCATATCTATTTTATCATAAGACAGTTACTTCTTATCAGTTATTTACGTATTAAATTGATAGTAAATGTGGAAAAAAAAACAAAGTCATAACAAGGCAAAGACTTACTCCCTTACATACACATAAAAGTAAAAAGGGGTCATGATGATTGGAAATCTTTACAGGATACTTTTAACCAACACCACAAACATACAATAAAAACCAATTGTTATTGATGAAAAAAAAAAAATACCTAAGGTTTCATAAAAATCTTAAAGAAAATGAAAATTTTCTAAAGAAAACACAATTTTCTTAATTATTTACCTCAATGGAACAATTATTTACATAGCAGACATTAAGTTAAGTATTGAAAAATCTTCAAAACATACAATAATAAATATTTCTTAAGAACTTTATAAAAAACGTATATGTTTTACTCAAATTACGGAATTCTTTACATTGTTTACATGATGTAAAATATAGACAGACGAACATAGGTCAAAGAAATTTACAAAAATAAAATATTTTTTAATTTTAACAATTATTTACCACATTCCATCAATTATTTACACTATTTACCCAATTAAAAGCAATTGTTTACATTGTTGACATGATGTAAATAATTGAAAAGAAGCCTAATTTTTCAAACAATTTTAGTTTTAGGGAAATTGATCCAATGATCTTTAATATTGTACAGTTTTTTAATTCTTTACATTTTTGACATGATGTAAACTACAGCCAAAAGTGTATATTTAAAAAAAAATTGAAAAGAAAATTAAATAGATTTCTTAGTTTACCAATTATTTACCTAATTTAGCAATTATTTACACTATCTAACCACATTTTAACAATTTTTTACATTATTTACATGATGTAAATAATTAAAAATAAATCAATTTTCAAAAAATTTAAAATAAAATTAAATAAATTTCTTAGTTTATTAACTATTTACCGTAGTTTAGCAAATATTTACACTTTCTAACCACATTTTAAAAATTTTTTACATTATTTACGTGATGTAAATAATTGAAAATAAATCAATTTCTTCAACTTATTACAGTTTTAAAATATATATTGCAAACTTTATTAATTTTTTACATATTTGACATAGTTTAAACAACTGCCAAATGTTCAAATTTTTAGGAACTAAAACAACTTCAATAGATTTCTCAGTTTAATAATTATTTACCTTAAATTAGCAATCATTTACACCATCTAACCATATTTAAACAATTCTTTACACTATTTAAACGATGTAAACAATTGAAAAGAAGTCTTATGTTTTAACTAATTTAAGTTTTATGAAATAATTCGAGTTTTTAAAAAGATTGTCTAAGTTTTTGAATTCTTTACATTTTTGTCATGATGTAAACAATTGCCTTAAGTTAAAAATTTTTAGAAATTAAAAGGAAAATTTAATAGGTTTCATAGTATAATATTTATTTAATTAAACAATTATTTACACTATCTAACCACATTTTACCAATTGTTAACATTATTTACATCATGTCAACAATTAAAAAATAAATCAAATTCTTCTACTTATTTCAGTTTTGTGAAAATCAAACAAATTTTTTATATATTAAACAACTTTTGAGATTTTTTACATTTTTAACATGATGTAAACAATTGCTAAAAGTCTACATTCATATAAAATTTTATATAAAATTAATTTTTTTATCAATTTAAATAAATTTTCAACATTTTTCATAAATTTAATCTAGTATTTCATCAATTTTTACTATTCTTTACATTGTTGACATTATGTAAACAATTCAAAAACAGTGTAATTTGTCATCAAAATTGAATTTTATTGAAATTATGTGAATTTGTATTAATATTGCACAAGTTTTTTTAACTCTTTACATTCTTTACGTCATGTAAACAATTGTCAAAGTTAATTTTTTTTAAGAAATTTCAAGTGAAATTAAGAGATTAAGTAATATAATTCAAAATTTATAAAATATTTCTGAATTTACCAATTATTTACCATACATTTACAATTCTTTACATGGTAAACGTGATGTAAATAATTTTAAAATAGAGTTATTTCGAAACTAAATCCAAAGCTACGATATTTTATACAAACTGAAACAAAATTACATGATTTTTTCAATTCTTTACATTTTTGACATCGTGTAAAAAATAGAAAAATATTGAAATTTGTAAGAAATTTTAAGTAAAATGAGTAGATTAAGCAAAATACTTGAAAATTTATAAAATATTGCTCAATATACTCCTTATATACCCTACATTTACAATTCTTTACATGAAAAATAAAATATAAATAATGTAAAACTAGAGTTATTTCCAAACTTAATATAAAACTACTAAAATGTATACAAATTGAAACAATATTACATGATTTTTATAATTCTTTACATTCTTGACATGGTGTAAACCATTCTTTAAAGTCCACATTTTAAAAAAATTTAAGTTAATTCAAAAGATTTATGAATAAAAATTAATGTTTAGGAACTATTTTTCATTTTATTCATTATTTATTAGATTTTTACTATTCTTTACATTGATTACATTATGTAAACAATTAACAAATTGACTTATATCCATTTAAATTTTATTAATTTAATTTAAATGAAAGCCAAGGAAATATTTCCATGGTTATTCATTATATTTTCGTTTCTTACTATTCTTAACATTCTTGACATTATGTAAACAATTCAAAAAAATTATAATTTTTAATTCAAATTCTATTTCATGGAAATAAATACAATTTTTCATTGATATAACATGATTCTTATAATTCTTTACCTGATGTAAACAATTGCCAAAAGTTAAAATTTTTAAGATATTTCGAATATAATGAATAAATTTAGTATAAAAGAAATATTTCTAGTTTTGTCTATTATGTCACCAATTTTTACTATTCTTTACATTGTTGACATTATGTAAACAATTTAAAAAATTTCTAATTTTTATACCAAATCCTATTTCATGGAAGTTAATGCAATTTTCATTGATATAACATTATTTTATTTTATCTTTACATTCTTTACCTGGTGTAAACAATTGCCAAAAGTCAAAATTTTTAAGAAATATTGAATAAAATGAATCAATTTGGCAATATAAATGAAATATTTCTAGTTTTGTCTATTATGTCACCGATTTTTACAATTCTTTACATTGTTGACATTATGTAAACAATTTAAAAATTTCTAATTTTTATACCAAATCTTATTTCATGGAAATTAATAAAATTTTCATAAAAATAATGTTATTTGTATAATTATTTACATCCTTTACCTGGTGTAAACAATTGCCAAAAGTCCAAATTAAAAAAAAAAATATTGAATATAATGAATCAATTTGGCAATATAAATGAAATATTTCTAGGTTTGCTCATTATGTCAACAATTTTCACTATTCTTTACATTGTTGACATTATGTAAACAATTAAAAAAAAGTCTTATTGTATAATCAAATTATATTTCATGGAAAAAATAAAGTTTTCATTGATATTGCATGATTTTTTCAATTCTTTACATCGTGTAAACAATTCTCAAAAATTCAAATTTTTCAGAAATTTTAAGTAAAATGAATAGAATTTGCAATGTAAACAAAAATTTATGAAATTTGCTTAATTTTATACGAAATTTCAAAGAGTTTTACTATTCTTTACATTGTTGACGTTATGTAAACAATTTAAAAAAAGTCGTATTTTTATTTCAAATATTATTTTATGAAAATTTAAACAATTTTTATTAATATTACATGTTTTCTTTAATTCTTTGCATTGTTGACATTATGTAAAGAATTGAAAATATGTGTTAATTTTATAAAGAATCAACTTTTAAGTAATTAAGTATTAACTAAATTTCAATTCTTATGTAAAGAATTGAAAATATATGTAAATATTATAAAGAATAAATTTTTTAGTAATTGAATGTTATTTTAAGTGATTTTACATGCAAGTTTTTTATTTTTTACATTATTGACATTATGCCAAGAATTGGAAATATGAGAAAATGTTACAAAAAATCAAATTTTAAGGAAATTAGTGACGTATTAAGTCATTTTACATCCTTTTTTAAATTCTTTACATTGTGAACAATATAAAAGCAAACAAATTTTCTACAATTTTAATTTTTATTAGAACATTAAACAATGTAAAGAATTACATGGTTTAATATTTCTTCCCATTTTTCGTTAGAGTGACAGGACACTTTTTGTTTTAGTTATTTTCGTTTTTACATAAAATGTAAATTATAAATAATTTCTGCAATTTTATAAATTTTCTTGCCACCTACACTCTATTTTTCCATCTCTTCTGCATAAATTCTTTATGATTATGAAAATAATTTTCCTATTTTTTGCTATTCCATAAAAAATGTCTTTTGCATTCTTAAGTTGTATGTACTCGCAGATCCAAAGTTCTTTTTCTTTGCGTTACTTGTAAATACTTTGTAACAAAAAGACGTCGTCGTTGTAGCGCCACACCTTCTTTTACGCATGACTTTTAGTTTGACAGTTTCTTTGTAAATAAAATTCCTTTACTTCTTCGACTTTTTTGTGTGTAACTCTCTTAATGTTGCTAAAGTCATTTGCAAATAAATGCATGTAATTTTTTACATCTTTTATGCAAATGACATATTAACATTTTACACCCTTTTTTGTTGTTGTTGTTTTTCAATGCAAATGCAGGCAGATTAATTTAAGCTAAAATTATGCACAAAATGTTGGGAAGAAAAGTCATTATTATATCTTTAAGGAACTGAAGATAAATTAAAAAAAATTTGGGTGGGAAGTACAGTGATTTCAAAGTTTACAAAGAGTTATTAAAAACTATTTTAAGCCCTCTTTACACCATACGGAAATTGTTTACATGGTGTAAACAGTGCAAAATAATATAAAAATTCTAGTAGATTTGATACTAATTGAAAATATTGAGTTTCAGGTGAAATTACAAGATATATTTAATTGTTTACATAATGTTACATTGTTTACATAAGATTACAAAATAGTATAAAATGATTAAGAACTGCATTATTTTGCCTTATAATACATTAAGATTTATAATTGCACTTATTTTGAATTCTTTACATCATGTCAACAATGTAAATAATTAAAATAGTCGCGTAAATAATAACCCAAATAAGTAAAACAAATTATTTACACGATCTTGATTGAAAATATTAAGTTTTAGTTAAATGTATGAAAAATATATAATTGTTTACATCGTGTCAACAATGTAAATATTAAAAAAAATTTATTAAATGTCATTATTATACATTATAAAAGATTCAGCTTAATAATTTCACTAATTTGTAATTAATTACATCATGTCAACAATGTAAAAAATAGTAAAAATTGGTTATAAAAACGTAAAACTAATCAAAATAAAACAATTTATACAATTAGAAGTAAAAGCGTAAAATTTTCTAATAAATTCTATAAAATGTGGGCATTGGATAATTGTTTACATCAGGTCAACAATGTAAAAAATAAAAAAAAAATCAAATTTATTTACCAAAAATTACATTATTTTATAAAATTTTGGATTTAATTTATCTATTTCATTTATTTAACATTTTTTACATCATGTCAACAGTGTAAAGAATTAAAAAAAAATCCTTTAACTAAAGAAGTAATTAAGAATAATTTTTAAAGTTTTAGTTTGTATCGTTAATTTTTTCAAATTGACTTGAAATTTCTTAAAAATTTAGACATTTTACAATTGTTTACATCATGTCAACAATGCAAAGAGTTTAAAAATGCGGAAAATAATGCAAAAAAATAAAACTAAATCCTTTTTGTTCATTCATTTCTCGAAATCTGTTTAATTTATATACAATTTCTTACAAATTTTTACTTTTAGAAACAGTTTACATCATGTCAACAATGTTTTATTTGTTAAATTCATTAAATTTTCTCTAAATGTTTCCATTTCTCAATTTTTTACATGATGTCAACAATGTAAAAAATCATGTGAAAGTTTCAAGAATAACTAAAATTGTTATTTTATAAATTTGGGGTACATATTTTTATATTTTTCAATACTTTACATAAGGTCAACAATGTAAACAATTACATAAAAAGTGTAATTATAAGAAAATTTTTATGTTTTTAATTGTTTATTGTTTTATTTGTTTTGATTATTTGAAATTTTTAAAAGTTTTTCTAATTATCAATTGTTTACATGATGTAAACAATGTAAAAAATTAAAAAATCATGTAAAAGTGTCAAGAATATAAAATATTTGCATTGATTTTAATTTGGGGTACTTAATTTTATATCTTTCAATTGTTTACATGGTGTCAACAATGTAAACAATTATATTAAACGTGTAAATATGAGTTAAATTATATAAATATATCTTTTTATTGTTTTAATTATCTAATTTATTTAAAATTATCATGAAATTTGTCCAATTCCCAATTGTTGACATGATGTAAATAATGCAAATAATGTAAATAATTAGAAAAATCATGTTAAAGTCACAAAAATATCATTTTTTCTTGGTATTATAGTGTCGGTATATATTTTTAAAATTTTTGAGTGTTTACCTAAGGTAAACCATGTAAACAATTGCACAAATTTGGTATATATGAGTAAGATTTCATAAATTTACCAATTTATTGTTATATTTGTTAAATTCTTTTAAAATGTACTTCAAGTGTGCCTAATTATGAGTAAACAATGTAAAGAATTAACAAAATCAAGTAAAATTTGCAGAAAATATTTAAAATTGAATTGAAATTTGTTTCGTTCATAAAATATTATATGTATGAATTGTTTACATTGTGTAAACAATTGTACAAGTCGAGTGAAAAGCTTGTGAAAGTCAGCAAAATTTATGTAAAATTTTCCAAATTTGTTAAATGTTAAGAAAAATACCTTTTACTAAGAATATATTTTCTCTTTCCTTCTATTGTTTAAATTTAATTATATAATTTTCCACTTGTCTGTTAAATTTCCATTATTTTCGTCTAATCTCATTAAACTTTTCTTCAGTGAAAATCCCCTTTAATGACTTCTTTTCATAAATTCTAATTCTACACAAATCAGATTTCTCTCTAATTGCCTTTGCGATGATTTTAAACTGTCATAAAGTCGTCTATCATTTCTCTGAAATGATCTTGCCAAACAAAATTATCCGTCTCTATGTCTTCATGTCTAATGAATTCTTAATAATATTTTTCTTTCAAATTAAAGTCGCGCCTTTTAAAGCGAAATTAATGATCGAAAAAAATTCAAAAGGAGACAAAAAAGGCCTAAGACATGAACCACAAATGAGTTATGATAAATGTGTTAAAAATTACACAAGAGAGTGATCAAGGCTAGAGATAAAGTAAACAAATGAGGGAGTGAGAAAGATATATGGAAAGAATGAAATGAAATTCTAAACCCAATTTAATGGCTATTATTAATTTCTGAATCAAAATCTTAAATCTCAAGGTAGACCCTAAATTCAATTTAACTTTCCTCATACGGAAAAAAATCTCCTACATTAACAGTTTTCATCACAATGTTTGACTAAAGGGTTCAACAATTTTAAACAATTTGAACTAAAGATAAAACATCTAAAAAAACGTAAATATTTTGTTTAAGAATATAATTCATTTTTATGAAATCCATACTCAAACTTGAGATGCTTAAACTCAAGTATTATGACTGGGTTCATGATTATGAGGATCTCCTCTGAAGCATCATCATCATTATTATCATCATTTACACAAAAACTCATACGAAACCCTTGTATATCTGCCATAAATTTTATATACGAGTACTACGAAAATTAGAGAGAATAGCTTCCCATATCTTGTCTACAACAAAGTTGTAAGAAGCAACAACTACACAACAAATACTCTATACAATTCTTAAGATCTAAAGGCTAAAGGTTTATATTACCTGGCGTATTTATTTCTTTTTTTGACGTATTTTGTTTTTCAAAAAATAACTGAAAAAAGTCTCAAGAATACACACTCTCATACAAATACATTTATGTGTATCGTAGCACACATACACATAATCAAGGTGCTCATAGCCCCGTTCTTAGATAATACTGAGTCATACTTGGTTGAAGGTACGAAGGCAGATTAAAAAGTCAGCTGAATTTCGATAAGACAAGTTTTTCTATAGAAAAAATGACGATAGGACAAGTTTTTCTATAGAAAAAATGACGATAGGACAAGTTTTTCTATAGAAAAAATGACGATAGGACAAGTTTTTCTATAGAAAAAATGACGATAGGACAAGTTTTTCTATAGAAAAAACGACGATAGGACAAGTTTTTCTATAGAAAAAACGACGATAGGACAAGTTTTTCTATAGAAAAAATGACGATAGGACAAGTTTTTCTATAGAAAAAATGACGATAGGACAAGTTTTTCTATAGAAAAAATGACGATAGGACAAGTTTTTCTATAGAAAAAATGACGATAGGACAAGTTTTTCTATAGAAAAAATGACGATAGGACAAGTTTTTCTATAGAAAAAATGACGATAGGACAAGTTTTTCTATAGAAAAAATGACGATAGGACAAGTTTTTCTATAGAAAAAATGACGATAGGACAAGTTTTTCTATAGAAAAAATGACGATAGGACAAGTTTTTCTATAGAAAAAATGACGATAGGACAAGTTTTTCTATAGAAAAAATGACGATAGGACAAGTTTTTCTATAGAAAAACTGACGATAGGACAAGTTTTTCTATAGAAAAAATGACGACAGGACAAGTTTTTCTATAAAAAAAAAAATGACGATAGGACAAGTTTTTCTATAGAAAAAATGACGATAGGACAAGTTTTTCTATAGAAAAAATGACGATAGGACAAGTTTTTCTATAGCAAAAATGACGTTAGGACAAGTTTTTCTATAGAAAAAATGACGATAGGACAAGTTTTCCTATAGAAAAAATGACGATAGGACAAGTTTTTCTATAGAAAAAATGACGATAGGACAAGTTTTTCTATAGAAAAAATGACGATAGGACAAGTTTTTCTATAGAAAAAAATGACGATAGGACAAGTTTTTCTATAGAAAAAATGACGATAGGACAAGTTTTTCTATAGAAAAAATGACGATAGGACAAGTTTTTCTATAGAAAAAATGACGATAGGACAAGTTTTTCTATAGAAAAAATGACGATAGGACAAGTTTTTCTATACAAAAAATGACGATAGGACAAGTTTTTCTATAGAAAAAATGACGATAGGACAAGTTTTTCTATAGAAAAAATGACGATAGGACAAGTTTTTCTATAGAAAAAATGACGATAGGACAAGTTTTTCTATAGAAAAAATGACGATAGGACAAGTTTTTCTATAGAAAAAATGACGATAGGACAAGTTTTTCTATAGAAAAAATGACGATAGGACAAGTTTTTCTATAGAAAAAATGACGATAGGACAAGTTTTTCTATAGAAAAAATGACGATAGGACAAGTTATTCTATAGAAAAAATGACGATAGGACAAGTTTTTCTATAGAAAAAATGACGATAGGACAAGTTTTTCTATAGAAAAAATGACGATAGGACAAGTTTTTCTATAGAAAAAATGACGATAGGACAAGTTTTTCTATAGAAAAAATGACGATAGGACAAGTTTTTCTATAGAAAAAATGACGATAGGACAAGTTTTTCTATAGAAAAAATGACGATAGGACAAGTTTTTCTATAGAAAAAATGACGATAGGACAAGTTTTTCTATAGAAAAAATGACGATAGGACAAGTTTTTCTATAAAAAAAATGACGATAGGACAAGTTTTTCTATAGAAAAAATGACGATAGGACAAGTTTTTCTATAGAAAAAATGACGATAGGACAAGTTTTTCTATAGAAAAACTGACGATAGGACAAGTTTTTCTATAGAAAAAATGACGACAGGACAAGTTTTTCTATAAAAAAAAATGACGATAGGACAAGTTTTTCTATAGAAAAAATGACGATAGGACAAGTTTTTCTATAGAAAAAATGACGATAGGACAAGTTTTTCTATAGAAAAAATGACGATAGGACAAGTTTTCCTATAGAAAAAATGACGATAGGACAAGTTTTTCTATAGAAAAAATGACGATAGGACAAGTTTTTCTATAGAAAAAATGACGATAGGACAAGTTTTTCTATAGAAAAAAATGACGATAGGACAAGTTTTTCTATAGAAAAAATGACGATAGGACAAGTTTTTCTATAGAAAAAATGACGATAGGACAAGTTTTTCTATAGAAAAAATGACGATAGGACAAGTTTTTCTATACAAAAAATGACGATAGGACAAGTTTTTCTATAGAAAAAATGACGATAGGACAAGTTTTTCTATAGAAAAAATGACGATAGGACAAGTTTTTCTATAGAAAAAATGACGATAGGACAAGTTTTTCTATAGAAAAAATGACGATAGGACAAGTTTTTCTATAGAAAAAATGACGATAGGACAAGTTTTTCTATAGAAAAAATGACGATAGGACAAGTTTTTCTATAGAAAAAATGACGATAGGACAAGTTTTTCTATAGAAAAAATGACGATAGGACAAGTTTTTCTATAGAAAAAATGACGATAGGACAAGTTTTTCTATAGAAAAAATGACGATAGGACAAGTTTTTCTATAGAAAAAATGACGATAGGACAAGTTTTTCTATAGAAAAAATGACGATAGGACAAGTTTTTCTATAGAAAAAATGACGATAGGACAAGTTTTTCTATAGAAAAAATGACGATAGGACAAGTTTTTCTATAGAAAAAATGACGATAGGACAAGTTTTTCTATAGAAAAAATGACGATAGGACAAGTTTTTCTATAGAAAAAATGACGATAGGACAAGTTTTTCTATAGAAAAAATGACGTTAGGACAAGTTTTTCTATAGAAAAAATGACGATAGGACAAGTTTTTCTATAGAAAAAATGACGATAGGACAAGTTTTTCTATAGAAAAAATGACGATAGGACAAGTTTGTCTATAGAAAAAATGACGATACAAAACTCTTCCCACTGTCTATTTTTCTACAGAAAACTCTTCTCACTGTCTAGTTTTTTTTTATAGAAAACTTGTTTTCTATAGAAAACTCTTCATACTATCTAGCTTTTTATAGAAACCCTTCCCTCTATCTAGTTTCTATTGAAAACTCTTCCCACTGTATAGTTTTCTATAGAAAACTTTTCTCGCTGTCTAGTTTTCTCTAGAAAGCTATTTCCACTGTCTAGTTTTCTACAGAAAACTCTTCTCACTATATAGTTTTCTATAGAAAACTATTCCCACGGTCTAGTTTCCTACAGAAAACTCTTCCCACTGTCTAGTTTTCTAAAGAAAACTCTTCATACTATCTAGTTTTATATAGAAAACCTTTAGCACTATCTAGTTTTGTATTGAAAACTCTTCCCACTGTCTAGTTTTCTATAGTTAACTCTTCTCATTGTCTAGCTTTATATAAAAAACTCTTCCCATTGTTGAGTTTTCTATAGACAACTCTTCCCACTGTCTAGTTATCTATACAAAACTCTTCATACTATCTAGTTTTCTATATAAAACCCTTCCCACTATCTAGTTTTCTATTAAAAACTCTTCCGACTGTCTAGTTTTCTATAGAAAACTCTTCCCACTGTCTAGTTTTCTATAGAAACTCTTCCAACTGTCTTGTTTTCTATAGAAAACTCTTCCCACTGTCTAGTTTTCTTTAGAAAACTCTTCCCACTGCCTATTATTCTATAGAAAATTCTTCCCACTGTCTAGATTTCTATACAAAACTCTTCACACTGTCTAGTTTTCTATAGAAAACTCTTCCCACTGTCTAGTTTTCTATAGGAAACTCTTCCTACTTTCGAATTTTTTAAAGAAAACCTTCCCACTGTCTAGTTTTTCATGGAAAACTCTTCCCACTGTCTAGTTTTCTATAGAAAACTCTTCCCACTGTCTAGTATTCTATAGAAAACTCTTCCCACTGTCTAGTTTTCTATAGAAAACTCTTCCTACTGTCTAGTTTTCCATAGAAAACTCTTCCCACCGTCTAGTTTTCTATAGAAAACTCTTCTCACTGTCATGTTTTCTATAGAAAACTCTTCCCACTGTCCAGTTTTCATTGGAAACTTTTCCCACTGCCTAGATTTCTATAGTTTAGTTTTCTATACAAAACTCTTCCCACTTTGTAGTTTTTTAAAGAATATTCTTCCCACTGCCTAGTTTTCTATAAAAAACTCTTCCCACAGTCCAGTTTTCTGTAGGAAACTATTCCCACTATCTAGTTTTCTATAGAAAATTCTTCCCACTATATAATTTTACATAGAAAACGCTTTACACTTTCTAGTTTTTTATAGAAAACAATTTTTCTAAAGATTTCTGGACAAATTGACAAAAAAAAGTTATAGGCACTTTTGTGTCTGTACTCCTATATGTTATTCCCCTCTTATTGCTTTTCTCTTCTATCTTGTGGTTAAAAACATTTTTTTGCTGCTAAACTTTAGTTCTCCATATTTTGTGCCCCCCAGAACCATAAACAAAACCAACCGGCTTCGTTAACAAAGTTTAGGCAAAAGTTATGAAAACTGAATCTAAACCATTTTCCTTTAACTTCAAGTTAAATTTTACAGTTTTCATGGATCTACCCTTTATGGTATTCATTCCGTCATATTTTGAAAAGAAAAAAAAATCATCATATTAATAAAACAGATTTAGCTTTAAGGCTCCTCTACTTGAGTTACATTCTTTATATTTTTATTTGTTTATTCATTTATTTTTATTACATTGTTTTATTTTACTATTTATCTTTACAAAAAAAAAAGTTTTTCTTTGAGTGTAGAAAATAGTGAAAAAAAAACTGAAGGTGGAGGAGGGTTTTTGAAAAAGAACGTTCGTTTTTCTTGTTATTTACTTTGAAGATAGTGTTGATGTAGGTTGTAAATATTTTTTCTGTTTGTTTAGTTGGTATAATTAGTTTTAAAATAAAGCAATTATCAAATATTTCTCTAATGTAGATAGGAGCATTGCTCTTCTTATTTCTATAATAAGTGTAATAGTAAATGAGACAAGATCACAATAGAGATTTTTGAAAATTAATATTCTTTAACTGTCACTAGAATTTAAAAATATGTCTATAAATACACGGTAAAAACTTATATGATAGGAAATATATTTTGCCTAAAAATCGTGTATACAATTTTCAAATGTCTTGCTTAATTTTCATTAGAATAAATAGCCAACATTTGAAAATGATTCCTTATATTTTAAATTCGTATATAATTCATAATTTATGCCTTTAATTTCTTTCACTGTTCATTCTTATTCTTCTCATGTTTTCGCTATAAACAACAGGTAAACATTACCAGTACACTTGCACTTAAATGATTGTGCATTCAATGTAAACAGAGAGTATGAGTAATCTAGAGAATACATATATAGAAAAACGCTCCCAATTAAGAATATGCTTCTAATAAAGCATTATCTGGTAACACCCTACTTTTTGTATTATAGGCATATGAAAGTATAGCAGTCAGACTCACTAAGTGCTACCATGAAAAAAGCACATCACTTGCTTTCCCGTGGAACTATCTAAAACGCTATAAAAAGCACATAAATCGACCAATATTTACATTAGCCAGATAGATCCAACCTATTATTTGCATGCTTCCTTTCGCGATAGGAGCTAGCAAGAATCTTTAGATATGCCAACAGAAGCACACAAATACAACTGATAAATCGTCAATTGAGAAATCTAGGGCAATCCAGGACTGATGTTTAATTCAGAAAGACAGAATCTGAAAACTTAATGACAGCTTGATAATCGGACAATGTTGTAAGTACATTCACCAGGTGAGATTATACAAAGATCTTTGCTGGGCTTTGTGATGAAGTGATTCCCAATGCTTCTATCATAGTTCAGTACCTCTTGCAGCTTTAGAGATATGAAAATGTAAACTGAGGAAGCCTAAATGACTTTAGATTTTCTCACCATCGTCACGTCTCTACCGTCATTTGTATCTGGTAGAAGTTTTTTCTTACAAGACTCTTTGCTTGGTTTTGTGATGAAGAGATTCCCCACTCACCCAAGCGCGTCAGAACCGGATGAGACACTAGTATAATCCCGATGCAGTTCAGGCTTCAGAAGCTATTCCTTTCCAAGCTCCAGGCACTTGCGTCATGTTACTCTCATCTATAGATACACCATTTTTATTACCGAGAGTGGCATCTTCTATTTCAAATTTCTTGTCATCCGTGTAGAACTTCATTTGGATTTCTTTAAATCCATACATGGTAATGACAAATCTCGATAAGAAGTCATCATTTAGTTTAAATAGTGTATCTCTACGATATCTATCAACCTCATTCATTCCGGCCTTAGGGGCAGAGTTACCCTTCTGAGTGTACCTTGACGTTTTGAAACCTTTACTATCTTGAAGTCCTAGACAGATAGGTTAGCATTGCTGACCCGAAGAAGCTACACTATCTCTTTTGATGACGACAAGCTATCGGCCACAAGAGCATTGGACATTGTCCTGTATGGAATCTCGTCTTAAGAAACCATGTCGAATTTGTGAGTACACTCCCGTCATTAGAAACCACTAGGCTCTATCCCATATATCAATACGGTTCAGACAGCCCTCTTTTTTGTCAGCAGTCTCCTCGAAAGAGAGGTTGTCAGTAGGCTTACTGCCAAGCTACTTCAGTTTCCTTTTAGCAATGTAGACTTTTAATAAAGCCCTACTTCTTTGGCTATAGAAGGTGAACGCAAAAACTTGTTCGTAATCCTCTTTCCGAGAGAAGTCTTCAGAGAACTAGTATTATTCTGTGAGGGAACCCAAATAGGCTTTTACAATTCCCTTATGAACAAAACGCACTGGATTTTTTGCTCATTCCGAAAAACGATGTTGTGCATTTAACACATAACTGGCAAGTCATATGGAGATACTGAGGTTAGACGCGCTGTGAGGAACCCCAAATATTCTTTTACAGTTCCCTTAGGCACAAAACGCATTGGATTTTTTGCTCATTCCGAAAAACGAGGTTGTGCATTTAACACTTAACTGGCAAGTCAAATAGAGATACTAACGCAGAGGTTAGACGCGCAAGAATCAAAATATCCAAACAGAAGAAGCCCATCTACAGTTCAGTGTTGTCAGCACTGCAGATGGAGTCATGTATTAACTGGCTCCCATCTGTAATAATCAATCTACAATTGATCTTAGCTCCAATATCAGGCCCTTAGCCAAAAATGACATAAATCTACTTAAACCTCGAAATTTTGGAAAAAAATAGCTATGTCCTATTTTTTTTCAAAATTTCGAGGTTTAAGTAGATTAATGTCATTTTTGACTAAGGGCCTGATATTGGAGCTAAGATCAATCTCTAAGACTTACGGAAAACTTGTTAAATTTTGTTCCATATATGACCTTAGTAGTGAAGGGTATCATATAGTCGGGCTATAACTTTTTTTGCTTGTTTTATAGAAAAGTCTAGGCTATCTTAAACTTGTCTGTAGAAAAGTCTTCTTACATTATCCTACTATATAGAAAAATTTTAACATTTTTATAGAAAAGTCTTCATATCTTGAACATATCTTTAGAAAAGTTTTCCTATCTTTAACTTTTCTTTTAAAAAGTCTTCCTTTCTTAGACTTTTCTTCTTCCTACTGTCAACTTTTTGATATAACTTAAACTTTTCTATAGAAAAGTCCTCCTACCGTCAACGTTTTTATACAAAATGATATCTATTTTCACCTTTTCTTTAGTAAAGTCTTCCTATTTTAAACTTTTTTTATTAAAAAGTATTCCTATTTTGAACTTTTTGATAAAAAAAAGTCTTCCTATCTTAAACTTTTCTGTATAAAAGTTGTCTTATCATACAGTTTTCTAGGGAGTATTTCTATCTTCCTATTTAGAACTTTATATAGAAAAGTTTTCCTATCTTTAACATTTCTCTAAAAGTAGATCTCGCGTATAGTGTATCTGTAATTCTTTCTTGATGTTAATAGTTATTTTCCTTACTTTTTTTTTTGTTGTGTTTCTGATATTTTTAAACTTTACTCAGCCTCTGAGCCAAACTACTACTACAAAACCATGACTTTGTAGTTGTTAAAGGTAACAACAACCAAAAAGAACAAATCGTGGGTCTCAATATACAAAAATAGAGAGTAGCAAGTTAGTCTTTAAAAGATACGAGTGGAGCTAAAAGGGTCCCCTCTTAAGAGAGAAGGATTAAAAGGGATCTTAAAAATTTGTTAGTTTATTGATCTCAAGAGAAAAAATGAGGTTTAATAACGGTTGATACTTATGACAAGATTTAAAAAATCGATTAAAATTTTGAGATTTTTTTCTTACTTTGCACTGGAACCTTCTCTATTTTATTTAGTTAAACATAAAAACTACCTGTTTACTACTTACACTCTCATACCTCTGAAACAATTTGACAGGTAATGCATGAGTTTAGAAGAATGTGTGAGTATGGCTAAGTATAGGCCAACAAACCAAAACCAAAAATAAAATAAAATTGTACAAAAAAAAAAAATAAATATATATTGTATGAAATAAAACAATAAACATGATATGGCGGATGGTTGGTTGGTTGCTAATGTTGAACACAGGGACGGACATCTGTGAGGATGGACGGACGGACGGTTAGTCTGACAAAAGGGGCTTATATGTAGACGGACAGCTTCAAACTCAATACTCTCGTATATGGACTTGTTAAGTAAAGATTGCATGCCAACGACATCAGTACGTAAATGACCGACGACGTGCAACAAACAAACGTGTGTGTTTTTCTTTTTATAAAGTTTCGAAAAAACGTTTTGAAAAAGTAACTGAAAATATCTAAATAATAAAAAAAACTAAAAATAATATAATGACAACTTTAAAGCACAACAAGGAAAATATTAAAGAAAAACAACAAAATTTAAAAACTTAAAGAAATTTGTTAAGAAAAAGTGTGTAAAAATTAAAAAGAAAAAATCTCAAAACCTCATTATCTTAATTTTTCCAAATCTATCACAAAAGAAGTCATTGTTTGCTTAAAGGAATTTCAAATATTTTGATTGAACAAAAATTTTCAAAAAATAACTGAAAACTGGTTTTAATTTTCCTTACCATAATCAAGTTTTTTTTTTTATATATGGAAAATTGTGAAAAAAAATTAAAAAGATAAACAAAAAAAAATTAACTTAATATTAGCTCCTTTTGAAAGCATTTAGCTACCACTTTTGTTAAAAAAAAAGCTTTCGAAACTAATGTTTAACCCCTTGTCTTACTTAGGTTTCAATTACAGAAAAAGTTTAATAAATTTAAAACTACTACTTTTAAAGCTTTAAGAAAGAAAGCGGGCCTAGCCCGCCAATTTCCAATTAATCAAATAAAACACTTGCTATTGCTACCTATTTTAAGGGGTTAAGTTGTTTTGAAATTTGTTGTAAATCTATAAAATTAATTGTGGTGTTTAATATCATGAGCATTTGTTATAAATTTATTAAAGCGTAACCATATTAAAAATACTAAAAATTTTTCAAGCATCAAAATAAACTAAAAAAAATTTTAACACGATCATAAAAATATTATAAAAAGAAAATCTTAAATGAAAACTACAGAAAACATACAAATAAATTAATTAAAGTGAAAGATTTTTAATCAAGAAAAGAAAATTGTAAAAAAAAAGAAATTTAAAAATATGAAAAATTAAAAATAAATAACGAAAATTAATTAAAATACAATGAAATGTGTGATTAATTAATCAAAAATAAAATAAAATACTTCAAACAATTGGACATAATTTGAAATATAAATGCAAGTGTAGTTCTTGAATCGACTAACTGCTATAACTACTTAACTAATCTTCCCCACAAGGCTTCAGAGTTATAAAAGCTTTTGGTAGAACTCATAAACTAAATCTTTCTGCTGTGGCCAGATTACCTTTCAAATCGCACTCAGCATCAAACTTTTTGAAAAAAAAACTTTGTAAAGATTTCTATCTTTCACTGTACCCAACATAGATCACTTAAATCGTCTAATGGCTATAACTCCTTAACTAAACTTCCCTACTTTGCTTTCGACCATATCAACTAATGCTAAAACTCCTCAAGTAGCCACCTCTGTTTTGCCTAAGTCTACTTCTGTTATCCTTAACTCCCAGTGGAGCAAAGGGCCTCAAAAGTCTACTGCGCCCTCATAATCGAACTTGACTGAAATAACTTCTAAATATTAAACATAAATTAATTCTATTTCAATCATTGCAAAATTTTCGAACTTGAATCTCCTTCTCCTGCTCCAATTTAGGGGTCCCTGTTAACAATAAGTCAATTGATTAAGCCCTTTTAAAGCGTACTCATCTTACTTACTCTTTTACATAATAGCGCTATCTCAAATATAAATTCAACTTCAAGCTTTCCCACCACAATTGTGGGGAAAATAGGTTATATACTTGCTATAACTCGTTAACACTATCCCCGAATGGTCTGATCTCTATTTTGACTTAGTAAGAATACTTAATTTATTTTATTTATTTTTTTTATTTTTTAACTGTGAATTCCGTAGTTAATCGACTTCTTCGTATAACTCCTTAACTATTGTAAATGATCGACGACCGTAAGTTAGTAGTAGTCCTTGTTAGGCTCAGTAGGATCTTAAAATCTCTTTCTTATAAAGTTTGCAGTGTCTAAAACAGGCCCAATCATTTAAAGTTACATGATTTTGCTATAACTCGTTAACCGTATAACCGAAAGTACAATAACATATTTCTAACGACTGGGTCCCTGTTAGGTCCAGTAACATTTTTAAAGTTTCAAATGGTAGTAAATCGAATTCTTTCTATAAATAGTTAATATTTTTCTTATTTTTCTTCTTCAAGTTCAAAAATCAATTTCTTGCTATAACTCCTTAACTATCTTTCCTTTAGTTAGTAGTAGTCCTTGTTAGACCCAGTAAGATCTATAAATCTCTTTCTTATTAGATACGCGGTCTCTAAAATAGCCCCAATCATTTAAAGTTAAAAGATAAAAAACAATTTCGGTTAAAAGGTAACAAGATATTAGTGTTACTCGTTAACCGTATAACCGAAAGTACCATAAGATATTTCTTATGACTAGGTAACTGTTAGGGACCATCAGTTTTTTAAGTTCTTGAAATCTCTAAAACGGGCCCAATCATTTAAAGTTAAAAGATAGAAAACAATTTTGGTTTTAAGGTAACAAAATCTTGCTATAACTCGTTAATCGTATAACCGAGAGTACCATGAGATATTTCTTTTAAAGATCGCGGTCTCTAAAACGGGCCTAATCATTTAATGTTACAAGATAAAAACAATTTTGGTTTTAATGTAACAAGAATATCTTTATATTAAAGAAAGATTCTAAATGAAATTTAATAACTCTTTAAGCCTTTGTACCAGTACCGAAGTACCGGATGACTCTGTCCTCATTTCGGATGACACTATCCATTGCTATAACTTGTTATTTCCCTTGAATTCATTTTAGAATCTCTTTATATTCGTAAAAAAGCAAATGATTTTAGTTTTTCTGAAACTTCCTATAGCTATGAAGTATCGGTGACTTTCCCCAATCTCAGTTCGATCTTTTGAATTCATATAAGAATTTCAGTTTAGTTGGTCTCCATATTCGTAGAAACACAAATAGAAATTCTTTCCTCGTTCTCAGTTCGATCTCCAAATTTATTTGAGTCTTTCTAAAAGTTACTATTACTACGAAGAATCAGAGACTCGGTTCTGAGTCTTGGATTCATTGATTCGAACACGATCGATTGTACTCAATACTTCCACTCTCCAAGAACAAGTGAATTTCTAAGGAAATTAAAGTTATATCAAATACAAGATATCTTTTATATATCCAAATTTAACCGACATCACAATACCGAAAAAAAATCGACTCATTTGTCGAGTTTTATATGGGTTTATACATATAATAAAGCGTCTGACGATTGAGTGAAATTTACATATATTTTGTTTTTGTTACAATAACAAAACACATGTAAATTTCACTCAATCGTTAGGCGCTTGAGTTATATAAACCCTCCATTAATCTCTGACTATTTCATAGATATACAATAAGTTCTTGGTAGGTCAAGTCTTGTCAAAATTTTGTCGATTTGAGAAACTTTTCATATCAAAACTACTACTAGGCGGATCTGAGTTAAGAATTTAGTCAAATCCTACGCTTTCAACTGTTTTTTTTAAGGAATATTTGACAAAATTATTTGCTCAATGTTTAGTGAGATCATTAACTGAAGCACTGTGGGGTCAAATGCTTTCTTCACGGATTTGTTAACATCTCGACAACAACAATAGCTAGAATCACAAAATTTTATTTTGATAGCTCTGAAACCAGTCCGCATGTTTGGCCATGAGAAAAGTTGAATAATACAAAATTTATATCTCTTACTTACTAACTTTATTGGACTATATTTACAATCTATTAAGGTCAAAGGTCGAGCATATTTTAGAATCCATGCACTTCGATCTTCTCCTTATATTCTCTAATTTCGTAGTCCAAGCTTTGAAAGATTTTTTTCTACTCGGTCTTTTCATAGAAGTTTTGGACGTCCTCTTCTTTGAGTTCCCTCGAGCGGAAAAAAAACTTATATCTCACTTTTTGAAATATCAAAAATGGATTGATTCCTATCAACATTTCCGATCCCTGCTAAATATAAAATTATTAAACCTTTTTTAAAGCTAAGTATCTTCTCTATACTCTGAATTGATTAAAGACCTACCAGTCCTATTTACCAAAGAACTTTTGTTGATCATTTGACAAGATCATTTCAGAATTATTCTCTAGCTTAATGAGATCATTTTTATGATTTAAGAGGTAATATAGATGAAATTTTTCGTTTATATTTCGAAGATAATGATTTAGTTTAAAGAGATCATTCAGGGATGATAGAAGTGAACTACCTTAAAGCTTGTGATCTCTCTATTTTCGAAAACCCGAAAATGGATCTATTGTATTTCTAGTCCATGTAATCAATAACAGATTAATGCATTTTAAATTTGTGGTATCTTTTCTGTGATCTAGATGGATCGTACCCCATATCACATTAAAGAATCACTACAATTTACAAAAGAACTTTTGCTGATCGTTTGCCACGATCATTTAAAAATTATACTTTAATAAAGAGATAATTTTATAGATGAAGTAGGTCTAAGCTCAAGTTTATATTTCGCAGATGAATTCAGGGAATTAGTTTAAAATGTACATATATCGATAGGTTCGGGTTAAATCAGAACCGGTGGAGTTTAAAAACTAGATCTAGGCTTTGATCGGGAATGATCGGTAAAGAAAACCGATTAATTTGAAAATTCCTTTCAATAACAATGACTTCATTATAGTGGGATTTAAATCAAAAACTTTAACAATTTCTTGAAGACAAACTTTATTTAACAAAAAAATTTCTTTATTAATTTTTTACAGTGTAAAATCTATAACAAATCCATAATTGTTATGTAAAGATTTTATTGAAAAGTAAACTTTTTCAAAATCAAATAAAACATGTGATAACTTTCCTAGAAATGAATTAAAACTTAAACTACAATAAAATTCTAATACAAAAGAATCGAACAAAAATAAATTGAATAATTCTAAAGAAATATTGAAACAATAAAAAAGTAATTGGATTACACAAAATGCGCATATTAAAGCATTGGTAAGTAAAGAACTAATGAATAAGAAATTCTTAAAAAATTATGATTAATAAAGAATCTGTAAAAATTTACAAAATAATAAAATAAATTGAAAAAATATTGAATTGAAAAAAGGAGATTTAATTTCATTTGGATTAAAATTTATGAAAATGCTATAAAAAGTGTATGATTGATAGGTCTCTTTAAAGATCTTGTTTTGAAATTGGACTATGTTTGGAATTTGGCTTCAGAATTGCTTTAAAATTCTTCTATTTTCTTTTGATTACTTAACATCAATTTCGGTTACATGAAAGACAATTTTAAATCCATCTTCGCTACTGATCTAATCCTATCCCTCTCTTTCTATCTAATTCTCTTTAACATTCTCTTTCATTTACTCTTTCTCATTCTTATCCAAACGGTTCTTAAGAATTCTCAGGTAGAGTTGTAATTTAATCTTCCTCTTATTTTTGTATATTGTCTTAAAATTCATCATAAAAAGTTGTTGTTACACAGAATAATACTCAACAGCAGCTGCCTTTAAAGAGAATAAGGCGCAAATGATGAGTTTTATGGCCTTACCTTAAGCTTAAGGTCATTGAGGAATAAATTTTTAATAATCAAAAATATTTGAAATATTTTAAGATGAATAAAGATGAAGTGATTTATGAATTATAAAGATTTAAAGGAATTTATGTTAGTTTTACAGATCACTGTTAATAACATAGCATTAACATAAAGTTAAGAGAAACAAACAGTGGTTAAGAGAAACAAACAGTGGAAATTTAGAAAATTTAATCATAGGAAGATTTTTGTATAGAAAGTTGACGATAGAAGGACTTTTCTATAGAAAAGATGACGTTAAGAGAAATTTTCATTAGAAAAGTTGATGATGGGAGGACTTTACTATAGAAAAATTGACAATGGGATAGTTTTTATTAAAAAACGTTGAGTTAAGTTGACGATGGACTTTACTATAGAAAAGTTGACGATGAAAGTTGACATTAGAAAGACTTTGCTAAAGAAAAGATAACGTAAGGAAGACTTTACTACAGAAAAGTTGACGTTAGAAAGACTTTGCTTTAGAAAAGTTCACGTTAGGGAGACTTTGCTGTAAAATAGTTTACGTAAGGAAAACTTTGCTATAGAATAGTTGACCTGAGGAAGAATTTGCTATAAAAAGTTGACGTTAGGAAGACATTGCTATAGAAAAGTTCACTTTAGAAAGACTTTGCTATAGACAAGTTGACGTTAGGAAGAATTTGCTATGGAAATGTTGAGGTTAAGAAGACTTTGCTATAAAAAATTTGAGGTTAGGAAAACTTTGCTATAGAACAGTTGATGTCAGGAGGACTTTTCTATAGAAAAGTTGATGTCAGGAAGACTTTTCTATAGAAAAGTTGATGTCAGGAAGACTTTTCTATAGAAAAGTTGATGTCAGAAAGACTTTTCTATAGAAAAGTTGACTTCAGGAAGACTTTTCTACAGAAAAGTTGATGTCAGGAAGACTTTTCTATAGAAAAGTTGATGTCAGGAAGACTTTTCTATAGAAAAGTTGATGTCAGGAAGACTTTTCTATAGAAAAGTTGACTTCAGGAAGAGTTTCTATAGAAAAGTTGATGTCAGGAAGACTTTTCTATAGAAAAGTTGATGTCAGAAAGACTTCTATAGAAAAGTTGATGTCAGGAAGACTTTTCTATAGAAAAGTTGATGTCAGGAAGACTTTTCTATAGAAAAGTTGATGTCAGAAAGACTGTTCTATAGAAAAGTTGACTTCAGGAAGAGTTTTCTATAGAAAAGTTGATGTCAGGAAGACTTTTCTATAGAAAAGTTGATGTCAGGAAGACTTTTCTATAGAAAAGTTGATGTCAGAAAGACTTTTCTATAGAAAAGTTGATGTCAGAAAGACTTTTCTATAGAAAAGTTGATGTCAGAAAGACTTTTCTATAGACTTTTCTATAGAAAAGTTGATGTCAGGAAGACTTTTTCTATAGAAATGATGATGAAATATCCTTTTAACTAAATCTTAAATTTTAAATTCTCCCTAAAATGTTTATCTTAAAAATTTCTAAAAAGAGAACTTGGAAACATAAAATAAACATAATTGTATATTGAATACTTCTTGTCCTGAATCCTCTTGATGTTGTTTCATTCTTTCTGTACTTGTTGCTGTAAATTGTGGGTAAATAAAAGGCTTGATTTCGTATTGTTAATAAATTTCGAAAGGGGGGCCTGGGGGGGAATTTGAAAGAAAGTAGAAACAGTAAAACACTGTTAAAAAGGACTTATAAACTTAAGATCTCAATTTAGAATTGCCAATTTTTCGCCGTAAAGTTAAATAACATAATGTAAACATTTTAGCGAGATTAGTCTACTACTGTAAATAACATGGTTAATAAAAGTTTACATAAGTGTTAGATTGTATTATTGTTTCCTAACATGAGTTCGTATCACATCAGTCTTAGTAGACAGAGAAATGTTAAGCAAAGATAGAAAATGATAGTTGATTTGCCTACCTCTGTTGGTTTCTGTAGTTCATGCTAACAGCACTCGCATAACATTTTCTCTTTAGCCGATTTTAACATTTTGTCTTATCTCTGTTTCATATAAGGTAAACTTGTCAAGGTTTGACCAGATTTTACTGTATTTTTATTTATAGTTTATTTTTGCCTCCTATTTTTCCCCTTTTTATGTGCTTGTTTTCAAAATCATTGGAGCAAAAACCTTAAGTTAATAGTTAGTTTTTTCTCTACAAAATTTAGTTCTATTCCTTGTTCCCAAAAACCATAGAAGTGATTTGATTAAGGGCTGATGAAGTTGAATATTATTTTAACTTCATGCAGAACAAAAATCTTCAAAAATTTAAATTTGAAATATGCATTTCTAAGTTTGTTTCTATATTTTTTTCAACTTCTCATGAACATTTTGCCCGCAGGAAAAAGCAATTAAGTAAAGTGTTGAAAACATGTTTGTTTTGTAAATCAGAAATTTTTTAACATTTCTTCGAATTCAGGATTTAAAGACAATATTTTTAGAAAATTTGTGGTAACATTTTGTTTATTTTTATTAAATTTTATTCAAAAACTCAAAGTACTACTTCAGAAGCTTTCAGATAATGAAGTAAATGCTTAAAACAGCTTCAAATCTTGCTTCAAACACCAATTCTACTATAGAAGGCACTAAATTCTTTCAAAACTTACCTGAATATTTTTAAAACTGCTTCAAACTATTGTCAAACAGTTTCATATTTAACTTCAAACACCGATTTTATATTGGTTTCCTAAACATTTTGTATACACCTTTCAAAACTAATATAAGCTATGCTAATTAAAGCTCAAACTATCATCAATCAGTTTCAAATGGAACTTCAAATGACGATCCTTAATTGATTTTAATAATATTTTATATAAACCTTAAAAATTATGCTAATTAAGGCTTCAAACTGTCATCAATTTGCTTCAAATTGAACCTCAAATACCGATCCTATATTGATTTTAATGAGATTTTGTAAAAACATAAAAACTATGATCAGTAAAACTTCAAATTATTATCAAACAATCAATCATTGGGCTTCAAATATGATATTTCTGTTGTTTTTCATTAGATTTTTTTATAAATCTCAAAAGAAACAATTCAAAATCATCTTGTTATTGATATTAAGGCTATAAATTATCATCAAACTTTTTCATATTGATCACAAATCTTGCTCTACGTAGACTTTGTAGTTATACAAAAATTGATTAGTTTCTAAATCTTCAAAGATTAAAATAAATACTTCAAACTACGCTTCAAACACATATTAAATAATTTTTTCTTTCAAATTAAAAAAGAAATCACCTGAATATGGTTATTAAGGCTTCAAACTGTCGTTAAACGTCTCCTTATTGTACTTCAAATACCGAATCTTTATTAATTTATATACATTCTGGATTAATCATAAAAAATCCATTTAAAATCATCTTGTTATGAAAATGTAAGAGCTTCAAATTACCATCAAACTATTTTAAAAAGGTCTTCAAATTTAATTTATTTGTAATTTAAAACCTTAATTTTTGGAAATAAAGAATGGAAGTAGATTTCTTTTGATTGATATTTTTGCTCAATATAAATTAAAATTATATAACACTAGCGTCAAACGTGAATTTGTTTGAAGTCTTAGTTTCAGCAAAGGAATGATGTTGATTTAGTCTTCTTATGTTTGAAACAAGTTTTGTAGTAAATTTTAATAAAATTAATGATAGTTTAGAGGAAATAATTATCAAATTGGCTTTCGAAGTCTAGTTTGAAACGGTTTGATGATAGCTTGAAGCAGTTATATCATAGAATGATTGATTTTTAAAAAGTTTTTCTAATTCTTGAAACAATTCTTAAAGTTAACTATTAATTAACTGTTGTTTGAAGCCGAATTTGAAACTGATTGACGATCATTTGAAGGCTTATTTTAAAATTAAAGGTAATTTAAAGTAATATTTTAAAGTTTCTTAAAAATTTTTGAGGAAACTTATATCGAATTCTTAAGAAAAGTCTAATTTTAAATAAAATATGCAATTCTGTAAATTACTACTACATTGTTTGAAGTCCAATTTGAAGATGCTTGATTATAGTTTGGGTGTTCGTTTTTAATATAAAAATGATTTAAGGTAACAACCTTAAACTTAAAACAATTTTTTAAGGAAACTAAGAAGAAATTGATATGTTTGAAGCTGTTTGATGATAATTTGAAGGGTCACTTTATATAAAATCTGCAAATAGAGATGCTTGATGATAGTTTGGGTGTTTATTTTTAATATAAAAATGATTTAAGGTAAAAATCTTAAATTTCAAACATATTTTTGGGGAAACTAATAAGAAATTGATATGTTTGAAGCTGTTTGACGATAATTTCAAGGCTTACTTTGCATAAAATCTGCAATTCTGCTTGATTATTCTTTATTTAACACCATTAAAATTAAATTATTTATACAAATAAATGACACCAATATTGTTTGAAGCCTAGTTTGAAGCTATTTGATAACAATTTGATGATTAATTTTCAATACTTACAATATTAAATGTAATATTTTTAAGTTTCAAATAAATTGATAAGGAAAATTATGGAAAATTATGGAAAATTATTATGTAAAGTTTAATTTGAAGCAGTTTGACGTTAGTTTGAAGTCTCATTTTTAATAAAATATGGAATTATTTTCTATTATTCTTTATTTTACTTCAATACAATTAACAAAATTAACAAAACTAAATGATAATAACATTGTTTGAAGCCCAATTTGAAGCTGTTTGAAGAGGTTTTGAAGGTTATTGTTAAATTTTTATGAGATTTAAAGTAATATTTTAAGGTTGCATGCATATTTTAAAATAAAAATTATAACAAATTAAAATATAAAGCGGAATTTGAAGCTGTTTGACGGTCATTTGAAGTCCCACTTTTAATAATATAATATGCATTTCTGTATTTTTATTTTACCATTACAATTGAATTAACAACGGAAATAAATGACAATAAAATATACAATCATAAAAATCGGAATTTTTTGTTACCATTTTTACACTCTACAACAAGTTTAACCCTTAAAACTATAAACAGTAACAAACTTTTCTATGCTTGAGTTAGTTTAGAAGGGGGAACACAGAGAGTCAAAGAGTGTGAGGGAAGTTATTTTAAAATATTAAGTACCAGCAGGGCTTTATTGTTATGCTACACAACGTCATCTTAACATACACTGTAACCCTAACATGTTCGTAGGTTTGAACAAATGCAGTCACTGTAACAAACACTTGATGTTTGGGTAAATATAACAATAAATATAACAAGCATTTCTGTATTAAACCTGACAATTATCATCATGAGGAATCTGTACAACAGCAACAACAACAATAAAAAAAATCAAGAGCCATATAGGAAAATTATTGTTGTAGATTTGTTTGTTTGATGGGTTTATATTTCACCCTCTTTTTCTCTCTCACTCTTGACAATTGTAAATTCACCTGTTGCAATCCAATGCATTTGACATTTGATTAAACACATACTTCAAATTAATAATGGTACTTAATAAAAGTACCTTTTTCAAAGAGCGAGAGTGAAAGGGAGAAAAAATGGCAATTACAAGATAATAAACATGTTAATAAACTTGTAATAAGGGAATAATGGAACCTACATACTTATTTAGTGGGTATGTGAAGAGGAAAAATTTTAATAAATGTTAGGGAAATTATATCAATTATTAACAATTATAAGGATATAATTATAATTTTATAGAAAAACTTTGATTCATTTCCATATGTTTGATGTTAATTTGAAGCCTTTTTACTCAGATTTGAAGGTGTTTCTTACGTTTCTTAAGTGTTTCTTAAATACTAACTTAGAGTTAAGTTTTTCATCTTTATCTAGGAAATATTTGGGGTCCTTATTTAAAAACTTGGAAAATTTTAAAATATTCTTTTCAAGCCTGTAAGGTTTTCCTTTAAATTTTATTTTAATCATCTAGTTATATCAATCAAAGCTTCAAATTATCATCAACGAGTTTCAAATTGCATTTCAGACACACATTTTTTAAAAGTAGTGATTCAAACTGTTATCAAACGGTTTCAAATTATGCTTCAAGCTTTAGTTTCAATTTAATTTACTTTAAATCTTGTTTTATTTTACAAACAAATTTTAACAAAATCGTGCAATTTTAACATATTCAAGCTCCCATCAAACAGTTTTAAGACTTCTATTTTTGACATATAAAGGATCATTTTTCTTATGATATTCCTCAAATTTTGCTTAATTTTCTAAAAGATCTAATTCAAACTCAGAAATATATTTCAAGTAAAGCTTCAGGCCCTATGCTCCACTGGGAGTCAAGGATAACAGAAGAAGAAAGCTTAAAATATTTATCAAACTGTTTCAAATCAGGCTTCAAACTTGCCTTTTAAGTTAAAAAAGAAAATTTTATACACACAATTGTTAAAACTAAAGCTTCAAACTGTCATCAAACAGTTTCAAATTGTCCTTCAAACATAATTCCTCTATTGACTTATGTTAAATCTAGTTTTGTACTGATTAAAGTAATTACAATTTCACTTAATTATTAATGTTAAAGCGTCAAATTACCCTCAAGCAATTTTAATTTCTTCCTTAATCTCACAGTAGCTAAAACAAACGCTTCAAACACTTTAAGCCAGCATATCAAACAACATTTCTCTTATGATATGCTTCAAATTTTACTTCATTTTTTAAATCTAATTCAAAACCATAAATTTAAAGCGTAAAAGTCTCATAAAACAGTTTTAATTTGATGTTAAATCACACAGTAAATAAATGCAAAGCTTCAAACTTTTTAAGACGACATGTCAAACAACATTTCTCTTGTCATTTTCTTCAAATTTCGCTTAATATTTTTAAAATCTTAGTCAAACTCACTAATTCATGAAAGCTAAGACTTCAAATGATCATCAAACAGTTTCAAATCGGGCTTCAAGCTTGTTACATATAAGAAATAATAATCTTTTTCTTTAGAAAACTATATATAGCTTCATGTGTTATATCAGTTATGCTTCAAATAAAATTCAAACTATTTTAAATTGGATTTCAAACTATTATTAAAAATATTTAAACATTTATTCTATTCAATTTATGATAACTTAGACTTCTAATAATCATCAAACAGTTTCAAATCAGGCTTCAAACTTGATGAATATAAGAAATTACAACAATCTTCTTAAAAAAACTTCTTATTAGTTAAGGTTCAATCAAGCTTGGAGTTATTTGTTTTTAGAACACTACTTACAAATTCTTTTTTTATATCAGTTATGCTTCAAACTAAATTCAAACTGTTTCAAATTTAACTTCAAACTAGTATCAAAGTCATTCAATTAATCATCAAACAGTTTCAAATCGGTCTTCAAACTTGATAAATGTAAAAAATATCGAAATGTCTCTTAAGAAAACTACTTATAAGTTCATGTATTGTATAAGTTATGCTTCAAACTTAATTCAAAACGTTTCAAATTGGACTTTAAACGTAGTATTTAAGAAATCTTAATAACAATTCTATTTGATTTATGGAAACTAAGGTCTCAAATAATCATCAAACAGTTTCATATTGGACTTTAAACTTAATTAATGTTTTTAGAAAACTACTTAGACATCCATGAATTATATCAGATTTGCTTCAAACTAAATTCAAAATGTATCAAATTGGACTTCGAACGTAGTATTAAAGAAATTTTAACATCATTTATATTCAATATATGAAAACTTAGACTTCCAATGATCATCAAACTGTTTCAAATCTGGCTTCAAACTTGAGTAATGTAGAAAATAAAAGAATTTCTTTAAATAAAAAGAAATTCAAACCATTTCAAATGGTTGAAATCCCATCTAGTATTAAAGATATTTAAGTATCTATTTTATTTAATTTATGGTAACTTAATCTTCAAATAATCATCAAACCGTTTCAAATCGGTCTTCAAACTTGATAAATGTAAAAAAATATCGAAATGTCTCTTTAGAAAACTACTTATAAGTTCATGTATCGTATAAGTTATGCTTCAAACTTAATTCAAAACGTTTCAAATTGGACTTCAAACGTAATATTTAAGAAATTCTAACATGAAGTCTATTTAATTTATGAAAATGTAGGTCTTAAATAGTCATCAAACAGTTCTAAATTGGGCTTCAAACTTGAGTAATGTAAAGATTATAGAATTTCTTTTAATAAAACTACTTAGAAATCCATTTACTATAACAGTTATGCTTCAAACTAAACTCAAACCATTTCAAATGGGATTTCAAACTAGTATTAGAGATATTTAAGCAACTATTTTATTCAATTTATAGTAGCTAGCTCTTCAAATAGTTGTCAAACAGTTTCAAATCGGTCTTCAAACTTGGTAAATGTAAGAAATAACAAAATTTCTCTTTAGAAAGCTACTTATGAAAAAATTAATTTATATCAGTTATGCTTCAAACTTAATTCAAAATGTTTAAAATTTTACTTCAAGCGTAGTATTTAAGAAATTTTAACATCAATTCCATTCAATTTATGAAAACTAAGACCACAGATCAAGTAGTTCCAAACGGGCTTCAAACTTGATCTATAACAAAAATAAAAATTCTTATTCAGAAAACTTCTTATACATCTATATACTATATTATTTATTGTTTAAACAAGCTTGAAGTTATGGTTCAAACGAGCTTAAAACTAGTTTTAAGGAAAATATAATATCAAATTATAAAGTTTTGTGAATCTAAGACTTTTATTACCATCAAACAGTTTCAAATTGTGCTTCAAACATGGAATGAATAGCATTATTCTTTTTTACAAACATTCACATAAATCATTGTATTTTATTAGACATGCTTCAAACCATCTTCAAACAGTTTCAAATTGAACCTTAAACAAGTATTTAAGAAATTATAGTATCAATTTTATTTTATTTTCCCCTAAGAACTGCCAAAAAATATTATTTTTCAAATGCTAAAGAACAAAATCTTACGGTAAATTGTATTTAATTATAAGTTTAGTTAGTTCTTCTTCATTATCTGTTCCAAAAGGAAATTGTTTGACATACATAAATTAAAGAATCCCCCTTTATTAAAATAAAAGATGTTTAGAAAAACACCTGTTGTCTTCAGGAACAACCCCTTTAAAAATGAAAACCAGGGTAAAAGTTAAAATTACACTGAAATAAATATAAATTGAGAATTAAAATTTGCAATGACCATTTGGCTACCATTTCAGAATTTAACTTAAAATTTCTTTTTAACCTTAACGAAATCTATATTTACTTCCATTTAATACTTCAAGGCTCGGTCTGAGTTATCTGCCCTCCAACTCCATATTCCGGCCATTGAACTTGAAACTTTTTCTATGTTTTATGTCTTATTTTTCATGTTAAATGTTCAACATTTTTGTTTAACAGCACAAAAAACATAAGTTTTTTTTCAAACTTCAAGATTGAGTCATCATCTTCAGTGCATTTTCATGCTGGCTTTTGATGGGTCTTCGAAAGATCTAAAAAAAAACCTTAAAAATGACTCGGCAAATAGCTTAAGATACTAGAAAACATATTTTTTTTAGAAGACGTTAAGAAACTAGAAAAAAAAGAATCAAAACATTAAGTGGGAGTTTTCGTTAAATAACATTTTAATGTTGGAAGCAATAAATTAAACTAAAAATAAACAAAAGGGGGCAATGAACTTTAAGACATAACGAGAAGTTAAGAAAAAATTAAAGCATAGACTAAGACCAATTAAAAATTATTCAAATGATCGTCAAACTTACTTTAATTAGATTTTAAGAAAACTAAGATATTAAAGAAAACTAATTTATAACACGTGTTTGTGGATATTAAAGCTTCAAATTATAATCAATCGGGCGTCAAATAAGAATTCTGTATTGATTTAGGCATAGAAAAAGTGTTTTCGTGCTGATTTGTATATAATATTTAGATTATCCTAAAAGTATGCTTCACAAATTTTTCTGAAACATCTTATATTTCGATCGATATCGAATGCTAGGGCTTCATCTAATTATGAAAAAAAGGTTCAAACAACAGTCAAACATTATCAAATTGAGTGAAAATTATATAGTAGGATTTCAGGCGCCAATTTTCTAATGTTTTTATATAAATTTGGCCATATTTTTGAGCAATTTGAAGGCTGAGATATAACTTATATAATTAGGATTGAGACATAGACTAAGACATAGACTAAGACATAGAATAAGACATAGACTAAGACATAGACTAAGACATAGACTAAGACAAAGACTAAGACATAGACTAAGACATAGACTAAGACATAGACTAAGACATAGACTAAGACATAGACTAAGACATAGACTAAGACATAGACTAAGACATAGACTAAGACATAGACTAAGACATAGACTAAGACATAGACTAAGACATAGACTAAGACATAGACTAAGACATAGACTAAGACATAGACTAAGACATAGACTAAGACATAGACTAAGACATAGACTAAGACATAGACTAAGACATAGACTAAGACATAGACTAAGACATAGACTAAGACATAGACTAAGACATAGACTAAGACATAGACTAAGACATAGACTAAGACATAGACTAAGACATAGACTAAGACATAGACTAAGACATAGACTAAGACATAGACTAAGACATAGACTAAGACATAGACTAAGACATAGACTAAGACATAGACTAAGACATAGACTAAGACATAGACTAAGACATAGACTAAGACATAGACTAAGACATAGACTAAGACATAGACTAAGACGTAGACTAAGACATAGACTAAGACATAGACTAAGACATAGACTAAGACATAGACTAAGACATAGACTAAGACATAGATTAAGACATAGATTAAGACATAGACTAAGACATAGACTAAGACATAGACTAAGACATAGACTAAGACATAGACTAAGACATAGACTAAGACATAGACTAAGACATAGACTAAGACATAGACTAAGACATAGACTAAGACATAGACTAAGACATAGACTAAGACATAGACTAAGACATAGACTAAGACATAGACTAAGACATAGACTAAGACATAGACTAAGACATAGACTAAGACATAGACTAAGACATAGACTAAGACATAGACTAAGACATAGACTAAGACATAGACTAAGACATAGACTAAGACATAGACTAAGACCTAGACTAAGACATAGACTAAGAAATAGACTAAGACATAGACTAAGACATAGACTAAGAAATAGACTAAGACATAGATTAAGACATAGACTAAGACATAGACTAAGACATAGACTAAGACATAGACTAAGACATAGACTAAGACATAGACTAAGACATAGACTAAGACATGGACTAAGACATAGACTAAGACATAGACTAAGACATAGACTAAGAAAATAGACTAAGACATAGACTAAGACATAGACTAAGACATAGACTAAGACATAGACTAAGCCATTGACTAAGACATAGACTAAGACATAGACTAAGACATAGACTAAGACATAGACTAAGACATAGACTAAGACATAGACTAAGACATAGACTAAGACATAGACTAAGACATAGACTAAGACATAGACTAAGACATAGACTAAGACATAGACTAAGACATAGACTAAGACATAGACTAAGACATAGACTAAGACATAGACTAAGACATAGACTAAGACATAGACTAAGACATAGACTAAGACATAGACTAAGACATAGACTAAGACATAGACTAAGACATAGACTAAGACATAGACTGAGACAAAAACTAAGACATAGACTAAGACATAGACTAAGACATAGACTAAGACATAGACTAAGACATAGACTAAGACATAGACTAAGACATAGACTAAGACATAGACTAAGACATAGACTAAGACATAGACTAAGACATAGACTAAGACATAGACTAAGACATAGACTAAGACATAGACTAAGACATAGACTAAGACATAGACTAAGACATAGACTAAGACATAGACTAAGACATAGACTAAGACATAGACTAAGACATAGACTAAGACATAGACTAAGACATAGACTAAGACATAGACTAAGACATAGACTAAGACATAGACTAAGACATAGACATAGACATAGACTAAGACATAGACTAAGACATAGACTTAGACATAGACTAAGACATAGACTAAGACATAGACTAAGACATAGACTAAGACATAGACTAAGACATAGACTAAGACTAAGACATAGACTAAGACATAGACTAAAAAATAGACTAAGACATAGACAATTGATTAGATTTGGTCCGTAAATTCCAGAATTATGTCAAAAACTCTTTGTTTAGACTCTGTATCTTTCCATTGAAATACTTTTTGTCTTTAAATAAAAGTCAATTGATTGTATTGAATTGCAAAATTTTAAATTTCCGTGACATTTTAGTCGTTTTTGTTTATTTACAACAAAAAAAAAAGAAACATTGTCTCTTATTCTTTACAATTCCTGGAATTTTCCGGGTATTATTTTATTGGCTTTCAATGTAAAAATGTTACATTTTATGTGTTGTCTTACACATATCACTTACGTGACTCTGAATTCTACCTGTTAAAACAGAAACATAAATTCTTTAGATCAAAATAATAAAATTTTGCAAAATTCTGTAAAGAAAAAACGGCAGCTGTCACTTGTCAAATGTCGGCTAAATAAAGTAAACAATAAATACTCTGGCTCATTTTAAAGACTCACACTCTTACGCACTAAGAAAGGGATAGAGGGGTTAAACTTAAAGAGTAGCAAGAATTTGCTTAACTTAACATTGTCAACTTCACGTGGCTGGTGTTAGTAACAGAGTTGTATTGCAGGCTTTGTTTATTTAGCATTAAGAACGTGAAGTTGTCATTGCAGAGTTGCCAGCATTGAGGTATGAGTTAAAAATGATTAATGTACAAGAATTTTGTTTTTAGTTTTTAATTAAAAATTTTCTTGTCTCGATTTCACTTTCTTTTGTACGAAATTGTTTTTCACTTTTAAAACTTCCTCTTGTTTATTAGCAAATAAATTTTGAAGTTTTTCCTTTTTTCATGATTTCTTTGTAAATGAAAATAAATATTTAATTACACGCCATCCTATGAAAAAAATGATTGAAAAAATGCTTGAAAAAACTAGCAAATGTTTTTAGCTAAATAAATATTGCAGAAAAAGGTAATTCAATATTTCTTTGGTATTTTAAAAAATAAAAAAAATATTTTTCTATAAATTAAAAAATACGAGGTTAGCCTTTTATATTTCAAGATTAAGCCATTCTAGTGCTGGCATTTAGCAATTTGAAAATTTTGACATTATTGGTAGTACAGGTATGTACTAGCACATGATCATGACAGATCATACTCAAACGAGGGACTTTTTGAAGACTAAAAACTTTCATGAGTCATCCAACGTATAGTTGGATGACTCATCAATTCGAATAAAAATAATGATTTGGAAATTAGTTCATATGTAAGAGTATATTGACCTTCATGGAGTATATTTTGCATAACAATAAAGCCATTTTTAAAAATAAATAGTTACTTCTTTTCCTTGGTCTTGAAACTTTAAGGGCCACCCTCGTTTGAAATCTAAAAATTGGAAAACTATTTGCTAAAGGTTTTAAAGAGCGTGAAATGAAAAAAAAACCTGCTAAAACGGATGTGTTCACATTTTTTGTTTGCATTTCATTTGTGACTGTCAGTTTGACAGACACAAGCAAATAAATTAAGAGGGGCGAGCGTTACTATTCTCTCACAGTTGGTTTTTTAGGATTTATTTTCAGCATTGTTCATTTTATGGTCATTGTTAGAGATTTTTCTTGTTTAAATAATAGATTTTGTTGTTATCGGTTGTTTTTTTTTTATTTTTGGAAATTGGCAACACCTGTAAGAGGATTTCATTATTTTTTGCCGACAAAACCAGGGAATCAATTGATTTGTTAAGGGAACACAGGAAATGGTAGTGGTGGATATTTAGAAAGGGAATTACGTGAAAATGGTTTGTTTAGGACTCACAAAATTTCAAATATCAAAAATTTTTGTAAAAGGTTAGAAGATAAGAAATAGGCTGAGCACTAAAAAGCGGACGGGCTCACTTAATTGTAGACAGTTGTAGTAAAAGACAGCCTGACTTATAAAATGAAAGTTAGATTCTTAAATTTTAAGTAAATATACCCTCAATCGTTTTCACTTTCTGACATTTCGATCAATTGACTTTAAAATTGAAAAAAAGGAATTATTTTACTTACTTCAAATCGGACGGACTCACTTAAATGCAGACTTATGCACCCAAAATTCAGTCAGACTTACAAAATGTTAAACAAACTCTCATAATTTTTGCAAATCTACACTCAAGCTCTTTTCACTTTCTGTCATTTGACTTTTGAAAATTAATATAAATATTTTTTTAATTTCCTTTAACTACAACCGGAAATACATATTTAAAATTCCATTAAAATGTTATTGTTTGAAAAAAAAAAAACAGGCAGGCAAACAGACACATAGACATAGAGACAGACAGACAGGCTGTTAAAATATTCAACTCCTGTGATTTATCTCTGAAAACAAATTTGAAAATGGAAAGAAATAGCCGTGGAAATATTTTTATCTTTTTTGTGTTTTTTTTCCCCATTTCAACAAACTTTTACTTATTAAAGAGGAATTCATTTAAAATTCGAAACACATCCATTGGAAATTAAATATTAAATTAACTTCAAAGGAATTTGTTAAATAATTTAAAGAAAAATATTAAAAGATAAGGTTGTCTATAGTTAAGGCTAGTTCCGAATATAAGGTAATGAAAATATTATAAAATTGTTATCTGACGACAAATTTTAAGATATTTTAAGACTTACTTCCAACCATTGTGTAACTTTGAAATCCGATTCGATAAAGTTTGACGATTGTTCATATTTGGATAATTAAAGCCAAATTTAAGACTGACAAAAGACAATTTTATCTTTGAAGCTTAATTTTTCAATATATTTCGAAAAATTAGATAATTTTTCTAAATTTTAAACTAATTTTTTGTAAATTTTAAACTAATTTTTCGAAATTTTGTTTTTGAGTCATAAGCTACCTTTTCCCTTTTCGTAGACCGGGTCACATATATCATAAGGGTTTTTAAGTTGAGAAACTATCTCCAATATCTGACTTTATCTTTTTAACTTCTAACTAATGCGAGACTTTAAACGCGATTTAATATTCGAAGCCAAATTACAATTTAAAGCTTTTTTCAAAAACTTTAATGCAGTTTGAAGCCAACATACTTGTGATATATATCATATGGGCTCTTAAGTTATCAGGAGACTTCAGAAACTGCCTCCAATATCTTTATTATTATCTTTAGCCCTTTAAAATTTCTTATATCTATAATTTTTATTAATCTTACTTTTTCAACTCTACTATTTCCAGGCCCCGCCGTCGTTCCGGCTCTAGTATAGTGGTCATAGATAGCGAGGATCTAAAACCCTGTCTACCCGATGTTTATAATAATTTACCCCATATACGACAAACAAACGAAGAAGATACAGAAGAAATTGATCAGGAATTGTATAGCACCATGTTGAAGTCCATAAATCAAGATAATGGTGAGTTCTGAAATATAATAAAGAAAAATTACTTTATTAATTCTTATCTTTTTGGCAAAATAGGACCTCATCGTGAGATGGCTGTGGATTGTCCCGATAATTTTATAGCACGCAATAAAACACCTCCGCGTTATCCACCACCCCGTCCGCCACAGGTAAAGTCTAATAAAAAGAGACGCAAGTCTCTAACACAAACACCCACTACACCCAGCACACCAACAACATCCAAGTCATATCCACCTCAATCACAATCACCATCATCATCATTATCATCAACAACAACACTCAAATCTTTTAATTCTAGAGCACAAAACAAATTGAAATATAATAAAAAAATTTCGATTTCTACCACTACTTTTACCTGTATCACCACCTCATTAACACAAACCTATAGTAAACCCATTATCACCTCCAAACCATCATCCAATTCCTCTTTAAATAAACCCCCTCTAACGGCACCTCCCTACGCTAATCACAATTCACCTCTAGCCTTAGAGAAATTTCATTTCACCAGCAATAACACTTTACCCAAATGTACCGCTAAAATCATGCAAAATAATACAAAATTTATTTATAATTCCGATTATGAAAAACATCAAAACACATCATCACCACATCAACGTCATAAAACTCAACACAATTTAAATAAATTCACCTCTACATCATGTGAATTCACCACCACGGAAAACACGGATAAACTTAATGACACCTGCTTTCAATTACAACTTCAAAATGATTATAATACGCGTCAACAACTAAAACTGGATCAAATGGAAAATTATGAAAATTGCCTGGAACTGGAACTACAGTCCCAGAAGCTCAATAATACCTTGACGCTTAAAGGCAAAACTGCGACGGTCACCAATAACCCTAATGGCGGTGGGGGAGTAGGTTCTTCAAACACAGAAGATTTGGAATTAATGGTGGATTCTTTATATCGCAAGGGCTCTTCTTCTCACTCCTCCTCATATGAGAGTGAGGTTTTAAGCAAGAAATCTTGTGAATCCTATGACTCTATATCCTATCATCAATTGAACAATAATAACATAAATCATGTGAATAGTAAATCATCTCATAATACCGCCAACTCCAATAACTCTTCATCCTCTTCTTCCTCCAACTCTAAGTCGAATGCCAAAAATAATGGCCATTCCTTAGACTTGATTAATGGCTGCACTAATGGCAGTGGCGATTCTTTGCCCAGCATTACCAGCTCTAGTTCTACTCCTCCTCCGGAATACGAACTCAAAGAATTCTCTTCCAAAGCCCCAATTTTACCACCTCTCGTCAAGCATCGCGAACTACCGGTGGATGTACCCGATAGTTTCATAGAAATTGTCAAAACCCCGCCACGTTATCCACCACCCGCCCATTTATCATCGCTTTCCTCGCAGATATCTTCTTGCTCTTCGGCCTCAACGGCCAATACCACCCTAACGCGCATTAATTCTTGCAATAACTCCAATACCGAATCGCACAACATGAGCTTTTCGCCTCAGTCTTTGAAAAATATGAACCCTCAGCAGCAAGAGACTTCTTTGATATCGACCATGTCTTTGAATGGTTCCTTCGAGGATTTCCAGCAACAGCAGCAGCAACAATCAGCCGGTTTCCAGCAAATGGGTTCCCAAAAGCCCCAGCCTCAAGTGGCCGGCAAACGTTTGGAAGAGGTTTGTTTAACTGTAATTGGTTTTCATTCTAAATTGGCAAAATGGCTTTTAGTCTTGGATCCTAGAATTCTACTACACCAACTTTCTGTTTACAAATACAAAATAGAGGCCTAACAAGAAAGAGTTCTTAGGAGATTAAAAGCTTAGTTCTTGGTTCCATTCATGACTCAGTTCTCGATTCAGATTTTGATTCAATAATTGATTTAGTTTTTGATTCACTTCTTGATTTATTTTTTTATTCAGTTTTTGATTCCGTTCTTGACTCAGTTCTGCATTCAGTTATTGATTCAGTTATTGATTTAGTTCTTGAATCAGTTCTTGATTCAATTCTTAAATAAGTTCTTGATTCAATTCTTGATTCAGTTCTTTATTTAGTTCTTAACAGTTTTTGATTTAGTTATTGACTTAGGACTGTATCAAGAACAGTTCTTGGTACAGTTTTTGATACAGTTATTGATACAGTTCTTGAGACAGTTCTGGATACAGATCTTGACACAGTTCATGATACAGTCCATGATACAGTACATGATACAGTTCATGATACAGTTCATGATACAGTTCGTGATACAGTTCATGATACTCTTCATGGTACAGTACATGATACAGCACATGATACAGTTCATGATACAGCTCATGATACAGTTCATGATACAGTTCATGATACAGTTCAGTTTTAGTTTAGTTCAGTTCTAGTTCAGTTCTAGTTCAGTTCTAGTTCAGTTCTAGTTCAGTTCTAGTTCAGTTCTAGTTCAGTTCTAGTTCAGTTCTAGTTCAGTTCTAGTTCAGTTCTAGTTCAGTTCTAGTTCAGTTCTAGTTCAGTTCTAGTTCAGTTCTAGTTCAGTTCTAGTTCAGTTCTAGTTCAGTTCTAGTTCAGTTCTAGTTCAGTTCTAGTTCAGTTCTAGTTCAGTTCTAGTTCAGTTCTAGTTCAGTTCTAGTTCAGTTCTAGTTCAGTTCTAGTTCAGTTCTAGTTCAGTTCTAGTTCAGTTCTAGTTCAGTTCTAGTTCAGTTCTAGTTCAGTTCTAGTTCAGTTCTAGTTCAGTTCTAGTTCAGTTCTAGTTCAGTTCTAGTTCAGTTCTAGTTCAGTTCTAGTTCAGTTCTAGTTCAGTTCTAGTTCAGTTCTAGTTCAGTTCTAGTTCAGTTCTAGTTCAGTTCTAGTTCAGTTCTAGTTCAGTTCTAGTTCAGTTCTAGTTCAGTTCTAGTTCAGTTCTAGTTCAGTTCTAGTTCAGTTCTAGTTCAGTTCTAGTTCAGTTCTAGTTCAGTTCTAGTTCAGTTCTAGTTCAGTTCTAGTTCAGTTCTAGTTCAGTTCTAGTTCAGTTCTAGTTCAGTTCTAGTTCAGTTCTAGTTCAGTTCTAGTTCAGTTCTAGTTCAGTTCTAGTTCAGTTCTAGTTCAGTTCTAGTTCAGTTCTAGTTCAGTTCTAGTTCAGTTCTAGTTCAGTTCTAGTTCAGTTCTAGTTCAGTTCTAGTTCAGTTCTAGTTCAGTTCTAGTTCAGTTCTAGTTCAGTTCTAGTTCAGTTCTAGTTCAGTTCTAGTTCAGTTCTAGTTCAGTTCTAGTTCAGTTCTAGTTCAGTTCTAGTTCAGTTCTAGTTCAGTTCTAGTTCAGTTCTAGTTCAGTTCTAGTTCAGTTCTTGGTTCTTAAACCCTTTCTTGTTAAGTCTCTATCTTGTATTTTAGAATCTCTTACCTTGTAGTCCTTTTGAGAAACTGTTTTCTACCTATTCTTGTAGTTTAAATTTTTACTATAGCTTGACAACTCTATATATCTTTATGAAAATTAACTATTTATAGGAAATTTTTTGAAAATTGACTCTTTATAGGCAATTTTTCGAAAATTTACTATATATAGGAAATTTTTCGTAAATTGACTATTTATAGGAAATTTTTGGAACATATACTATTTAAAGGAAATTTTTCGAAAATTGACTATTTATAGCAAATTTTTCGAAAATTTACTATTTATAGGAAATATTTCAAAAATTGACTATTTATAGGAAATTTTTCGAAAATTGACTATTTATAGGAAATTTTTCGAAAATTGACTATTTATAGGAAATTTTTTTGAAAATTTAATATTTATAGGAAATTTTTCGAAAATTGACTATTTATAGGAAATTTTTCGAAAACTTTACCTTTCGTCAACTTTTCTGTAGAAAACTTTACCTTTCGTCAATTTTTCTATAGAAAACTTTGCCTTTTGTCAACTTTTCTATAGAAAACTTTGCCTTTCGTCAACTTTTCTATAGAAAACTTTGCCTTTCGTCAACTTTTCTATAGTAGTATGTAGTAAGAGTAACTAAGAAGAAATCTGGCAACACTAAGTACTCAATTGCACTTAAAGAAATTAAGATTAAAGTTATTTTAAATTAAGGTAATAAAAATTTTAAAAGTAAAAAATTTACAAATATCTTAAATATTTTAAATTTGAAGCTTTCAATTTAAAATTTAACATTTTATTTTGAAAATACTAAAACAAATTTTTTATGCATTTGAGCCCTACTAAAATTTAATGACATGCAATTTGGAGTGGAAATTTTTTTGCTACAACAGCATTTCTCGCAACAAGATTGTCAAGCACAACCAGCAGCCGCAACAAACAGACAGGTCTGCGCTCAAATGCTTTAGCTTGTTAAGCAACCTGAAACTTTTTACACTTTTCGAAATTAAAATTGACGTGGGGGAAAGTTCACATATGGGGGCATATTAAACAAAAAAAGTTAATTTATGACACATTTGAAACAATGAAAATGCAATTTTCAAGGCTATTAAAAGAGTTTATTTATAGTTGAAGTAAAAAGAGAAAAATTTGAATTTTTTTGCAAAAGTTTGAGGTTTTTTTGTTGTTAATATTTTTGAATTTGATGCCTTTTTGTAAGTGATAGTTGGGTTAAGGGGCAAATAGAAGAAATGAAAACTTTTTTGTTGCGAAAGGAAAAAGGAACTAAAAGTTTGAAGAGAAATTTAATTTAACACCAGGAAAAATTGACTTCAATTGGTAAAGATAGTGCAATACTTAAGTTACAAAGTTAGGCATAAGGTAATTAAGGGGAAAATTTCTTTTCTTAGAAATTTGAAAAATGTAAAAGGGGCCAAATCGAAACGGGATATCGATCAAAACGTAAGAAATTTCTAAAACATTTGTGTAGCATACTTTAAGAAAAATCTATATAATATATAACATATGTATAAAATATAACATAATATATAATATATAAAATAACCGAAATAATATATCACTACATTGTAACTTATTTGTCAAAAGTTCCCTGATAGTAAAAAAATTTAATTTAAACTAAATGTTTTGACAAAAAACGGATATGTTTAGATGTTAATTTTTATTAAACATTTAGCAAAATATATTATTTTGAAAATCCCTAAGGTATGTAATACAATATTTGTCTGTTTTTTCGATCAATATCGGATGCGGCGATTTGGGCCCAGTTTTAATTTAGTTGACTTGAATACTTAGTTATTTTGGTAAAAGTTTTAGATTTTATTTTAATTTAAGGAGATGTTTAGGATTTTTAAGGAATTTTCTTAAAGTGAAATAAAATATTTTAATTAACAAAACAGGGATCAAGTGCGAATAATTTTTCTTTTTGAATAATATTTACATCCCGACAATTTTGTAATTAAAATTTTTTAATTGAATTAGTTTAAAATTTTTTATATTACTTGAAATATGTTTATACAATATTTCCCTTAATTTTCTTTTAAATTTTCATTTATTTAAATTTCAAAATCGAAAAGAATCTTTCTTACACTTTTCATTAACCTTTTCATTCAAATACTAAAACAAATTTCAAACATTTTCATAGAACACGTTAGTCTTTAGACAAATTTTAACTTTAACTTATATTTATATAAAATATTTATTAAGAATTTCATTTTTTTCTCTTAACCAAAAAAAGTTAAATGGTTCCCTTAAACCTGTGCCACCGCCTCGTGATACTGTGCGTGTGGATCGTACCCCTTTGCCGCCACAACTGCCCGATCGCCGGGGCATGCCCAATACACCCAACAGTGTTGGTATAGCGCCTCAGCAGATAGCGCAAATTGTGGAGCCAACACTAGAGCAATTGGATAGTATTAAGAAATATCAGGTGAGTCCAGAAATTTCATTTTAATACAATTATTTTTAAGAAACAGTAAAAAGTTTAAAGAGATTTTCAATCAATTTGATCGGAATTAGGAAAAAAAAATTTGAATAAATCCTCATTTTTTATATTTAACTAATTCTAATTATATTTTAATAAAAAATTTCAATATTCTACAGTAATTTTCCTTCAAGAAAAAGTAAGAATTTTCAAATTATTCTGTTTTATATGAAATTTTTCAGTTCTTTTTTACAATTTTTCAAATAAATTTACGATTTTATTAAAAATTTTACAAATTTCTTTGATTTGTTATAAAATTGTATGATTTCTTTGTGTTTCTAGCGACTTTTGTCCTACTATGCAATTGCGAACACTATTTTTCTCAACATCCTAAAGATATGCAAGAGATTTTATTGTTAAGCTCTTAATAAGAGTTTAAAGTGTTTACCTTTGTCCTACTATGCAAATTCTCACTCAATATTTACGACAGCCTAACGGTATGCAATAGATTTTGTTGTTAAGTACTTAAGAAGTAAAACAAGTGCTGCCAGATAATTTGATGAATGAAAAATTACCAGAAAACGCTATTTTAATAGAAATTATAATAATTTTCAAATGTTGGTGGATTTAATTAAGAAAAAATTCGACAAACTAAAGGAATTGTAATTTTTAGAGGAATATTAAAACATTTGTCCAAGAAATTATTAGAATAAAATTATTTTAAATACATTTTTCTTTTAAAAACAAGTTTTCTTGAAAAATTTAACCCTTTCTAATATAACATAATTTTTAAAATAATATTTTTATTTGCTTCCATTTCTTTTTTTACTAAAATATTTACTAAAAAATTGCCCTTAAAGTCATTTTATCAAAATATTTACTTTTTTAATATTCTTTAGATTTTCTTGTTTTCTTTTTTTGCGGCCACTTTTTGATAAATAGAAAAAAATCCCTTTTAAAATTGCTGAAAATTTGTCAACATGACATCCAGCAAAAAACCATTTAGATAGTGGCCAGCAAACGAAAACTTAAGCTCAGAAAAAAATGCTTTAAAGCAAAAAAGAACAAAATGATGAATTTACATAGATTTATAGTTTGTAAACTTTGACATTTTGCAAAAAAATAAAAGACTGAAAATATTGTTAAAGAAAAAATGGGAAAAATATAGTTTAATGTGGCATTTAACAAAAAAAAAAAAAAAAACTTGAAAGATAATGTTACAAAAAAGCTCTCGTTCCCCAAGCTTTAACAAAAAGAGCGGAAAGACATACACACACAGGATGAGAGTGAAACAGAGTAAACTCTTAACCGGTTGTTAGCTTTATGAAAAAATGGAAAATATTCTTAGAATTCCTGAAAAATTTTAGAAAATTATAAGGAAAATATAGAAGAAAATTTCAAAACTTTATTTTTCGCTTATAAATAAGGGCTAATTAACAAAATTTGTTAATTTTACAAACTTTTTGCAGCTTTAAGAAGTTTTTCGTAAATAATACAAATTTTTTCGTTCACTCTAGGAAATTTTTAATAAATTTAAAGAATTTGACTTCACAAATTTTCAAGTTTTGTATAATTTTTCTGGCATTTTTTGAGTTTTGTGAAATTTAAAAATTTCTCAAAGTTTTTACAAAAATTTTCGTTAATATTCTAAATGCTTTCGTTAACTTAACGAAATTTCTGTTAAATTTTAAGAATAATTGTTTTAAAAATTTTCAAGTTTTGCACAATTTTTTTTTGAAATTTTTGAGTTCAGTTAAATTTAAAAATTTCCCAAAGTTTTTACAAGATTTTTAAAAATATTATAAATGTTTTCGTTAATTTAGCGAAATTTCTGCTATATTAAAAAAATATTGGTTTCAGAAATTTTCAAAGTTTTTTTTTAAATTTTATTGAAATTTTTTAATTCTGTTAAGTTTTAAAATTTCTCATCTCTTCTTAAAGATTTTCGTAAATATTTTTAAAGTTTTCGATAACTTAACGAAATTTCTGCTAAATTTAAAGAATATTTGTTTCAGAGCCTTTCAAAATTTGTAGAATTTTTGTAGAAATTTTATAATTTTGTTAAATTTAAAAATTTCTCGAAGTTTTTACAAGATTTTCGTAAATCTTATACATGTTTTTGTTAACTTAACGAAATTTCTACTAAATTTAAAGAATATTTGTTTCAGAAATTTCCAAAATTTGTTGAATTTTTTATTGAAATTTTTAAAATTTTTTAATTTCTTGTAGTTTATACAAAATTTTCGTAAATATTTCGAATGTTTTCGTTAACACTCCGAAACTTCTGGTAAATTTATAGAATATTTGTTTCAGAAATTTTAAAATTTTCGAAGTCTTACTAAGTCTGCAGTAAATAGTACAAATCTTTTCGTAATCTTTACAAAATTTTTGGTAAACTCGAAGAATTTAATTACAGAAAATTTTAATATTTTGTTTAATTTTTACTGAAATTTTTAATTTGGTTAAATTAAAAAAGTTTTCAAAGTTTTTACAAGATTTTTGTAAATATTACAAATTCTTTTGTTTTCGTTAATTTAAAGAATTTTTGTTTTAGTTTTTTTTTTCCTAAAATTGGTTAACTTTAAGAAATTTTTCACAAATTTGAAAATTTTGGTTTTTAGAAATTTTCAAGTTTTCTTAAATTTTTAGGGAAATTTTCGAATTTTGTTAATTTTAAATATTTCTTTTAGTTTGTTCCAAATTTTTCGTAAATATTACAAATGCTTTCGTAGACTTGACGAACTTTTTTGTAAAATTAAAGAATTTTATTACAGAAATGTTTAAGTCTTTATTAATTTTAAAAATTTCTCTTAGTTTTTTTTTCAAGATTTTTGTAATTTTTACAAATGTTGTCTTTTTTTTCGAAAATTTAAGGATTTCTTGAATTTTTGTTAAAATTTTGATTTTACAAATTTCTCAGAGTTTTTACCAGATTTTCCTAAATATTGCAAATGTTTTCGTTAACATAACTACTTTTTACGTTAATTAAAAGAATTTGGTTTTAGAAATTTTAAAACTTTGTTTAATATTTATTTGAAATTTTGAATTTTATTATTTTAACAAATTTCTTATAGTTATAATAAGATTTTCGTAAATATAACAAATGTTTTCGTAAATTTTACTACTTTTTTTTGTTAATTTTGGAAATTTTGTTTTCTCGAATTTTTATTCAAATTTTTTAAATCTGTTAAATTTACAAATTTCTTCAAATTTTTACAAGATTTTCGTTAATTATAAAAATGTTTTCGTAAACTTTAACGACCTTTTTCGTAAATTGAAAGAATTTCAGAAATTTTTAAGTTTTGTTTTACCTTCATTTTTTTAAATTTTAAAGTTAATTTTTTATTATTTTTGTTGTTGTTTATTATTGTTTTTATCAGTTGAAAAAAATATTTGCAATTTTAACTTTTTTTCAGTTCAATCTACGTCAGTCATTTCAATGCTTCTGCTGCTGTTGTTTTCAGGGCTTTAGTCGTATTATTTTTATATTTTTTTTTTATTATTTTCTAACGTATTTTCTAAAATCTTGTCATTTAACTGGTATTTTCGAAATACTAGAGACTGACTATGTCTTCTTTGTTGTGAACTATTTATACATATGCTAATTAAGGCAGGTGTCAGCCAGATATCTATTCAATATTTGCGGGATTTTATTTATTTTGCGCTTTTTTCAGTTGATTTAAGAAGGGATTTAAGAATTTTTTTGCTATTGATTTTGCAGAAAAATTTTGTTTATTGAAATGTTTATAACTTGAAAAATGTTGATCACACAAAAATCTTGTGTTAGAACGTCTTAAGGGCAATTTTGCTCTTAATCCATTAATGTATTTTCAATAAAATTGGACAAGTCCTTTTCAAGATATGGTCAACTTTCTAGGACAACCTCTTCAAAAATCTCAAATTTAAAAAAAAAGATAAAAAAATATACTATAAATTTTGGATGTTTCTGTACTTGGGTGACCATATCGCATATTTTTGTTTAAATTTTACCTTGTTTCGATTTTTAATAAATATTTTTTTTTTTTAGCTAAAAAAAATTTTGTATTAAAATGTTTATAACTTCAAAACCGTTGATCACACAAAAAACTTGTGTTAGCATGTCTTAAGGGCAATTATGTTCTTAATCCATTAATGTATTTTTAATAAAATTGGACAAGTCCTTTTCAAGATATTGTAAACTTGCTAGGACAACCGCTTCAAAAATCTAAAATTGTAGAAAAAATATTTTTAAAAATTTTTTGGGAATTAATTATTCGAACTTTAGAATTAATTGAAAAATTAGGTTTAGTCAGGCTTGAGTTCATTTAATTTTCAAATTATTAATTTTGAAAATCAGAAAAGTAAGTGTGGAGAAAAACTGAAAAAATTATTTTTGAACGCGGCTAGTGGATTGCAATCCACTAGCCGATGTTCGATCAAACTCAATGAGTTAAATTGATGATTATCTCTGCAATTTGATAACTCGACTGTGGTCGAGAGCGCTAAGTGCTGATGACGTCCTGTGGCGGGACAGAAATTGCAATCCACTAGCCGCGTTCAAAAATAATTTTTTCAGTTTTTCTTCACACTTACTTTTCTGATTTTCAAAATTAATAATTTGAAAATTAAATGAACTCAAGCCTGACTAAACCTAATTTTTCTATTTTTAAAATTTATAAATTTCGAGTGTTTCTGTAATAAGGTGACCACATAGCATAATGTTTTTTTTTTTAATTTTTACCTTGTTTCAATTTTTTATAAATTTTAAAAAAATCTATTTTTTTTTTTAATTTTGCTAAAACAATTTTTTTTATTAAAATATGTATAACTTCAAAACCTTTGATCACACAGAAAATTGCGTTAGCACTTTTTAAGGGCAATTATGTTCTTAATCTATTAATGTATTTTCAATAAAATTGGACAAGTCTTTTTCAAGATATGGTAAACTTACTAGGACAACCTCTTCAAAAATCTGAAATTTTAGAAAAAATTAAAAAAAAGAGTTTTAAGAACTATACATTTCTGGTGTTTCTGTACTTAGGTGACCATATCGCATAATATTTGTTATTTTGACCTTATTTGGATTTTTTAAGAATTTTAAAAGAAATATTTTTTAATTTTGCTAAAAAAAAAAATTTTTTATTAAAATGTGTATAACTCTATAACCTTTGATCACACAAAAAACTTGTATTAGCACGTCTTAAGGGCAATTTTGTTCTTAATCCATTAATGTATTTTCAAAAAAATTGGTTTAGTCGTTTTCAAGATATGGTTAACTTGCTAGGACTACCTTTTAAAAAATCTCACATTAAAAAAAAAAAAATGTTTTAAAAATTTCACCACCATAGGTGGAAAGGGTATACTGGGTTTGTGCTGATGTTTGTAACGCATAGGAATTATTGTCTGAGTTGTTGTAATTATGTCCGTCCGGCTGGCTGGCTGGCCGGTTATCCATGTAAGCTTGTTATCATTCTACAGGTCCTAACTTTAAAGATAATTTGATGAGTACAGGCTCATATTTTGGTCCAAGGACGATCCCTATTCTTTTTGAGTGAAATCGGATTACTATTTCGGGTACCTCCCATAGGGATGCCTTCCCGGAATAGAGTTTTTGGTTCTTTACAGCCACTTATTTAGTTGTATTCTAATAATATTCGGCACAAATATGGCTTATCATAACCTTAATCAGTGTTCCTAATTTTGTAGAAATCGGCCCATATTTGACCATACCTCCCATACAAGACACATTCTCAAAAGACGTTTATATACACATGAAAGCACAAAAACTTTAATAACTCTAAAGATAAATGTATTTGTTTACTTAAACTTTGCACAGGTAAATATTTTATAAATATGAACCAATAACCAAAATTTGGTAACAATCGGTCCACAATTGATCCTAGCTCCCATATTAGGCTCTTAGCCGAAAATGATATAAATATCGAAATTTTAAAAAAAAAATAGTATGTATGTCTCTAAGACTTAAGGAAAACTTGTTTAATTGTTGGTTCATATTTGACCATAGTAGTGAAGGGTATGATATAGTCGGGCTTGACCGAACAAAAGTAGTTTAACTTCCGTGTAATTTAAGCTACTGACCAGTTGTTATCAAAGCAAGTTATAGTGGATTAAATTTGCATTATAGCAAGTTTAATTGCTTTACAATAATGCATTATAGCAAGTATCAATGTATTATTTTTATATTAAAGGAAGTTTTAAAGTGTTATAAATGCATTATAGCAAGTTTTTTTTTAATTGTGTCTGTTTATGTTTTTTTAACTAAAAATTGCATATTTTATCATCCAAAAACCACACAATTTTCCTCTTAAGTAATTCATAGAATTTTTGTTACTCTATTTAGATAGTATTTATATAACAAATGTTAAATACTTTTGTTATTGCATAAAATAATAGAAAAAGCTTTTCAATTATTAATTAACTTATACTATAAATATCGATATTTTCATATCAAATATCTCTATAATGTATTTAATCGTATGGCAATAAATTTTAGAATAAACAAATATTAAAAAAAAAACATTTGTTTAAATAAACAAATGTTTAATTAAACATTATTCATATAAAACTGTTTTTGGAAACTAGTAATTGCATTCGCATAATTTTGTACTTCATTTAACATTTTACGATTTTAGCCATAATTTTATTTGCCTTAATTTAAATTGCTATAATTATTATATTTGTTCATATTATAATTAAAGTATGTTTTAGCTATTTATTTGAATTTTGAAATTATATAATAAATATTATTTATTATGTTAATGAATTCAATTTATTTCATTTTCAAATACATAATTCATTGCATTTTTAAACAATTTAGTTGTTTTGCATATTTAAGTTTTTATAATTAATTACTTTTTTTTTGTGTTAATATTATTTTTATTAAGTAGTTTGACAGGTTTGAATTTTGTTAAATTTAATATGGTAATTTTAAAAACTTTAAATTAACATTGAAAACTATTAAAAAAAGTTTAAAGTGAAAATGACACGTTTTTGTTAAGAAGGTTAAAAAAATCACTAAACAATAAGAAAATTAAACTTTTAAGAGATATTTTTACATATTACTCTTAAATATTACTATTTATTACTGATAATATTACTATTTACTGATAACTTGAAATAACGATAAATAGATCAATGATCGGCAAATTAGCCCCAAGGGGCCGAGCACCAATCGTCATTTTCACATACACAACACGAACCAAAAAGAAAAAATAAACAAAAATACGAAAAACACTCATTTGTATGATTTGCAACAACAAAACACATGCAAAAGAGGACAAGAAAACATTTATTTGTCTTTAGTCTCTTTATTTGTTAAATCACCAATACATTGAGATTTCCTATGTTCTCTTTTTGCCTACCATGGAAATAGATAGATCCTTTTAAAGAGCAAATCATTTTTTTATATACAAGTTTCCTCTTTCAAATTTTGTCAAATTCTTTCTTTCTCAGTCTCTCTCTTCCCATCACTCTTAGATTTATATTACTCTTAATTTTTTCCAGTTCCAAGTTCTAAATATTAGCCTATAATGTCATTTATCTATTTTGTTTAAAATTTTTGAATAACAAGTAAAAAAGTGCTATAGTCGGTCAAGCCCGACCATACGATACCCTTCATCATTAAGGTCAAAGGTAGTATTTTTCCTGTATAAAGACAAAAATTTGCTAAATTTTGCCATCATATAAACATTTCCTCAAAACTAATAAATTTGCTAAATTTTGCCATCATACAAACATTTTCTCAAAACTTATATATTTAAGCTGTTTCAGTCATTTGGACTTATATGAGAGCTAGGTTCAAATGTGGACCGATTATCTAGAAATTTGGCAAATTGATTACTGTTGTTACAAAAATTATGTGTGCAAAAAATAAACTTGAAATGTTCATTATCTTTAGATTTACGAGCGTTTTAGTGATTTTTGTCCCATTTAGTGCTTTTTTAAAGTAGAGTTTGTATGGGAGCTATGGTCAAATGTGGACCGATTTCAACAAACTTAGGTACAGTGATTTTGATTTACATAAGCAGTATTTGTTTTAAATTTCATGAAAAAATATTTATATTTGTGGCCAATATATTAATTCCGGAAAGTGGGACCTATGGGAGGTACCATAAATAATGGACCGATTTTGACGAATTTCAATAGCCATTATCAAAAAAAATTCATCAAATTTCATCAAATTATCTTTAGAATTGCGACCTGTAGTTTGATTACAAGGTTTACATGGGGGTCCAGGCAGCCAGACGGACGGACGGACTTCGCTAAATCGACTCAGAAAGTGATTCTAAGGCTATTGGTATACTAAAAGGTTGATACAAGACAAATATTTCTATGCGTTACATACATCAACACAAACTTATCATACCCTTTTCACCTATGGTGGTGAAGGGTATAAAAAGCTTTACATTTTAATCTTTTTTGTTTGTGTATATCGCCTACAACTTAAACTAATACTTAAACACTTTTATATCTCCCCATATGAAAGCTAATAAACTAGACAAGCGTTAGAAATTAAGGCCCGGCCAAGATGAACGTAAAATAAAATGTACAGGTTATAACCATAACAACAAACAATTGCAATAACAACAACACAAAAATAAAAATATTAACGCTCTTATGACAAGAAAACAAAAGAAACTCAAATCAGTCATATAAAAGATTGAATTCTTAATTTTAATAATGCTTTTCAAAGGCTTTATAGCATGCTATAAAAAATGTATGATACATTATAGCATGTCATAATTTGATAACATAGATTTATAACTTGCTATAATGGATTTATAACATATTTGAACTTGTTAAAATGCAATTATAAAAAGTTGTATGATACATTATAGCATGTCATAATTTGATAATATTGATTAATAACTTGCTATAATGGATTTATAACGTATTTGAACTTGTTAAAATGCAATTATAAAAAGTTATCACTTGCTATAATTCAATTATAATGGATTAAAACTTACTATAAAGCAATTATAATACATTAAAACTTGCTATTTTATGATTGTAATGCATTTTAAACCGATATTATATAATCATAATACATTTGGACTTGCTATAATAGAATCATAATGATATTTAACTTGCTATAATAAATTAAAAACACATTATAATTTACTATAAGTCAACTATACTAAGTTATAACTTACTTAAGTTCAATTATAATACGTTATTACCTGCTGTAATTAAATTATAATTCATTATAACCCAAATCTGTCATGTAAAAGAATAAATTATTGATTTTAATAATACATTTCAAAGGCTTCATAGCATGCTATAAAAAATGTATGATTCATTATAGCATGTCATAATTTGATAATATTGATTAATAACTTGCTATAATGGATTTACAACGTATTTGAACTTGTTAAAATGCAACTATAAAAAGTTATCACTTGTTATAATTCAATTGTAATGGATTAAAACTTACTATAAAGCAATTATAAAACATTATAACCAGCTATAATGCAATTATAAAATATTATCACTTGCTATTTAATGATTGTACTGCATTTTAAACTGATATTATATAATTATAATACATTAGGACTTGCTATAATAGAATTATAATGATATTTAACTTGCTAAAATAAATTAAAAGCACATTTTAGTTTGCTATAAATTAATTATACTAAGTTATAACTTACTTAAGTTCAATTAAAATACATTATTAATTGCTATAATTAAATTATAATTCATTATAACTTGCTAATAGACAATTTTAAAGCATTATAACATGCTATAATGCAATTACAATACATTATCACTTGCTATAATGCAATTATAATTTATTATAAATTGATATTCAACAATTATTGGGGATTGTAACTTGCCATAATGCAATACAATATAACTTGCTATAATGAAATTATGTGACATAAAAACTTGCTATTTTATAATTTTAATGCATTTTAAACTGACATAATATAATTATTATGCATTGGGACTTGCTATAATACAATTATAAAGCTCTATAATTTGCTATAATACAATTATAAAGCTCTATAATTTGACGTTATACCTTGATAATGAATTTTAACATGCTCTAATAAATTAAAAATTATTAAGACTAATTAAGGCTTGCTATAAAACATATATAATGCAGTATAACTTACAATAATACAATTATAGTGCACAGAAACTTGTTATAATGATATTATAATACATTATAACTATAAAAATACAATTAAAATGAAATATATACATGCTATAATAAATATTTAATGCATTATATCTTGCTATAATATAAAGAGAATGCATTATTTTTGTCTTAGTACAATTATAATGCATTATAATCTGATATAATGGAATTAAAACTCATTATAACTTGCTATACAAATAATAACAATGAATTATTACTTGCTATAATTCAATTACAATGAATTATTACCTAATATAATGCAATTACAATGCATTATTACTTGATATAACGCATTTAAACCTCCTATAATACATCAAAAATGCTATATAACTCTATATAATTAATTATAATACATTATTACTTGCATTACAATTTGCTATAATGCCATATAACTTGCTATAATACAATAATATTGCAGAATAACTTGATATAAATCAATTATAATGAACTATGTCTTTCTTTAATGTTGTTATGTTGCATAATATAATTATAATGCAATATTTCTTATTATAATGCATTATATCCTGCTTGAAATAATTATAATGCATTATAGCTAGCAATATTACAAAAATAATGAATTTTATTTTGGATTAATGGAGTTTAAACTAATTATAACAATGAAGTTTTACTTGCTATAATGTAATTATAATGTTTTATAACTTGCTATAATTTATTTATAATGCATTACAGCTTGCTATAATGCACTTTTAATGCATTTTAATTTTCTATAATGCAATTATAAAGTATTTAAACGTGTTACAATGCATTATAACTTGCTATAATTCAACTATAATGCATTACAACTTGCTATAATGAAATAATAATGCATTACAACTTGCTATAAGGCAATTATAATACAATATGAAATGCAATATTTGTTATAATGCAATTATAATGTATTAAAATTTGCTATAATGCATATATAATGCAGTATAACTTGCTATAATGTAATAATAATAATGCATTTAACTTACTATTATATATTTATAATGTAGTATAACTTGCTATAACGTTGTTATAATACAATATAAAATAAAATATATATTATTATAATGTAAAAACATTTGCTATTATGCATATATAATGCAGTATAACTTGCTATAATATAATTTTAATGTATTATAACTTGCTATAATAGAATGCATTATAACTTGTTGTAACTCAACTATAATGCAACTTGCTATAATGCAATAATAATGCATTACAATTTGCCATAAGGCAATTATAATACAATATAAAATGCAATATTTGTTATAATGCAATTATATTTCATTGAAATTTGCTATAATGCATATATAAGGCAGTATAACTTGCTATAATGTAATAATAATGAATTTTAACTTACTATTATACATTTATAATGTAGTATAACTTGCTATAATTTAATTATTTTATATTAGAACTTCCTATAATGCAAATTAAGAGCTTTGGAACTTGCTATAACTCAGTTTTAACACAATATATAATACAATATATCTTATTCTTATGTATAAACATTTGCTATTACGCATATATAATGCAGTATAACTTGCTATAATTTAATTATAATGAATTACTACTTCCGAAAATGCATTAAAACTTGCTATAATATAATTATAATGTACTATAACTTGCTATAATACAATTATAATGCGCTTAACTTGTTATAATGCATTTTAAATGCCTTTTGACTTGCTATAATTTACTAAAACAAGCTATTATAATTCAATATACGAAAAAAACTAATGTTGAAAACGGTTTTATTCCTTTAAATCTCTGCCAAAAACTCCAGTACTCTCATGTTATTGTCGTAGTTGAGTACCCAACTTTACTCTTATAGCAAATATAAATGTTTTATTGTGGTAGTTTGTTGTCTTCCATGTCCGTCCGACTGAATACATGTGCTTTAGAGGTGGTGGTGATGTTGGTATTGGTGAGTGCAAGTGTAACCAACCAACCGACCAAAGAACATGCGAATGAGCTGTGAAAATACATTCCGTTTAGGCAAATCAGTTAACGTTCGATGTTTTGGCCAAACAAAACAAATTTACAACGCAAAAACGGTTAATAATAAAAAAATTTATAACAAAAAAAAAAAAAAAAATAGAAAAATATAAAACGAAGAAAAATGTGAAATATTATGGAGTTAAGAGAAAAAGTCAAAGGCAAAATTTTAAATAAAAAAATATAACAAAATTTATATAAAAATTATTATAAAAAATTCCAAAAATTAAGGAAAATAAAAATTTGTTTGTAGTTAATTACATTTTTTTTCTAAATTTAAACTTAAAACTAATGAAAGTTTTTGAGGGTGAAGTCTAATGTTAAGTGAAGTGTGCAGTAGATATTATTACCTTATTTTTTGATTGTAAAAATAGTAATATTTGAAAAAAATTGAAAATATTTAAATGTCATAAATTCATTTAGAATGAATTTGACTGAAGTTGTTTGTTCAACATAATCGAATGTGAAGTGAATGAACTGGAAAATGAAATATGTAAATTATATACATATATTTTATTTATTTTTTGTTAATTATAAATAAATAATAACGAAAAGCACATGACCATAAATAAAAATATGGAAGGAATAAAATAATTACCAAAAATATATAAAAAATTTATGAAAAATATAAATAAATTAAAAATAAAAATAAAGTGCAATTAAATTAAAATAGAACAGAATTTTAAATACAAAAAAATTTCATGTACTAAAATTGTAAAAAATTTTACATGTTTATAAATTAAATAATTTTTAACAAAAGTATTTCACAAATAAAAAAAATATTAAAAAATTCGGCAAATATTGAGTTGGCAACCCTATTTGATTTTAGAAGAAATTATAACCAGCTTTAATGCATTTATAATGCAGTTCGACTTGCTATAATATAATTATAATGCATTATAACTTGAGAAAATAAAGTTATGATATATTATAACTTGCTATAATGAAGTTATCATAGCTTATAACTTGCTATAATGCAATTATAATGTATTATAACCTGCTATAATGAAGTTATCATACATTATAGCTTGGTATAGTACGACTATATTGCCCTATATCTTAGTATAGGGCTAACTTGCTATAATGGAATTGGAATGTATTTAAACTTCTCATGATATAATAATGGTACATTATACGTAAAAACTTGCTATAATGAAGTTATCATACATTAAAACTTGCTATAATAAAATTATAATGCATTATAACTTGTTACAATAAAGTTATCATACATTATAACTTGCTATAATACAAATATAATGCACTACTACTAGCTATAATGTAAATATAAATCATTATAACTTGCTATAATACAATTATATTGCAATATAACTTATTATAATAATATTATATTTCATTATAACATGCTATAATAAAGATATCATACATTATAACTTATACTAAGTTATAGAGCATTATAATACAATTATAATGCTCTATAACTTAGTCAAATGCAATTATTATGCATTGTAACTTGCCATAATGGAATAAAAATACATTATAACCACGAATGATATAATTATAATACATTTATATTGCTATAATATATTTATAATACATTATAACTTGCTATAATGCAGTTATCATACATAATAACTTGTTGTAATATAAATATAATGCTTTATTACTTACTATTATGTAAATATAACGCATTATAACTTGCTATAATAAAGTTATCACAAATTATAACTAGCTATAATACAATTATATTGCACTATAACTTGTTATAATAAAATTATAATTCTTTATAACATGCTATAATGAAGTTATTATACATTATAACTTGCTATAATACAATTATAATGCTCTATAACTTAGTCTAATGCAATTATTGTGCATTATAACTTGCTATAATAGAATAAAAATGCATTATAACCTCGTATGATATAATTATAGTACATTATAACTTGCTATAATACAATTATAATGCATTATTACTCGCTATAATGCAGTTATCATACATTATAACTTGTTGTAATATAAGTATAATGCTTTATGACTTGCTATTATGTAAATATAACGCATTATAACTTGATATAATAAAGATATCATAATTATGACTTGATATAATACAATTATTTTGCACTATAACTTATTGTAATAAAATAATGATTCGTTAATGAAGTTATCATACCTTGTAACATGCTATAATACAATTATAATGCGTTTTATTTTTGTATAATACAATTATTATGCATTATGACTTGCAATAATGGAATAAAAATGCATTATAACTTCGTATGATGTAATTATAATACATTATACCTTGCTATAACACAATTATAATGTATTATAACTTGCTATAATGAAGTTATCATACATAATAACTTACTAAAATACAAATATAAATTTTTATAACTTGATATAACCTTGTATGATATAATTATGATACATTCTACCTTGCTATAACACAATTACAATGCATTATAACTTGCTATAATGCAGTTATCATACATAATAACTTGCTATAACACAGATATAAAGCTTTATTACTTGATATAAGGCAAATATAACGCATTATAACTTGCCATAAAAAAGTTATCATAAATTATAACTTGATATAATACAATTATATTGCACTATAACTTACTATAATGAAGTTATGATACATTATAACTTGCTATAATACAATTAGAATGCTCTAAAAGCTAATCTAATGCAATTATTATACATTATAACTTGCTATAATGGAATTAAATGCGTTATAACTTCGTATGATGTAATTATGACAAATTGTACCTTGCTATAATTATTATAAAATTATAATTCATTAAAACTTACTACAATGAAGTTATCATACATTATAACTTGCTATAATACAATTAGAATGTTCTGAAAGCTAATCTAATGCAATTATTATACATTATAACTTGCTACAATGGAATTAAAATGCGTTATAACTTCGTATGATGTAATTATGATAAATTGTACCTTGCTATAATTATTATAAAATTATAATTCATTATAACTTACTATAATGAAGTTATCATACATTATAACTTGCTATAATACAATTATAATGCTCTAAATGCAATTATTATACATTATAACTTGCTATAATGGAATTAAAATGCGTTATAACTTCGTATGATGTAATTATGATAAATTGTACCTTGCTATAATACAATTATAATGCATTATAATTTGATATAATGAAGTTATCATACATAATAACTTGCTATAATACAAATATAGAGCTTTATTACTTGATATAAGGCAAATATAACGCATTATAACTTGCTATAATAAAGTTATCATATATTATAACTTGCTATAATACAATTATATTGCCCTATAACTTATTATAATAAAATTACAGTTCAATATAACTTCCTAGAGTTAAGTTATCATGCATTATAATTTGCTATAAAACTATTACAATGATCTATAACTTAGTCTAAAACAATTATTATGCATTATAACTTGCTATAATGGAATTAATTAATACATTTAGATTGAAAAATAACTTAATAATTTAGAAATCTTTTCGCCGAACCTTCTATAAAAATTTTGTAAAAATTTAGAAGTTTTATCGAACAAGACATGAACTTGCTTCCCTAACTTTTCAAAAGCTTCCATACGGAAGAAATTTCTTATCATCCAAACTTTGTTTTAAACAAAAGCTTTTGTCATTTAACTCTTAATTATTTACAATTTTTCGCATTTCTAGAAAATTTAATTTCTTTTTTTTTAAAGCCTTTTGTGTATTATCTTTTAAAATTTCCATATAATTTTTATTGTTTAAAAGTATTCAATTTATTTTTGTCATTTATTATTTTTTCCTGTTTATACGATTAGGGCTTTTTTTGTGAGCTTTTTTCCGTTCCACTACCTACAATTGAAAGTACGTGTTTAGCATTAAATTACCAATAATGTTTTGTTTAAAAATTCATTATTTCTATACAAAAAAGCCAAAAAGAAACAGAACTTTGGCTTTAGCTTCGAAATCATTATTGTCATTATGGTTTAGACAAACAACCACGCAGTTTTTGTTTTTGAATCCAATACTAGAGAACAAAACTCGAGTCAAAATGAGTCATGGAGTTGGGGAATTAAAGTGTTAAAAAATTTACATAAATTGAATTCTTTTTTTTTTTTCATTTTTTGCAAACAGTTAATGTTTAAACAAGAAATTATGACAATTATTTAAAAATTTGTACAGAGCAAATAATACGAACTTAAGTAGATTTGGTTCCAAATGGCTGAAGAGATTGATATATAATTCTTTAAGTAAATTTATTTTGTAAATTAAATATCTTAATAAAAAGAGTGACATAATATTTCATGTTAAGTCGAATACATTCCTTATTCAAGACTTAAACCAAAAAGCTTTTTTAATAATATAAGTTTCTTTCTTCTCAAAATGGAACAATTTGTTGAAGCCGTACACTAAATAGGTATAACTAATGAAAGTATTTAGTTCCTGAATACATACAAAGCTTTTTTAAAGCTTTATTAAATTTTACTTCAAAAGCTTTAAAGCTTTTTAAATAAAATATTTGAAATTCCTTGTGTTTTAAATGTTACACAAAGCTTTAGTTTGCAATATACGTATTTATTTATAAAGCTTTATACTAAATCTGTATTAATAAGAAGCTTTTTTAAAGCTTTATTAAAGATCACTGTAAAAGCTTTTAACCTTTAAATTCTTTCATATCTTTATGAATGAAATATTTGAAATTTGTCAAGGTTTTTTGAATATTTCCCAATGTATAAACATCTTCAAAAGCTATTTTTGCCTATTATGACATTTTAAATCTTTCTTTTAAATAGCTTCAAGTTATTTAATTATTTTCAAAATTTACATATCACAACAATGAACCTAATTTACATAAAAATTTTAAAATTTATCAAAAATTGTTCTGTTATCTCTAGAAAATTTTTGTTATTTTAACTGTTTTAAAACCAATTTCAATATTAAAAATCCATTTGGGCTTAAATGAACCAAAACACGTACTCAAATTCGTGCTTTTTCCCATATTCACAACAAGTAAAGTCTGTCTTTTAAGAATTTTTGTACTTTTTTTCTTTCATTATTAAATGTTAAAAAAAATGTTGTTATTGCTTTTAAAAAACAATATTTTTCTTAAATGTCATTTCTGTTGGTTTTGTTGAACTACAACACAAAAATATAAAATTAAAAAAAAAAATTAAATTGAAATAATAAACCCATAAAAGCAGTTGTTAAATATTTTGTTGAATATTCGTAGAGAAATTAATTAAAATTGAGCACAGAAATAGCTTTAAATATGGCAAAACGACAAGAAAACATTCAAGCAGATAATTTAAGTGATATAAAGAAATTTCACTATTTTTTTGGGAAAAATAACAAATTTTTGTTTGAAATTTCTCATTATTAAAGAAAAGTTGAAAAAAAGCTTTTGAACGAAGTCGAAACTAAACTAGACTTTATCTAGTTCAGTCCACTTTTTAAAATCGAAAGCTTTTATAGAAAACTTTCCAATAGAAAAATTTATTATCAAAAATTTTTTTATTGAAAACTATTTTATCAAAAATTTTTCTATAGAAAACTTTTTTTATGAAAAATTTTTCTATAGAAACTTTTTTATCAAAAATTTTTCTAAAGAAAATTTTTTTATCAAAAATTTTTCTATAGAAAATTTTCTTATCAAAATTTGTCTGATCAAAAAATATCAAAAAATGTTCTATAAAAAAATTTTCTGTAGAAAATTTTTTAACAAAAATTTTTCTATAGAAAATTTTTTAACAAAAATTTTTCTATAGAAAATTTTTTAACAAAAATTTTTCTATAGAAAATTTTTTAACAAAAATTTTTCTATAGACAATTTTTTAACAAAAATTTTTCTACAGAAAATTTTTTAACAAAAATTTTTCTATAGAAAATTTTTTAACAAAAATTTTTCTATAGAAAATTTTTTATCTTAAATTTTTCTATATAAAAATTTTTTAACAAAAACTTTTGTATACAAAATTTTTATATTCAAATTTTTCTATAGATAGTTTGTGTAACAAAAAGTTTTCAATAGAGGATTTTTTTATCAAAATTTTTTCTACAGAAATATTTTTCTATAGAAAATTTTTCTATAAAAAAATTTTCTGTAGAAATTTTTTTTGTTAAAAATTTTTCTCAAAAAATAACAAAATAGTCGGGATGTAAAAAAATTTTTTGTTAAAAATTTTTCTATAGATTTTTTTTTTTTCAAAAATTTTTCTACAGAAAATTTTTATCAAAAATGTATCTATGGAAAGTTTTCTATAAAAAATTTTTTTATTAAAAATTTTTCCATGATTTTTTTTTTCAAAATTTTTCTATACAATTTTTTTCAAAAAAAAGAATTTTTTAAAAAAAATTTTTGATAAAAAAAAATTTTTCTATAAAAAAATTTTTATGAAAATTTTTATATAGAAAGTTTTTCTTTTCCAAAAATTTTTTATCTTAAATTTTTCCATAGAAAATTTTTTTATCAAAAATTTTTCTATAAAAATTTTGTTTATCAAAAATTTTTCTATAGAAAACTTTTTGATCAAAAATATTTCCTTATAAAATTTTTTTATAAAAAATTTTTCTATAGAAATTTTTTATCAATTTTTTTTAAAGAAACATTTTTTAACAAAAACTTTTCTATAGAATTTTTTTTCTATACAATATTTTTTAATTAAAATTTTTCTATAGAAAATTTTTTTTATCAAATAGTTTTCTATAGAGAATTATTATGTCAAAAATTTTTCTATAGAAATTTTTTTTTATCAAAAATTTTTTTATAGAAAATTTTTTTTATCAATAATTTTTCCTATAGAAAATTTCTTTATGAAACAGTTTTCTGTAGAAAATTTTTCTTTAGAAAATTTTTTTATGAAAAATTTTTCTCTAGAATCTTTCTAATCACAAAAAATCGTATCTTTCATAAAATTTGTTTATCAAAACTTTTTCTATAGAAAAGTTTTTTACTAAAGATTTTTTTATAAAATAATTTTTTATCAAAAATTTTTCTATACCAAATTTCTTTTTCAAAAACTTTTCTATATCAAATTTTTTTATCAAAAAAATTTTTTTAGAACATTTTTTTATATAGTTTTTCTATAGAAAATTTCAATAATTTTTCTATTGAAAATTTTCTTATCAAAAAATTTTCTATAATTTTTTTTTCAAAAATTTTTCTATAGAAAATTTTTTTATAAAAATTTTTTTATCAAAAACTTTTCTATAGAAAATAAAATATAAATCCTATTTTTATCAAAAAATTTTCTATAGAAAATTTTGTTATAAAAATTTTTTTATCAAAAACTTTTCTATAGAAAATAAAATATAAATCTCTTTTTTTATCAACAAATTTTCTATAAAAAATTTTTTTATCAAAAATTTTTCTATAGAAAATTTTTTTATCAAAAATTTTTCTATAGAAAATTTTTTTATCAAAAATTTTTCTATAGAAAATTTTTTTATCAAAAATTTTTCTATAGAAAATTTTTTTATCAAAAATTTTTCTATAGAAAATTTTTTTATCAAAAATTTTTCTATAGAAAATTTTTATATCAAAAATTTTTCTATAGAAAATTATTTTATCAAAAATTTTTCTATAGAAAAATTTTTGATAAAAAAATTTTTCTATAGAAAATTTTTTTATCAAAAATTTTTCTATAGAAAATTTTTTTATCAAAAATTTTTCTATAGAAAATTTTTTTTATCAAAAATTTTTCTATAGAAAATTTTTTTATCAAAAATTTTTCTATAGAAAATTTTTTTTATCAAAAATTTTTCTATAGGAAATTTTTTTATCAAAAATTTTTCTGTAGAAATTTTTTTTATTAACAATTTTTTATAGAACATTTTTTTTTATTAAAAACTTTTATATAAAAAATTTTTCTGTAGAAAATTTTTTATCAAAAATTTTTCAATAGAAAGTTTTTTGTATCAAAAATATTTTTATCTAAAATTTTTCTGTATAAATATTTTTTGGTAAAAATTTTTTCTATAAACATTTATTTTTATCAAAAAATTTACGAAAATTGCAAAAAGTCTTCGGCTCCTGTATTGGCTGCCTACGCGTGGTTATAAGTAATATATGTATGTATATACAAATAAGCTTTTGACATTGAAAGCTTACATCGAGAAGACCTTAAAAGAAGTTAATGGAGAAGTTAAAAAAAATCATTCGCAAAATTAAGTCATAACCTTAACACTTTTGTTTAAAAGCTTTTAAAAATCGTTATTATTTAGAAGAAAAGTTATATGAAAATAAGCTTTTGATTCTGAAAGCTTTCATTGAGAATGCTTTTCCGTTTTTAGCAATTAATATAAAAAGTAAGATTTTGATACCAAAAACTTTTATCGAAAACAATAAGCTCTTGATATTGAAAGCTTGTGAAAACTTTAAGAAACTATTTTGTACAACAAATATGTTTGCCAACTCAATTTTTTTTTTTTTTTTTTGTAAAAAATAAAAAAATCCATTTATATATCTTAAAGGCCTCATAAAATAATTAATTGTTAAACAAAAAATTCAAAAAAGCTTTTTTGTAAAAAAATGGTGGTCTCCACCTTAAACATAACATTAGACGCCAGCGCGTCAATACCAACGACAACAACATCATCATTATCAACGCCAATAAATGTGCCAAATCAGCAACAAATACAAAACCCAATTAACCAAATGACAATTAATCAAAACCCATCAAAAAGCATAGGCGACAATTTCAATATAAATGACATAGAAATCAACAATTACAATCATACGACTAATAATAGCAAACAAGAAGAGGGTGTCAATCGATTTAATAAGAGTAAAATGGAAATAATTGATGCAAATAATACAACAAACAATACAACATTTAAAACGAATTCAATGCAACAAAATGCAAGAACTGAAGACAATGAAAATCATCATCATCATCATCATCATGTAATGATACATAATAATAATAATAATAATAATGATCATAATATGGATACAACTGCCATTTTAATGGAAAACAATAATAGTCGAATATTCAATAATAACAATAACATAATTAATAACAATGATAGTTTAAACAATCATAATAATAGTCGAAGTAGTAGTAGCAGTAAAAGTGCCAATATAAATTACCATAATAATGATAACCATATTCAAAATAATGATAATGAATTAGTTAATAAACAAAATTTTATTTTAATCGATTGTGATATTAATAATGGCGTAACCGATACTTTAATACAAACTTCCAAATCGCCTTCTCCCCTAATGTTAAGTGATAATTTGAATGCATTTGAAATGCAACATTTGCATTTAAATCCTGTTAATAATAGTTTTAAAGGCACTAATAAAGAGCTTTTGCCACAGTCTCCACCTTCACCAATACCACAACAACAACAACAACAGCAGCAGCAATATTTTGTGCGTAGAAGCTCTTCTCAGCTGAAACGGGGTGTACCCATAACACGTTCCCAGTATTTGAAACAGCAACAGGCAAGTGGTTTGACTGCATTTGTACAATTATTAGGGGTATTCATTTAAAGATGTAAAAAAATTATAGACAAATTTTAGCACTAAATATTAAATTTTAAATAAAGTTTTAAAAAGCTGTGAGAAGTGAGAAGTTTCTTAATAAAATTATTTTAGAACCAAAGCTGTCTTAATAAAAAGCTTTCGGTGAACAAAATTTTAGCAATAAAAATCTGTGGTATCAATTTTTTTCTAAAAGCTTAAACTTGAGCTTAAACTTAAAACAAATTTGTACAAAAAACTTTAAAATACTTTTGCAGTAAAAGCTTTATGTTTTTTTCTAGCTATTTTTATAAAAGGAAGCTTTCGAAGTTATAAGCTTGATATAATAAGGAATTATTGTAACTAAAGTTTTAAAAAGATCTTTTAGTAAAAAGTTTATTAAACAAAACTATTATGCAACCAAAAGCTTTTCTAAATAAAAGCTCATAGTAGACAAAATTTTTGCAATAAAAATTTTGTTTTATTAAGAAAGTTTTGTAGAAAAAAAACTTTAAAGATGTTGTAGAAAATAGCTTTAAAATACTTTTGTAGTACAAGCTTTATGTTTCTCTTAGCTTTTGTTATAGAACAAAGCATTCAGAGGTAAAAGCTTTATTATGGAAATCTTATTTATTGCAAAAAGCTTTTACAGATAATTTTTTTTAAATAACTCTTTAGAGGAGCTTTTTAAAATCAAATGTTCTTATACAAACTTTTAAACAGAAATAAAATGTTCTTTTCTTTAAAACTTTGCGCAAATATAGATATTTACCCCCCTAATTCATAAACGAAAAATATTGCTATGGCAAGCTTATAATTCCAATTTTCCATACAAAATCCCTTCTATAAGACTTTGATAATTTTATAATTCGTTTATAAATTAGGGGGTTAGCCTAAATTTTTAACTAATAAACATTTTTGTAAAAACTTTATTTAGAAAAGCTTTCGTATTGACGAAAGCTTTTGAAAATTAATTAATTTTTGACGAAGCTTTCTTGACCAGCTTTTATATAGAAATTTGCGTGTAGGTAAAGCTTTTGCAAGAAATAGATTTAAAGCTTTTATAAACAGACACAATTAGCAAAATATTGACTATTTGTCAAGCAAAGTTTATTGAAAAAGCTTTAATAATTTTTTGCAGCAAAAAGCTTTCACAAATAAAAAATATTCTATATAAAGCTTTTTTATAAACTTTTTTATAGAAATAAAAATATTTTTTCATTAAACTTTCCCAAAATATGGATTAAATTCTTAGAAACAATCTTTTATATAAAAATTTTATTAAGATAAGCTTTCGTGTATACAAGCTCTAATATGAAAAGCTTAAATAATAAAAAGCTATTGAAAAATAATGAATTTTTAGTTGAAAACTTCTTTACCTTTCAAAAACTTTTATATAGAAAACTTTTTAGTAAAAGCTTTTGCCACTAAATACTTATTTAGTTTAAATCTTTAATAACTTTTAGTTCTTTTTTTTAAAGCTTTAATATTTTTTTGGATCAAAAATCCTTTTAAATTTATTTCCTTATAAAAATTGTTATAGCAAAGCTTTTTGTATAAAAGTATTTATAGAATTTCATAGCAAAAAGCTTTTCATAATGAAATACTTTTCGTTGTAAAAATTAAGCAATAATAATTTTTTGTTAAAAAGCTTTCAAATAATAGGTTTTTTAAGCAGTATAAGGCTTTAAACATTTTTTTAGGAAAAGCTTTTTTAATCTATTTCAATATAAAAAGCTTAATCAACCACTTTATTAGTTAAACATTGTTATAGTCCAGCTTTTTTGTATAATGATAAAAAAATCTTTAAGAAATATATTGTGAAAGCTTTCTTGATTAGCATCCTTTGTGAAAGCTTTCTTGATTAGCATCCTTTATAAGTTAACTTAAATAAGGAACTTTTCTTTATGTGAATTGTTGTGTAATGAAAAGCTTTAGAGAACATCTTCAATTTTATAAACATTGATATTTAAATTAAAGAAAGCTTTTTTAGTTGGGAGCTTTCATAAGTATATATAAACAAATAAATTTACTTAAAGTTCTTTATAAAAAAGCTTGAATAAAGTTTTTTTATTTTATGGAAAATATTTTGTATATGAAGTCGTTTTATAAATTTATATATTAGCAGATTTTTATTCTTCAAAAAAGCCTTTATTCATAAAAGCTAAATTTGATTAAGCTTTTTACTTAAAAGCTTGAACAAATAAAGATTTAGATGTTTTTTTTTTATTTTAAAATTAGACAAAAATCTATTTTTTAATGGAAAAACTATAAGAACTCAAATGTTGTATTTTTTGTATTCTTTGTTACAATTAAACCTAAAAGCTTTTTGTAGTACTTTTTGTGTATTTCCATTTATACTCAAGCCATCTGGCGTCAATGAAATTTTTATGCTGAGTCGAGTTTATTTAAATTAATATAAAATGTTGAAATGCTGTCATAACAATATTTTTGTTTTGGTTTTAAAAGCTTTTTTTCTTTATAGTCGACTATAAACCAAATTCTCAGGTAATTTAATGCATTTTTTCGGCAAAAAAACATTCATTGATAAAGTCATGGTAAAATGGAATTTAAATAAAAAAAGAAAAATTATTAATTTACTAAAAAAATGTTACCCCAGATAAGAATTTTTTTGTAATTGAGCAAATATTAGAAAATTTGACGTCATTTAAATTATTTAATTTTAAAAGAGCTTTTCAAGTTGATAATTTTTTTATTTGTATTCTAGATAATGAACAACAAATTTGTTTCAATTTATTAGATAACTCAAGTTTAGCAATAATATAAATTTATTAACAAATATTTAGCACCTTTTAACTTGAACAATGCCCCAACAAATTAACAATTTGTTTAAACATTAAATAAAATGTTAAGAAAAAAATGTAATAAAAATAATAAATCTTGTAAAACAAATAATATTTCGATGAGATCATCAAAAATTTCAGGGAGAAAAAATATTATTATGAATAAAATTTGTATTATTTTTACAAAATAAATATTCTCTGGCTATGCGAGACCTTGGAGTAAATGCGTTTTTTCTGAGGCAGTAAAAAAATTCCCGTATGATGAAATATTGTAAAAGTCTTAAATTATATTAAGGGTGTTCATCATCTCGAGAAAATATACAAAATTACGAATAAATATGTGAAAAAGCTTTTTTAAAAAAGCTTTCCAAAACTTTACTCTTTATAGGAGTTTATGTCTAAGATTTTGGATTATGATGAAACTTGTATTTTTTTATAATTAAAGTTTTCTTATAAAAAGGCTCCTTTTGTTGAAAGCTTTTACTTAAAATTAAATTCTTTGTTAAAATGACAGTTAAAGTTAAATGCTTATGTAAAAAAACCTACTTCAGAAAGTTTTGATTATGATGATGAAAGCTTTTAAATAAATAAAGCTTCTTTCGTTAAAAGCTTTTACTAAAAATTGAATTCTTTGCTTAAATTACAGTTAAAGTTAAATGTTTAAATATAAAAGAACGTCAAAGATTTTGGATTATGAAGCTAAAAGCTTTAAAATAAAAAAACTTCTTTAGTTAAAAGCTTTTATTTAAAATTGAATTATTTATTAAAATGACAGTTAAAGTTAAATACTTATATAAAACAAAGCTTTATAATTAAAAAAAAATTTAACTTTAGTCAATTTTTTTCAATTTATTAAAAGCTTTTATTGAATATGTAGTTTTTTTACAAAATTTGGACATGGTTTTTATTTTATTTGAGTTCTTAGTTATTTAAGACATTTGAGCTAAAAGAATTTATCAATCAAAAATCTCTTAATAAAAGCTTTTACCAATAAAGCTTTTTGAGCTAAAACCTTTAGCATAAAACACTTTGAACCTATTAAAAACTTTATAGACAATTTATATTTAATTAAATCCTTTGTGAAAATAGGAATTTATATTAGAGAATATCTCTCATAAAAAAGCTTTTATTTTAAATATGCATTTTTGTTTACAATTTGTACAAATAAGTCATTTTTAGTTAAATTCTTACAAAAGCTAAACTTCTGCCTTAAAAGCTTTTATATTAAAAGCTGATTTTATCAAAAACTTTTGGTCAAAATAAGTTTTGTTACAAAAAATTATAAAAAAATTTGAATTATTTTCAATATTTTGTGAAAATGATTTTTTTTTTGCTTAACTTTTTTTTCTGAAAAAACTTTTTTTATTAAAAGCTTTAAGCTAAAATCTATATTTGTTTTAAAAATATGCAGAAACCAACCGTATCAGTTAAAAACTTAATAAGTAAAATCGTTTATGTTAAAAGCTTTAAAGATAAAGCTTTTTTTTGTTAAAAGCTTTTGCTTAAATCTTTAATAAAGAAAGCTTTAAAAAAAAAATACTTGTTACTTGACAAATTTAATAAAAACTATACAAACTGACAAACTTAGTAAGTAAAATAATTATTGTTAAAAGCTTTTAAAGATAAACTTTTTTTTATTAAAAGCTTTTACTTAAATCTTTAATTAAGAAAGCTTTTTATAAATAAATCTTGTTACTTGACAAATTTAATAAAAACAATTATTATTCACTAACTTCTGTCATGAAACATTTATTTTCTGAGAAAGCTTTTTTGTGTTAAAAGCTTTTTGTTATATTATTCTTGAACATTTTTATAAAATATCACTATTACCTAAGAACTGAGTAGCTAAAGTTATTTATATTAAGAGCTTTTTCAGATAAAACTTTTGTTTTTATAAAGAGCTTTTGCTTATCTTTTATAAAGAAAGCTTTTTATTCAAAGTTCTTGTTACTTTACAAATTTGATGAAATTATTATTATTCACTGTTTAGTAACTTCTGTCGTTTAAAATGATTTTTGTAGAGAAAGCTTTTCTGTAGTTAAAGCTTTCTGCTGGATTTTCTGAATTTTTATAAAATATTAAATAGTTTTAGTTAAAAACTTAGTAAAAAGAAGTATTTTTATAAAAATCTTTTTGAGATAAAGCTTTTTTATTAAAAGTTTTTGATGAAAAATGTATTTTCTGAGAAAGCTTTTTTGTGTTAAAAGCTTTTAATTATTAGCTTAAAAACTTAGTAAAAAAAAAGTATTTTTATAAAAATCTTTTTGAGATAAAGCATTTTTATTAAAAGTTTTTGATTAAATTTTGAAAAGGAAAAGCTTTTTTCTTAAAATGTTAGTCCAAATGTGTTTTGTTCCAAAAAAAATTATAAATATAGCCTATTTGTTGTAATATTTTGTTTAATTAAGATTTTTTTTAAATATTTTTTAAAAAAGCTTTTTTTTATTAAAAGCTCTCTATTACATTTTAGTTAAAAATTTGTATAAAAAGTAAGTTTTATTAAAATATTAAGTTAAAAGAATTGTTTATGCTTAAAGCTTTTGTAGATAAAGCTTTTTTTAGAAAAAGTTTTTTCTCAAATCTTTTATAAATAAAGCTTTTTCATAAAAATTCTTTTTATTTAACAAATTTAAATCAAATTCTTTAAATTATTCATTGACTTTTCAGTAAATGCTGTCAAGTGAATTTAATTATTAGCTAAATGTTTGCTAAACGTCCTTGTAACCTTTATTTAAACACATTAAAAGCTTTTACACACATTCTGCATTTTGATCTTGTTTTCTGAATTTTTATAAAATATTAAATAGTTTTAGTTAAAAACTTAGTAAAAAGAAGTATTTTTATAAAAATTTTTTTGAGGTAATGTTTTTTTATTAAAAGTTTTTGATGAAAAATTTATTTTCTGAGAAAGCTTTTTTTGTGTTAAAAGCTTTTAATTATTAGCTTAAAAACTTAGTAAAAAGAAGTATTTTTATAAAAATCTTTTTCAGATAAAGCATTTTTATTAAAAGTTTTTAGTTAAATTTTGAAAAGGAAAAGCTTTTTCCTTAACATGTTAGTCCAAATGTGTTTTTTTCCAAAAAAAATTATAAATATAGCCTATTTATTGTAATATTTTGTTTAATTAAGATTTTTTTTTTAATATGTTTTGAAAAAGCTTTTTTTTATTAAAAGCTCACTATTACATTTTAGTTAAAAATTTGTATAAAAAGTAAGTTTTATTTAAAAATTAAGTTAAAAGAATTGTTTATGCTTAAAGCTTTTGTAGATAGAGCTTTTTTTAGAAAAAGTTTTTTCTCAAATCTTTTATAAATAAAGCTTTTTCATAAAAATTCTTACTATTTAACAAATTTAAATTAAATTATTTTAAATTATTCATTGACTTTTCAGTAAATGCTGTCAAGTGAATTTAATTATTAGCTAAATGTTTGCTAAACGTCCTTGTAACCTTTATTTAAACACATTAAAAGCTTTTACACACATTCTGCATTTTGTTCTTGTTTTCCAATAAATAGTTTGACATACATATCAATATGTTTCAATATGTATTGGCTGGCAAACGAATATACCTCAGCTTGACTCTGGCTCCTACTACCCCCATCATAATCCTCCTCCACTTTCAACATTTTAAATCTTTTTAACAAATAAAAGAACAAAACAAAAATATTAACCGTCCTTTGTTAGGAAACAACAGAAATTTCAAATGATTGACAGAAAATAACATTTAGTGTTTTGTACGACAATTTTAATAACACTTGACAGGTTTCTAAATTATCAGCATATAACCGGCATGTAGGTATTTATTCAAAAGCTTTTTTTAGATTTTTTTTTGTTTTTATTTTTTTGTTCATTTATTTTCTAAAGAAATTTTTCTAAAGCTTTATCATTTAAGCATTTAAATGACACTATTCTTTAAACAGCAGCTACTTAATGTAAATTTTGTTTAACAAAAAACTGTGGAAAACAACAATAACTACTAGTATTTACATAATAGGGGAAAAGTAGGTGTTGTTGGTACTGCACTTTAACCTTTTAGTTAACTAATATGTGCCCTCATTAAGAGCAAAAGCATGGAATGCAAAAATATAAAGAATTAAAATAAAAGCTTTTTTTGTTGCTAAGAAATACTTTACGTCATTCTTACGTAAGTTAATGATAATACAAAAAATACAAATTTAAGAAAATTTAAAAATTAGCTAAAATATTGAAAAAAGATGAGAAAAGCTTTTAGGTTGAAAGAAAAGCTTTTGATGAAATACTAATTATTTGGTATAAGGAAATATTTTCTTCTACTGAAGACTTGACAATTGTTATTTTAATACAAAGCTTTATTGGCCAAAAGCTCTAAAAAGTTTTTTTTTCTGAAAAGCTTTTTAGTAAAGATGCACAAAATATACATCTTGTATAGAAAACTAACAATAACCTGCAGAAAGCATTATTTTCATGAAAATTTTTGTTTTTTTTTTTTTTTTGTAAAAATTCAAATATATTTGCAAAGCTTTTTGAAAGCTTATAAAGGTTTTTCCTGATATAAGATAAAAATTTCCAGAATTGAATGAACTAAAAATTATTTCTTATGAACTAAACATTATTTCTTATAATATAACAATTTCTTCGTTTGAAAGCTTTTTTAAGCTTAATTTAATTAAAAGCTTTTTTGGGAAAAATTTCAAAAAAGCGTTTTTCTTAAAAGATTTTTCTATAAAGAGCCGAAATAATTAAATCTTGTGCAGAAAACTATCAATAACCCATAGAAAATATTAGTTTTATTAGAAAAGCTTTTTTGTAAAAACTTTAAAATAGTACTCAAACCTTTTTTTAAAGCATATTGAAGTTGTTTTTGATTCAAGTTAAACAGAAAACTTTTAATAAAATCTAAATTATATGACAAAAGGCAACATTTTACAGCATTTTTGTAAAAGCTTTTGAGAACAAAAGCTCTAAAAAATAGCTTTCTTTAAAAGCTTTTTTAAATAAAAAGACGAAAAAATGTAATATTGTGTAGGAAACTATAATTGTGTAAGAAGATGTTGTAAAAAGCTCTTTTTATAAAAGACATAAGATTTTTGTAAAAATAAACTTTTGTAAAAAGCACTCTTGTGCATATGCTTTTTTTTGTAAAAAGCATATGATAAGAGTTTTTTTTTCTAAAACAAAGCTTTTTGGAAAATCTATAAACATTTTTGTTTGTAAAAACCTTAAAAGCTCTAAAAGTGTTTTTCTTAAAAGCTTTTTTTATATAAAGAGCCGAAAAAATGTAATCTTGGGTAGAAAACTATAACTGACCTATAGAAAATATTATTATTGTGCGAAAAGCTTTTTTGAAATCATTTAAAAATAATATTTAAACCTTTTTTTATAAAGCCACTTTTCTTTTGGAAAATAGCTTTAAAATTCTGCAAAGTCTTTAAAATAAAGATTACGAAATGCTGTGTAAGAAGATATTGTTGCTATTTTCATAAAACCCATAAGCTTTTTGTAAATAGCTAAAGCTTTTGTAAAAAGCACAAGAAAAGCTTTTTTTTTGTAAAAAACATATGATAAGAGTTTTTTGTTTGTTTGTAAAATAGAGCTTTTTGGAAAGTCTATAAACCTTTTTGTAAAAAACTTTTTGGTTGCAAAAAGCTTACAAAAGCTTTTTTCTTCAACAAAAGCTTTAGTAAAAAAAGTCTGAAATATCTTTAAATTGAGTTTGCAAATCTAAAACTAAATGCATCTTTTTAGAATTTTGTCTACTTTAAACTACCTAAACCTAAACCACAAAAACAATTTGTCATGAGTAGTAGCCCCTTCCCTCTTTGTGTTCATCCTCAATATTTTTTTGCTTTTTTGCTCTAAATATGCAAAAGTTACACTAATTCAATTAAGGAAAAGCCCACAATTGTTAAAGGATTAAGATGGCAATTAAAAATGAATGCAAAACTTTAATAGACAAGGCAACAGAAAAAAACAGACAAAAGCTTTTATCCTAACAAATATAAGCTTTTTCAATGCAAACCAACAAAATAATGAAACAAATAGTTAAAAGGATTTGCATTTATAATTTGCCTAAAGATTAAAAGGAAAACCAAGTTTTATAAATTATTGCAACAAAGGAAGGGAAAAAGAGGATTTATGTTAAACTTTGAAAATCTCTCAAAAACTTTATATTAAAGAATTATTAAAGCTTAAAAATAACTTACATTTTTGATTTTTAATTATTTTCAGGAGCAATTGCGTCGTCGCCGCGAGGAAGAAGAACGTATTGCCCAACAAAATGAGTTTCTGCGAGCCAGTTTGCGGGGCTCACGCAAGCTTAAAGCTTTGCAGGATAATAAGCCAGCGTCCCAGCAGCAGCAACCTTTGGCGGCCGAACGTTCAGTGGTGGGTGTTGAAAATGAGGCCTACTTAGAGGATGAGGATGGCACGGAAAAAATAACTGGTGAGTAGTGATAAAAAAAGAAAAAGCTTCAACAAGAAAGCTTTAAAGAAAACCAAGAAAATTGTGCTAATCCTTAAAAAAATTAGTTTTAATGAAAAACTGAACCGATCGCACTTTTTTCTTAAGAAAACTTTAACGATTGCACTTTTTTCTAAAGAAATTTTAACTGATACAACTTTTATCAAGCTTTATAAATCTCTTTTATTGATTTTTATTTTCTAATTCCTCTTTAGGTTACGGTGACTTGATAGCCGCCTTGACACGTCTACAAAATCAACTTACCAAAAATGGCATGACCACACTCGCCGGTCGAGTGTCGGCCGCCCACAATATACTCTCCAATCCGGGAGTGGCTCATGCTTTAGCCGCCCGCCAAGCGGTCCTACAACGTCGCCGACCCAAAGTCAACAATCCCATCAGTACAAACGCCATGGAATTGCAAAAGGATATTGTCGAGCTGCTGGCCAAATCCAATTCAGCCTCAGCCATTGAATTGGGCAATTTGCTAACCAGCCACGAAATGGAGGGCTTGCTGTTGGCCCATGATCGTGTGGCCACTCACACGGATGGCACACCCTCACCTACATTGAGTGGAGCGGGTAGTCCCCAGCCACCAATGTCACCTAGCAGTAATGCTACTGCTCCTCCACCCCTGCCAGTGCCACCGAAATCGGCTTCGGTAAGAGGTACAGCTGTACCACCGCCAGTGGTTCCTCCGCCTTTGGCTCAACGTGGAGCCATGCCTTTACCACCCAATGTAGCTCCTCACAATGCCCAGGGTACCACACAAACGGGCTATGCCCATATGAAGCCAGCTACGGGTCGGCCCGACTCTCCTCCCTTGAGTGCCTGCTTTGGCATACTCAACGATCAAAATGACAATATACGTATTATACAGATTGAGAAATCGACTGAACCTCTGGGTGCCACTGTGCGCAACGAAGGCGAGGCCGTGGTCATAGGTCGCATAGTAAGAGGTGGAGCAGCGGAAAAGTCTGGTCTCTTACATGAGGGAGATGAGATTTTGGAGGTTAACGGTCAAGAACTGAGAGGTAAAACTATTAATGAGGTCTGCACTTTATTGAGTACCATGCAGGGCACTTTGACCTTCCTAATAGTACCTGCCGGCACCCCTCCACCCGGAGGCGGCCTACATCGCGAAAATGCTATTCTACATGTACGCGCCCACTTTGACTATGATCCCGAGGATGATTTATATATACCCTGTCGTGAATTGGGTATTAGTTTCCAAAAGGGCGATGTTTTGCATGTTATCTCGAGGGAGGATCCTAACTGGTGGCAGGCCTATCGTGAGGGAGAGGAAGACCAAACTTTGGCTGGTCTTATACCTAGTCAATCATTCCAACATCAAAGAGAAACCATGAAATTGGCCATAGCCGAAGAGGCGGGTCTTCAGGGTAAAAATCGAGGCAAGGAAGGTGCTAGCAAGGGCTCGACACTATTATGTGCGCGCAAGGGCAGGAAGAAGAAAAAGAAGGCCAGCTCGGAAGCGGGGTAAGTTTAGAATTTGATTTGCCATAATTTTGTATATTTTATTTTATAACAAATGTTTTCTTTTAGTTATCCCTTATATGCCACCACCGCCCCCGATGAAACTGAACCCGAGGAAATACTCACTTATGAAGAGGTTGCCTTGTACTATCCCCGTGCCACTCACAAACGTCCCATTGTCTTAATTGGTCCTCCCAATATCGGACGCCACGAATTGCGTCAACGTTTAATGGCGGATTCGGAACGATTTTCAGCTGCTGTACCACGTAAGTTTGAATACATTTTTTAAGAGGGCCCATTTAGAGCCCTACGGTCTTAAATTTTAGTTTCAAAAATGATGAGATAACAAAAATTTAGAATCAAAATTTGTAACTTCCCCTTTAGTTTTTTATTTATTAGAGGAGAAGTTAAAGGAAAAAGAAGGGGACAAAAAGAAGAAGGAGAGGTATTTTCTGATTCGATAACTGACTAGATTTTCATAACTTTTAAAAGAGTTCTTCACTAAAGCTAGTAACTTGATCCTGATAGAGGTTTTTTTTAATTGTAGTATAAGTTGACTTAATTCAAGTCCCCTTTTTCTCATTTTTAGTCCCTTAGAAACATTATAGGAGTTAAAGGACTCATAGTTAAGATCCTGATCTCATTTGTAGGATTTATTTTGATAAATTTGCTCTCATTTGAAGCCGAAATATTAAATTTTATATCTGTTATCTCTCTATTTTCTAGATACCTCCCGAGCTCGACGTGAGGGTGAAGTACCCGGTGTAGACTATCATTTCATTACACGTCAGGCCTTTGAGGCCGATATCTTGGCTCGCCGATTTGTGGAGCATGGAGAATATGAAAAGGCTTATTATGGTAAGGTTCCTTTAAAATTATATGCATATGAAGTCTTTTATTAATGTTTTATTATACTGATCTATCCAGGCACCTCTTTGGAAGCCATACGCACTGTAGTGGCCAGCGGTAAAATATGTGTTCTTAATTTACATCCACAAAGTTTAAAACTACTAAGAGCTTCGGATTTGAAACCCTATGTAGTGCTGGTAGCACCACCTAGTCTTGATAAGTTAAGGCAGAAGAAATTGAGGACTGGTGAACCATTTAAGGTAAGAATTTGGGAAATATTTACCAATCAAAAGCAATAGCTCCTTTTACGAAAAAAACCTCTTCAGTCTTCAATTTTTTCTATAGAAATAAGTTCAGTCTTCACTTTTTTCTATAGAAATAAGTTCAGTCTTCACTTTTTTCTATAGAAATAAGTTCAGTCTTCACTTTTTTCTATAGAAATAAGTTCAGTCTTCACTTTTTTCTATAGAAATAAGTTCAGTCTTCACTTTTTTCTATAGAAATAAGTTCAGTCTTCACTTTTTTCTATAGAAATAAGTTCAGTCTTCACTTTTTTCTATAGAAATAAGTTCAGTCTTCACTTTTTTCTATAGAAATAAGTTCAGTCTTCACTTTTTTCTATAGAAATAAGTTCAGTCTTCACTTTTTTCTATAGAAATAAGTTCAGTCTTCACTTTTTTCTATAGAAATAAGTTCAGTCTTCACTTTTTTCTATAGAAATAAGTTCAGTCTTTACTTTTTTCTATAGAAATAAGTTCAGTCTTCACTTTTTTCTATAGAAATAAGTTCAGTCTTCACTTTTTTCTATAGAAATAAGTTCAGTCTTCACTTTTTTCTATAGAAATAAGTTCAGTCTTCACTTTTTTCTATAGAAATAAGTTCAGTCTTCACTTTTTTCTATAGAAATAAGTATAGTCTTCACTTTTTTCTATAGAAATAAGTTCAGTCTTCACTTTTTTCTATAGAAATAAGTTCAGTCTTCACTTTTTTCTATAGAAATAAGTTCAGTCTTCACTTTTTTCTATAGAAATAAGTTCAGTCTTCACTTTTTTCTATAGAAATAAGTTCAGTCTTCACTTTTTTCTATAGAAATAAGTTCAGTCTTCACTTTTTTCTATAGAAATAAGTTCAGTCTTCACTTTTTTCTATAGAAATAAGTTCAGTCTTCACTTTTTTCTATAGAAATAAGTTCAGTCTTCACTTTTTTCTATAGAAATAAGTTCAGTCTTCACTTTTTTCTGTAGAAATAAGTTCAGTCTTCACTTTTTCCTATAGAAATAAGTTCAGTCTTCACTTTTTTCTATAGAAATAAGTTCAGTCTTCACTTTTTCTATAGAAATAAGTTGAGTCTTCACTTTTTTGTATAGAAATAAGTTCAATCTTCACTTTTTTCTATAGAAATAAGTTCAGTCTTCACTTTTTTTCTATAGAAATAACTTCAGTCTTCACTTTTTTCTATAGAAATAAGTTCAGTCTTCACTTTTTTCTATAGAAATAAGTTCAGTCTTCACTTTTTTCTATAGAAATAAGTTCAGTCTTCACTTTTTTCTATAGAAATAAGTTCAGTCTTCACTTTTTTCTATAGAAATAAGTTCAGTCTTCACTTTTTTCTATAGAAATAAGTTCAGTCTTCACTTTTTTCTATAGAAATAAGTTCAGTCTTCACTTTTTTCTATAGAAATAAGTTCAGTCTTCACTTTTTTCTATAGAAATAAGTTCAGTCTTCACTTTTTTCTATAGAAATAAGTTCAGTCTTCACTTTTTTCTATAGAAATAAGTTCAGTCTTCACTTTTTTCTATAGAAATAAGTTCAGTCTTCACTTTTTTCTATAGAAATAAGTTCAGTCTTCACTTTTTTCTATAGAAATAAGTTCAGTCTTCACTTTTTTCTATAGAAATAAGTTCAGTCTTCACTTTTTTCTATAGAAATAAGTTCAGTCTTCACTTTTTTCTATAGAAATAAGTTCAGTCTTCACTTTTTTCTATAGAAATAAGTTCAGTCTTCACTTTTTTCTATAGAAATAAGTTCAGTCTTTACTTGTTTCTATAGAAATAAGTTTCTTCTTCACTTTTTTCTATAGAAATAAGCTCAGTCTTCACTTTTTTTCTATAGAAATAAGTTCAGTCTTCACTTTTTTCTATAGAAATAAGTTCAGTCTTCACTTTTTTCTATAGAAATAAGTTCAGCCTTCACTTTTTTGTATAGAAATAAGTTCAATCTTCACTTTTTTTATAGAAATAAGTCCAGTCTTCACTTTTTTCTATAGAAACTAGTTCAGTCTTTTTCTATAGAAGATAGTTCAATCCTCACTTTTTTCTATAGAAAAGGTTCAGTCTGCACTTTTTTCTTTAAAAAATACTTCAGTCTTCACTTTTTTCGATAGAAAATTGTTAATTCTGTGATTTTTAACATACGCCAGGAACTAGGCAATAGTTTTTTGTATTCTCTGTTAAATATTTTTCATTTACTGTCTATAAGGAATTTGTTATAATTAATAGTGAATTATTTTTGTTGTATATTTTTAGGAGGAAGAACTCAAGGATATTATCGCTACCGCCCGAGACATGGAGGCCCGTTGGGGTCATTTATTCGATATGATTATTATAAATAATGATACTGAACGAGCTTATCATCAGCTTTTGGCTGAAATTAATTCCCTGGAACGTGAACCCCAATGGGTACCCGCCAGTTGGGTGCATAACAACAGAGATGAGTCATAATTTTAGTGAAACAAAAAACAGATAATTTAGATAAAAATTTAAGAAAATTAAAAACAAAAATAAAAACATTCCATTTCGATTAGGAGTCGGAGAAAACTCATAAAGGAAAACCAGAAAATTTAAAGAAAAATTTGTACATAAAATTTAAAGGAAAACTTTATGATTAAATGAAGGGCAATATTTTTATTAAAAATTAATTTTAGGTTGTAGATATTTTTTTAAATTTTCGATTTTTATGAGTTTTAAGGTTTTTTTATGATTTTTTCTTTTGTTATATATTATTTTTTTATTACTTTTATTATTAAAATATTTCCTTAATTTCTTATTATTTTTAAATTTTCTTAAAATTATTTCAAGAAATTTTTATTTTTCGGCCAAAACTTCGTTAAACATTCCCCCTTTTAAAACCTTAAAAAATTTGCTATTATTTTCTTTTTTTCATTTTTTAAAGGAAATAATAAGTTAAACTTCAAAGGACTTAAAAATTTATTTAAATCAAATTTTTAAAAATATATTATGAAAATTTAAACAGAAAAATCTAATAACTCCCATTTACTTTATAACAAAAAACAAATTTTACCAGACATCATAAAATGTATGTTTTATTTTAGCCTAAAAAATTAAATAAAATTATTTGACTAATAATTTATGAAGAAAAAAATAACAATAAAATAAAAAATTTACAAAATGTTAAACAAATAAAAATATTTTTTATTATAACCTAAAAAACACTTGTTAAATAAAATTTAAATTGTTTACAAAAGAAAGAAAATTTTGTTAAAGAATTTTTATTATTCAAAAAATATAAAAACAAATAAAATTATTGCGTTAATTCTTTATTATTAAAAAACAAATAATAAAAAAATAATAAGTTTTAATCCATAATTTTGTAGTTATTAAAATTTTTTGTTTTATATCAATAAATATTTAAAAAACAACTAAAATATTAATTAATTTCGAAATAAGTGAGAAGATATTACAAAAAAATATTGAAACAAATAATTTAAACAAAAAAAACTTACCCTAGAATTTAGAAATGTAACTGAAAAATGGTAAAAAAAAAACAAGAAAAAATAATAAAAAAAATATATATTAAATATGTTAAATTATTTTTAGTTGTAAAATCTATAAAATAAATAAAAAAATAAAATAAAAAAACATCAACAAAATAAAAATAAAATAATCGAATTTTTAAAGGATTTTTAATTACAAAGCTAAAACAATTGCAACACTATTTAAAATTGCAAAACAATGATAACACTTTTAAAACAAGTTTCAAAGACTGAACTAAAAATGAAGACTGAACATATTTCTATAGAAAAAAGTGAAGACTGAACTTTTTCCAATAGAAAAATGTGAAGACTGAACTTTTTCCTATAGAAAAAAGTGAAGACTGAACTTTTTCCTATAGAGAAAAGTGAAGACTGAACTTTTTCCTATAGAAAAAAGTGAAGACTGAACTTTTTCCTATAGAAAAAAGTGAAGACTGAACTTTTTCCTATAGAAAAAAGTGAAGACTGAACTTTTTCCTATAGAAAAAAGTGAAGACTGAACTTTTTCCTATAGAAAAAAGTGAAGACTGAACTTTTTCCTATAGAAAAAAGTGAAGACTGAACTTTTTCCTATAGAAAAAAGTGAAGACTGAACTTTTTCCTATAGAAAAAAGTGAAGACTGAACTTTTTCCTATAGAAAAAAGTGAAGACTGAACTTTTTCCTATAGAAAAAAGTGAAGACTGAACTTTTTCCTATAGAAAAAAGTGAAGACTGAACTTTTTCCTATAGAAAAAAGTGAAGACTAAACTTTTTCCTATAGAAAAAAGTGAAGACTGAACTTTTTCCTATAGAAAAAAGTGAAGACTGAACTTTTTCCTATAGAAAAAAGTGAAGAATGAACTTTTTCCTATAGAAAAAAGTGAAGACTGAACTTTTTCCTATAGAAAAAAGTGAAGACTGAACTTTTTCCTATAGAAAAAAGTGAAGACTGAACTTTTTCCTATAGAAAAAAGTGAAGACTGAACTTATTTCTATAGAAAAAGTGAAGACTGAACTTATTTCTATAGAAAAAAGTGAAGACTGAACTTATTTCTATAGAAAAAGTGAAGACTGAACTTATTTCTATAGAAAAAAGTGAAGACTGAACTTATTTCTATAGAAAAAAGTGAAGACTGAACTTATTTCTATAGAAAAAGTGAAGACTAAACTTATTTCTATAGAAAAAAGTGAAGACTGAACTTATTTCTATAGAAAAAAGTGAAGACTGAACTTATTTCTATAGAAAAAAGTGAAGACTGAACTTAGTTCTATAGAAAAAAGTGAAGACTGAACTTATTTCTATAGAAAAAAGTGAAGACTGAACTTATTTCTATAGAAAAAAGTAAAGACTGAACTTATTTCTATAGAAAAAAGTGAAGACTGAACTTAGTTATATAGGAAAAAGTAAAGACTAAATATAGTTCTATAGGAAAAAGTGAAGACTGGACCTAGTTCTATAGGAAAAAGTAAAGACTGAACTATTTTCTAAAGAAAGAAGTAAAGTCTGAACTATTTTCTAGAGAAAAAAGTGAAGGTTTAATTTATTTCTATAGAAAAAAGTGAAGACTGAACTTATTTCTATAGAAAAAAGTGGAGACTGAACTTATTTCTATAGAAAAAAGTGAAGACTGAACTTATTTCTATAGAAAAAAGTGAAGACTGAACTTATTTCTATGGAAAAAAGTGAAGACTGAACTTATTTCTATAGAAAAAAGTGAAAACTGAACTTATTTATATAGAAAAAAGTGAAGACTGAACTTATTTCTATAGAAAAAAATGAAGACTGAATTTATTTCTGTAGAAAAAAGTAAAGACTGAACTTATTTCTATAGAAAAAAGTGAAGACTGAACTTATTTATATAGAAAAAAGTGAAGACTGAACTTATTTCTATAGAAAAAAGTGAAGACTAAACTGTTTCTATAAAAATCTACAGTTTGTTCTATAGAAAACAATTCAATTTTTGCTATTTTCTATAGAATACATTTGAAAAATAAGAGTATAATATTAACTTAATAATCAAACCGAACGCCGAAAGATATGCAATACCTTTATTTATATTATTTTGCATTCACATGTTAAAAATTTAACATTCACTGGCATAATGTAAAGTCTTTTAATGTTACATAGTTGCTGGCGCCGTCTACTGTTGTGTAGCGGAACTAATATTTACATAGAAATTCAACAGAATATTGTGGGTATGTAACACAATTTTATCTAGTTACATGACTACCTCGTTTGATTTGTTTTAAATGAAATGAAAACAAAATTCTGTTCTATTTTTTTTTCAAATATATTTTATAACGTTTATTTCTCTTGATTTAATATTAAAACTTAATATCTTTAAAGCAACAATTATAGCATTTTTTCTATTTAAAAATAGTCTTAAAACTGACTAATTATTTAAAGGTTGTACATATAAATATACCCTCGCAAAAATTTTTAATAAAATATAAAATAAATTTTAAAAATATTAAAAAATTTCTTTTAACAAATTTTTAACAAAAAATTAATAAATGCATTGACTATAGATATAACTTTTGTGATGTACCTGTAGATTGTCTGTTGCTTATAAAAATTGTATTAAAAATAATACGATAATTTTCCCGCCCGTTATTTAGGACAAAAACACTTAAATATTACTTAAATTACAAATAATTCAAAATCGTCTTTAAACTCTTAACATATAGGATTAGATTAACTGGAATATTTGTCTTTCAATACTTTTCTTAAAATCTTGCCGGTGGGATTTTTAGGAACCTCCTTGGCAAATATAATGCCGCCTTCTAGTTTCTTATAAACAGCCACCCTTTCGGCCACATAATTGTAGATCTCTTCCTCGGTAGCCTCCATATTATCACGCAAAACCACTAAAGCTCTGGGGGCCTCACCGTTTATTTCATGGGGTATACCAAAAACAGCAGCTTCTAAAATTTTGGGATGATCTCTTAAAATAGCCTCCAATTCAGCGGGCGGCACTTGGAAGCCCTTGACCTTAATCAATTCCTTCATGCGATCGGTAATATAGAAATAGCCCTCATCATCGTAATAGGCCACATCACCTGTACGTAACCATTTACCGGGATAGAAGGTATCTTTAGTGGCTTCTTCGTTATTAAGGTAACCATCCATGACTTGAGGACCGCGCACACACAGTTCACCGGTTTGATTGGGCCCCAAACCTTTGTTATCACTACCATCGAGGGGCACAATTTTGCCCTCGGTGTTGCTCGTTAGAAAACCGGTTGAGGCATAACGGGTATTATCATTAGTGGTCAACAAAACGACTGGGGAAGATTCGGTCATGCCATAACCTTGAAGGAATCTGGTTTTAGGGAACCTGGAATTAAGGAAAACAAATATTAGAATTCTCACAACTAGTTTAGTTTAAGCCTTTATTTAACTTTTTTCTATAGGAATTAGTCAAGTCTTTACTACTTTCTATACAAAACAATTCAATCTTCAATCTTTTCAACAGAAAACAGTTCAGTCTTCACTTTTTTCGATAGAAAATAGATCAGTCTTCACTTTCTTTTAACAGAAAACAATTCAGTATTCACTTTTTTCTATACAAAAAAAATCAGTTTTCACTTTTTTCTATCAAAAAATGTTCAGTCTTCACTTTTTCTATAAAAAAAAAAGTTCAGTCTTCACGTTTTTCTATAAAAAAAAGTTCAGTCTTCACTTTTTTCTATAAAAAAAAGTTCAGTCTTCACTTTTTTCTATAAAAAAAAGTTCAGTCTTCACTTTTTTCTATAAAAAAAAGTTCAGTCTTCACTTTTTTCTATCAAAAAAAGTTCAGTCTTCACTTTTTTCTAAATATCAAAAAAAAGTTCAGTCTTCATTTTTTTCAATAAAAAAAAGTTCAGTCTTCACTTTTTTCTTTAAAAAAAAGTTCAGTCTTCACTTTTTTCTATAAAAAAAAGTTCAGTCTTCACTTTTTTCTATAAAAAAAAGTTCAGTCTTCACTTTTTTCTATAAAAAAAAGAGTTCAGTCTTCACTTTTTTCTATCAAAAAAAAGTTCAGTCTTTACTTTTTTCTAAATATCAAAAAAAAGTTCAGTCTTCACTTTTTTCTATAAAAAAAGTTCAGTCTTCACTTTTTTCTATAAAAAAAAGTTCAGTCTTCACTTTTTTCTTTAAAAAAAAGTTCAGTCTTCACTTTTTTCTATAAAAAAAAGTTCAGTCTTCACTTTTTTCTATAAAAAAAAGAGTTCAGTCTTCACTTTTTTCTATCAAAAAAAAGTTCAGTCTTTACTTTTTTCTAAATATCAAAAAAAAGTTCAGTCTTCACTTTTTTCTATCAAAAAAAAGTTCAGTCTTCACTTTTTTCTATCAAAAAAAAGTTCAGTCTTCACTTTTTTCTATAAAAAAAAAATTCAGTCTTCACTTTTTTCAATAAAAAAAAAGTTCAGTCTTCGCTTTTATCTATAAAAAACAAGTTCAGTCTTTACTTTTTCTATAAAAAAAAGTTCAGTCTTCACTTTTTACTATAAAAAAAAGTTCAGTCTTTACTTTTTTCTATAAAAAAAAAAGTTCAGTCTTCACTTTTTTCTATAAAAAAAAGTTCAGTCTTCATATTTTTCTATAAAAAATAGTCTTCACTTTTTTCTATGAAAAGAGTTAATTTTTCATTTTTTGCTATAAAAATGAGTTTAGTCTTAACTTTTTTCTATAAGAAGGAGTTCAGTCTTCGCTTTTTTCAGTATAAATTAATTCAGTCTTGACTGTTTTTCTATAGAAATTAATTCAGTTTTAACTTTTTTGCTATAGCAAACAGTTTAGTCTCTATTATATGGAATTTGTATAGCGAAACCTACTTTTTGGAAAAACGTTCTACATCTGTAATACCAATTGGAGCTGCTCCACTCCATACCAGCTTCAAATTTGGGCAAGTTTCCTGTGTGACCTTGGGGTGATTAATCATGAAAAGGGCTGAAATAGAAGATAGTTTTTGTTTAAGAATAATTTATTGGTTTTGCATGATCTCTACTCACCAATTGGTGGCACTAAGTTCAACATGGTGGCCTTATACTCATACAAAGCCTTCATTAAATCCTCCGGCTTAAACTGGGGGAGTGTCACCAGTTTTCCACCCTGGCCTAAATTCGACAACATTATGACGGTCAAGCCATAGATATGGAAGAAGGGCAATACACAAGGCAAGACTTCTTGAGAGACCTGATTATTTAAAGGGACCACGGTACGTATCATTTCGCAATTCGAAGAGATATTATTGTGGGACAACATCACACCCTTAGGCAGGCCAGTAGTGCCCGAGGAGAAGGGCAAGAGCACCATATCATCAGCATTAATATCATAGGTTTTCAGTTGAGAAAAGTCAACATCTCCATTATATTTGAAAATTTCAAGGAAGTCAATAGCTCCTGCGGGCAAGGCATCACCAGGACTCATGCGTACGCAGGCAATGGGTAAATCTTTCTTCGCCAATTTACAAGCCTCTACAAGGACGGAGTGACCAGCACAGGTGCCCACAATGAATTTGGCATTGCTGAAAGTCAGTTGGCGGGCAATTTCCTCTGGAAATAATAAATATAGGGGAAATATTATTAAAATTAATGATTCGAAAAAAATCGCTTAAATTTTATGGAATTACTGATTTTTTTTTTTGGAAATTAATAAATTTCCTTATCTTCTAACATTAAATTGTTTGCTTGGTTTTTGTTTATTTTTGTATATTTATAAATTTATGGGCATTTTCGAGCGTCTTGTTTTTTACTTTTGCATTCAGTCATCGTTAAAAATAGATTGCATTTTATTGCAATTTACATTGTGGGTGCTTAAGGCGTATCTTTGTTATCAAAACTCCATCATTTTTCGATTATTTTCTCACTTTTGAGTTAACTATGAACTATTTTCTATAGAGTAAAAACTGAACTATTTTCTATAGAAAATAGTTCATTCCTGACTTTTTTTTATAGAAAATAGTTCAGTCTTCACTTTTTTCTATAGAAAATAGTTTAGTCTTCACTTTTTTCTATAGAAAATAGTTCAGTCTTCACTTTTTTCTATAGAAATAAGTTCAGTCTTCACTTTTTTCTATAGAAATAAGTTCAGTCTTAACTTTTTCTATAGAAATAAGTTCAGTCTTCACTTTTTTCTATAGAAATAAGTTCAGTCTTCACTTTTTTCTATAGAAATAAGTTCAGTCTTCACTTTTTTCTAAAGAAATAAGTTCAGTCTTCACTTTTTTCTATAGAAATAAGTTCAGTCTTCACTTTTTTCTATAGAAATAAGTTCAGTCTTAACTTTTTTCTCTAGAAATTATTTCAGTCTTCGCTTTTTTCTATAGAAATAAGTTCAGTCTTCACTTTTTTCTATAGAAATAAGTTCAGTCTTCACTTTTTTCTATAGAAAATAGTTCAGTCTTTCCTTTTTTCTATAGAAAATAGTTCAGTCTTCACTTTATTCTTAAGAAAATAGTTCAGTCTTCACTTTTTTCTTAAGAAAATAGTTCAGTTTTCTTTTTTTTCTTAAGAAAATAGTGCAGTCTTCACTTTTTTCTTAAGAAAATAGTTCAGTCTTCACTTTTTTCTTAAGAAAATAGTTCAGTCTTAACTTTTTTCTTAAGGAAATCGTTCAGTCTTCACTTTTTTCTTAAGATAATAGTTCAGTCTTCACTTTTTTCTTAAGAAAATAGTTCAGTCTTCATTTTTTTCTTAAGAAAATAGTTAAGTCTTCACTTTTTTCCTAAGAAAATAGTTCAGTCTTCACTTTTTTCTTAAGAAAATAGTTCAGTCTTAACTTTTTTCTTAAGGAAATCGTTCAGTCTTCACTTTTTTCTTAAGATAATAGTTCAGTCTTCACTTTTTTCTTAAGAAAATAGTTCAGTCTTCACTTTTTTCCTAAGAAAATAGATCAGTCTTCACTTTTTTCTTAAGAAAATAGTTTAGTCTGCACTTTTTTCTTAAGAAAATTGTTCAGTCTTCACTTTTTTCTTAAGAAAATAGTTCAGTCCTCACTTTTTTGTTAAGAAAATAGTTCAGTCTTCACTTTTTTCTTAAGAAAATAGTTCAGTCTTCACTTTTTTCTTAAGAAAATAGTTCAGTCTTCACTTTTTTCTTAAGATAATAGTTCAGTCTTCACTTTTTTCTTAAGAAAATAGTTCACTCTTCATTTTTTTCTTAAGAAAATAGTTAAGTCTTCACTTTTTTCCTAAGAAAATAGTTCAGTCTTAACTTTTTTCTTAAGGAAATCGTTCAGTCTTCACTTTTTTCTTAAGATAATAGTTCAGTCTTCACTTTTTTCTTAAGAAAATAGTTCAGTCTTCACTTTTTTCCTAAGAAAATAGATCAGTCTTCACTTTTTTCTTAAGAAAATAGTTTAGTCTGCACTTTTTTCTTAAGAAAATTGTTCAGTCTTCACTTTTTTCTTAAGAAAATAGTTCAGTCCTCACTTTTTTGTTAAGAAAATAGTTCAGTCTTCACTTTTTTCTTAAGAAAATAGTTCAGTCTTCACTTTTTTCTTAAGAAAATAGTTCAGTCTTCACTTTTTTCTTAAGGAAATAGTTTAGTCTTCACGTTTTTCTTAAGAAAATAGTTCAGTCTTTACTTTTTTCTTTAGAAAATTGTTCAGTCTGCACTTTTTTCTAAGGAAAATTGTTCAGTCTTCACTTCTTTCTTAAGAAAATAGTTCAGTCTTCACTTTTTTCTTAAAAATAGAAAATAGTTCAGTCTTCACTTTTTTTCTTAAGAAAATAGTTCAGTCTTCACTTTTTTCTTAAGAAAGTAGTTCAGTCTTAACTTTTTTCTTAAGGAAATCGTTCAGTCTTCACTTTTTTCTTAAGATAATAGTTCAGTCTTCACTTTTTTCTTAGGAAAATAGTTCAGTCTTCATTTTTTTCTTAAGAAAATAGTTCAGTCTTCACTTTTTTCCTAAGAAAATAGTTCAGTCTTCACTTTTTTCTTAAGAAAATAGTTCAGTCTTCACTTTTTCTTTAAGAAAATAGTTCAGTCTTCAGTTTTTTCTTAAGAAAATAGTTCAGTCTTCAGTTTTTTCTTAAGAAGATAGTTCGGTCTTCACTTTTTTCTTAAGAAAATAGTTCAGTCTTCACTTTTTTCTTAAGAAAATAGTTCAGTCTTCACGTTTTTCTTAAGGAAATAGTTCAGTCTTCACTTTTTTCTTAAGAAAATAGTTCAGTCTTCACTTTTTTCTTAAGAAAATAGTTCAGTCTTCACTTTTTTCTTAAGAAAATAGTTAAGTCTTCACTTTTTTCTAAAGAAAATAGTTCAGTCTTCACTTTTTTTAAGAAAATTGTTCAGTCTTCACTTTTTTCTTAAGAAAATAGTTCAGTCTTCACTTTTTTCTTTAGAAAATAGTTCAGTCTTTATTTCTTTCTTTAGAAACAAGTTCAGTCTTCATTTCTTTTTTTAAAAATAAGTTCAATCTTCACTTTTTTCTTAAGAAATAAGTTCAGTCTTTACTTTTTTCTTAAGAAATAAGTTCAGTCTTCACTTTTTTCTTTAGAAATAAGTTCAGTCTTCACTTGTTTCTTTAGAAATAAGTTCAGTTTTCACTTTTTTCTTAAGAAATAAGTTCAGTCTTTACTTTTTTCTATAGAAATAAGTTCAGTCTTCACTTTTTTCTATAGAATTAAGTTCAGTCTTCACTTTTTTCTTTAGAAAATAGTTTATTCTTAACTGTTTTCTATACAAAATTCACTCACTTTTTTATAGAAAATAGTTTAGTCTTCTCTGTTTTCTTTCCTTTTTTTTATATTAATTTTTTTTTCTTTGTTACAAGTTTAATTGAAACAGTTGTTTCAATAGGAGGGGTTTTGACGAAGATCATTTTATATACATTTCCCTTTCCTGACTCATTTTTGTACTTGGTCAATAAATAGAAATTCAATATTTTTGCAATATAGAAAATTAATTCATTTATTTTACTTGTTCTAAAGGATAGATAGTGCTACTATTAAAAAGATAATGGAAACAAGTGTAAATTAATCGATTAATTGAAATTGAAAGAAAAAGGTGTGAAATTTCATTTTTATTAATGCAAAAACATTTTGAAATATAATACGGAAGCGTGTGAACATTTAGTAATTAATGCAAATATAAATATAAATAATTTAAGAGTTAATATTAACTCTTTGATTAATAAAGACGTCAAATCGACAGCTATTTTAGGGTATGAAAGCACTAAACCGGCAAAACGACCGTTTTTGCCGTTGAAATCGTTTTAATTTACTTTCCGTATTTCAGTAGTTTTAATTTTTCTGTTTATTTGACAGACTTTTATCGTTTTATCTTCTGTGGTTTCATGGGTCACTAGACCATTATAAAGCAAAATTATTAATCGTCTATTCAAAGTCTCATGCATTTTGTTAAATCTTATCATTTGAAAATATTTACCAAGTCATGCTAAAATTTGTACATTTTCCAATTGAACAAATAATTTTAAACTTTATTTTTTTGATAAGAAATTTCTGTGGTAAAATTGATTAGACACGGGTATTTATTAATGTCTGGGTGGGGTCTCATCATAAAACGGTGAGATCAAGATTTAAAAAAACTGGATATTTATCAAATAAGAAAATTTATGATAAAAATAACTAATTACCAAATAAAATTGGAAACAATTATAGAATAAAATTTTATGATTAAATGAAAACATTTTATCATCATTTCGGAAATAAATCAATTAACCGAAAAAAAAGATTTTAAAAGTTATATCCAAAAAGCTATAACCAATAAAACAAAAATCGGTAATGAATCGTTAAAAATCAATAAAAATTTGAAAAATCAACTATAATCACGCCACCAAGTATTCACTATTCCTATTCGATTATTCGCTTATCAATTTATAATCTCTAACTACTCGCTTTACTACACATTTTTTTGCTACTCGTTTTTTGCACAAATTTATTTAACCCAACGTTAGTTTTTTTTTCTTTTCGTAAAACCCATTTTACCTTGACCAAAGTCCATTGATCAACTTGTTGGTGATAGTGGTTATTTACAAAATTGTATTATTAATGCGAAATTGTTTTAAATTATCAAATAAATGCATTTTTAAGTGAATGAAATAAAACAAAAGGCATATATTTTTTTCTGAAGACACACAAGAAAAAGTTTAGAAAAAAGTAAAGACTTAACTCAGATGATGTCATGTCTCAAGTGTGATTAATGATGTTTCTCAGACAATTAGGGAAAGAAGTTGTTCATAAAAGTATTAAAATTTCATAAAATAAAAGACAATTTTCAAAAAATTTAGTCACAATGAGTGAAATTTTTAATTAAAATCAAAGAAATTTTTACCGAATAACCGATTACCCGAATGAGTAATCGGTTACTTAAAATTTATCCACTACTAAAAACGAAAGTTAGGCATAACTATAGTCATAGTCAATGTTTTTTTTTAAAAGAATTCTTGCAATTAATGTAATTTTCAATTAAAATCAAAGAAATTTTTAACAAATAACCGATTACCCAAATGCGTATCCCTTATTTAAAAAGAGTTTAGTACTTGAATCGAATGTTTAGCATAATTCTAGTCATAGTCAATGTTTTTTTTATTAAAATTGAAAAAATTTGCCAAAAAATGTTTACTAAGTAACCGGTTACTCGAATAAAATGAGTTGAATTATCGGTTGTTTGAATTTTTTAAATTAAACAAAAGTTTTAAGAAAATTTCCATCATAATAAATTTATTTTTCAATAAAAATTAATAATCTTTAAGACTTAAAAAAAAACTTTTAACAATTACTAGCAAAAGTAATCGGTTATTCTAAGTAATCGTTCTAAAAGTAACCGTTTACTTGAAAAGTAAAATAATTTTAGAAATAATCTCTTTTTTATTTGAATTGAAAAAAAAATAAGTAAATAAAGTTTATTAAGAAAGTGATTAATCGAATAAAATGAGTCGATTAATTCGTTATTAAAAAATTAAGAATTTATAAAATGTTTGTCATAATAATTGAATTTTTTAATACAAATTTTAAATATTTTACAAATTTTTAGAAAATTTTTTAACGATTAATCGATTACCCGAAAAAGTAACCGGTTTTTTTTAACAAATCTATTACTTGAAGCTAATTATTAGACAAGTTTTAGTCATAATGAACAAAATTGAAATAAAATTTCCAATAAAAATCTGAAATATTTTAAAATTTTTCAAAAAAGTTTTTAACGATTAATCGATTAGCCGATGAAGTGGATTAGTCTAATAAAATGGCTCGAATAATCTGTTATTAAAATATATACTATTTAAATAATGCTTGTCATAATTAATGAAATTTTGAATACAAATTTTTAATATTTTACAAATTTTTTGGCGAATAATCGATTAACCGAAAAATTAATCGGTTTCAAAAACCCAAAGCTTTTATTTTAAGCAAACTATTAGAGAAATTTACAATAAAAATCAGAAATATTTTCACAAAATTTTTTAATGACTAATCGATTAGTCGAATAAAATGAGTCGAATAATCGGTTATTAAAATATGTACTTTTTGCAAACAACAATAAATACAATTTTTAATACAATTTTTAACACAATTTTTATATATATATTTTTAAAAATTTTCAAAGACTAATCGATTACCCGAAAATGTAATCGGTTTTTATAAACAAATCTTTTATTTTAGGCAAATTGTTAGATAAATTCTGGTCAAAATGAATAGAATTTTAAATAAAAATTTTAATATATTAAATGTTTTCACAAAAGTTCTTATCGATTAATCGATTAACCGATAAAGTTATCGATTATTCAAAACTAAAAGTAATCGTTTACTTGAATTGAATGTTTTGATCGATTTTAATCATAACCAATGCTTTAACTATCATTCAAAAGAAATGAATAATGTTTCTCAAAGAACCGATTACTCGAATAAACTGTGTCGAGTTTTTATTAATTCGATAAATTTTCTTACTTTTTCATTAAGACAAATACTTTGTAGAAAGTTTGAACAAAATTATGTGACTAAAAAGATGCAAATGAAAATCTGTGAACAAAAAATATTTCAACGAACAGTCGGTTATTCGAATGAGTTATCAAATATTCGAGACACAATACAAATTTTTTTTAAAGAAATTTCAAAAAATTTAATTTATTTGCAATTTAAAAAGTAAAGAATTTTCATCAAAAAACTGATAAACTTGTTTAATGTGAGTAACCGGTTACTTGAATAACGACTAAATTTTAAAATGAATAACCGGTTACTTAAATAAAATTAAACAAATTATTGATCACTTTTCAAAATTCTTTAAAATTTCTACCAATTTAGTCATAACAATAATTTTTTATCTAATAATTTGTGCCAAATTAAGGGTTATTCGTTTAAAGTTAAGCGAATAATCGACTATTTGAATAACGAAAATGGTATTTTACTTTTAATTTCACAATTTGCTGGTTAAAATGTTCTATGTTTTAGTTTTATATACAAATTTATGGAATAAAGTGAATCGAATAATCGGTTACTTTGAAAAAAAATATAATCGAATAATCTTTAAATTTTCCTAAAATGATGAAATAGGCAAAAAATGGGATCTTCTTAAAAGTTTTAATTAGCAAAACTAAAATTCGGATAAAATTTTAGGTTATTCGATTAGAATAAAGTGAATAATCGATTACTTTAATGACTCTAAAAGAATGTTATTGAAAATGTCACAATTTTCGGAAATAAAAATGTTTAATCGCTATGAACTTTGTTTGTAATAACATAGTTTTGCTCAATAAAATTGAATCGATTAAGCGGTTACTCGATAAAAATTTACCAAAGAATATTTTTACTTTCCGAAAAGGTTAGAAATGGTATTTTTAATTTCAATTTCTTACCTGCTGTATATATAGGATTCACAGTGGTCACTGTCAAACCTGCCTCTATGGCACCCAATACTGCACCGGGAAATTCGGGTAAATTGGGCAAACAAACAGCCACAACATCACCCTTAACCAGTTTAAATTTAGTTTGAAAACGCACCGCCAAAGCAGCACTGGAGTCTCTGAGTTCGGCAAAGGTATATTGGCGGCCGGTGATGACATCGATCTAGAAAATAGAAGAAGGGAATATTGAAAATTAAAATTTTTAACACTAAAAAATTACAACAAAAATTTAAGCTAATTAAAGCCATAAATTATTGTACTCCATATCTCCCTATTTACATTTGCAATTATCTCTTAAACGACTTTTCCGCTTAAGAGAAATCTAGAGTAACCAACAACAAAACATACCGCATCATTATTTTTCAATTTATTTAAATTTTGTCTTTATTTTTAGGCATTAAATAATAACAATGTACGTATAAATGTTTGTATAACATTTTGTTTAATATTTAAACTGTTTAGTTTTTTTTCATAATAAAAAAACTCAAGCAGTCAAAGTCCACTATTTTACCGATCAAAGTCTAGTCTAAATTATTGTTTAGATTTTTATTTTTGTTTTTATACAAATTTGCTCTATTAAAATAGAGATACAGAAAAAGACAGACAGACGGACACATGGTACATATGTCTCTGTTCAGTTAACAGAACATGACAATGTTAAGGTAATAAATGATAACAGAGTAGGCGAAAGAGGGTGAGCAAAGAGAGGGAATGAATGTTATAACCTTTGTTTTATTGTTGTCTTATCTCTTTTTGTTGTTTATAATTATTTTTTACCGGCTTAAGTAATAAGATTTGTTTTAATTATTGTGATGATTGTCTATGTTAATATTTGGGTTATTAAAATAAATGCAGTCAAACAGTGATTAAATGTTGACAATTTTTGCACTGAGAAAAAAAATGTAGTTAATATCTGAAAGAATTGTTACCCTGAAATTCGAGTTATTAACCAGGTCAAGGTTATATGTTAAATGGATTTGAAATTAGTATTTTCTATAAATATTTATCAAAAGAAACTAAATCTAGAATAGAAGTGGATGGAACTGAATCTTAATAGTAAAATGCTAAAAAAAACGTTCATTAAAAATGTTTCTATAGCACAAACTTTTATTTTCTGGTCAAAATATCAAAAAAAAAATCGGCATTATCGACAGTAAATTTTCAGAAATTGGCAACGAATCGGAATTGTCAAAAAATATTTCACAAAAAAATGTTAAAAAAATGTTCATTAAAAATGTTTCTATAGCACAAACTTTTATTTTCAGGTCAAAAATCGGCAAAATGGCTATAAATCTGGCAGGTACTTAGAAAGAGTCATTAATTTGATGTTATGACTGTTCAAAAATTCACTTGTTCGACGAGAAGTATGAGAGTTCGCATTGTTATGATGGAGAGTGATTCGTCTTCGGGGTTAGTCTTATGAAATTCTCCCAATATATTCGGCAAACATAGGGGCTTTTTAGTGATTGTTAAATTATTGGGTATCCGATGGGAATAACTCTCTATTACAACTAAGCTTTCATGTAAAATGGAATGTATTAAAGTGTCACACGACGATCTTGAATTATCATTTCATGCTCTGCGTTTATGTCACAACTACAAATTTTGGACGACCTTTACGGAACTGTGGCCCTGACTGAATTTATCAAGTATACCAGCAATATACTGTGGTTCATCGACTCATTTCTGTTAAGATACTCCACTTCAAAAGTTATGAAAAATAATTCAACGAAAACCTTTTCTTAAGATTTCCATATTTGTATGCGAAATCCGAAATTTTCCATGACCTTGGCACATAAATTAATCTGAAATTGACCGATTAGAAGGGTTATCATGGCTTTGAGGACCACTATAGTTTGTGACTTATTCTCTTAAGCAAACCCCACAAGAAAATGTCAAAATGGGTCAAATATCAATATTGTGGTGGTCAGTTTACATCAACTTATTGTGTGATAACCATGTTCTTGAATCGCTGGTGGACAATGTGAAATTATTTCTGTAACACTTTGCACCTTCCTATTGAAACCACGGAGAATACAAAGGATGTAACCATCTAATGAGATGTCAACCCAAATATTGGTAAATTTGATTACTTTGATTGCTTACAGGACTTGAAAAATAGGGTCAGTCGTTAACTGTAGCAGAAAAAAGACCTTTGGACTAATGAGATGTCAGCCCAAAATACACAAATTCCATTTTTTTTTTTATTTCCAGAGTTGGAAAAATAGGGTCGTCATTGCTTGGACAAAAACTCGATAAATTTTCGGCTAAAGTAGAATTTTTTCTGTCGAATGCGAATTTAAATATGATTTTTTGATTAAAAAGTGAGATCGGTTGGTCTAGAGCTCATTTAGCGAACACTTAAAAGTTCCTGGGTCAGTTGCTATCTGAGACGACGCGTAATCGAATATGGTTTATCGAAGTAAGAATCAGTGACTTTATCAGTTCCTGGGTCAGTGAAATTTTGCGCAGGTGCAAGACCAAGCTTTGTGGTCAGCGAAAGTGCTAAATCTTCCACACGCTTTTACGGATTTCGGCATCCGCTCAATAGCATAATTATCGAATCAACAATAATCCATTAAACGGGCGCAGAGTAAGTCCCTTTTCCAGAACGGATTAACCATTTTTCTAAACAACTTTTAATTTTTACAGTATTTCCGAAAGACCCTTTAAACGTCCTAAACTATGAGGGAAGAGTATAAAAACCTCTACGATTAGAGTATATAAAACACTACCATTAGAGATAAAAAGACCGACGATTCGAGTATATTAAACCCTACGATTGGAGCATAAAAAGACCGACGATTCGAGTATATTAAACCCTACGATTGGAGCATAAAAAGACGTACGATTAGACCTACGATAAGGGTATATAAAGACCTACTATTAAAGTAAATAAAGACCTACAGTTAAATTATATAAAGACCCACAATTTTCGGAAGACCCTTTAAACGTCACTAAGGCAAGGTTTTTGAGGGAAAAAAACGAAAAAATTCGGTAATGCTATAACTCCTAAACTATGAGGGAAGAGTATAAAAACCCCTACGATTAGAGTATATAAACCCCTACCATTAGAGCATAAAAAGACCGACGATTCGAGTATATTAAACCCTACGATTAGAGTATATAAAGACCTACGATTAGAGTATATAAAGAAATACGATTAGAGCATATAAAGACCTACGATAAGGGTATATAAAGACCTACTATTAAAGCAAATAAAGACCTACAATTAAATTATATAAAGACCCACAATTTCCGGAAGACCCTTTAAACGTCACTAAGGCAAGGTTTTTGAGGGAAAAAACGAAAAAATTCGGTAATGCTATAACTCCTAAACTATGAGGGAAGAGTATAAAAACCCCTAAGATTAGAGTATATAAAACCCCACCATTAGAGCATAAAAAGACCGACGATTCGAGTATATTAAACCCTACGATTAGAGCATAAGAAGACGTACGATTATAGTTTATAAAGACCTATGATAAGAGTATACAACGACCTACGATTAGAGTATTTAAAGACCTACGATTAAAGTATATAAAGACCCACGATTAAAGGATATAAAGACCTACGATTAGAGTATATAAAGACCAACGATAAGAGTATAAAAACTTCTACGATTAGAGTAAATAAGGAAATACGATTAGAATATATAAAGACCTATGATTAAAGTATATATGATTAGAGTATATAAACCTACGATTATAGAATATAAAGACCTACAAAAAGAGTATATTAAAGCCTAAGATTAGAGTATATAAAGACCTACGATTAGAGTATATAAACCCCTATAGTTGAAGTACATAAACCCTATCATTAGAATATATGATTGGGGCATATAAAGATCTAAGATTAGAGTATATAAAGACCTATGATAAAAATATATAAAGACTTACGATTTGAAAAACATATAAAGAAATAAATCGAAAAAAGTACTTGATTGAGTTTCCACAGAAATTTTGTTCAGTGTATGTTTGTCCCATTTATTTTTATTGCCTACACTTAAATATTAAAAAATTCGTTGAAAATATTTGCACTTAGATTTATTTACTTATGGATTTAAATTTTCAAAGTAATAAACTATTTGCTCTATTTTTATTTAAATAAAAATAGCAACAATTTATTAGAATTTTGTTTTAAAAAATTTTGTAACTTGTTTTTAAATTCAACAAAAACTTTTTGCTCACGAAAAAATTCTTTTGATAAGGAAATTGTTGTGAATTTTATTTTAAATAATTATAGTATTTTATTTAAATTAATAGGGAAAGTCAGAGCTATACAAATAAGAAAATAATCATAAATCTTTGATTACAGGGCGATTTCAATTTGATGTCAACATGTAACTGAAATGATGTAACTAATTAATTGTCTCGATTCATAATGAAAGAAAGAAAAAGTTTTCAAAAATTATGATAGGATAGGTAAGTGCTCGGGGAGTAGTTTTTAAATATTGTTCATTCCAAATGGGAAGACTCATACAACAAGTGTTTTTCGAATCGTGATTTTTTCAAAACTTTAAGGTTAAATGTGGTGATAAAAATTAATTTAAAATGTATTTGTTACAATTGTAATGTAAGTGAGGGTAATAGTATTTAATTAACTTTAGTTTTATTTTTTATGAAAGATTGACGTTATTTTGTTGGACATTGATATATGTAAATTTTTATAGAAAATTTGAATATTCAGAATTTTTAGATTTTTATAAAATTTTTTGCGAAAACTTTGACTTTCCAGGTATGTAAATATAAGTAGTTTAAAACTTTCAAAACTTTTTGTTATGAATTTTGTAAGTCAAATAGTTTTTTGCATTTTGACCAAAAATTGTGTTAATAGAATGATAATTGTCTCAATACGACAAGATTTCTTGAAAATTAAAATTTTTTGAAAGAAAAAATTTTAAGACAAAATTTTTCTTAAAAAAAAAATCAAATTTTTATATTTAAAGATTTTTTATACTATATACTTTTATCTCTGAAATTATCTCTTACCTCTTAAAAATTTCAAAAACGTTTTTTTTTTGTGAGAAAATTTTTGAAAATAATTTTTAAGGTATTTTTTTAAATTTCGTAATTTTAGTTTTGAAGGTATTTTTTTAAATGATTTTGAAATATTTTTAGTTATTTCAATAGTTTTAAAAAGTAGATAAAATTTCCTTTCTAGTTATAAATAAATTGTTTAATGAAGATAATTTTTATTAAGAAAAATTAAGACTTTAAAGTTTAAATTTTCGATTTTTTTGTTTTTATGCTATTTTGACAAAAGTCTTAAATCAATTTTAAATATTGTAAATTATTTTTATATTTCAACAAAGTACAGGCAATTTCCAATCCAGCGATATATAAGTTCTCCAAATTAAGGGATTTAGATAAGAAATTTTAAGATTTTTTCAAAATTTCGTAATTTTATAATTTCCGCTATTTTTGAAAAAGTCTTAAATCAATTTCAAATATTGTCAAGTATTTTAATATATTCAGAAATTAGAGGCAATTTCCTTTCCCTTGATATATACACTGTCTACATTAAAGGATTTAAAATAAGAAATTTTAAGATTCTTATAAGAAATTCAATTGTTTTTTTTTGCAAAATTTTGTAATTTTAGATTTTACTATTCTTTGACAAAAATCTTTAATCAGTTTTTATTACTTTTAATTAATTTAATATATAGAAGAGAAGAGATAATTTCGTTTTCAATTATATATAAATTTGTCTAAATTAGGGGATTCAAATAAGAAATTTTAAGACTTTAATAAAATATTAATTTTTTTTTGCAAAACTTCTAAAAATTTTGATTTTTACTCTATTTTGTTAAAAGTTTTAAATTAATATCAAATATTGTGAACTATTTTAATATACTAAAAAAGAAGAGATAATTTCCTTTTCAGTGATATATAAATTGCATAAATTAAGACATTTTAAAAAACAAATTTTAAGATTTAATTTCAAAATTTCGTAATTGTAGTTTTTTCGTTATTTTCATAAAAGTCTTAAATAAATTTCAACTAATAAAAATGATTTAAATGCCCTAAAAAAGTAGACACAATTTCCTTTCCAATGATATATAAATTGTTTAAGTGAGGAGCTTTTTGATAAGAAATTTCAAGATTTTTAATTAGAAATTTTATTTTTTTTAAATTTCGTAATTTTGGTTTTTCGATTTTTTCGAAAAAGTCTTAAACCAATTTCAAAATTTGATGATTATTTAAATATGTTCTAGAAGTAGAGATAATTCCCTATTTAGTGGTATGTACATCTCCTTAAATTAGGAGATTATGAGATTTTAAATAAGAACATTATTTATTTTTTCATTTAAAACTTCGTAATTTTAGTTTTTACAATATTTTGACAAAAATCTTAAATAAATTTCAAATATTGGGAAATATTTTTGTATATTGAAAAAGAAGACACTATTTCCTTTTCAGTGATATAACCCTTGTCTAAATTTGGACATTTTTAATTAGATTTTTTTTAATAAAAAATTAAAAGATTTTTTTTTCAAAATTTCGTAATTTTAGGTTTTACGCTATTTTGACCAAAGTCTTAAATCAATCTCAAATATTGAATTTTTTTTTAATTTATAAAGAAGATTGATAGAATTTCCTCTCCGACAGTATATAAATTGTCTAAGTTAGGAGCTATTATATAGAAAATTTTGAGAGTTAAAAGAAATTTTAATTTTTTTTTCAAAATTTCGTCATTTTAGGATTTTTGCTATTTTGGAAAAAATCTTAAACCATTTTAAAATATTTTAAAATATGTTAATGTATTTAAAAAGAACATATAATTTCCTTTCGAATGGTATATAAATTTTCTAATCTTTCAAATAAAAAATTTTAGAAGTTTACATAAGAAATTTTAAGACCTTTTTTTCAAATCTTCGAAATTTTATTTTTTTTTCGCCATTTTGATAAAAGTCTTCAAGCAGTTTCATTATGGCAAATTATTGTAATATATTCAAAATGTAGAGATAATATCCTTTCCTGTGATATACATTTTTTTTAATTTTCTTTGCCCCTAACTAAATAAAAAGCCTTCAAAGAGGTTAACTTTTTTCCAAAACGTTTTAGTTATCTTCCAAAGTTTTCATGTTATCTCTTTTCTAGTCTTTCTGTTATAAATTAATAGGACTATCACTTAAAATATTTATTAGTTTTATGAAATCAAGTAAGCAAATCTTATCTAATTTGCTCAGTTCTCAATATTTTTATAAATAATTACCCAACGAGCTCCTAATCATCTAATCATGTAATTTCTTAACCGATAATCTTTACATGTGCTAAAACTTTAGATCGAAGATAAGAAATTCAATTAACCTTCTTTTGTAATACAAAATTTCTCCAAGGAACTTTGACCCCCTTCTATGACTGATCTGAGGGTTTATATATCCAAATAAAAATCAATACTTTGGCCTAAGTCATTGCAAAATTTGCCTTTAGTTTTTTTTTACTAAAAATTATAAATTCTACCCCATTGTGCATTCCATTCTATTGTTATTTAATTGAATAAAACCGCAGAACAAAACTACCTTTAAATTAAAAGGTATCTTACATTTCAATTCATAAATCGGATTGAAGATGAATGAAATTTTAAAAAAGACACGCACGGTTTTTCTAAGGAAATTTATAAATGAAAAGTACCTACATTGTAATCAAAGAAAAAGCTTTAATTATACAAATTATTTAACAAAAACTCAAGAAAAAACACTTTTTGTTAGAAAAAGTTGTTTTTTTAAGGAGTATTTCTACTACTATTTTTAAATACATCCAAATGCATTTTTCTCTTTTCTATAGTATTTTCTAGGCAAAAATTATTTAAAATGTCAATTTTCAATGATTTAGAAATAGTAGTAAATTTACTACCTTTTTTTAATTAAAGTAGAAATAAGTAAGAAAATGTTTTTATTAATGCTCTACAAATAATAAATCTTAAATAAAGCCAAAAATTTTGTAAAAAGTCAATATTTGGCAAATTAGAAATAGTAGTAAATTTACTACCTTTTTAAATTGAATATAAAATATATAGAAAATTGTTTATTATCAATGCTCTACTATAAATTAATCAAAGAATGACACGATAAGTTATTTTTAAACACCCTGGAAATAGTAGTTAATCTGCTACCTTTTTGAATTGAAGTAAAAATTGTAAGTGAAATGTTTGAATCCATGACCTACATTAAATAACCTATAAATCTAACAAAAAATTTTACAAAATAAACTATAAATTTAACAAAAAATTCTACAGAAAGTCAATATTTGACAATTAAGAAATAGTAGTAAATCTGCTACTCTTTTTAATTGAAGTAAAAATATTTGTTTAATTGTTTTTATTACTGTTTTATAACTAATAAAGAACAAATTGAGCAAAAAAGGTATAAAAAGGTAAATTTTTTGCAATTCATAAAAAGTAGTGTATCTACTACCTTTTTAAAATAGAAGTCCAAACATATAGGAAATTCATTTTATTAATCACCTACAATTATTGAACTGTAAATTAAGAAAAAGTAGTCAATATTAAACAATTTAGAAAAAGTAGTAAATCTACTACCTTTTTAAATTGTAGTCAAAATAAGTAGAATATTATTTTTATTACAATTATTGAACTATATATTAAGCAAAAAAGACTTAAAAAAGTCAATATTAAACATTGTAGAAATAGTAGTGAAAATACTACCTTTTTAAATTGTAGTTAACATTAGTAAAAATTATTTTTATTAATGAACTACAATTACCTAACTATAAATTAAGCAAAACATGTTCGAAGAAGACAATATTAAAGAATTTAAAATTAGTAGTTAATTTACTACGTTTTTAAATTGAAGTCAAAACAAGTGGAAAATTATTTTAAATAATAGAATACAGTTAATAAACTGTAAATTAAGCAAAAATGATTTTAAAAATACAAAATTAAACAATTTAGAAATAGTAGTAAAAATACTACTTTTTTAATTGAAGTCATAATATGTAGCAAAATTTGTTAACAATGATTTTTGACCGATAAACTGTAAATTAAGCATAAAATACTATAAAAGTGCAATATTAACTAATTTAAAAATAGTAGTAAATATACTACATTTTTAAATTAAAGTAATCATCGATAAAACTTCTTTTAAATTACAAGTTTCGTTATAAATCATTACATTACATTTTTTTTACGAAACGTTCTGACTTTTTGTAATATAAAGTTTATGCTATAAGAAAGTAGCAAATATACTACTATTTTAAATTGATAAAAAGTAATTTTATAATATCACTTCAAATAAAAAATAAATAATAATAATAAATAACTTTAAAATAGTAGTAAATTAAGTACATTTTTATAGTGGAGTAAAACTTATTTAAACCCAAAATTACAAATTTTGCTATTAATATTCAAAAGCTTTACCATTTTTAACAAAACTGCCAGTCTTTTCTAAAAAAAGTTTTTTTTTTAAGAAAGTAGTAAGTCTACTACTATTTTTATATAAAAATTTAATTTAATTTTGTTTTTTAAGTTTTAAACTTTAAAAGGCGTTACATTAATATTCAAAAACAATATTCTCGTTTAACAATTAGTTACATTTTTCAAACAAAAAATTCGATTTTAGGGAAATAGTAATTCTACTACTTTTTTTAATTGTCTCAAATATTTTTTTTATACATGCTTATATTAAAAGCAATAAAAATAATGAATTTTTAAATAAATTTCACAAATTTTTCGATTAAAATTCAAGATTTTAAAAATAGTATTAAATTTACTACTTTTTTCAAAAACTCATAAATTAGTTTTTTATTTAATTTGTATTAAACAAATAATGTAAAACAACTTTTGATTAAGGTTTACTAGCTTTTGATTCAAATTTTAGTTTAAGAAAATAGTATTAAATCTACTACTATTTTTTTAAAATTGTCATAATTTACTCTTTTAATAAAAATGTAGATTAAAATAATAAAAATGATAAGTGTTTGAATCAATTTTGCCAATATTTTATTCAAATTTTTGTTTTAAAAAATAGTATTAAATCCACTACTTTTTTTCAAAATGTTTTAAATTACTTTTTTATGCTAATTTATATTAAGAGCAATAAAACTGATGAACTTTTAATATATTCTGCTAATTTTGGTTTAAACTTTTCCTTACAAAAAGTAGTATTAAATCTACTACTTTTTCAAAATGTCTTAAATTCATTTTTTTTAATTTATATTAAAAGAATTAAAACTTTAAAAAAAAGTTTGCTGATTTTCGATACAAATTTAGGATTTCTAAAAATTGTATTAAATTTACTACTTTTTGCAAAATGTCTGAAATTACTTTTTTTTTGCAATTTCATATAAAAATAAATTAAAATTATTAACATTTACATAAATTTTGTTAATTATAGCTTCAAACTTAGGATTTAAAAAAATAGTATTAAATTTACTACTTTTTTTCAAAATGGCTGAAATTCCTTTTTTTTGCAAATTTATGTTAAAATAAATAAAACATTCGAATAAATTTTTTTAATTTTCGATACAAATTTAGGATTTAAAAAAATAGTATTAAATTTACTACTTTTTTTTTAAATGTCTAAAATTACTTTTTTTTTTTGCAAATTTATATTAAAGGAATTAAATATGATAAACTTTTCAAGAATTTTGCCAGTTTTCTATTAAAAATCTGGTTTTTGAAAATAGTATTAAATTTACTACTTTTTTAAAATTTCATAAATTACTTTTTTATTTAATTTTTTATTAAATATAAAGTATCCGTGGCCATTTGACAACTGTTTGATGGAAATTATGAATTTTGGAAAAAGTAGTATAAATACTACTATTTAAAAAACTATTTAAAATTATATTTTATTATCAATTTTATTTTGAAATTTTAATAATATTTAATAGATTTCAACGTTTTGAACACCATTTGCTTAAAATCACGTATTTAAAATAAGTAGTAAATTTAGAACGTTTTTAAAGTTTAAAAAACTTCAAGAAATTAATATTATTTAAAACTGATTAACACATATTGAAAAAATGCTAAAATTTTTACAAATATTTCAAATTTTTGCTTAAAATTATGGATTTTTAAAAAAGTAGTAAATCTACTACCTTTTTCCAAAATGTCCCAAAGACATATATTCTGAGAAAACTGTTGAAAAAAACTGATTTTTTCAAATTTTGAACATAAAAACGTTTTTAAATTCGAATAATTAAATTAAGATAAAATTTAAAAATTTCCAAAATTTCAAGACGTGGCACTTACCGTGGCTACATTGTTTTCCCATAACTTGAAATTACGCCAAACGTATTTATCCAATGACACATTGGGCACAACAATATTCTCAAAGGGCGATGTCTTGATATAACCTTCGGTGCTGGAATAATGTAAACATTTATCGCCTTGATTGCTCAGATTTGTCTCTACCGTAGCGGCTGTATTCTGTTGACGGTTGTTGCTGTTAATCGAGCGCACAAATTGGTAACTGGTGGTAGTTGCCCCTGGTACGGTAGAAGAGGAACGGAAGAATTGCGAGGCCAAGCGTACAGTAGAGGAGCGCATCATGTTTAGAATCTGGTTTTTTATATTAAATTTCTTTTTTGATTTTTAATTTTTTATTTTAAATTCACAATTTTTGTTATTTTAATTTTTTATAAAATTTAAATTTTTGTTAAAAAATTTAAAATTTTTTATACAATATAACAAAATTAATTTTTTATTATTATTTTTTAGTTAATAACAATTTTTTCACTTTAACAAAAATCTTCTAATCCAAAACACTTCCAAAACCTTCAAAAGTCTAGACAAGACTGATATTTTTATAAAAATTATTGTATGAATTTCTTACGATCTCATCCACCAAATGATTGTTTTTTATTTTCATTTGCTTTATTTTTGTTTTTGTGAAACTTGTTTGAAAAATACAAAAAAAAAAAAAAAATAACAAAAACATTAAGTGTGGCAAGCAGCGAGTCATTCACATTATCAGTGCCAGAAAAGTATATACCGTGATTCAGAAGTCCAAGTCGGGCAGTTTGAAATTTACTTAAGATGCAGCGACGGGCCGCCGATAGTTAACGGCGTCGTTAATATTAGCAGCGTGGGCGGATGTTTTAGTGTAACAAGTCTAGTCTGTAATTTAATCATATAGTCTAGTCATAACACTAGGCCTTACTTTAGTCATAGATCAAGTCATATACTGAATTGTAAAACAAGTCACAATTGCAGTCATTGATCTAATCATAGCTCAAGACAAAGCACAAGTTATATATTAAGTCACAAAACCAAGTTATAAATCTAGTTATAGAGGTTATTTCTTTAGTCATAGATCTGATATTAGATGTATTCATAAATCTTGTCCTAATTATAGTAATATATGTATGTATTATAGATCAAGCAATAGATGATATGATCTATTGCTTGATCTATAACTCAATAGATAAAGTCATAGAATTAGTCATAGATCAAGTCCTAACTTAGGTAATAATTTCATTTGTAGATCGAATTACGTGCAATTTAAATTATATCAGATGTCCAAAACAAGATGGAAGAGAGTTTAGAATATCGCTTTTTATATAACGAGCGATAGAATTATCGAACCATTATTCTCAAAAGAGAATGAAGGAGTAGGCATATCGTTAATATCTATATTTGTAGATCGAATAATATATAGTTGTTATTAAAAAAAAGTCATAAAGCTCAAAACAAATTTAAAGCGATATCAGGATTTCGTTTTTATACAATGAGCGATAGAAATTTCGAACCCTCTCACAAGAGTTCATAAAGTCATAAAGCTCAAAACAAAATTAAAGCAATATCAGGATTTCGTTTTTATACAATGAGCGATAGAAATTTCGAACCCCTAATCTCACAAGAGTTCATAGAAGAATATCGGTAATAATTCTAGTTGTAGACAGAATAATATTTAGTTCTAATTATTACAAAAGGCCTAAAGTTCAAATCAAATGAAAGCGAGATTACGAATTGGTTTTTTATATAAAGAGCGATAGAAATATCGAAACCCTAATCTCACAAGACAATGGAGGGGAAGAAATATCGGTAATAATTCTATTTTTAGATCGAATAATATGAAGTTCTAATTGTAAAAAAAAGTCATAAAGTCCAAAACACCATAGGATTTTGTTTTTATATAATGAGCGATGGAAATTTTGAACGCTCAATCTCACAAGAAAATGGAAGAGTAAGAATATCCGTAATAATTATACTTGTAGGTCGAGTAATATCTATTTGTAGTTAAAACTGAAGATTATGTCTTCTAAAATATCTAAAATATCGTGGAAGCGAGACTAAGATTTAATTTTTTATACAATGAGCAATAAAAATGTAGAACCCCTAATCCCACAAAAGGATTGAAGTGTAAGAAATCGGCGTCAATTCCCATAATGAAATGATAGAGTCGCAATGGGTTGAAATGGTGAAAATATAGGGCTACTGGTAGATATATTGCCATTACTATGTTCACTTAAAGTATTAATTGAAAGATCTAGTTATATCTCTCGCCATAGTCTATCTAAAGTATAGTCATAGCTCTAATCAGAGGTTAGGTTAGACCTTACAGAATAAGGTTCCATGGTTAGTATTCAGGAAATCTGACTTACTTAGACCATAAAGTCCATGGTTTTATATGGAAAGCTAGCAAACAGTTTAACTCGAAAGTATACTATCTCCTAGGTTGAACCTTTCGAATTGCATTAGAAAGCTCTTAAGTAGACCAACAACTTTGTCATTTATAAATTGAAGTCCAGAGTTAGTGCCCTACTATACGACAGGGCAGTATAATTGCAGAGATGAATCTTCCGTCACCACGACTATTGCCTAGCTTACTTCCTTGGATGGACGTCCTGACAAACTAACGAAGAACCTTGGCTTCTCTTGCAGTAAAAGCTAGCATGAAGTAGATTCTTTTGTGGTTCATATTAAATTTATTAGCAAGTTCCAAGCATTATTAGCTCGTCTACTCTATAGTTGAAATACAGGGGAAAGAATGTGTAAAGTAGATGTTTTATACTAATGACAAGAGTTTCTAGAGAAGTAATTCGTGGCACCTTCAGCTTTAGCGCATGCCTTTCAATCAGACATTGTGCTGTCATTAAGGGCTTAAGTAAGGAAAGATCGGGCCTAGACAGATTCTAGTTCATTTGGAAGGTCTGACCTAAATTAGTTTACAATTTATCATAGTCTAGTTATACTCCGTGAGCCGCCGTGGTATAGCAGGTTAGTCATCCGCCTATCATACCTGCATACCTATTACTTGCACTTTGAAAATGAGATGCTTTATAAGCATGACTTGCACTTAGAGCGTGACTAGTACTTTGTCAATGATTTGCATTTTTAGAATGATTTGCATTTTTGCAATGATTTGCATTTTTGCAATGATTTGCATTTTTACAATGATTTGCATTTTTTCAATGATTTGCATTTTTGCAATAATTTGCATTTTTGCAATAATTTGCATTTTTAGAATGATTTGCATTTTTTGCAATGATTTGCATTTTTTGCAATGATTTGCATTTTTGCAATGATTTGCATTTTTGCAATGATTTGCATTTTTTGAATGATTTGCACTTTTAAAATGATTTGTACTAGACGCCTACTACCAGACGAAGGATATCAGAGTCCACAAGGAAATAGTTTACAATGATAATATTTGTACCTCCTGATAGAAAAAATTTTATTGGGCAAGAACATTTTCGTCCGCCCATTTTGCGATAGTGATAAGGGCCTTCTGTAATATGTTCCTATGTGTACTTACAAACTTGTCCATCACTGCCTTACCCCACAATATCGTTCAGAATGAGGTCTCTTAATAAGGAAGACATAATCCCGTTTTGTGTTATTCCTCTATCAACAAAACTTTCCAAGTAAGATAACCCTACTTAGGCCTTAAAAAATCTATTTGTAAAAAGGCTTCCTAATAATAACCTCCACTTTCAGATTAAATAGAGAAAGCTATCAATAGATTTCTCATCCGAGGTTATCTTATTAAACCTTCCTTCTATATTTTAAAAGTTACCATAGTATACTCTTTGATGGCTACTAAACGTTTAATGGATCCGACTAAGTCATGTTAGACTATTTCATTAGATTTTGCCTCGCAGTAAGTTTTTTTCTCCAAAAGAACTAAATATAAGTTTGTTATACCAATATTTTCAATAGCAACGAAAATAGACTGATAGATTTAAAGTCTTTTGGTATCGTATGAGAAGATTTGCCTGCTTTTAAAATAAAGACTATTTTGCTCTTCCTCCACATAGTTAGGATATATATGAGGTCTATACACCAGATGTATAGCTCGCTAAGCGACTGAATCCGCCAACATTTGCAGTTTACCAGACTAATAAAATAGGCAATTTTGAATTCGGTTACAATATCTCATAAGCTAGTCACGGTCTAAGTCTAGTCATAGACATTCTACAATCGAATTATGATTCATAATTTTTTGATTTTTCATATTTCCGCCGTCTAACAATCATCGTCGCTATTTATGTTCTTTCGAATTGTTAAGATAAATGTGGACGCTTAAATGATTTCTTCGGATAACTAATCAAAAAAATTTGATTTGTTAGCGAGGGATGTAACCGTGGAATACTGTATATGAGGTCAATACACCAGATGTATAGTTCAATGAGCCATTGGGTCACTGTATCCGCTACCATTTCAAGTCATAGTCTAAATATAGTCTAGTCATATTCATTCTCCAATCGAATTCTGGTTTGTAATATTTTGATTTTTCACATTTCCGGCCGCCGCCTGGTAATCATCGCCGCCATTTACCCTCCTTCGACTTGGACTTCTGAACTGTTATTTTTTCTGCCATGTAGTTTTTATCTTTTATTTAGCTTTTACTTTTATTTATTTTTTTTTTCTCTCTATTTATGTTTGTTTTTGCTCTTCTCACAAATCTCAAAATTTTTGCTTTTGCTTCATAAAAGACTTTCCTGCTTTTTACACTGAAAAGAAAGAAAAACAAAAGATTATTATCTCTGGCGAGAGTAAATTTTCATTTTGGATTTTCATCATAAATTTAGTTTAAATTTATTTTCGTTAAGGAATCAAAGTCTAATCTTAATAAAAATAATTTTATTTGTCTTTGCAAAAAATAATCATTACCTTTTTTTGCTTATTTTTATAAATAAAAAAAAGTATTTTGGTTCACTGGCGTTTTTTATCGCTTAAAAATGTCTATTGACGTCAGCAAAGTGAAGAAAATTATAATCATTTATAATAAATTGTGTCACTTGTACATGAGATTATAAAAATTCAAGCCAGACTTTAGTTTATGAGGATCAGGGATCATAAAGAAATTAAGTGATTCATTAATCCCATCTCTGTTATTTATCTTTGGCAAACATTTCTCTGAATTTTATTTATTAATTTCTCTAGTAAAGGGGGCACGTCTCTTCCTCTCACGCACATTCATTACAAACAAACAGGTTTTGTATAAGAAACTTATGCTGCTTGCAGAGCTGTTGGCGTCACTCTTTTAATTAAGCCAATAGCGAAGCTTGACTTTAAGTAATGATCATTACTCCATGTTATGGTTTGTTATGTTGTTGTTGCTTTTCTCTTGTTTATTTACATTTCAAGCTCTGCTTACGGCTTAGAGTGAGAAAACACAGGGAGTATGAGTGCATGAAAAAATGTATGTACGAATTTGTATTTGTTTTAGTTTGTTTATTGATTTTGGACTTTGTACTCTTAATAAAAATTGTTGTTTAAGTTGTTGTAGCCGCTGCTGAAGTTAATAAACTGGTTGTTAGTTTAGTTAAAAAAAATTGTGGCAGGCGCAAAAATAAATTGTTTTTGCGAAAGTAATTGATAATGTTTGATAGTTATTAAAAATATGCAGAATTTTTGTTCTCAATAAAAATTTATTTTTGAAAACGTTTTTTTTTTTTCAAAATAACATGAATCTGTAATGCTCCAAAAATTTATATACATACATATGTATGTATGTAAGTATTTTCTAAAAGAAAAATCTAGAATTGTTAAATCTCAAAAAGTAAAGAATCAATTTTCTTTGGTTTACAAGAAAAGGAATTTTCCTCCAAGCCAAATTTTATTTTCAATCATTTTTGTCAGTTCTTATTATGTATTTACGAAAGGAATTTTGATTGATTAATACAACTTCAGAAAATTTTTGAAAATTTCCCTAGTTTTTAAAAATTTCCCTACGAGAAATTTTATTTGTCATTCGATTTGACTAGTTATTATCATTTCAGATATATATTAGGTTTAATTATTACAATTTATTATTATTTTTTTTTAATTTCCCTCATGCCTCAAAATTTCCCTATAATAAAATTTTTCTTAATTGCTGCTCCGACTAGTTTTTAGAACTTGAAAAATCTATTTTAATTGAATACTAAAAATTTGGAGAATTTTTGAAAATTTCCCTTGTTTCTAAAAATTTCCCTATGAGGGAAATTTTTTTTGTCACCCGATTTGACTAGTTATTATCATTTGTGATATATATAAGGTTTAATTATTACAATTTATTATTTTTTTTTTAATTTCCCTCATTCCTCAAAATTTCCCTATAAGGGAAATTTTACTTAATAGCTGCTCCGACTGGTTCTTTCCAAAATCTATTTTATTTAAATACTGAAAATCTAGAGAATTTTTGAAAATTTCCTTTGTTTTTAAAAATTTCCATATAAGGGAAATTTTATCTGGCATCCGATTTGACTAGTTATTATCATTTCAGATATATATAAGGTTTAATGATTACAATTTAATATTTTGTTTTTTAAATTTCCCTCCTTCCGCAAAATTCCCTGTAAGGGAAATTTTACTTTATCTTTGCTTCCACTAGTTTTTAGCTTTATCAGCATTTATTTTATTTAAATACTAAAAATTCAGAGAGTTTTTGGAAATTTCACTCATTTTTTAAAATTTCCCTATGAAGGAAATTTTATCTGACACTCTATTTGACTAGTTATTGTCATTTCTGATATATATTAAGTTTAATTATTACAATTTTTTTTAATTTCCCTCATTCCTAAAAATTTCCCTATAAGGGAAATTTTATTTTATAGCTGCTTCGACTGGTTCTTAGCATTTCCAAAATCTATTTTATTTAAATGCTAAAAATTCGGAAAATTTTTGAAAATTTTCCTCATTTTTAAAAAATTTCCCTATAAGGGAAATTTTATCTGGCACTCTATTTGACAAGTTATTGTCATTTCTGATATATACTAAGTTTAATTATTACAATTTTTTATTTTTTTTTTTAATTTCCCTCATTCCTCAAAATTTCCCTATAAGGGAAATTATACTTTATCGCTGCTCCGACTAGTTCTTAGCATTTGCAAAATCTATTTTATTTAAATACTAAAAAATCAGAAAATTTTTAAGAATTTCCCTGGTTTTTTAAAATTTCCCTATGAGGGAAATTTTTTTTGTTACCCGATTTGACTAGTTATTATCATTTCTGATATATATTAGATTAAGTTATTACAATTTATTTATTTCTTTTAAAATTCCCTTAATTTCTCAAAATTTCCCTCTTAAGGATATTTTATTTATTCGCAGTTTTTACCAGTTCTTAGCATTTGCGAATGGTATTTTGATTAGTTATTGAATATTTATAAAATTTTTAATAATCCTCTCGTTCTTTTAAATGCCCCTCTAAGGAAATTTGAATTTTGCACTCGATTTGACTAGATTTTTTTATTTATGATAATTATTTAGTTTAACTGTTACAATTTATACAAAATATTTTAAGTTTGTTCTTTCCCTTAGAGGGAAATTTTACTTAGACCCAGATTTGAATATTTCTAAGCATTTACCAAAGGAATTTTGATCAATTTTTAAAAATTTGAACCATTTTTGAAAATTCCGTTATTCTTTAAAATTTCCCTCTGAGGAAAATTTTACACTAGCCCTGTTTTTATTATTTTTTAGCACTTTCGAAACGTATTTTGATCAATTATTTAACATTTTTAAAAAAGTTTCTTTAAGAGAAATTTAATTTTAGAACTTATTCGATCAATTTTTTTTTTAAATATTTGTTTTTATTATTACAAGTTATACAATTCATCACAATTTTTTTATTCCTGAGAATAAAATTAAGTAATCAATGACAAATAATTGTAATCAATTTTGTGTTCCCTGAAAAAAGGTAACATAAGGTCACCCACCCCTTCCTACAATCTAACCTTGAGAAATTCGTGGAATAAAATTTTTATTATTAAGAAATTTTTCTTTACAAACTTAACAATTTTAGTGAATATTTTTCATTTAAATTTTGAATAAAAGCATAATCAAAAATTATGTTTTTTTTTTAATTTTTCTTTAAATTTTCTTTAAATTTTCTTACATTTTAATCACTTTCACTAAAAAAAAAATAGTTTTGCCACGTATTTCTTCTAACTTAATTTCAAAATTCTTTCCGTTTTTCTAAGAAACCTTTCAAATGGCGCAAAATTTTCTAATACACTAAACTGTAAATCTTGATAAATACCAAACTACAGAAAGAAGAGGGAGGACGGGGTAACGTTTTTCTTTACGACAAAAACCCACCCCCAACACACCCTCGAAAACTACATTAAACCTTTTGGAATTGTCTATTTTCTACAACTCACACGCATACTCTTGGCAATCTAATACCACCAAGAGGCATACAATAGACCGTCAGTCTGACAAGTCATCAACCCCACTGTGCAAGTGTTTAACAAACAGCAAAAATACCTTTACAAGTCAAATTTGTTTACAAAACGATTTGTTGATGTAGATACAGATTTAACTCATTCCATTGCTGACATTGTGGGGGAATGTGGCGACATGTGCTTATGATGATGTGATAAAAGGGGAGGGAGTAGTTGCCAAAAAAGCAGATGATATTTGGGCGCATGGTCAGTTGGGACATAATAACTGAAAATTTAGGTACTTGACACTAGATGTCACCAAAAAGAGTATGTATATTTTTTAAATAAAACAAGTGACCAGATATAAATCAAATTTTTTTACAGAAATGCATTCCTATAGTCAAATTTTCTATAGTAAAGTCTTTCTATCCAACTTTTCCTTATTAAACTGGACTTATCGTCAACTTTTCTACAGAAAGCTAGACCTCTCGTCAACTTTTCTATAGAAAACTAGACCTCTCGTCAACTTTTCTATAGAAAACTAGACCTCTCGTCAACTTTTCTATAGAAAACTAGACCTCTCGTCAACTTTTCTATAGAAAACTAGACCTCTCGTCAACTTTTCTATAGAAAACTAGACCTCTCGTCAACTTTTCTATAGAAAACTAGACCTCTCGTCAACTTTTCTATAGAAAACTAGACCTCTCGTCAACTTTTCTATAGAAAACTAGACCTCTCGTCAACTTTTCTATAGAAAACTAGACCTCTCGTCAACTTTTCTATAGAAAACTAGACCTCTCGTCAACTTTTCTATAGAAAACTAGACCTCTCGTCAACTTTTCTATAGAAAACTAGACCTCTCGTCAACTTTTCTATAGAAAACTAGACCTCTCGTCAACTTTTCTATAGAAAACTAGACCTCTCGTCAACTTTTCTATAGAAAACTAGACCTCTCGTCAACTTTTCTATAGAAAACTAGACCTCTCGTCAACTTTTCTATAGAAAACTAGACCTCTCGTCAACTTTTCTATAGAAAACTAGACCTATCGTCAACTTTTCTAAAGAAAACTGTTCCTTTCGTAAACTTTTCTAAAGAAAACTGTTCCTATCGTAAACTTTTCTAAAAAAAACTGTTCCTATCGTAAACTTTTCTAAAGAAAACTGTTCCTATCGTAAACTTTTCTAAAGAAAACTGTTCCTATCGTAAACTTTTCTAAAGAAAGCTGTTTCTATCGTCAACTTTTCTAAAGAAAAATGTTCCTATCGTCAACTTTTCTAAAGATAACTGTTCCTATCGTGAAATTTTCCAAAGAAAACTGCTCCTATCGTTAACTTTTTTAAAGAAAACTGTTCCTATCGTCAACTTTTCTAAATAAAACTGTTCCTATCTACAACTTTTATAAAGAGCACTGTTCCTATCGTCAACTTTTCTAAAGAAAACTGTTGCTATCGTCAACTTTTCTAAAGAAAACTGTTCCTATCGTAAACTTTTCTAAAGAAAACTGTTCCAATTGTCATCTTTTCTGTAGAAAGCTGTTCATATTGTCAACTTTTCTAAAGAAAATTTTTCCTATCGTCAACTTTTCTAAAGAAAACTTTTCCTATTTTCAATTTTTCTTAAGAAAACTGTTCCTATATTCTACTGTTCTATAGTGAAGTCTTTAGGGCATATTTTGTTATAGAAACATTCACAATAGTCTTCAGCATTTTACCTTTTCTGAATGAGCTGTTTTTTGTCCCTTTTTCTAACTTCAAAAGCAGCTGTTTTCCTTTCCAAACTCACCACTTATTACTCCAGAAGGAAAGGAAAACACAAAGAGTAAGTGAAAGTGAAAAGTGAAGAAACTCTCTCTCAGCCACTGTTGCTTCTTTCAAAAACAGCATGCGCTTTTAAGCCTGAACATATGCTACACACAAACCCCTAATATTAACAAGGGCCGGTATGCAATAGTTTTTTTACTTCTTATTTTAAAGAGAGAGTAAGTACGAGTAATCGTTGTTGCTTTTGTGGTAGAAAACTACCATTTGCAGAGACATTGTCATTAGAGAAATTTGTAACACTTTTGTAGTCTACTTTTAGGTGCGTGTTGAAGCATAACGTAAGCGCGTGAAGAAAATATAAGAAAAAGTTTAGAAAAAAAAAAAAAAATTAAAGTGAAGAAAATTTATAAGAGAAAAAGAAAATTAAAAGAAAATTTATGACTAAAAAATATAAGAAGATGTAGAAAATATAAAAAATGAAATTTAATTAAGAAAATATATGAAAAAAAAGAAAGCAGTGGGTTTTTCATCAAAGAAAAAGTAATTATTTTTAAAATAAATTTAAGAAGTTTTTTATATTAAAGAAAAAAGTTAAACTCAGTAAATATTGTGTAATGAAAGTGAAAATCTAGTATTGAGTACAAAAAGGAAAAAAAGTGAAAAACTTTTTTCTTAACTTCTTATACACACTTACACACATACACATAGAAATAACAACTTACTTTTCTACTAACACATTTTCAAAAACCAAAAAAAAGGAAATAAATATTTTACCCACTTTTATATATTAAACTTTTCTTTGGGAAAGTAAAAAAATGAAAATGAAATAATAAAAATGAAATGAAAAATGAAAGAAAAAGTCAACAAAATGTAATAATTTGTAGAAAAAAAGAAAAAAACGCTTACACTCATAAAGTGGTGAATTTTCCAAAATATGAAAAGAAAATCGTTTTAAAATTCTAACAGAAAATATTTAGAGAAAAATTTTTGTGACAAAAAGTGAGTGCGTGTTTGATAAAATAAAATAGTGTGCGTAAAGTTTTTATAATATAATGCTTTTTGGCATATTATTCCTCGACATTTGTAACTTCTCATATATCTATAGTATATGAATGTGTCACACACTTGTGCTTCAAACATTGGATTATAATAATTTACAACATGTTCCTCATGCCACCAATCGACTACATCATCATCATCCTTAAACTCGAGGTTGACCGCATAACAACCCCCAAATACAATAGGGGCTCCTTATTAACACGAAGTATTGAAATTCTACAGTTTAAATAAAGTCCAACGAACATTTGCGTGAAACATGAAATACTTTTTAACCTCTTAAATTTAATAAGAGACAAATGAAAGAATTTTCTAAAGAAAATTTGAAGATTTTTCTAAGAAAATGTAGACGTCAGGATAATATTTTTATAGAAAAGTTGACGTCAGGATCATTTTTCTATAAAAAAGTTGACGTCAGGATAATTTTTCTATAGAAAAGTTGACGTCAGGATAATTTTTCTATAGAAAAGTTGACGTCAGGATAATTTTTCTATAGAAAAGTTGACGTCAGGATAATTTTTCTATAGAAAAGTTGACGTCAGGATAATTTTTCTATAGAAAAGTTGACGTCAGGATAATTTTATTATAGAAAAGTTGACGTCAGGATAATTTTTCTATAGAAAAGTTGACGTCAGGATAATTTTTCTATAGAAAAGTTGATGTCAGGATAATTTTTCTATAGAAAAGTTGACGTCAGGATAATTTTTCTATAGAAAAGTTGACGTCAGGATAATTTTTCTGTAGAAAAGTTGACGTCAGGATAATTTTTCTATAGAAAAGTTGACGTCAGGATAATTTTTCTATAGAAAAGTTGACGTCAGGATAATTTTTCTATAGAAAAGTTGACGTCAGGATAATTTTTCTATAGAAAAGTTGACGTCAGGATAATTTTTCTATAGAAAAGTTGACGTCAGGATAATTTTTCTATAGAAAAGTTGACGTCAGGATAATTTTTCTATAGAAAAGTTGACGTCAGGATAATTTTTCTATAGAAAAGTTGACGTCAGGATAATTTTTCTATAGAAAAGTTGACGTCAGGATAATTTTTCTATAGAAAAGTTGACGTCAGGATAATTTTTCTATAGAAAAGTTGACGTCAGGATAATTTTTCTATAGAAAAGTTGACGTCAGGATAATTTTTCTATAGAAAAGTTGACGTCAGGATAATTTTTCTATAGAAAAGTTGACGTCAGGATAATTTTTCTATAGAAAAGTTGACGTCAGGATAATTTTTCTATAGAAAAGTTGACGTCAGGATAATTTTTCTATAGAAAAGTTGACGTCAGGATAATTTTTCTATAGAAAAGTTGACGTCAGGATAATTTTTCTATAGAAAAGTTGACATCAGGATAATTTTTCTATAGAAAAGTTGACGTCAGGATAATTTTTCTATAGAAAAGTTGACGTCAGGATGATTTTTCTATAGAAAAGTTGACGTCAGGATAATTTTTCTATAGAAAAGTTGACGTCAGGATAATTTTTCTATAGAAAAGTTGACGTCAGGATAATTTTTCTATAGAAAAGTTGACGTTAGGATAATATTTCTATAGAAAAGTTGACGTCAGGATCATTTTTCTATAGAAAAGTTAACATTAAGATAATTTTTTTATAGTTGACGTTAGCTTAATTTTTCTATAAATAATTTGACGTTACGTTAATTTTTCTACAGAAAATTTGAAGTTAGTTTAATTTTTCTAAAGAAGATTTGACGTACGGTTAGTTTTTCTGTAGAAAATTTTACGTTAGATAATTTTTCTATAGAAAAGTTGACGTTAGGATAATATTTCTATAGAAAAGTTGACGTCAGGATAATTTTTCTATAGAAAAGTTGACGACAGGAACCCTTTATTACGGATAAGTTAAGCATAAGAAGACTTTACTCTAGATAGGTTGACGATAGGAAGACTTTTGTATATAAAAATTGACTATAGGAAATCCTTATTAGAGGAAAGAGTGAAAATTTTTGGGAAGATTGTACGACAGGGAAACAGTTGCCCTGAGAATTGTAATACATTTTCACTGAACTATTTAGAACTAAGTTAACCTTTTGCTTAATGAATTTAGTGTCAATTAAAGTTTCTGTGTGTCTTAATTTTATTAACATTTACTTTTCTGTCAGTTCGGCTGCCCTTTTTTTCACAAATTATTATACAATTTCTTTTTTTATAAAATTGTTATCCGCGCATTAAATGCATTACTGATAGGGCTTCTTCCTTCTCTCATACTTTGACACGGTCATGTTAAACTATAAGACATTTTTGTTTTTATTAGTTAACAAAAGCAAACATTTTAATAAAAAAAAAAAGCCAAGTTAGTTAATGACAAAGAAAACAGAAAGAATTTGCACAGCAAAGTAGAAAAAAACAGGTGTCAATTTAAATAAAAGGTCTTTTCTAATTAGGATAATTAAATTGATAACATAACTCTTGTTTAAAGAGACTAAAGAGAAAAACAAACGGAAAATCTAATAAAATTAACATGAACATAAACTCAGCACGAGCACAACTACAAAAAAAGGATATTGTAATTAACACTCACACTATTTTAGACACTTAATGGGCTCGTGTAGCTCTCCCTCGTACTCTCTCCTCGCTACTTCCTGTTCCCGTTTTGTTTATTAAGAGTCCATAAACAAACTTCTAGACCAAATTATAATTAGCCAAATTCAAATTTTGTTAAAGTTTTATCTGTCTCTCTGAGGTAATCATAATTTGATTATAAATTAAAGGATGAATCTGAACTTTAGTTACAATACAAACATTTACGAGTTTCCGTTTAAATCGTTTCCGGTTTCCATAAATTATTATTTTGTTGGTTTTTGGACGACAACTTTGATTAGTTTATTAAAGTGGGAAAGATATACTTTCTTAATCAAAATTTCTATGCAAATGTATGCTAATGATTCCAATATCTGTCAAAAGCCTTCCTTTCTATGGCAAAGTCTTCTTATCGTCAACTTTTCTATAATAAAGTCTTTCTAACGTCAACTTTTCTATAGTAAAGTCTTCTTAACGTCAACTTTTCTATAGTAAAGTCTTCCTAACGTCAACTTATCTATAGTAAAGTCTTCCTAAAGTCAACTTTTCTATGGTAAAGTCTTCCTAACGTCAACTTTTTTATAGTAGTCTTCCTAACGTCAACTTTTCTAAAGTAAAGTCTTCCTAACGTCAACTTTTCTATAGTAAAGTCTTCCTAACGTCAACTTTTCTATAATAAAGTCTTTCTAACGTCAACTTTTCCATAGTAAAGTCTTCCGAACGTCAACTTTTCTATAGTAAAGTCTTCCTAACGTCAACTTTTCTATAGTAAAGTCTTCCTAACGTCAACTTTTCTGTAGTAAAGTCTTAATAACGTCAACTTTTCTATAGTAAAGTCTTCCTAACGTCAACTTTTCTATAGTAAAGTCTTCCTAACGTCAACTTTTCTATAGTAAAGTCTTCCTAACGTCAACTTTTCTATAGATAAGTCTTCCTAACGTCAACTTTTCTATAGTAAAGTCTTCCTAATGTCAACTTTTCTATAGTAAAGCCTTCCTAACATCAACTTTTCTATAATAAAGTCTTCCTAACGTCAACTTTTCTATGGTAAAGCCTTCCTAACATCAACTTTTCTATAGTAATGTCTTCCTAACGACAAATTTTTAATAGAAAAGTCTTCCTATCGTCAACTTTTCTATAGAAAAGTCTTCCTATCGTCAACTTTTCTATAGAAAAGTCTTCCTATCGTCAACTTTTCTATAGAAAAGTCTTCCTATCGGCAACTTTTCTATAGAAAAGTCTTCCTATCGTCAACTTTTCTATAGAAAAGTCTTCCTATCGTCAACTTTTCTATAAAAAAGTCTTCCTATCGTCAACTTTTCTATAGAAAAGTCTTCCTATCGTCAACTTTTCTATAGAAAAATCTTCCTATCGTCAACTTTTCTATAGAAAAGTCTTCCTATCGTCAACTTTTGTATAGAAAAGTCTTCCTATCGTCAACTTTTCTATAGAAAAGTCTTCCTATCGTCAACTTTTCTATAGAAAAGTCTTCCTATCGCCAACTTTTCTATAGAACAGTCTTCCTATCTTCCTAATCTTCCTATCGTCAACTTTTCTATAGAAAAGTCTTCCTATCGTCAACTTTTCTATAGAAAAGTCTTCCTATCGTCAACTTTTCTATAGAAAAGTCTTCCTATCGTCAACTTTTCTATAGGAAAGTCTTCCTATCGTCAACTTTTCTATAGAAAAGTCTTCCTATCGTCAACTTTTCTATAGAAAAGTCTTCCTGTCGTCAATTTTTCTATAGAAAAGTCTTCCTATCGTCAACTTTTCTATAGAAAAGTCTTCCTATCGTCAACTTTTCTATAGAAAAGTCTTCCTATCGTCAACTTTTTTATAGAAAAGTCTTCCTATCGTCAACTTTTCTATAGAAAAGTCTTCCTATCGTCAACTTTTCTATAGAAAAGTCTTCCTATCGTCAACTTTTCTATAGAAAAGTCTTCCTATCGTCAACTTTTCTATAGAAAAGTCTTCCTATCGTCAACTTTTCTATAGAAAAGTCTTCCTATCGTCAACTTTTCTATAGAAAAGTCTTCCTATCGTCAACTTTTCTATAGAAAAGTCTTCCTATCGTCAACTTTTCTATAGAAAAGTCTTCCTATCGTCAACTTTTCTATAGAAAAGTCTTCCTATCGTCAACTTTTCTATAGAAAAGTCTTCCTATCGTCAACTTTTCTATAGTAAAGTCTTCCTAACGTCAACTTTTCTATAGTAAAGTCTTCCTAACGTCAACTTTTCTATAGTAAAGCCTTCCTAACATCAACTTTTCTATAGTAATGTCTTCCTAATGTCAACTTTTTTATAGAAAAGTCTTCCTATCGTCAACTTTTCTATAGTAAAGTCTTCATATCGTCAACTTTTCTATAGTAAAGTCTTCATATCGTCAACTTTTCTATAGTAAAGTCTTCCTATCGTCAACTTTTCTATAGAAAAGTCTTCCTATCGTCAACTTTTCTATAGAAAAGTCTTCCTATCGTCAACTTTTCTACAGAAAAGTCTTCCTATCGTCAACTTTTCCATAGAAAAGTCTTCATATCGTCAACTTTCCTATAGAAAAGTCTTCATATCGTCAACTTTTCTATAGTAAAGTCTTCCTATCGTCAACTTTTCTATAGAAAAGTCTTCGTATCTTCAACTTTTCTATAGAAAAGTCTTCGTATCGTCAACCTTTCTATAGAACAGTCTTCCTATCGTCAACTTTTCTATAGTAAAGTCTTCCTATCATCAACTTTTCTATAGTAAAGTCTTTCTATCGTCAACTTTTCTATAGTATAGTCTTCCTATCGTCAACTTTTCTATAGTAAAGTCTTCCTATCGTCAACTTTTCTATAGTAAAGTCTTCCTATCGTCACTTTTCTATAGTAAAGTCTTCCTATCCTCAACTTTTCTATAGAAAAGTCTTCCTATCCTCAACTTTTCTGTAGTAAAGTCTTCCTATCGTCAACTTTTCTATAGTAAAGTCTTCCTATCGTCAACTTTTCTATAGTAATGTCTTCCTATCGTCAATTTTTCTATAGTAAAGTCTTCCTATCGTCAACTTTTCTATAGTAAAGTCTTCCTATCGTCAACTTTTCTATAGTAAAGTCTTCCTATCGTCAACTTTTCTATAGTAAAGTCTTCCTAACGTCAACTTTTCTATATTAAAGTCTTCTTAACGTCAACTTTTCTAGAGTAAAGTCTTTCTACCCTCAATTTTTCTTTTTGCAAGTTTTCTTTAAAAATGTTGTTCTATTGTTAAGGAAATTTTACAAATTTTTGAACATCCGTTCTTTTTTGTCATCTCCCAACACTTAAATATTTTCTTGACAACAATTTGATTGAAATAAGTAATTTGTTGCTTAACATTACTTCGTTACTTGCAACTGACACCTTCAGTATTTTATTACTTTTCTGCAAAAGAATGAATGAAGTGTTTTCACATAAAGAATCCCCTCCTTGGGCTATTGCATATTATAATCTTATTGAAAATCTTAATTTTCATTTTCTCGTACTTTTTTTTTTGGTTTAAATTATCCAAAAATTACTTATTAAAAAACTCCATTCCATTCCGTTCTGTTGCAGAGCCTGATGGTGGCACATGTAAATGTGTCTGTGTCTAGATCCGTTTCCAGGGATTTTTTGTTGTATTCGGTTAATATTTAAAATGAAATGAACTCAACTCAACTGAAGTGGAAACACGTAGGGCAGAAAAAAGAACTTATAGATAGTAAATGTTGAGAAGAATGAAAGGACAGACAGATGGAGTGGCTGAGGGTCTCAGTATGCAGGCAGTGGTTTTTCACCAAATGTCATGTTTAAGGCAGTTTATGAGAAAATTTTATTTTTAATTTTCTTTTTTACACTAGAGATTTTCTTGTACTTAAGTTTTTTTTGTGAGCAGAAAAATATTAAAATTAGGTCGTAATTAAAAAAGGGAAAACTAGAGAATTTAAATGAGGGAAAAAATTAAGTGAAATGAATTTAAATGGTTAAACAATGAAATTTTATGTTGAATAAAAAGAACCCTCCTAAAAATAGGCAACGTGAATTAAATTTTAAAGAAATTTATAATTTTTTGAAATCTATGTAGACGATAGGAAAGTAAGACGTTAGGAAGACTTTTTGTATATAGAAAAGTAGACTATGGAAGACTTTCTTTGTTATTTAAAACAAAAGTAGTGAATTTTGAAATATGGATAATTTTTGGTAAAAAGAAAGTTTTGATTTTAATAAGTTTTGAGCATTTTTCTTTCTGATATTAGGATCTTAAGAAAAGTGGTATTTTTAGTACTATTATTAAAAATTTTTAGTTTTTTGATAGTAACCCGTTTCAGTATTAAGCAGGAACGAAGTTAAAGAAACAGAATTAAATGTATTAAATTCAAATTTGGACAAAAAGTTGTAAAAATACAACGTTTTTGAAAACTTTTTTATATTGTCTATTTTTGCTGGAAATCATAATTTTACTATTGAAAGTCTATTTTGGAAAAGTACAATTTTGAATTTTTTTATAAGGGGGGACCCTTCAATAAAAAAAATACTTAATAAATAAAGGGGGGACCCTTTTCTAAAAAAAAAAATATTTTAAATAAACTTTAAATTTTACTTAAATTATTTTTCTTTCCTTATTCTTTGCTGACATTTGAGTTCTTAAATCAACTTTTACATGACACTCCCGTAGTTGTGGGTCACACAACATACCCAGAGTTTCGCTTTTTAGCCTCAAGTTTGATTCGTGTGGAACTGTCATTTACCTGCACAAATGTTTTCTATAACAATATTTTACTTTTTTGTTCGTTCTCGCTCTCTGGTTAGTCGTTACCAATGCCACATGACAAGGTAAAGTTTTTGTAACTACAACAATATATATTTTTTTGTTTTATTAAAAAAGGAACAAAACTGGCAGTTAAAAATTACAACGCCACTAACATTAATATACAGTAGTCGTTCGGTGTAAAAACACTAGCCTACACATACCGTGTTCTACAACTTCAACGAAAAAATGAACACAGTTCGACAAACATGTTTTACCGGAGTCTAAACAAAAAAAAAAAGCTTTAAGAACTACTCGTCCTTACAGGCTTTTGGTAGTTAAACCTTTAATGGAAATTTACATATATATTTACATACATTAATACATACATACGTATGTATGTATCATATGTATGTAGTAAAGTGGTCGCTTTTAGTAGCCCACAGTTCGTACTTTTTGTACTAAAGTGAAATTTTTATTGTCGATATGTTGCTTCAGTATGAGAGATATTCCTTTTTTTTAAATTGCTATTTTTGTATTTTTTAGCTGCTTTTGAAAGAAAATTGACATGTTTTAAAGATTATACAAATTTTGTCGTTGCTTCAGTTCAATTCCATGAAATGTAGAGCTTAAAGCAATATCGGTCCTTACACCCTGCTTAAATAATTTATGTTCAATTTAAAGCTGTTAGTATAGACATACAGCTACTATAAAAAAGTTGACGATAGGAAGACTTAACTATAAAAAAGTTGAAGATAAGGAGACTTTACTATACAAAAGTTGACGATAGGAAGACTTTACTATAGAAAAGTTGACGATAGGAAGACTTTACTATAGAAAAGTTGAATATGGAAGACTTTACTATAGAAAAGTTGACGATAGAAAGACTTTACTATAGAAAAGTTGACGATAGAAAGACTTTATTATAGAAAAGTTGACGATAGGAAGACTTTACTATAGAAAAATTGACCAAGGGAAGATTTTACTATAGAAAAGTTGATGATAGTAAGACTTTACTATAGAAAAATTGACGATTGGAAGACTTTACTATAGAAAAGTTGACGATAGGAAGACTTTACTATAGAAAAGTTGACGATAGGAAGACTTTACTATAGAAAAGTTGACGATAGGAAAACTTTTCTATAGAAAAGTTGACGATAGGAAAACTTTTCTATAGAAAAGTTGACGATAGGAAGACTTTTCTATAGAAAAGTTGACGATAGGAAGACTTTACTATAGAAAAGTTGACGATAGGAAGACTTTACTATAGAAAAGTTGGCGATAGGAAGACTTTACTATAGAAAAGTTGACGATGGGAAGACTTTACTTTAAAAAAGTTGATGATAGGAAGACTTTACTATAGAAAAGTTGACGATAGGAAGACTTTACTATAGAAAAGTTGACGATAGGAAGACTTTACTATAGAAAAGTTGACGATAGGAAGACTTTACTATAGAAAAGTTGACGATAGGAAGACTTTACTATAGAAAAGTTGACGATAGGAAGACTTTACTATAGAAAAGTTGACGATAGGAAAACTTTTCTATAGAAAAGTTGACGATAGGAAAACTTTTCTATAGAAAAGTTGACGATAGGAAAACTTTTCTATAGAAAAGTTGACGATAGGAAAACTTTTCTATAGAAAAGTTGACGATAGGAAGACTTTTCTATAGAAAAGTTGACGATTGGAAGACTTTACTATAGAAAAGTTGACGATAGGAAGACTTTACTATAGAAAAGTTGACGATAGGAAGACTTTACTATAGAAAAGTGGACGAAAGAAAGACTTTACTATAGAAAAGTGGACAATAGAAAGACTTTACTATAGAAAAGTTGACGATAGGAAGACTTTACTATAGAAAAGTTGACGATAGGAAGACTTTACTATAGAAAAGTTGACGATAGGAAGACTTTACTATAGAAAAGTTGAAGATAGGAAGACTTTACTATAGAAATGTTGATGATAGGAAGACTTTACTATAGAAAAGTTGACGATAGGAAGACTTTACTATAGAAAAGTTGACTATAGCAGGACTTTACTATAGAAAAGTTGACGATAGGAAGACTTTACTATAGAAAAGTTGACGATAGGAAGACTTTACTATAGAAAAGTTGACGATAGGAAGACTTTACTATAGAAAAGTTGACGATAGGAAGACTTTACTATAGAAAAGTTGACGATAGGAAAACTTTTCTATAGAAAAGTTGACGATAGGAAAACTTTTCTATAGAAAAGTTGACGATAGGAAAACTTTTCTATAGAAAAGTTGACGATAGGAAGACTTTTCTATAGAAAAGTTGACGATAGGAAGACTTTACTATAGAAAAGTTGACGATAGGAAGACTTTACTATAGAAAAGTTGACGATAGGAAGACTTTACTATAGAAAAGTGGACGAAAGAAAGACTTTACTATAGAAAAGTGGACAATAGAAAGACTTTACTATAGAAAAGTTGACGATAGGAAGACTTTACTATAGAAAAGTTGACGATAGGAAGACTTTACTATAGAAAAGTTGACGATAGGAAGACTTTACTATAGAAAAGTTGACGATAGGAAGACTTTACTATAGAAATGTTGACGATAGGAAGACTTTACTATAGAAAAGTTGATGATAGGAAGACTTTACTATAGAAAAGTTGACTATAGCAGGACTTTACTATAGAAAAGTTGACGATAGGAAGACTTTACTATAGAAAAGTTGACGATAGGAAAACTTTTCTATAAAAAAGTTGACGATAGGAAAACTTTTCTATAGAAAAGTTGACGATAGGAAAACTTTTCTATAGAAAAGTTGACGATAGGAAGACTTTTCTATAGAAAAGTTGACGATAGGAAGACTTTACTATAGAAAAGTTGACGATAGGAAGACTTTACTATAGAAAAGTTGACGATAGGAAGACTTTACTATAGAAAAGTGGACGAAAGAAAGACTTTACTATAGAAAAGTGGACAATAGAAAGACTTTACTATAGAAAAGTTGACGATAGGAAGACTTTACTATAGAAAAGTTGACGATAGGATGACTTTACTATAGAAAAGTTGACGATAGGAAGACTTTACTATAGAAAAGTTGACGATAGGAAGACTTTACTATAGAAATGTTGACGATAGGAAGACTTTACTATAGAAAAGTTGACGATAGGAAGACTTTACTATAGAAAAGTTGACTATAGCAGGACTTTACTATAGAAAAGTTGACGATAGGAAGACTTTACTATAGAAAAGTGGACGATAGAAAGGTTTTACTATAGAAAATTTGACTATAGCAAGTCTTTAGTATAGAAAAGTTGACTGCAGCAAAAATTTACTATATATAAAGTTGACGATAAGAAGACTTTTTCATAGAAAAGTTTTATAAAAAAAAGCTAATTTTAATGATAAATCAACAAATTAAACTAAAGATGTCTTATAAAATAATTTCCATTTATAACTGTCCAAAATCAAAGAGCTTTTGAAAAAAGTAGTGGAAATACTACTTTTAAAAATTTCTTGAATACTTAAATTTATTTAGAGTCTTTGGAATTTTGTAATAGATCACTTGTAAATGCAATTTTCTTGTAAAATTTTCCATTAGTTAAGATTTTTGCAAAAAGTAGCAAAAAATACTCCTTTTTAAAATTTCGTTTTTGAAATTGTTTGAAGATAAGAAACTTTGTTATAAATCATCAGACGAAAAATTATTTTCTTTAAAAATTTTTTAATTTTTTTTTAAATTTTAGAAAAAGTAGTATATAGTAAAAAATGTAGTATTTATACTCCTTTTATCAAACTAGCCTAATTTTGATTATAAATCATTAAATATAACTAAAACCCTCTAATAAATTAATTCTATTTCATAATTTTGGGGAATTTAAGACCTTTTAAAAAAAGTAGTAAATCTACTACTTTTTTAAAAAATTCTTAAAAAAAAACTTAAGTCTTTTAGAATTTTTTAAAGAATTTAGATATTTGGTTGTAAATCACTTGAAAAATTAATTTTTCATAAAAATTTTTACATATTTGATAACGTTTTTTTTTTAGAAAAAAGTAAAAAACTACCTTTTTTCAAATAGTAAGAAATCTTTTTTTTTTTAACATAAAATGTTTATGATATATCTTAGAAAACCTTTTTCCTTTTTAATTTCAATAATTTAAGACCTTTTGGAAAAAAGTAGTAAAAATACTACTTTTTTAAAAATTTCTAAAATTCTTAAATTTTTTTGCAATTAATGAATTTTTGTTATAAATTAGTGGAAACTTTATTTTTTTGTTAAATTTTCTTTAAACTGAGACTTTTGGAAAATGTACTTAAAATACTACTATTTTTAAAAAACTTTAAAAATGCTATAAATTTCAAAAGATTTTTGTTATAAATTTTTGTTATAAATTAGTGGAAAACTTTATTTTTTTGTTAAATTTTCTTTAAACTGAGACTTTTGAAAAAAGTACTTAAAATACTACTATTTTTAAAAAAACTTTAAAAATGCTATAGATTTCAAAAGATTATTCAAATTTCTTGATTTTATTTATTTTCTTAATTTTTCCTAAGAAAACCTTGAAGTCTTGCTTTATCCTTCCCTTGACACAAATGTTTCAAAAAATTAAAGAAAAAAAAAAAACAACAGAATAACGTTAAAAATGTCTTTGAACTTTTACTGAAAGCTATTTTTTATAGTATTCAAAAATAACATTTCAAAGAATTATAAAGCACGAAACCGGAAATATATGTCCTTCATATAAGAAAAACCAAAGAAAAGAAGCAAAAAACAAAATTTTTAAATATAAAATAAAAAAAGAAACCCCTAAACAGACAATTGTTTCCTCCTTCACTTTACTACGGCAGCAACAACATATAATTTGGGCAAAAATTATGCAGGATTCTGTTTTTTTTGTGTCGCACAAGGTACATGTATTGTTTTTGTCAACACTTTACCTAGGACAAAAGAACCCCCCTGAATGTATGCTATGGTTTTTACTTATTTGTTACTTAAACTTGTACAATAAATATTTAAAGTGAAATATACCGACAACCGCGCGCCTCGACGCACAGAGGAAGTGGCTGGCTATAAAAATAAAAACTTAAGTTTGCCAAAAACAGAAACTTTTGCTAGGAATGAATATGTTTAAATGTAAAATGTCATTGTATAGTGTTTTATAGGGAATTTACATACTACCATCAACTGCTACCGTTTGCTTTAGTGAAGTGTTCTCTGTTCGCTTTCCATAACCACCAGTCAAATTATCTAGTAGTTAATAACTTCCAGATCTGCTTAAAGAATGAACGGAAGAACAATACGTTTGAATATTTATTCACTCATTCATTCAGGCAGCAACAAGGATAATAATGAGGATGTTGATAATGATGTTGATATATTACAGGAGCAGTATGAGACTATCAGTGTAATACTTTTGAATAATTTATATTTCAATCGAAAAACATGACTGTATGCTTGTACTTACTCTTAAACATACACACATACACTCTCATACACTCTTACATTTTCATTTCCTTTCAATATTAAATACCGCTATAGTTAAGCAAACTTACACCTACACAGAAATACATTCACATGAATATAAAGAGTATATGTCTTAAAAATTGAAAGTATGAGTAACTTCATAAAAGTTTGTAGATATTTATGAATGAAAATAAAACTGAAAAAAAAATAAAGTGCTAGAACATGTAGAAAAAATTAAACTTGTTCTTTATTATATTATGAAACTAGAGGGTCATTTGGGGAAGTTAATCCCAAATTCTTAGCAAAGAAGACCTCATTAACTATTAACCAAATAAATGAAAGTGGTTTAAATAAATTTATAAATTTCTATGCAAAATTTATAAGAGAAAGAAATCTCATAAAAAGGTCGAAAAAAGGGCAAAAATTTAAAAAATGTACTAAAATACTACTATTTTTAAAAACCTTTAAATAAGAAATTTCTTTAGAAATTAATAAATTTGTACTTTAAAAGCTCATTAAAACACTTTCCTTTTAAAATTTCAAGAATCTAAGCACTTTTGAAAAAAGTAGTAGAAATACTACTTTTTCAAAATTTTCAAAATAGCCTAAATTAATTTAAAGTCTAAGAAATTTTGTTATAAACCACTCGTAAAATAAATTTATTTAAAAATTTCAATTATTTAAAATTTTTGAAAAAAGTAGTAAAAATAGTACTTTTTAAATTCCTTAGACTAATAAATTATTCTAAGAAGTGATATATAAATAGACTTAAATAGCTTATAAAATAATTTTTGTCACGGCTAAAAATAAATTTAAGTTGTTTAAAAAAAGTAGTAGAAATACTACTTTTTTCCAAATTTCGCAAAAGCGTTAATTTGTTTAAAAATCAAAAAATTTTGTTACAAATCATACAAAAACTAAATTTTCTTGTAAAATTTTTTATAATTTAAGACTTTTGAAAAATAGTACTAAAAATATTCCTTTTTTAAAATTCTTCAAATATGAAATTTGTTAAAAAAAGTAAGAAATTTGTACTTAAAATTGCTCACAAAACCATTTTACCTTAACAATTTTAAGAGTTTTAAGCCTTCTAGAAAAAGTAGTAAAAATAGTACTTTTTTAAATCCTTAATATAAGAAATTAGTTTAAGAAGTGAGAAATTAGTACTTAAAACGCTTATAAAATAATTTTTTCTTAAAATTTTTTCAAATTGAACTGAATTTAAGGTCTTTTCAAAAAAGGTAGTAGAAATACTACTTTTACTAAAATTACTCAAAAGCTTTAATTTATATAAAAATCAATAAATTTTGTTAAAAAACATTTAAAGAAGTGTTTTTCTTGTGAAATGTTTCTTAATTTAAGACTTTTTTAAAAAAAAAAGTAATTAAAAAATTCTTTTTTAAGAATCCTCAATATATGAAATTTTTTTAGAAAGTAAGAATTTTTTGCTTCAAATCGCTATAAACCAATTTGCCACTAAAAATTTTAATAGTCTAAAACGGTCTAGAAAAAGTAGTAAAAATACTACTTTTTTAAATTCATTAAAATAATAAATTAGTTTAAGAAGTGAAACATTTAGACTTAAATAGTCTATAAAATAATTTTTTCATGCGATTTCAAATAAAGTTGAGGCCTTTTAAATACTACTTTTACAAAAATTTCTCAAAAGCTTTAATTTATTTAAAAATCAATAAATTGTATCATAAAATTCTCAAATAATTAATTTTCTTGCAAAAATTTTCCATAAATAAAGACTTTTGAAAAAAGTATTAAAAATACTCCTTTTTTCATAATCCTTAAAATATGAAAAATGTTTCAAATGTAAACAATTTTCAATTAAAATCGCTCATAAAACGATTTTGCCTTAAAAATTTAGAGATTCTTTGTAATTCTGGAAAAGGTAGTAAAAATACTACTTTTTGAAATTTCTTAAAATAAGCCAATAGTTTAAGAAGTGACAAAATAGGACTTCAATTGCTTTTAAAATATTTTTTTTCTTAACACAAAAATGAAATGAATTTAAGGCCTTTTGAAAAAAAGTAGTAGAAATACTACTTTTACAAAAATTTCTCAAAAGCTTTAATTTATTTAGAAACCAATAAATCTTGTCATAAACACTTAAAAAAAATAATTTTCTTGTAAAATTTTTCTTAATATAAGACTTTTTTAAAAAAAGTAGTTAAAATAATACTTTTTTCAAAATCCTCAAAATAGGAAGTTTGCGAAGCAAGTAAAAAACTTTTGCTTAAAATCGCTCATAAGACCAATTTCAAGAGTCTAAACCAAAATTTTAAGAGTCTTAGCCTTCTGGAAAAGGTAGTAAAAACACTACTTTTATTACTACTTCATTTAAAGCCTTTTCGAAAGAGTAGTATAAATACTACTTTTTTTTCTATATCTTTAAAAATTGTTAAACAAAGAAACAAAGAAATTTATCTTTAAACCAAATCAATGAATTTTCTTTTAAAATTTTATATAATTTAAGATTTTTGAAATAGTAGTAATTCTACTACTTTTTGTAAAACTATTTCTTTTAGTAAAACTAAAACTAAAAACTCTTACATTTGCTTATAAATATTATTTTAATCTAGTAATTGTACTAAAAATGCTATTTTAGAGGTATTCTGAAAGAGTAGTATTTCTACTACTTTTTGCAAAAGTTTTTAATATAGCTATATTTTACATGAAAAGTCTAAATTATGTTTAGCAATCATATTTCTGCTAATTATTTTCGTAAAAAAACACTTTTAAGAAAGTAGTATTTTTACTACTTTTTAAAATACTTAATTTCGGCATTATTTATTATAAAAGCACTAAAATTTGGTCTTTAAAGACTGTTTTATTAAAAATTCAAGCAAAGTTGAAGTTTTGGGGATATTTTCAAAAAGTAGTATTTTTGCTACTTTTTATAAAAGTTTATATTTGGCTAAAAATTTTGCAATAAAGTCTTTATTTTACTTAACTAAGTTTAGAACTGATTTTCTTTATTATAAATTGTACAAAAATATTTAAAAAGAGAAACTTTTAAAAGTGTAGTATTTCTACTACCTTTTTTAATAACCTATTAAAGAGATATTTTACCTAAAAATGTTTAATTTTGCTTAAATATAATACTTAGTCAAATAATTAAACCAAAACTAAGGCCTAATAGATTTTTAGAAAAAGTAGTATTTTCAATACTTTTTTTGGAATGCCTTAATTTGTTCAAATTTTAATAATTAATTTCTCAATGCGTGTAAGTTATACTTTAAAAGAAATTTTGCTGCAATAGCAATATTCTAGAAAGATTTGAGAAAGGTAGTATTTTTACTACTTTTTAAAAAATTCTTAAATTGTCAAAATTTCACCCAGAACCATTTTCTAAACTTTCGAAAAATAGTTTAATGATATTTTTCATTAAAAACACTACTTTTAAACAATGCAAATAAAGAAAAATTTCTTGAAAAATTTCTACTACTTTTTTAAAAAAGTACTATTTTGTCCTAAACATGCAGAGAGAGTTTCTGTTTACTAGCAAACACTATTTAAAACATAGTTTTATACAGATATAATACTAATAAAGAGTCTTTTCAAAAAGGTAGTATAACTACTACTTTTTTAAAAATTGGCTTATTTTGTAAAAAAAACCCTTTGTTTATACTATCAATTACTTTCTAAAACTTATTAAAAGGCAAATGTACAGATTTAGAGTGACTTGAAAATAGTAGTATTTCTACTACTTTTTACAAAAAGTTTTTTTTTTTTGATCAAACTTTCACCTAAGTTAGTTTAATTTAGAAATTATCTTTTAAGAAGTAGTTAAACAAAAATTATTTTACATTTCTATAAAATTTATAGAAAAACTTGCACATTTTCTTCGTGAACATAAATATTCCCTTCACTTTTTAAATTGCTTTTTTTTATTTTTTTAGTTTCTCCCCTTGTAGTATTTTGCTTCCTATTTTACATATTCTAAAGTTTTCGACCTTAATTTTCTTAATCAATTCAATTTTTTTTTTTGTTGTTATTCCTGTTAATCCATTAGCATTTTGGCCAATTTCTTATAATTTTTATTTTTAATTGCCGCTTGTTATTCGCGTGTTTTTGCTCGAAAAAGAAAATATTTTCTTCTTATTGTTTATTATTTTAATGGGAATTTCATTATAATTTTTTTGTGTTGTTTGTTATGAAAATTATAGTTTTTTTCCTGTTAAACTAATTAAGTTATAATTGCTTAAGTTTCCTTTTTTGTTGCCTAAAAAGTTGAAGGCAAACTTATATAAAATTGTGCAACTTTTGAGAAATTTTTATTTAATTATTGGCACGCAAAAAGGCGCAAGGGTAGGGGAGTAAATAAATAAATAAATCAATAATTTAGTCCAGACATAGCCAAGTCAATAATCTTAGAAAAAATTGCGATAGGAACAATTTTTCTAAAAAATTACGAAAATGGAAAAAAATTCGTTGGCAAGAATTTTTTATAGAAAAAAATCTTAAAATAGTATTTTCTTTTAAATTGAAAGACATTTTATTATTTATTTGACCAGAATAATGTATTTAAAAAAAAGGAGTAGAAATACTACTTTTCTCAAACGGTCTATAATTGTATTTGAGGCATAAAAAATGCTTTAAATAGTATTTCTGTACATTTGTATGTCTTTTTTTAATTAAAATTTTACAAAATATAAAATTTTTAAAAAAAGTAGTAGAAAAGTACTTTTTTAAAAAATCTCTAAAATTGTATTTTTAACTTAAGAAATGCTTTAAATAGTATTTTTGTAGAATGTTATGACTGTTGATGTGAAATTTTACCAAAATAATCTTAGAAAAAATTGCGATAGGAACAATTTTTCTAAAAAATTACGAAAATGGAAAAAAACTCGTTGGCAAGAATTTTTTTATAGAAAAAAATCTTAAAATGGTATTTTCTTTTAAATTGAAACACATTTTATTATTTATTTGACCAAAATAGTGTCTTTTAAAAAAGGAGTAGAAATACTACTTTTTTCAAACGGTATACAATTGTATTTAAGGCATAAAAAATGCTTTAAATAGTATTCCTGTACATTTGTATGTCCCTTTTTATCAAAATTTTACCAAAATATAACATTTTTAAAAAAAGTAGTAGAAAAGTACTTTTTTTAAACATCTCTAAAATGGTATTTTATACTTAAATAATGCTTTAAATAGTGTTTCTGTAGAAAGCTTCACATCAATAGTGATGTGAAATTTTACCAAAATATTAACATTTTAAAAAAGTAGTAGAAATACTACTTTATTAAAAGTCTCTCAAAAAGCATTTTAGGTAAAAATAATGCTTCAGATAGTATTTCAATGCAAATATAAATTACTTTGTTTGAAAGTTGCTAAATAAATAACATTTCAAAAAGGTAGTAAAAATACTACTTTTTTTTAAAAACTCTCTAAATTAGTATTTAAGGCATAAAAAAAGCTTAAGAAAGTATTTCTATTCAAATTTATTAAACTTTATTTAAAATTTAATCGAAATAATACCATTTAAAAAAGTTGTAAAAATACTACTTTTTTCAAAAATCGTTAAATAAATATTTTAAGAAGAAATAAAACTTTAAATATTGTTTCTTTGCAAACTTATCATTTTGTATTCGAAATTTTTCAGAAATAATCTTCTTCAAAAAGTAGTAGAAATCATACCTTTTTAAAAGTAGATTTAAAAGCGTTTTAAGCTCAAATAATTCTTTAGAAAGTATTTCTATGACTTTTTATTACAAAGTTGACCAAAAGAACACATTTTTTAAAAAGTAGTAGAAATCATACAATTTTAAAAGTAGATTTAAAAGCGTTTCAAGCACAAATAATTCTTTAGAAAGTATTTCTATGACTTTTTATTATAAAGTTGACCAAAATAATACATTTTTTAAAAAGTAGTAGAAATACTACCTTTCTTAAAATAGTCTTTATTAGTATTTAAGCATAAATAATGCTTTATATAATACTCCAAAGTCAATTAGTGACTGTTTATTTGAACTTTTTCTTTATAGTACCTTTTACAAAAAGTAGTAGAAATGCTATTTTTTAAATACTCTAAAATATTATTTGAAATATAAAAAAGTATTTCTATACAAATTTATGAATTTTTATTCAAAATTTTATCAAAATTATTATTTTTTAAAAAGTACTAAAAATACTACCTTTTTAAAAAGTATCTTAAATAGTATTTTAGGCACAAATAATGCCTTAGATTTTATTTAGGTAGAAAAATATGGCTTTTTATTTGAAATTTGCCAATTTTTAAAAAGTAAGAAATAAAAAGTAAGAAATACTACTTTAGAAGAAAGTAGTAGTAGAAATACTACTTTATTTAAATTCCCTAATATAGTAATAATGCTTTAGATGCTATGTATATTTTAATTTATGACATTTTATTGCATATTTGACAAAAAAATAACTTTTTAAAAAGTAGTAGAAAAACTACCTTTTAAAAAATCTCAAAAAAATACCATTTTAGCCATAAATATTGCAATATATATTATTTTTATTAAAATTCATAATATTTTATTATATATATGACTAAAATTATACATTTTATAAAAAGTAGTAGAAATACTACCTTTTGAAAAAATCCCTAAAATAGTATTGTATGCATTAATTATGCTTTATATGTTATTTATATGTCAATTTATGACCAATTTATTGCAAATTTGAGCAAAATAGTAAATTGAAAAAAAGTAGTAAAAATACTACCTTTTTAAAAAAATCTTTTAATTATTTTTGTAAGCATAAATATTGCTTTATGTATTATTTCCATTTAAATTTAAGATATTTTATTCTAAAATTATGCCTTTTGAAATAGTAGTAGAAATACTACCTTTTTAAAAATCTTTAAACTATTATTTAAGGCATAAATACCGCTTTATATAATATTTATATATAAATTTATAACATTTTATAAGTCATTTATTTATGAATGACTAAAATTATACCTGTTGAAAAAAGTAGTAAAAATACTATCTTTTTATATAATCTCTAAAATATTATTTTAGGCATTTCTATTTAAATTTATGATATTTTAATATATAAATGACTAAATTATACCTTTTTTAAAAAGTAGTAGAAAAACTACCTTTTAAAAAATCTCAAAAAATACTATTTTAGCCATAAATATTGCTATATATAGTATTTTTATTAAAATTCATAACATTTTATTATATATATGACTAAAATTATACATTTTATAAAAAGTAGTAGAAATACTACCTTTTGAAAAAATCTCTAAAATAGTGTTGTAGGCAATAATAATGCTTAAGATGTTATTTATAAGTCAATTTATGACCAATTTATTGCAAATTTGAGCAAAATAGTAAATTTTAAAAAAAGTAGTAAAAATACTACCTTTTTAAAAAAATCTTTTAATTATTTTTGTAATCATAAATATTGTTTTATGTATTATTTTCATTTAAATTTAAGACATTTTATTATATATATGACTAAAATTATACCATTTGAAAAAAGTAGTATAAATACTACCTTCTTAAAAATCTTTACACTATTATTTAAGGCATAAATACCGCTTTATATAGTATTTATATGTAAATTTATAACATTTTATAAGTCATTTATTTGTGAATGACTAAAATTATACCTGTTGAAAAAAGTAGCAAAAATACTACCGTTTTATATAATCTCTTAAAAATTATTTTAGGCATAAAGATTGCTTTATATACTATTTCTATTTAAATTTACAACATTTTAATAAATAAATGACTAAATTGTAACTTTTTTAAAAAGTAGTAAAAATACTACCTTATGAAAAATTCTCACAAATACAATTTTTTATGCATAAATAATAATGAAAATAATATTTCTGTTTGAATTTATGACATTTTATTTTATTTTTGACCAAAATAATACATTTTAAAAAAAGTAGTAGAAATACTACTTTTTTGAAAAGTCTGTGTAAATGTATTTTAGGCATAAATAATGCTATAAAAGGTAATCTATAAGTTTTTACATGAAATTTCATCTTTTAGAAAAGTAGCAGAAATATTTAAATTGTTAATTTATGCATAAAATCTATATAATTAGATTATTTTTGAAGAAAATATGTTTGTCTATCATAATTTAGACCTGTTTCTCGACAAATGACTGAAGGAAGCCCTAAACATTTGACTCTCCGTTTAAAAGGTCTTAAATTATTGGAATTTTTTAACCAACACGTGGAGCTTACAAATTCTTTTTCCTAGCAACCACCAACAAAAAAACTCACCCGTTTCTTGTTTGAACTTTGCTGGGTCAAAAGGGGAATAAATGTTAAAAGCCACAATATGCGACACATGAAACAAATTACAACCTTTTACTCAATCGTTAGTCAATCATGCGTTTTTTTTTTCTTTCGACTACAAACATTTTCATTTTATTACAAAAAGGAAAAAAATAATAACAAAACAACACGCTAAAGATTAATTAATCGATTATTTTTATATATTTTCTTCTCTTTTCTTTTAATTTCAGTTCATTTTTTGCTGTTTTACCAAATTCCTCATTACCTTGGCTTTCATAACAAAATAGTCGTAGAAAAGTAAAAAACGTGCAGCAGAAACGTGAGAATATACTAAAATTAAATTTAACAGGAATTAAGAAAAAATATAAAATAAAAAATTAAGAAAAATCCTGTATTATAAGAAAATCCAAAAAAAATCAATATAAAACCTCTTGAATCCTAGAAAAAAAATTGAAAATTTTGTGACGTCATTTTTATTATTTATACAACTAAAAGCTGATATTTCTGCTCTCCTTCAAGCTTCAACACAAAAATCTTAAACTAAATTTTTGGCTTAACATTTATGATTTTTTAAAAATGGTAAGTAAATACAAATTTTACATGAATTTTTAATAATTTTTTATTTAAAACTAAATTTTAATGAAAATTAAACAACAAATTTAAATTTTAAAAATAGTAGTAAATATACTACTTTTTTAAACTAACCATTTATTAGTAATTTTGGGTTGAAAAGTCTTAAAAAACCGAATTCCTAAGCGTTAGAATGTTTTCCTTAAGGAAGTTTTAGCAAATAAAGACTTTAAGTAAAAGTTAGTAGAAACACTACCTTTTTAAAACAACTGTTTTTTTAGTAAATTTGGGTCAAATTAGCTTTAAAAATTTAAGTGCAAGCAGTATTAAGTGTTTCTCATCAAAAGTTTAGCAAAAATAACCTTTTAACAAATAGTAGTAGAAATAGTACTTTTTAAATACAACCTTTCAATATTAATTTTGGCTTAAATTATCTTTAAAAATCGAATTTCAAGTGGTTGAAAGTTTTGCTTAACTAAATTTTAGCAAATAAAGACTTTAAAAAAAGTAGTAGAGAACTACTTTTTTAAATAAGTCTTTAATAGCAATTTTGGTTCAAATAATCTCTAAAAATCGAATTTCTCTCAGTAGAAAGTTAGTTTTTTAAAGAAAATTAAAGCAAGCTAAGAATTTTAACAAAAAGTACTAGAAATACTACTTTTTATACCCTTCACCAATAGGTGAAAGGGTATTATAAGTTTGTGATTCCGTTTGTAATTTTTTTATTAGTGATCGTAGACCCCATAAAAATTATACCGATCGACTCAGAATCGGGAGGAGAATCGATTAAGCGATGTCCGTCTGTCTGTCTGTCTGTCTGTCTGTCTGTTGAAATCAAGTTTCTGAAGCCCCTGGAGGATGTTCTTACATAAATTATATATCAGATTTTAGGAAATTCTCCCGCAATGTACGCTATTAAATTTCATTGAAATCGGTTTATAAACACCGAAAATATCGAAAAAATACCAAAAATTAGACGAAAATTTTAAAATTTTTGATTGAAACACACTTTTAAATAACAAGAGAAAAAAGATACTCCTGGTGTACATGTGATAATATGTTATACATCAGATTGTAGGAAATAGCTTCCCAAAGCACTCTGTAAAATTGTATCAAAATCGGTTCATAAACAACTGAGATATCGCCAAAACACTGAATTTGATGTATCGCAAATTGCCCAAAGTTCGCATTAGAGAATGTTTGTTGAAAAAATGAAATGCAGAAATAGGAAAAACCATCCTCTTTTAGCACGGATCTACATAAATTTTATATCAAATTTTAGGAAATTCCCCCACTAAGCACGTTATTAAATTTTATCAAAAGCGGTCTATAAACAATTGAGATATCGCCATAACACTACATTTGATGTACAGCAAATTGCCCAAAGTACGTGTCTAAGAAATTTTGTTTACATTTTGTAAGTATTGTTTCAGCGATATCTCAGGTGTTTATGGACCGATTGTGATGAAATTTGACATTGTTCTTTATGGGAGGATTTTCTAAAATCTGATATATATACTCCACAAATCTGATTATGAATACCATTCAAATTGTACCGATCAACTCAGAATCGGCACAAGAATCGATTTCGCGACCTCCGTCCGTCTGTCCGTCCGTCTGTTTGTTTGCCCGTCCGTCCGTCTGTTTGTTTGTCCGTCCGTCTACATGTCCGTCCGTCTACCTGTCTGTCCTTTTTTCTGTTGTAGTCAAGTTTTTGGAGCTCCTGTTTTGTCGATATCTCAGATGTTTATTTTGATGAAGTTTAATAGCGTCCTTCGCAGGGGATTATCTAAATCCTGATGCATTCTGTAATTTGTGGTAGATATAATTTAGCGTTTAAGCGATGGTGTTTTGATCGACAATGTTGAAATTCAGGGTGGGACAATTCAGGAGCTCCACAAATCTGGTTTTAGCAGACAGACACACTGCATTTATCTTAATTTTGTGTCTGACTTTTGAACATTATGATAACATTTGAGAATGTATTATATATCAAATTATAGGTAATCTTCCTAGGAAGTGCAAAAATGAAGCTAATTACATGATATCCGTTCAAAACCTACATATGTATGTAAGTATCTCACATATCAACGAAAATTAAAATTTTTTAATTGCAATTGGGAGAAATCCGTTCACGTTTGACAATTGATCCCGTATAACTTCGCCTAAGGCAATCTCTTAGTAGCTAATAAATGACAAATTATAATAGATACGATGATGACATTTAGTATAAAGACGTTGTACAATATTGATATTCAGGACAATAGCGCCTAAAATAAACTTTCTAGAGGGACAACATTTGACAAAAGTATTTCTGATCTCTTGAAAAGTTCGATATTGAAAATGGGCGAGCTCTATTCACATTTAGTGAAATCTCCCATATAAACCCGACCGGGAATCGATTTAATGCTGATAAATTAAATCGCATTAAAATTGCACAAAGAACTTGAGCAAAACTTTCCAAACATCCATCGGACAGATCGAAAGAACTATACATCTCAAATATTATTGATGAAGTGTTCATTTTAATTAATTAACTAACTTCAGATAAATAAGTAAATCTTTAATAACTTTTCCGACAAAGCTGATACCCATCCATTCAAAAGCTATATATTTCACGTATGTATCTAAAACTAAGAGTGTATACCCTATAATTTTATGGCTTATCATTGTTAAAGCTTTGACCTAAATCAGTTCGCTAACTTCAGAGTTTTACATAACTAATCAAGAACTTTTACTAGTTGGATAATTCGTACGAATTAAAGTGCACAACCCTCACTGGGCACTGTGTTTTTGTGTTGCATGCCAGAATACTTAAACTTCATCAAATCGATGTGCTATTGCAAATGTAAGGGCATCTACATTTTGAAGCATATTTTCTGCATGGTTTATCTGGTCTATCGAACATTATTAAATGTTCGTAAAATATGTGTCTATTTTATTTCGAAGCTACTGGCTGGCTTAAATATGCATTCTCTACTTGTAGTCTAGTAATCATTATCTTTCACAAAGGGACCACTTTAGAACCCAAGTGAAGCTTCCCTAGACATCAGCCACCTGCCCAACCTAACCTTTGGGTGCATAACTATTCTAGATGATGACGCCACCGAAAAGGTTTTCGTTTTCCGACTCTTAATTTTAAAGACTCTTTGCATATAATACTAGTATAACCAAATATTGCAACGAAATACATTAAGTACTTTTGGAACACCATTGGTGAAGGGTATCCAAGATTCGGCAAAGCCGAATATACCACTCTTACTTGTTATACCCTTCACCAATAGGTGAAAGGGTATTATAAGTTTGTGATTCCGTTTGTAATTTTTTTATTAGTGATCGTAGACCCCATAAAAATTATACCGATCGACTCAGAATCGGGAGGAGAATCGATTAAGCGATGTCCGTCTGTCTGTCTGTCTGTCTGTCTGTCCGTCCGTCTGTCTGTCTGTCTGTTGAAATCAAGTTTCTGAAGCCCCTGGAGGATGGACTTACATAAATTATATATCAGATTTTAGGAAATTCTCCCGCAATGAACGCTATTAAATTTCATTAAAATCGGTTTATAAACACCGAAAATATCGAAAAAATACCCAAAATTAGACGAAAATTTTAAAATTTTTGATTGAAACACACTTTTAAATAACAAGAGAAAAAAGATACTCCTGGTGTACATGTGATAATATGTTATATATCAGATTGTAGGAAATATTTTCCCAAAGCACTCTGTAAAATTTTATCAAAATCGGTCCATAAACAACTGATATATCGCTAAAACACTGAATTTGATGTATCGCAAATTGCCCAAAGTACACATTAGAGAATGTTTGTTGAAAAAATTAAATGCAGAAATAGGAAAAACTATCCTCCTTTAGTACGGACCTACATAAATTTTATATCAGATTTTAGGAAATTCCCCCACCAAGCACGTTATTAAATTTTATCAAAAGGGGTCTATAAACAATTGAGATATCGCCATAACACTACATTTGATGTACAGCAAATTGCCCAAAGTACGTGTCTAAGAAATTTTGTTTACATTTTGTAAGTATTGTTTCAGCGATATCTCAGGTGTTTATGGACCGATTGTGATGAAATTTGACATCGTTCTTTATGGGAGGATTTTCTAAAATCTGATATATATACTCCACAAATCTGATTATGAATACCATTCAAATTGTACCGATCAACTCAGAATCGGCACAAGAATCGATTTCGCGACCTCCGTCCGTCTGTCCGTCCGTCTGTTTGTTTGTCCGTCCGTCTACATGTCCGTCCGTCTACCTGTCTGTCCTTTTTTCTGTTGTAGTCAAGTTTTTGGAGCTCCTGTTTTGTCGATATCTCAGATGTTTATTTTAATAGCGTCCTTCGCAGGGGATTATCTAAATCCTGATGCATTCTGTAATTTGTGGTAGATATAATTTAGCGTTTAAGCGATGGTGTTTTGATCGACAATGTTGAAATTCAGAGTGCGACAATTCAGGAGCTCCACAAATCTGGTTTTAGCAGACAGACACACTGCATTTATCTTAATTTTGTGTCTGACTTTTGAACATTATGATAACATTTGAGAATGTATTATATATCAAATTATAGGTAATCTTCCTAGGAAGTACAAAAATGCAGCTAATTACATGATATCCGTTCAAAACCTACGTAACCTACCTATGTAAGTATCTCACATATCAACAAAAATTTAAATTTTTTAATTGCAATTGGGAGAAATCCGTTCACGTTTGACAATTGATCCCGTATAACTTCGCCTAAGGCAATCTCTTAGTAGCTAATAAATGACAAATTATAATAGATACGATGATGACATTTAGTATAAAGACGTTGTACAATATTGATATTCAGGACAATAGCGCCTAAAATAAACTTTCTAGAGGGACAACATTTGACAAAAGTATTTCTGATCTCTTGAAAAGTTCGATATTGAAAATGGGCGAGCTCTATTCACATTTAGTGAAATCTCCCATATGAACCCGACCGGGAATCGATTTAATGCTGATAAATTAAATCACATTAAAATTGCACAAAGAACTAGAGCAAAACTTTCCAAACATCCATCGGACAGATCGAAAGAACTATACATCCCAAATATTATTGATGAAGTGTTCATTTTAATTAATTAACTAACTTCAAATTAATAAGTAAACTTTTCCGACAAAGCTGATAACCATCCATTCAAAAGCTATATATTTCACGTATGTATCTAAAACTAAGAGTGTATACCCTATAATTTTAAGGCTTGTATACATTGACAATCATTGTTAAAGCTTTGACCTAAATCAGTCCGCTAACTTCAGAGTTTTACATAACTAATCAAGAACGTTTACTAGTTGGACAATTCGTACGAATTAAAGTGCACAACCCTCACTGGGCACAGCGTTTTTGGGTTGCATGTCAGAATACTTAAACTTCATCAAATCGATGTGCTATTGCAAATCTAAGGGCATCTACATTTTGAAGCATTTTTTCTGCATGGTTTATCTGGTCTATCGAACTTTATTAAATGTTCGTAAAATATGTGTCTATTTTATTTCGAAGCTACTGGCTGGCTTAAATATTCATTCTCTACTTGTAGTCTAGTAATCATTATCTTTCACAAAGGGACCACTTTAGAACCCAAGTGAAGCTTCCCTAGACATCAGCCACCTGCCCAACCTTACCTTTGGGTGCATAACTATTCTAGATGATGACGCCGCCGAAAAGGTTTTCGTTTTCCGATACTTAATTTTAAAGACTCTTTGCATATAATACTAGTATAACCAAATATTGCTACGAATTACATTAAGTACTTTTGGAACACCATTGGTGAAGGGTATCCAAGATTCGGCAAAGCCGAATATACCACTCTTACTTGTTTTTTATAAAATTGGTATTTTTTAAAAAGTAGTATTTTTACTACTTTTTTTTTTAAATCCTAATATTTTGATCCGTTTTAAAGCTAAATGGGGTTTTTGTTAAAAATTCTTATCTTTTGTCAAAAAATTTAGGATTTCTTAAACAATTTTGCATAAAAAGGTTAGTAGAAATTTAAAAATTTCCTTAAAAAAAATGCAAAACTAAATTTAAAGCAATGACTTTTTTTCATATTTTTTTTATTTCTAAATTTCTGTTTCCTTAAGTCCTTGGCGATTTTTTGTGGAAAGTTTTTTCTATTTTACATTAATTTGTTTTCCCAAAAAATGTCCATAAATTTAGTTCTTCAGATCAATATATTTTTTTCTGTTAAATTTTTTTTCTCCATTTTTCCAACAAATAAAATACAAGTTTTAGTAGTTTTGTTTCTAAATTCGATTTAAACTCGTTGCCATTGTTGTATTTTAACAACTTTTTCTGTGGTTTTAACAAACTTTTCTTTTCTCTTGTTCTAATTCAAACCAACTATTGAGTTAAAATAACAAACAACTTTTATTTTTTTTGCTGTTGTTTTGCAATAGAATCTGTAACATTAAACTTTGTACTCATATGCAATTTTTCCAATAAACTTTAACTAAAGCTAGAAATACGAGTAATGCTCCATTAAACCTTTCCCTGCTTCTTTCTTTCCCTTTTAAAGTTTTAAATTTCGAGCAATTGGAAAGGGGCAAAACTATGTCATTGTGCAAAGAGTTAAACAGACAAATACATGCAATTGCAACAAAATGGAATAGAAATTACAAAACATTAGAGACAGGGACGGGAGAGAGAGAGAGAGAAAAGAAAAACACATTGTAAAGACTTCCTTGCTACCCCTAAACACGACCAGACCTAAAGGAAAGTTTGTATAGAAACAAAAAACATTTCGAAATTTTAAAAAATACAATATAAGGAAAATTTAAAGTAATGCAAAAAAGTAACATAAAATTTATAAAAAAAAGTAAAAAAGAAGAACTGGAGCAATAAAAAAGTACTGCTCTAAAAAGCATTTATCTTAAGGAAGATTAAACCCTAAGAAAAATGGGGAAAATTAAAAATGCAATTGGTCAAAAATGAAAAGTAAGAACGAAAAAAATTTATGCTAGAATCATAAAAACTTATAAAGTTACATAAGAGACAAGAAAAACTAAAAAAAGTATGAAATTTGAACTTTTTAAAAAAGGTAGTATAAATACTACTTTTTTTAAGGTACCCAAAATTGGTAGTTTTAGACTCAAAACCTTTCAATTCTTAACAAAACTATATTTTTAAAAGAAAAGTTTTATATATTTTAGTAAAAGGTACTAATTCCTTTAAAAAGTACTAAATATAATTCCAATTTTTTAGTAACCACAAACCAATATCAAATCTTTAAAAATAACATAAGGAATAAGAAAAAGTGCAAAAAGAAGTCAAATTTTAAAAAAGTACTAATTTCTTTAAAAAGTACTAAATATATTGCAATTTTTTAGTAACCACAAACCAATATCAAATCTTTAAAAATAACACAAGGAATAAGAAAAAGTGCAAAAAGAAGTCAAATTTTAACATTTTGAAAAATGTAGTAGAAATACTACTTTTTTAAAAAAACCTTAAAAATAGTAGTAATATCCCGAAAAACTAAAATTTCATCATTAAAAGTTTTCATAAACAATGAGTTAATAAGAACTTTAAAAATATTTTTAAAAATAAGAAAAAGTACTCAAAAGTGTGAAATTGAAACTTTTTGAAATTGAAACTAATTCCTTTTAAAAAGTACTAAAGCTTACACTTTTTTCAGTAACCCCAAGCGACTTACATGTACAATTTTTGAAAATTACATAAAAAATAAGAAAAATTGCAAAAAGAAGTCAAATTTTAACATTTTGAAAAAAGTAGTAAGAAATACTACTTTTTTAAAAAATCTCAAAAATAGTAGTAATATGCCTAAAAAAAAACATTTCATTATAAAAAAGTATCTTAAAACGAAAAATTTATAAAAACAAGTTAAAAAAATTAATCAAAAATAAAAAAAAATTACTTAAAAGTGTAAAATTGTAACTTTTTGAAAAAAGTAGTTTGAAAAACACTTTTAGAAAGCCTCTAAATTAGTAGTATTTTAAAGAAAACCGTTTATTTTAATACAACTTGTAGTTTTTATTATACAAAATTTGTGCATTTTTTGTAAAAAGTACTTATATCTTTAAAAAGTACTAAAAATACTACTTTTTTATAGTAGTAATTAAAACATTTAAATAAATAAAAACTTAAAAAACTACATAATTAATAGAAAAAAGTAGCCCAAGGAGTGAAATTTAGACTTTTTGAAAGAGTATTAGAAATACTACTTTTTCAAAAGTCCTTAAAATACGTAGTATTAGCTAGAAAATCTTTAGTTTCATGGTAAAAGACAAAGAACAAAGTAAAAGTATAAAAAACTGTGAAATTTTAGCTTTTTGAAAAAAGTAGTAGAAATGCTACTTTCTTTAAAGTACTCCAAATTGGTAGTAGTCGACATTAAACCTTTTAAATTAATATTAAGAACAAATTACAAGGATTTTTTTAAAAAGTAGTAGAAATACTACTTTCTTAAGAGTACTCACGATTGGTAGTATTCAATATGAAACCTTTCAATTCATCAAGAAGGATAAAGGATAACAAGGGAAAAGTAACAAATTTTTTTTTAAAACTAAATTTTTTCAAAAAGTAGTGAAAATACTACTTTTTTAAATGTTCTCAAAATAAGTGGAAGTAAAACATTCAGAAAACCTTCAATTTTATCATAAAAGGCAGATAACAAAGAAAAATTATCAAAAAGTGCGAAATTTAAACTTTTTTAAAAAAGTAGTAGGAAAACTACTTTTTCTAAAATCGTCTAAATAAGTAGTATATTTAAAAAAGCCTTCCATCAAATCATGAAACCCAATTATCATTACAAAAAATTTATATTATTTTGTTAAAAGTAGTACTATCCATAAATGGTATTGAAGCTACTACTTTTTTCATAGTAAAAAAAAGTATTAATATATAAAACTTCAAAAATTATACAACAACTAAGAAGAAACCAAACCTAGAAACCAAATGAGCGAAAGTTTATTTTTTTGAAAAAAGTAGTAGAAATACTACCTTTTTAGAAGTACTTAAAATAAGTAGTATTAGACAGAAAATTCTCCAATTTTATCATAAAGGATAAATAACAAAGAAAAAGTATCAAAAAGGGAGAGATTTTAACAATTTAAAAATAGATAATTTTTTTAATTACTACTTTTTGAAAAAGGTGCTAAAAATACTACTTTTTTTAAGGGTGACAAAAATTAAAAAGATAACTTTAAAGATATCCTTTTTGATACTGAAATACATTTATTATCATAAATTTAACAAGTTTGACCAAAAATACTACATTTTGTAATAGTACTAAAAATACTACATTTTCCAGAGTGCAATAAATTGTTTAAATGTAGTGTAGAACATTCTTTGTCTTTGAGAAATACATTTCATAAATTTAGTATATTTTTTCAAAAATACTACTTTTTGAAAAAGGTACTAAAAATACTACTTTTTCAAAAGTGACAAAAATTAAAATGATCATTTCGAAGATATTCTCTTTGATGATAAAATACATTTGTTGTAATAAAATAAAAAAGTTTTTTTAAAAATACTACACTTTGAAAAAGTACTAAAAATACTTCTTTTTAAAAGGTGTTATAAATTGTTTAAATGTTGTCTTAAACATTTCTTGTCTTTGTGAAATACATTTATAATCATAAATTTAATATATTTTTTCAAAAATATTACTTTCTAAAAATGGTACTAAAAATACTACTTTTTTTAAAAGTGACAAAAATTAAGAAAATCAGTTTCAAGATATTCTTTTTGATAATAAAATACATTTATTGTCAAAAATTTAACAAGTTTTATTAATCATACTACATTTTTAAATAGTAGATACTAAATATACTACATTTTAAAAAGTGTAATAAATTGTTTAAATGTCGTGTAAAATATTCTTTGTCTTTGCGAAATACATTTGTTATCATAAATTTAATATATTTTGTCAAAAATAATACATTTTTAAAAAGGTACTAAAAATACTACTTTTTTCAAAGTAACAAAAAATAAAAAGATCACTACAAGATATTCTTTTTGATAATGAAATACATATATTGTCATAAATTTTTTTCAAAAATACTACATTTTGAAAAATTACTAAAAATACTACTTTTTAAAAAGTGTTAAAAATTATTAAAATGACTTGTACAATATTTTTTTTCTTGGAAAATACATTTATTATTATAAATATAAAAATATTATCAAAAATACTACGTTTTGAAAAAGTAGTCAAAATACTACTTTTTTTAAAAAGTGACAAAAATTAAAAAGATCACTTCGAAAATATTTTTTTGATAATAAAACACATTTATTGTCATAAATTTATCAAGTTCTATCAAAAATAACACATTTTGAAAATGTACAAGAAATACTACTTTTTAAAAAGTGTGTTGAAATAACTTGTTAAACATTTTTTTCCATTAGGAAATATATTTATTATTATAATTTTTTTTATCAAAAATACTACTTTTTGAAAAAGTAATAAAAAATACTACTTTTTTTAAAAATAACAAAAACTATGAAGATCACTTCAAAGACATTCTTTATAATAAAAGAATACATTTGTTATCATAAATTTAACCACTTTTATCAAAAATACTATTTTTGAAAGAGTACCAAAAATACTACTTTTTTCAAAAAGTGACAAAAATAAAGAAGAATTTGATTTTAATAATAAAATACATTCATTAAAATCAATTAAAAAAAATTTTATCAAAAATACTACTTTTTGAAAGAGTACTTTTTCAAAAAGTGACAAAAATAAAGAAGAATTTGATTTTAATAATAAAATACACTTATTAACATTAATTTAACATATTTAATAAAAAAAATACTACTTTTTAAAAAGTACTAAAAATACTACTTTTTTTTTCAAATGATGAAAATTGCTAAACTTTCTTGCAAATTCCTTAAATTCTTACAAACTTCAAATTCTAATCAATTATTTTTGATTTTTTGACATTTTTCTACAAAATCCTAGCTTAATTGTTTGTCATCCTAAAATTGCCCCGATTAACTTCTTTAGTATTAAAGGAAATATTGCGTAAAAATCTTATCTCGTAGAGCACATTCCATTAAACACACAGACAGACATTAAAAGAAACATTCTTCAAAATTATTTTTCTTTTATTCTTTCATTCTCTTAAGATTTTCTTTAATATGAGAAAATAAAAGAAAAAAAAAATAGAAAATATTCTGAATTCAATTTCTGTGTTAAAGAAATTCTTCATATTACTCGTACGACTGAAAGTATCCTTTTGTGAATGAGAAAAACGTGTACAAAAGTATTGTTTTTTCTCTTAGTAAATGTGTGTATGTAAGGACATTCATATGAGCGTTTGAGTGTGTGCGAGTTTAAGAATTGTTTTCTATATATTCGTAAGTGTGTATGAGCTTTCATTATTTTTGGCTGCAAGCAAATATTTATTTTCTTTTGAAATTGTATTCGTTTGTTTTAGGTATGAATGTATGTTTTCTTTCTGGTTTTCAGCTTTTTTTGTCTACATTTAAGGTAATTTACTGGAATAATGATGGTTTCGTATAAATGAATAAAACCAACAATATAATAAAAGAAAAGGTAACAAAAAAATTACTCTTATATTTATCTCTAACCGCCACAAAACTCAAGGTGTAGTAAAATTTTACCACCGACTGTTTTGCCACACATTTATATTGTTTTATGTTTGTTGTATCCGGTTTAACAATAAAAATAATGTTTAAGTAAGAAAAGAATTAAAAGATTGTTTTCGAAAATTTTAAGAATCTATTTTGAGCGATTTTTTAAAAAGTAGTAAAAATACTACTTTTTTCAAAATTGCTCTAAAACATTATTTGTACCTAAAATACCTTATCAAAATCATTTACTGCCAAATTCTAGGAATTTTAAGACTTTAAAAAAAAAGTAGTATTTTTAGTACCTTTTCAAAACTAGAATTATTAATACAATTTGTAAAACTTAAAGTAATAAATGTATTTCCTAATGACTAAGAAGATTTTCCAGGTAATTAAGCCAAGTTTCAAGATTTTTAAAAAAGTACTAAAAATACTACCTTTTTTAAAATTGCTTTTAAGCATAATTTTGTCACAGAAAACTTTATAAAAACCATTTACTGCCAAATTCTTGGAGTTTTAACACTTTTTAAAAACTAGTATTTTTAGTACCTTTTCAAAAACTAGAATTTTGAAAACAATTTGTAAAACTTATAATAATAAACGTATTTCCTAATGGCTAAGAGGATTTGCCAGGTTTAAGCCAAGTTTCAAGATTTTTTAAAAAGTACTTAAACTACTACCTTTTTTAAAATTGCTTCAAAATATAATTTTGTCACAGAAAACTTTATAAAAACCATTTACTGCCAAATTCTTGGAGTTTTAACACTTTTTAAAAAAGTAGTATTTTTAGTGACCTTTCAAAATGTAGTATATTTGATAACATTTATTAAAATTATACCAGAATATGCATGTGCTTATGGCTAAGAAGATTTTTAGGTAATTACGCCAAGTTTTAAGATTTTTATTAAAGTAGTAGTTTTGGTATTTTTTGGAAATAGTAGTATTTTTACCATATTACAAAATATCTTTAATAAAAAATATATTTTGTGTTAATTTCTTAAAATTTTTGATGATTTTAAAGACTTTACAAAAAGTACTATTTTAATAAAAATTGAAAAAGTACTAATTTTGGTACTTTTTTGAAATAGTATCTTTTTTTTAACATAACACAAAAAATCTTTAATAAAATATATATTTTGTGATATTTTCTTTTAAATTTTGATCATTTTAAGATTTTACAAAAAGTACTATTTTAATAAAAATTGAAAAAGTACTAGTTTTGGTACTTTTTTGGTACTTTTTTGAAATAGTATCTTTTTTTTAACATAACACAAAAAATCTTTAATATTGTGATATTTTCAAAGCAATTTTGATTATTTCATTGATTTTACAAAAAGTACTTTTTTTTATCAAATTTGCAAAAGTACTCATTTTGGTACTTTTTGTTAATAGTAGTATTTTAACATAATACAAAAAATTTTTAATAAAAACTATATGTTGTGATATTTTCTTAAAAATATTGATTATTTTAAAGATTTAACGAAAAGTACTATTTATACTACCTTTTAAAAAAGTAGTATAATAAGATATCTTTAAAAAAATTGGTTAAAAAAAACTTAGTTTTTAGTTTAATAGCATTTTTATTGATGTCTAAAAAAGAAGTCTTTGAAAAGCAAGTTTTAATAAAATTTCAAAAAGTACTAATTTTGGTACTTTTAAGAAATAGTAGTATTTTTACCGTAATACAAAAAATCTTTAATTAAAAATATATTTTGTGACATTTTCTTAAAAATTTTGATAATTTTCAATATTTTACAAAAACTGCTATTTTAATAAAATTTTTAATTAGGGTACTTTTTGGAAATAGTAGTATTTTTACTAAATTACAAAAAATCTTTAATAAAAAATATATTTTGTGATAAAAATATTTTCTTAAAAATTTTGATAATTTTAAAGATTTTACAAAAAGTACTATTTATACTACTTTTTTGAAAAAGTACCATTTTAAGAAATTTTTAATAAAAATAGGTTTTAAATAAAGAAAAAACTTATTTCAAAGTTTAAAAGCTGATTTTATTAAAATTCAAAAAAGTAGTATTATTAGTACCTTTTGCAAATAGTAGTATTTTAAAGAAAAAAAAAAAAAAAAAACACTTGTAGCATAATAAATGTGAATCGTAAGGAAAAACAAAAGAAAAGACTTAGTTTTAAGTTTAAAGGCTTTTTCTATTGAAGTTTAAAAAGTTTACTATTTGCAAAAAGTACGGAAAATACTGTACTTTTTGCTAATAGTAGTATTTTAAAGAAAAAACACAATTTCTGTATAAGTTTAATATTTTATCGACTTTACAAAAGGAATTTTTTTTAAGTACCTTTTAAAAAGTAGTATTTTCAATTAATTATATGAGCCTCTATTTTAGATCCCTTCCCGGAAGGGTTTAAAAAATCTCGCCTTTTTTACCCTGGGGTTAAACTCTAGCCTAAATTTATTTAAATTCTTAAATCCCTTACATTTTTTATTTATTAATTTTTTTTATTATTTCGTCCTTGTTTTTTTTTATAGATTTTTGTTAAAGATCTTTCCCAAAAAATCACGGCCTACTTTAAGGCTTCTTTTATAGTGGAGATAAAACAAAAAAATATATTGATTCTGATTATTCGGCTACAATTTTTCGCCTACTCCAGACTATTTCTAGGCCATCTCCTCCAACCCCTTTAAAAGCGAGAACAAAAAAAGTTTTCTGAGTTTCATTGTTAAGATTTGGCGCCATCATTATATGACTTTTTATGGCTCCACAAATAAAAATGAATCAAAATTGTGGGACTTACACACACACAAACAAACTTACGCAGCAAAGCTAATACTTCAACAAATATAAGGGAAAAAAATTCCACTCTCATAAAAACTTTCATTCAAACATTTAAGGGTAACAACAATAAAATGCAATAAAATTTATGATTTTTTTCTTGAAGCAAAAACAACAATAACAACTTATGAGTAAATGACTCTAACTACTGCTCTATAAAACCAGTTTTGTTATAACAAAAGCAATGAAGCCAAAGAGAGCGAAAGAGTGGGAAAGTGTTTGTGTGTCTGCTGTTAACTTTTACTTGTGTGTATATATTTTCGTAGCATACTTTAAGGGGTCAACTAAAAAGTAATGAAAAACAAACTAACAAAATTTACTATTTATTACGGGGGCGTTCTAGATTGTAGACTTTTTTCAAATAAAATTTTATTATTGATGTATTTCCCCAAATGTGTGTGTGTGTGTGTCTATATGTGAAGTTTAAATCAAAATTTTGTTTCAAGGACATTCATTATTTGGTTATTTACCCAAAAACAAAATTTGTCTATTCCTCCTTCATACCACAAGTAAAAAAAAACCAAATTCCCTATCCCTCTTCTCCTTAACTGAACACACATACATTAGTGTGATACAAAAAATATACAAAAATGTCAAAACTAATTGATTGACATATCCTGTCAGTGCTTGGGCATATGTTATTTTACATGTTTCTGGTTAGTTTCCCCTAAATTTATACCTCAATTGTCATTTTGTTAAATAGAAATTTTCAAAACAATTTATGTACCTACACATGTATATATTCAAGTATAATATCTACTTACATACATGACTACAAATGCTAGAAAATTTTTATGATAATCTATATGTAATTACTAAGTGATTGTATGTGTTAGTTTTTAGCTTTTACCACAATTTTGTGGTAAGTAAATTTTTCCAAAAAAATTGTGAGACATAAGTATTTACATGTATCATTAAAAAAACGGGAAAAACAGATATTTCAATAGAAAAGTTGACAATAGGAAGAATTTACTATAGAAAAGTTGATAGGAAAACTTTTTTGTTCTAGTTCTGTTCTAGTTCTGTTCTAGTTCTGTTCTAGTTCTGTTCTAGTTCTGTTCTAGTTCTGTTCTAGTTCTGTTCTAGTTCTGTTCTAGTTCTGTTCTAGTTCTGTTCTAGTTCTGTTCTAGTTCTGTTCTAGTTCTGTTCTAGTTCTGTTCTAGTTCTGTTCTAGTTCTGTTCTAGTTCTGTTCTAGTTCTGTTCTAGTTCTGTTCTAGTTCTGTTCTAGTTCTGTTCTAGTTCTGTTCTAGTTCTGTTCTAGTTCTGTTCTAGTTCTGTTCTAGTTCTGTTCTAGTTCTGTTCTAGTTCTGTTCTAGTTCTGTTCTAGTTCTGTTCTAGTTCTGTTCTAGTTCTGTTCTAGTTCTGTTCTAGTTCTGTTCTAGTTCTGTTCTAGTTCTGTTCTAGTTCTGTTCTAGTTCTGTTCTAGTTCTGTTCTAGTTCTGTTCTAGTTCTGTTCTAGTTCTGTTCTAGTTCTGTTCTAGTTCTGTTCTAGTTCTGTTCTAGTTCTGTTCTAGTTCTGTTCTAGTTCTGTTCTAGTTCTGTTCTAGTTCTGTTCTAGTTCTGTTCTAGTTCTGTTCTAGTTCTGTTCTAGTTCTGTTCTAGTTCTGTTCTAGTTCTGTTCTAGTTCTGTTCTAGTTCTGTTCTAGTTCTGTTCTAGTTCTGTTCTAGTTCTGTTCTAGTTCTGTTCTAGTTCTGTTCTAGTTCTGTTCTAGTTCTGTTCTAGTTCTGTTCTAGTTCTGTTCTAGTTCTGTTCTAGTTCTGTTCTAGTTCTGTTCTAGTTCTGTTCTAGTTCTGTTCTAGTTCTGTTCTAGTTCTGTTCTAGTTCTGTTCTAGTTCTGTTCTAGTTCTGTTCTAGTTCTGTTCTAGTTCTGTTCTAGTTCTGTTCTAGTTCTGTTCTAGTTCTGTTCTAGTTCTGTTCTAGTTCTGTTCTAGTTCTGTTCTAGTTCTGTTCTAGTTCTGTTCTAGTTCTGTTCTAGTTCTGTTCTAGTTCTGTTCTAGTTCTGTTCTAGTTCTGTTCTAGTTCTGTTCTAGTTCTGTTCTAGTTCTGTTCTAGTTCTGTTCTAGTTCTGTTCTAGTTCTGTTCTAGTTCTGTTCTAGTTCTGTTCTAGTTCTGTTCTAGTTCTGTTCTAGTTCTGTTCTAGTTCTGTTCTAGTTCTGTTCTAGTTCTGTTCTAGTTCTGTTCTAGTTCTGTTCTAGTTCTGTTCTAGTTCTGTTCTAGTTCTGTTCTAGTTCTGTTCTAGTTCTGTTCTAGTTCTGTTCTAGTTCTGTTCTAGTTCTGTTCTAGTTCTGTTCTAGTTCTGTTCTAGTTCTGTTCTAGTTCTGTTCTAGTTCTGTTCTAGTTCTGTTCTAGTTCTGTTCTAGTTCTGTTCTAGTTCTGTTCTAGTTCTGTTCTAGTTCTGTTCTAGTTCTGTTCTAGTTCTGTTCTAGTTCTGTTCTAGTTCTGTTCTAGTTCTGTTCTAGTTCTGTTCTAGTTCTGTTCTAGTTCTGTTCTAGTTCTGTTCTAGTTCTGTTCTAGTTCTGTTCTAGTTCTGTTCTAGTTCTGTTCTAGTTCTGTTCTAGTTCTGTTCTAGTTCTGTTCTAGTTCTGTTCTAGTTCTGTTCTAGTTCTGTTCTAGTTCTGTTCTAGTTCTGTTCTAGTTCTGTTCTAGTTCTGTTCTAGTTCTGTTCTAGTTCTGTTCTAGTTCTGTTCTAGTTCTGTTCTAGTTCTGTTCTAGTTCTGTTCTAGTTCTGTTCTAGTTCTGTTCTAGTTCTGTTCTAGTTCTGTTCTAGTTCTGTTCTAGTTCTGTTCTAGTTCTGTTCTAGTTCTGTTCTAGTTCTGTTCTAGTTCTGTTCTAGTTCTGTTCTAGTTCTGTTCTAGTTCTGTTCTAGTTCTGTTCTAGTTCTGTTCTAGTTCTGTTCTAGTTCTGTTCTAGTTCTGTTCTAGTTCTGTTCTAGTTCTGTTCTAGTTCTGTTCTAGTTCTGTTCTAGTTCTGTTCTAGTTCTGTTCTAGTTCTGTTCTAGTTCTGTTCTAGTTCTGTTCTAGTTCTGTTCTAGTTCTGTTCTAGTTCTGTTCTAGTTCTGTTCTAGTTCTGTTCTAGTTCTGTTCTAGTTCTGTTCTAGTTCTGTTCTAGTTCTGTTCTAGTTCTGTTCTAGTTCTGTTCTAGTTCTGTTCTAGTTCTGTTCTAGTTCTGTTCTAGTTCTGTTCTAGTTCTGTTCTAGTTCTGTTCTAGTTCTGTTCTAGTTCTGTTCTAGTTCTGTTCTAGTTCTGTTCTAGTTCTGTTCTAGTTCTGTTCTAGTTCTGTTCTAGTTCTGTTCTAGTTCTGTTCTAGTTCTGTTCTAGTTCTGTTCTAGTTCTGTTCTAGTTCTGTTCTAGTTCTGTTCTAGTTCTGTTCTAGTTCTGTTCTAGTTCTGTTCTAGTTCTGTTCTAGTTCTGTTCTAGTTCTGTTCTAGTTCTGTTCTAGTTCTGTTCTAGTTCTGTTCTAGTTCTGTTCTAGTTCTGTTCTAGTTCTGTTCTAGTTCTGTTCTAGTTCTGTTCTAGTTCTGTTCTAGTTCTGTTCTAGTTCTGTTCTAGTTCTGTTCTAGTTCTGTTCTAGTTCTGTTCTAGTTCTGTTCTAGTTCTGTTCTAGTTCTGTTCTAGTTCTGTTCTAGTTCTGTTCTAGTTCTGTTCTAGTTCTGTTCTAGTTCTGTTCTAGTTCTGTTCTAGTTCTGTTCTAGTTCTGTTCTAGTTCTGTTCTAGTTCTGTTCTAGTTCTGTTCTAGTTCTGTTCTAGTTCTGTTCTAGTTCTGTTCTAGTTCTGTTCTAGTTCTGTTCTAGTTCTGTTCTAGTTCTGTTCTAGTTCTGTTCTAGTTCTGTTCTAGTTCTGTTCTAGTTCTGTTCTAGTTCTGTTCTAGTTCTGTTCTAGTTCTGTTCTAGTTCTGTTCTAGTTCTGTTCTAGTTCTGTTCTAGTTCTGTTCTAGTTCTGTTCTAGTTCTGTTCTAGTTCTGTTCTAGTTCTGTTCTAGTTCTGTTCTAGTTCTGTTCTAGTTCTGTTCTAGTTCTGTTCTAGTTCTGTTCTAGTTCTGTTCTAGTTCTGTTCTAGTTCTGTTCTAGTTCTGTTCTAGTTCTGTTCTAGTTCTGTTCTAGTTCTGTTCTAGTTCTGTTCTAGTTCTGTTCTAGTTCTGTTCTAGTTCTGTTCTAGTTCTGTTCTAGTTCTGTTCTAGTTCTGTTCTAGTTCTGTTCTAGTTCTGTTCTAGTTCTGTTCTAGTTCTGTTCTAGTTCTGTTCTAGTTCTGTTCTAGTTCTGTTCTAGTTCTGTTCTAGTTCTGTTCTAGTTCTGTTCTAGTTCTGTTCTAGTTCTGTTCTAGTTCTGTTCTAGTTCTGTTCTAGTTCTGTTCTAGTTCTGTTCTAGTTCTGTTCTAGTTCTGTTCTAGTTCTGTTCTAGTTCTGTTCTAGTTCTGTTCTAGTTCTGTTCTAGTTCTGTTCTAGTTCTGTTCTAGTTCTGTTCTAGTTCTGTTCTAGTTCTGTTCTAGTTCTGTTCTAGTTCTGTTCTAGTTCTGTTCTAGTTCTGTTCTAGTTCTGTTCTAGTTCTGTTCTAGTTCTGTTCTAGTTCTGTTCTAGTTCTGTTCTAGTTCTGTTCTAGTTCTGTTCTAGTTCTGTTCTAGTTCTGTTCTAGTTCTGTTCTAGTTCTGTTCTAGTTCTGTTCTAGTTCTGTTCTAGTTCTGTTCTAGTTCTGTTCTAGTTCTGTTCTAGTTCTGTTCTAGTTCTGTTCTAGTTCTGTTCTAGTTCTGTTCTAGTTCTGTTCTAGTTCTGTTCTAGTTCTGTTCTAGTTCTGTTCTAGTTCTAGTTCTGTTCTAGTTCTGTTCTAGTTCTGTTCTAGTTCTGTTCTAGTTCTGTTCTAGTTCTAGTTCTGTTCTAGTTCTGTTCTAGTTCTGTTCTAGTTCTGTTCTAGTTCTAGTTCTGTTCTAGTTCTGTTCTAGTTCTGTTCTAGTTCTGTTCTAGTTCTGTTCTAGTTCTGTTCTAGTTCTGTTCTAGTTCTGTTCTAGTTCTGTTCTAGTTCTGTTCTAGTTCTGTTCTAGTTCTGTTCTAGTTCTGTTCTAGTTCTGTTCTAGTTCTGTTCTAGTTCTGTTCTAGTTCTGTTCTAGTTCTGTTCTAGTTCTGTTCAAGGTCTGTTCTATTTCTGTTCTAGTTCTGTTCTAGTTCTGTTCTAGTTCTGTTCTAGTTCTGTTCTAGTTCTGTTCTAGTTCTGTTCTAGTTCTGTTCTAGTTCTGTTCTAGTTCTGTTCTAGTTCTGTTTAGTTCTGTTCTAGTTCTGTTCCAGTTCTGTTCTAGTTATGTTCTTGTTCTGTTCTAGTTCTATTCTAGTTAAAGTTACGAAATAATCTGACTTGCAATAATAGATTGTAATTTTATCAACAAAATTTCCTTTTTTGTCCTGGACGTCCTTTAGCATTCGTTTGCAAATATTCATAAATGACTTGGCATTTGTCAAAGAATCTATTTACATTAAAAGAATAAATGATAGCAATATTTTTGTTTTGTAGGCAAAAAGTCAATTTAATGATTATGATAGTAATGCCTTGGAAATGCTCTATCATATTAAAGACCTATTGTCTGTCTGTCAGTCTCTAGATTGAGTTTATGTGTCTACTCATTCATGGAATATTTTATGTAAATTTATGTATTTGGTTACAATCTGTTTTCTCTATCTGGGCAAATAAATCAGATATTTTTCAATCATATAGAAAATTTTGCTTATCTGCTTTTGTTTTAGTTTAGTCCTTTTGTAAAAGCTTAATTAACCATGTAGGATTATAGAAAAGAAGGGCAAATGGCAATCGCAAAAGGAAATTTGCTTAAATGAGCTATTTTGTGGATAATGATGAGGCAAAAAATAAATAAAGTTATTTTGTGATTTTTTTAAATTTTTTTGAAATTTTATCATTTAATTTAAGTTTAGTTTATGGTTTTGAATATCACTTTGTGTTTAGAGCTTTGGCTTTTCATTTCAAAAATAACCCACTTCCTTTTCAAGCTAAATTCTAATGAATTTGACTGTTTGTTAAAATGTATGTATGTATTTATGTCAGATAAGCAAAAAAGAAAATCAGGATGCAAGAGAGAAAAGAGATCTAAAGCGTTTATTTGTGTGTCAATGTGTCTAAAATCACAATATGTCACATTCACATTTAACCAAGTGTAAAAAGTCATAACTTTTAACATCAAGATACGAGTATTTTTTGCATTTTCTTCTATGAATTATATTTTAACGTGTGCGACTTTGTCATAAAGCAAAATAACAAAAATATGACTGAAATTAAAGCAAAATCTGTACAGTTGTATTGTTCTAAGCGAAATGCATGCACGCCCCTTTACCAACACAAAGATCAAGAGAGTGCATATCCTTTTTAGTTATACGAATGTGTGTGTACGCGAAACCTTTTTTGTTTTTGTTTAATTAAATTTAATTGCTTGTAAGTGGTTGTACAGTGTTGGTTATCCACACACTTGCTTAAAAATTACACAAAGCCACACGCATACACACTTACACTTAGTCATACTAATACTTTCCAAGTTTAGAAGAAATAATTTTTTCTTTCTCTCTATTGCAAAAGTTTGCAACATACATTTGCAAGTGTTTGTTTCCTCTAATTGTTTGTTTGTCTGTAAGAGTTTTTGTATTTTAAGAAGCTAAACCGCCACAATATGAAAATTTAGCAAAAAGAAAAAAACAACCTTACTTTGTTAAATTCTATTCATTATTCTTGTATGTTAGTAAAAATGCATTTCTTGTTTATTTACCCAAAAAAAAAAAACTTGGAAAAACAAAAAACTTTACAACCATAGGGGAACTTAAGTCAACAAACGTGCCTAAATTAAGGAAATACGTAGCACCTAAAATTTTGGACTACATTATTTATAATGTTTGCTTTGTATATTACATTCAATCAAGAACAAATATTAAATTCATTTGAACTAGAACAGAACTGGAACATAACTAGAACAGAACTAGAACAGAACTTTTTCATAGAAATGTCTTGGTCAATTTTTGTATAGAATTGACTTCGTTGGTCAACTTTTCTATAGAAATATCTTCCATTGGTCAACTTTTCTATAGAAATGTCTTTCTTTGGTCAACTTTTCTAAAGAAATGTCTTCCTTTGGTCAACTTTTCTACAGAAAAGTCTTCTTTTGGCCAACTTTTCTATTTAAATGTCTTCCTTTGGTCAACTTTTCTATAGAAATGTCTTCCTTTGGTCAAATTTTCTATAGAAATGTCTTCCCTTGGTCAACTTTTCTATAGAAATATCTTTATTGGTCAACTTTTCTATAGAAATGTTTTCTTTTGGCCAACTTTTCTATAGAAATGTCTTTCTTGGTCAACTTTTCTAAAGAAATGTCTTCCTTTGGTCAACTTTTCTACAGAAAAGTCTTCTTTTGACCAACTTTTCTACAGAAATGTCTTCATTTGGCCAACTTTTCTATAGAAATGTCTTTCTTTGGTCAAATTTTCTAAAGAAATGTCTTCTTTTGGTCAACTTTTCTATAAAATGTCTTCCTTTGGTCAACTTTTCTATAGACATGTTTTCCTTTGGTCAACTTTTCTATAAAATGTCTTCCTTTGGTCAAATTTTCTATAGAAATGTCTTCCTTTGGCCAACTTTTCTATAGAAATGTCTTTCTTTGGTCAACTTTTCTAAAGAAATGTCATCCTTTGGTCAACTTATCTACAGAAAAGTCTTCTTTTGGCCAATTTTTCTATATAAATGTCTTCTTTGTTCAACTTTTCTACAAAAATGTCTTCTTTTGGCCAACTTTTCTATAGAAATGTCTTTCCTTGGACAACTTTTCTATAGAAATGTCTTCCTTTGGTCAACTTTTCTATAGAAATGTCTTCCTTTGGTCAACTTTTCTATAAAATGTCTTCCTTTGGTCAACTTTTCTATAGAAATGTCTTCCTTTGGTCAACTTTTCTATAGAAATGTCTTCCTTTGGTCAACTTTTCTATAGAAATGTCTTCCTTTGGTCAACTTTTCTATAGAAGTGTCTTCCTTTGGTCAACTTTTCTATAGAAATGTCTTTCTTTGGTCAACTTTTCTATAGAAATGCCTTCCATTGGTCAATTTTTCTATAGAAATGTCTTCCTTTGGTCAACTTTTCTATAGAAATGTCTTCATTTGGTCAACTTTTCTATAGAAATGTCTTCCTTTAGTCAACTTTTCTATAGAATTGTCTTTCTTTGGTCAACTTTTCTATAGAAATGTCTTCCTTTTGTCAATTTTTCTATAGAAATGTCTTCCTTTGGTCAACTTTTCTATAGAAATGTCTTTCTTTGGTCAACTTTTCTATAGAAATGCCTTCCATTGGTTAACTTTTCTTTAGAAATGTCTTCCTTTGGTCAACTTTTCTATAGAAATGTCTTCATTTGGTCAACTTTTCTATAGAAATGTCTTCCTTTGGTCAACTTTTCTATAGAATTGTCTTTCTTTGGTCAACTTTTCTATAGAAATGTCTTCCTTTTGTCAATTTTTCTATAGAAATGTCTTCCTTTGGTCAACTTTTCTATAGAAATATCTTCCTTTGGTCAACTTTTCTATAGTAATGTCTTCCTTTGGTCAACTTTTCTATAGAAATGTCTTCCTTTGGTCAACTTTTCTATAGAAATGTCTTCCATTGGTCAACTTTTCTATAGAAATGTCTTCCTTTGGTCAATTTTTCTATAGAAATGTCTTCATTTGGTCAACTTTTCTATAGAAATGTCTTCTTTTGGTCAACTTTTCTATAGAATTGTCTTTCTTTGGTCAACTTTTCTATAGAAATGTCTTCCTTTTGTCAATTTTTCTATAGAAATGTCTTCCTTTGGTCAACAAATGTTTCTATTTGGTCAAATTTTCTACAGAAATGTTACTACTTGGTCAACTTTTTTATAGAAATGTCTTTCTTAGCTCAATTTTTCTATAAAAACGACTAAGTTACTTCAACTTCGTTCTTACGTCAAGTTTTCGATAGAAATGTTATCCTGGTCAACTTTTTTTATAGAAATTTCTTCCTTTGGTCAACTTGTTTATAGCAACGTCTTAATTTGTTCAATTTTTCTATATAATGTCTTCCTTTCTACAGATCTTCTATCGAAGTGTCTTCCTTTTGTCAACTTTTCTAAAGAAATGTCTTCGTGTGGTCAACTTTTCTATAGAAATGTCTTGCTTTGGTCAACTTTTTTATAGTTAAGTCTTACTATCGTCAGCTTTTCTATAGTAAAGGATTGATATTCTCGACTTTTTTTGTAGAAATATTTTTTTGTAGTAAAAATTTATTTTTTTCCTTAACAGTCTGTCCCACTTTATTTTCATAAACTTAGCTGTATTTTAAAATTTTTGTTCTTTGCATAAACCCTTAATATTCTTACCTTTTTTATAGTTTTATGTACATAGTTTCCAGTCAAAATATTTTCCCCTCTTCAAGTTTTCAAGTTTAAAACATTCACGTTTAACTGCATTAAAAAGGCATTACTTTATGGCCATTAACGGCAGCAACAAAAACAACAGCAGAACTAACAGGGAAATTAAAATAAAATTTTGCAACTACTACTAACAGCTTAAGCGACCACATTGACATTGGGAAAAAAGGAAAATATTAGGGGGACTTATGAATGAGAAGGAAAATGACAAATGTAAATATTATTTTGGAAATGTATATCAACCTATGAATCGAGGAATAACCCAATAAAACAGTTTTTATACTTTAAGAAAACTTTGTTTTGTACTTTTTGGTACATTTTGCCAAAAAGTACTATTTCTGTTTAATAACCTTAATCTGCTTATGTAAACCACAAAATTTTAAGGTTAAAATCAAACACTAGTTTTTAGCAGCAGCAGCAAACACTAAAGAACATGATATCGTAAATGCAACAACAAAAGCAAAAACCAGCCAAGAGACCATCAACGTTTTTAACATATAAATAAAAAAGTGGATAAAAAATAGTTTCTATTTAAGTAAAGGTCGTTATTTATTGATTTTTTAATTAAAAGTAAACTTAAACAAATACAAACAAAGCAAAAACGACACAAACACTAACAGCAACATTTAACAGTTACTAAAACAACATTGTATGTAATGTATAAATGTTAACAGTAAATGTTAATGTTTGTGTGTCTGGTGGAGAGCGTAAAAGTAGAGAACACAAATACATTAAAGTCTCATACCTTTTTAAGTGGTAAAAAAAGGAAAGAAATTTTCCAAACACAAGACACGATAAGGACATTCTGTAGATGTAGATGATGATGACGACGAGAAGAACGACGATGAGTAGTAGAAAATGAAAAGTACATAAATACAAAACAGTAACAGCAAAATAACTAAAAGTGCAAACCTAAGGAAAATATTGTAAATATATTAACATTCGCATACACATACATACATTCACACATACATATATGTATGTATGTGCTTTTTGTGTAACTAAAAACAACTTGAGAAAATCTAAACAAACCATTAAGACTGAAGGATAGTACAACTAAAAATAGTTAAAAAGTAAATCTTAGAAAAAAAAATATAAACGAAAAGGCCTAAAAGACGAATTCGATAAATCCTCTACAGAACATTAAAATCCTTGATACCAGAATTATTTTAAAGTCTTTCTATAGTCAACTTTTATATATAAATGTCTTTCTATCGTCAACTTTTCTATACAAGTGTCTTCCTATTGTCAACTCTTCTATAGAAATGTCTTCCTATCGTCAACTTTTCTATAGAAATGTCTTCCTATCGTCAACTTTTCTATAGAAATGTCTTCCTATCGTCAACTTTTCTATAGAAATGTCTTCCTATCGTCAACTTTTCTATAGAAATGTCTTCCTATCGTCAACTTTTCTATAGAAATGTCTTCCTATCGTCAACTTTTCTATAGAAATGTCTTCCTATCGTCAACTTTTCTATAGAAATGTCTTCCTATCGTCAACTTTTCTATAGAAATGTCTTCCTATCGTCAACTTTTCTATAGAAATGTCTTCCTATCGTCAACTTTTCTATAGAAATGTCTTCCTATCGTCAACTTTTCTATAGAAATGTCTTCCTATCGTCAACTTTTCTATAGAAATGTCTTCCTATCGTCAACTTTTCTATAGAAATGTCTTCCTATCGTCAACTTTTCTATAGAAATGTCTTCCTATCGTCAACTTTTCTATAGAAATGTCTTCCTATCGTCAACTTTTCTATAGAAATGTCTTCCTATCGTCAACTTTTCTATAGAAATGTCTTCCTATTGTCAACTTTTCTATAGAAATGTCTTCCTATCGTCAACTTTTCTATACAAATGTCTTCCTATAGTCAACTTTTCTATAGAAATGTCTTCCTATCGTCAACTTTTCTATAGAAATGTCTTCCTATCGTCAACTTTTCTATAGAAATGTCTTCCTATCGTCAACTTTTCTATAGAAATGTCTTCCTATCGTCAACTTTTCTATAGAAATGTCTTCCTATCGTCAACTTTTCTATAGAAATGTCTTCCTATCGTCAACTTTTCTATAGAAATGTCTTCCTATCGTCAACTTTTCTATAGAAATGTCTTCCTATCGTCAACTTTTCTATAGAAATGTCTTCCTATCGTCAACTTTTCTATAGAAATGTCTTCCTATCGTCAACTTTTCTATAGAAATGTCTTCCTATCGTCAACCTTTCTATAGAAATGTCTTCCTATCGTCAACTTTTCTATAGAAATGTGTTCCTATCGTCAACTTTTCTATAGAAATGTCTTCCTATCGTCAACTTTTCTATAGAAATGTCTTCCTATTGTCAACTTTTCTATAGAAATGTCTTCCTATCGTCAACTTTTCTATAGAAATGTCTTCCTATCGTCAACTTTTCTATAGAAATGTCTTCCTATCGTCAACTTTTCTATAGAAATGTCTTCCTATCGTCAACTTTTCTATAAAAATGTCTTCCTATTGTCAACTTTTCTATAGAAATGTCTTCCTATCGTCAACTTTTCTATAGAAATGTCTTCCTATCGTCAACTTTTCTATAGAAATGTCTTCCTATCGTCAACTTTTTTATAGAAATGTCTTCCTATCGTCAACTTTTCTATAGAAATGCCTTCCTGTCGTCAACTTTTCTATAGAAATGTCTTCGTATCGTCAACTTTTCTATAGAAATGTCTTCCTATAGTCAACTTTTCTATAGAAATGTCTTCCCATCGTCAACTTTTCTATAGAAGTGTCTTCCTATGGTCAATTTTTCTAAACAAATGTCTTCCTATCTTTAACTTTTCTATAGGAATATTATCCTATCGTCAATTTTTTATATTATTTTTTTCCTAATTTTTTCCTTTTCCTTTGAAAAACAAATGGTTATTTTAGACTATTTAACATTACCCCTTATCTTATCCTTTTGGCCATAAAGCTTTTGTCATTAAACTGTTTCATATTTATGTTTATTTTTCATTTTAAATCATAAAAATTGTTTGACCATCAAAAGAACGTTTTGTTTATCCTAACGTCCATCTATCCATCCGTTCGTTCGTCAGTCCATTCATCTATTCTTCCGTTTCCTACGTCAAAAATTGTTTGTTTAATTGTGTCTTTGTCTCAGTTTTGATTGCAAATATGTTGAGCTGGTGATTTGTGGTTTTATTATAGTTTTCAATTTTCATAATTACAATATTTGTTTGTTTTTTGGGTAATTTTTTTAGTACTTTTTATTACAAGTTTTTCCTCTGTTTTTCTGTTTTCTTAGTTGTTTGTTTGAAGATAGAGATACTAATTTTTTAACTAAAGAAAAGAGGTAAATAGTTTTTGTTTTTTTCTTAACAAATATTACCCATTAAGGTTAATGCCTAAAACGTGCTTTGGGCAAACGAATGCCTGTAAGTAGGCAAAGCTTTTGTGTTTGTTTTGAAAATTTGCTAAGCAGACAAAAACTTAATGAATTAAATAGAAAATCAATGAATGGAATTTGGTTTCAGAATAGAAAATAGAGTTTATTTATTTATTTTATTAAATTAAATATTTACTCATTAGCAAATAAATAATGCTCTAGTTAAAATTGAAACAGAAACCGAATAAAGAAACTAATCCGGAACTGATTTACGAACTAAGTCAACAACTGACTTAGAACTTAGTTTATCCCTCTAGAAGACTTTCATGTCTGTGTTTACCTAATAAAGATAACAATTGTCCTTTTTAATATTAACTGAAATTAAATTTTAAATTCTTAACAAAATTGATATCCTTTTCTAAGTAGCTTTATATCAATGTAATTTTATAAACTGTCAAACCCTTTTTATTTTTTTGTCATACAAAATTGAAATATTAGATTTTCTCTTTTTGCTATTTCTTACGCACCCACACACTTGTACTGCAACAGCAACAACAAAACAACAAAAAAAAGGAAACTAAAACGCAAACATGTAAATATTGTAAAAACCGGATACAAAACTTTTATATCCTGCTAACAAATCTAAGCTTATCTACGATAAAACGGATGTATATAAAATGTTAACGAAGATAAAGATGCAAAAAATAAGATATAAGGAAACAAGATTCATTTTGAAACTAAAATAGAAATATTGAAAATGTTTCGAAAGTTAAAATTTTATTCTGAGTGTCAATAATATGGGACAGTTTTTATTAAGTTTTCGATTTAATGCTGTTAGAGTTTTGACTTGTATTGAAATGTTTGGACAATGTTTAAATGGTTTTGAGGGCAAATAAATGAGTTAAAGTATCAATCAACTTAGACAGTCTTTAAAATATTATTTGTATGAGTTTAGATAAATTTTATTATAATAAAAAAAACTCTTAAAACTTACATGTCAATTTTACAAAATTTTTAAAAATTTAATATTTAACAAATTTTTTCGAAAATTTACTATTTATAGGAAATTTTTTTGAAAATTGACTATTTATAGGCATTTTTTTTTAAATGTATATCAAATTTTTCGAAAATATACCATTTATAGGAAATTTTTCGAAAATTGACTTTTTATAGGATTTTTTCTGAAAATTGGCTAAATTTTTCGAAAATTGACTTTTTATAGCAAATTTTTATAGGAAATTTTTCTAAAATTGACTTTTTACAGGAAATTTTTCGAAAATTGACTTTTTATAAGAAATTTTTCGAAAATTTAATTTTATGGGAAATTTATCGAAAATTGTCTTTTTATAGGAAATTTTACGAAAATTGACTTTTTATAGGAAATTTTAATTTTATGGGAAATTTCTCGAAGATTGTCTTTTTATAGGAAATTTTACGAAAATTTACTTTTTATAGGAAATTTTTCGGAAATTGACTTCTTATAGGAAATTTTTCGAAAATTGACTTTTTATAGGAAATTTTTCGAAAATTGACTATTTATAGGAAATTTTTCGAAAATTGACTATTTATAGGAAATTTTTCGAAAATTGACTTTTATAGTAAATTTTTCGAAAATTGACTATTTATAGAAAATTTTTCGAAAATTGACTATTTATAGGAAATTTTTCGAAAATTGACTATTTATAGGAAAATTTTCGAAAATTTAATTTTGTGGGATATTTTTCGAAATTGACTTTTTATAGGAAATTTTTCGAAAATTTAATTTTATGGGAAATTTCTCGAAAATTAACTATTTATAGGATATTTTTCGAAAATTTTTCGAAAATTGGCTATTTATAGAAAATTTTTCGAAAATTGCCTATCTATAGGAAATTTTATTTTTATAGGAAATTTTTCGAAAATAAAAATAAATAGGAAATTTTTCGAAAATTTTACTACCGTAATTTTTCCTATAGAAAAATTAGGATATCCTCATTTTTCTATAGAAAAATTGGCCTATCATCATTATTTCTCTATAGAAATATTGTACTATTGTCATATTTTTCTATAGAAAAATTGTACTATCGTCATTTTTTCTATAGAAAAATCTGTCTATGGTCACTTTTTTCTATAGAAAAATCTGCCTATCTTCACTTTTTTCTATAGAAAAATCTGCCTATCGTCACTTTTTTATAGAAAAATCTGAAAAATATGCCTATCGTCATTTTTTCTATCGAAATATTGGCCTTTCGTCTTTCTTTCTATAGAGAAATTGGCCTGTCGCCATTTTATCAATAAAAAAATTGGCCTATAGTCATATTTTCAATAAAAAAATTGGTCTGTCGTCATTTTTTTATGGAAAAATTGGCCTGTCGTCATTTTTTTTTTATAAAAAAATTGTATTATCGTCATTTTTTTAATAGAAAAATTGGCCTGTCGTTATTTTTTCTATGAAAAAATTGTATTATTGTCATTTTTTCTATAGAAAAATTGTGCTTTTTTCATTTTTCCCATAAAAATTAGCCTATCTTAATTTTCTCTATAGAAAAATGTTCGTTATATTTTTGGTTGCCTTTTTTAAGGCCTTTTGAAAGGGGTCGCAATATACCTAAATACCCTTAAATATATATTCTTATCACAAAATTTTCCCCATATTTGCCCGGCATTTATAATTGTTGTGATTCGTTGTCTATTTGCACTCAGCCAACTGACAGTAAAATGGGAGGATATGGTTGTTTTTCCCCAGAGATACAAGTGTAGTTTTCCAGCGGTTCCAAAATTTACAATACTGACCATAAACATGTCAATATAATATAGGAAACGACTTAATCACTGAATGGGATCTGTAGTCTTCCCCTTTGACAAGTATATATTTGAATCATTGTTCCTTTAACTACATGGACTGTTATTTTTGGAACTACTGGTTTTGTTTTTATTGGTATGCGTGTGTGTAAATAAATCAAGTATACGCATTCTAGGAAAGATTTCTTATGATATAGGTGATGGGTGGGAAAACGCTTGTAGCTAAAGGAGTTCATATTTGTATGTGTTTATGTATCTCATTTAAAATTATTGGTTTTGCTGTTGCTAGTTTTACACATGTTTAATGCCATTTGTGAATGTTGATATCCTGAAGTATATATTTTCAAGCAGATAAATATGTTGAAGAGGTTATGGTGCAAAATAGTGGAGAGAAAAGTTATTAAAAGTGTATGAAGTTAAAAATAAACATTAAGAGGAGAAATATGCATTATTGTAGAAAAATATCTTTGTTTATACAGTTCATTACAGTCGATATAATGAGGTTTTTCCATAGTCATTAATATTAACAAATACACATACTAATGAATATGAAAATCCTGGCAGTTCTAAGAGGAAATCAAAATATCAAAACTGATGAAGTTTTAAATATTTAACATAGGCTTATTAGATGCTGGCAGACGGACATTTTGGTATGTCTTTGAAGAAATTAGTTACTTTTAATCACTTTTGCTTTTAAGTTCTTCAATTGAAAACTACCGGGTACATACAAGTGTATTCCTGATTTTATATGAGTTCCTGCCTACTTTCCATAGGACATGTGTAGCATGTCCTATTGATGGCACCATTCGGTCGCAAGTATTTTATATGCAAATTATTTTCATTCTCTTTTTCTTCCTTTATCTGTTTCTGTGTAAAGAATAAATGTGTGTATGAAAAATAACTTGTTATAAATATTTATTTGTTGTTTTTTTTTTTTTTTTGTTTTTAAAGTTGTCAATTCAGGGCAAAAGAGAGTGAAGTGTTTTTGCTTTTATACACATGAAATGACATGGTGTCAAAACATATGTAAATTTTTGTTTGGTATTGGAACAGAAAGAGGATTAAATGTCAATATAATATAGGAAACGACTATGACTCTTCTCAATACTACAAATTTCCTGAGTAAACCGCCATACAACGGTTTTTCTTCATATATCGAAGTGCAAAACAATTTTCGAAATCCTTCGACTCCTAATGGTACCTGCCTTGGACCCCCATTTGTTTAAATTCAGACGACTTCTACGGGACTTACACTTAAAGTCAATTTGATTAAAAAGTTACGCCTAAACAACTGCAACACTTTTTGTTTAAATTATGAGGAACAATTAAAGTGACTTTTTTCAAAAAATTTGTAGAGCTTTTTTCTATAGAAAAATTGTAATATCGTCATTTTTTCTGTAAAAAAAATTGTACTATCGTCATTTTTTTAAACTATCGTAATTTTTTCTATAGAAAAATTAAACTATCGTCATTTTTTCTATAGAAAAATTAAACTATCGTCATTTTTTTTTATAGAAAAATTAAACTATCGTCATTTTTTCTATCGAAAAATTGAACTAATTTAATTTTTTTTTTATAGAAAAATTGAACTATCGTCATTTTTTCTATAGAAAAATTGAACTATCGTCATTTTTTCTATAGAAAATTTGAACTATCGTCATTTTTTCTATAGAAAAATTGAACTATCGTCATTTTTTCTATAGAAAAATTGAACTATCGTCATTTTTTCTATAGAAAAATTGAACTATCGTCATTTTTTCTATAGAAAAATTGAACTATCGTCATTTTTTCTATAGAAAAATTGAACTATCGTCATTTTTTCTATAGAAAAATTGAACTATCGTCATTTTTTCTATAGAAAAATTGAACTATCGTCATTTTTTCTATAGTAAAATTGAACTATCGTCATTTTTTCTATAGAAAAATTGTACTGTCGTCAAATTTTCTATAGAAAAATTGTACTGTCTTAATTTTTTCTATAGAAAAATTGTACTGTCGTCATTTTTTCTATAGAAAAATTGTACTGTCGTCATTTTTTCTATAGAAAATTTGTACTGTATAGAAAAATTATACTGTCGTCATTTTTTCTATAGAAAAATTGTACTGTCGTCACTTTTTCTATAGAAAATTTGTACTGTATAGAAAAATTGTACTGTCGTCATTTTTTCTATAGAAAAATTGTACTGTCGTCATTTTCTCTATAGAAAAATTGTACTGTCGTCATTTTTTCTATAGAAAATTTGTACTGTCGTCATTTTTTCTATAGAAAATTTGTACAGTCGTCATTTTTTCTATAGAAAAATTGTACAGTCGTCACTTTTTCTATAGAAAATTTGTACTGTATAGAAAAATTGTACTGTCGTCATTTTTTCTATTGAAAAATTGTACTGTCGTCATTTTTTCCATAGAAAAATTGTACTGTCGTCACTTTTTCTATAGAAAATTTGTACTGTATAGAAAAATTGTACTGTCGTCATTTTTTCTATAGAAAAATTGTAGTGTCGTCATTTTTTCTATAGAAAAATTGTACTGTCGTCATTTTTTCTATAGAAAAATTGTACTGTCGTAATTTTTTCTATAGAAAAATTGTACTGTCGTCAAATTTTCTATAGAAAAATTGTACTGTCTTAATTTTTTCTATAGAAAAATTGTACTGTCGTCATTTTTTCTATAGAAAAATTGTACTGTCGTCATTTTTTCTATAGAAAAATTGTACTGTCGTCATTTTTTCTATAGATAAATTGTACTGTCGTCATTTTTTCTATAGAAAAATTGTACTGTCGTCATTTTTTCTATAGCAAAATTGTACTGTCGTCATTTTTCTATAGCAAAATTGTACTGTCGTCATTTTTTTATAGAAAAATTGTGCTGTAGTCATTTTTTCTATAGAAAAATTGTACTGTCGTCATTTTTTCTATAGAAAAATTGTACTGTCGTCATTTTTTCTATAGAAAAATTGTACTGTCGACATTTTTTCTATAGAAAAATTGTGCTGTTGTCATTTTTTCTATAAAAAAATTGTACTGTCGTCATTTTTTCTATAGAAAAATTGTACTGTCATCATTTTTTCTATAGAAAAATTGTACTGTCGTCATTTTTTCTATAAAAAAATTTGCCTATCGTTATTTTTTTTATAGAAAATTGTACTATCGTCATTTTTTCTATAGAAAAATTGTACTATCGTCATTTTTTCTATAGAAAAATTGTACTATCGTCATTTTTTCTATAGAAAAATTGTACTATCGTCATTTTTGCTATAGAAAAATTGTACTATCGTTATTTTTTCAATAGAAAAATTGTACTATCGTCGTTTATTCTATAGAAAAATTATAATATCTCTTTCTATAGAAAAATTTTCCTGACATTATCCTAACTTTAGAAAAAGCAACTTTTCATCATTTATTCCATATAAAAATCTCAAACATCTTTTTTCGCCAATTTTGCTATAGAAGACACTTCTTTCCTAATAAACTCTAGTTTGTTAAATTTTATATAAAAACATATTTTATATTTGCTTGTATATTTTTTTCATAAATAGTTAATTTAAGAGACTTAAGCTACGGTCACATTGATTAAATATTTAATCGAAATTATAAAATATTTAATCCTCGTAGTCTGACCACAAAATATTTTTGAGGTTCAAACAAGAAACATGTTGATTTGAACAAAACAAAATCATTTGCCAGCAAATAAAAATTTTCCTAATGTGACCACGCAAGAGCAAATATTTTATTAAATTTTGATCAAATAATTATTTAATCTTACAAAATTTTTGTAACATCAAACATTGGCAAATAACAGCTGAGCATTTCTATTGTTTACTATTCAAACAGAAACAACAACATCAAATTTGAGAAACAACAACATCAAATTTGAGAAACAACAACTCAAATATGAGAAACAAATTGCTAGATACACAATTTTGTTTTGAAAATATTTGATCAAATATTTTTTGGGAAAATATTTAATCTTCAGTGTGACCATAAATAAAACGTGTTTTTTTGTTTATACTTTGAACGTATTTTTTCTGTATTTTATCAAATAAAAATCGTCAAATAAATGTGCAAGTGTGACCACAAATTTTTTATTATATTGTTTTGACAATATTTTACTCAAAATATTTGATTTAAATGTTTAATGAGTCTGACCGTACCTTTAAATTTCTTGAAGCATTTTAGTTGCAGGGAATTTTTAGTTATGAACAATATTTTTGCCAGTTCATTTTTAATTTTTATTTTATACTTAAATAAATAATAAATTACATTTTATGCACAAAAAAAGGAAATAAGAATTTTTAACAATCTTTGCTTTTCAAATGAAAGAATTAAGTGAGCATCTTTGTATGGAATTAAAAATTCATATAAAAAGGAAATATTAAGGAATAAAAAATTATTACAACAGAATCATTTTTCTTTCTTTTAAATTTTTTAATAAGTACTTAAATATTTTAAATTCTCCTAGAAAATTCATTCAAATTCAATTTTTTTATCTACGTATAATTGATAATAATTATTATGTTCAAGGAGGCGTATGATTAATACGATTTTTTTTTAAATTGTCCTGCTATAATTTTTTCGAAAGAAAAATTTGCCTTTCGTCATTTTTTCTATAGAAAAGTTAGCCTTTCGTCATTTTTTCTATAGAAAAATTTGCCTTTCGTCATTTTTTCTATAAAAAAATTTGCCTTTCGTCATTTTTTCTATAAAAAAATTTGCCTTTCGTCATTTTTTCTATAAAAAAATTTGCCTTTCGTCATTTTTTTCTACAGAAAAATTTGCCTTTCGTCATTTTTTCTATAGAAAAATTTGCCTTTCGTCATTTTTTCTATAGAAAAATTTGCCTTTCGTCATTTTTTCTATAGAAAAATTTGCCTTTCGTCATTTTTTCTATAGAAAAATTTGCCTTTCGTCATTTTTTCTATAGAAAAATTTGACTTTCGTCATTTTTTCTATAGAAAAATTTGCCTACCGTCATTTTTTCTATAGAAAAATTTGCCTTTTGTCATTTTTTCTATAGAAAAATTTGCCTTTTGTCATTTTTTCTATAGAAAAAATTGCCTTTCGTCATTATTTCTATAGAAAATTTTGCCTATCATCATTTATTCTATAGAAAAATTTGCCTTTCGTCATTTTTTTTTATAGAAAAATTTTCCTTTTGTCATTTTTTCTATAGAAAAATTTGCCTTTCGTCATTATTTCTATAGAAAATTTTGCCTATCATCATTTTTCCTATAGAAAAATTTGCCTTTCGTCATTTTTTCTATAGAAAATTTTGCCTTTCGTCATTTTTTCTATAGAATAATTTGCGTTTCGTCATTTTTTTTATAGAAAAATTTGCCTAATGTCATTTTTTCTATAGAAAAATTTGCCTGTCTTCGTTTTTTCTATAGAAAAATTTGCCTTTCATCATTTTTTCTATAGAAAAATTTGCCTAACGTCATTTTTTCTATAGAAAAATTTGCCTTTCGTCATTTTTTCTATAGAAAAATTTGGCTAACGTCATTGTTTCTATAGAAAAATTTGCTTTTCTTCACTTTTTCTATAGAAAAATTTGCCTTGCGTTATTTTATTCTATAGAAAAATTAGCCTATTGTGATTTTGTTTATTATTTTCTTGATTTATGAAAATTTAATTTAGAAAATATGTTTAAAACTTTATCAGTCTGAACATTTTCTAGTTTCCTTTTGTATGTTTAAATACATTTAACTTCAATTTCTTCTCCCCTTGATTTTAATTTATTCTTCAATAAATTTTGTTCACTTGTTCAAGAAACTTAAAATTGCATATGACATAATTTTTGTTGTGTTATCTTTTTAAACATTTTTTGTTTTATTTTTGTTTAAACTCTGCATAAATATTTACCCTTGTCAACACAAAATTTATACTTGCAAATACTTCTATACACACACACACTCGAAAAGTCAAGCATACACAGGGACTCTCATACATAAGTGAATGCATGTCTGTGTGTGATATCTTGGAAACTTGAGTATTTATTCATAAAAGTAAAGAAATATTATAAAATGAGAAAAAATTGTATATAATTTTAGAAAAATATATGGAAAATTTAAACATCAAATATAAAATATCACGTGTTATAATCAAGTATGTTCAAGTTGTTGTTTCTTTTTGTTATTTTTTTTCAATATATTTTCATAAATACTTTAACATTCGAGTACAATGACGTCAGTTACAAACATCTCATACTCACGCTTTCCTTTCTTTATTCTTCTACAAAGAATCCTAAAGTATATTATATATTTTAAACAGACATTTAACAAAATTTAGCCAAATAGAAAAAGCAAAATATGCAACATCTTTTAAACTGAAATTTGCATATAAGAAGCACTTGAAACTCACATGCATAAATGCATGGGAAAGCATGAGTTCAAGTCTTCCAAATGACATCTTTCGCTTAAAGCGAGGAAAAACACTATGAACTTTATCAAAAGTTTTTCATGAGAAGACAAACATTTAAGCGAAAAGAAAAGCGGCGAAAAAGAAAATTCCTTGCAAAACATTTATCAGCTAATTTTTAATGTCACCATAAACTTAAAAGTCACTAAATTATAGTTATTTGTAAATGTAAGCACAAACGCCCTAAAGTATGCAACGATAAATTGCACTGAGAGGGAGTCCCACATGCAATCAAAAAATGTGTTAAATGAGATTTATAGTTGTTGAACTGAAAATAAGGAAAAATGTATTTGTTAAAAAGGAATGTTTTGAATTATTCTATAGAAAAATTAAGACAGAAAGAGTTTTTCTATAGAAAAATTAAGATAGGGCAATTTTTCTATAGAAAAAATTACGATAGGCAAAATTTTCTGTAGAAAAATGACGTTAGACCAATTTTTCTATGGAAAAAATGACGTTAGGCAAATTTTTCTATAGAAAAAATTACGACAGGCAAATTTTTCTATAAAAAAATGACGATAGGCAATTTCTCTACAGAAAATATGACGAAAGGACAATTTTTCTACTGACAAAATGACGTTAGGACAATTTTTCTATAGAAAAAATGACGTCAAAACAATGTTTCTATAGAGAAAATGACGTTAGGACAACTTTTCTATAGAAAAAATGACGAAAGGCAAATTTTTCTATAGAAAAAAATTACGAAAGGCAAATTTTTCTATAGAAAAAATGACGAAAGGCAAATTTTTCTAAAGAAAAAATGAAGAAAGGCAAATTTTTCTATAGAAAAATGACCAAAGGCAATTTTTTCTATAGAAAAAATGACCAAAGGCAAATTTTTCTATAGAAAAAAATAACCAAAGGCAAATTTTTCTATAGAAAAAATTACCAAAGGCAAATTTTTCTACAGAAAAAATTACCAAAGGCAAATTTTTCTATAGTAAAAATGACGATAGGCAAATTTTTCTATAGAAAAAATGACAATATTACAATTTTTCTATAGAAAAAATGACGATAGGCAAATTTTTCTATAGAAAAAATTACGATAGGCAAATTTTTCTATAGAAAAAATGACGTTAGGCCTAATTTTCTATAGAAAAAATTACGTTAGGCCAATTTTTCTATAGAAAAAATGACGTTAGGCCAATTTTTCTTTAGAAGAAATGACGTTAGGCCAATTTTTCTATAGAAAAAATGACGTTAGGCAAAATTTTCTATAGAAAAAATGACGAAAGGCAAAATTTTCTATAGAACAAATGACGAAAGGCAAATTTTTCTATAGAAAAAATGACGTTAGGCAAATTTTTCTATAGAAAAAATGACGTTGGGCCAATTTTTCTATAAGAAAATGGCGTTAAGCCAATTTTTCTATAGAAAAAATGACGTTAGGCCAATTTTTTGTAGAAAAAATGACGTTAGCCCATTTTTTTTGTAGAAAAAAACGACTTTAGGCCAATTTTTCTATAGAAAAAATGACGTTAGGCCAATTTTTCTATAAAAAAAATGACGTTAGGCCAATTTTTCTATAGAAAAAATGACGTTAGGCCAATTTTTCTATAGAAAAAATGACGTTAGGCCAATTTTTCTATAGAAAAAATGATGTTAGGCCAATTTTCTATAGAAAAAATGACGTTAGGCCAATTTTTCTATAGAAAAAATTATGTTAATCAATTCTTTCTATTGAAAAAATGACGTTGGACAAAATTTTCTATGGGAAAAATGAGGGTAGGCAAAATTTTCTTTAGAAATAATTAGGTTAGGCAAATTTTTTATAGAAAAATCAAAAAAATTATCATAGTACAATTTTTCTATAGAAAAAGTTTTCGACAAAAAATGACGGTAGGCAAAAAATCCTTTAGTCTTGAGCTTTTTCTCTTATCTTTTATTCATTCCACTTAATTAGTTTTCATTTAATTTGAAATTTTATAGATTTCCTGATTCTTGATCATAATTGAAATGCATTCATTCAAGGATTTAAGCCATTTGATGGAAACAAAAGAGATTTAAGTAATTTTAAGTACAAAAGTACTTGAATATATTAATTAAATGAGTTAAATGAAAGCAACCAAATGCAGGCAAGTAATTAAAAGGATATACATGAATAAAGCTACTTTTGCATTAGAGATTAAGGAAATTGATTTGTATTTGGAGCGAAATCAATCAATCAATCATTATATGTTTGTTTGTAAATTAGGTGTCAGAGGCTTTTAAAGATAAATTTAAGTTTAAAATCATAATAAATATTTAAGTAAAGGGGGATGTTATAATCAGCAGAAAATTGCCAATACAAAGATTGCGTATACTTAATATTGAATTCAGGTCAAATAACTTATTACGTACACGCCATGATAGTCATTTGAATTATTATTACTAATACGAAATGTTGGAAATTTTTTAATTTCTTAAGGAATTTGGGCTAATTAACACTTTTTAAATAAACTTTTATAAAAATTTTTCTTCTCTTAAAAGTTTACATTATCAGCTTTATCATTTCATTATTTTTACTAAAATCTCATACTTTCAAAGCAATACAAAAATAAACTTTTTTCACCTTTTGGCTAAATGTCTTTAATAAACATTTAGCTTTTTCTCTGGCCTTCCCTAAAGGCGATAAATAATTTTCTCTGTTTTCATATTTAAATTTTTATTTAATTAAGAAATGTTGCTTTTTTAAATATCCTTTGGAAAATAAGCGAAAAATGTTTTCCCTTTTTGCCTTTTAGCTGTTTTACTGTCTTTAACTGTTTCTAACAGTCTCTAACTGTTTAACAAATGACCACTGAAATTTTTTTTTAGAAGAAAGTTTCCGTTTTTTTTTTTTTTGCTTAAGAATTTATCTGTCTCTTTCTTGTTTACTTTCTCTCTTCCCCTTAATAGAACAAAAAAGGCAATTAAATTTAAACTCTAAAAAGTAAAAAAACTGAAAAAAGTCATTCATAAACAAAAAAAGTTAGATAAAAAATTAAACTTTCCTTTATTTAATTATAAGAACTTTATACAGAAAGAGGACAAATAGAAAAATATGCCTTTTTTTATTTTTTCCATAGAAAAATTAAAATTTGCCTGTCGTCATTTTATCCATAAAAAAATTTTACTATCGTCATTTCTCTACAGAAAAATTGAACTATCGTCATTTTTTGTATAGAAAAATTGAACTATCGTAATTTTTTCTAAAGAAAAATTTTACTTTCGTCATTTTTCTATAGAAAAGTTTGAATAACGTCATTTTATCTATAGAAAAATTGAACTATCGTCATTTTTTGTAGAGAAAAATTGAACTATCGTAATTTTTTCTAAAGAAAACTTTTACTTTCGTCATTTTTCTATAGAAAAGTTTGAATAACGTCATTTTATCTATAGAAAAATTGAATTATCGTAATTTTTTTCTATAGAAAAATTGAACTATCGTAATTTTTTCCACAGAAAAAATTTTCTATGTTTTCTATAGGAAAAAATTTCTATCGTGATTTTTTCTATAGAAAGATTTCGATATTTTTTCTATAAAAAAAATTGCTTACCGTCATTTTTTCTATAGAAAAATTGTACTATCGTCATTTTTTCTATAGAAAAATTGTACTATCGTCATTTTTCCTATAGAAAAAATGTACTATTGTCATTTTTTCTATACAAAAATTGTACTATCGTCATTTTTTCTATACAAAAATTGTACTATCGTCATTTTTTCTATACAAAAATTGTACTATCGTCATTTTTTCTATACAAAAATTGTACTATCGTCATTTTTTCTATAGAAAAATTGTACTATCGTCATTTTTTCTAGAGAAAAATTGTACTATCTTCATTTTTTCTATGGAAAATTTGTACTATCGTCATTTTTTCTATAGAAAAATTGTCCTATCGTCATTTTTTCTATTGAAAAATTTGCCTCTCGTCATTTTGTCTATAGAAAAATTTGCCAATCGTCATTTTTTCTATAGAAAAATTTGTCTTAAGTAATTTTTTCTATTGAAAAATTTGCCTAACGTCATTTTTTATAGAAAAATTTGCCTATCGTCATTTTTTCTACAGAAAAATTTGTCTATCGTCATTTTCCTATAGAAAAATTTACCTTTCGTCATTTTCTATAGAAAAATTTGCCTGTCGTAAATGTTTCTATAGAAAAATTTGCCTTTCGTCATTTTTTCTATAGAAAATTTTGCCCATCGTCATTTTTCTATTGAAAAATTTGGCTATCGTAATTTTTCTATAGAAAAATTGTCCTATCGTCATTTTTTCTGTAGAAAAATTGTCCTATCGTCATTTTTTCTATAGAAAAATTGTCCTATCGTCATTTTTTCTATAGAAAAATTGTCCTATCGTCATTTTTTCTATCGAAAAATTGTCCTATCGTCATTTTTTCTATCGAAAAATTGTCCTATCGTCATTTTTTCTATAGAAAAATTGTCCTATCGTCATTTTTTCTATCGAAAAATTGTCCTATCGTCATTTTTCTAACGAAAAATTGTCCTATAGTCATTATTTCTATAACAAAATTGTCCTCATTTTTTTTATAGAAAACTTGTCCTATCATCATTTTTTCTATAGAAAAATTGTCCTTTCATCGTTTTTTCTGTAGAAAAGTTGGCCTATCGTCATTTTTTTCTATAGAAAAATTATCTTTTCGTCATTTTTTCTATAGAAAAATTGTCTTATTGTCATTTGTTCTATAGAAATATTGTCCTATCATCATTTTTTTTATAGAAAAATTGTCCTATCGTCATTTTTTTTATAGAAAAATTGTCCTATCGTCATTTTTTTCTATAGAAAAATTGTCCTATCGTCATTTTTTTCTATAGAAGAATTGTCCAATCGTCATTTTTTCTATTGAAAAATTTGCCTCTCGTCATTTTGTCTATAGAAAAATTTGCCTATCGTCATTTTTTCTATAGAAAAATTTGTCTAAAGTAATTTTTTCTGTTGAAAAATTTGCTTAACGTCATTTTTTATAGAAAAATTTGCCTATCGTCATTTTTTCTGCAGAAAAATTTTCCTATCGTCATTTTCCTATAGAAAAATTTACCTTTCGTCATTTTCTATAGAAAAATTTGCCTGTCGTAAATTTTTTTATAGAAAAATTTGCCTTTCGACATTTTTTCTATAGAAAATTTTGCCCATCGTCATTTTTCTATTGAAAAATTTGCCTATCGTAATTTTTCTATAGAAAAATTGGCCTATCATCATTTTTGCTATAAAAAATTTAGCCTATTGTCATTTTTTCTATAGAAAAATTAGCCTATCGTTATTTTTGTATAGAGAACTTCTCCTATCGTCTTTTTTATAGCAAAACTGCCTCTCGTTAATTTTTTATAGAAAAATTTGCCTTTCGTAATTTTTTCTATAGAAAAATTGTACTATCATCATTTTTTCTATAGAAAAAATTGACTATATTCGACTATCGTTTACGTTTCCTTTCATGATTGTTACTATAAAAAAAACGCTTATCTTCTTTTTTCTATAGGAAAATATTTATATCGTAGTTTTTTCGATAGATAAATTTTTCTTCTATAGGAAACTTGACAACAGACTTATCTGTTATATTTAACTTGATTTACCCTGAACTTAAACCCTTAATAGTATAAATCTTATCTGTATTCAGTTCAAGACAGGAAATAAAAAACTTTTCAAGAAAAATCAATATTATGTTTCTGTCTCAAATAAAAAGTTTAAGGTCGGACATGTTTACCTTTAGCTCACCTTAATTAAATACCTCCTTCATTTTTATACAAAAATACAAATAGTCATTCTGCTAACATTTCCATAGTTATAACATTCCATTCATTTGGTATAAGTTTAGTTCATGTTAAATGCAAAACAAGAAGTAAGGAACAAAATTATAGAACTATAGGCTAATCTATTAATCTACTTAATACGCTTAATAACGCTTTAAAAAGCGTATACTTAATATTTTGAAAAACATGACTTTTTTTTACAATCATACGCTTCTGTGAACAATATAATTAATATCAATTATACGTATAGTTGTACAGATTTAGATTTTAGTTGATTTTTGTGGAAGATTTCAATAAAACTAAGAATTTTTTTTTATAGTTCGATAGTTTGAAACATTCGCAAGCTTTTGAGTGGTTATTTCATCGAAATTTTTAGGCATTAAAGCTAAAATTTTGTCCTAAAAACTAATTTAAATAATATGAAACTTCTTGGATTAAAATCTTCTCATGTTTGCTATAATTTTATACTCGACTGTCACCTGTGCTTCATACAGGTGAACTTATGCATTATTCATTTTGTTTTAGATATGAATAAAAACTCTATAAATAAAAATAATTTTCATACTTTTGTCTCTTTTGTCATGACATTCAACTCTTAAACAGATTTTATTCTGTTTTTAGTTGGGGTTTTCATTATTAATATTTATATTATTCAAAAAAATTTTAATGATGCTTTAAATGAATTTGCATAAGGATTTTGGAAAAAAATTTAAGAAAAATTTCGAACTACTACTTGGACCATTAAAAACAAATTTTTCTATAGAAAAAATTACGATAGGCCAATTTTTCTATAGAAAAAATGACGACAGGGGAATTTTTCCATAGAAAAAATGACTATAGGACAATTTTTCTTTAGAAAAAATGAGGATAGGACAATTTTTCTATAGAAAAAATGACGATAGGACAATTTTTCTATAGAAAAATGACGATATTACAATTTTTCTATAGAAAAAATTACGACAGGCCAATTTTTCTTTAGAAAAAATGACGATAGGCCAATTTTTCTATAGAAAAAATGACGATAGACCAATTTTTCAGTAGAAAAAATGACGATAGGCCAATTATTCAATAGAAAAAATGACGATAGACCAATTTTTGTATAGACAAAATGACGATAGGCAAATTTTTCCATAGAAAAAATTGACGATAGGCAAATTTTTCTTTAGAAAAAGTGACGATAGGCCAATTTTTCTATAGAAAAAATGACGATAGGCCAATTTTTCTATAGACAAAATGACGATAGGCCAATTTTTCTATAGACAAAATGACGATAGGCCAATTTTTCTATGGAAAAAGTGACGATAGGCCAATTTTTCTATAAAAAAAGTGACGATAGGCCACTTTTTCTATAGAAAAAGTGACGATAGGCCAATTTTTCTATAGAAAATATGACGATAGGCCAATTTTGCTATAGAAAAAATGACGATAGGCCAATTTTTCTATAGAAAAAATGACGATAGGCCAATTTTTCTATAGAAAAAATGACGATAGGCCAATTTTTCTATAGAAAAAATGACGACAGGCCAATTTTTCTATAGAAAAAATGACGATAGGCCAATTTTTCTATAGAAAAAATGACGATAGGCCAATTTTTCTATAGAAAAAATGACGATAGGCCAATTTTTCTATAGAAAAAATGACGATAGGCCAATTTTTCTATAGAAAAAATGACTATAGGCCAATTTTTCTATAGAAAAAAAGACGATAGGCCAATTTTTCTATAGAAAAAATGACGATAGGCCAATTTTTCTATAGAAAAAATGACGATAGGCCAATTTTTCTATAGAAAAAATGACGATAGGCCAATTTTTCTATAGAAAAAATGACGATAGGCCAATTTTTCTATAGAAAAAATGACGATAGGCCAATTTTTCTATAGAAAAAATGACGATAGGCCAATTTTCTATAGAAAAAATGACGATAGGCCAATTTTTCTATAGAAAAAATGACGACAGGCCAATTTTCCTATAGAAAAAATGACGATAGGCCAATTTTCCTATAGAAAAAATGACGATAGGCCAATTTTTCTATAGAAAAAATGACGATAGGCCAATTTTTCTATAGAAAAAATGACGATAGGCCAATGTTTCTATAGAAAAAATGACGATAGGCCAATTTTTCTATAGAAAAAATGACGATAGGCCAATTTTCCTATAGAAAAAATGACGATAGGCCAATTTTCCTATAGAAAAAATGACGATAGGCCAATTTTTCTATAGAAAAAATGACGATAGGCAAATTTTTCTATAGAAAAAGTTACGATAGGCAAATTTTTCTATAGAAAAAATGACGATAGGCAAATTTTTCTATAGAAAAAATGACGATAGGCAAATTTTTCTATAGAAAAAATTACGATAGGCAAATTTTTCTATAGAAAAAATGACGATAGGCAAATTTTTCTATAGAAAAAATGACGATAGGCCAATTTTTCTATAAAAAAAAATTGCAATTTATCTTTTATCTGAGCAAAAATGTTGACAACAACATGTTGCCAACAGCATGTTGCCAATGTTTCTATAGAAAAAATGACGATAGGCCAATTTTTCTATACAAATAATGACGATAGGCCAATTTTCCTATAGAAAAAATGACGATAGGCCAATTTTCCTATAGAAAAAATTACGATAGGCCAATTTTTCTATAGAAAAAATGACGATAGGCAAATTTTTCTATAGAAAAAATTACGATAGGCAAATTTTTCTATAGAAAAAATGACGATAGGCAAATTTTACTATAGAAAAAATGACGATAGGCCAATTTTTCTATAAAAAAATTGCAATTTATCTTTTATCTGAGCAAAAATGTTGCCAACAACATGTTGCTAGTCAAAGGTTTTCCAAATTAGTTCATTAATCCTAAAATTTTACATTTTTGCTATCATTTGATAAAGTAAAACTTAACCGCAACATTATTGCTTTACATTGTTTAGCAACAATGTTTATCAACATTTTTAAGAAAAAACATCTCTTTTATAATAAAGATTTTTCAAAAATTTCTAAGATTTATTTGTTTTTCTTTCTCTTTTCAGCTTTTTGTAACATAATGGCAAAATTTTCAAAAAATATTGAAATTTGTCTAGCAACAAACCCCACAAACGCCTTAAACTATGCAAAAAATTTTACAAATTGTTGTTAATTTTTATAATTGTTGAAAATTTTCTTAAGCTCCTTTTAATTCAAAGAAAAAATGTATACTTATGACTTAATATACAAGAAGACTGATAATAATGTTGCCGCTACCAATAAAAATGTTGCTAAACTCATGCATATTCAAATGATGCCACATGCCAAGCTGCAACACAACCAGAATTAAACTAAAACCAAACCATAAATAGCCCAGCTATAATTAAGAAGTTAAATTGAATTAAAATAATATTAAATTAACCAAAATGTCTAATATAAAAATTAAGGAAAGAAAAATCTCAAAAATTTAAATTTAAACAAAAAAAATTGTTGTAGAAAATTAGAATTATAAGAAAAAAAAAAAAATATTTTGTCCTTGTGCTGTTATATAAAATTCTTCAAAAATTAGCTCCAAAAGTAAATCCAACAAAATGCCGGGCGGAAGAAGAGGTTTAGTTGCTCCACAGAACACCTTTCTGGAGAATATCATCCGAAGATCCAACTCACAGCGTAAGTGTTTATTCAACCAAATTTTATAAATTGTTATAAAATTTAATCCTTAAGTAAAAAAATTTAACATAAATGCTATAAAAAGGCTTAAAATTTGTAAATTTATTACAAATATCATAAATATTTGCTTAAGCCTTTTTTAGTCTTATCAAAACGAATTGTTAGTTTTAGACTTAATATTGGCAATTATTGAAACATTTTGCGAAAATTTTAAAAGGCCTTAAAAGTCAAAATTATCTTAAGAAATTTTGTACAAAGTTTTTAAAGAAACATTATCAAAAATGTTCTCGAATCTTTTTTTTTTTGTATTTCTTAAAAGTGTACTTAGTTCCTTTTTCCCTCCTAGCATTTTCATTTTAAATTCTGTCAAAATTTTCCTTAATCTCTGTTTTGTCTATTGATAAATGTTTTTATATGAACATTTAAAATTTGATATTTAAATTCCATTGTTTTAAATATTTAGTTTCAAACAAAAATTCAATGAAAATGACTAGATTTAACAACAATCAGCAGTTTGTTAAAACGTGCCTAAAAGTTTTGACATAGATTGTGGTAAAAATGGTAACAGACAGCAAAAATAACAGCAACATCGGAAAAAGTCATAAATCATTACCAAAAATTGTCAAAAATGAACAAATAAAAAAAGTCGAATAACACTATATATGAACAAAAATTGTTCCCAGTAAATGTTTCCGGAGAAAATTTAACCTTCTATATCAGCAACATGTTGCCATAAAATGATATTTTTCATGTTATATTAAAAAAACATAAAATATTCCGTTTTGTCATAGTTTCTTAAAGAAAATGTTAACAGCAACATTGTTGTTCAACATTTTCTTAGATACAATGTTTACCAACATTATTAAGAATGAAAACATAGCAAACTTTTTCAATGATTTTTTAACATCATCAAAAAATCATGCAAAGTTAATGAAAAATATCATTTCACTCTTTGTAAAAACAAAAATGTTGCCAGCAACATGTTGCAAATTAAAGATTTTTATTATTTTATGCCAATAAATATAAAATTTTACACTTTTGTTAATATTTTTTTAAGAAAAAATTAACTGCAACATTGCTACTAAACTCTGTTTAGATACAATATTTATCAACATTAGAAATGTATATCTAGTTAATTTTATTCTAAGAGTTTAAAAATTTTCTATAGAAAGATTTTTTATAGAAAGTTAAATTGGAGTATTTTCTGTTGCTATCAACATGTTTCCATCAACATGTTACCTTTAACAAGTTTCCCTATTGAAATATTTTTCATATTATATTAATAAACCAAAAATTTTGAATTTTGTGATAGTTTTTTGTAGAAAATTAAACAGTAACAATGTAGCTCAAGTTTGTTTAACTACAATGTTTATCAAGATTGTTAACAATGAATGTTGCCATCAAAATCATAATCAAAAGTCATAAAAAATTAACGAAAAATAACAACTTTACTCTGTGTATAAACCAAAATGTTGCCAGCAACATGTTACCAATTAAATGCTTTTATTATTTTATTTCAATAAATATAAAATTTTACACTTTTGTGAATATTTTTTAAGGAAAACATTAACTGCAACATTGTTTAGATACAATATTTATCCACATTATTAGTAATGAATATCTAGTTATTATTTTTTTTTGCTTAGATTAAAAAATTTACTGTAGAAATATGTTTTTCTAAAAAGTTAAACGATAGTCTTTACTATGTCGCTATCAACATGTTGCCATCAACATGTTACCTTCAACATGTTTCATAGTATAATATATTTCATATTATATGAAAAATAACTTAAAATTTTTTTATTTTATATTATATTTTATTATATTATTATATTTTGTGATAGCTTATTCAAGAAAACTGTACAGCAACAATGTTGCTCAAGTTTGTTAAGCAACAATGTTTATCAAGATTATTAAGAATGACAACACAATGAACATGGTATAATGTTTTTTAAATTATCATCAACATCATAATCAAAAACAAAAAATGTTGCTAGCAACATGTTGCCAAAGAATGATATTTTTCATTTTATTTCAATTATTCTAAAATCTCACATTTTTGCAATAAATATTAAAAAAAAAAAAACATAAATTGTTAAAAGAAACATTAGCAACATTGGTGCTAAACTTTGTGTAGGCACAATGTTTACCAACATTATTAAAGACAAAAATCCAGTCAATTTTTTATTCTAAGAGTCTAAAATATTGACTAACGAAATTTCTCTCTATATTGCTAACAACATCGTAATCAAAGATCATAAAAAATATGTAAATAAAACACAAATGTTGCCAGAAATATGTTGCTAAAGTAAGATTTTTCAAAATTTTTTAATACATTTAAAATTTGTTTGAGATAATCTGCAACATTGTTGCCTAACTGTGGTTAATTTAAGAAGCATACCAGTAATATTTTAAGAGGTTAAGAGGCTTACCAATAATATTTTTCCAAAATTTAAGAACAAATTGCTTAGCAACATTGTTGCTAGGGGAACTTTTTATGTTTTTTATTAAATTCTTAAATAAAATCATAAATCGTAATCAAAACTCATAAAAATTAGCAATAAACTTTTTAAGTATTACAAAATGTTGCTAGCAACATGTTGCCATAGCGGAACTTTTCCCTTAAATTTTATATATTGTTTTGTTTTTTGTTAATTTTTCAAGGAAAACATAAAAATATCCAATATTGTTGATAAACTTTGTTAACCTACAACTCTTATCAACATTATATATTACCATCCACAAGTTGACATAGTACTATTTTTCATATTATTTTAGAATTTAAAAAATATTGCTAGCAACATGTTGCCATAGCGGAATTTTTCCTTGAAATTTAAAAGTTTTTTTTATAGTTTTTTTAAGGAAAACATAAAAACCTATACTGTTGTTAAACTTTGTTAAGCTACAATGCCTATCAACATTATATGTTGCCAGCAACATGCTGTCAAAGTACTATTTTTTTATATTATTTTAGTTTTTCTAAACTTTCAAATACATGTTCGTCTTTCTCATATCTAGTTTTGCCATAAGGTTTTAGATTGTTTCAATACATTTTTTTTAGCAACATTGTTGCTGGCTTAAATTTTCGCAAAAATAACTCTATTTACAAATTTTGTTTTATATCAAAATTTGTAAATAAAGTTAGAACAAACGTCAAAATGTTTGGGTATTACCATGTTGCTAGAAAATGTTTCTATACAATGTTGCAAAATAATTGATTTAGGTGTTTACAATTTGAAGAGTTAAAAAATTGTAGAAAATAGTCCATTTGATAAGTCACTTATACAAAATTTTGTTACACCGTTTTGCTAAATGCATATAAGCAACAATGATGCTAGCAGTATTTTAAGCAGCAACATTGTTGCTAAACCTTTTTTCCTTTATATAAGAAATATTTTTATGAGTAAAATAAATTACTTTCTATCCTCTTAAAATCAATGACGTCATAAGTTTGTATATGTAAGCTATGCATCCAAAAGTTCTACATAATAATTTATTGAAAAACATTTTTTTTAAATTTAAATTTAACTTTATATATTTTATGTTATATATCAAGTGATGACCCTATATGTTATATATGTTTGAGTATGAGTAGTTGTATAAATATTTGCGGTATTAATGATTGTTACTTGAAACAATAAATATTGTTTCATGACAAAAACTCGAACAAAAACTGCAAAAAAACCTCATGTGGGTTCTCCTCAAAAACCAAAACGACCAAACCACATAAGACTTAAAATTGCAGAGAGTGTTGATTTATCGTTCAACGTCATCATCGTCAACATCAGCAGCAGCACTAGCAACACCAGCAGTCTAGTGTGGCAGTGCATAAACTATTTGTGTATTTATGTGCTCGAAACTACATTTGTAGCTTAACAAAGATATGAACTTTTAGATTTGTAGGGGCTTTACTAGAAAGATAATGCGTTGCCATGTTGAGGGAATTGAAGGAAAACATTTGGTTTAAAAACATTTAGAAACATAACAAGAATATACAATTTTGTATATTAAATGTTGAGCAACATTGAATATTACCGCAACAATGTTGCTGAAACAATTATTTTTTAAAGAAAATTGAATTATAAGGACATATTTTATTACTTAATACCCAGACATTAGCAACATGTTGCTAAACATATTTTTCCATTTATGTGTGATTTACTAGAGGATGTCGTATGAAGTCCTGTAGAGGGAATTGACCATAAAATTTTGATTTAATGAAATTTTGATTTAGAAACAAAAGAAAATCACCTTTACAATTTACATTATGTTGAGCAACATTGTGGCATTAAATGTTAATTCAAAAATATTTATGAAGTTTGTGAATTTATTAAAATAACAACATTAATAGATTAATATAAGACACAAAGAAACATACTCTTTCTCAATATTGTAGCTTAACTAGGTTGCGAAACAATGCCACTAGAAAAACTTGTAACTGATTTTGTTAAAAATTTCAGTTAAATAAGTTTGTGCAACAATGTTGCTGACCAGTTTTTTTTTCAAATTACAATTTGTTCAATAAGAGCTCGACAACCAAACAATAACTACCTATTTTTGTACTTCTTGCAACATGTTGCTAGACAATGTTTCTATACAAAGTTTCGGAACAATGTTGCAAATGAAATTTTTTTGCATAATTTGAAAAAATTATTTTATTAAATGCAAAAAAACTTATTTCTTAAAATTCTTAATTAATTCATTTGTTGATTAGGTATGTTTTTATCTTTTTCCTTAATATTGTTGCTGGAGAAAGTTGAGCAACAATGTTGCTAAAGATTTTAACATATATTTTTAAATATCAATATCCATTTGTAAATATTTTATAAAGCAGCATTTTATAATCATTACTCAGACAATGTTTCTAAACAAAGTTGTCAGACAATGTTGCCGTAAGGATTTTTTTTACAATTTTGCCACATAAACAGTTCAGCATAATCTTGACAGTAAGTTTGCCTATAATTCGATCTTAACATTCTTGTACATATCTAATCTCCTCGTGCCTTTTTAGCCCTAGCAACAATGTTGCTGATATATTTTTCACAAAAACTTTACACTATCAATATTGTTTAGAAAACAATAAAAAAAACAATGTGTTGCAGGACAAAGTTTCTAAACAATTCTGTTTGACAATGTATATAAAAACTTTTGTTAGACAATGTTTCTAAGCAATGTTGCTATACAATGTTTCTTAATAAAGTAAGAATTTCTACATTTTGACATTTTTTTATTCTTATGATGACTAAGACTGGATAATATATCAAAACCTTGACTCACTTTATGTCTGATTATGGCCTTCTTTTTAATCCTGACCATATAGCCTTGTCAATAGTTTTGACTTTAATTTTTTCTTAGTCCTTACTATGGTCTATTCTAATATTGGCATTAGGCCCGTCTAGTTTCTTCAAAAATTTATATAATTTCCCTTAACCATTTATTCATTTATTCCTTATTCGTTTTGCCTCTTTAATACTAATGAGCTTTCTTATCCCTCAAGTATGCTTCACTTTTTCATCTTCATAAATAATGAAAAGAAAGAAGAAAAAACCTGTTGTGCCAATATATTTCCCATGAACTCATTTAGGCATGAAATATTATTTAATTTTTCCCAAGAAATTTATTTTTATTAGTTAAGCAATCAATGATGATTTTAAGTATATAACAATTTTCGATATCTAACCTTTTCTACTTAATAAAAGAGATAATTTAATTAACTGAATGTGTTGAGAAGATATAATTAAGGTATCAATTTCCAAACTCCTAAAAGTAGGCCAAAATCATAAAAATTATATGGAAATTGTTTAACATTAAGAAGCAATAGAAAATATTTAACAAATTTATAGATTTGTTCTTGTTAAGGGCTTTTAGAACTTTTTCTAATAAAATTCTTAAGTGTGCTTAAATTTTTAATATCTTTCAACCCCTCAATATATTCTTTATATTTTCATCAAACTTTCTTTTATCTTCTGTTTTAATTCATTATCGATTTTTTCTTAATTTTAAAAGGTTTCTTTTAATTAAGATTTTTTTCTATAATAATAAATACATATATTCTTCAATAAAAAATATTCCTCCTTTAACCCCCTAATATAGGCTATACTTTCTTATCGAACTTTATTTTATCAATAAAATTCCAACTTTTTCTTAGTTCCTCTTAGAATTTTCCCTAATCCCTTTGATTTATGTAATATCATGATCTCATGTTTCATAACTTTATGGTTTTTCTTAAGCATAATTTTAGGGGTTAAAACAAATTATTACCCCTTTTTGTGATTTTTTGTGTGAAACCCTTAAATATTTATAAGATATTATTTATTGTTATTATTAACCATCGGGTTAAGCATGGAATCTTAAATATTTATAGGCTTTTTTTATTTACTAACAATCAGGATTTTTTGCTATTGACTAAAATTTGAATATGAAATCCCCCAATAAGAGGAAAAAAATCTTAACAAAAGCACTCTAAGATTTGGGAGTTCTTTTAGGGAAAAAATTCTATTATTGATGAATTTTATGGTGAAATATAAAAGAGAGTAAATATTGTTCTCTTGGTTGCTGAAATGAGCAACAATTTGTTTTCTCTTCTTACTTCCTTTGTTCCCCTTATACTTGAGGCTAAGGATTTTTTGAGATATATCTAAAGAAAACCAAGTTAAGCAAAGAAGTCAAAAAGCAGCAGCTTTTTTTCCTTATGGCGATAGAATTGAGGCGATAAGCAAATTGTTTAACGAGTCCTGGCAAATGGGAAATTTATTATAGAGTAAATGATAAAGAAAATGAAAACTTATTGGCAATTTGAAGCGTTTTAGAAATATTTCCGACGAGAAATATATAAGAATAATATAACAGCAAAGATCTCTTGTGAAAACTACGCTAAAGGTTAAAAAAAACCTCTTCAAGAAAATTTTTAACACAAATATAGATAAAAATTACTATAAAGTACCAAAAAACTCCAGCTGAATTACATTAAAGGCAGCTGAATTGTAATATTTATGACGTATTTCATTAAATTTTCTATTAACTCAAAGTTTTATTTAAATAAATTTCTGCTGAATTGCATTTAATGCAGCTAAATTACTGCTAAAAACGATAATTTATAAAAAAAAATGACAGAAGTTATTACTAAATAGTGAAAATGTCTTGCTGAATTGAATTTAAAGCAGCTAAATTATATAAGTTATTATATATTTCATAAAATGTTCTGATAATGTGACGTTTTATTAAAATAAATTATTCCTGAATTGTATTGAAAGCAGCTGAATTACTGTTAAAATCGATAATTTATAAGAAAATGAAATAATTTATTATAAAATAGTGAAAATGTCTTGCTGAATTACATTTAAAGCAGCTGAATTGTAAAATGTATAACATATTTCATAAAATTTTCTAATAATTCAACTTTTTATTAAAAAAGTATATGCTGAATTACATTTAAAGCAGCTGAATTACTGTTAAAGTCGATAATTTATAAGAAAACAAAAGAAATTTTTCTAAAATAGTGAAAATGTCTTGCTAAATTGCATTTTAATCAGCTGAATTATAATATTTATTTAATAATTCGAAGTTTTATGAATAAGATTTTTGCCGAATTCCATTTAAAGCAGCTGAATCACTGTTAATGTTGAAAATTTATAAGAAAATGTAAAAATTTTATAAAAAATGTCTTGCTGAGTTATAAATAAAGCAGCTGAATTTAATGTTTTTGTGAAAAACATATTAGATAGTGGTAGTTTATAAGATTTAGCAACAAAAACCTGCAGCTGAATTACATTTAAAGCAGCTGAATTGTAATACTTATTAAATACTTAATAAAATTTTCTGAGAACAGTTTTATCAAAATAAATTCCTACTAAATTACATTTAAAACAGCTGAACGACTGCTTAAATTAATAATTTATAAGAAAATTAAAGAAGTTATTACAAAATATTGAAAATGTCTTGCTGAATTATATAAAAAGCAGCTGAATTGATTGTATTATTTGAAAATATATTAAAAAACAAACATTTTCAAGATTTAGTAAAAAAAAAGTACAGGACTTTTAAATCAGCTGAATTATAGCATTTACTAAGGATTTCTTAAAATTTTATAAAAGCTTGAAGTTTTCTTTAAAAAAAAGTCTGGCTGAATTTAATTTAAATGAAGCCATATAACGATTTAAGTTGATAGTTTATACAAAAACCATAGAAATTGTTATAAATTATCGCAAAAAGTCTTGCTGAATAATTTATGCAGCAGCTGAATTTAAAGATATTTATAAAAATTTAATAAATGGTGGTAGTTTGAAGATTTAGTACCAAAAAAATTTAGCTGAATTAGGTTTAACGCAGCTGAAATACAATATTTACTACAAATTTCATTAAAACTTAATAACAATTTGAAGTTTTCTAAAAAAGGGTCTTGCTTAATTGTATGTTAAGCAGCTGAATTACAGCAAAAGTTGACAATCAATAAGGTTTCATCAATAGATTAACGCTAAATTAGAAAATTGTACAATGTACATAGTTATTTCTATGTATTATTCAACTGTCGCTGAATTTAATTTAAGTTAGCTGAATTGAAATGAAATAAATATATATTAGATTTACATTCAAAAAAGTCCAGCAGAATAACATTTAAAGCAGAGGAATTACAATTTTTCACAAAACTTTCTAAAAATTTGACTTTTTCTTTAACAAAGTGTTGCTGAATTGCAGTAAAAGTAGCTGAATTATAGTTTTAATTAATAATTATAAAGAAAACGAACAAAGGATTTAAAAATATAACAAAAAGTCTTGCTGAAAAGCAATCAAAGCAGCTGAATGGCAAGTTTGGTATTATTTATGTGAATCTCATTCCATTTATCAAGGAAAAGGTTCCGCTGAATTAGCTTAAGTTCCAAAAATGTTGAGATTTTTTTACATATTTTATAAAAATGTATTAAAACTTGAAATATTATAAGGAAAAAGCTCCCTAAATTATATTTATAATAGCTGAATTGTAATTTAAAAAAAAAATTAGATAAATATCTTATTACATTTCGACTTATTAATAAAAAGGTTCCGATAATGTGCTTTAAGAATGATTAGATTATTTGAAGTATTTGTTAAAAGAAAATCTTAAACATTGCAAATTTATTAAGAAAAGTCTTGCTGAATTAACGTTATAGCTGCTAAAATAAAACTTAAATAAATTTTTTATGAACGTTTGAGGAAATATCGACTTTTTTATAAAAAGTTCCAGCTGAATTGGGTTTAATTTCAAGAATATTTAGATTATCTCATATTTTTTATAAAAAATTAACAATTTTTAAAATATCATTAGGAAAAGTCTTGCTGAATTGCAATTATAGCAGAAGAAATGCAGTAAAATATAATTTTTTTGAAGATTTCATGAAATTTCGACTTATCAACAAAAAAGTTTTTCGCTGAATACGGTTTTAGACACTTAAGTTTTAAGTTTTACTGCAAATTTATGAGGGAAAGTCTTAAAAATTAAAAAGTGGTTAAAAAAGTCCAGATGAATTGATTTTGAAGTATATAACTTCCATGTAAATTAACAATTATTATGAAAATTAACAAAAATACCCTGCTGAATTCTATTTATTAGGTCTTAATTGAATTTCTACTTAATAATTATTAAGAAATTCAACTTAACCCTAACCGTACTGATAACATTTTTATACGTAGACTCCTGATAAGGGTACCCAGGTACCCGTGAATACTAATTTTTCAGTTACGATTAAAATATTCCGCGAAATATATTTAGACTAACTGCAGAGGATAATTTGAATAGTTCTTTACAGAAAATGGAATTAACATTAAATGTTTACTAGAAGAATTCAGAAGATATAACAGCTTTGAAATTGTTACCTTTGCATGGCTATTAATCTGAAATCAAATCTCAAAACACATAAAGTGCATGATGGTTGCCAAAGGCCAATATGTAATACACACAACCAAATTATTGCTTCATGCTTAACAGAATTGTAATTTTCTGAAGTTTATCTATTATAAAAGCGCAAAGTTAAGTTGTCAAATTATTAATTAAGTGCACACATTTTAAACTAAAATAAAAAATAGAATCATATCCATTACTTTTTTATATATATAATGCCTTAATTTTCGTACTGGTACCCGGGTACCCTTATCAGGAGGGTTAGGAATATTTGACTTTCGGTGAATCCACAGCCTAAGCCAAAAACTTTGGAAAGCTTAGAGAAACAAAAATCTTTAGAAAATAAATAGTTTTAGGAACTTACAAAACCTCAACTTTGTATCATTTATCGTTAAAGAGATATTTGACTTTAAAGTTCGTTCGGGTACCCAGGTACCCGTGTCAGGAGTGTTAGGGTTAATTTTGATTCTTTATCAAAAAAATATTTGCTGAATTAATTTTTGCGGTTTATAATTTTTTTTATTTTGGATTTATATAAAAATCTCTTTAAATTTTTGTTATTTGAATTTCCCAGAAGTAATGAATTATATAGAAGTCAAATTACTAAGAATTGTTAAGAAGGTAATAAAAACGCTACAAAAACTTTTGAGGAATTATGTTTAATGCGGCTGAATTATAAATTTTATTAAATTTTTATAAGAAAAATACTAAAGGAAGGAAAATTTTATAATAAAAGTTGAGCTGAATTGTATTAACGATAGCTGAATTATAATTTTAGTTAATAGTATATAAAGAATTTAAGAAAATAAACTTTTACTGACTTTTAAGCTTAGCTGAATTATGCAGAAAGCAGCTGAATTAACAGATTTATTGAAATATAGTCTCGAAAATCAGTAATTATTGACAAAAGTTCTGCTAAATAGTATTTAGCTAAAGCTGAATTGAAGAATCGGTTGGCAGTTAATACAAAATTGTACTAAATTTCAGTTATCAATTAAAAATTTTAGCTGAATTAGCTTTAAAAATACTGAAATATAAGTTTTTTTTTTAGAATTTATTAAATAAGTTCTTTTAAAGCTACAAAATATTGAAAAAAGGTCTGCTGAATTGCATTTTAAACAGCTGAATGATTATCTAAATTATAAAATTGTATTAATATATGCAAAAATTAATGTTTTAGCCGAATTAGATAAATTTTGTTTATTTAACATTCCCCCCTTGGTCAGTATTTCAAAGATCTCAATAATTCATTACAATTACATGATAAGCCCAAAAGTAGACTATAAGAGAAATCCCGATAGAGATATCATTAAAAGTTCATTAACAGCAAGAGGCTATAAAGTTTTTCTTTTGAAATTTTCTTAAGACAAATTCAAATATTTGGCTAAAATTTTCTGTTACCTCATAGAACATTTAAAGAAGGAGGTTTTAATAGTATTTAGATTTCAAAAATTGGCTTTGAAATTAAGTTTCTGGAGTAGGTAGAGATTTAAATAAAGAATTTAAAATCAAAACATCATGTTTTCAAATATGTTTTTGAAGATTTTTGTGGTGCTCGACAACAACAGAAAAAGCAAATTGCTAATGAATAATTAATTTCATTACATATCTCTGCACTTGGATATTTTTAAAACAAAAAGGAAAGTAAAAAGGCCTTTAGTTTTCATGCCTTCCAAAAAGTTAATGTTCAATGGCAATCGAAAAAAAAACTGGGTAAGATAATGAGAATAACTGGTGAGAAAAGATATTTCTGTATCATTATTATACTTCCTTATAAGGCCATGAAACTTAAAAGTTTTCCCCTCTCATTTCATGTTCCTCCTCTTAAGCGTTTGTGGTGTAGTTTTATGATTATATCTGTTGTCGTTTTTGTTGCTTTTAATTTGTAAAAAGCCATAAAGAAAATCCCTAAAAGTATGCTAGCAATAATTTATTACCACCAAAAAACAAAAAGAGCGGGAGAGTTTTTTTTTTTTTTCTAACAAAAATGATATAGCATACATTTAGGGAGTGTTGCTTTTTTAATGCAAACTACTAAATACTAATTAAAATGAAACGTAAGTTGGATTAATTATGCTTAATATAAAACTGAATATTTATTATGGTAAAGAAAAAATTTTAGGTAAAAACATTCTACATTCGTTGGTTATATTCAAAAATTTCGCTGCATTAAGCAAGACTTTTGCCAACATTTTGTTCATTTTAATGGAATTTTTAAGTAAATTTTTGCGAAATATTATAAAAACTAACTCGGCTGCGCTATTTATTAACTTAAAGAATCTTTTAATGCAAAGTCTTACCAAAACTTTTAATTTGACAACTTTAAACGTTATTCAGCTAGACCTTTTTAATATAAAATTATAATTTATACTAATTTTATTTAAATATTCATCTTATATTACTATTTAGCTTCATTAAATACAATTCAGCAAAACTTTTTTCTACAACTTGTTAATTTTAAGCACATTTTTAGTTAAGTTTTGAATATAACTTAAATTTTGACCCTCTTTAACTTAATTCAGCTAGTCTTTTTTTAACGCAATATATAAAGTTATCAAATTTATATTCAAACTATAACTTTTTGTTCTAATTCAGCTGCATTTAAAGTAATTCAGCTATAATTTATCAATTTCAGATGAAAATCTCTATAACAAAAAACAAATTTATATTATTTTGACACAAATTATCGGTCTAAATTGCTATTCATCTGACGTTTTTAAGCAATTTATTAATTTAAAAGAAACCTTCAAGGAAAATTTCAATCAAACTTATAATTTCACTCCACAAAATGGATTTATTTAGATATTTTTATTAAAAAAAATCTATATTTATCTCGCGTTTATGCAAATTATCACTTAAAATTACAATTCAGCTTCATTTAATTTAATTCAGCTCAACCTTTTTCAACAATTTATTAATCTTATAGGCATTTTAAGGTAAATTATAAATAAAACATATAATTCTATCATCTAAAACTTAATTCAGCTGGACATTTTTTAATACGAAATCAAACTTTTACTTATTTTCATACCGTATACGACCTTAAATTATAATTCAGCCGCTTTAAATGCAATTCAGCAAGACTTTTTTCAATAATTCATTAGCTTTAGTAACATTTTTAAATAAATTTTTAATAAAATTTACAATTTTACAGCGTTATCGTAATTCAGCTAAACTTTTTTGGATACAAAATCTTAAAATATCTTATGCACATAAAATAATCACTTTTCAGCAGTATTTGATGCAATTCAGCAGAATATTTTTAAATAATTTATACAATTTTTTCAAAACTTATAATTCTTAGACGTCAAACCTAAATCAGCTAAACAAATTTTAATGCACAATCTAAATTTTACATATTTCCATACAAACTATTGCTTTTAATTATAATTTAGTTGCGTTTAATGCTATTCAGCAGAACAATTCTCAATGATTTTTCAATGATAAATTTAATTTTTATAAAATATATTAATTAATCTTGTAATTCAGCTGCTATAAACATGATTTAAAGAAACGTTTAAGAAAGATAAGATGTATTTTGTGAAAATCTTCATAATTTGTCAACTAAAATTACTATTCAGCTGCAATTAATGCAATTCAGCTGATTTTCTTTATTATTTTTTCTTATAACTATCCTTAAACATGGAAAACTTAGATAAATTTTAAACTTTAATTACAATTTAGCTGATTTAAATGCAATTCAGCTGGGCTTTCCTTAAAGATTTGTCATTGGTTATTAAATTTTTGTGATAATTAGAGATAAATTATTTAAACCTTAATGATTTTTTATTACCTTGTTAATATCAAATTATATCTTTAATAAATCTTGTAATTCAGCTGATATAAATACAATTCAGCAAGCATTTTTGTGATATTTTTTTAAGTTTTCTCAATTATCTAAAAATTTTTAACTGAAAACGTAATTGGACAACTTTAAATACAACTCAGCAAGACATTCTTTAAAAAAAGTTATTACTAGACAAATTTTAATAAATTATTAAATAAAAATGCATTTTTGCTTGTCTTAACGCAATTCAGCAATATATTTCTTAGTGGTTTTTCATTGCCTTAATAATATTAATATAATTTATTAATAAATCTTGCAATTCAGCTGCTTTTTATATAATTCAGCAAGACTTTTTATAATACTTTATGCAAATTATTATAATTTTCATACAAAATGTTAATTAGAATTGTAATATTAACACTTTAAATACAATTCAGAAAGACATTCTTTGAAAAATATGTTATTACTAGACAAATTTTCATTTACTTTTAAAAAAACAAGCATTTCATCTGATTTAAATGCAATTCAGCAATGTATTCCTTAATGATTTTTCATTGCTTTAATAATATAAACGAACCTTTTCAATAAATCTTATAATTCAGCTGCTTAATATATAATTCAGCAAGACTTTTTGTTTCATTTTATACAAACTTTTTTTCATTTCCTTACAAACTCTTAACAAGCATTGTAATTCAAACACTTTAAATCAATTCAGCTAGACATTCTTAAACAAATTTAATTACTAGACTTTGCGAAAAAAATCCTTACGTTACTAAAGAAATACTACATTTTTATTGCATACTTTTAGGTAACTTTAGTCACTATTTTTTACTATTATTGTTATTATCTTGAGTTTCTTTATTTTCGTTGCAAATTTTACAAACCTTACACCCTCTCCTTAGAAAATGTCAACAACTTCAGAGGAAATATTCGAAGTTAAGACTATTCCAAAAGAATTTCAAGTAGTTTTTGGCGAGTAAATAAAGGAAAAACAAAAAGAAAAAATTTTACTGTCTAAAACGAGTGAACGAGGCAAAAAGGCAAAAGGGTCCCCCGTAGTGAAAGTCACTGTGGCCTTTTGATTTGTTGGTTGATTACATAAACTTCTAAAATTTTAAATGTAAAGGACCTTAAAATTGTAGTCAATAAATTATGTTCTTACCCCCTAAGATTCCCCTTTAAATTCTCCCCCAAGACCCCTTCTCTTTTTCAGATGACCCTGACCAAAGTTTAAACATTAAACCAGAATTCTATATGTTTTTCTAGTACATTTTCAAGTACTTAACACTAGAATTCTTTATTGTATTTTTTTTTGCCAATTTCACTTTTTGTTTTTGCTTTGAGGATCCTTGGTGTCCCTTTCCTTAGTATCAAAAATCCATTTAAATTTTATTAAAATTTTAAGTACTCGAGAGTAAAGCAAGAAATTCACACCCTCTGGTTTCGAGTGTAACATAATGCCGTATGTTCGGTTCTGCCTAGTCCTGCTACAACTGGTTTCATTACAAAGTTTACGGAAAATATTTACATTCTACTTTTTTATATTAAATCCTTAGTAATGAAGAAGGATAATAGCAGTAGTACTAGTATTTTTTTTTATTAGAAAAACATTTTTGTTAAAACAAAAACTTTGTTTGAGCAAGAAATGATTATAACTTAATTTAAATTTATAGTATATTTAAGTATTTTTTTTTTAATTTGTTGATAAACTATTTTAATAATATAATATTTAAGGAAAAATTAAAAATTTTATGATAATAAGAATTATTTGAAAACTCCTAAAAGCAGGCAACAGATTTTTTACTTCAAGTGCAATTACATTTCAGTTCTATTAAGTTTTGGTTTTGGTTATAGTTCAGTTCTGGTTCAGTTCTAGTTCAGTTCTAGTTCAGTTCTAGTTCAGTTCTAGTTCAGTTCTAGTTCAGTTCTAGTTCAGTTCTAGTTCAGTTCTAGTTCAGTTCTAGTTCAGTTCTAGTTCAGTTCTAGTTAAGTTCTAGTTCAGTTCTAGTTCAGTTCTAGTTCAGTTCTAGTTCAGTTCTAGTTCAGTTCTAGTTCAGTTCTAGTTCAGTTCTAGTTCAGTTCTAGTTCAGTTCTAGTTCAGTTCTAGTTCAGTTCTAGTTCAGTTCTAGTTCAGTTCTAGTTCAGTTCTAGTTCAGTTCTAGTTCAGTTCTAGTTCAGTTCTAGTTCAGTTCTAGTTCAGTTCTAGTTCAGTTCTAGTTCAGTTCTAGTTCAGTTCTAGTTCAGTTCTAGTTCAGTTCTAGTTCAGTTCTAGTTCAGTTCTAGTTCAGTTCTAGTTCAGTTCTAGTTCAGTTCTAGTTCAGTTCTAGTTCAGTTCTAGTTCAGTTCTAGTTCAGTTCTAGTTCAGTTCTAGTTCAGTTCTAGTTCAGTTCTAGTTCAGTTCTAGTTCAGTTCTAGTTCAGTTCTAGTTCAGTTCTAGTTCAGTTCTAGTTCAGTTCTAGTTCAGTTCTAGTTCAGTTCTAGTTCAGTTCTAGTTCAGTTCTAGTTCAGTTCTAGTTCAGTTCTAGTTCAGTTCTAGTTCAGTTCTAGTTCAGTTCTAGTTCAGTTCTAGTTCAGTTCTAGTTCAGTTCTAGTTCAGTTCTAGTTCAGTTCTAGTTCAGTTCTAGTTCAGTTCTAGTTCAGTTCTAGTTCAGTTCTAGTTCAGTTCTAGTTCAGTTCTAGTTCAGTTCTAGTTCAGTTCTAGTTCAGTTCTAGTTCAGTTCTAGTTCAGTTCTAGTTCAGTTCTAGTTCAGTTCTAGTTCAGTTCTAGTTCAGTTCTAGTTCAGTTCTAGTTCAGTTCTAGTTCAGTTCTAGTTCAGTTCTAGTTCAGTTCTAGTTCAGTTCTAGTTCAGTTCTAGTTCAGTTCTAGTTCAGTTCTAGTTCAGTTCTAGTTCAGTTCTAGTTCAGTTCTAGTTCAGTTCTAGTTCAGTTCTAGTTCAGTTCTAGTTCAGTTCTAGTTCAGTTCTAGTTCAGTTCTAGTTCAGTTCTAGTTCAGTTCTAGTTCAGTTCTAGTTCAGTTCTAGTTCAGTTCTAGTTCAGTTCTAGTTCAGTTCTAGTTCAGTTCTAGTTCAGTTCTAGTTCAGTTCTAGTTCAGTTCTAGTTCAGTTCTAGTTCAGTTCTAGTTCAGTTCTAGTTCAGTTCTAGTTCAGTTCTAGTTCAGTTCTAGTTCAGTTCTAGTTCAGTTCTAGTTCAGTTCTAGTTCAGTTCTAGTTCAGTTCTAGTTCAGTTCTAGTTCAGTTCTAGTTCAGTTCTAGTTCAGTTCTAGTTCAGTTCTAGTTCAGTTCTAGTTCAGTTCTAGTTCAGTTCTAGTTCAGTTCTAGTTCAGTATTTACATTTGAAACGGTATAACTCAAAAATCTCATTCTCTTAGTTCTTCATCTCTTCAGTTATGCCACTCTTCATGCAAAAGCTTGAAATTTCTTTGAGTATCATAAAACAATTATTCCATTTTTTATCACTTTGCAATTATTGTTGTACTAGTTTTACTGGTGATTATGTTCTTCCTCTTAGTAATAGTATTAAATTATGCTTTTAGAACAATAGACGAGAATATAAAATCTGAAAACTAAAAAAATTATGGTTCTTTATTTTAATATTCCCACGAAAAATTACGAAAACAGATTTCTTGTTACAGAAAAAACAAGAAATATAGAGTAAAAATTAAATTTTGCAAAATGTGCTGAAATAATTTGCGTTTATTTTTTTGGAAATTTAACTTTTAATTTTAGTTTTAATCTTTCAATGCTATTAAATATTCAACAAATAATCATCTTGCTCCTAAAAGTATGCTTCACTTTTTATTGAGCACTTATTTTCTTCATTCGTTTAAAATTACTTTTGTTTTATTTAATTTCTCTCCTTCTCTCGTTATAATTTCGCATAACTAAAACAAGATTCAATTCTCATGATTTCAAATATGAAGAAGAATTTAGAAAATCTTAAATTTGTTTTTTTATTGTAAAGCGGAAAAACTGCTAAGAAGAAATTCAAAATTTTATTGGGGAAAGTAGAAAAAATAAAAATGCAATAAAATAAATTTTAATAATTCTTGTACAGTTTTACATAAGAAATGCAATTTTTGTTATATAAAAAAGTGTTTTAGATCTGAATCAGAAGTGGGACTAATTTCCTTGTTATTGTTTCGTATTATTACAGTTTTTCTTTTGCTCACAATTTTATTTTATATTTTATTTCTCATAAAAATTTCCTAATACATTCTATTGTTATATGGAAAGGAATTATTAATAAAAAGCCAACAAATTTATATGACCATAAAAATATTTAGCGTGTAATTTTGCAATCTGTCAAAGCAGAAAAACAATAAAATAATGAAAATTGAAGAAAGAAACATAAAGAGATTATTTTCACTTTTATAGAAATTTAATGGTTACCCAGCACGCCTCACAGTAGGCAACAGAAAACAAGACATTTTGAAAACTTTAAAGGAAAACATAATTCATCAACTAAGTAGGAATTATAAAAATAGGAGAATGTTTTTTGACTTCAAATTTCATACACAAATTACCTTATCCTTGACAAGGTCCTTTTGGTACAAACATTTTCAAGACTTTGTTATTTTAATGAATGTCATGAGAATTAAACTTTTCATGTTTATATTTCCGTGTTGCGCTCTTTATGTTTTTACCGCGTTTGGCTTTATTTAAAATTTCCCCAACCCTATTTTTTCTTTATATTTTTCTAAATTTGTCTCCATTTTCCCTTAATGTCCTTTCCAGCTACAAAACCAAAAAACCTACTTCCACTCCCTTTTAAAATTTATTTGTGAAAAAAAAACTATTTCATAAAATGTAACCCTTAATTTTCTTTATATGGATTCCATACACAATTTGTATGCACGCAAAGAATTTTCATGTCCTTGAGAAATATTTAGACGTGGTTTGTTCTTATATTCACAACTTCGTAACAAAGAAACTAGACTCTAAGGGAAAGAACAAGTGATTCTTCCAAGAACATGGAACATTAGAGCAAAAAACATTAAATGAAACTGAAGGTCCTTTCCAACACGAGCATAAAAAGCGACAATAGTTTCAAGTTTTTATTGAAATTACTTAACTTCAACTTTAAACCGGTTCACCTAAAAATAGGCAATAAACAAACATTTTTTGAAGAAAATTTCTCTATAAAAAATTTTTGGTTAGAGACTTTTCTTTACAAATTTTTCTGTTATACTTTTTTATAGAAAAATTTTCGTTAAAGAACTTCCTATAGAAAATTCCTTGTTACATAATTTTCTTTAGAAAATTTTCTGCAAAAGAATTTTCTATAGAAAATTTTCTGCAACACAATTTTCTATATAAAATTTTAGTTAAAAAATTTCTATAGAAAATTTTTTGTTAAAGAATTTTCTATAAAAAATTTTTGTTAAAGAATTTTCTCTAGAAAATTTTTTGTTAAAGAATTTCTCTAAGGAAAATTTGTTTTTAAAGAATTTTCTATTGAAAATTTTTTGTTAAGAAATTTTCTAAAGAAAATTTTTTGTTAAAGAATTTTCTATAGAAAATTTTTTGTTAAAGAATTTTCTATAGAAAATTTTTTGCTAAAGAATTTTCTATAGAAATTTTTTTGTTAAAGAATTTGTCTTAAGAAAATTGTTTGTTAAAGAATTTCTCTAAAGAATATTTTTTGGTTAAAGAATTTTTAATAGAAAATTTTTTGTTCAAGAATTTTCTTTTCTTCTTTTTTTGTTAAAGAATTTTCTTTACAAAATTTTTTGTTAAAGATTTTTTTTTAGAAAAGTTTTTGTTAAAGAATTTCTCTAAAGAATATTTTTTGTTAAAGAATTTTCTATAGAAAATTTTTTGTTAAAGAATTTTCTATAGAAAATTTTTGGTTAAAGAATTTTCAATAGAAAATTTTTGGTTAAAGAATTTTCTTTAGAAAATTTTTTGTTACAGAATTTTCTATTGAAAATTTTTTGTTATAGAATTTCATTTAAGAAAATTTGTTGTTAAAGGATTTTTTATAGAAAAATTTTTAATTAAGAATTTTCTATAGAAAATTTTTTGCTACAGAATTTTCTATAGAAAATTTTTTGTTTAAGAATTTTCTATAGAAAACTTTTTAATTAACAATTTTCTATAGAAAATTTTTCGTTTAAGAATTTTCTTTAGAAAATTTTTTGTTAAAGAATTTTCTTTAGAAATTTTTTTGTTAAAGAACTTTTTATTGAAAATTTTTTGTTATAGAATTTCATTTAAGAAAATTTTTTGTTAAAGGATTTTCTATAGAAAATTTTTTAATTAAGAATTTTCTATAGAATATTTTTTGCTACAGAATTTTCTATAGAAAATTTTTTAATTAAGAATTTTCTATAGAAAATTTTTTGCTACAGAATTTTCTATAGAAAATTTTTTGTTTAAGAATTTTCTATAGAAAATTTTTTCCTACAGAATTTTCTATAGAAAATTTTTTGCTACAGAATTTTTTATAGAAAATTTTTTGTTTAAGAATTTTCTATAGAAAATTTTTTAATTAATAATTTTCTATAGAAAATTTTTGGTTAAAGAAATTTCAGTAGAAAATTTTTTGTTCAAGAATTTTCTTTAGAAAATTTTTTGTTAAAGAATTTTCTTTAGAAAATTTTTTTTAAAGAATTTTCTATAGAAAATTTTTTGTTAAAGAATTTTCTATAGAAAACTTTTTGTTAATGAATTTTCTATAGAAAATTTTTTGTTAAAGAATTTTCTATAAAAAATTTTTTGTTAAAGAATTTTTTATAGATTTTTTTCTGAAATACATTAAAAATTACACATTTCTTCCCTTATCTTTTGAAATTCCAATATTTATCACAAGTATTTGCATTTCAATATTGACTTAAGATTTAACTTTTAAATCTCAATTGAACATTTTATTTTGTTCACTTTTACAACAGAATTTTAATTTACATTTAAAATTGTTGGTAGCATTTATTTAAAGTAAGTCATAATAGTTAAATATACTTTCCAAATAAATCAATAAAAGATTGTTTGCCTACAAATATTTTCATTTTCAATTTGACCTGGATTCTCAGCCATAGATAGACTGAAACTATGAAATATTGAAAAGTTGGAAATATGTTGCAGAGAATATTTATTTATGCTTAAATGACAAAATGTTAATGAACAAAAAAAAATATTTTATACTCTGATTCACATTTAAAATTTTAAAAAAGTTTCTACATTTCTCTAAGTGTATGCCTAACGAAGCCAAGTCATTTGTAAAAATATTTGAAAGTTTCTCTCCCCTAAGCATTACTAGGACTTAAAAATTCTATGTCCTGAAAATTTTTGATCTCCTTGCCATAGAATTATATGCTTTTCTTTGCAAATGAAAATTTTAAATGAAAATTTATTTTACACTAAATATTAGTTTCTTCTCTAATTTGTGGGCTTTTCGCCCGTTTAGTACCCTCACAAATGCATGTTTGGATGCAATTGGTTTTGAAAATGCCAGAAATTTTAAGTCATAAATTAATTAGAAATTGGACAGAAAATTTTTCTCCTATAATCTAGACAATAAATTAATAAATTAATGTTTTAAAATTTCAGTAAATAATAATTGACCTAATAAAGTTTTGAGGCAGAAATTAATCTCAAAATTTATTGAGTAAAAAGGGTAACAATTAAGGAAAAAGATTAAACAATTTTAAAATAAAGAAAGATTCAAACAAAAAATTTTCTATAGAAAATTCTTGAACAAAAAATTGTCTATCTAAAATTCTTTAACAAAAAATTTTCTATAGAAAATTCTTTAACAAAAAATTTTCTATCAAAAACTCCAAAACAAAAAAATTTCTAAAGAAAATTCTTTAACAAAAAATTTTCTAAAGAAAGTTTTTTAACAAAAAATTTTCCATAGAAAATTCTTTAACAAAAAAATTTTCTATAGAAAATTCTTTAAGAAAAAATTATCTATAGAAAATTCTTTAAGAAAAAATTATCTATAGAAAATTCTTTAACAAAAAATTTTCTATAGAAAATTCTTTAACAAAAAATTTTCTATAGAAAATTCTTTAAAAAAAAATGTTCTATAGAAAATTCTTTAAAAAAAAATGTTCTATAGAAAATTCTTTAAGAAAAAATTTTCTATAGAAAATTCTTTAAGAAAAAATTTTCTATAGAAAATTCTTTAAAAAAAATTTTCTATAGAAAATTCTTTAAAAAAAAATTTTCTGTAGAAAATTCTTTAAAAAAAAATTTTTTATAGAAAATTCTTTAAAAAAAAATTTTCTATAGAAAATTCTTTAACAAAAAATTTTCTATAGAAAATTCTTTAACAAAAAATTTTCTATAGAAAATTCTTTAACAAAAAATTTTCTATAGAAAATTCTTTAAGAAAAAATTATCTATAGAAAATTCTTTAACAAAAAATTTTCTATAGAAAATTCTTTAACAAAAAATTTTCTATAGAAAATTCTTTAACAAAAAATTTTCTATAGAAAATTCTTTAACAAAAAATTTTCTATAGAAAATTCTTTAACAAAAAATTTTCTATAGAAAATTCTTTAACAAAAAATTTTCTATAGAAAATTCTTTAACAAAAAATTTTCTATAGAAAATTCTTTAACTAAAAATTTTCTATAGAAAATTCTTAAACAAAAAATTTTCTATAGAAAATTCTTTAACAAAAAATTTTCTATAGAAAATTCTTTAACAAAAAATTTTCTATAGAAAATTCTTTAACAACAAATTTTCTATAGAAAATTCTTTAACAAAAAATTTTCTATAGAAAATTCTTCAACAAAAAATTTTCTATAGAAAATTCTTTAACAAAAAATTTTCTATAGAAAATTCTTTAACAAAAATTTTCTATAGAAAATTCTTTAACAAAAAATTTTCTATAGAAAATTCTTTAACAAAAATTTTCTATAGAAAATTCTTTAACAAAAAATTTTTTATAGAAAATTCTTTAACAAAAAATTTTTTATAGAAAATTCTTTAACAAAAAATTTTCTGTAGAAAATTCTTTAACAAAAAATTTTCTATAGAAAATTCTTTAACAACAAATTTTCTATAGAAAATTCTTTAACAAAAAATTTGCTATCGAAAATTCTTTAACAAAAAATTTTCTATCGAAAATTCTTTAACAAAAAATTTTCTATCGAAAATTCTTTAACAAAAAATTTTCTATAGAAAATTCTTTAACAAAAAATTTTCTATAGCAAATTCTTTAACAAAAAATTTTCTATAGAAAATTCTTTAACAAAAATTTTCTCCAAAAAATTCTTTAACAAAAAATTTTCTATATAAAATTCTTTAACAAAAAATTTTCTATAGAAAATTCCTTAACAAAAAATTTTCTATAGAAAATTCTTTAACAAAAAATTTTCTATAAAAAATTCTTTAACAACAAATTTTCTTTAGAAAATTCTTTATCAAAAAATTTTCTCTAAGGAATTCTTTAACAAAATTTTTTTTTAAAGAAAATTCTTTAACAAAAAGTTTTCTTTAGAAAATTCTATAACAAAAATTTTTCTATAGAAAATTCTTTAGCAAAAAATTTTCTATAAAAAGTTCTTTAACAAAAAATTTTCTATAGGAAATTCTTTAATACAAAATTTTCAATAGAAAATTCCTTAACAAAAAATTTTCTTTAGGAAATTCTTTAACAAAAAATTTTTTTTTGAAAATTCTTTAACAAATAGTTTTCTTTAGGAAATTCTTTAACAAAAATTTTTCTATAGAAAATTCTTTAGCAAAAAATTTTCTATAGAAAATTCTTTAGCAAAAAATTTTCTATAGAAAATTCTTTAGCAAAAAATTTTCTATAGAAAATTCTTTAACAAAAAATTTTCTATAGAAAATTCTTTAACAAAAAATTTTCTATAGAAAATTCTTTAACAAAAAATTTTCTATAGAAAATTCTTTAACAAAAAATTTTCTATAGAAAATTCTTTAACAAAAAATTTTCAATAGAAAATTCTTTAACAAAAAATTTTCTATAGAAAATTCTTTAACAAAAAATTTTCTATAGAAAATTCTTTAACAAAAAATTTTCTAGAGAAAATTCTTTAACAAAAAATTTTCTAGAGAAAATTCTTTAACAAAAAATTTTCTATAGAAAATTCTTTAATAAAAAATTTTCTATAGAAAATTCTTTAACAACAAATTTTTTTTAGAAAATTCTTTAACAAACAATTTTCTATAGAAAATTCTTTAGAAAATTCTTTAACAAAAAGTTTTCTATTGATAATTCTTTAACAAACATTTTTTTTATAGAAAATCAATTTAGTTAAAAATTGTATCTCATTATAATGTTTCTTCTCATCATTATTTATAATTAATTTGATAAAGATATCAATGATAAATAAATTTTTATTACTTCATCCATTTTACCTTTTTTTTGCACTTCCACCTCCTCATCCATAAAAGGACTTTATCAAAAACCACTAAACATTATTACAAATTTTATTACACCCAAGAACGAAGAAATTTTCGTAGGCGTTTAATATTAATTGGATTTTCTTTTGGCTTTAAGAAAAACCCAATAAAATAAAGAGAAGAAAAACCATTAAACAAAAGAACATGTTCGAGCATGATGATACAATTCACACAAGTCACAATTGATAATCTATAGTTTCGATGGCATCAAAAGATGGACTCAAGAAATGTTTTGCAAATTTAATAAAGATTTATACGAATATTATTCAGTCGATGTCCAAATGAAACCTACATTCATTTTTCAAAACTGTCATTTGTAACAGCGAAAATTGATGATCTCCTCTAAGTACAGGAGTTGGATATAGTGAGGGAGGGAGCAAAAAGATGGAGGAGGTTGCTAAAAGCAACAAAGTTTATGATACTTTGTAGCCATTTTGCCTTTGAAGACATCAAAGGACATTTATTGGATTTGTTGTAGATGTAGTTGTAGATGTCCTGTGTTGTCTTGCTGCTAACATTTTGTCAAGTTAAGTTCCTATTGCTATTTCTGTGATTGATGATAGAGATTGTGCTGTCCCCTTCTATTCCTTTGCAATTTTCTATTTGTTTGGGCTGTCGCTGCCCCTTAAGTTCATAGGCAAAGTTTGTTTTATGCTTCTGCAAAATGATTAGAATAACGTTTCTTTTCAAGTTTTTTCCTGCTTCCTCTAATCGATACATAGATACAATTATTTTTCATGGCAACGACTTAATGAAGATGGAATAAGATAAATAGTTAACAGGTGTTTGCACAAGATAGGAACGAAATTAGGCAAAAACTGCCTACTTTCACAAGAGAAGGTCCTTTCTAAGGATATAAAATAAATATCAATAAACAATTGAAAATTTATTGGGAAAAGGAATCTAAGCACATCATCAGCAAATGGAGGAAAGAAAAATTATCGGTTCATAATTGAAAAAAAAAGTATACAAAGAAAATTTGTGGTTAAAGAGTTTCTCAAAAAAAAATTTTTTTATTAAGAAATTTCGTCAAAAGATTTTTTACAAGAATTTTTGTACAATAATTTTTTATAGAAACTTTTTTGTTTCTTTAGAAAATTTTTTGTAAAAGAATTTTTTATAAAATTTTTTTTTTAAGATATTTGTTGGTTACAGAATTTTTTTTGGTTAAAGAAAATTTTTTGTTAAAGAATATTTTATAGAATTTTTTTAAAGAGTTTTCTAAACAAAATTTTTTGTTAAAGAATTTTCTATAGAAAATTTATGTGAAAGGATTTTCTATAGAAAACTTTTTGTTAAAGAAATTTTTAAAGAAATTTTTTTAAAGAGTTTTCTAAAGAAAATTATTTGTTAAAGAATTTTCTATTGAAAATTTTATGTGAAAGGATTTTCTATAGAAAACTTTTTGTTAAAGAATTTTGTCTAGAAAATTTTGTGTTAAATAATTTTCTATACAAAATTTCTATAGAAAATTTTTTGTTGAATAATTTTCTTAAGAAAATTTTTTGTTAAAGAATTTTTTGTAGAAAATTTTTTGTTAAAAAATTTTTTCTAGAAACTTTTTTGTGAAAGAATTTTCTATAAAAAAATTTTTGTTAGAGAATTTTCTATAGAAAATTTTTTGTAAAAGAATTATTTTATAGAGAATTTTCTAAAAAAAATTTTATGCTTAAGATTTTTTTATAGAAAAATTTTTGTTCAAAAGTTTTCTATAGAAAATTTTTTGTTAAAAAATTGTATCTTGAAAATTTTGTGTTAAAGAATTTTTTCTAGAAAATTTTTTGCAAAAGAATTTTCTATAAAAAAATTTTTGTTAGAGAATTTTCTATAGAAAATTTTTTGTTAAAGAATTTTTTATAGAGAATTTTCTAGAAAAAATTTTATGCTCAATATTTTTTTATAAAAAAATTTTTTTCAAAAGTTTTCTATAGAAAATGTTTTGTTAAATAATTTTTCTAAAGAAAATTTTTTGTTAAAGAATTTTTCTAAAGAAAATTTTTGGTTAAATAATTTTCTCAAGAAAATTTTGTGTTAATAAATTTTCTATAGAAAACTTTTTGTTAAAGAATTTTCTATAGAAAATTTTTTGTTGAAGAATTTTCTAAAGAAAATTTTTTGTTGAAGAAATTTCTAAAGAAAATTTTTTGTTAAAAAATTTTCTAGAGAAAATTTTTTTAAAGAATTTTCAAGGGAAACTTTTTTGTTAGAGAATTTTCTATAGAAAATTTTTTGTTAATGGATTTTCTATAGAAAATTTTTTATTAAAGAATTTTCTATAGAAAATTTTTTCTCAAAGAATTTTTTAAAGAAAATTTTTTATTAAAGAATTTTCTAAGGAAAATTTTTATTTAACAATTTTCAATAGAAATTTTGTTGTTGAAGAATTTTCTGTAGAAAAGTTTTTGCTAAAAATTTTCTATAGAAAATTTTTTTGTTAAAGAATTTTCTATAGAAAATTTTTTGTTAAAGAGTTTTTTATACAAAATTTTTTTTTAAAGAATTTTCTCTAGAAAATTTTGTGTTAAAGAATTATCTATACAAAATTTTGTTAAAGAATTTTCTATAGAAATTTTTTTTAAAGAATTTTCTATAGAAAATTTGTTGCTAAAGATTTTTCTATAGAATATTTTTTTGTTAAAGAAATTTCTATAGAAAATTTTCTGTTAAAGAATTTTCTATAGAAAATTGTTTGTTAAAGAATTTTCTATAGAAAATTTTTTGTGAAAGAATTTTTTTGTAGAAAATTTTTTCTTAAAAAATTTTTTCTAGAAAATTTTGTTGTGAAAGAATTTTCTATAAAAAAATTTTTGTTAGAGAATTTTCTATAGAAAATTTTTTTTTTAAAGAATTTTTCTAAAGAAAATTTTTGGTTAAATAATTTTCTATAGAAAATTTTTTTTAAGACTTTTCTAGAGAATATTTTGTGTTAAACAATTTTCGGGAGAAAATTTTTTGTTGAAAGGTTTTCTATAGAAAATTTTTTGTTAAAGAATTTTTCTAAAGAAATATTCTTAGAGAAATTTTAGAAAATTTTTTGTTAAAGAAAATTTTTCGTCAAAGAATTTTTTCTACAAAATTTTGTTTTAATTAATTTTCTACAGAAAATTTTGGTTCAAAAATGTTTAAGGTTTATTAATAAGGAAATTGAAGCATGCTTTAGTTTTTCTTTAAATATTAACCCCAAAAGTATGCAACAGCTTTGTAGTTCTGCTTAGACTCCTTGCATTTTTTATATTTCTTCCTAATTGAACATTTTAATCTCGATTTATTTAATTTAAAATATTTATTAAATTAAATTTTAAATTCTCCTCCTCACTAATACTCTGACGATTTGGTTTTTAATTTTGATGATGATGATGTGAGCATTTCTAAAAAACAATCCTTGGGGCGCCATATAATTTTGTTTAAGTATTTACACTTACATGTGTAGTCATTTTATACCGAAGAGTTCTCTTTCGCTTCCTCCCCTCAAGAATGGCAAAAGCTTTTGTCAAGCTTTGAAAACGGTAGGGGCTTCTCATGTTTGTGAAATGAGTAAAAAGGAAAAAAATTTAAATATTTATTTAAAACAAAAGATGTACAAATAACATTAAAAATGCGCATATGTATGAGTAAATGAAAGCGGATTTTAATATATAATGAACATATATACTCATTTATGTATAAATATTGTATATATTATAAAAGTAAATATGCATGAGGAAACAAGTGCGTAAGTGTAAATGACATATGTGATGTTTGTTAAGCAAAAGGGGTTAAAGGTCAGAGATTTGAAACTATGACTTTATCAAAGCACTTTGATCCAGCAAGTTATTCCTAAAGAAATGTTTAATTAAAAAGAATATGATTTGATATATTAAAGTTCTTAGCAGATTATCGGAAGATTATCGGAAGATTATCCAAATATGTTTTTTTTTAACTTTTTATTCCTTAAATTCCCTGTTAAAAGTTTCAAATTCCAACTTAATTTCTTTACCACTTGTTACACTGTGCATTATAATAAAAAATAATAGCAACAAAATACAACAAAAAATTTATATTTAAACTCTTATATCTACTCGTTTAATAATAATAGCAAAAAAATAACGAAAAAGGGGGCGTAATATTCAAATTTGCATAATTAAGTGTCAACATCTTTTATGATAATTTAATGCATATGTATGACATTTTACACAAATACACACATTTATAAACACACACACAGATACAAAAATACAAAAACACTAACCAATACATTAACACGCTTTTAAACAAAAATAAATTTTGGTTTTTAAATAAGTACGAAAAAGGCGAAAACCCCCAAAAACATTTGAATATTCAAATAATGATTTAATTAAAATTGCTTAGGAAATAATAAAACTCTTGTTGATGTTAATTATCAACTTTTGAATATTAAAAGAGAAAGCCTAAAAGTAGGCAATTAAAAATATTGCCATAGCATATGACTAGACTATGACTAGACTATGACTAGACTATGACTAGACTATGACTAGACTATGACTAGACTATGACTAGACTATGACTAGACTATGACTAGACTATGACTAGACTATGACTAGACTATGACTAGACTATGACTAGACTATGACTAGACTATGACTAGACTATGACTAGACTATGACTAGACTATGACTAGACTATGACTAGACTATGACTAGACTATGACTAGACTATGACTAGACTATGACTAGACTATGACTAGACTATGACTAGACTATGACTAGACTATGACTAGACTATGACTAGACTATGACTAGACTATGACTAGACTATGACTAGACTATGACTAGACTATGACTAGACTATGACTAGACTATGACTAGACTATGACTAGACTATGACTAGACTATGACTAGACTATGACTAGACTATGACTAGACTATGACTAGACTATGACTAGACTATGACTAGACTATGACTAGACTATGACTAGACTATGACTAGACTATGACTAGACTATGACTAGACTATGACTAGACTATGACTAGACTATGACTAGACTATGACTAGACTATGACTAGACTATGACTAGACTATGACTAGACTATGACTAGACTATGACTAGACTATGACTAGACTATGACTAGACTATGACTAGACTATGACTAGACTATGACTAGACTATGACTAGACTATGACTAGACTATGACTAGACTATGACTAGACTATGACTAGACTATGACTAGACTATGACTAGACTATGACTAGACTATGACTAGACTATGACTAGACTATGACTAGACTATGACTAGACTATGACTAGACTATGACTAGACTATGACTAGACTATGACTAGACTATGACTAGACTATGACTAGACTATGACTAGACTATGACTAGACTATGACTAGACTATGACTAGACTATGACTAGACTATGACTAGACTATGACTAGACTATGACTAGACTATGACTAGACTATGACTAGACTATGACTAGACTATGACTAGACTATGACTAGACTATGACTAGACTATGACTAGACTATGACTAGACTATGACTAGACTATGACTAGACTATGACTAGACTATGACTAGACTATGACTAGACTATGACTAGACTATGACTAGACTATGACTAGACTATGACTAGACTATGACTAGACTATGACTAGACTATGACTAGACTATGACTAGACTATGACTAGACTATGACTAGACTATGACTAGACTATGACTAGACTATGACTAGACTATGACTAGACTATGACTAGACTATGACTAGACTATGACTAGACTATGACTAGACTATGACTAGACTATGACTAGACTATGACTAGACTATGACTAGACTATGACTAGACTATGACTAGACTATGACTAGACTATGACTAGACTATGACTAGACTATGACTAGACTATGACTAGACTATGACTAGACTATGACTAGACTATGACTAGACTATGACTAGACTATGACTAGACTATGACTAGACTATGACTAGACTATGACTAGACTATGACTAGACTATGACTAGACTATGACTAGACTATGACTAGACTATGACTAGACTATGACTAGACTATGACTAGACTATGACTAGACTATGACTAGACTATGACTAGACTATGACTAGACTATGACTAGACTATGACTAGACTATGACTAGACTATGACTAGACTATGACTAGACTATGACTAGACTATGACTAGACTATGACTAGACTATGACTAGACTATGACTAGACTATGACTAGACTATGACTAGACTATGACTAGACTATGACTAGACTATGACTAGACTATGACTAGACTATGACTAGACTATGACTAGACTATGACTAGACTATGACTAGACTATGACTAGACTATGACTAGACTATGACTAGACTATGACTAGACTATGACTAGACTATGACTAGACTATGACTAGACTATGACTAGACTATGACTAGACTATGACTAGACTATGACTAGACTATGACTAGACTATGACTAGACTATGACTAGACTATGACTAGACTATGACTAGACTATGACTAGACTATGACTAGACTATGACTAGACTATGACTAGACTATGACTAGACTATGACTAGACTATGACTAGACTATGACTAGACTATGACTAGACTATGACTAGACTATGACTAGACTATGACTAGACTATGACTAGACTATGACTAGACTATGACTAGACTATGACTAGACTATGACTAGACTATGACTAGACTATGACTAGACTATGACTAGACTATGACTAGACTATGACTAGACTATGACTAGACTATGACTAGACTATGACTAGACTATGACTAGACTATGACTAGACTATGACTAGACTATGACTAGACTATGACTAGACTATGACTAGACTATGACTAGACTATGACTAGACTATGACTAGACTATGACTAGACTATGACTAGACTATGACTAGACTATGACTAGACTATGACTAGACTATGACTAGACTATGACTAGACTATGACTAGACTATGACTAGACTATGACTAGACTATGACTAGACTATGACTAGACTATGACTAGACTATGACTAGACTATGACTAGACTATGACTAGACTATGACTAGACTATGACTAGACTATGACTAGACTATGACTAGACTATGACTAGACTATGACTAGACTATGACTAGACTATGACTAGACTTTGGTGAAGAATATGACTAGACTATTGTGAATAAAATGAATTAGTTAATTCTTATTTTTTTAATACAATTTATGAAGTCTAATTTTAGGCGCATTAGCTCTAATTTCTTAAAAAATATTTGTATTTTTAATATACCTAACAAATTTCTTTTTCTTCTACTTCTGTTACAGCTGACAGTTCATTCCTTCTAGCCAATGCCCAAATTGTCGACTTTCCCATTGTGTATTGCAATGAATCCTTTTGCAAGATTAGTGGCTATAATCGGGCCGAGGTTATGCAAAAATCTTGCAGGTAAGTTTTAAACTCAAAAAAATTTTATGAATATTTAACAACTGCATACATTTATATTAACGTCATAATTTTTCAACATTACACAAAGACAACACTAAATGAAGCAAACGCAACAAATTGGCCAAAAAATAATTCAAAACCACCAAAACCATAAATTTTCATAATGAAATAAAATAAAGGAAAAAAAGAGTTAAATTAACCTACTACCAACAGTTAGCAACTGTTGGCAAATGTTTACATTTAAAAGTTTAAAAAGGCTTAATATTAGGATTATGATGATAATAATTTCTAAAAATAACACAAGAGCAGGTGGTCTGGGCTTTGAGTGATGGCATCATAGAAATTTTTGTATGCAAAGAAATTTTTGTGTTTTACCAAAAACTCCCTTAGGTTAAATTTTACTGGCTTTTGTACTAAATAAATGTACGAAATCTATGTAGAATAGAGAACTACCAGTAAAACTAACCATAACGAAAGTCAAACAGTAATTCATGTTAGAGACTAATGAAAAAATAGGTATAACATCCTAAATTAAAAAAAAAAAAAAAAAGGAAATCTTGGAAACTAAAAATGTCTTCCTTTGGTCAGCTTTTCTACAGAAATGTCTTCCTTTGGTCAACTTTTCCAGAGAAATGTCTTCCTTTGGTCAACTTTTCTATAGAAATGTCTTTCTAAGGTCAATTTTTCTATAGAAATTTCTTCCTTTGGTCAACTTTTCTATAGAAATGTCTTCCTTTGGTCAACTTTTCTATAGAAATGTCTTCCTTTGGTAAACTTTTCTATAGAAATGTCTTCCTTTGGTCAACTCTTCTAGACAAATGTCTTCATTTGGTCAACTTTTCTATAGAAATGTCTTCCTTTGCTCAACTTTTCTATAGAAATGTTTTTCTTTGGTCAACTTTTCTATAGAAATGTCTTCCTTTGGTCAACTTTTCTAGAGAAATGTCTTCCTTTGGTCAACTTTTATATAGAAACGTCTTCCTTTGTTCAACTTTTCTAGAGAAATGTCTTCCTTTGGTCAACTTTTCTATAGAAATGTCTTCCTTTGGTCAACTTTTCTAGACAAATGTCTTCATTTGGTCAACTTTTCTATAGAAATGTCTTCCTTTGTTCAACTTTTCTATAGAAATGTCTTTCTTTGGTCAACTTTTCTATAGAAATGTCTTCTTTTGGTCAACTTTTCTATAGAAATGTCTTCCTTTGGTCAATTTACTAGAGAAATATCTTTCTTTGGTCAACTTTTCTATAGAAATGTCTTTCTTTGGTCAACTTTTCTATAGAAATGTCTTCCTTTGGTCAGCTTTTATATTGAAATGTCTTCCTTTGGTCAACTTTTCTAGAGAAATGTCCTCCTTTGGTCAACTTTTATATAGAAACGTCTTCCTTTGTTCAACTTTTCTAGAGAAATGTCTTCATTTGGTCAACTTTACTATAGAAATGTCTTCCTTTGCTCAACCTTTCTACATAAATGTCTTCCTTTGGTCAACTTTTATATAGAAAAGTCTTCCTTTGGTCAACTTTTCTATAGAAGGGTCTTCCTTTGGCGAACTTTTCCATAGAAAGGTGTTTCTTTGGTAAACTTTTCTATAGAAATGTCCTCCTTTGGTCAAATTTTCTATAGAAATGTCTTCCTTTGGTCAACTTTTCTAAAAAAATGTCTTCCTTTGGTCAACTTTTATATAGAAAAGTCTTCCTTTGGTCAACTTTTCTATAGAAGGGCCTTCCTTTGGTGAACTTTTCCATAGAAAGGTGTTTATTTGGTAAACTTTTCTTTAGAAATGTCCTCCTTTGGTCAACTTTTCTATAGAAATGTCTTCCTTTGGTCAACTTTTCTATAAAAATGTCTTCCTTTGGCCAACTTTTCTATAGAAATATCTTCCTTTGGTCAAATTTTCTATAGAAATGACTTGCTTTGGTCAACTTTTCTATAGAAATGTCTTTCTTTGGCCAACTTTTCTATAGAAATGTCTTCCTTTGGTCAAATTTTCTATAGAAATATCTTCCTTTGGTCATTTTTTCTATAGAAATGTCTTCCTTTGGTCAACTTTTCTATAGAAATGTCTTCCTTTGGTCAACTTTTCTGTAGAAATGTTTTCCTTTGGTCAACTTTTCTATAGAAATGTCTTTCTTTGGTCAACTTTTCTATAGAAATGTCTTATTTTGGTCAACTTTTCTATAGAAATGTCTTCCTTTGGTCAACTTATCTATTGAAATGTCTTCCTTTGGTCAACTTTTCTATAGAAATGTCTTCCTTTGGTCAACTTTTCTATAGAAATGTCTTCCCTTGATCGACTTTTCTGGAGAAATCTCTGACTTTGGTCATCTTTTCTTCTTCTTTTCTGTTTTCATACCCTGATATTATTAAAGCTGCCATAATATTTATTTTAAATGGATTCAAAAAACCCACAAAGTTCAACAAACCAAGCAATGAAAAACCAGTAACATCCTCAGGCCTTTTATGCATTTTTTTCTGTTTTGGTTTTATTTTGCAACATTTTCTCTATATTTTTCTAAATGGTTGGAACTAAATGTTTTTCCTGGTTTTTATCTAATGGTTTTAAAAATAATGGAAATAATAGAAATTTTTTTTGTAAAAAAATGGGAAAATGTTACTTTGGCCTAAAATTTTTAAGGGTTAGTTAGTTGCAAGTATAATAACAAAATATTTCTAGTAAAAAGGGTTAGTTAGAGTCAAAGCTAATAAGTCAAAAATTTTAATAGTAACTACCGCTTAGAGGGTCCCTATATAGTATAAGTATCATTAATTATGGCAGTATTAGTATCAGTATTAGTATAAGTATTTGTATCAGTACTAGTATAAGTATTAGTATCATTATTAGTATCAGTATTAGTATCAGTATTAGTATCAGTTTTAGTTTTAGTATCAGTTTTAGTTTTAGTATCAGTATTTGTATTAATATTAGTATTTGTATCAGTACTAGTATAAGTATTAGTATCATTATTAGTATCAGTATTAGTATCAGTATTAGTATCAGTATTTGTATTAATATTAGTATGTATTAGTATAAGTATCAGTATGTGTTATGTATTAGTATCAGTGTTTGTATCATTATTAGTATGTGTATTAGTATCAGTATTAGAATCGCTTTTAGTATAAATATCAGTATTCATAATATATCTATGATACGTCAGTATAGTCTACTATTTCCAAATACAAACGCAACAAAAGACCTGTTTTTATTAGTTGCTTTAAAAATATTTGTATATCCTTTAAGAGGAAACTACTGTATGAATTAGAAAAAACTGCATTAATATTAGTAAATCTCCCAAACACATTAGGACCAATTTAGTCTTTTTTAACCTAAATATTGAATCCAATATAAAAAGTTTTTCTTTAATTTAAATTTCTTCTTAACTTTGCAAAATCTGTCTTCAGCTTATTTCCCACTTTTCTAAAGAAGACACTTTTCTCATTTTCTCTACTGACATGTTAGACAAATTATCTTCATATGTATGTGGCAAAAACTTTCAGACCATAATATGCCATGTGTGTGTGTATTTACTCCTAAAAGACTGCTCTATACAAAAAAGGACAAACTATACTTTTTTTTATATTAGAAGAAAAAAAATCTCCTCACATCCAACTAAATCATTTGATGACCTACATCTGGAACAAGCATTACATTTTAAAATTACTTGTTCCAATTGCAAAAAAAAAATTACCCGACTATAAAAGACATGAGAATTATAAATGAGAAAAGACCTGAATACGTTAAAAGATACAAAAATTGGAGGAAAATTAAAGAAAATTTGTCAGGATTTAGAATATAATACGATTTCAATAATAAAATTGACCAAAGGAAGACATTTCAATAGAAAAGTAGACCAAAGGAAGGCATTTCTAAAAAAAAGTTTACCAAAAGAAGATATTTCTATAGAAAAGTTGCCCAATAGAAGTCATTTCTATAAAAAAAGCTGACCAAAAGAAGACATTTCTATAGAAAAGTTGAATTAATGAAGACATTTCTGTAGAAAACTTGACCCAATATAGAAAAGTTGACCAAAAGAAGACATTTCTAAGAAAAGTTGACCAAAGAAAGACATTTGTATAGAGGAGTAAAGCAAACGTAGACATTTATATAGAAAAGTTAACCATGGGAAGACATTTCTATAAAAAAGTTGATCAAGGAAAACATTTCTATAGAGAAGTTGACCAAAGGAAGACATTTCTATAAAAAAGTTGACCAAAGGAAGACATTTCCATAGAAAAGTTGACCAAAGGAAGACATTTCTACAGAAAAGTTGACCAAAGGAATACATTTTGATAGAAAAGTTGACCTAGGAAAGACATTTATACAACCTTTCTATAGAAAACTCTTCCCAACGACAACTTTTCTATAGAAAACTCTTCCCACCGACAACTTTTCTATAGAAAACTCTTCCCACCGACAACTTTTCTACAGAAAACTCTTCCCACCGACAACTTTTCTACAGAAAACTCTTCCCACCGACAACTTTTCTATAGAAAACTCTTCACACCGACAACTTTTCTACAGAAAACTCTTTCCACCGACAACTTTTCTATAGAAAACTTTTCCCACCGACAACTTTTTTAAAGAAAACTTTTCCCACCGACAACTTTTCTATAGAAAACTCTTCCCATCGACAACTTTTCTATAGAAAACTCTTCCCATCGACAACTTTTCTATAGAAAACTCTTCCCATCGACAACTTTTCTATAGAAAACTCTTCCCATCGACAACTTTTCTATAGAAAACTATTCCCATCGACAACTTTTCTATAGAAAACTCTTCCCATCGACAACTTTTGTATAGAAAACTCTTCCCATCGACAACTTTTCTATAGAAAACTTTTCCCATCGACAACTTTTCTATAGAAAACTCTTCCCACCTACAACTTTTGTATAGAAATGTCTTCCTGTCGTCAACTTTTCAATTGAGCTTATAAATTTCTCTAAAAAGTTGTTTTAATTTCTTTAAAGCCCTTAAAATATTTGTTTAAATCAAATATTTATCCGGAAGAGAAAAAAATCGATACTAAAATCAACAAATCTACTGGCCCCAAAAAATATTTATGTACTTAAACTAAAAACACACATTCGGCAAAAAATGCAAAATAAAACAAATAAACAGCAATAAAAATAAACAAATAAGGAACATGTTACAAACAAATAAGATGAAGGGAGAAACACAACGACAACTTAAGACCCTACATCAGTGTTGGACATAGAAATAAAAAGTCAGGCAATGATATAATACATATTTTAACGTACTGGTCCAATAAATAGTACTCAATTGCATCCAAAATCAAAGTATGTAGCCCTTTTAGCAACAAAGATCAATTATAATCAAATGTTAGTCGTGATTTCGTCCAAAACATCATTAACACAGACGAATATTGTTAAATGGGTTCAAAGGTCATTTTTACCAAATAGAAATCTGTGAACGTGATAATTTCTCCTATCATGAAGAAGTTTAATATTCGACCCAAATTATCTCTATCACTTTGTTTGATATAGGGTTCTATGAACAACAATTTGAAAAAACATGTCATATAGCTACTAAAGCAAGGTTTCCATTAAAACAACAAAAAATATATTTAGAGCTGTTTTAGACAGACTGACAGATAGTCGTTTTTGGTTTTAAATTCCATCATATTTATATGCCAATAAGACATGCGATTTGCAGAACAAATTCGGGAAATAGTACAATTTCAAAATCACACATTGAGATGGCAAGAGATTCATGTTTACGATTCCAAAAGTGGAACCTCAACAAGGCCCTGACTTTAAGGGCTATCCAACGTAACAAAGAAACTCTTCCTTTCATCAACTTTTCTATAGAAATGTCTTCCTTTGATCAACTTTTCTATAGAAATGTCTTCCTTTGGTCAACTTTTCTATAAAAATGTCTGTTTTTGTCCAACTTTTCTATAGAAATGTATTCCTTTGTTCAACTTTTCTATAAAAGTGTCTTCCTTTGGTCAACTTTTCTATAAAAATGTCTGTCTTTGTTTAACTTTTCTATAGAAACGTCTTCCTCTGTTCAACTTTTCTATAGAAATGTCTTCCTTTGTAAACTTTTCTATAAAAATGTCATCCTAACGTCAACTTTTCTACAGAAATGTCTTCCTTTGGTCAACTTTTCCATAGAAATGTCTTTCTTTGGTCAACCTTTCTATACAAACATCTTCTTTTGGTCAACTTTTGTATAGAAATGTCTTCCTTTGGTTAACTTTTCAATAGAAATGTCTTCCTTTGGTCAACTTTTCCATAAAAATGTCTTCCTTGGGTCAAGTTTTTTATAGAAATGTCTCCCTTTTGTCAACTTTTTTTTATAAAAATGTCGTGATTTGGTCAACTTTTCTATAGAAATGTCTCCCTTTGGTCAACTTTTCTATAGAAATGTCTCCCTTTGGTCAACTTTTCTATAGAAATGTCTCCCTTTGGTCAACTTTTCTATAGAAATGTCTCCCTTTGGTCAACTTTTCTATAGAAATGTCTCCCTTTGGTCAACTTTTCTATAGAAATGTCTCCCTTTGGTCAACTTTTCTATAGAAATGTCTCCCTTTGGTCAACTTTTCTATATAAATGTCTACCTTTGGTCAACTTTTCTATAGAAATGTCTCCCTTTGGTCAACATTTCTATAGAAATGTCTCCCTTTGGTCAACTTTTCTATAGAAATGTCTCCCTTTGGTCAACTTTTCTATAGAAATGTCTCCCTTTGGTCAACTTTTCTATAGAAATGTCTCCCTTTGGTCAACTTTTCTATAGAAATGTCTCCCTTTGGTCAACTTTTCTATAGAAATGTCTTCCTTTGGTCAACTTTTCTATAGAAATGTCTCCCTTTGGTCAACTTTTCTATAGAAATGTCTCCCTTTGGTCAACTTTTCTATAGAAATGTCTCCCTTTGGTCAACTTTTCTATAGAAATGTCTCCCTTTGGTCAACTTTTCTATAGAAATGTCTCCCTTTGGTCAACTTTTCTATAGAAATGTCTCCCTTTGGTCAACTTTTCTATAGAAATGTCTCCCTTTGGTCAACTTTTCTATAGAAATGTCTTCCTTTGGTCAACTTTTCTATAAAAATGTCTCCATTTGGTCAACTTTTCTATAGAAATGTCAACCTTTGGTCAACTTTTCTATAGAAATGTCAACCTTTGGTCAACTTTTCTATAGAAATGTCTTCCTTTGGTCAACTTTTCTATAGAAATGTCTCCCTTTGGTCAATTCTTCAATAGAAATGTCGTCCTTTGGTCAACTTTTCTAGAGAAATGTTTTAGTTTGGTAAATTTTTCTAGAAAAATGTCAAACTTTGGTCAACTTAGCTAGAGAAATGTCTTTCGCTTATCAACTTCTTTATAGAAATGTCTCCTTTTGGTCAACTTTTCCATAGAAATATCTATAGAAATGTGTTCCCTTGGTCAACTTTTCTCTAGAAATGACCTCCTTTCGTCATTTTTTTCAATATAAAAGTCTTTCTATCGTCAACATTTCTATCTAAATATCTTCCCATGGCAAACTTTTCTTTACTAAAACACACAAAACATGAACTTTTAGGCTACGATTCTTCTTTGTTTACCCGTTAAGTTGTTTTTGAAAATGTGTAGATGTAGAAAGAAATACCGTAATATAGTAAGACATACAGATACATACTCTCTCATATGTATGTGTGTATGCGTTCCCTATTTATTTGGCTTATTGTATTAGGAAAAGTGCGAATTGGTTTCGTTGCTTTCAATGTTTGAGTTATGGGTTGATTTGTCTTTCATTGTGGCTGACATTCCTGGTTGTGTTTTGTAGTGTTCGTTTACCTTTTTTACATTTTCCTTTTTCCGTTGACTGTTTTTTTGTTCTCGCTTTTCCTTATATGGTTGTCACGCCAGTGCCAAAAAATCAGACCATGGGAAAGGGGGCGTCACTTGTAATGGGTGTTTTCTAAACATGTTAATGGTAATGTACAACAAGATACTTGAGTGTCATTATTACCGAAAGTATATGTATGACTTTTACGCTCGAAAATAATAAATTATTGGTTCAAGTGTTGATTCACTGGCAATTTGAAAACATTAGTTATAAACAAAGGTAGTTTTTTTGTTGTATAACAAAACCACGTATATTATTTAAATCAAAAAAGACATGATATTTGAAATCGTGTAAATTTAACTAAATTTTCCTGATTCAAAATATTGCATTTGTGTTGACGATAGGAAGACTTTTCTATAGAAAAGTTGACGATAGGGAGACTTTTCTATAGAAAAGTTGACGATAGGGAGACTTTTCTATAGAAAAGTTGACGATAGGGAGGCTTTTCTATAGAAAAGTTGACGATAGGGAGACTTTTCTATAGAAAAGTTGACGATAGGGAGAATTTTATTTGTATTTTTTTCTATAGAAAAGTTGACGATAGGGAGACTTTTCTATAGAAAAGTTGACGACAGGAAGACTTTTCTATAGAAAAGTTGACGATAGGAAGACTTTTCTGTAGAAAAGTTGACGATAGGAAGACGTTTCTATAGAAAAGTTGACGATAGGAAGACTTTTCTATAGAAAAGTTGACGATAGGAAGACTTTTCTATAGAAAAGTTGACGATAGGAAGACTTTTCTATAGAAAAGTTGACGATAGGAAGACTTTTCTATAGAAAAGTTGACGATAGGAAGACTTTTATATAGAAAAGTTGACGATAGGAAGACTTTTCTATAGAAAAGTTGACGATAGGAAGACTTTTCTATAGAAAAGTTGACGATAGGAAGACTTTTCTATAGAAAAGTTGACGATAGGAAGACTTTTCTATAGAAAAGTTGACGATAGGAAGACTTTTCTATAGAAAAGTTGACGATAGGAAGACTTTTCTATAGAAAAGTTGACGATAGGAAGACTTTTCTATAGAAAAGTTGACGATAGGAAGACTTTTCTATAGAAAAGTTGACGATAGGAAGACTTTTCTATAGAAAAGTTGACGATAGGAAGACTTTTCTATAGAAAAGTTGACGATAGGAAGACTTTTCTATAGAAAAGTTGACGATAGGAAGACTTTTCTATAGAAAAGTTGACGATAAGAAGACTTTTCTATAGAAAAGTTGACGATAGGAAGACTTTTCTATAGAAAAGTTGACGATAGGAAGACTTTTCTATAGAAAAGTTGACGATAGGAAGACTTTTCTATAGAAAAGTTGACGATAGGAAGACTTTTCTATTGAAAAGTAGGAAGACTATTGTCAACTTTTCTATAGAAATATTGAAGATAATAAGTTTGACCAATCTGTGTGGAAGTAAACCCCTCTGTGCAGTACTATATATTTTGCTTGTTTTATTAAACAATTTATATGTAAAATTTTTTAGTATTTTTCTCAATTAATGTGTTTGTTTAATGTCAAGTAAAGGCAAAACCATTTGTTTGCTGAAAACTTTTTATCGAGTAGCAATTTTAATTGTTCGTTTTTTTTCAGGTTTATTGATTATTCATTCAATTTTAATTACAATTTAAACATTCAATTCGGACACTAAAAATATAAAAATAAGTAATTGAGTAAAAAATAAATATACAGGAGATATGGATTCAGGTTTAAATATGAAATTTTATTTGTATTTTTTTGGAGGGAAACAAAAAATAAGTAAAGCTATCGCTACGTTAAAAAGGGAATAAGTAACAAATTTTGTGCTATTTTATTAAATATTTGAAAAGAAAATATTTTGAAAATAGTTTTCGAAATTTGATTCTTTAATAAAATGTCCTATAAACCCTTGTTCACACTCAGGATTTTCTGCCTTAATTATTAAAACTTTTATGGACATTTTGTTTTTGAACCATTTCATTTTATTGTATATCCGCCTGTTTTGCTGTTTAACGTGTTAAATAAACATTTTAAATATTAAAAATGTTAATTATTTTTATAATTGTAATTTCATGTTCTGGTTTCCGTTACTCATTTCAATTTATTTCCCTTCCAGATGTGGTTTTATGTATGGCGAGCTGACGGATAAGGAAACGGTGGCCCGTCTGGAATACACCTTGGAAAATCAACAACAAGACCAATTTGAAATATTATTATATAAAAAGAACAGTAAGTGAAAATTACAGAACTAACTAATAAATTTCCTTCAATATTTATTTAGGCTCCTGGCTAAGAGTAAATAAATACAAAAGAAAATTTCAATAAAAACTAAAGCCAGCTAAGAAACCTCTACTACCTTCTTTCTGTAGGCTAGAGCTATATACCCTTTTTCCATTTCACTCTAAACAAGAATATTATACTCTAGAGCTAAGTACCTCCTGCTTAACTTTGGCAGTCAATAAAAGCAAATGATTATATAAATTTGCATAAAAGGAATAAAACAATAAAAAATTAAGGCTAAGATAGAAGGAATTCCTAAGAAAATTAAAAAAAAACTTTTGGTCAAAAACTTAACTAGAATAAAACAAAAAAAGTCAGAAACAAAATTAAATTGAATCAAAACAGAACTAGAACAGAACTAGAACAGAACTAAAACAGAACTAGAACAGAACTAGAACAGAACTAGAACAGAACTAGAACAGAACTAGAACAGAACTAGAACAGAACTAGAACAGAACTAGAACAGAACTAGAACAGAACTAGAACAGAACTAGAACAGAACTAGAACAGAACTAGAACAGAACTAGAACAGAACTAGAACAGAACTAGAACAGAACTAGAACAGAACTAGAACAGAACTAGAACAGAACTAGAACAGAACTAGAACAGAACTAGAACAGAACTAGAACAGAACTAGAACAGAACTAGAACAGAACTAGAACAGAACTAGAACAGAACTAGAACAGAACTAGAACAGAACTAGAACAGAACTAGAACAGAACTAGAACAGAACTAGAACAGAACTAGAACAGAACTAGAACAGAACTAGAACAGAACTAGAACAGAACTAGAACAGAACTAGAACAGAACTAGAACAGAACTAGAACAGAACTAGAACAGAACTAGAACAGAACTAGAACAGAACTAGAACAGAACTAGAACAGAACTAGAACAGAACTAGAACAGAACTAGAACAGAACTAGAACAGAACTAGAACAGAACTAGAACAGAACTAGAACAGAACTAGAACAGAACTAGAACAGAACTAGAACAGAACTAGAACAGAACTAGAACAGAACTAGAACAGAACTAGAACAGAACTAGAACAGAACTAGAACAGAACTAGAACAGAACTAGAACAGAACTAGAACAGAACTAAAACAGAACTAGAACAGAACTAGAACAGAACTAGAACAGAACTAGAACAGAACTAGAACAGAACTAGAACAGAACTAGAACAGAACTAGAACAGAACTAGAACAGAACTAGAACAGAACTAGAACAGAACTAGAACAGAACTAGAACAGAACTAGAACAGAACTAGAACAGAACTAGAACAGAACTAGAACAGAACTAGAACAGAACTAGAACAGAACTAGAACAGAACTAGAACAGAACTAGAACAGAACTAGAACAGAACTAGAACAGAACTAGAACAGAACTAGAACAGAACTAGAACAGAACTAGAACAGAACTAGAACAGAACTAGAACAGAACTAGAACAGAACTAGAACAGAACTAGAACAGAACTAGAACAGAACTAGAACAGAACTAGAACAGAACTAGAACAGAACTAGAACAGAACTAGAACAGAACTAGAACAGAACTAGAACAGAACTAGAACAGAACTAGAACAGAACTAGAACAGAACTAGAACAGAACTAGAACAGAACTAGAACAGAACTAGAACAGAACTAGAACAGAACTAGAACAGAACTAGAACAGAACTAGAACAGAACTAGAACAGAACTAGAACAGAACTAGAACAGAACTAGAACAGAACTATGGCAAATCATGGTTCCATGTGGTTAGATATAGTGTTTCTGCTTCACTCCTAAATGTATGCTTTACTTTTCTTTCGCCTTGAATTTATGCTTTAATTTTTTTGACTTTTTAATTTATTTCTTCTTAATATCTACGTGTTTTATAGGTACTTTTACTCATAATCTCATTTTAATCTACATAAATCCCTTTATTATTTAACATAAATTCGTAAAAGTATTGCACTTATATACAATTTTGCCTTAGCCATAAAAAACGTAAAATACATGCCTTTGCATGCTCTCTCCCATGAATTACACTTAAATATTTGTTACACATAAACATAAAAATTTTACTGCCCAGATTTTGAGAGCCCTAAAGTAGATGGAAAAATCTGCATAAATTTGCTATTTTGTTTGAATTAAACATGTCGATCTCTTAATTTAATGCTTGCGCTTTTGGCATAAATTTATTAAATAAATGGTGTAGAGTGAGAAGTGGAAAGGGAAGAATATCTGAAATAGTTTGTAAAAGTTTTCCTTTTGATTTTATTTATCGATTCCTGTTAGTTTGTTTTAATTTAATTTCTTTTTCTTTGTTCAGTAATTATTCTTCTATAAATTCTTATCTTTGAAAGCATACTTTGAGGCGTTTTTCCATTTTAGATTTTAAGCCTCTAAATATGCTTTCATTTAAATTGTTTGCTATTCATTAGATTTATATCGATAGCAATTGTTTTTCCTTTTTTGAGTCTTTGAGCTTCAACACGGAAGCTATAGTATTCCAAAGCTTATTGTAGCATACTTTTAGTTGCTTTTTGCTAGTAAAATTTCAAAGCATACTTTAAGGCGGCAAAATTTTATTTGTTACTTTTATTCTCTAAATCCTTTAGTGCTATTTCTTCTTTCCTTCTTTTTCTTTTTTGCTTCTTCCTGTCGTTAAACAAAACTTATTCTCTTTATTACAATTTTAGTTTACATTGTTTTTTGTTCGTTAGCTAAAAAATACAAAACATTTGACGTCAGAGCTCTATTGTTTTAAACAAATGCTGTAGAGTTAAACTAGATTCTTCTAAAAAAGACTATGCACTAGTTTTGTCTTTTTTTAACAAAAAAAATCCTGCTTAAGCAAACAAGTAAAAAAATTGTGCTCCTTTTTATGGCCAACTTTAGCAATTGCAGTGGCAGTAGAAAAACTCGAGTAGCTAAAACCATAAAAATAAATTGCTCCAACACATGACTACACTTGTGGATTAACTGACTATAGAAAATGGATATCTCTTACATAGTTTTAACATAAAATTGCACTGATAAAAAATATTCATTAAATCAAACTCCACTCCTGAAAACAAACCAAGTATTTTTGCAGTTTATTTCCCCAAAATTTCTTTGAGTGTATTTAATGTCTTTTCCAGTATTTACACCAAACAAATTTATTACCTTTTGAACTTAACTCAAACAAACACACGAACTGTACAGGCTTTAAATGAGTCCAAGTGAATGTGTATTCCCAATTTGATACTTAAAAATTTGTCCCATATGTCTAGATCGCTAAATGCTATGGTAATGCTGTTTTTACGTCAGTAAGTTGACAGCGAAAATCTATATGTGGCCGTAATGCTGCTGTTGCACACTTCATGGGTACAGGTACCATCAAAAAGATTACATCAGGAATGACAGTAAAATATGGAAAGTAGGAGATATCAAGAGCTTAAAGGGAGTAATGGGAAAACATTTTAAAGGTGAAATGTTGTTCGTGCAAACAGAAATTCTATAAATTTCATTTAAAAATCATTTAAAAATCAGGCTGCATACTTTAAGGAGGTTTAAAAAATTTTAAATTTTTGTTAATTTGTAGCTTAGTTTAAGGAATTTGTCTTAGTACTGTTCTAGTTCTGTTCTAGTTCTGTTCTAGTTCTGTTCTAGTTCTGTTCTAGTTCTGTTCTAGTTCTGTTCTAGTTCTGTTCTAGTTCTGTTCTAGTTCTGTTCTAGTTCTGTTCTAGTTCTGTTCTAGTTCTGTTCTAGTTCTGTTCTAGTTCTGTTCTAGTTCTGTTCTAGTTCTGTTCTAGTTCTGTTCTAGTTCTGTTCTAGTTCTGTTCTAGTTCTGTTCTAGTTCTGTTCTAGTTCTGTTCTAGTTCTGTTCTAGTTCTGTTCTAGTTCTGTTCTAGTTCTGTTCTAGTTCTGTTCTAGTTCTGTTCTAGTTCTGTTCTAGTTCTGTTCTAGTTCTGTTCTAGTTCTGTTCTAGTTCTGTTCTAGTTCTGTTCTAGTTCTGTTCTAGTTCTGTTCTAGTTCTGTTCTAGTTCTGTTCTAGTTCTGTTCTAGTTCTGTTCTAGTTCTGTTCTAGTTCTGTTCTAGTTCTGTTCTAGTTCTGTTCTAGTTCTGTTCTAGTTCTGTTCTAGTTCTGTTCTAGTTCTGTTCTAGTTCTGTTCTAGTTCTGTTCTAGTTCTGTTCTAGTTCTGTTCTAGTTCTGTTCTAGTTCTGTTCTAGTTCTGTTCTAGTTCTGTTCTAGTTCTGTTCTAGTTCTGTTCTAGTTCTGTTCTAGTTCTGTTCTAGTTCTGTTCTAGTTCTGTTCTAGTTCTGTTCTAGTTCTGTTCTAGTTCTGTTCTAGTTCTGTTCTAGTTCTGTTCTAGTTCTGTTCTAGTTCTGTTCTAGTTCTGTTCTAGTTCTGTTCTAGTTCTGTTCTAGTTCTGTTCTAGTTCTGTTCTAGTTCTGTTCTAGTTCTGTTCTAGTTCTGTTCTAGTTCTGTTCTAGTTCTGTTCTAGTTCTGTTCTAGTTCTGTTCTAGTTCTGTTCTAGTTCTGTTCTAGTTCTGTTCTAGTTCTGTTCTAGTTCTGTTCTAGTTCTGTTCTAGTTCTGTTCTAGTTCTGTTCTAGTTCTGTTCTAGTTCTGTTCTAGTTCTGTTCTAGTTCTGTTCTAGTTCTGTTCTAGTTCTGTTCTAGTTCTGTTCTAGTTCTGTTCTAGTTCTGTTCTAGTTCTGTTCTAGTTCTGTTCTAGTTCTGTTCTAGTTCTGTTCTAGTTCTGTTCTAGTTCTGTTCTAGTTCTGTTCTAGTTCTGTTCTAGTTCTGTTCTAGTTCTGTTCTAGTTCTGTTCTAGTTCTGTTCTAGTTCTGTTCTAGTTCTGTTCTAGTTCTGTTCTAGTTCTGTTCTAGTTCTGTTCTAGTTCTGTTCTAGTTCTGTTCTAGTTCTGTTCTAGTTCTGTTCTAGTTCTGTTCTAGTTCTGTTCTAGTTCTGTTCTAGTTCTGTTCTAGTTCTGTTCTAGTTCTGTTCTAGTTCTGTTCTAGTTCTGTTCTAGTTCTGTTCTAGTTCTGTTCTAGTTCTGTTCTAGTTCTGTTCTAGTTCTGTTCTAGTTCTGTTCTAGTTCTGTTCTGTTCTAGTTCTGTTCTAGTTCTGTTCTAGTTCTGTTCTAGTTCTGTTCTAGTTCTGTTCTAGTTCTGTTCTAGTTCTGTTCTAGTTCTGTTCTAGTTCTGTTCTAGTTCTGTTCTAGTTCTGTTCTAGTTCTGTTCTAGTTCTGTTCTAGTTCTGTTCTAGTTCTGTTCTAGTTCTGTTCTAGTTCTGTTCTAGTTCTGTTCTAGTTCTGTTCTAGTTCTGTTCTAGTTCTGTTCTAGTTCTGTTCTAGTTCTGTTCTAGTTCTGTTCTAGTTCTGTTCTAGTTCTGTTCTAGTTCTGTTCTAGTTCTGTTCTAGTTCTGTTCTAGTTCTGTTCTAGTTCTGTTCTAGTTCTGTTCTAGTTCTGTTCTAGTTCTGTTCTAGTTCTGTTCTAGTTCTGTTCTAGTTCTGTTCTAGTTCTGTTCTAGTTCTGTTCTAGTTCTGTTCTAGTTCTGTTCTAGTTCTGTTCTAGTTCTGTTCTAGTTCTGTTCTAGTTCTGTTCTAGTTCTGTTCTAGTTCTGTTCTAGTTCTGTTCTAGTTCTGTTCTAGTTCTGTTCTAGTTCTGTTCTAGTTCTGTTCTAGTTCTGTTCTAGTTCTGTTCTAGTTCTGTTCTAGTTCTGTTCTAGTTCTGTTCTAGTTCTGTTCTAGTTCTGTTCTAGTTCTGTTCTAGTTCTGTTCTAGTTCTGTTCTAGTTCTGTTCTAGTTCTGTTCTAGTTCTGTTCTAGTTCTGTTCTAGTTCTGTTCTAGTTCTGTTCTAGTTCTGTTCTAGTTCTGTTCTAGTTCTGTTCTAGTTCTGTTCTAGTTCTGTTCTAGTTCTGTTCTAGTTCTGTTCTAGTTCTGTTCTAGTTCTGTTCTAGTTCTGTTCTAGTTCTGTTCTAGTTCTGTTCTAGTTCTGTTCTAGTTCTGTTCTAGTTCTGTTCTAGTTCTGTTCTAGTTCTGTTCTAGTTCTGTTCTAGTTCTGTTCTAGTTCTGTTCTAGTTCTGTTCTAGTTCTGTTCTAGTTCTGTTCTAGTTCTGTTCTAGTTCTGTTCTAGTTCTGTTCTAGTTCTGTTCTAGTTCTGTTCTAGTTCTGTTCTAGTTCTGTTCTAGTTCTGTTCTAGTTCTGTTCTAGTTCTGTTCTAGTTCTGTTCTAGTTCTGTTCTAGTTCTGTTCTAGTTCTGTTCTAGTTCTGTTCTAGTTCTGTTCTAGTTCTGTTCTAGTTCTGTTCTAGTTCTGTTCTAGTTCTGTTCTAGTTCTGTTCTAGTTCTGTTCTAGTTCTGTTCTAGTTCTGTTCTAGTTCTGTTCTAGTTCTGTTCTAGTTCTGTTCTAGTTCTGTTCTAGTTCTGTTCTAGTTCTGTTCTAGTTCTGTTCTAGTTCTGTTCTAGTTCTGTTCTAGTTCTGTTCTGTTCTAGTTCTGTTCTAGTTCTGTTCTAGTTCTGTTCTAGTTCTGTTCTAGTTCTGTTCTAGTTCTGTTCTAGTTCTGTTCTAGTTCTGTTCTAGTTCTGTTCTAGTTCTGTTCTAGTTCTGTTCTAGTTCTGTTCTAGTTCTGTTCTAGTTCTGTTCTAGTTCTGTTCTAGTTCTGTTCTAGTTCTGTTCTAGTTCTGTTCTAGTTCTGTTCTAGTTCTGTTCTAGTTCTGTTCTAGTTCTGTTCTAGTTCTGTTCTAGTTCTGTTCTAGTTCTGTTCTAGTTCTGTTCTAGTTCTGTTCTAGTTCTGTTCTAGTTCTGTTCTAGTTCTGTTCTAGTTCTGTTCTAGTTCTGTTCTAGTTCTGTTCTAGTTCTGTTCTAGTTCTGTTCTAGTTCTGTTCTAGTTCTGTTCTAGTTCTGTTCTAGTTCTGTTCTAGTTCTGTTCTAGTTCTGTTCTAGTTCTGTTCTAGTTCTGTTCTAGTTCTGTTCTAGTTCTGTTCTAGTTCTGTTCTAGTTCTGTTCTAGTTCTGTTCTAGTTCTGTTCTAGTTCTGTTCTAGTTCTGTTCTAGTTCTGTTCTAGTTCTGTTCTAGTTCTGTTCTAGTTCTGTTCTAGTTCTGTTCTAGTTCTGTTCTAGTTCTGTTCTAGTTCTGTTCTAGTTCTGTTCTAGTTCTGTTCTAGTTCTGTTCTAGTTCTGTTCTAGTTCTGTTCTAGTTCTGTTCTAGTTCTGTTCTAGTTCTGTTCTAGTTCTGTTCTAGTTCTGTTCTAGTTCTGTTCTAGTTCTGTTCTAGTTCTGTTCTAGTTCTGTTCTAGTTCTGTTCTAGTTCTGTTCTAGTTCTGTTCTAGTTCTGTTCTAGTTCTGTTCTAGTTCTGTTCTAGTTCTGTTCTAGTTCTGTTCTAGTTCTGTTCTAGTTCTGTTCTAGTTCTGTTCTAGTTCTGTTCTAGTTCTGTTCTAGTTCTGTTCTAGTTCTGTTCTAGTTCTGTTCTAGTTCTGTTCTAGTTCTGTTCTAGTTCTGTTCTAGTTCTGTTCTAGTTCTGTTCTAGTTCTGTTCTAGTTCTGTTCTAGTTCTGTTCTAGTTCTGTTCTAGTTCTGTTCTAGTTCTGTTCTAGTTCTGTTCTAGTTCTGTTCTAGTTCTGTTCTAGTTCTGTTCTAGTTCTGTTCTAGTTCTGTTCTAGTTCTGTTCTAGTTCTGTTCTAGTTCTGTTCTAGTTCTGTTCTAGTTCTGTTCTAGTTCTGTTCTAGTTCTGTTCTAGTTCTGTTCTAGTTCTGTTCTAGTTCTGTTCTAGTTCTGTTTTAGTTCTGTTCTTGTTTCAATCTGCTTCAGTTTAAATATTTCAAAGCATACTTTCAGGCATTTTCTTTAGTATATTATCACAAATCCCTCCTTCTTTTTTCAGATAACCTCCCTTTATGTTACCCTTAATCTAGCATTTAATTAAGCTTCTATTGAAATTAAAGAGTCCTTCGTTACACATGTGTTATCCTGCTTTTTAGATGAAACCAACAAATGTTTTACATCTCTTGTTTAGTCGTATTACATTAAAATTCTATAAACTAATTAAAATTCTAGTAAACTTTAATTAGTTTTATAGAAAACTTTTTTGTTATTGTTGCTCTTGTATTCTAGTTAGTTGCCATATATTAAATATATTAATTATGCAATCAATTACTATGATTATGTGTTAGTTGATGCTGAATAATGAAATACTTGAACGTAAATTTTATTAAAACAAAATTAAAATAAATACTATGGAATAATACTGACATAATTCTATGTAAAATGGGATCAAATAGAGAGAAAATTACAAAATTATTTATTGATTTGAGAATTTGTGTGAAAAATAGGGTTTAATTGGATGCTTTGTTAATGATGTGTTAGTGAACAGTGGGGCAGAGAAGGGCAAAAAGTGGTTCCCTACTTTTGGGGCTAAGGCTTAAGGCTCTTAATGGGCCTAAAGAGTTTGCCTGAATGTAAGGGATTTTGTTGTGGCAGAGCTAATTTATGTCCGTCTGTCAAATTAATATTTGAAGCCATGAAAACTTTGTAAATGAAGTGTTAGGGTACAGTGGGGCAAAAGCGGGCAAAGTCTGCTTGTAAATTATTAAAGCTTAAATGTAAGGCTTTTAGTAGTTTAAAGTATTTGGCAGTATGTAAAGGATTTTGTAGTGAACTATACATATAGACTTCGGTCAAAAATTAATTGCTATTACGAAAATTTTCTAATGCTATCTTTTTTCGATGTATCCTTCCAATTAAGTGTTGTATTAACCAATTTCATTTTGAAATCAGCCTCAAATGCATAAAATTCTCCATTATTGCATTTTAGAGCAAAATTTCCATTACTCTTCAAAAATTCTATCCAATTACCAAATTAATCATATGCTTCCCTGACTTTGTTTCCTCCATGTACTTATGTAACATTTACAATACTTTTTGCTAAAAGGTATTTAAAAATTGGTTTTGAAATTGAAACAAAACAACAATTGATACAAATATTTTGCAGATTTACAATGTGGCTGCGCTTTGACACAATTTGGCAAAGTTATACCAGGTAGCAAAACAAGTAAATTTTATTGAATTTTTTTAATTTCGATGTTTATTTAAGTAAATAGATTTATGTTTATTTAATAAATTTATTTTATGTATCTGTTTTTTATTATTATACATTTAATTAATTATTTACATATTTATTTTCCAAACAATTTTATATGAGTTCAATCAATTTCTTTACAAAGAGCCTTTAAACGTTAGAGATAAATATACAATTTAATCAATTTTATTGACCCAAATGAATTTGTAATAAATTACCCTGGAAACTACAACAATGAAATTTTTAAGTAAACAGATGAAATTTTAATGAATAATTAAAAATTAAAACAGAAAAAAATTAGATAAATAAATGAACAAAAGGTTAGAAACCCTGGAGGAAATTTAATAATTTATTAAAGATTTAAATTTATGTAGAAAATTGAGGAAAAATATTAAACAAAATGAATTCTTTACATTGTTTACACCATAAAACATTAAAGTTTACTAATCCCAACCACATAATTCCTAATTTAGTGCTAAAATAAGTCAGTTTTAAACATAAATTTAATTCTTTACATTGTTTACCTCATGTAAAAATTTTAATTTTCCCATCTTTTACAGCTAATTTTAAGATTTTAAACAAAATATGTTAAATTTAGGCAAAACTTGAATTCTTTACATTCTTTACCTCATGTAAACAATTGCATTTTCTCATCATAAGTGCTTAATTCTTGGTTTTTTAACAAAAACATCACTCTTAACCACATTAATCTTGGGTTTTTAAAACAAGAAATCGCAAATTTGGGCAAATTTTTAATTCTTTACATTGTTTACATCATGTAAACAATTGAAATTTTACATCCCAACAACTCAATTTTTAGTTTTATTATAAGAAATCAAAAATTTTGACCACATATTAATACTTTACATTATTTACCTCTTGTAAACAATTATCTAAATCATGTAAACAATTCAATTTAATCATCATTTTTATTAGTTTTCTTAAATAAAATCATGGGTTTAATTAAAAAAACAGAAATTGAAAAATTTGGGCAAATTTTCAATACTTTACATTGTTTACATCATGTAAAGAATATAATTTTAACATCCTTACAGCTTAATTCTTAGACTTATTACAAGAAATCAAAAATTTTAGCCACATGTCAATACATTTTATTATTTACGTCATGTAAACAATTATCTAACTCATGTAAACAACTCAATATTTTTATCGTAGCTACTTAAATCTTCGGTTTATATAACAAGAAATCGAATAGTAAGGTAAATTTTTAATTCTTTACATTGTTTACATCATGTAAACAATTCAATTTTTACATCCTACCAACTTAATTTTTAGTTTTGTTGCAGTTAATCAAAAATTTTGGCCAGATATCAATACTTTACATTATTTACCTTATGTAAACAATTATCTTACTAGTGTAAACAATTCAATTTTTTTATCACAACCATTTAATTGTAGGTTTTATAACAAAAAAATGCAAGGTTTAATTTAATAAAAAGAAATCGAAAAAATTTGACAAATTTGTAAATCTTTACATTGCTTACATCATGTAAACAATTAAATTCTTACACCCTTACAGTTTAATTCTTAGTCTTATTACAAGAAATCAAAAATGTTGGCCATATATCAATACTTTCTATTATTTATCTCATGTAAACAATTATCTAACTTATGTAAACAATCCAATTTTCTCATTACAACAACTTTATTCATGGTTTTATAACAAAACCACTCTTAACCACATAAATCTTCGGTTTTTAAGACAAGAAATCATAAATTTGGGCAAATTTTTAATTCTTTACATTGTTGACATCAGGTAAACAGTTAAATTTTCTCATCATTACCATTTAATAATTAGTTTTATAACAAAATCAAGTCATGGACTTAATTAAATAAAAAGAATCAGCAAATTTGGGCAAATTTTTAATTCTTTACATTGTTTACATCATGTAAACAATTCAATTTTTACATCCTAACCATTTAATTCTTAGTTTTATTAAAAAAAATCAAACATTTTGGCAACATATCAATACTTTATATTATTTACCTCATGTAAACAATTATCTAACTCATGTAAACAGTTTAATTTTCTTGCCATAACCACATAATTCCTGGTTTTATAAATGAAATATCACTCTTAACCACATAAATCTGGGGTTTTCGAAACAATATATCTAATATTTAGGCAAATTTTAAATTCTTTACATTGTTTACATCATGTAAACAATTCCAATTTTACATCTTAACAACTTTATTTTTAGTTCTATTACAAGAAATCAAAAATTTTGGAAACATATTAATACTTTACATTATTTACCTTGTGTAAACAATTATCTTGCTCATGTAAAAAATCAAAATTTTAACTTATTTGGACTTAAAACTTGATTTTGTAGCAAGAAATTTAAAATTCATTAAAAATTTAAGTTTTTTACATTGTTTACCCTATGTAAACAATTATCTACTTCGTGTAAACAAACAATTTTTCTATTCGCTAGCATTAGAAATTTGATTTTATATCAAATAAAATTTAAAATGTATGCAAAATTATTATTTTTTAGATTGTTTACCTCATATAAACATTTTTACCCCATGTAAACAATAAATTTTCTAATCTTAATCATTAGTTTTGTCATCAAAAAATCCTGATAAATCTTGGATTTTATAACAAGAAATCGAAATTTTTTGAAAATTTATAACTTTTTATATTGTTTACATCATGTAAAAAATAGCCTTTTAACATCCCAACAACTAACTTCAGAACTTTATCACAAGATATCAAAAACTTAGGTAAATTTTCAGTTCTTTACATAATTTACCCCATGTAAACAAATATCTAATCCATATAAACAATCAAAATTTCTGCTCTCACTACTTAAATCTTGGTTTTATAAAGATATTTTAATTATTTACATAGTTTACCTTGTGTAAACAATTGTCTATCTTGTGTAAACAATCACGTTTCCTTGTCTTTGGCTTTTAAAACTAGGTTTTATGTTAAGAAATTTACATATTAATCACAGCATCAATTCTTCATTTTGTTTACCCCATGTAAACAATTGTCCAGCTCATGTAAATAATAACATTTTCTATTCTGAGCCACTTAGATCTTGATTTTATATCAACAAATTTAAAATATAGATAAATTTTTAATTCTTTACATTGTTTACCTCATGTAAACAACTATCTACCTCATATAAACAAAAAAAATTTCTGCTTCTGCTATTTAAATCTTGATTTTATATCAAAACGTCGACATTAATGCAAATTTTTTAGTCTTTACATTGTTGACCTGATGTAAACAATTACCTACTGCGTGTAAACAATAACATTTTTTAACTTTAACTAGTAAGTCTTGTTTTAAATCAATAGGTAATCTTTTTTTTATAGAAAAATTGAAGATATGGAGACAATAGAAAGACTTTGCTGTATATAAGTATTAAACCTTTGACCCGCCTGAAAGATTAATAATATCTCTTTAGTTTGATTTAAGTAACATGTTTTTTAAATTGATTGAAGAGACATGTCTTTTGAAATCATTAAATATTTATAAGTTTCATCAAACTTCTTAAATGCGACTCCCTTTCTCTTCATAGCTTTTGCATTGTTTCCTAATAAAATCGAATACCTTTTTGACCCCTTTCAAAAAACTATTTGCTAAATAAACGTGATCTCTGAGGAAAAAAACAAAAATAACTTAAGTGGCTGTTGGTTTTTTCTTATATTTATTCTTCTCTACATTTCACTTTATTTGTTGCCATTTTTATCAACACTTGAGAAAGTCTTAAAAAAACAGCCTAAGTTTGCCTCCACTTCCATTTAAGGTGGCCTTATATAAAACTTTTTCTATAAATTTTCTCTGAAAATCTAAATCAAACTAACTATTAAGCCACCCTAAAAGCATGCAACAGGAAACTTTTATTTAGATGAATATCGAGAAAAAAAACAAGAAAATACAAAAATAATAAACAAGACAAACATTCAATAATTGGCCAGGCCGAAAGAAAAGCAAAAAAAATTGTTCAAAAGCCCCTAAGAAACTCTTATGAAATAAGAAATTGAGATGACACTTGGTATAACAAAGATATTTAGATATTTCCAGCCCCTTAAACATTTAGACAAACAGAAAAAGCGACAGACTTACGAATATTGTCTTCTATAAATTTGTCTTCTTTACTGTTTTTCCATAGAGGAATGTTAAAATTTCTAAAGCATATTTCTAGGGGAATTGACTACTTTTTCGAGAATATTTCTTCTTTTTGAACTGTAAATACAATTTTGTTATCTTAGGGCTATAATATGTTTTTTGAATTTAGAAAACAAGAAGTTTTATACGAACTTAGGAGGGAATATAAAGCAAAAGAAAAATATTCATATCATGCTGTTAGAGACCACTTAATGGCAAATGGTGGCAAGAAAGAAAAAAAACCCTTTGAAACTATCAATAGGGAACATGTGTGGTAATTTTACGGACTAGAAAAGTCAGGGGTTTAACAAGATATAAAAAAAAGCTAACATAAATTTGTTTTAAAAACAAAATTTATACATTTTTTGAAAACTGAAACAAAAATTCTTGGGAAAAAGAACAAATTTTCTTAATAAATTTACTTATTTTAACAAAAGCTTCTAAATAGCAAGAAATTTCAGGCGGGCCAAAGTTAGGTGTAGCTAACTTTAAAGCTGATATGTTGTTGTATAACTAAATCCATAACTTAAGTAGAAAGACGCTCAATTCTAGAAAATTTGAGGCGGGCCATAATTTTGTTTAAAATAAAAAGTCTTAGTTCGGATTTTCCCGCCAGTATTGAATTTGTGTGGTAATTTTGTAAACTAGAATTGATAAGCAGTCACAGTATTTAACGATTAAAAAGAAATTTGTAAAAATCTTCAAAAAAGAATGAAATTTCAGGCGGGACAAAGGTTGGTATCAATTTTTTTTTAATTGATGTGTTGAGATGTTCATAAAATCCATTATTAAAGCACAAAATTATTAATTCTAAAAATATTGAGGCGGGCCATTATTAAGTTTTATTTGAAATAATTTAATTGTTATAACTTTTTAAATTTTCACAAAATTTAAATCAGAAAAGAGTCAAATTGTACTTGAATTAAAGAAAACGAAACAATTTCACTAAAGAAATGAAATAGTTTGAATAAAAGCTTTAAAACAGAACCATATTTTTGGCGGGCCAAAGATAGGTGTATTAAATTTTAGAAGCTAATATGTTAACGCGTTAATAAATTGCTTTTTTAAAGCCGAAAAGTACTTAATCTAAAACAATTGAGGAGGGCCATAATTAAGATTTTTATAAATGTAATAAATTTTTATAAATTTAGAAATTTTGCGTCAGAAAAGAGTCAGTTTTCACTTCAATTGAAGCAAAAAGGAAAATTCTGTTGAACAAATAGACTAATTTCAACAAAAGCTTTAAAATATAATTATATTTCTGGCGGGCCAAAATCAAAAAAAATGAGGCTTGAAATCAAAATAAATGAGGCGGACCATAATTAAGCTTTATAGAAAAATTATATATTTTTATGAATTTAGAAAGTTTACTTCAGAAACGAAATAAATTATATTAGAGTTAAAGAAAAAGTAGCAATTTTGTTTAAAAAAACTTGATTGATTTTAATAAAGCTTCAAAATATAAAGATATTTCAGGCGGGCCAAATATTGTTATAGTAAAATTTTAAAGCCAATATATCCATGAGCTAATAAGGTAATTTATTAAGTCAGAAAAGTGCTCAAGTATGAAAAATTTGAGGCGGGCCATAATACAGATTTATTTTGAATAGGTTAATTGTGATAGCTTTTTTGATAATTTTACAAAATTTTATTCAGAAAAGAGGCAAATTCCATCGGAATTGAAGAAAAGCAATTTCGTTATGATAGAAACCTAATTCACGCGGACCAAAGGCCTAACGAAATGAGCTTGTGAAATGTGTTGTTAAAGCAAAAAGTGTTTAATTTCGAAAAATTTATGTGGACCATATTTGAGTTTTATATAAAAGTAATAAATTGCGATAAATTTTTATAAATTTATAATGTTTTTTTTTAAGAAGAATCAAATTTTACTCTTATTAAAGAGAACGTTACAATTTCATTAAAAACTGGAACAAGTTCACTAAAAGCTTCAAAACAGTAAGATATTTCTGGCGGGCCAGAGGCTGATGTAGCTTACTTTAAAGCTTATATGTAACGTATTAATAAAATGAATTATTAAAGTAAAAGAGTGCTTAAGTCTTAAAAGTTTTAGGCGGGCCATAATTTGGATTTATATGAAAAGGCAAAATTATGATAATTTTTATTATATATATGAACTTATTTTAGAAAAGAGCCTATTTCTACTAGAACTGAAGAAAAAGCACCATTTTGCTTAAGAACCTAACTAATCATAACAATAGCTTCTAAAAAGAAGTATGCTTCAGGCGGGCCAAAGGTTGGTCTTGCAAATATTTGAGCTGATATATTGACGAGATAAAAAAAAGTTATTATATAACCAGAAAAGTGGCAACACTTTATATTTCTTTTATGAACGCACTTAAATTCTTTACAACTTTAATAAAAATTAAATTTCTAACATTTTAAATATTTTGGTATAAATTTTATTCATGGCCCGCCTGAAATTTTCATCAATTCCTTACATTTTCTTTATTTTAACGCAACTGTTTAATAATTAAACTTTAGTTCTTAATTTTTCTTCACACCACCCCAAATAATTTGGCCCCCCTTAAGTTTTATTATATTAAACTAAAAATTCTATTTCTAGTTCATTTTAATATTAAAAAAAAAATTAATCATGGCCGGCCTGAAATTTTCTTTAATTTCTAATATTTTTCATATAGTTTTTCAAAATTGGAGAAACAATCTTTGATTTTTTTATTTTTCTTCAATCCATTCCTAAGGCCCGCCTTGATAATTCTAAAAATCTATTAAAACCCTATACTTATATTATTTTAACAAGTTTGTATAAATGTTATGCATGGCCCGCCTGGTATTTTGTTCAATCGACTGAACAATTGTGATAGACATTTGATTGTGGACCGCCTAAAATTTTCTACAGTTCTTAATTTTTTATAAAAATCTATTTTAAGTCGACTGAAGAATTCTGGTAGACATATGATGGCGGCCCGCCTAAAATTTTCTACAATTCTTAATATTTTCCATACATTTATACAATAAATAAATTTAGTATCTATTTTTTTCTGAATCCATTACTTGGCCCGCCTCAACTTTTGTAAAAACCATATCAAAACTCTATATTAAATCGACTGAAGAATTCTGATAGACATTTGATATTGGCCCGCCTCAAACTTTCTACAATTCTTATTATTTTCCATATATTTATACAAAAAGTAAACTTAGAATCTTATTTTTTCTGAATCCATCACTTTTCCCGCCTCATTTTTCTAAAAATGAATTAAAAATTCTATTACTTTATCACTTTAAACATTTTAGTAGATTTCAATTATGTCCCTCCTGAAATTTTCCATAATTTTTAATATTTTTTTATAAATTTAATTTTAAGTTCTTTATTTTTTAATTTATTCCTTTGGCCCGCCTCAATTTTTGTAAAAAATATATTAAAAACGTTATCTAATTTTGTTTTAACAATTTTAAAGAAATGTTAAATATGGCCCGCCTGAAACTTTCTACAATTTTTAATATTTTGCATATTTTTAGGCAATTTTCTATAGTTCTTAATATTTTTTTATATATTAAGGAGGAATTTTAAGTTCTTTATTTTTTTTAATTTATTCCTTTGGCCCGCCTCAATTTGTGTAAAAATATATCAAAAACCCTTTCCTATTTTTTATAAATAATTTCCAGGAAATGTTAAACATGGCCCGCCTGAAATTTTCTACAATTTTTTATATCTTTCATATATTTAGGCAAATTTTGTAAAAATCTATTAAAAACTCTATCTCTACATAGTTTTTATAGTGTTAATAAACATTTTGACCATGGCCCACCTGAAATTTTCTACAATTCTTAATATTTTTTGTATTTTTTTTTTAAATGTAGGCAACATTTGAATCTAAGTTAATTCTTTATTTTTTCTTAGTAGATTTTTTTGAAATCTATTAAAAGCCCCAAACTTAGTATATAATTTTAAAAATTTTAAAAAAAAATTCGAATAATGGCCCGCCTGAAATTGTCTACAATTCTAAGTATTTTCTATACATGCAGGCAACATTTGAGAAGTTAACTTAGATTCTTTATTTTTTCTTAATAGATAACTTGGCCCGCCTGATTATTTTCTTAAATCTATTAAAAATTCTAACCGTATATCATTTCACGAATTTTAAAAGAAAGTTGAACAATGGCCCGCCTGACATATTCTATCATTTACAACATTTTATATATATTTAAAAAGTTTTGATGAGTACACTAAAATTTTGTATTTTTTTGTTAAAACAACCTTTGGCCCGCCTAAAATTTTATAAAGTTTTATTAAAAATCATATTATTTTATGATTTAAACAGATTTTTAGTAAGTTTTCACAAAAACCTAGAACAAATTTCTTAAAATGAAATTCTAACAATGGCCCGCCTGAAATTTTCTATAATTTACAATATTTTAAATATATTTAAGAAATTTTTGATGGGTACACTAAAGGTCTGTATTTTTTTGGTAAAACAACCTTTGGCCCGCCTATAATGTTATAAAGTTTTATTAAAAATCATATTATTTAATGATTTAAACAGTTTTTAGTAAGTTTTCGCAAAAACCTAGAACAAATTTCTTAAAAAATATAAATCTTTTTAACTTTTTTTTTTTAATATGAACCTCCACAATGACAAATCTACTTAACACACATATTTAGTTCTTCAACATCTACATACTGCCACAATCATTTATTTCTATGGACATTTATTCATACAGGCAAACAGTTATTTCAAAACTTTTTTGCTCCTAGTTTTAGTATTTCAAAACGAAAATATTAATAGAAAAGCAACTGAGAGAAAAAGGATGCCAAAGGTGAAAAATATGCTCTCATGCATATTTTTTTGTTTACATATTATTTAGTTATTTTTCGGTATGCAATAGAACAATAGAAAAAACATGATGTTCAAAATGTTAAACTACACCGAGGACCCAAATTTTGATGCTTTAGTTTGCGCTTTTGTTTTATATGTATTTCTCTTAATTTAAAGTCACATTTGATGGGCGGGGGGAGATCGGCGTTATAAATAAAAATTTTCTTTAACACATGTTAGGTTTTTTTTCGAGCTTTATTTTTGTGAAAATATTTATTTCATTTCCCCCCTCTTCACTTTGCTGCTATTGTTTTGTTTTTCTAGTTTTCAAAGAGAAAAAACAAGACAAGAATATGAAAAACAATAAAATGACACAAAACAAATTGAGGTCAATTGGTATTATTTTCGAACTGTGTTTTTTTTTCTTCTTTTGGCTACAGCTATTTTTTCCTCAGTTATTTTTTCATTTCATGTTGAAATGAACGTGAATTGTAGAAATAATTCATAACGACTAACGAATGTTAGAAAACCAATATCAAAATTGGCAGGATACAAAAAAATTCTGAGCTGAATGGCAAATGGAAGGAATAAATTTGTAATATTTATTAGAATAGTTTAAGAAAAATAAATTTTAGTTTTATAAAAAGTCTTAAATTCTTTGAAATTCTTATTAAATTTTAGGCGGGCCAAAGATCATAATAAATAAATAGTCAAATATCTTCTTATTTATAAAAAGTTTTAGGCGGGCCATATAAAGTTTCTTCTCAATTTTTTTGAAACATAAACCAAAGTGCGAAATATTCACAAAAATATGCCAAAAATATTATTTTTACTGACTATCCATAATAAAGGGCAAAAAGATCCATTGAATGAAATTCAATTTTAGTTGGATCTTAATCAATATCTTCTAAAGTATTTAAATTTGAGAGTGGTCAAAGATTTGAATAACTTAACATCTTATTATATTCTTATTTATAAAAAGTTTCAGGCGGGCCATATAAAATTTCTTCTCAAATTTGCTGAAACATAAATAAAAGTCTTAAATATTCACAAATATGCCAAAGATATGATTTTACTGATTGTCCATAATAAAGGGAATCATAATGCATTGAATGAAATTAAATTTTAGGCGGGCCCTTGTCAATATCTTTTCAGGCAGGAAATAACAAAAAATTTATCTCAATTCAATCAAATTCTTTTAAAATTCATCAACAATATAATTTCATAGACTATCCATAGTAAAATTCATCATAATCCATGAAATGCGATGAAATTTTAGCCGGGTTTCAGGTTTACCGAAATTACCAATCCAATATCTTCTAAAATATTTTAATCTTTAGGCGGGCCATATAAAGTTTCTTTACAAATTCACGGAAACAAAATTAAACTTGTGAAATATTCGCCAAAATATATCAAAAAAATTGTATTAATACTGGCTTTAATAAAGTGTATCACAATTCACAAAATGCAATGAAATTTTAGGCGGGCCAAAGACTTGAAGATATATTTAACGAAATATTTTACAAATTATTAATTTTTTCAGGCGGGCCATGTACTTTTTCTTTCAAATTATCTAAAATAAAAATCAAATTAAGAAATATCCCAAAAATATTATTTTATTGCCAAATAAAGTGTATTACCATACACAAAATACAGTGAATTTTTTGGCGGGCCTAAGGTTCGTTTTATTGCAAACACAAGTTTTATAATGAATTATCCATAATATGACATTTTTTCAAAAAAGCTTTTATATTTTAGTAAATTTCAGGCGGGCCATGTACTATTTATTTTTAAAATATATACAATAAATTTAAAACTATCAATTTTTGCAAAAATATTCAACAAACAATAGAATAATTTAATTTTTGTTGACTATTTTGAACTTACTAATAAGAAAAGCACGAAATATTATTCACTTTGAGGCGGGCCAAAGGATGTCTTTGGTAATTACAACAAATTTTTATTTACTAAAACAAAAAAATGTATTTAAAGAAATTTGCTTTAAGATTTTAAAAGATCTCAGGCGGGCCATATGTTATAATTCAAAAATTATTATAGTTTTTAGAAAAATCTATTAACCATTGACAAAAAAGGAAAGTTTCAAAAATAATGGTTTAAAGCTATTTGTATATCTTAAGAAAAATATAAGGCGGGCCATATCAAAATTCTATTTTAAAAATCATAAAATATCAAAAATGTTATATTTTTCAAATCCTTTAGATATTAGCAAATATTTTAGGATTAGTAAAAAATTGGCTTAGTTTATGGGTATTTATCTTAGAGGTGATAAAGTTATTCAAAATGTTAGACGGGCCAAAGGTTGGTTATGGAAATTAAAAAGGTCTCCTATGTAACTAACTTTTAGAAGTAATAACCATTAAAAATCTTTGTATTTTTAGAAAATGTGAGGCGGGCCATATAAAACTTCTATTGAAAATCAGAAATAATTTCAAAGAAAATATAAATTGCTGCTAAGTTTGGTAATTTTTTGCACATTTTAAAGCTAAAACAAAGCAAAGCACTTTCACATAATAAAAATTATTCTAATCTATCAGCGTCACCTAAACCCCCGAGATTTAAAACTCAAAAATTCACCAAAATTTCAACTAATTTATTTTGCCTTAACTCATTATCAAATGCCGCCGAGTGATGCCATTGCATTTTAATCAATAAACGAAACTTCCGCTTATACAATTTGAAATTTTGCAACCAAAAGCAAAAATTGAAATTAACATTTAGCATTTTTCGGGGAAAACTGAACCGCAATATAGAACATTTAAGCGAATATGCGGTAAACTAGCAAAAACTAGGGAGGCAAAACAGAGGAAGACCACACTCTAATTAGCTAATAAAACAACTGCAATAATAAATTCTGTTTTTAAAGAAATATCTACTTGACTAACAGAATATGAAGCTCATCGTTAATGGTTTTTGACTTTTTTTGTTGCAAAAAGAAAAAGGAAATATTGGAAGCTGACACCATTTATGTGCACAATACTCCAATAAATAGACAGCCACCATAAAGATATTTATATTCTAAGGGTACGAGTAGCTGTTGCTGAAATCACTAAATTAAACCTGCCACCAATAAAAGCATGAGGCAACAACAAAAAAAAAATGATAAAAATAAAACAAATAGGGAAATTGTATAACAAACCTCTGAACATTTTTACAGTTCAACTAGACACCCGAAGCAATAAATTAGTCAAATAATATTTCAAAAAAATTAAAAAAGGGTAAAGTATCGCAAAACAAAAAAATATTTACCCAGAACTTTAGGATAAACAAGTTTGAGGCGGGCCAAATGTTTGAAATGGAAATTTTATTTATTTATTAGTAATAAAACTCTGTTTATTTTCATTTAAAATTTGTGTCGGGATTAAAATTTATGTGTTTTTGATAAATACATCAGAAACTGAGTTAATAATGAGTCGAAGACTGCCTCACGAACTGAATCCAGAACAAAATGACGAACTGAGCCAATAACTGAATCAATAACAGAACCACTAACAGATTCAAAAACTGAATTAGTAACTAAATTAGAAATTGATCTAAGAACTGAGATAGGAACTGAATGAAGAACTGAATCAAGAACTGTATCAAGAACTAAATCAAGAACTTAATCAAGAACTTAATCAAAAACTGAATCAAGAACTGAATCCATAACTGATTCAAAAACTGAATCAAGACTTAAATCAAGAACTGAATCAAGAACTGAATCAAGAACTGAATCAAGAACTGAATCAAAAGCTGAATCAAGAACTGAATCAAGAACTGAATCAAGAACTAAATCAAGAACTGAATCAAGAACTGAATCAAGAACAGAATCAATAACTGAATCAAGAACTGAATCAAGAACAGAATCAAGAACTGAATCAAGAACTGATCAAGAACTGATCAAGAACTAAATCAAGAACTGAATCAAGAACTGAATCAAGAACTGAATCAAGAACTGAATTAAGAACTGAGTCAAGAACTGAATCAAATACTGAATCCAGAACTGAATCAAGAACCAAATCAAGAACTGAATCAAGAACTGTATCAAGAACTTAATCAAGGACTTAATTAATAACTGAATCAAGAACTAAATCCATAACTGAATCAAAAACTGAATCAAGACTTAAATCAAGAACTGAATCAAGAACTGAATCAAGAACTGAACCAAGAACTGAATCAAGAAGTGAATCAAGAACTGAATCAAGATTTGAATGAAGAACTGAGTCAAGAAATGAATCAAGAACTGAATCAAGAACTGAATCAAGAATTGAATCAACTACTGAATCAAGAACTGAACTAAAAACTGAATCATGAACTGAACCAAGAACTGAATCAAGAACTGAATCAAGACTTAATTTCAAGACTTAAATCAAGAACTGAATCAAGAACAGAATCAAGAGCTAAATCAAGAACTGAATCCAGAACTGAATCAAGAAATAAATCAAGAACAGAATCAAGAACTAAATCAAGAACTGAATCAAGAACTGACCCAAGAACTGAATCATGAACTAAATCAAGAACTGAATCATGAACTGAATCAAGAACTGAATCATGAACTAAATCAAGAACTGAATCAAGAACTCAATCAAGAACTGAATCAAAAACTGAATCAAGAACTGAATCAAGAACTGAATTAAGAACTGAATCAAGAACTGAATTATTAACTAAATCAAGAAAGGAATTAAGAACTGAATCATGAACTGAATCAAGAACTGAATCATTAACTAAATCAAGAACTGAATAAAAAGCTGAGTCAAGAACTGAATCAAGAACTGAATCAAGAACTGCATCAAGAACTGAATCAAGAACTGAATCAAGAATTGAATCAAGAACTGAATCATGAACTAAATCAGGAACTGCATGCAGAACTGAATCAATAACAAAAACAAGGACTGAATCAAGAACTGAATCAAAAACTGAATCCAGAATTGAACAAAAGACAGAATTAAGAACTGTATCAAGATCTAAATCAAGAACTGAATGAAGAACTGAGTCAAGATCTGAATCAAGAACTGAATCAAGAACTACATCAAGGACTGAATCAAGAACTGAATCAAGAATTGAATCAAGAACTGAATCAAGAACCAAATCAAGAACTGAATCAAGAACTGAATCAAGAACTGAACTAGAACTGAACTAGAACTGAACTAGAACTGAACTAGAACTGAACTAGAACTGAACTAGAACTGAACTAGAACTGAACTAGAACTGAACTAGAACTGAACTAGAACTGAACTAGAACTGAACTAGAACTTAACTAGAACTGAACTAGAACTGAACTAGAACTGAACTAGAACTGAACTAGAACTGAACTAGAACTGAACTAGAACTGAACTAGAACTGAACTAGAACTGAACTAGAACTGAACTAGAACTGAACTAGAACTGAACTAGAACTGAACTAGAACTGAACTAGAACTGAACTAGAACTGAACTAGAACTGAACTAGAACTGAACTAGAACTGAACTAGAACTGAACTAGAACTGAACTAGAACTGAACTAGAACTGAACTAGAACTGAACTAGAACTGAACTAGAACTGAACTAGAACTGAACTAGAACTGAACTAGAACTGAACTAGAACTGAACTAGAACTGAACTAGAACTGAACTAGAACTGAACTAGAACTGAACTAGAACTGAACTAGAACTGAACTAGAACTGAACTAGAACTGAACTAGAACTGAACTAGAACTGAACTAGAACTGAACTAGAACTGAACTAGAACTGAATTAGAACTGAACTAGAACTGAACTAGAACTGAACTAGAACTGAACCAGAACTGAACTAGAACTGAACTAGAACTGAACTAGAACTGAACTAGAACTGAACTAGAACTGAACTAGAACTGAACTAGAACTGAACTAGAACTGAACTAGAACTGAACTAGAACTGAACTAGAACTGAACTAGAACTGAACTAGAACTGAACTAGAACTGAACTAGAACTGAACTAGAACTGAACTAGAACTGAACTAGAACTGAACTAGAACTGAACTAGAACTGAACTAGAACTGAACTAGAACTGAACTAGAACTGAACTAGAACTGAACTAGAACTGAACTAGAACTGAACTAGAACTGAACTAGAACTGAACTAGAACTGAACTAGAACTGAACTAGAACTGAACTAGAACTGAACTAGAACTGAACTAGAACTGAACTAGAACTGAACTAGAACTGAACTAGAACTGAACTAGAACTGAACTAGAACTGAACTAGAACTGAACTAGAACTGAACTAGAACTGAACTAGAACTGAACTAGAACTGAACTAGAACTGAACTAGAACTGAACTAGAACTGAACTAGAACTGAACTAGAACTGAACTAGAACTGAACTAGAACTGAACTAGAACTGAACTAGAACTGAACTAGAACTGAACTAGAACTGAACTAGAACTGAACTAGAACTGAACTAGAACTGAACTAGAACTGAACTAGAACTGAACTAGAACTGAACTAGAACTGAACTAGAACTGAACTAGAACTGAACTAGAACTGAACTAGAACTGAACTAGAACTGAACTAGAACTGAACTAGAACTGAACTAGAACTGAACTAGAACTGAACTAGAACTGAACTAGAACTGAACCAAAACTGAACTAGAACTGAACTAGAACTGAACTAGAACTGAACTAGAACTGAACTAGAACTGAACTAGAACTGAACTAGAACTGAACTAGAACTGAACTAGAACTGAACTAGAACTGAACTAGAACTGAACTAGAACTGAACTAGAACTGAACTAGAACTGAACTAGAACTGAACTAGAACTGAACTAGAACTGAACTAGAACTGAACTAGAACTGAACTAGAACTGAACTAGAACTGAACTAGAACTGAACTAGAACTGAACTAGAATTGAACTAGAACTGAACTAGAATTGAACTAGAATTGAACTAGAACTGAACTAGAACTGAACTAGAACTGAACCAGTACTGCACCAGAGCTAAACTAAAACTAAACTAGAACTAAACTAGATCAAATGATGACTATTTTTTCCCTGAGTGTATTTGTCTCATATATGCATGTATTTGATTTCACTTCCACATCCGTTTAACGGAAATCACTTGTTATTTGCCAAAAACAACAAAAACATTTATCTGTTTTTCACTGAAAAACATGAAAATAATCACTAAACGGCAGCTGGAAAATTTTTTTATAAAAACTACTTTTAACAAACAAAAAACCAAAAAATATAAAAATATTATTTCAAAAAGATAAAAAATCTTTTTTTTAGCATTTGGCGTTAGTAAAAGGAAATTTATGCATTTAAAACCTGATGTTTTGTAAGGCAGGACCTGTCGTCATTTTTCCAATATCCTTTTTATTTCCAGCAGTTGTTGCATTGAATTAAATTGTTTAATAAAAAAATTTTGTTTACAAAAGGAGGAGGAGGAGAAGGAGGGTGTTAGCCTTTAATGGTGTTAAATTTTTAAGATTGAAAATGAAAATATTTTTTTGTTATTAAAAAAATTTTAAGGTCATGTTTTCTTTGTTCCTTTCCTTGTTTGGTGAAATATGGTTTTTAACTTAAGTTATTCCCTTTATGACTGAGAAGTTTCTGTGTTTTTTCCACTTGATTAAAACCAAGGAACATAAAAATATAAGAAAGTTTTGACGGTTGTTTTTTCTTACAATTTTTAATTAAAATATTGTAGATTTTGATTAAATGTCTGTTTTCTTTTATATTATTCCCCGGAATAATCTAACATAAAATTTTGTTTTTCTTCCTTTTGTCTGGCCTATTTTCATTCACTCTTCCTCATCTCTAGAAACTCCATTATGGCTTCTACTCCAGGTGGCTCCCATACGCAACGAAAGGGATCTGGTTGTCCTGTTCCTGCTGACATTCCGCGATATAACCGCCTTAAAACAGCCCATCGACAGCGAAGATACCAAGGGTGGTAAGTTTTCTATTAAAAATATTTGTTTTCATCCTAAAAATTTTTCTCAGTGTTTTTCACTTAAATGTTTTTTCAGTGTCTTATTCTATTCAATATAATAAATTTCTTAATAACTTATGTAAATATTTATTTAAGTGTAATTTTTCTAAATGTTCTAAGCTGCACTTTTCAATATTTCCCAGACTAAACTGCATTTTAAGACTTGCATGTTAAAATGGACCCCTAATACTCAGTCGGGTCCAATGAATGGATCTCAAGCACTTTACCTTATAATCACTTTGTCTTATCTAAAATCAAGGTCTTCAATGAAAGATCTTTATTTAGTCCAATTGTGGGTCTTTTATGCAAATAATCAGAAAAGTTCAAGATAGGGTTAGTCCAAACATGGAAATTTATATAGTAAATCGAGAAAATTTATACAGTAAATCGTGTCCCCTTTATATAGTCTAAACATAGATCTTTATATAAAAAATCATAGTTCTTCAATATAGTCCAAACGTGGCTTCTTTAAATAGTCCAGACATAGGTCTTTATATAGTAAATCGTAGTCCAAACGTGGGTCTTTATGTAGTAAATCGTAAACCAAATGTGGGTCTTTATATAGTAAATCGTAGTCTAAACATGGGTCTTTAAATAGTAAATCGTAGTCCAAATATGGGTTTTTATATAGTAAATCGTAGTCCAAACGTGGGTCTTTATATAGTAAATCGTAGTCCAAACGTGGGTCTTTATGTAGTAGATCGTAGTCCAAATGTGGTAAATAGTAAAAAATAGTCCAAACGTTGGGTGTTTATATAGTAAATCGTAGTCCAAATGTGGTAAATAGTAAATCGTAGTCCAAACGTGGGTGTTTATATAGTAAATCGTAGTCCAAACGTGGGGGTTTATATAGTAAATCGCAGTCCAAGCGTGGGTCTTTATATAGTAAATCGTAGTCCAAATGTAGGTCTTTATATAGCAAATCGTGTTTTCTTTACATAGCCCAAAACGTGGATCTTTATATAGTAAATCGTAGTCAAAATGTAGGTCTTTATATAGTAAATCGTGTCTTCTTTATATAGCCCAAAACGTGGATCTTTATGTAGTAAATCGTAGTCTAAATGTAGGTCTTTATATAGTAAATCGTGTCTTCTTAATATAGCCCAAAACGTGGAAATTTATATAGTAAATCGTAGTCCAAATGTAGGTATTTTTATAGTAAATCGTGTCTTCTTTATATAGGTCAAAACGTGGATCTTTATATAGTAAATCGTAGTCCAAATGTAGGTCTTTGTATAGTAAATCGTGTCTTTTTTATATAGCCCAAAACGTGGATCTTTATGTAGTAAATCGTAGTCCAAATGTAGGTCTTTGTATAGTAAGTCGTATCTTCTTTATATAGGTCAAAACGTGGATCTTTATATAGTAAATCGTAGTCCAAATGTAGGTCTTTGTATAGTAAATCATGTCTTATTTATATAGCCCAAAACGTGAATCTTTATATAGTAAATAGTAGTCCAAATGTAGGTCTTTATATAGTAAATCGTGTCTTTATATAATAAATCGTAGTCCAAATGTAGGTCTTTATATAGTAAATCGTATCTTCTTTATATAGCCCAAAACGTGGATCTTTATAGAGTAAATAGTTTTTCCTTTAAATAGTTCAAATATGGATTTTTATAAAGTAAATCGTGACTTCTTTATATAGCCCAAAACATGAATCTATATGTAATAAATAGAGACTCTTTTATATAGTCCAAACATATGTCTATGTATAGAAAATCGCGGATCTTTCATGTAGTCCAAAAGTGAGCCTTTATATAGTAAATCATCGCTCCTTTATATAGTCAAAAGGTGGATCTTTATATAGTAAATCTTTCCTACTTCAAATAGGTCAAATGTGGGTCTTTATAGAGTAAATTATCCCTCGTTTATAGTCCAAACGTGGGTCCTTATAGAGTTAATCGTCTCTTGTTTATATAGTCCAAACGTAGGTCTTAATAAAGTAAATCGTAGCTCCTTTATGACATCGGGGGTTTATATATAGTCTAATAGTAGGGATATTCGAGTCGTGAGCCCGAGTAGCAGCTTATGGTTTTTCCCCAGTTAAATTAGAGGCTCCCCTCTTAATTAGGGGCACCCCATATTGGGTCTTTTGTAAAAAAATTTATAGGATTTATATAAGGCTTTGAACAAAACCGAATTGAAATATGAGAAAAACCTTTAATTAATCCGATTTCTTCAGTTAATTTTTCTTTCCTAAAGCTTCAAACTTCTCTGCTGCTTAAACGTCTTCAATGTCTATTTAAAAAAAAAAAAAAAAAAAAAAACTTTTCAATGTTGTGTGTAATTTTTTCGTACTGTCTCTGTCCACTTTTTTGTATTTGACAAATTTGATTTTTCAACTATCTAGTTTTAGGTCTATCAAAATTTGCCAAATTGGCCCGATCGGTAACGAGAAGTCGTCAATTCAGCGCACATTTGCCAACGCTAAAGGATCCAACGAAACAATCAAATTTAGCGCATGTAAGTTTAAATCATTTTTAATTAAATAATATGACAATTTATTTAATATCCCTCATTTAACAGATGATGTCTCTAAGTGCGGATATAATGCCACAATATCGCCAGGAAGCACCAAAAACACCACCTCACATTCTTCTGCATTATTGTGCATTTAAGGCGATTTGGGATTGGGTCATTTTATGTTTAACATTTTATACAGCAATTATGGTGAGTTTTATTTGAAAATCAAAATAGAAATTTAAGTTCGTTAAAATTATAAATAATACTTTATACAGCCCCCTCCCATCCTTAATAATCATGTTTTCCTCAAACCTCCTTATAATCATTAGTTTTGGTTTATGCAATTAATACCAGCAGCAAAAGGCTATTAAATTTCATAGAACCTTAAACAGATTTATACAAGTACAACTAAATTTCTTATCATCTTTGTATATGTTACAGACATACCATACAACTATTTAATCCTTAACAGACATTTGCATCTAGACAAAATACTTAAAATGCTCTTCTAGTAGTAAATGCCACTCGAATTCTACTTAAATATTACTTTGAATAACATATACACCCTCATCTTATGCACACATTTAGCCATACACATACACATCCTCAAAAGCCACAGCTTTTTAATACAACGGACACATGCATCCGAGCTTTCCTTAATAATTATATGAGTATGTGTAAGTTTATGTTATGCCTTCATTCTCTAAAACCCTTTTTCTACTTGTCTACATACTTAAGATATCTAATCGTTAAGTAGACAAAGGCGATGACATTTAGTACCCCCTCGAAAGTAACATTACTGTAATTAGAACAGAGGTGGGCAAAAGAAGTATAATTTTCTTTTTAGTCATTCATGAAGACTATAAATACTTAGAAGACATAATTTCTGAACATGTAGTCTCTGACTATATAGTCTCCGATTATATAGGGTCTGACCATATATTTTCTGTCCATATATAGTCTCTAACTATAAAGTCTCTAACTACATAGTCTCTGACGATATAGTCTCTGACGATATAGTCTCTGACTATATAGTCTCTGACTATATAGTATCTGACTCTTTAGTCTCTGACTTTATAGTCTCTGACTCTATAGTCTCTGATTATATAGTCTCTGATTTTATAGTCTCTGACTATATAGTCTTGACTTTATAGTTTTTGACTATATAGTCTCTGACTATATAGTCTTTGACTATATAGTCTCTGACTATATAGTCTCTGACGATATAGTCTCTGACTATATAGTCTCTGACCATATAGTCTCTGACTATATAGTATCTGACTATTTAATCACTGAGTTTATAGTCTCTGACTCCATAGTCTCTGACTTTATAGTCTCTGACTATATAGTCTCTGACTTTATAGTCTCTGACTATATAGTCTCTGACTTTTTATTTAGTCACTGACTTTATAGTCTCTGACTATATAGTCTCTGACTTTTTATTTAGTCACTGACTTTATAGTCTCTGACTCTATAGTCTGTGACTTTATAGTCTCTGACTATATAGTCTTGACTTTATAGTCTCTGACTATATAGTCTCTGACCTTATAGTCTCTGACTATATAGTCAGAGAATATATAGTGAGAGACTATTCAGACTATATAGTCTCTGACTTTATAGTCTCTGATTATATAGTCAGAGAATATATAGTGAGAGACTATATAGTCAGAGACTATGTAGTCAGAGACTATATGGTCAGAGACTATATAGTCAGAGACTATATCGTCATAGACTAGATATTCAGAGACTATATAGTCAGAGACTATATAGTCAGAGTCTATAATGTCAGAGACTATATAGTCAGACATTATAGAGTGAGAGACTATATAGTCAGAGATTATATAGTCAGAAACTATGTAATCAGAGACTATATAGTCAGAGACTATATAGTCAGAGAAGATGTAGTCAGAGACTAGATATTCAGAGACTATATAGTCAGAAACTATATAGTCAGAGACTATATAGTCAGAGACTACATAGTAAAAGACTATATAGTCAGAGACTATAGAGTGAGAGGCTATATAGTCCGAGACTATAAAGTCAGAGACTATATAGTCAGAGACTATAAAGTCAGAGACTATATAGTGAGAGACTATAGAGTGAGAGAATATATAGTCAGAGACTATAAGGTCAAGACTATATAGTCAGGGACTATAAAGTCAGAGACTATATAGTCAGAGACTAGATATTCAGAGACTATATAGTCAGAGACTATATAGTCAGAGACTATATAGTCAGAGACTATATAGTCAGAAACTATATAGTCAGACTGTTAATATTATAAAGACAAGGCTATACAGTCAGAGACTATAAAGTCAGAGACTATATTGTCAGAGACTATAAAGTCAGAGACTTTAGAGTCAGAGAATATAAAGTCAGAGACTATAAAGTCAGAGACTATAAAGTCAAGACTATATATTCAGGTACTATAAAGTCATAGTCTCTGACTATATAGTCTCCGACTATGTAGTCTTTGACTATATAGTCTCTCACTATAAAGTCTCTGACTATATAGTCACAGACTATATATAGTTTCTCACTTTATAGTATCTGACTATATAGTGTCAGGGCTATATAGTCTCTGGCTATATTGTCTTTGCCTTTATAGTCTGCACTTTAATTGTGGCCCTTTCTATTATTCATTTGAGCTCCTTCTATTTCATTTGTATTTCTGTAGTCCTTGGCTTTTCTTTAATTCAATCGTGATTCTTTTTAATCTACAATCGTGGCTCTTTCTATACTTTAATCGTGGCTCTTTCTAAACTTCAATCGTGGCTCTTTCTATATTCCAATCGTGGCTCTTTCCATATTCCAATCGTGGCTCTTTTATACCTAGATCTCTCTTTCCATAATCTCTTTCCATAATCTAATCGTGGCTCTTTCTAAAATCCAATTGTGTCGCTTTCTATACTCCAATCTTGACTCTTTTTATACTCTGATCATGTCTCTTTTTAAACTCTAATCATGGCTCTGTCTATATGTCAATCGTGTCTCTTTTTATACTCTAATCGTGGTTTTTTTATACTTTAATCATGACTCTTTCTATACTCTAATCGTGGCTCATTCTATACTTCAAGCGTGGCTCTTTCGATACTTTAATTGTGGTTCTTTCTATGCTGCAATCGTGGCAATTTTTAGACTCTAATCGTGGCTCTTTCTTTACTCTAATCGGGGCTCTTTTAATGCTCTAAACGTGGCTATTTCTATGCTCTAATCGTGGCTCTTTGTATAGCCTAATCGTGACTCTTTTAATGCTCTAATCGTGGAAATTTCTATGTTCTATGTTCGTGGCACTTTCTATACTCTAATCATGGCTTGTTCTTTATTCTAATCGTTGCTCTTTCTTATTTCTAATCGTGGCTCTTGGTATATTCCAATCGTAGCTCTTTCTATCTTCCAAACGTGGCTCTTTCTATACTCCAATCGTGACTCTTTCTATCTTCCAATCATGGCCATTTCTATACTCCAATCGTGACTCCTTCTTTATTCCAATCGTGGCTCTTTCTATACTCCAATCGTGGCATTTTCTATAGTTCAATCGTGCCTCTTTCTATACACCAATCATGGCTCTTTCTTTCATACTTCAATCTCTCTTTCTATATATCAATCGTGGCTCTTTCATTATATCAATCGTGGCTCGTATATTCCAATCTTGGCTCGTATATTCCAATCGTGGCTCTTTCTATATATCAATCGTGGCTCTTTCATTATATCAATCGTGGCTCGTATCTTCCAATCGTGGCTCGTATATTCCAATCGTGGCTCGTATATTCCAATCGTGGCTCTTTCTATATTTCAATCGTGGCTCTTTCATTATATCAATCGTGGCTCGTATATTCCAATCGTGGCTCGTATATTCCAATCGTGGCTCGTATATTCCATTCATGGCTCGTATATTCCAATCGTGGCTCTTTCTATATTTCAATCGTGGCTGTTTCTATAGCCCAATCGTGGCTCTTTCTATACACCAATCATGGCTCTTTCTTTCTTACTTCAATCGTGGTTTTTCCTTTATTCCAATCATGACTTTTTGGCAGATTTTTCTTTACTCGAATATTAGGTCCATAATTCCTTCATATTTGTTGTTCTGTACATTAACATCGAAGTAAGTTTTTCCGTTAGCTTCAAAAACTGTCGAGTGTCATTATAGTTTGTTTTTTCTTAAAGAGTTTTTTAGTCTTAAGTAATTTTTCTAACTTCTCACATTTAATTTTTATATTTTCCTAATAAAATACGTAACTTTTTTCCATTTCTTTGCAGGTGCCATATAATGTAGCTTTTAAAAATAAAACCTCAGAAGATGTTTCATTACTTGTTGTTGATTCAATTGTAGATGTTATATTCTTTATTGATATTGGTAAGTGAAAAATGCCTTATTTTTCCTATTTAATAAACAAAACACCAAGACAGATGTTGAAGATATATATATAAAATGATATCCGAGAGTTTTTAGATATTTATGCACCAAATACTAGTACATGACATACGAGTATAAGAGATCTGTAGACAATAATAATAATAACTAACGTGTTTGATGTCAAGTTGTGATAAAAGTTTATACATTTATGCCAACTTTTACTGCAATATATAGGGAACAGTGTGTCACAAGATTAAAACAACATTTAAGAAAAGTATTTAAATTTCCCTGTATTCCTAGAACACGTTTCATCTGCACTGAGTGTGTGTGTGTGTTTTAAGTTTCAGTTTTTAACTTTTCAAAATTGATTTATTCATAAAATTCATAATATTCACTATTTCAACACCGAGAGTAGAGTCTGTTATATAGTCTCTATGTATATTTTTTTCACTTTTTCTGTTTCATTTTTATTTCATAAGTTTATAACTCGATATGAATATTTTATTAAACAAATATTCGCAGTTGGCTTAATATAATAGATTGAAAGTTTTTAGTTTGTTAGTGCAAAATACTAGAGAGTTTTTGTCATGTCACAAAATATTTTAAGTACAAAACGTGAATAAATATTTGAAACATTTTTAGCGAAACAGTAGAGGAATAAATTTATATTTGAAATGAAATTAAATATGAAAAAGAGTGAAAATAAAGTATACAATTTTAAATAAAACTTAAATTTTCTTTAGATAGAAAAACATTTTTATATAAAAAAATTCTTAAAAAACTTTTTCAAAAGTTATCAATCTTTTGAACGAAATGTTCAATAAACACATAAAGTATATCACAGGAAAAGGAATTGTGTCTAGTTTCTTTAAATTTGGTAATAATTAATTTTTTTTTTTTTTGATTTTGAAAATAACAAAAAATTTAATTTTTGTTGAAACCTTTTTTTATGTTCTCAATTTTATGAACTAAATGTTTAATGAAAACATGTAGCACATCATAGGAAAGGAAATTGTATCTAGTTTCTATAAGTGTAACAATAATTCAAAAAAGGATTATATTTTATAACAAATAACAAAAAATTTTAATAAATTTTTCTTTTTTTTGTACAAAACATTTTGTTCAAAGTTATCAATCTTATGAACCAAATATTCAATGAAGACATGTACCACATCACAGGAAAAGAAATTGTATCTAGTTTTTATAAATGTAATAATAATTCAAGAAAGGATTATACTTTATTAAAAATAACAAAAAATTTTAGTATATATTTTTTTTTTTTTTTGTACAAAACATTTTGTTAAAAGTTATCAATCTTATGAACCAAATGTTCAATGAAGACATGTAGCACATCATAGGAAAGGCAATTGTATCTAGTTTTTATAAATGTAAAAAAATATTATACTTTTTCTAAAATAACGAAAAATTTTAATATATTTTTGTTTTTTTTTTTTTTTTTTTTGTACAAAACATTTTATTAAAAGTTATCAATCTTTTGAACCAAATGTTCAATGAAGACATGTGGTATATCATTAAAAAGAAAATTATGTCTAGTTTTTATAAATTTAATCATAATTTAAAAAAATTGTATTCTTTTTGGAATTTTTTGAGAATATCGAAAAACTGATATTCATTTTTTTCGCGAAACATCTTTTTCTTAAAGATATCAATCTTATAAATGAAATGTGCAACAAAGACATATAGTACATTATAGAAAAGTAAGTTGTCTGAAGTTTACACAAACTTTGATTTATGTAAAAAATTTTCATTACTTTTAAAAATTTTTTTCAAAATACAAAAAAAATTTAATATTTTTTTTCATACGAAACTTTTTTCGAAAAGTTATCAATCTCGTGAATATAGTCTTTATATAGTCCAAAAAAAGACCCACGAATGGTATATATAAAGACCGACGAATGGTCTATAAAAAGACCCACGAATGGTCTATATAAAGACAAACGAATGGTCTACATAAAGAACCACGAATGGTCTATATAAAGACAAACGAATGGTCTACATAAAGAACCACGAATGTTCTATATAAACCCACGAATACTCTATATAAAGACCCACGAATGGTCTATATAAAGGCCCACGAATGATCCATATAAGGTCCCACGAATGGTCCATAGAAAGACAAACGAATCGTCCATATAAATACCCACGAATGGTCTATATAAAGACCCACGAATGATCTATATAAAGTCCCACGAATGGTCTATATAAAGACAAACAAATCGTCCATATAAATACCCACGAATGATCTATATAAACCCACGAATGCTCTATATAAAGGCTCACGAATGGTCTATATAAAGACCCACAAATGGTCTACATAAAGACCCACGAATGGTCTATATAAAGACCCACGAATGGTCTATATAAAGACCCACGAAAGATCTTCATAAAGACCCACAAATGGTCTATACAAAGACCCACGAATGGTCTATATAAAGGCCTCCAATTGAACTATATAAAAACCTACGAATGGTCTATATAAAGACCTACGATTAGACTATATAAAGACAGACGATTGGACTATATAAAGATCTCCAATTGAACTATATAAAGACCTAGGAATGGTCTATATAAAGACCATATAGTTCAATTGGAGATCTTTATATAGTCCAATCGTCTGTCTTTATATAATCTGATCGTAGGTCTTTATATAGACCATTCGTAGGTTTTTATATAGTTCAATTGGAGGCCTTTATATAGACCATTCGTGGGTCTTTGTTTAGACCATTTCCGGGTCTTTATGAAGACCATTCGTGGGTCTTTATATAGAGCATTCGTGGGTTTATATAGAACATTCGTGGGTCTTTATATAGAGCATTCGTGGGTTTATATAGAACATTCGTGGGTCTTTATATAGAGCATTCGTGGGTTTATATAGAACATTCGTGGGTCTTTATATAGAGCATTCATGGGTTTATATAGAACATTCGTGGGTCTTTATATAGAGCATTCATGGGTTTATATAGAACATTCGTTTGTCTTTATATAGACCATTCGTGGGTCTTTTTATAGACCATTCGTGGGTCTTTATATAGACCATTCGTGGGTCTTTTTATAGACCATTCGTGGGTCTTTTTATAGACCATTCGTGGGTCTTTTTATAGACCATTCGTGGGTCCTTTTATAGACCATTCGTGGGTCTTTTTATAGACCATTCGTGGGTCCTTTTATAGACCATTCGTGGGTCTTTTTATAGACCATTCGTGGGTCTTTTTATAGACCATTCGTGGGTCTTTATATAGACCATTCGTGGGTCTTTTTATAGACCATTCGTGGGTCCTTTTATAGACCATTCGTGGGTCTTTTTATAGACCATTCGTGGGGGTTTATATAGACCATTTGTGGGTCTTTATACAGTTCAATTGGAGGTCTTTTTACAGTTCAATAGAAGGTCTTTATATAGTCCAATCGTAGATGTTTATATAATGCAAACGTAGTTCTTTATAAATTATAATCCAGAGTTTTATATAGTCCAACTTTGGAATTAAATAATTTTTACTTTTCAAAATTTGTATTAATACTTATTCTCTACCCCTCTTACCTCCATAGTTTTAAATTTTCACACGACATTTGTTGGCCCCGGCGGCGAAGTAGTTAGTGATCCCAAAGTGATACGCATGAATTATCTGAAGTCCTGGTTTATCATCGATTTGCTCAGTTGCCTGCCATACGATGTCTTCAATGCCTTCGATCGTGACGAGGATGGCATCGGTTCCCTATTTAGCGCCTTAAAAGTTGTTCGTCTGCTGCGTTTGGGTAGAGTGGTACGGAAGTTAGATCGTTATCTGGAATATGGTGCTGCCATGCTGATACTGCTGCTGTGTTTCTATATGTTGGTGGCGCATTGGTTGGCCTGTATATGGTATTCGATAGGAAGAACGGATGCGGATAATGGAGTAATTTTGTTTTATTTTAAAATAGAATTTTGTTAAACCGATTTACTTTTACAGATCCAGTATAGTTGGCTTTGGAAATTGGCGAATGTTACACAGTCCCCGTATTCGTATATTTACAATAATGACTCCACAGAACTGATAAATGGTCCCTCACGCAAGAGTATGTATGTGACGGCCTTGTATTTTACCATGACTTGCATGACATCGGTGAGTTTTTAACTAAAACCCTAATAAAATCCTTTAACTTAATTTAATTCTTCAAAAAATTATCCGAAATTTTTTGTATACCTCTTTAACTAGTTTTTGTTGAAATTTCATTAATTTTTCTTTTGAATTTTCTTCTAGGTGGGGTTTGGCAACGTCGCTGCCGAGACGGACAACGAGAAGGTGTTCACCATCTGCATGATGATAATTGCAGGTGCTGTGCTTTTAACACGTTCCGTTGCCGCGTCCATATTTTGATACATTTAATTGTTTCATTCATATAAAGTTCAATAGAAAAATGCTAAAGTGCTATTCAAAATTCTGAGTAAAACTTAAGGCTTTGATAGTTGAACTAAAGGATAGCATAAATGAGATATGCGCTTGAGAAATTATTTAGTTATGAAAATAAATGTAGGTCTCTATATAGAACTGCTGATCATTTAACAGGTCTAACCGTACGTCTTTATATATCAATTCGTAAGTCCTTATAAAAATTAGTAATAAGTCTATATAAATTCCGATCGTAGGTCTTTATAAAGTCCGATCGTAGGTTTTTATATTGTCTTATCGTAGGCCCTTATATAGTCTAATCGTAGGTCTTTATATTGTCCAATCGTAGGTCTTTATACAGTCCGATCGTAAGTCTTTATACAGTCCGATCGTAGGTCTTTATATAGTTTAATCGAAGATCTTTATATAGTACAACCGTTGATCTTAAAATAGCCCAATCGTAGGTCTTTATATAGTCCAATCGTAGGTCTTTATATAGTCCAATCGTAGGTCTTTATACAGTCCGATAGTAGGTCTATATCTATATAGTCCTTATAAAGTCCAATCGTACATAATCAAACCGTAGGGGCTTATATAATCAAACAGTAGGTCTTTACATAGTACAATCGTTGGCCTTAATAAAGTCCAATCGTAGGTCTTTATATAATCCAATCGTAGGTCTTTATATAGTCCAATCGTAGGTTTTTATATAGTCCAATCGTAGGTCTTTATATAGTCCAATCATAGGTCTATATACAGTCCGATCGTGGGTCTTTATATGGTCCAATCGTAAGTCTTTATATAGTCAATCGTAGGTCTTTATACAGTCCAATCTTATGTCTTTATATAGTCCAATCGTAGTTCTTTATATAATCCAATCGTAAGTTTTTATATAGTCAAATCGTTGGTCTTTATTCAGTCCGAACGTAGTCCAATCGTAGGTCTTTATATAGTCCAATTGTATGTATTTATATAGTCCAGTCGTAGGTCTTTATATAGTATAATCGTAGGTCTTTATATAGTCCAATCGTAGGTCTTTATATAGTCTAATCGTAGGTTTTTATATAGTCCAATCATAGGTCTTTATACAGTCCGATTGTAGGTTTTTATATAGTCCAATCGTAGGTATTTATATAGTCCAATCGTAGGTCTTTATAAAGTCCAATCGTTGGACTTTAGATAGTCCAATCGTAGGTCTTTATATCGTTCAATCGTAGGTATTTATATAGTCCAATCGTAGGTCTTTATAAAGTCCAATCGTAGGACTTTAGATAGTCCAATCGTAGGTCTTTATATCGTTCAATCATAGGTCTTTATACAGTCCGATTGTAGGTCTTTATATAGTCCAATCATAGGCCTTTATACAGTCCGATTGTAGGTCTTTATATAGTCCATTTGTAGATCTAAGTTTTTATATAATCCGATGCTATTTCTAATAATAATATATTGTATCTTTATCTCCTCCAAGCGCATATTTCCTTATGTAATGCCCGCTAGAACTAATAATTGTTAAAAATACATCAAAAATTGTTGTAGTATTTCTTAAATTTTTTTCAAAAGCTTTTCTTATTTATGTTATATCTTAAATCTCTTTTCATTTCGTACTTTTATGTGTTAAAGCTTCTATGTTCATATATATTTTAAATCATTTTTGCTTTGTTATATAGTTTAAGCACATTTTAGGTTTTAAACTTTAAAAGCTCTTATAAAATCTTCAAAGCTCTTTTAAACTTTGGAAGTTTACACAAGCTTTTGAAGCCTTGATATCCTTTAAAGTGTTATAAACGTTTAAATATAAATTTGTTATCTGTTTATGTTATAATTTTAAAGCTTTTTATGTTATCATTTGAATATACATATGTATATATATGTGTCTCTCTTTTAAAAAGCTCAAAGCTCATTTCACTTTGTTCTTTTATTTCCATAAACGTCCTCTAAACCGTTTAACAAATTGAAAATTACACTTATTCCACATATTATAAAAGTGGGACAACTCATGTCTAAGTGTGAGTTGAACAATGATATTCTAACTCTAAGAACAGCAAAAGCTTTCGGTGTTTAACATAGAATTTTAAAATTTTAAGAAAAAAAAACTTTATAACTCACAAGTGGTTCGTAAAATTCCCATTTAACTAGTAACAGAGATTTCGTAATGAAATGTTTTGATACGGTAATTTTTTGAGGAGCTTTTAAATATTTTAAAGCTTTTTTGATGAAGTGTAAGGATTTTTGTAGTACATTGTTCGCAAAAAAAAGTTTTTTGTTTATATCTTTTAAGTTTTAATGAATAGCTTTTCTTGTTTCATTAAAGCTTTTACCGTTTCTTTAAGCTTTTGGTTAACATTTTTCAAAACTGAAGCGAATTGAAGAATTTTTGTTATATAAAGTTGTTTTTTCTTCATTTCTTTCATATATTAATATAAAGCTTTTTTTGTTACACTTAAAATTTTAAAAGCTTTTTATCGAAATTTCACAAATTTAAACCTTTTGAACCAAAAATTAATCAAATAAAGTACATTTTGTATATTAAATTTGTTTTTATTATTTCTTTAAAACTTTAAGTAAAAGCTTTTCTTGTTTTATCAAAACTTTTATCATTTCTCTAATTTTTTTTTTTCAAATTTTACAAAACTAAAACTTTTTGAATAAATTAAAGTAAATTTTATTTTTGATATAAAAATGCTTTAAAACAAGAAAAGTTAAAAGCTTTTTTGTTTTAAAAGGTGTATTTTTGAGCTTTGTGTTGAAATTTTACAAAATTTTTAAGCATAAATTGATAAAATTTTCGTCAAGTTGTCATATAAAGAGATTTTTTCTTTAATTTTAACCAAAAGTTTTTTTTTTTTGTTTTAGTGAAGCTTTTAGCTTTTCTATAAGCTTTTTGGAGGCGAAATTAATTAAAATGAAGTATTTTTTTTATATAAAGACATTTTTGGATTATTTATTTTAAATTTTAACTAAAAGCTTTTAATATTGCTTAAAGCTTTGTATTGAATTTTCAAAAAATTAAAGTTAAAATTAACCAAATTGAAGCACATTTCTCATAAAAAAATGTGTATATTTTCTTTTAAATTTAAACTAAAAGATTTTATTGGTTTACAAAAAGCTTTAATGGTTTCTTTAAGCATTGTGCTTAAATTTCACATTGTTAAAGTTTTTGAAGCTGATATCTGTCAAAGTCAAGCATATTTTTCATATACAGAAATTATTTGTTCATTTCTTTTCAATTTTTGCTAAAAGCTTTTTTGGTTTTATAAAAGCTATATATAAAATCTATATGTTTTTTGAATACTTTTCAGAAATTCAAACTTTTGAAGCTGAAATACATGTAATGTGAAGTACATTGTTCGTTTCGAAAGATGTATTGATTATTTCTTTTTAATTTTAACTAAAAGCTATGTTATTCTAGTAGAGCTTTTACAAAATTTAAGAAAAAATAATTATTTTGTAACTAAAATAAATCAAAATATAGTATAATTTTCGAATAAAGGAGTATTTTTTTAGTTCTCTTCAATTTGAACTAAAAGCTTTTATTGTTTTTTAATGTTTGAAATATGACCAAACTAAAGCTTTTAAAGTTTAAATTAATATATAAAACTGAAGAACTTTATTTTATTAAGAACCTTTTGATTGTTTCTGTTTAATTGTAACTAAAAGCTTTAATTTTCATTAAAGCTTTTACTGTTTTTTTAATCTTTTGTTAAAATTTTACAAAATTATTACTTAAATCAATCAAATTGAGATATATTTTCATTTAAGATAGTTTTCTTTTTATTTCTTTTAATTTTAATTCAAAATTTTATTTTTTCATTAAAGCTTTTTCTTAAATTTTGTAATTTTTGAATGGTTAAATGCACTCAAAAAACATTCGATGATTATTTTGCATATTCTCTACTTATTTTTCAGAAAAAAAGCTTTAAAAAAGCTTTATATTTCAAAAAGCTTAAAAAAAACTTTTGTATTATTATTTTTTTATTTTTTAAGTATTTTTTTAAACAAATTTTTTTTAAGAAAAATTCCAACAATTTCCTCATTTAAATGTAATAAAACAATTATTACTGTTCTAGCTCGCATTGGATTCTCTAATTAAGTATTTTAGTTTTAAAATCTTAAATTAAGATCTGAATAATATTTAAGCTCATTTAAGGTAAAAAGTGGCTAAAATAACCATAAACTTTAAAGATCATTAACACTTTTATAACATCAAATTTGCACGTCTCTTAATGTTTTAAGGCCTTTCAAAAATTTCAAAATATTCTCTATTTAAAATTTTCAATTTTTCAAACTAAACAGCTCTGCTTTATGCCACTATATTCGGTCATGTCACCACCATCATCCAGCAGATGACCTCGGCCACGGCTAAATATCATGATATGCTCAATAATGTTCGAGAGTTTATGAAACTGCATGAGGTACCGAAGGCACTGAGTGAACGTGTTATGGATTATGTGGTATCCACGTGGGCCATGACAAAGGGATTGGACACCGAAAAGGTATGGGCTAGAAAGTTATAACAGACGGACGTTTATAAAGCTAAAAATCCTAATTATATAACAGTTAAATTTAACAAAAAAGTTTTCTAGATTCTATAAAGCTTAGTTTTTTTATAATAATAAAAAGCTTTTTTTATTCCTAAACATTTTTTTTTAAATTATTAATTAGTTTTTAATGTAATTTTCATAATCTCCTTAACTAGAAAAATGTAAGATTTAAACACTAACACTTTAGCTCTAAATCATAACACTTTATTCCCTTTACAACATTCAAAAAGCTCTACAAGCCTTTGTATATACAAAACAAGCTAGAAAGCTTTATCCTTAATACCTAACACTTTGTTAAATTTGTCTAACATCTAAAAATTAAAATCATCATGTATTTAGACTTAAATCATTTTATTAAGAAGAAAAATATGTCATTATACTCATATATTTATGTAAAGAAACAAAAGCTTTCCAAAGCTTTTCACTGCTTTTAAACGAATACGTAACTACTAACTGTAAAAAGAGCTTTACTAGAAAGCCTTCGTTTTAGCAATCATATTTTATAAGGTTTTTTTATTTATAACTTAACAAATTGCTTAGTTTTTTCAAATCCTAAAGCTTTTTCCTTTCTATGAAATTAGCAAAAACACTTTTCCTTTTTAATTTTCCAAGCTTAATTCATAATTGTAACAATATTTATATTATTTTGTTCTTGATTTGTTTTATTTATTAACAACTCAAAGCTTAGACAGCAAAAGCTTTTAAGCTTTTTGTTAATTCAGTCTTAGATTTCGATCATTTTTCAAGAAGAAATTGTTTCTATAGAAAATTTGTCGATGTAAAAATCCACGAATTTTTTCAATAGAAAATTATGCCTTTATAAAAATTGTTTTTACAAAATTTTTCAATAAGAAATTTTGTCTAAAGAAACTTTTTCAGTGTGAAATTTTTTCTGCAGAAAAATTTTAGATAAGAAATTTTTTTAAAATTTTAAGATAAGAATTTTTTTCGTTAATATTTTTATACAGAAAAATTTACGATAAGATTTTTTTACAAAATTTTTTGATAGGAAATTTTTTCTTTAGAAAATTTATGGTTTTTTAATAGAAATTTTTTAGATTTTGTTTATAAAGTTTTTTATAGAAAATTTATTGATAAACATTTTTATTTTTCTTTAAAATTTTTCTATAAAAAAATAGAAAATGATTTTCGATGTTGAATTTTTAGAATAGAAATTTTTTTAGTGAAAAATTTTTCGATGTGAAATTTTTTTTACAGAAAAAATTACGATAAGAATTTTTTCACAAAAAAATTTATAAAATATTTTTTCTTAAGAAAATTTTTAGTTTTTTCGATTTTAAAATTTTTTTATAGAAAATTTATTGATAAAAAACTTTTTTTACAAAATTTTTCGATAAAATATTTTTTTATAGGAAATTTTTTGATGTGAAATTTTTTCTGTAGAAAAATTGTAAATTAGAAATTTTTTCTCTATAAAATTTAAAGATAAGAAATTTTTTCTGTGGAAAATTTTAAGATAAGAAGTTTTTTTCGCTAATACTTTAATACAGAAAAATTTACGATAAGATTTTTTTTACAAAATTTTTTGATAGGAAATTTTTTCTTTAGAAAATTTTTGGTTTTTTAATAGAAATTTTTTAGATTTTGTTTATAAAGTTTTTTATAGAAAATTTATTGATAAACATTTTTATTTTTCTTTAAAATTTTTCGATAAAAAAATAGAAAATGTTTTTCGATGTTAAATTTTTAGAATAGAAATTTTTTTAGTGAAAAATTTTTCGATGTGAAATTTTTTCTGCAGAAAAATTTACGATAAGAATTTTTTTCACAAAAAAATTTTATAAGAAATTTTTTCATAAGAAAATTTTTAGTTTTTTCGATTTTAAAATTTTTTATAGAAAATTTATTGATAAAAATTTTTTTACAAAATTTTGCGAAAAAATATTTTTTTATAGGAAATTTTTTGATGTGAAATTTTTTCTGTAGAAAAATTGTAAATTAGAAATTTTTTCTCTATAAAATTTAAAGATAAAAATTTTTTTCTGTGGAAAGTTTTAAGATAAGAAATTTTTGCTACAGAAAACTTACGATAAGAATTTGTTGATACAAAATTTTTAGATAAGAAATTTTTTCTATGGAAAATTTTTGGTTTTTTTATAAAAATTTTTTAGATTTTTTTTTTAGAAAATTTTTCGATTTAAATTTTTTTTTTTCTACAAAATTTTTCGATAAAAACTTTTTTTTATAAAAATTTTTCTGATTTATTTTAATGAAAAAAAAAAATTGATATGAGTATATTTCAATTTGAAATTTTTTCTAAAAAAAAACTTAAGGTAGAAAATTTTGACGTTCTTTAATTTTTTATATGGAAAATTTTTATGTGATTTTTTTTATAGAAAATTTTTTTATAAAAGATTTTTCCCAACAAAACTTTTCGATTTTTATTTTTTTTTGTAAAAATTGTTTTCCTCAAAATTTTTAGTAAGAAAAAATTTTTCAATTTGAAATTTTTTGTATAAAAATTTTTTAATAAGAATTTTTTTAGATAAGAAATTTTGGAAATTATTATTAGAAAATTTTGATGTAAAATTTTTCTATAGAAAAATTATCTAAAATTTTGATGTGAATTTTTTTATGGAAAATTTATTTATAAAAGATTTTTTCCTAACAAAATGTGATTTTTTTTTTATAAAAGATTTTTACCAACAAAATTTTTCGATTTTTATTTTTTTTTTTTTTCTCAAAATTTTTGATGAGAAAAAATTTTATAAAAGATTTTTTCCTAACAAAATGTGAATTTTTTTTTTATAAAAGATTTTTACCAACAAAATTTTTTTCTTTTAATTTTTTTTTTTAATTTTTTTTTTTTTTTTTTGTAAAAATTTTTTTCCTCAAAATTTTTCAATTTGATATTTTTTGTATGAAAATTTTTTAATAAGAATTTTTTCTTAACAAAATTTTTAGATAAGAAATTTTGGAAATTATTATTAGAAAATTTTGATGTAAAATTTTTAGATAAGAAATTTGAGACAGAAATACAAATTATTTTTTTCAAAAAATTTTTTTTAAGTGAAATTTCTTCGATTTTTAAATAATTTTTTTTAGCTGTCATTTTTTTACCTACAAAATTTTGTAATAAAAATTTTCCATTTTTTTCAGAAAAATTTTTGACGAGAAGTATTTTCTTATAGAAAATTTTTGTAACAAAAATTTTTCTTATAGAAAATTTTTTGATGGAAAATTTATTTTATGGAAAATTTTTCAATGTGAATTTTGGCTTAAAAAATATTTGAAAAGAGATTTTCAATAGAAAATTTATCAGTTTGAATTTTTTTGATATGAATTTTTTTTTATATATATTTTTCGATAAGAACTTTTTAAAGAAAATTTTGTGATTTTTTGAGAAAATTTTTTTACCAAAAATTTTTTGAAACTTAACTTTTTTTATTAAAATTTTTTAGGTGAAAAATATTTCGGTGTGAAATTTTTTCTATAGAAAAGTTTTATGTAAAATTTTTTCTATAGAAAAGTTTTATGTAAAATTTTTTTAAGGAAAATTTGTCGATTTTAAATTTCTTTTATGGGAATTTTTCAATGTTTAATTATTTCTATGGGAAATTTTTTCTAAAGAAAAGTTTAATGCAAACTTTTTGAATGTTAAAATTTTTCTATAGGAATTATTTCTACAGAATGTTACTTTAAAACTTTAAAACTATAAATTACTCCTGAGAAATATTCCAAAAGCTTGACATGTCTTATGGTAAATTTTTTTATGACGTTTTCACTTAAAACAATTCAAAGCACTCTTATCAACTTTTCAAAAGCTTTTAAGTTATGTTTCCTAACTAAAAGCACAAATCTTAGGTATGTGAAAGTTTTAAAACTTTAAATTTCTAAGAATTATAGCACATTCTTTATTGATTAAATTTCAGTTCGAAATTTGGAGTTTAAAAGGTTTGATTTTTAATAACATTTTTTTTAGAAAATTTCTATGATTAATTTTTTAAATATAAAAATCTATACATTTTTTATCTCGAGCTTTTTTTGAGCTTTTCTTAAAAACTTTTGCATTTAGGCTTTATTTTAACCTTAAATAGAAGTTCATTTACTAGTTTTTATTTAAGCTAGAGTTTAACATTTAGCAATTTTCTTAAATTTTCCCTTTTTACATATTTTTAAAAGCATTTTGCATTTAAGCTTTTTTCTTCATATTTAGCTTTCAAGTATATTCTTCTTTTTTAGTTTTTGTATATCATTTACTTTAAGCTTTTTCTTATTAAAAATTTTGCTTTTATTTCCTTTTTGTAATCCCTTGAGCATTAAAGCTTATATTAAGCTTTCGAATTAATTCTCTTTTAATTATTTTGACTTTATTTACTTTAAAGCTTTCATTTTCCTTATACATTCCCCAAAGCATACCATTCCTTGTAGCTTTTTTTTAGCTTTGAACTTTTAGTATTAATTTATTTTTTCATATATTCTCTCTCTATCTATTTCTCTCTTCGTTTTTTCTTTTTAAATCTCTCTCTCTCTTCCATCAATTAATTATAACTCAAAAAAATCAAGGTAAAAAAGCTAATAATTTCATTTTTTAGGTAGAAAAGCTTGAGAATATAATGTCCCTCTTCATAAGTTATAATACAAACAAAAAAACTTTAGTCTAAATCCGTGTCAATACGAAAAGCGTCCGTCAAATATTTGCTATTAGATGAAATTTTAAACCAAATTCATTCATCATTTACGAATACTTAAGATTCCACTTAATAATTTTTCTTAAATATTGGAATTATTCAAATTTGGTTTAAAACTCTATTGAAATTATAAAAATATCTAATAAGTGTTAGAGCAAATAGTAATTGAGATTCTATTCTATTTTCATTTAAAAGACTTAACACTGCCTTTATACCATTTTCGATGACTATAGTTTGTACCTACTACGAAGAGACTAAAGGACTGAGGACAAGACATTGACGTACTACAGAAAAAATTCAGACATATGGAAATATGAACAGTAGGGTTAAGGAGACAGCCCAAGTACAGTTTTCACTTTCATGCCAGAATATTTATTTTACATTTTGAGACTATTCCATCTTTCATATCTCTATATCATTATAATTTGAATCGAATATTTGTCATGTCTCATTGCATGATATCTTTTAATTATGGAGCACCCATAAATTGAATGATTAACCAAAAACATCCAATATATCTTATCAATATATGTATAACTTATTTAGCCTTAGCAATATATACAGAATTTTTAGATATCTAATCAGATCTGTTTCCTCTCTCCCAGCTCTCAAAGAAATTTAAAGACCTTCTAAAGTCTACGAAAGCTTTAAACCTTTCCCTATCCCTATATATGTTCTTTATCTGAATCTTTCGATTAATACTAATGTTTCACTCAAGACGACATAAAAATTTCAACTTTGCTCAGAATCTAAGTTTGTAGTTGTCAAGAGGTTAAACATATCACCCTAGTTTCCAGTGATATCTAGAACCTCCGAAAAATATGATTTGTTTTTGTTACTCCAAGCTTTCTCATACACAAGAGATCATTTCAAATTCTAACCACTTAGCCTTGTAAGATGCCTCTGACTTCCGCAATCTCTCTTACCAATCACCGATCGGTTAAATCGCATCATGCTCAGTTCTCAATTCTTTTGAATGAAGATACCTTAACTGGGCGTTCACAACATTTAGCATCTTCCAATTCTTTGCCATTCAAAATATCGATGAAGAGTCCCCTAACTATTTACCAAACTTACGAATGTAGCGTCCTCCAGTTGAAATCAGGTGTTGTTGGTTAAATAGGCCTATCGCTGGATGATTTTTTTGTATGAAAATTAGGTTGCCTGCAAACGCTGGCCTTAACGTTCATTTCCTGAGTCACTTAAATTTGTTACAAGTGTAAATAGACCTAATATCTGACACAAAATGTGAATTGGTCGATTTTTTATGAGCAACTTTGGAGACCGTGAAAAAGGCCAACTGATCTACAGTTCTCTGATATGTCCCTGTGGTCTGGCATTCACAAATGATGGATACTGAGCCACCTTGAACTGCTGAGTCATCTAGAACTGCAAAGTCATATTTAACAGCTGAGTCATTCCAAACTAATGAGTAATCTTAACTAAAAACTATGAATTAGGATTGAATATCTAAATGTACAACTTAATTAATATTTTCAACAAATCATGAGTTTTGTCGATTTCCAGCGGTTGCTCGATTGTTGCTCATTTATAGCAACCGTAAAATAGCCTAAGCAAGCCATACGATACCTGAACTGAACACCCATTTCAGAGTCGGAAGTCCCTTTCAAGTATTAAAAATCGTTCTAATAGCTTTAAACGAATTTTCTGGTTCTGTTTTAGTTCTGGTTCTGTTCTGGTTCTGTTCTGGTTCTGTTCTGGTTCTGTTCTGGTTCTGTTCTGGTTCTGTTCTGGTTCTGTTCTGGTTCTGTTCTGGTTCTGTTCTGGTTCTGTTCTGGTTCTGTTCTGGTTCTGTTCTGGTTCTGTTCTGGTTCTGTTCTGGTTCTGTTCTGGTTCTGTTCTGGTTCTGTTCTGGTTCTGTTCTGGTTCTGTTCTGGTTCTGTTCTGGTTCTGTTCTGGTTCTGTTCTGGTTCTGTTCTGGTTCTGTTCTGGTTCTGTTCTGGTTCTGTTCTGGTTCTGTTCTGGTTCTGTTCTGGTTCTGTTCTGGTTCTGTTCTGGTTCTGTTCTGGTTCTGTTCTGGTTCTGTTCTGGTTCTGTTCTGGTTCTGTTCTGGTTCTGTTCTGGTTCTGTTCTGGTTCTGTTCTGGTTCTGGTTCTGTTCTGGTTCTGTTCTGGTGCTTTTCTGGTTCTGTTCTGGTTCTGTTCTGGTTCTGTTCTGGTTCTGTTCTGGTTCTGGTTCTGGTTCTGTTCTGGTTCTGGTTCTGGTTCTGTTCTGGTTCTGTTCTGGTTCTGTTCTGGTTCTGTTCTGGTTCTGTTCTGGTTCTGTTCTGGTTCTGTTCTGGTTCTGTTCTGGTTCTGTTCTGGTTCTGTTCTGGTTCTGTTCTGGTTCTGTTCTGGTTCTGTTCTGGTTCTGTTCTGGTTCTGTTCTGGTTCTGTTCTGGTTCTGTTCTGGTTCTGTTCTGGTTCTGTTCTGGTTCTGTTCTGGTTCTGTTCTGGTTCTGTTCTGGTTCTGTTCTGGTTCTGTTCTGGTTCTGTTCTGGTTCTGTTCTGGTTCTGTTCTGGTTCTGTTCTGGTTCTGGTTCTGTTCTGGTTCTGGTTCTGTTCTGGTTCTGTTCTGGTTCTGTTCTGGTTCTGTTCTGGTTCTGGTTCTGTTCTGGTTCTGTTCTGGTTCTTTTCTGGTTCTGTTCTGGTTCTGTTCTGGTTCTGTTCTGGTTCTGTTCTGGTTCTGGTTCTGTTCTGGTTCTGTTCTGGTTCTGTTCTGGTTCTGTTCTGGCTCTGTTCTGGTTCTGTTCTGGTTCTGTTCTGGTTCTGTTCTGGTTCTGTTCTGGTTCTGTTCTGGTTCTGTTCTGGTTCTGTTCTGGTTCTGTTCTGGTTCTGTTCTGGTTCTGTTCTGGTTCTGTTCTGGTTCTGTTCTGGTTCTGTTCTGGTTCTGTTCTGGTTCTGTTCTGGTTCTGTTCTGGTTCTGTTCTGGTTCTGTTCTGGTTCTGTTCTGGTTCTGTTCTGGTTCTGTTCTGGTTCTGTTCTGGTTCTGTTCTGGTTCTGTTCTGGTTCTGTTCTGGTTCTGTTCTGGTTCTGTTCTGGTTCTGTTCTGGTTCTGTTCTGTTCTGGTTCTATTATGGTTCTCTTCTCTGTTCTGGTTCCATTTTAGTTCTCATCTCTGTTCGCTCAGTTTTGTTACATGTTTTGTTCTCTTTAACTCTCTACTGTTTATATTTACTCTACCCGGACTTTTTGTATTATCTCATCAGCTGCGTATCGTGTTTGAAAAGGTCAACAAACTAATATACCTATTTTTTGATATTATTTTTAACCAAAAACCTTTTGCAAGTAAAATTTTTAAAAACAATATTAAATTAAGTATATGAGTTTAATGACATTATTTTTTTTTTTGGAAATCATTATCTCTAAAAACAAACCACAAAAACCATTATGAGAAAAATTAAAATAGAACAAAATTCCAAAAAAAAAAAACAACAAAAAATTCAATTCACAGGTACTAAACTATTGTCCGAAAGATATGAAGGCTGATATATGTGTTCATCTAAATCGCAAAGTATTTAACGAGCATCCAGCATTTCGTCTTGCCTCGGATGGTTGTCTAAGAGCTCTGGCGATGCATTTTATGATGTCACACTCGGCACCGGGGGATTTGCTGTATCACACGGGTGAGAGCATAGATTCGCTGTGTTTCATAGTGACAGGTTCGTTGGAAGTTATACAAGATGATGAAGTTGTGGCGATATTGGGTGAGTATTTAGATGGGAAAATTAAATGTTTTAAGGGTTTTTTGTTTAACATTTATCTACTAATTTAGGCAAAGGAGACGTCTTTGGTGACCAATTCTGGAAGGATTCAGCCGTTGGCCAGAGTGCGGCCAATGTGCGTGCCCTTACCTATTGTGATTTGCATGCCATCAAACGTGATAAATTACTCGAAGTCCTCGACTTTTATTCGGCATTTGCTAACAGTTTTGCCCGCAATCTTGTGCTCACTTACAATCTCAGGCATCGTTTGATTTTTCGCAAGGTGGCTGATGTGAAACGCGAAAAAGAATTGGCCGAAAGGCGTAAAAACGAGCCACAATTGCCTCAAAATCAAGATCATCTAGTGCGTAAAATCTTTTCCAAATTCCGTCGCACTCCCCAAGTGACAATGGGCTCAAAGGAGGCCGTCTCCGGACAAAGCGATGTCGAAAAGGGGGGAGGCAGTACGGGCGGTGGTGGAGGTTCCGATACCATTGATGCGGATCGTAATAAGGTGAGTTGTTTTGTGGTTTCGCATAATTGTTCAAAATTTAAATGTTTCGTGTGTATGTCTTTTGTTGCTGTTGTTTTTTTGTTAAATTATAAACATTTTTGTGAATTTGTTAAATGTTTCATGTGGTTAAATTTTGAGTTTATTTAATTTGGTTTTAGCTTCCGTGTGTGTGTCGTCTATATTTTAATTTTATTTATTATTCTCTAGTGGTTTTTGCCAACAAGTAAAATTAAATAATAATTGATTTTGCTAAAAATAACTAAAACAAAAACATAACTGACTTCACAGGTTTGGTAAATTAAATGTATTAAATATTTATAAAATTTAGTTTTTTATTTTTTTAATTTTTTCAAATTTATAATTTAAGACTCAAGTGAGCTGGAAAGTACGAGCATAGAAACGGAAAACCTTGACTCAATACTGACAACAGATTCTCTAATTGAACATAAAAACTCAAAAATGAACTTAGGTTAGCTTAATCGACATTTCAGAAATCAGACTCACTAGACCCTAAAGTAATTTGTACTAGCCTTTTTTACAAGAATGCCACAAAAAGCTCCAAAGTCTATCATTATCTACGTCAGCCTGATTACCGAGGCCTCCGAAGAAATAGGCGATTATAGTTGATAACATTTTATACGACATACATGTCGCTTGATGTACTGCTCCTCCTCCTGAACACTGGATCTGTAAAAGACTCTCGTAGCTTGCTTTCTATTCAGATTGTGCCCCTTCAGGAGAAGATATTTGTGTTCATCATAATGAAGATGTCTACTACTGTAAGATTGTTTAACTTTTAAAAGACTCCAGATATATCTGAAATACTTACTCTAACTCTATCTCTATAGATCAATTTAAAACTGGAAGGCAGTCACAAGTCTTGCTGATTCATCTGCTATACACTTTCTTGACATGTCCCAATGATTTTGCATGCGCAAAAGCTAGACATCGAGTAATTTGAAACAGATGAGTTATCTCGAAGTGTTGAGTCATCCTGAAACTAAAGCTAAAACTACTAAATGATCTTAAACTCATAAGTGATCTTGTACTGCTGAGTCATCTCGAACTCAATCATGAACTGAACTAGAACTGAACTAGAACTGAACTAGAACTGAACTAGAACTGAACTAGAACTGAACTAGAACTGAACTAGAACTGAACTAGAACTGAACTAGAACTGAACTAGAACTGAACTAGAACTGAACTAGAACTGAACTAGAACTGAACTAGAACTGAACTAGAACTGAACTAGAACTGAACTAGAACTGAACTAGAACTGAACTAGAACTGAACTAGAACTGAACTAGAACTGAACTAGAACTGAACTAGAACTGAACTAGAACTGAACTAGAACTGAACTAGAACTGAACTAGAACTGAACTAGAACTGAACTAGAACTGAACTAGAACTGAACTAGAACTGAACTAGAACTGAACTAGAACTGAACTAGAACTGAACTAGAACTGAACTAGAACTGAACTAGAACTGAACTAGAACTGAACTAGAACTGAACTAGAACTGAACTAGAACTGAACTAGAACTGAACTAGAACTGAACTAGAACTGAACTAGAACTGAACTAGAACTGAACTAGAACTGAACTAGAACTGAACTAGAACTGAACTAGAACTGAACTAGAACTGAACTAGAACTGAACTAGAACTGAACTAGAACTGAACTAGAACTGAACTAGAACTGAACTAGAACTGAACTAGAACTGAACTAGAACTGAACTAGAACTGAACTAGAACTGAACTAGAACTGAACTAGAACTGAACTAGAACTGAACTAGAACTGAACTAGAACTGAACTAGAACTGAACTAGAACTGAACTAGAACTGAACTAGAACTGAACTAGAACTGAACTAGAACTGAACTAGAACTGAACTAGAACTGAACTAGAACTGAACTAGAACTGAACTAGAACTGAACTAGAACTGAACTAGAACTGAACTAGAACTGAACTAGAACTGAACTAGAACTGAACTAGAACTGAACTAGAACTGAACTAGAACTGAACTAGAACTGAACTAGAACTGAACTAGAACTGAACTAGAACTGAACTAGAACTGAACTAGAACTGAACTAGAACTGAACTAGAACTGAACTAGAACTGAACTAGAACTGAACTAGAACTGAACTAGAACTGAACTAGAACTGAACTAGAACTGAACTAGAACTGAACTAGAACTGAACTAGAACTGAACTAGAACTGAACTAGAACTGAACTAGAACTGAACTAGAACTGAACTAGAACTGAACTAGAACTGAACTAGAACTGAACTAGAACTGAACTAGAACTGAACTAGAACTGAACTAGAACTGAACTAGAACTGAACTAGAACTGAACTAGAACTGAACTAGAACTGAACTAGAACTGAACTAGAACTGAACTAGAACTGAACTAGAACTGAACTAGAACTGAACTAGAACTGAACTAGAACTGAACTAGAACTGAACTAGAACTGAACTAGAACTGAACTAGAAATGAACTAGAACTGAACTAGAACTGAACTAGGGCCGGTTTTAGCCCTGAACCAGAACTGAACTAGCTCTCATGCTTTAATTTTATTTTATTTACAATTTATAGCATACTTTTAGGTGGTGCTTAACAACTGATAAAATTTTTTTATTTAGTGTATTTTTATTAGTATTTATACATAATTATTAATTAAATTAAATTTATTTATGTATATTAGCTAACAAATATTTATAAAAATGCAAAATTGTACTCATGCTCGTTGTCTTGTCTCTTTTTTGTCTATTTTTTTCTTTAAAAATGCTAAATTAACTAAATAACAAATTTTGAATAAATTAAACTAAATCAACAATAAATAAATTAAATAAAATAAAATATTTAATTGAAAAAAATAACACTTAAAATCCAAAACACTCAAACATATATAATTAACTTATTGTGGCTAAATGTGTGTGCGTGTAACAATTATACAACAAAATACTCACAACAAAAATTTTCATTTCCCCCCTTTTTTTCACAAAACAACAACAACAATAAAATCCTGCATTTTCCCGACCCCAAACAACAAAATCTCATATATATCCCTGATCACCAAATCCTGATAATTGGCTGGGTTTTTGAAAATCTATAAATTTGTGTATGTTCTTGTGACAACATTTTAAAGAAGTTGCCTGCCAAATTAACATTAACCGAGGATTCCCGTGTATTAACCACCGCTGCCGCACCCACCCCATCACCCTCTCCATCACCATCTTCTGGTCCACCATCTGCACGTAGTACACGTGCTAGTAAATGGGGCCGCCTTTTGGGTAGTTCAAGTGTCGATTCAGCTAGCGATACTAGCGCCAAGGTAGCCGTTTCGAGAAGTTTGAGTGCCCGCGAAAGTCTGCGAGAAAGCACTGCCGCCCAAGCGAGGCAGAGTAGTACTTCGAGTAGTAATGGTGGACAAGGCAATAAAGTAATTGACATACTTATACTTATACTTATACATAATTATGAGACAAACCTTTTTTTTATAAATTTTTTTATATATCAGTTTTTATTTTAGAATAATTTTTTTATTTTCTTTAAAATGTCCTTTCGTTTTTTAGAAATTTTTAGTTTATTTTAGGTTTAGTCTTAACTAAAATGCTGGAAAATTTTAAAGGATTTCTTTTCTTTGTTCCGAATTCGTTTGAAGAAATTCTTTTAAATTTTCCTTTCTCTCATTTACTTTAATTTAATGTCTCTTTGTCTTCATTTTTGGCTTAAGTTATTAATGTCTTAGTTTTTTGAAATTTTCTTTAGATTTTAGTTAATTTAAAGAAAAAAATTTAGTTAATAAAATTTTAGTTTTCCTTTCAAAAACTTAAAAAATTGCACTTTATTTTTAATTAATAAAACATTTGAATTTTTTCCCATTTTGCCTGCCTTCCTGCATTTCAAAACAACATTTGTATTGGACTGAAAAAACATTTAAAACAATTTAAAAAAAATATTTAAACTTTACTAAATACTAAACACTAAATTAACTGGATTTTATTCAAATCAACGAAAACTCTAATGGATTTTGCACTTGGATTGAAAAACATAAACAAATGTGTGTGTGTGTTTGTAAAAACTCTCTTTTTAAACATAAACAATCTCTCTATGTCTTACTCTAACTCTCTCTTTGGCTGTGATGTCGTTTGCTAACTGCTACGACCTGGATGAATGATGTGGTTTATATATTTCTAATAATTTAATTTCTCTTTTAACTTTATCAAACTCTACTTTCTTTTTCTGTGTTCTCTTTTACAAATTTATTTTCTTCTTTAAATACATTTCTCTTTTTCCCTCTTTTTCTTTACATTAAACTCCCTTTAACTATTAAAACTTCTCCATTTCATTTCTCTATTTTCAATGACAATTTTATTTTTATAAATCTCTTTTTTCCTTATCTCCATTTCTCTTTCTCAATTTTTTATTTTTATAAATTTCTCTTAAATTTGTTCTTAATTTTAAATGTTATTTATTTCATTATTTAAATATTTGAAAACCTTTTTTCCTCTCCTCCCTTTTCATATTATAATTTTCACATTTTTAATCTTAAATTTTTTTGTGAAAAATTGTATTCTCTTAATATTTGTTGATCACTCTTTTGATCGCTCTCTTTTTCATTTGTATAAATTTCTGATTTAACTTTAAACTCCTATTGCTCTGTCCACTTTTACGATTTTATTTAATAAATCATTTTTTTCTTTATCATTTGTTTTTTCTTTACATTTTTGTGAATTTCTCATTTATTTTAACATGATTCATTTCATTCTCTTTATATTTTTTGATCACTCTCTTAACATTTTTATAAACTCCCCTTTAAATATTTGAAAACTTTTTTTCTCTTCTTCCTTTTCATATTATAATTTTCTCATTTTTAATCTTAATTTTTTTGTTAACAATTTTATGCTCTTAATTTTTGTTAACCACTTTTTGATCGCTCTCTTTTTCATTTTCATAAATTTCTCATTTAACTTTAAACTCCTATTTTTTCTCTGTCCTCTTTAACGATTTTATTTTATAAATAAATTTTCACTTTTCATTCACTTTTTCTTTTAATTTTTATGAATTTCTTATTTATTTTAACATGATTCATTTCATTCTCTTTACATTTCTTGATCACTCTCTTAACATTTTTATAAACTCCCCTTTTCTTTTCTGTGATCGCCCTAACAATTTTATTTCTCTTTACATCTTTTATTTTTATTTATCCTTCTCTTTTTAATTTTATAAATTTCTCCTTAAATATAAATGTCAATAATTTTTTTCTCTTAATATAATTAATAATCACTCTCTTTCCTCTCCCTACTCTATTTATAATGCGTGTGTTTGTGTGCTTGTTTCCTGGTTTCCTGTTTCTCTTTCTTTCTCTTCCCCCTTAACATAAAACTCTACAGGTTTTTCCTAAAGCTCCTAAACTTCAGGCCAGTCAAGCCACCTTGGCTCGCCAAGACACCATAGACGAAGGCGGCGAAGTGGACTCATCACCACCCAGTCGCGACAGTCGTGTGGTAATAGAAGGCAGTAGTGCCCCGGCCACTGTACTAACCGCCCTCTCCACCAAGGAGCGTAATTTAGCCTTGGAGCGCGAAAGACAAATCGAAATGGCCTCATCAAGAGCCACCACCTCAGATACCTATGACACGGGGCTCAGAGAACAGCCTCCAACTCTGGCCCAAAGAGACTTGATAGCCACAGTCTTGGATCTCAAAGTCGATGTGCGCCTGGAACTACAGCGCATGCAACAGCGCATAGGACGCATAGAGGATCTCCTAAGCGAGGTGGTAAAGAGACTGCAGCAGGACAGCTCGGGCCAAACAACCCCGGGTGATGATACCATGTGTGTTTGTGGCACAACAACGGTGACAACATCGTCAACGGCGGCGGCCAGTGGCAGCAGCTCAGGGGGCTTAGTTGGTAGACGCCCAGAAGGTGGGGCAACTCATTCCACCGCTACCACACCAGCCGCCGATACTGTTATAACAATATCCACAGCTCCACCCACACCACCCATTGGTGGAGTTGGTGGTGCTGGTGTGGGTGCAACCGGTGCATCCGCTGCTCCAACGTCTACTGGTGCCGCTGCCTCAGTAGCGGTCGGCTCTTCTTCGATAGCCGCCACTACTGCAGCAGCAACTAGCTCATCCAACCTGCTGAATCCCGTGCAAATGGTCACGTCGTCGGGTGGCAATGGTCTAGGGCCTCTAATGCTTAAAAAGCGGCGTTCGAAGAGCAGAAAAGCACCGGCGCCTCCCAAGCAGACCCATGCTCAAGCCGCTGCTACTAGTGCCGCCCTACAAAGTCCCGAACAACAGCGTCTGCTCGAAGAAGACCTAACCTCTACTAGCTCTTTACAAGCAACGAGTTCAATGGCTTCCGTAGTAATGACAACTGGAGCCAGCTCTAGTGCAGCCTCGGGTTTGGTAACAACCTCCACGGCCACTCCTTTGGTCAGTTCATCCTCAGGCCCGGGTGCCAGCAGTAGCAGCAGCGGCGGTGGAGGACGCTCAAAAAGAGAATTCCTCTAGCCCAAAATCTTAGTACGCCATCAGTCGGACAATAGCAGTTTTGAGCAATAATTTCATTTTTTTTTTTTTTTTGATAAAATAAAATTCTTTGAAAAAAGATTTAAGATTAACGAGAAAGAAAAAAACGCTTTAAAATTTTTTTGTTAACAATAATTTAAGTTCTTAGATAAAAACCTAAACGCTTAAGCAAAATGGCGTACTATTTGCTAAACTCAAAATCATGCTCATAAACTTAAGTTTCTCTTACTAGATCGTCTCTCTTTAATACTATAGAAATCTTTTCTCTTTACGTTTACTCCCTTTAAATTAAGAGAGAATTTATTTCTTTAATTTAACTCCAAATCATTAAATACTCTTTTTAGTAAGAAAATACTCCCAAAAAATTATGTAAATTATTAAGAAAATATTAGGTATAGGAAAAAGCATATTGCTTACGAATTTTTGCTAAATTTTTAGATATAAAAAAAATTAAAAACCCCCCAAAATCCCCGGATCCTTAGTAAATTCCCCTTTATTAACCCTTAAGATTCCTTGTTATTGCCCTTAAATTATAAAATACTCAAAAAAACAAAGAAATAGTTAAATATTACCACAAAAATTGTAATAAAGAAATTAATTGTTATCATCTTGAAAAAAAATAGCGAAAATTAAAAATGTTAAAACTTTTAATTTAAAAATATAAAACAGCCATAAACTAAAAAAAATCTCGTTAAAACCCCATAAGTGTGATAATTACCAAAAATTAGAAAAGTTTAAACCAAAACTAATAAATTAAAAATTATTTTGTGGAACCTTATAATTTCAAAGTAGGACGGTTTTAGACTACAACAAAATTCGAGTTGAAAATTTTAGAATTAAACTATAAAAAACTGGTTGAATATAAAAAATTTTCAAAACTAAGAAATTCTAAAATATCTCCAAATGTCGCTAAAAAAAAATAAAAATTTTCTTAAAACCTATCAAAATTTACGTGTAATTCACTTTTTTAACCATTTTCCACCAAAATTAGTCATTTTTGAAAATTCGAAATTAAGTTCGAATTTTCGAACTTCACAAAAATGTTTGAAATTTGGTATAAAACCTTGAAAAACCTGTTTAAAGACTTCTCAGAACTATTGATTATAAATTTTTTTTTAATTTGGAGGCAAAAGTCCGAATTCGAAATATATTTCGAATTTTCGAATATCGCAATAATTCAAAAAAAAGTTTACAAAATTCTCTTCAAGTAATTCTAATATGTCTCACAACTACTTTCAAGCATTTTTTTTATTTTGAGGCAAAAACTCAAATTCGAAATTAAGTTCGTGATTTCGAACATCACAAAAAATCATGAATTTCAGCAAATTAATTTTATAAAGTAATTCAAACTCATATCATAACTATTTTCTAGCTAAATTACGTGATTTGAAGGCATAAATTTAGATTCGAAAATTTCGAACATAGAAAAAAGTTTTAAAATATTTTATAAAACGTTCTAAAAGTAGTTTAATAATTTACCAATATTATTTTCTTGCAAATTTTTTCCATTTTGAGGCAAAACTCAAAATTTTAAGTTAAGTTCGAAATTTCGAACATCACAAAACATCATAAATTTCTGCATAAAATATTCTAAAAGTAATTCAAACTCATCTCATTCCTTTTTTCGTGATAAATTTTGTCATTTGAAGTCATAAATTTTGATTTAAGATTAAGTTCGAATTTTCGAACATAGAAAAAACTTATAAGAATTAATATAAAACCTTCTAAAAGTAGTTTAATGCTGTACCACTATTATTTTCCGGCAAATTGTTTCCATTTTGAGGCAAAACTCAAAATTTTAAGTTTAGTTCGAAATTTCGAACATCACAAAAAATCATAAATTTCTGCATAAAATATTCTAAAAGTAATTCAATCTCATCCCATTCCTTTTTTCGTGACAAATTATGTCATTTGAAGTCATAAATTTTGATTTGAGATTAAGTTCGAATTTTCGAACATAGAAAAAACTTATAAGAATTAATATAAAACCTTCTAAAAGTAGTTTAATGCTGTACCACTATTATTTTCCGACAAAGTGTTTCCATTTTGAGGCAAAAAACAAAATTCGAACTTAAGTTCGAAATTTCAAACATTCCAAATAATACATAAATTTCTGCATAAAATATTCTAAAAGTTTTAAACTCGTCTTATAACTATTTTCTTGCTAAATTTTGTCATTTAGAGGCATAAATAAAAATTCGAAATTAATTTCGAATTTTCGAACATAGAGAAAACTTATAAAATATGAAATAAAACCATTAACAAGTAGTTCAATGACGTCCCTCAACTGTTTCCAAGCAAAATTTTGTTATTTTGAGGCAAAAATTTAAATTCGAAATTAAGTTCGAATTTCGAATATCGTAAAAATTTAATAATCTCAAGACAAAACCTTTTTAAATAGTTCAATGTCGTCCCACAATTCTAATTCTTAGGAAAATTTTGTCATTTAAGGGAAAAAAATCTAAATTCGAAATTTATTTCGAATTTTCGAATATAGAAAAACTTAAGAAATTTAGCTTAAATCCTCCAAAAGTTATTTTAAGATATCTTATAACTATTTTCTTGATTAGTTTAGTCATTTTGAGGCATAAATTTAGATTCGAAATTAAGTTCGAATTTTCGAATATTGTAGAAAATGAGCAAAATGCACTGGAAGCATACAAAAATTTATATTGGTCTTTTGCTGCAAAAATTTTACAATTATTTGGATAAAATTATGTATCGAAATAAAGTTCGAATTTTTTTGGATAATATATATTTTGAAATTAAGTTCGAATTTTCGAATATTACAAAAAAAAAGTACAAAGTGGAATTTGAAATTGAAAAAAAAAACTTATTTAAATACATCTGATGATAATTTTAGGCCAAAATTATGTCATTTTCAAACTAAAATTCTATTTTGAAATTAAGTTCGAATTTTCGAACATAGCATAAAATGAGCTTAATGTACTGGTAGCTTGAAAAAACTTATTTTAATATATCTCAGAGACATTTTGAGTCTTAAATTTATTATTCGATGACAATGATTACATTTTGTAATAAAGTTCGAATTTTCGAACATCGCATAAAATGTTACAAACGGTTTGTGATTATTATTCTTACATATCTGAGACAAATTTTTTGGCAAAATCTTATTATTTCAAAACAAAAAATTGTATTTCGAAATTAAATTCGAATTTTCGAACATTACAAAAAGAGGCAAGTAAGCGGTGATTGACTTTTAAATTGTTTTTAAATATGTCTTAAGGACATTTGTCTGAGAATGTATTGTTTGCATTCTTTAATTTAAGTTCGAAATCCAGAACAAATTTTCGAACATCAAAGAAAGTGATAATTAAGGGGTTAATAACTTAAATATGGAATTATAAAATATTGGAGACATATTTCGTGGCAAAATGTTATCATTTGGTGACTAAAATTTAATTTCGAAACTAAGTTCGAATTTTCGAATATGACAGAAAATCAGCAAAATACGTTGGTAGCTATATATCTTAGGGTTATTTCTTAACAAAATTTAAGCATTTTGTAACCAAAATTTTATTTCGAAATTAGGTCTGAATTTTCGAACACCATCAAAAGTTATTCAAATGCGATAATTATTACAAAAAAATATTTTTATCATGTGACTAATGGTGGTTTCTATCCAAAATTTTTTGATTTGTTTAGAAAAATTCAATTTCGAACTTAAGTTCGAATTTTCGAACAACGAAAAAAATTGCTTAAAAGCGGAAATAGTTTGAAAAACTTGTTCTATTATATCTCACAGACATTTCAAGGCAAAATTTTATGAGTTAAGGACAAAAATTATGTTTCGAAATTAAGTTCGAATTTTCGAACATCGCAGAAAATGAGTTAAATACGGAAGTAGTTCAAAAAAACTTATTCTAACATATCTCAAAGATATTTCAGGGAAAAGTTTTATGATTTTATGGCAAAAATTGTAGTTCGAAATTAAGTTCCAACTTTCGAACTTTACAAAAAACAGTAAAAAAGAAAATATTGTTTTAAATATCGTGTTCAAATACGTCTAAAAATCATTTCTAGGCAAATTCTTGTGATTTTTTTTTAATATTCTTTAAATTTGAATACAAACATTTTTCGAAATTTCAAGATTAATTTATTTTTGAAATTTATTGAAAATTCAACCAGTTTTTTAACATTTAATTTAAAATAAAATTTTAAATTTCTTTTAATAAAAAATGATTTCAAAATTATACAAAATTTGTTTTTGAAGAAAATTTGGTTTAAAATTTTGATTTTTAAATTTTCAATTTTCATTTAATTTAAAACAGCTAAAAAATACACAATTATACTGCCATAACAAAAGAAACAAGAAAATTGTTTTAGAAAAATGTTTAAATGATACAAAAAATTTATCAAAAATACAAAAAATTTAGACAAAATAAAACTTGTGTTGCCACCCGTCCTTTTTTCAGCAAAATACAAAAAATAAAACTAAATATTAAAAACAGAAATTAAATTTAAATTTAAAGAAAACAAACAAGAAAAAAAACCATAAGCAATAAATACTATAAATATTTAAAATAACAAAAATAATTTAGTTAATTTAATGAAGAATAATAAAATAGAAATTATAAGATTTTTATTTTGAAATTTCTGTTGAAAATAAGTTTTGAAAATTGGTTAAACTAATGAGCAAAGGGAGTTTTTGCCTAAGAGAAAATTGTACTGTTTTGAGACAGTAAATTTTACTCTTTTTATATTCAATTTTACTACTTAAGTAGTAAATTTTACTCTTAAGGTAGTAAATTTAAACTGCGTAAGCAGTTAATTCAACTGCGTTCGCTTTCAATTTTACTCTTTCTGTAATCATTTTTACTTCTTAACTAGTAAATTTGACTCTTTGGACAGTAAATTTAACTGCTTAGATACTTAATTTTACTGATTTAGAAGTTGATTTTCCTGCTCGAACAGTAAATATTGTCCCATGACCCCTTGAGATCTTTAAAATTCACAAGTTTTTTATGTTTTCAAAATTATAACCCTTTTTCTTTTTTTAACATTTTATTTTTCGAAAATTTTCAAAATTTATTTAAGAAAAATATTCAATATAATAAAAGACAATCGTTAAAACCCAGAAAAAATCTACTAGGAAAAAAAGTTAAAACCAAAAATTCTCCTGATTATTTTCAAAGTTTTAAAAAACAAATATCAAACTCTTAGTTGTTATAATTTAAAAAAATTTTATAAATAAAAAAAATTAAAACTTATAAATAATTTTATAAATCTAAATTTTAAAAATTAGTTTAAAAATTAGTTCAAATTCTTTTAAACTTAAGTACAAAACATTTGAAACAAAAAACTCTGTTATATTCTTGCTAATAAGTCCAATTACCAAATTAAGTTCTAGTCTCTAAGTTACACCCCCAGAAGAAAGATAATGGCAAGAACAAAAAAAGAACACCTTAAGTTTTATTTTTAAATTGTGATAAACCTGAAAATAATATTCAAATTTAGCTTAATTATTTATAATTTAGAAAAAAAAAAGGAAAAACTCAAAAAAAAAAGGTTTCAATTATAATTAAGCAAAATTTGTAAACAAAATAATCTGCACAGTGTGACGAACATGAAATAAAAATGATCAAAAAATCTTTAAAAAATTTATACATGCTATAACTACCAGAACTCAAAACTATTTTCCTGATAATTCAGCAAAAAAATCAATGTTTAGTATTTTCGAGAAGTTCCAAACTAAGCTCGAATTTTCTAAACTGTCCGAAAATACTTTTTAGAATCGAAAACTAGTAAATTTTTACTAAATTTAGGTAAAAAAACAAAATCTCTATGACTTAAAATTATTTTCCTAATATTTTTAACAATTTCGAAACAAAAACGAATTTCGAAACTAAAATTAAATTTATAAATTAAACAAATTTGTATAAGAATTCAAAAAAAAATTGTGTTAATCAAATTTTATTAATCATATAAATCAGCTGAATTTAGGATCCTTAAGCTGAATGAGCAAAAATAATTCAAAATATCAAATTTTCGAGAAGTTCGAAATTAAGCTCGAATTTTCAAAACTCTCCGCAAATGTCTTAATGCTCTAAAAATCAACTAAATTACTGAAATTTAAGAAACAACACTAGATTTGGATAATAAATATCTAACTTCAATCTATTTGGTCTAATTTTGAACAACTCGAAATTAAGTTCGAATTTTCGAAACTGTCCGAAATTGTTTTTAAAAGTTTTAAAGTGTAAAATTTGTACAAAATTCAGTATGACAGCAAAATTGTAATAGCGAATTGTTGTTTTCTTAACATTTTTGACAATTTCGAAACTAAAATCAAATTTCGAAATTATGTTCGAATATCAAAATTGGACAAATTTACATTATAATTCGAAAAAAATTATAAATAATATAGATAAACTAACTAAATTTATCGCCTTAATAAGATTCTTAAGCTAAATAAGCAAAAATATTTCAATATTTCCAATTTTCGAGAAGTTTGAAACTTAGCTCGAATTTTCGAAATTATCTGAAAATGTCTTAAAATCAATTAAATTACATTAATTTTCGAAATAGAACTGAATTTAGATGATAAATATTTAATTTTAAATTTGTTTGACTAATATTTAGAATTTTCGAGAAGTTTGAAATTTTGCTCGAATTTTCGAAATTATCTTAAAATGTCTTAATACTCTTAAAATCAACAAAATTACTAAAATTTAAGACTTAAAACTAAATTTTTATGATAAATACTTCATTTCAAATCATTTTGTCTAGTTTCGAATAATTTGAAATTAAGTTCAAATTTTCTAAGCTGTCCGAAATTTTTTTAAATATTTTCGAATTTCGAAATTAAACAAGTTTACATACAAATTATAAAAATACTGTCTAAATCACTTAAATTAACAATATTTTGCCATCTAATACGATCCTTAGCTAAATAAGCAAAAATATTTCAATATTTGGAATTATCGAAAATTTCGGAATTAAGTTCGAATTTTCGAAATTGGTAAAAATATGTTTTAACACACTTGATTGATATAATTTTTCTTATTTACATTATACATTCAATTTTAATTAACTAAATTGTATTTTAACACATATTTACTAATATCGAAAAATTCAAAATTGAGTTCGAATTTTCGAAATTGTTTAAAATTGGTTAAAACGCTTAAAACATAAATAAATTTGACTAATTCTAGTAAGAAAAAAATAAAGATAATGATTAAAATAAAGTTTTTACACATTTTAATAAACTTCGAAAAATTTGCAAATATGTTCGAATTTTCGAAAACACCAAAAATTTACATAAAATAGTTTCAAATTCTATAAATGTTATATATTCCAGTAATAAAAACCGATACTAAAAAATTTAATTTTAAAACATTTTTTTTTTAATTTCGAAAAATTTTAAATTTTTTCGAAATTAAGTTCGAATTTTCGTAATTATCAAAAAGTCATTCCACAGGCTTTTAACCATATATTTGGAAAAAAATACAAACTCTGACCACAAAACTATAATTTTTCAATATTTAGTTTGTGTTCGAAAAATTCGAAATTAAGTTCGAATTTTTAAAATTGCCAAAAATTGCTTTAAATTATGTTTCAGTTTCAAAAAATTTAATAGTTTGAGTAATAGATAATAAAATTAACAATCAAAATCGAAGTAAAAAACGTTCTAATCATATTCGAAAATATCGAAAAATTCGAAATTAATTTTGAATTTTTCAAATTATTAAAACATGCTCTTGAATACTTTAAATTGTATTAATTTTTCTAGTTTAGATAATAAATAATAGCGATGAATATTGTAGTTTAATTTTGAGACATTTTTATTAAGTTCCATGCTAATTTCGAATTTTCGAAGTTAACAAAGAATGTTTTAAAACTCCTGGAATTGCTTTAATTTTACTTCTTAATGTAATTTATAACAAAAATGATGTATAGAATCGAATTTTAAGACATTTCGATTAAGTTTAATATATTCGAAGAAAAGTTCGAAATATTCGAAATTAAGTTCGAAATTTTGAAAATATATTTCAAAATGATTCAGATTTAGTAAATCTATAAATTTGAGTAATAAACTAATGTAACAAAATGATGTTAATAGAAGTTTTGGATATATTGATTGAGTTCGAAAAATGTCAAATTAAGTTAGAATTTTCGAAATTGTAAAAAATCTTTGAAAATACCTAAAATTTTGTAAATTTTACTAATTCAAGCAATAAATAATAAAAATTATTATTTTAATTTAAATTTTAGACATTTAAATTAAGTTCGAAAAATTCGAATTTATGTTCGAATTTTCAAAATTGACAAAAAAAATGTTACAAAAAGTTTCATATTGCTAAGAAATTACTTATTTCAGTAAAAACAGTAATAAATGATAAAAATTGAATTTTCAAGACATCTTGATGAAGTTCGAAAAATTCGAAATTAAGTTTGAATTTTCGAAAAATGTATCAAATTTCCTCAAATAATTATATTTAACGTATTTGACTAATAAATAACACATTTTATGATTAAAATTGAACTTTAGACGTTTTTATTAAGTTCGAAAAAATCGAAACTAAGTTCGAAATTTCCCGAAATGCTTTAAAATTCTTTTAATTTAGTAAATTTTATTTATTTAAGTTAAACTTCTAATGAAAAGTTTTTTATAAGTTAGAAAAAATTCGAACTTAATTTTGAATTTTCGAAATTACGAAAATGTTTCAAATTGTTGTAAATTTTACTGATTTAATGAAAAAAAAACTATGCTTATAACTTTAAGTTTAGGCCGTTTTGATTAATTTCGAAAAATTCGAAATGAGGTCTGCATTTTCGAAATTACCAGAAAATATTTTAAAACACCTTAAATTGCCTAAATTTTACTTTCTAATATAATTTGTAACACAACAGATGATTAAAATCATATTTTGAGGCATTTTGGTTAAGTTCGAAAAAATCGAAATTTAGTTCGAATTTTTCAAATTACTATAAAATGTTTCAAATTGCCTTAAATAAGCTTATTCTAGTAAAAATAGTACATCTGATGATTTAAATTTAATTTTTAGACATTTTAATCAAGTTCGAAAAATTGGAAATTTGTTTTAAATTTTCAAAATTTACAAAAAAAATGTTTCAAAAGGCTTTAAATTGTATGAACTTTGCTTATTAGAGTTATAAATAATAAATTTGAATATTAAAATCGCATTTTGAGGCATTTTGATTGATTTCGAAAAATTCGAAAATAAGTCTGCATTTTCGAAATTACCAGAAAATATTTGCAAACACCTGAAAATTGTTAACATTTTACTTTCTAATATAATTTGTAAAGCAACATATGATTAAAATCGTATTTTGAGGCATTTTAATTAAGTTCGAAAATTTCGAAATTAAGTTCGAATATTTAAAATTACAATAAAATATTTCAAATTGCCTTAATTTGAGGTTATTATAGTAAAAATAGTACATCTGATAATTAAAATTTTATCTTTAGACAATTTACTCAAGTTCGAAAAATTCGAAATTAGGTCCAAATTTTCAAAACTGACAGAAAATGTTGCAAAAGGCTTTAAACTGTATGAATTTTACTTATTAGAGTCATAAATAATAAATTTGACTATTAAAATCGCACTTTGAGGCATTTTGATTGATTTCGAAAAATTCGAAATTACGTCTGAATTTTCGAAACTATTAAAAAATATTTTAAAACACTTTAAATTGCTTAAATTTGAGTTTTAAATATAATTTGTAACACAACTGATGATTAAAATGGTATTTTGAGACATTTTGATTAAGTTCGAAAAATTCGAAATCAAGTTCGAATTTTTCAAATTACTATAAAATGTTTCAAATTGCCATAATTAAGCTTATTCTAGTCAAAATAGTACATCTGAGAATTTAAACTTAATTTTTGGACATTATAATCAAGTTCGAAAAATTCGAAATTTGGTTCGAATTTTCGAAACTAACCGAAAATATTTCAAAATGCTTTTAATTGTATAAATTTTACTTATTATAGTTGTAAATAATAAACTTGACTAATAAAATAGCATTTTAAGTCATTTTTATTAAGTTCGAAAAATTCGAAATTAAGTTCGAAATTTTAAAATAAGCTAAAAATGTTTAAAATTGCTTACATTTAACTTATTCGAATAAAAAATAGTGCATTTGGTTATTGAAATCGAATTTTTAGACATTTTTATGAAGTTCGAAAAATTCAAAATTTTTTCGAACTTTCGAAATTTCCCAAAAATGTTTCAAAAGACTTGATATTGCATTATTTTAAGAATTAGAACAAATTTTAACCAAATTTTAAGACATTTTCATTATTTTCCCTAATTTTTAATTATTATCGCTTTCTGAACCAAAATCGTTACACTGTGCCCTTTAGTTTCGTATTTCTAAAGCTAGATTTTTTATTTAAATTTATTTGAATTATTATTTTCTTTATTTTTCAATTTTAAGCAATAAAAATATGGTATTAATATAAAAATTAAATAGATAAAATAAAAATTCAATTGTTAAAAAATTAAACTTGCAAATAAAATAGAAAATCTTAATAGAAAAAGGAAACAATTGAATATTAGTTATGTATTGAAATAAGTTTAAAAAAATTTTGTAAAAATACTAAATATGTAACTAAATAGAATCATGTAAATATATTGTACATTTAACAAAAAAAAAAAGCGAAAATATTAAGAAGATAAATAATTACAAACTGGGGAAAAAAGGGCTGGAGAAATTGATTTCATTTCAAAATTTTTTCAAAATTTTAGAAATTTTCATGTATAGCCAAATTCTAAGGCTAGGTAAGGTTTGTAGAAATGTAAAGTAAATATTAATTAAATATATTTTCTGCAGCAAATTCGACATTAGCGGGCTATGCCCGCCTCGTATTTATATTCTTTCAAGCTAGTAGTAGTAAATTTTGTAAACTTTAAACAAAGACTCTATTACATGAAGGTGTTGCACTTCCATGCATTGATTTGCTGTATGGTCGTTTTGAAAAGTCCCATTAAAAAAAGTGTATACCGATTTTACTCTAATTCGGAAACAACTAAAATTACCTCTTTTATTCGAAAATTCTTGATTTGCAGTATGGTCGTTTTGAAAAGTCCCATTAAAAAGAATTTATACCGCTTTTACTCTAATTTGGAAACTACTAAAATAATATATTTTATTCCAAAATTATCTCATTTCAATTAAAATTTTCTCATTTGATCTAAAATTCTCTCAATTTTTCAAAAATTCTATAATTGTGAGCGATTTGTGAAATAAAGGTATTGAAACCTTACGACCAGGGGTTAAACAGTTGGCTTACGACTAAGTTAGGGTCTCTTTGATTCTAAAGATGGTCCCTTTGTAATACCTACAAGGGATATACATATGATTTCGTAATTAAATTCAAATTTTTGATAAAAGCTTTTCTTGTTTTCCAAAAGCTCTTCTCCCAGTTTGTTATCAATTTTCCCTTCTTGGGCTTTATTCAACTGAATATTGATTTAAAAAAAATAACAATTAATTTGCATTTAATTTATCAAAAAATGGCAAAAACCTAAAAATTTATAAGAAAAAAAAATATAAGAAAAAAATTCTCACAAGAAAGCCTTAAACAATAAAACTTACTGATAAACTTAATTAATCTAAAAAAAAAATATAATAAACAAAAAACCAAAAAATTTAGTGCAATTATTAAAACGAATTAATTTGAATAAATTAAAAATAAAATAAAAAACTGAAATAATTTAAAGAAATGATACCAAAAAAAAACTATAAAATAAAACACAAGTTTAGGAATTGTTAATAATTTATTAGAAAGAAAAAACACTACAAATTTATTTAATTTAACAAAATAAAAAATGTATATACAAACATAAAAAAAATAAAATAAATTTAAAAAAATATGAAAACTTAAACACGCCTAAAAATTTGCTTAAAAAGCTCATAAGTAAAGGAAAATAAAAGTTAACTGTCTTTTAACCATAAATAAAAAATAATCTAAAAAAAAGCTTTTATATGCTAAAGAAAAAACAAACTTTTAACTGATTAATAAATAAACCAAACAATAATTATACACCTTTAACATACAACAACAAAAAAAGCTCTAAAGAAAATACAAATTTATTGAACAAACAAAAGCTCACTATAACTATAAATCTAGAACAACAAAAAACTAAACCCTCCTTTTCCTAAAAACAACAACAACAAAAAAACTGCAAAATTAACAAAAGAACCAAAATTCATTAACAAACAAAAAAAAACACAAATAAATATTTAAAAAACCAAATAAACTTTTATTAAATATTTTACAAAAACTATCAAGAAAAAACATAACCTAAAATATAAAAGCTTTTTTTCCCTTTTTGATAAAAGTTAACCTAAAACCAAAACAAAAAAAATCAAAAGCTCTTTTCACTTACAGAAACATTTTACTCATGCGACATCATAACTTTGTAATTATCATCAAAACAAAAGCTCAATTTAAACATTGTAAAGCTTAAAAGCTCTTCCCAAAGATTTAAAATGCTTGGAAAAGCTTTTGAAGTGATTACTTTTAAAAGATCTTCCAAATACTCTTGAAAAAGCTTTTAAGGGCATTACATCTTAAGAGCTCTTCGTAGCGCTAAAAAAAGCTTAAACCAGCTTTTAAAGGAAATAACTCATAAAAACTCTTCCAAGTATCTAAAACTTGGTATAGCATTTAAAGTTTCCAACTTTCTAGTTCTTCTAACTTAAATTGGGTTCTTTGTATTCACATACACGACATTTCCAACCATTTCAAAAAAAAAGCTTTATATTTAAGCATAAAAAGCTCTTTACAATTTATAGGCATACACGACCCCCAGATAAAAAAAAAAAACCATAAAAATCATTAAAAACTCAACTTATGCTAAAAATAGTCAAACAAAAATATTGTAAATTATTAAACAAAAACACTCTATGAATAATTTTTCAAACCAAATGAGAATTATTTGAAAAAAAAAAACAAAAAAAATATATATATGAAAAACTGTTTTCTAAATATTAAAAATGGAATTAATTATTTCCAGAGGGAACAAAAATCAGGTAAAAGTATAAAACTCTTGAACTGAGTCCAAAATTGGATCCAGAACAAAACAAAGACCATCAAGAAAACTCAATAACAAGCCCAAAACCAGAACTAAATCAAGAACCGAATCCAGAAATTATTCAAAACCTAAGTCAAAAACTGAACCCAGAACTGATGTAAGAACTAATTCAAGAATCAGAACTAGAACCAAAACTAAAATCAGTAGTAGCATAATCGGAAAAAGACTCGGAAATAGAAACTTCCAAAATTTTCTATAGAAAAATTTTATATTGAAAATTTTCTATGAAAATTTTCTATATGAAAATTTTTTATGAAAATTTTCTATATGAAAATTTTTTATAGAAAAATTTTCTATGAAAATTTTCTATAAAAAAATTTTCTATGAAAATTTTCTATAGAAAAATTTTCTATGAAAAATTTTCTATAGAAAAATTTTCTATGAAACATTTTCTATAGAAAAATTTTCTATGAAACATTTGCTATAGAAAACTTTTCTATTAAAAATTTTCTATAGAAAAATTTTCTATGAAAAATTTTCTATAAAAATATTTTATAGGAAAATTTTATATCGAAAATTTTCTATAGAAAAATTTTCTATGAAAAATTTTTTATAGGAAAATTTTTGATAGAAAAATTTTCTATGAAAACTTTTTGATAGAAAAATTTTCTATGAAATTTTTTTTTTAGAAAACTTATATTGAAAATTTTCTACAGAAAATATTTCTATGAAAAATTTTCTATAGAAAAATTGTATATCGAAAATTTTTAGAACTGAACTAGAACTGAACTAGAACAGAACTAGAACAGAACTAGAACAGAACTAGAACAGAACTAGAACAGAACTAGAACAGAACTAGAACAGAACTAGAACAGAACTAGAACTGAACTAGAACTGAACTAGAACTGAACTAGAACTGAACTAGAACTGAACTAGAACTGAACTAGAACTGAACTAGAACTGAACTAGAACTGAACTAGAACTGAACTAGAACTGAACTAGAACTGAACTAGAACTGAACTAGAACTGAACTAGAACTGAACTAGAACTGAACTAGAACTGAACTAGAACTGAACTAGAACTGAACTAGAACTGAACTAGAACTGAACTAGAACTGAACTAGAACTGAACTAGAACTGAACTAGAACTGAACTAGAACTGAACTAGAACTGAACTAGAACTGAACTAGAACTGAACTAGAACTGAACTAGAACTGAACTAGAACTGAACTAGAACTGAACTAGAACTGAACTAGAACTGAACTAGAACTGAACTAGAACTGAACTAGAACTGAACTAGAACTGAACTAGAACTGAACTAGAACTGAACTAGAACTGAACTAGAACTGAACTAGAACTGAACTAGAACTGAACTAGAACTGAACTAGAACTGAACTAGAACTGAACTAGAACTGAACTAGAACTGAACTAGAACTGAACTAGAACTGAACTAGAACTGAACTAGAACTGAACTAGAACTGAACTAGAACTGAACTAGAACTGAACTAGAACTGAACTAGAACTGAACTAGAACTGAACTAGAACTGAACTAGAACTGAACTAGAACTGAACTAGAACTGAACTAGAACTGAACTAGAACTGAACTAGAACTGAACTAGAACTGAACTAGAACTGAACTAGAACTGAACTAGAACTGAACTAGAACTGAACTAGAACTGAACTAGAACTGAACTAGAACTGAACTAGAACTGAACTAGAACTGAACTAGAACTGAACTAGAACTGAACTAGAACTGAACTAGAACTGAACTAGAACTGAACTAGAACTGAACTAGAACTGAACTAGAACTGAACTAGAACTGAACTAGAACTGAACTAGAACTGAACTAGAACTGAACTAGAACTGAACTAGAACTGAACTAGAACTGAACTAGAACTGAACTAGAACTGAACTAGAACTGAACTAGAACTGAACTAGAACTGAACTAGAACTGAACTAGAACTGAACTAGAACTGAACTAGAACTGAACTAGAACTGAACTAGAACTGAACTAGAACTGAACTAGAACTGAACTAGAACTGAACTAGAACTGAACTAGAACTGAACTAGAACTGAACTAGAACTGAACTAGAACTGAACTAGAACTGAACTAGAACTGAACTAGAACTGAACTAGAACTGAACTAGAACTGAACTAGAACTGAACTAGAACTGAACTAGAACTGAACTAGAACTGAACTAGAACTGAACTAGAACTGAACTAGAACTGAACTAGAACTGAACTAGAACTGAACTAGAACTGAACTAGAACTGAACTAGAACTGAACTAGAACTGAACTAGAACTGAACTAGAACTGAACTAGAACTGAACTAGAACTGAACTAGAACTGAACTAGAACTGAACTAGAACTGAACTAGAACTGAACTAGAACTGAACTAGAACTGAACTAGAACTGAACTAGAACTGAACTAGAACTGAACTAGAACTGAACTAGAACTGAACTAGAACTGAACTAGAACTGAACTAGAACTGAACTAGAACTGAACTAGAACTGAACTAGAACTGAACTAGAACTGAACTAGAACTGAACTAGAACTGAACTAGAACTGAACTAGAACTGAACTAGAACTGAACTAGAACTGAACTAGAACTGAACTAGAACTGAACTAGAACTGAACTAGAACTGAACTAGAACTGAACTAGAACTGAACTAGAACTGAACTAGAACTGAACTAGAACTGAACTAGAACTGAACTAGAACTGAACTAGAACTGAACTAGAACTGAACTAGAACTGAACTAGAACTGAACTAGAACTGAACTAGAACTGAACTAGAACTGAACTAGAACTGAACTAGAACTGAACTAGAACTGAACTAGAACTGAACTAGAACTGAACTAGAACTGAACTAGAACTGAACTAGAACTGAACTAGAACTGAACTAGAACTGAACTAGAACTGAACTAGAACTGAACTAGAACTGAACTAGAACTGAACTAGAACTGAACTAGAACTGAACTAGAACTGAACTAGAACTGAACTAGAACTGAACTAGAACTGAACTAGAACTGAACTAGAACTGAACTAGAACTGAACTAGAACTGAACTAGAACTGAACTAGAACTGAACTAGAACTGAACTAGAACTGAACTAGAACTGAACTAGAACTGAACTAGAACTGAACTAGAACTGAACTAGAACTGAACTAGAACTGAACTAGAACTGAACTAGAACTGAACTAGAACTGAACTAGAACTGAACTAGAACTGAACTAGAACTGAACTAGAACTGAACTAGAACTGAACTAGAACTGAACTAGAACTGAACTAGAACTGAACTAGAACTGAACTAGAACTGAACTAGAACTGAACTAGAACTGAACTAGAACTGAACTAGAACTGAACTAGAACTGAACTAGAACTGAACTAGAACTGAACTAGAACTGAACTAGAACTGAACTAGAACTGAACTAGAACTGAACTAGAACTGAACTAGAACTGAACTAGAACTGAACTAGAACTGAACTAGAACTGAACTAGAACTGAACTAGAACTGAACTAGAACTGAACTAGAACTGAACTAGAACTGAACTAGAACTGAACTAGAACTGAACTAGAACTGAACTAGAACTGAACTAGAACTGAACTAGAACTGAACTAGAACTGAACTAGAACTGAACTAGAACTGAACTAGAACTGAACTAGAACTGAACTAGAACTGAACTAGAACTGAACTAGAACTGAACTAGAACTGAACTAGAACTGAACTAGAACTGAACTAGAACTGAACTAGAACTGAACTAGAACTGAACTAGAACTGAACTAGAACTGAACTAGAACTGAACTAGAACTGAACTAGAACTGAACTAGAACTGAACTAGAACTGAACTAGAACTGAACTAGAACTGAACTAGAACTGAACTAGAACTGAACTAGAACTGAACTAGAACTGAACTAGAACTGAACTAGAACTGAACTAGAACTGAACTAGAACTGAACTAGAACTGAACTAGAACTGAACTAGAACTGAACTAGAACTGAACTAGAACTGAACTAGAACTGAACTAGAACTGAACTAGAACTGAACTAGAACTGAACTAGAACTGAACTAGAACTGAACTAGAACTGAACTAGAACTGAACTAGAACTGAACTAGAACTGAACTAGAACTGAACTAGAACTGAACTAGAACTGAACTAGAACTGAACTAGAACTGAACTAGAACTGAACTAGAACTGAACTAGAACTGAACTAGAACTGAACTAGAACTGAACTAGAACTGAACTAGAACTGAACTAGAACTGAACTAGAACTGAACTAGAACTGAACTAGAACTGAACTAGAACTGAACTAGAACTGAACTAGAACTGAACTAGAACTGAACTAGAACTGAACTAGAACTGAACTAGAACTGAACTAGAACTGAACTAGAACTGAACTAGAACTGAACTAGAACTGAACTAGAACTGAACTAGAACTGAACTAGAACTGAACTAGAACTGAACTAGAACTGAACTAGAACTGAACTAGAACTGAACTAGAACTGAACTAGAACTGAACTAGAACTGAACTAGAACTGAACTAGAACTGAACTAGAACTGAACTAGAACTGAACTAGAACTGAACTAGAACTGAACTAGAACTGAACTAGAACTGAACTAGAACTGAACTAGAACTGAACTAGAACTGAACTAGAACTGAACTAGAACTGAACTAGAACTGAACTAGAACTGAACTAGAACTGAACTAGAACTGAACTAGAACTGAACTAGAACTGAACTAGAACTGAACTAGAACTGAACTAGAACTGAACTAGAACTGAACTAGAACTGAACTAGAACTGAACTAGAACTGAACTAGAACTGAACTAGAACTGAACTAGAACTGAACTAGAACTGAACTAGAACTGAACTAGAACTGAACTAGAACTGAACTAGAACTGAACTAGAACTGAACTAGAACTGAACTAGAACTGAACTAGAACTGAACTAGAACTGAACTAGAACTGAACTAGAACTAGAACTGAACTAGAACTGAACTAGAACTGAACTAGAACTGAACTAGAACTGAACTAGAACTGAACTAGAACTGAACTAGAACTGAACTAGAACTGAACTAGAACTGAACTAGAACTGAACTAGAACTGAACTAGAACTGAACTAGAACTGAACTAGAACTGAACTAGAACTGAACTAGAACTGAACTAGAACTGAACTAGAACTGAACTAGAACTGAACTAGAACTGAACTAGAACTGAACTAGAACTGAACTAGAACTGAACTAGAACTGAACTAGAACTGAACTAGAACTGAACTAGAACTGAACTAGAACTGAACTAGAACTGAACTAGAACTGAACTAGAACTGAACTAGAACTGAACTAGAACTGAACTAGAACTGAACTAGAACTGAACTAGAACTGAACTAGAACTGAACTAGAACTGAACTAGAACTGAACTAGAACTGAACTAGAACTGAACTAGAACTGAACTAGAACTGAACTAGAACTGAACTAGAACTGAACTAGAACTGAACTAGAACTGAACTAGAACTGAACTAGAACTAGAACTGAACTAGAACTGAACTAGAACTGAACTAGAACTGAACTAGAACTGAACTAGAACTGAACTAGAACTGAACTAGAACTGAACTAGAACTGAACTAGAACTGAACTAGAACTGAACTAGAACTGAACTAGAACTGAACTAGAACTGAACTAGAACTGAACTAGAACTGAACTAGAACTGAACTAGAACTGAACTAGAACTGAACTAGAACTGAACTAGAACTGAACTAGAACTGAACTAGAACTGAACTAGAACTGAACTAGAACTGAACTAGAACTGAACTAGAACTGAACTAGAACTGAACTAGAACTGAACTAGAACTGAACTAGAACTGAACTAGAACTGAACTAGAACTGAACTAGAACTGAACTAGAACTGAACTAGAACTGAACTAGAACTGAACTAGAACTGAACTAGAACTGAACTAGAACTGAACTAGAACTGAACTAGAACTGAACTAGAACTGAACTAGAACTGAACTAGAACTGAACTAGAACTGAACTAGAACTGAACTAGAACTGAACTAGAACTGAACTAGAACTGAACTAGAACTGAACTAGAACTGAACTAGAACTGAACTAGAACTGAACTAGAACTGAACTAGAACTGAACTAGAACTGAACTAGAACTGAACTAGAACTGAACTAGAACTGAACTAGAACTGAACTAGAACTGAACTAGAACTGAACTAGAACTGAACTAGAACTGAACTAACTGAACTAGAACTGAACTAGAACTGAACTAGAACTGAACTAGAACTGAACTAGAACTGAACTAGAACTGAACTAGAACTGAACTAGAACTGAACTAGAACTGAACTAAAACTGAACTAAAGCTGAACTAGAACTGAACTAGAACTAACCTGAACTAGAATTTTATTGGAATTGTGTAAATTTGAATGCTTTATTCAAAATTTCGAAAATTCTAAAAGTTATCGTTATTATATAATAGTTTTTTTTTTGTGATATTGTTTTTGACTAGACTTTGGACCATAACTTATAATTATTGTCTATGTTTTTAACATAGTTTTAATAAAAACGTGTTAAATTTATCAAAGTATTATTAACAACTACTAATTATTTAATTAACTATTATCTTATTTATTTGTTTCAAAAATATTTTTGTGTTTTCTGAATGAAAGATCAAACAATAAATAGTTCACAAATCGGGTATTTGACCAATAATTTACCTTAAAGTGGATCTTAAGTTACAACAATAATAATGTTTGTAGTAAAAACTTTAATAATATTTAAAATTGTGCTTCAATGCTGTAGCCCTTCATGGGCTGAGGTAAATTTAAAAAATTAGAAAAAATACATAAAGTAATTAATTGTTTCCCTAGCCCAATTGGACCTATGAGTTTGTGGGTTTTGAGACCAAAACGGATAATCCCGACGTTATCAACTTTAATATGAATTTGACACGTGTTTCTCGTGGCATATTTGCATTTTCGGGCACATGCGAGCTGGGCGAGGATATAACTAATGACTCACAAATTAATGTCGATATTTTCTATAGTTTTACTGGTAGTAATTATATGCGAACTGCTTTCCGTGTACCCAAGACTACGGTACCGAACTTCTTGAAAACATATTATGAAGATATAGTATATGCGAGTTTGCTAACATGTTCTACCAACACTCCCAAATTGAACGATGAAGGATTTTTAGGCAAAGGTGTTTCAGAATTCAAAAATTGTCTAGTAGATAATGAAAATATGCCGTCACATATGAAAGATGGATTTTATCGAATCGTGCTCACTATGGAAGGTCAGGCCAATGCTGCTATGGAAATAACGGCTAAGGTAGACTTAAAGGATTAAATTTATAACGTTCAAATGTAACAAAAAAACTTGTAATCTAAAGAATCAATCTTAAATAAATCAATAACTTTTTGAAATAAAAAAAATTAGGGAAACCCTAATAAATGGTACCCAAAAGTATGCTTAAGATTTCTCCATATATTTATTACTAATTAGACCGGCCAAGACTAAACTATAACTATGACTAGACTTTGACTAGACTATGACTAGACTATGACTAGACTATGACTAGACTATGACTAGACTATGACTAGACTATGACTAGACTATGACTAGACTATGACTAGACTATGACTAGACTATGACTAGACTATGACTAGACTATGACTAGACTATGACTAGACTATGACTAGACTATGACTAGACTATGACTAGACTATGACTAGACTATGACTAGACTATGACTAGACTATGACTAGACTATGACTAGACTATGACTAGACTATGACTAGACTATGACTAGACTATGACTAGACTATGACTAGACTATGACTAGACTATGACTAGACTATGACTAGACTATGACTAGACTATGACTAGACTATGACTAGACTATGACTAGACTATGACTAGACTATGACTAGACTATGACTAGACTATGACTAGACTATGACTAGACTATGACTAGACTATGACTAGACTATGACTAGACTATGACTAGACTATGACTAGACTATGACTAGACTATGACTAGACTATGACTAGACTATGACTAGACTATGACTAGACTATGACTAGACTATGACTAGACTATGACTAGACTATGACTAGACTATGACTAGACTATGACTAGACTATGACTAGACTATGACTAGACTATGACTAGACTATGACTAGACTATGACTAGACTATGACTAGACTATGACTAGACTATGACTAGACTATGACTAGACTATGACTAGACTATGACTAGACTATGACTAGACTATGACTAGACTATGACTAGACTATGACTAGACTATGACTAGACTATGACTAGACTATGACTAGACTATGACTAGACTATGACTAGACTATGACTAGACTATGACTAGACTATGACTAGACTATGACTAGACTATGACTAGACTATGACTAGACTATGACTAGACTATGACTAGACTATGACTAGACTATGACTAGACTATGACTAGACTATGACTAGACTATGACTAGACTATGACTAGACTATGACTAGACTATGACTAGACTATGACTAGACTATGACTAGACTATGACTAGACTATGACTAGACTATGACTAGACTATGACTAGACTATGACTAGACTATGACTAGACTATGACTAGACTATGACTAGACTATGACTAGACTATGACTAGACCTGATATAAAAATCACGTTTTTGATGTTTTTTTTTACAAATTATTTGATAAATATTTAATTAAGGTTTGTAAGCGTTAATTAATTTAATTAAATTATTAGTTGTAATGTGATAAAATAAAACGTGATAATTTGTGAAAATTTCGTATAAAACCTTTACAATTTATAATTAAAAATTTAGATTTTAAGTTAATTTTGTTTAATAAAAATGTTGCATTTTAAGAAAAGTTTAATTATTTTAGGAGTGTTTACAATTTTAGGACATCCTGCAGGATGTGAGGTAAGTTTTTGTCAGGATTTCTAAATTAATTTTTTGTAAAACAATCTGTACCTTTTCAGCGTAACTACATGAGTGAAATACTTTCCATTGATCTGACTTCAGAATCACCTGAAATCTTCGAAGCCTTTTTAGATGTTAGCCGCATAAGACGTGGCGTTTTTGGAGTCTCGGGTAATATGACTTTCGGTGAGGACCTGGGTAGTGAGACAATTGTGAGTGGTGATATTTATTATAGTTATTTGGGTGGTACTTTTATAAGAACCCCATATTTCATACCCAAAATGCCATTACCCGTCTTTATGAACACTTTCTATAAGGACATGTTGTTGGAGAATTTACTGACCTGTTCCACAAATACCCCAGATTTGAAGTATAGGGGGATTGTTACTAAACGTTATGTTGAAATAAAAAATTGTACCATATCAACGGAAAATTTGCCATCACACCTGAAGAGTGGCTTCTATAAAACTTTGTTCGGCTTCACGGGTCAGTTTAAGGCAATGTTGGAGGTTATTACTAAAATTGAGCCGGATTATTAAGATATACATATAAGTGAATAAAAATAATATTAAAACAAAATTTAGAATGTTTTTTATTTTTATATAGGTCTTCCTAGAGTCAAATTCTAATCATAAGATCTTTTAATGACCTAATAGAGACCCGTTTTTAGTTCCTAGTGCTTTTATGATTCGATTTCGTAAAGAAGTACTTTTCCAATATTTATTTTTTTTTTCGACAAAACAAACAAAATTTTCTATGGAAATCTTTCTAAGAATCAAATTTCTATATATTTGTCTTTTGCGAGTCATCTGCTGCTGAGTCATCTTGGACTGCTGAGTCATCTCGAAGTGCAGAGTTATCTCACACTGGTGGGACATGTTTAAATGCTAAGTACTCTAGAACTGCTGAGTTCTCTCGAACTGTTGAATCATCTCAAGCTACTGAGTCATCCCAAACTACTGAGTCATCTCGAACAGCTTTGCTATTAAAAAATTCTTTTGATTCTAAAGCGAGGCCCCTTTTTTTCATTAAAACATCAAAGAAATTACAAGGGTTTAAAGTTTTCTTCGAAAAACCTATTACTATTGAGTCCTGTTCTAATCATAAGTTCTTCTAGAGGACCATTTCTAGATCCAAGTGCTTTTATGATACGATTTAGTAAACTTCTTAACGTCATTCCCGATTTCCTAAAATCCAATTTTTAATCGCCAAATAAACTGATTTTTCTATGGAAAACTTTCTAAGAACCAAGTTTCTAAATTGTTGTCTTTTGCGAGTCTGATTCTGAGTCATCTTGAACTGCTGAGTCATCTGGATGTGCTAAGTTAGCTCACACTGGCCAGACATCTCAAACTGCTAAGTCCTCTAGAACTGCTGAGTCCTCTCGAACTGTTGAGTCATCCCAAGCTACTGAGTCATCCCAAACTACTGAGTCATCTCTAAGCTAAGTTGTTCAGCTATTAAAAATTCTGGTGATTCTAAATCGAGTCCCTTTTCCCATTTAAACATCAAAGAAATTACAGGGGTTCAAAGTTTTCTTCGAAAAACCTGATTTTATAACAAAAATTGTAATTCTTTATAAAAAATGTTGATGATTCTTAATCGAGGCCCTTTTTCCATTTTAACGCCATTTAGAGAAGAACAATTTTGTTGATTCTAAATTGAGGTTCTTTTTCCATTTAAACGTCATTAAAAGAAATTACAGGGTATTAAAGTTTTTCATCAACAAAATTGATTCTATATGAAAAATTTGGATTTTTTGTAAAAAATTTTGTTGATTCTAAATTAAGGTCCTTTTTCCATTTAAACGCCATTTAAAGAAGTTACATGAGTTTAAAAAATTTTGATTTTTTATGAAAAATTTTGGTGATTTCAAATCGAGGTTCTTCTTTCATTTAAACGTCATTTGTAGACGAAAAACCTAATTTTATATGAAAAATTTTAATTTTTTATGAAAAATGTAGCTGCTTCCAAATCGAGATCATATTTCCATTTAAGCGTCATTTAAAGAAGTTACAGAGGTTTCAAGTTTTTTTTTTATCAAAAAAATCGATTTTATATAAAAAATTCTGATTTTTTATGAAAAATTTTTGTGATTCCAAATCGAGGTTCTATTCCCATTTAAACGTCATTTAAAGAAGTTACAGAGGTTTCAAATTTTTCATCACAAAAATCAATTTTATATGAAAAATTTTGACTTTTTATGAGAAATTTTGGTGAACGAAAAACCTAATTTTATATAAAAATTTTAATTTTTTATGGAAACTTTAGCTGACCCCAAATCGAAATCCTATTTTCATTTAAATGCCATTTAAAGAAGTTAAAAAGGTTTAAAGCTTTTCGTCAAATAAACTTGATTTTATATGAAAAATTTTGATTTCTTATGAAACATTTTTGTAATTCCAAATCGAAATCTTTCTTAATTTTAACGTTATTTAAAAATGTTACAGGTGTTTTGAAGTTTTTGAACAAAAAACCTGATTAAATATAAAAAATTTAAATTTTTTATGTAAAATTTTTGTAATTCCAAATCGAGGTCCTTTTTTCATTTAAACGACATTTACAGAGGTTTAAAGTTTTTCCTCAAAAAAAACCTGATTTTCTATGAAACATTTTGATTTTTTACAAAATATTTTTGTGATTATAAATCGAGTTGTTTTTTTCATTTAAACGTCATTTGAAGAGTTACAAAAGTTTAAAGTTTTTCATGAAAAAACTTATTTTATATGAAAAATTTTGATTTTTTATGAAAAATTTTGGCAATTCCAAATAGAGGATCTTTTTCCATTTAAACGAGATTTAAAGAATTTATGGATTTTTAAAGTTTTTCCTCAAAAAAACCTAATTTTCTATGAAAAATTTTGATTTTTTACGAAAATTTTTTGTGATTATAAATCGAGTTGCTTTTTTCATTTAAACGTCATTTAAAGAAGTTACAGCAGTTTAAAGTTTAACCCCCTTATTTATAAACCAATTATAAAATTATCAAAGGCTTATTGTAGGAATTTCGTATGGAAAATTTTAATTATAGGCTGGTCATAGTCTTATTATTCGATTATAAATTAGGGAGTAAGTGTTTTCAGAAAAAATACAAAAATTTATTTAAGCTTTCAAAAACCTTTACAATTTTTCAAATAAGTATTTCCAATTCTAAATTATTAACAAAAACTTTCCATTCTATTTCTCCATCACTTTGGCTCTACCTTTATTATGATCTCCATGGTCCCCTGGGCCTGTTTGCTATATTCCATAATCATCTTATAATAGCCGCTTCTAAGTTTCGAGGGCATATTTTCATTGGAAATTATACAATTATTCACTTTAATAAAACGTTTTGTACAAGGCGATACAAATTTATTCTCAGTCCAAGGAGCATTTTCCGTACAATTTTTCAAAGCATCCATTATCATATCTTTATAATAGATATTCATATTCGCTGATAAAGCTCCTTTGGGTATACTATAGGGTGATTTCAAAAAACCTGAACCTGTTGTACTGTAATACGACGAGGCACTAAAGAGAAGGTCATCGGTTAGATCCTCTTTAAAATGAACAGAGCCATTGAGAGCCGTAATACCGCGCGAGGGTTGAATTACTTTGAGGTCAATGAAAATAATATCGGGTGTTTGATTCTCGAGGGTCATCGAAACAAACTCAAAAGTCCAGTCAGGCTATAAAAGAAATGGAAAATTTAAAAAAAGGATGGAAATACGAAATTTAAAAAAATATATATATTACCTCACATTTGATCAGGGTTACTATGGAACTGGCGATTACCATGAAGAGATAGAGCTTGGGTTCTTTCAACATTTTGTTTTAGAATTTAATGATAAGCATTTCTATAGGTTTTTTATTTATATGGAAAATTCTTTCTAGGTTTTTTATTGTTAATAATTTTATTAATAATAATAACTTGTAAATTTTATCTGCGAACATTTATTTAGAAAGATAATCATTTTTTGTTTCCGAAACTTTGGCAGAAATTATTAATTACAGAATATGATGTTAGCGTGACTAGGGCTTGAACTCAAGGACAATTAGTCTTAATTCAAGAACAGTTTGTCTTAACTCAAGAACAATTTGTCTTAACGATTCATTCATTGGAAGCTAATATTGAAGCATTTCTTAGTCAGATACTGGTTGATATATTAGAGAGAGCCTGCCCAAATAGTATCCAGCTTATGAACCATTTGAGAATTATGTTTCTGTGATAATATTTAAATCATTTAATTTTATTGAAAATGGTATAATATAATTCCTTATGAAATTATCTTTAAGTTGCCTTAAAATCATTTTTTATACGTTTAAAGTATCCGGAGTTATATTTACTTCAAATCAAAAAAAAAATTGTAAAAAAAGCTGATCCATTAATTTCATCATATCTTTGGAACGGATTGTTCGATTTGCTAAAAGTCTCAGAATACAATAGAGAATTAAATTGTCTTTACTCTGATGTAAATCCAGTTTTCAAATGTTTCACCGATTTGAAGTTATTACACTTCAAAGTAAAAAAAAAAATATTTTTTTTTATTCAAAGGGGTGATCCATTAATATTATCATATCTTTGGAACGCGTTGTTCGATTTTGCTTAAAGTCAGAAAATATCAAAGCTAATGAAATAATCTTTTACTTTCTTTAAAACTATTTTTGTATAACTTTAACGGTTTCGGAGTTATATATATTTCAAATCAAAAAATACTATAAAAAAAGCTGATCTATTAATTTTATTATATCTTAGGAATGGGTTGTTCGATTTTGCTAAAGGTCTCAGAAAACTGTAAATCCAGTTTTCAAATCTTTAACCGATTTGAAGTTATTATACTTCAAAGTAAAAAAAAATATTTTTTTATTCAAAGGGGTAATCCATTAATATAATCATATCTTTGGAACGGGTTGTTCGATTTTGCTCAAAGTCAGAAAATATCAAAGTTAATGAAATAATCTTTTACCTTCTTTAAAACTATTTTTGTATAACTTTAACGGTTTTGGAGTTATATATATTTCAAATCAAAAAACACTATAAAAAAAGCTGATCTATTAATTTTATTATATCTTAGGAATGGGTTGTTCGATTTTACTAAAGGTCTCAGAATACAATAGAGAATAAAATTGCCTTTACTCTGATGTAAATCCAGTTTTCAAATATTTAACCGATTTGAAGTTATTACACTTCAAAGTAAAAAAAATATTTTTTTTTATTCAAAGGGGTGATCCATTAATATAATTATATCTTTGGAACGGGTTGTTCGATTTTATTAAAGGTCAGAAAATATCAAAGGTAATGAAATTATCTTTTAGTTTCTTTAAAATCATTTTCGTATAACTTTAACGGTTTCGGAGTTATATATACTTCAAATCAAAAAATACTGTAAAAGAAAGCTGATCTATTAATTTCATCATATCTTTGGAATGGGTTGTTCGATTTTGCTAGAAGTCTCAGAATACAATAGCGAATAAAATTGCCTTTACTCTGATGTAAATCTAGTTTTCAAATATTTAACCGATTTGAAGTTATTACACTTCAAAGTAAAAAAAATATTTTTTTGTATTCAAAGGGGTGATCCATTAATATTATCATATCTTTGGAACGAGTTGTTAGATTTTATTAAAAGTCAGAAAATATAAAAGCGAATAAAATTATCTTTTAGTTTCTTAAAAACCATTTTTGTATCACTTTAACGAATTCGGAGTTATATATATTTTTTTTTTTTACAAAAAAATTCATTTTATCATATCTTTATAATGGGTTGTTCGATTTTATTAAAATTTAGAAAATATCAAAGCTAATAATTATATTATCTATTATCTTTTAGTTGCTCTAAAACCATTATTTGATTAGTTAAACGGATTCAGAGTTATTTACACTTAAAAGGAAAAAAAAATATTTTTTTTCTTTTAAAGTGTCATCGACAGATTTTATCAATATCTTCGGAATGGCTTGCCCTATTTTATTGAAAGTGAGAGAATTGAATAGTCAATATAATTATCTATAAGTCGTTTTAAGATCATTTTTTTATATGTTTAACGGATTTGGAGTTACAAGCAATTCAAACTCAAAAATCACTTTTTTTTAATTTTCAATTATTTTAAATTTTAAAAATTTACATAAAAATCTAAGAAGCCGAAAAACCTATAATTTTTATAATAAGATCTTTAAACTGTTATTTGATTAGTAATAAAGTAAATGTGAACCGCTGTTGAATAGCAGGTAAGTCATCCGTCCCAAGTTCAATCCCCGACCAGACCCGCTTGAAAAAATAAATTTTGAAAAAAAGCGTTAACATCATAACTCATTTAGCCACTGGTTATTGAGTATTAGGCTATGTAAAACTTATCTTACTAATGCATATACCGTTCGGAACCGGAGTTAAAATGTAGGTCCCTTTCAATGAGTCTAAAAATAGAATTGGATGCAGCTCATTGTCTGAGAGAAGTACCACTCGGTCCAATTGGAATGTCGTATGAATTATGTATGTATAATGTAAATTTAGAGAAAATAAACAATTTTGTATTCAAGCCATTTCCTTAATGGGCTTTTGCATGGAAGCTAAGGTCAAATGTGAACCGATTTTCTTGAAACTTGGCAATTTGATTACAGGGTATTTAAGAATTATGTGTCCCAAAAATAATCATAAAATTGTAATTGTCTACAGACTTAGAAGCTTTTTGGTGAATTTTAACGCTTTTAAGAGCTTTTTGTCGAAGGTCTTGTATAAGAGCTATTTTTAAATATGAACCGAACTCGACAAAATTCGGTACAATAATTTCTATTTATATAAGCAATATTTCTTCAAAATTTCTTTAAAACATACTAAAATTTGTGGCCAAAATCTCAATTCCGGAAAATGAGACCTATGGGAGGTACTTGAAATAATTTTCCAATTTTGGCCAATTTCAATAAAAATGGCCATAATGGCAAAATGCAAAACAAAAGAAATGTCAGTACCAAGTTTCATAAAGCTAAAAACTAATTTGCGCCTTTGAGGAACTTAAAACTAAAATCCGGAAAGAAAATTGTTTGGGAGATACCTTAAAAGTTTGAATGATTTTGTATAATTTTAACAAGCTTTGTCTTTGTAGCTTAGGTATATTTCATGCCAAATCTTATGAAAGTATCTCGAAAATTGAGGCACTTATATAGTTTTTCAAATAATATTCTTTATACGACAATTTTTTTAAAATTGGGTATTTTCACTTTATGCTCCATAAAATCGCTATGAGTATATGGATTTTTTTAATTTAAGGCTAAGATTATATGGTATATTCATAGTTCTATAATGTTTGAGTAGCTATGGTAAATTTTTGCTACTTTCGATTTTCTATGAATTTTTGAAAAATAAAAATTTTTCGATTTTGCACAAAAAAAAATATTTTTGTATATTTTAGTGCTTATAACTTCAAAACCTTTGATAATACAAAAATTTTATTTTAGCACTTCTTAAGGGCAATTTTGTTCTTTATCAACTGATGTATCTTTTAATAAAATTGGAAATTAAATTTTTTATGAATTTTAAAAAATTAAAAAATGTTCGATTTTGCACTAAAAAATATTATTTGTATATTTCGATGCTTATAACTCCAAAACCTTTGGTCACACAAAAATTTTGTACAAGCACGTCTCAAGGGCAATTTTGTTCTTAATCAACTGATGTATTTTTTAACGAAATTGGAAATTAAATTCTTTAAAAATTTAAAAAATTTAAAAAAATTTAAAAATTTTTATTTTGCACAAAAAAAAATATTTTTGTTCCTTATTAACTGATGTATCCTTTAATGAAATTGGAAATTAAATTTTTTATGAATTTTAAAAAATTAAAAATTTTCGATTTTGCACAAAAATTTTGTTTTGCTTATTTCAATGCTAATAACTCCAAAACCTTTTATGATACAAAAATCTTGTATTAGCACATCTTAAGGGTAATTTTGTTCTTTATCAATTGATGTATCTTTTAATAAAATTGGAAATTAAATTTTTTATGAATTTTTAAAATTTTAAATTTTCGATTTTGCTCAAAAAAAAAAGATTTTTTGTATATTTCAATGCTAATAACTCTAAAACTATTGATTATACAAAAATCTTGTCTAAGCACGTCTTAAGGGAAATTTTGTTCTTATATATCTTTCAATGAAATCGGAAATTAAATTTTTTATGAATTTTTAAAAATTGAAAAATTTTTAATTTTGCTCAAAAAAATATTTTTTTATATTTCAATGCTATTTAATAACTCCAAAACTATTGATCGTACAAAAATCTTGTATCAGCACGTCTTAAGGATAACTTTGTTCTTAATCAATTGATATATCTTTCAATGAAATTGGAAATTTATTTTTTTATAAATTTAAAAAAATTAAATATTTTCGATTTTGCACAAAAATTTTGTTTTGCTTATTTCAATGCTAATAACTCCAAAACCTTTTATGATACAAACATCTTGTATTAGAACATCTTAAAGGTATTTTTTTTTTCTTTATCAATTTATGTATCTTTTAATGAAATCGGAAATTAAATTTTTTATGAAATTTTAAAAAATTAAAAATTTTTCGATTTCGTAAAAAAAAATATTTTTTTATATTTCGATGCTGATAACTCCAAAACTTTTAATCATATAAAAATCTTGTGTTAGGACGTCTTAAAGGCAATTAAGCTCTTAATCGATTGACGTATTTTTAAACTAAATTGGACAAGTCATGTCCAAAATATGGTAGAATAACTTTTACAACCGCTTTAAAAAAATATATTTTTTGTTTTATTTTTTTTTTTTTTTTGAATAACTCTTAAACCTTTGATCATACAAAAAACTTGTGTGAGAATGTCTTAAGATCAATTTCGCTCCTAATCAATTAATGTATTCTTCAGTAAAATTGGGCAAATCGTTTTCAAGTTATGACAAAATAACTTGGACAACTTCTTCAAAAATCCAAATTTTAGAAACAAATTAAAAAAAAAATTATTAAAAATTTTAAAATTCGGGTGTTTTTGTGCCCAGGGGACCATAAAACATAAAAAAAATTTGTTTAACTCAAATGCAATTGGTAGCATTATTAGCTCAAATCCTGCCGATATTAAAACGAAAATCTCTAGAATTTGCAATATCTTCCATATCATGATCAGCCGATTTCTTATAGAGAAAAAGTTCATTTTTTATTTAATTTAAACATTTTTCACTGTTTTCATATTAAGTTTTATAATTTTTGCCCTATCTTTGTTCCACCTTTACCATAAGCTCCCCTTGTAATTCAGCTCGACCGCTATATTCAAAAAAAAGTTTATAATAGCCACTTCTCATACGCGATGGCATATTCTCATTTGATATTATACAATTGTCTACACGAATTACGCGTTTTGTGAGAGGTGGTACAAATGTATCCTCAAACCATGGAGCATTTTCTGTGCAACTCTGTAAACTATCCATAACTATATCCTTATAATATAGATTAAAAGCGTTTGAAAGTGTTACTTTGTGTATTTTAAAGGGTTGTCTGGTAAATTCCGAACCCATCATGCTATAATAGGTTGAGCCATTAAAGAAGACATCATCGTTCAGATCTTCTTTAATATCAATTATGCCACTCAAGGCAGTGAGACCACGAGAGGGCCGAGTTATATACACTTCTATTAGGGCAATATCAGGAGTTGTGTTGTTTATGCTTAAGGATATTAAATCGAAAGTCCAATTGGGAGGAATAAAGGACTGAAAAAAAATACTCTCAGATTATCGATGAAAAAAATTAAAAATAATCAAAATTTCTACCTAAAATTCTTATACATACCTCAGCATGGATCAGGACTTGTAGGGCTTCAAAAATTATTATTAAAATCCTCAAATTTTGCCAGTTAAACATTTTGTTAAAGAAATTTAAGTTTTGAAAATTTTGTCTAAATCTTTTTATTTATATGCAAAAGTTTGAATTGATTTCAAATTTTTTATAAATTATAATCATTTTAATTAGGGTTTTTTTAATTTAAGATTGAAATCTTTAACATTTTTATGCCATATCGAGCCCTAACCGCCAAAAAGACTTAAGCGCCAAAAACTAAAATTTACAGGAGAAGCATTTTTTTAAATATCTTTGGATATATTATGTTCAACCTTTAGAAATTCTTCCGACACGTTTTTAATGTAGGCCTTGGTAGTGCAAATAAGGAAAAAACCCCTAAATCAAATAGGGGCTAGTAAAAATATGTAAGACGACAAAATTGAGACATAAAGCTTTATATAGTTCAACACAATAATTGCAAGTCATGTCTTCTAGCAAAGTTGCCCCATCCGTTGCTTGCTTTTTCTTCTACAGCAAATTTTATTTCTTTTACATCGGCGGCGTGTTAATGCTGTAGTAAATATATTACTCTTAAAAGTGCTAACATTTGCCAGTTAAACATTTTGATAAAAAAAAATTTCTGTTTCTGCCTGAAACATTTGTATTTACGAGAGAAAAATGGAATGTAAATGTTTATATTTTAATTATACCCTATAAGCTACAAGATAATGATATAGCAAGCTATAGTACAAGCTTGCTAAAGTATTAGATTAAAATTTTAAACATTTATGAGACACGTTTTTAACTATGGACTTCCCAGTTTTTTAAAATTAAAAAGTTTTACTGTAGTGTATCGCACTAAAGTTGAGGGTAGGAACAATTTTTTAGAGAAAAGTTGACGATAGGAACAATTTTCTAAAGAAAAGTTGATGATAGGAATAATTTTCTGAAGATGATATTAAAAATTTTCTAAAGAAAAGTTGATGATAGGAATAATTTTCTAGAGAAAACTTGACGATAGGAGGAATTTTCTAGAGAAAAGTTCACAATCTAGAGAAAAAATGACGATAGGAAGAATTTTCTAGAGAAAAGTTAACGATATGAAGAATTTTCTAGAAAAAAGTTGACGACAGGAAGAATTTTCTAGAGAAAAGTTGACGATAGGCAGAATTTTCTAGCGAAAAGTTGACAATAGGAAGAATTTTGTAGAGAAAGTTGGCAATACGACAAATTTTCTAAAGAAAAGTTGACTATAGGAAGAATTTTCTAAAGAAATGTTGAAGAAAGAAATGTTGAAGAAGACTTTTCTATAGAAAAGTTGACGTTAAGAAGTCTTTTCTGTAGAAAAGCTGACGTTAAGAAGACGTTAAGAAGACTTTTCTATATAAAAGTTGACGTTAAGAAGACTTTTCTATTATAAAGTTGACGTTAAGAAAGAATTCTCTATAGAAAAGTTTATGACAGGAAGAATTTTCTAAAGAAAAGTTGAAGATAGGAAGAATTTTCTATAGAAAAGTTGACGATTGGAAATTTTTCTAAAGAAAAGTTGACGATAAGAAAAACTTTCTATAGAAAAGTTGACGATAGGAAGAATTTTCTAGAGAAAAGTTGATGATAGGAATAATTTTCTAGAGAAAAGTTGACGATAGGAAAAATTTTCTAGAGAAAAGTTGACGAGAGTAAGAATTTTCTAGAGAAAAGTTGACGATAGGCAGAATTTTCTAGAGAAAAGTTGACAATAGGAAGAATTTTGTAAAGAAAAGTTGACAATAGGACAAATTTTCTAAAGAAAAGTTGACGATAGGAAGAATTTTCTAGAGATATATTGACAATAGGAAGAATTTTCTATAGAAAAGTATACGATAGGAAGAATTTTCTAAAGAAAGGTTGACAATAGGAAGAATTTTGTAAAGAAAAGTTGACAATAGGAAGAAATTTATAGAGAAATGTTGAAGAAAGGAATGCTTTTCTATAGAAAAGATGACGTTAAGAAGACTTTTCTATAGAAAAGTTGACGTTAAGAAGACTTTTCTATAGAAAAGTTGACGTTAAGAAGACTTTTCTATAGAAAAGTTGACGTTAAGAAGACTTTTCTATAGAAAAGTTGACGTTAAGAAGACTTTTCTATAGAAAAGTTGACGTTAAGAAGACTTTTCTATAGAAAAGTTGACGTTAAGAAGACTTTTCTATAGAAAAGTTGACGTTAAGAAGACTTTTCTATAGAAAAGTTGACGTTAAGAAGACTTTTCTATAGAAAAGTTGACGTTAAGAAGACTTTTCTATAGAAAAGTTGACGTTAAGAAGACTTTTCTATAGAAAAGTTGACGTTAAGAAGACTTTTCTATAGAAAAGTTGACGTTAAGAAGACTTTTCTATAGAAAAGTTGACGTTAAGAAGACTTTTCTATAGAAAAGTTGACGTTAAGAAGACTTTTCTATAGAAAAGTTGACGTTAAGAAGACTTTTCTATAGAAAAGTTGACGTTAAGAAGACTTTTCTATAGAAAAGTTGACGTTAAGAAGACTTTTCTATAGAAAAGTTGACGTTAAGAAGACTTTTCTATAGAAAAGTTGACGTTAAGAAGACTTTTCTATAGAAAAGTTGACGTTAAGAAGACTTTTCTATAGAAAAGTTGACGTTAAAAAGACTTTTCTATAGAAAAGTTGACGTTAAGTAGACTTTTCTATAGAAAAGTTGACGTTAAGAAGACTTTTCTACAGAAAAGTTGACGTTAAGAAGACTTTTCTATAGAAAAGTTGACTTTAAGAAGACTTTTCTAGAGAAAAGTTGACGTTAAGAAGACTTTTCTATAGAAAAGTTGACGTTAAGAAGACTTTTCAATAGAAAATTGACGTTAAGAAGACTTTTCTATTGAATATTTTAATACCCTCCCTAACTTATGCAACACTTTTAAATTTTTATATCAAAAAGAGTTACCAGTGTTTTTTTATATAGTGGGAAATCTTTTTTGTTGCTCCTTAACGTATGCTACTATTTTGCGATGATATCAAAAAGCTGCCATATTTTATATTGATTTAGGTATTTTAGTATAAAAATGGAGCTGCCAGAGCTGGAAATAAGTTATTAAAGAAAATTTCGATTTAAATTTTAATGAATATAGTTTTTTTTAACTGTTTTTTAAGGAAAAATTTAATATTTTGAATGAATTTTGTTGAATTAAATTTTCCACATTCTTTAAAAAGTTTTGTCAAAAATGTATTAAAGCAAGAAAATATTAAAAATTTTCAGAATATTTTTATATTAATTCACTCCATTCGATTTCGTTGTAAATGATAAAATTATAACCTATGTATAACAAATTTAATAGTTTTATCTCAAAACCGGGTAATAGCATTTATTCTCCTGTGATCATGCAAAGCCTAAACTTTGACTTGATAATCAGTGTTTTAAAAATGTTAAAGATTACAATCGAAAATGTTAATGCTTATACAAGCTACAATTAATTATTGTGTTAATCTATTAATAAATTAAAATTTTTCCATATAAATACACAAATTTATGGAAACAATACAAAAAAATAATACTTTATTAAAATGTTCAGCTGTCAAAAGCTAGCGATTTCTATACTATTTTTTTGCTATCTTATAGTCCTGATCAAAGCTGAGGTATATCTAGCAAATTTATTGATAAAAATATAAGTTTTTTTAACTTTTTTAATATTTTCCAGCCCGATTGGACTTTTGATTTTATATCCTTAACCATCGACAACCAAACCCCCGATATTCTATCAACAGATATTCATATTACAAATCCCTCTCGTGGTGTCACTACTATGAGTGGCTTATTTTCTATACATGAGGATCTTACAGATGAGCTTTTGGTCAGTTCAACCTCATTTTATAGCCTGACGGGCTCACAATATACCAGAACTCCTTTTGCTATACCTAAATCGAACTTGTCAAACCTTTTGAACCAATATTACAAAGATATACTTATGGATAGTTTACAAAACTGTTCAGAAAATTCTCCGTGGACCGCGGATAAATTCGTGGCACCTCTCACAAAACGCATAGTTCGTTTAGACAATTGCATAATATCAAATGAGAATATGCCATCAAAACTTAAAAGTGGTTATTATAAAATTATAATAGAATCAAGCCAGCAAGCGAAACTATCGGTTGAGTACATAGTCAAGGTAGAACCAATATAAAGCAAAAATTATATAATTTATGTACATATGTAATTAATTTATATATGTAATTTGTTTAATAAATAGCCAAAGTTATTTTACCAGAAATCCCATATCGCTAACTTTTCCATACAAAATTCTCATCAACTTTTCTATAGAAAACTCTTCATATCTACAACTTTTCTGCAGAAAAGTCTTCCAAAGGTTAAATTTTCTATTGGAAAGTCTTCCTAAGGTTAACTTTTCTATAGAAAAGTCTCCCTAAGGTCAACTTTTCAGTGAAAAAGTCTTTCTCACGTCAACTTTTCTATAGAAAAGTCTTCCTATGGTCAACTTTTCTATTGAAAAGTCTTCCTTAGGTCAATTTTTCAATAGAAAAGTCTTCATTAAGTCAACTTTTCTACAGTAAAGTCTTTTAAAGGTCAACTTTTTTTATAGAAAAGTCTTCCTAAGGTCAACTTTTCTATAAAAAAGTCTATCTCACGTAAACTTTTCTATAGAAAAGTCTTCCTAAGGTCAACTTTTCTATAAAAAAAGTCAATTTCACGTCAACTTTTCTACAGAAAAGTCTTCGTAAGGTTAACTTTTCTGAAAAAAGTCTTCTTTCTATAGAAATCTTGTCTATCGTCAACTTTTCTATAGAAATGTTGTCCTTTCGTCAACTTTTCTATAGAAATGTTGTCCTTTCGTCAACTTTTCTATAGAAATGTTGTCCTTTCGTCAACTTTTCTATAGAAATGTTGTCCTTTCGTCAACTTTTCTATAGAAATGTTGTCCTTTCGTCAACTTTTCTATAGAAATGTTGTAATATCGTCAACTTTTATGTAGAAAGGTTGTCTTATCGTCAACTTTTCTATAGAAATGTCCTTTCGTCAACTTTTCTATAGAAATGTTGTCTTTTCGTCTACTTTTCTTTAGAAATGTTGTCCTTTCGTCAACTTTTCTATAGAAATGTTGTCCTTTCGTCAACTTTTCTATAGAAATGTTGTCCTTTCGTCAACTTTTATATAGAAATGTTGTCCTTTCGTCAACTTTTCTATAGAAGTGTTGTCCTTTCGTCAACTTTTCTATACAAATGTTGTCCTTTCGTCAACTTTTCTATAGAAATGTTGTCCTTTCGTCAACTTTTATATAGAAATGTTGTCCTTTCGTCAACTTTTCTATAGAAGTGTTGTCCTTTCGTCAACTTTTCTATACAAATGTTGTCTTTTTGTAAACTTTTCTATAGAAATGTTGTCTTATCGTCAACTTTTCTATAGAAATATTGTCCTTTTGTAAACTTTTCTATAGAAATGTTGTCTTATCGTCAACTTTTCTATAGAAATGTTGTCCTTTCGTTAACTTTTCTATAGAAATGTTGTCCTTTCGTCAACTTTTCTATAGAAATGTTGTAATATCGTCAACTTTTCTATAGAAATGTTGTTCTTTCGTCAACTTTTCTATAGAAATATTGTCCTTTTGTAAACTTTTCTATAGAAATGTTGTCTTATCGTCAACTTTTCTATAGAAATGTTGTCCTTTCGTTAACTTTTCTATAGAAATGTTGTCCTTTCGTCAACTTTTCTATAGAAATGTTGTAATATCGTCAACTTTTATGTAGAAATGTTGTTTTATCGTCAACTTTTCTATAGAAATGTTGTCCTATCGTCAACTTTTTTATTAAAATGTTTTCCTATCGTCAACTTTTATATAAAATGTGTACACTTTTTTATATACATATATATCAAATCAGAGATGGACTATATTTTGAATTACATATTTCAAAATTCTTTATATTCAATTTTTTTTAGGCTGGCAACTCTCTATTGATCTTTTTTCATAATTCAAATTTCTGTTTACGCACAAATCTGACATTTCTCTTTCGTTCAAAAAATAATGCATAAACTTCTAAAACGTCAGACTCTGGCACGAGAACACTATTAAAAGAAGTGAGCAGAGATCTTTAAATATCTTAAAAGAATAAGAAAATTAATATAGAAGGAATATACAAAGAAGAATACTAAACAAAAACATTAAAGAAGCTTTGAAAGGTAAGTGAATGCACACAAATTTATTACAAGGCAATTCAATAAAACTATAAACTATAACGATCTTAAGAGATCACACTCTTCTCACATGAGAATGTCTCAAGTGAGAGATTATATACTCTTCTCTAGAGAGTATCAACAGTAGAAAAGACGGGCCAAGGCTGGAAAACCTAATGCCTTCTTCAATTCAATGAATCATATGTTTAGTTTAATAGCCTTTCCAAATGATATTGCCATTCAGCTTGAACTGCTTCAAGATCAATCACTGGGCGATGATAGGAATAAATAATATCCCTCCTTCACCAACTTCAATCCTATAAAAACTTTCTGATCTTAAGAGGCATTGAGCTTGCTCAAGTCTATAATAGAGATTGTTTCCTGTTTACATTACAATACCATTGCATTTTCCATCCCTGCAAATGTAATGAGATCTGCAAATGAGTGTGAGCACATCAACAGTTTAATAATGAATGAATGAAATATTTTGGAATTTAGAAAAAGGCAAACAACGTAAAGACGTTGGCACAAGCATTCTAACATACCGGAGCTTTATGGGCTTGCAACTATAACGAACACAGGGGCTATATTAACATGTTCTGCATTAAATATTGTTTCTTGTTACGCTGAACAGTGGGGCAGTGTGAGAATGAATTGTAAGGACTTGAGTCTTGGGTTATTTGATGCAACTACTTTGTACTTTTGACTAGACTACATGAACTAGTGCCAACCATTCAAGTAAAATTTAAACTCTTTTGTAGGTTTTTAGAGAAATCTATCCCGTGGCTCAGATAATTGATTCCATAGGTCCCTATGCAAGAAGTGAGGTCGATGAGATGCTTAAGGAAGCCTTTCGACAGATCCCTATTAATAGATAATGTTACATTCCATCCATCCAGCACCGCCAACTGAATGGGGAAAAACTTTGAGTGTATGTACGTTAGGACTTGCTGATTTAAAAGGAATGGAAGCTAATATAGTAAATATAGTGTTACCCGTAAGGGATACAATAGTATTACCCGTAAGGGATATAATAGTGTTACCCGTAAGGCATATAATAGTGTTACCAATTCAACAAGAACTCATTAAAGCCAACCAGATATTAATGTTCGAAAACCCAGATAGATCATGTAACAAGTAAGAAAAGCTATAGTCGGTCAAGCCCGACTATATAATACCCTTCACTACTAAGACCAAATATGGACCAACAATTAAACAAGTTTTCCTTAAGTCTTAGAGACATACATACATATACTATGTGCTATTTTTTCAAAATTTCGAGATTTATATCATTTCCGGCCAAGGGCCTGATATGGGAGCAAGGGTTAATTGTGGACCGATTGTTACCAAATTTTGATTATTGTTTTATATTTATAAAATATTTATCTGTACAAAGTTTAAGTAATCAAATGCATTTATCTTTAGAGTTATTAACGTTTTTGTGCTTTTATGTATATTTAAACGTCTTTTGGGAATGTGTCTTGTATGGGAGGTATGGTCAAATATGGGGCGATTTCTACAAAATTAGGAACTAATCAGTGCAGGTTATGATAAGCAATATTTGTGCTGAATATTATTAAAATACAACTAAATTTGTGGCTATAAAGAACCAAAAACTCTATTCCGGGAAGGCATCCCTATGGGAGGTGCCCGAAATAGTAATCCGATTTCGCTCAAATATAGGGATCGTCCTTGGACCAAAATAATAAACTGTGCCAAATTTCATCAAATTATCTTTAAAGTTACGACCTGTAGAGTGATAACAAGCTTACATGGATAACCGCCCAGCCAGCCAGCCGGACGGACATCGTTAAAACAACTCAGGGAGTGATTCTAAGTCGATTGGTATACTAAAAGGTAGGTCTCAGACCAATATTTGTATGCGTTACAAACATCAGCACTGAAGATGCTGCAAGAAGATCTAGCTTCCTACAAGCAGTTTATTGCGCAGGGTAATGCCATTACTATAGTAAATTGGTCATGTTAGTCTTAAAATAAAGCATGTGTTTCTGTGATCTAGTTGGCCCGAGTAGACTTGAAAAGAAATAACTTTATTAGCATGGTAAAGATTGGAAGCGATATATTGATAAATGTATTCCGCACTGAGGACACTGTCAGTATTGGCAAAGTTATCAGCATTATTGTACTTGCGCACAAATAAGAGTTCTAAACTGGAATGGAACAACGTAAAATTCTAAAAAATACAATTTCAAATGAAAATAGAGATGTTGAAGTGCTCCGTTCGACATACCGTGACCTATCCAACAGAATAAAAAGTTGTGCAAAGAGAGATAAGAGAATGTGGATAGACGAACAAGTAAGCCAAGCTGAATCAGCTGAAAGGTGACACGAAGTCCTTATGCAATATATAAAGAGTGTTGTTTGACAAACCTACATGAACCAACAGTCCCATATTGAGTTGAAGTGATACTCTTCTTTCAACTCCGGATGAACAATTAATACGCTGGACGGAACACATTAAACATACAACCTATGGACGAAAAAACTCTGCCTATCTTCTGGAATGAAGGTATACTAGTCAAAAAATACCAAAAAATACCTCCAACTCCGAACAAAATAGTAAGTCGAGTAATTTTGAGTAGAATATCCGATGCAGTTTCCTCTAGACTCCGCGAACATCAGTTTCAGTTCAGAAAGAACCGTTCTTGAGTTACTCTTATCGACAAAGTAGAAATAGTAATAGAGCAATATAATGATTATCGCACCTCCATTTATCTAGCTTTTATCGACTTTATGAAGGCCTTTGACAGTGTCAACAGAAGCTATCTATGGTGAATTTTAGAAAACATGACAACGAAAATTCTGAACTTAATTCGGCCAAAGTAAGTGGATTTTAAATGTCGAATGCTACTCAAGGGTAAATTGTCAAATCCGTTCGAAGTCACTACTGGAGTAAGGCAAGGATGTTTCTTGTCACCTTTACTTTTTATCTTGTCATCGACAATATAATGCTCATGGCTTTAAATGGTAGACGCGGTATTCAAGGGATACCTTTTAAACAACTAGAGGACTTGAAATATGCTGATGACGTACATATGTTTTCTAAGCCAAAGCTCAGGCCGCTTTCAAAAAAATACTAACGCTATCACTGTTGAATCTCCGGCAGCTCGACTGGAAATCAATATTTCCAAAACAAAGATAATGCCTGGAGGATATGGCGCAAATCCGTCAACAAACATCAATGTTGATAACATGGTAATTAGATGTGTTGGTACCTTTAATTATCTTGGTAGTTTGGTATCTACAAAAGGTAGCGACGAGGATATTGAATCCGTATTAATAAGGCAAAAACTGTTTCGGCATTCTCCGAGCTATTTGAAAATCTCGGCAAATATCAACAACTAACAAGTTGCGAATATGCAACTCGAATTTTAAGTTCATCCTGTATTACGGCTGCGAAACTAGTTCTTCTGTCATCCTTGACTTGAGTGGAGCATAGGGTCTCCAAGTTGCTGCGAAACTTGGAAATACACAAATATCATCGATATCGCCTACAAACCTTAGCAAACAAATGCTTACGGCAAATTCTTAATATATGATGGCCGAATCGCATAAGACATAAAAATCTAATTATGGTGACAAATCGAATCCATGCATTTCTTGAAAATTTTTTCCTTAAGAACTAAAATTACGCTCTATAAAACGCTTATACTATGACTGTTATTGTATGGTGCTGAATTATGGGCACTTGCACAGGCAGATGAAGTTATCCTTGGGATGTTGGAGAGATAAATTCTACGAAGAATATTTGGACCAATCTGCGTCAATAATTAGTATCGACATCAAAAGAACCATGAGCTGTATAAGTTATATGCTGATTTGCACACAGTGAAATGCATTAAGCAACATCTGCTGCGACGGCTAGGACATGTTGTCCGATTGGTTGAAAATACTCCGGGAAGAAAAGTGTTTGATAATGATCCAGAGGGAACTCGTAGAAGAGGGCGTCCAAAACTTCAATGAAAATAAAAAGTAGAAGAAAATCTTTCACAACTTGGCCGACGGAATTAGAGAATATGCGCACAAGATAGAGGCACATGACATTTTAAAATATGTTATAACTATAGGTCCTTTAAGTAAGTAATCTTTTATGTCAAAGGAATGGCGATGGATAGACCACACACGTCGAAGGCCAAACACCAACATTGCTCGACAAGCGCTTCGTTGGAATCCACAGGGAAGAGGCTATCGATTTGGTGCACCTGCTAGAACGTGAAGAAGGTCTATTGATGTAAAGTTGCAAGCAGCCAGCTATTCTTGGAATGACATATGCCTAACATCTTGTAATAGAATCCGATATAAAAGCATGGTTGAGACTCTTTGCTCCACTGGAAGTCAATGATATCAGAAGAAGAATATACTTTTCAGTGTATTGTCTATCGTAAACCTCTACCTCTCTGGAAGCCTATGGATTCCTCACTAAAAGAATTGCTTTGGTTTTAAATTAATATATTATAGCATTATACCAGGTTAGTCATCCGCCTACCATACCTGAGGTCCCAAATTCGATCCCCAGCCAGACCCACTTGAAAAAAATAAATTTTCAGGAAAGCGGTTCACCTCATAACTCAGCTAGCCAGTTAGAGAAGTTTTACAAAGCCTAATACTCCATAATTTGTGAACCGCCGTGGTATAGCAGGTTAGTCATCCGCCTAGCATACCAGAGGTCCAAGTTCAATCCCCGGCCAGACACACTTGAAAAAATAAACTTTCAAAAAAGCGGCGGTTCACCTCATAACTCAGCTAGCCACTGGTTATTGAGTATTAGGCTATGTAAAACTTCTCTAACTAATGCATTCGCCGTTCGAAGCCGGCGTAAAAACGTAGGTCCCTTTCAATGAGTCTAAAAATAGAATCGGATGCAGCTCATTGTCTGAGAGAAGTACCCCTTGTTCCAATTGGAATGTTGTCGGGGAATTATATATATTATATATAGATTTATATATATAATACTCCATAACCAGGAGTATTAGGCTTTGTAAAACTTCTCTAACTAATGCATTTGTCGTTCGGAGCCGGAGTTATAAGGTAGGTCCCTTTCAATGAGTCTAAAAAAAGAATCGGATGCTGCTCATTGTCTGAGAGAAGTACCCCTTGTTCCAATACAATTGGAAACTCTGAAAAGTATAGAAGGCTTAATATCCCTGAGAACGCAAGTTGCGACAGGGCAACCAAATGCCGCCCCATTTGTTTTATTCGATTCAGAACGTTTTTACCGGAATAAGCTTCTTATTTGGCTTAATTTATTACATACAGACATAAATCCCATGACATATAAATTAAGCCAAATAAAGAAGCTTATTCCGGTAAAAACGTTCTGAATCGAACAAAACAAATGGGGCGGCATTTGGTTGCCTTGTCACAACTTGCGTTCTCAGGGATATAACGGCTTCTATACTTTTCAGGGAATACCCTTCCGGATGAAAGACTAGAGCTATGACTACAGTAATGACTACAACTGTGACTAGACTATGACTAATCTATGACTAAAGCTGTGACTAAAAACTATATCTAGAGCTTTCACTAGGGCTATAAATAGAGCTATGACTAAACTATGAGTATAGCTATGACATAAAGCTATGACTAAGCCCATGACTAGTCTAGGCTATCACTAAAACTGTGACTAGGGTTATGATAAGACATGACTAAAGCTATGAACTATGACTGCAATGTGACTATATTTTCTTCACTCTTGCCCCTATGTGCTTCACATTCAAAATTATTATGTTTGTTGTTATTATTTTCTTGTGTTTTTTGTTTATATCCCCCCTTTGAATTGTTTTTGTTTGGTAGACGAGTTCAAGAAAAGGAATCAAAAGAAAACAAAAAAGAGAAGAGCATTAAATGTACCAATGCTCTCTTTCTCTCTCTCCCCGACAATAACAAAAAGAACAAAAAATTGTACTTGTTACAAAAATAAAAACAAACAGTTTTAAAACTCATTGAAAACATCATGATATTTATGATAATGATGATGATGATGATGTTAATGATCATTATCATATGAAACAAGAGGACCTGATTTTTGTTGTTTTTTTTTGTTTTTGGAAATTCTGTTTTCGTGCTAAGAGAGAAATAACGATCAGTTTTTAATGTGACGCTAAACAACAAAGACGTGCGATCGTTAAAATCGCTTAAGCATTCGTGGGTTCGTGTTTATAAGTTCGTTGGAGAGTCTCGTTAAAAAAGAATTTTAGTTGTTGTTTTTTTTTTAAGGAAAAATATAAAAACAAATTAAAAAGAGAGGAAAGAAGAAGTAAATGTGAAGATTTTTTGTTATTTTTGCATTTTTATTCCTTAAAAAATATAAATAAATTTGAGGGGCAAAAACAAAATAACGGAAGTGATTTCGAAATTTGCTTAAAAATATTAAGAAAATCTTAGGAATTTATTCTTAAAAAATTAATTGCACTTAATTTTCTTCAAATAAATTATTAATAAATTGTCGCGAGACAAATTGAGTAAAAAGCCGGTTGCAAAGAAAATTGGAAAAGCATAAAAAAACTAAAAGCGGATCTAAATTTAGATGAAAATTGCTCTCGAATTAAATTAAAATGACAAAAAAGTGAAAGAAATTGAAACAGAAAAAAAATTAAAATTTAAAAAAAAAATCAGAAAATTTAAGAAAACAAATTTTGAAAATGTAAGAAAAAAAATTTGAAAATTTAAGAAAAAAAATTTGAAATAACAATTTTAAATAAAAAAGAAAAATTTTCCGAAAAAAAATTTAAAATTTACCAAAATCTGATAAAGTTAAAAAAAATTTGATCATTAAATTAATAAATTTAAGTTCTAAGTTTCCATACAAATTAAAAGAAATCTTAAAATTTTTACGGAAAATAAAAGACTTTTTTAAAAAAGTTGAAAAATATGTGAAAAAAGAGTTTTATACAAAAACTTACAAAAAATTATAAATTAATTGTATTAAAATTTATCAAAAATCTTTTGAATCATAAAAAATACCTAACGAATTTTGAAAATTGTGAAACAATTTCGAAGCCTAAAACAGGTATTAAAATTTTAAATATTTTACAAAAAAAATTGCTTAGAGAAATTCAATAAAGCAAAATTAAAAAAAAAAAAAAAAATTAAATCTTTAAAACAATTAATTGACAATTTGTGAAATTTTGCCAAGAAAGTTTTTTCAAATATTAAAATTTTTTTAACAAAATCTTGAAAAAAAATTAATAAAGAAAAATTTAATTTTGAAATAAATAAATAAAAAAAAATTAAAGCGATTTTTAAAAAATAAAAAAAATTTTAAATTATTATACCTATAAAAAAAAAGTGTTACAATTTAATAAATTAAAGATTTTTCAAAAATTGTTAATAAAAGTGAGTAGTTTTTTTTTAAATAAATATATAATAATATATAAAATAATTAATATTAATAAATAATATATAAGAGAAATATACAAATTTAACTCAAGAATTAAACAATTAAGAAAGTATTACACTCGGCCCAACCCGATCGCATAATACCTTAAACCATTCAGGCCAAATATAGAACGATTGTCCACAAAATTAAGAAGTTTCCTTTTAATGCCCAGAGAAATATGTATATTTGGGAAATTTTGGCAGCAGGTCTATTTATATCTTAAGTTTTTGATAAAGCTTTAAAACAGCTTTCATTTGAAAGCTCTTTTATAGACAAGCAGCTTCTGGTTTTGGAGTTAAAGACCTTTGAAGCTCGAGAATATTGAATCTTGTATAGCTTCTGAAGTACTAATGAGAAACAAAAAGATCAAATGAGTTCATGAAACAAAAAAATTGTAAGATTTAAAAAGATACAGCTTTAAAACCTCGAGATATTAAGATCTCGATGAAATAAAAAATGAAATATAATAGGAATCTTTGCTATCTTAAGAGATATTGCCGGATAATTTATATCTAATGAAAGCTTGAAGGGTTCACTACTTAATTCTGCGATACCTCCACGGCAATACAACTTAATTGACATATGTTTACAACCTGTTAAGGTTAAAGACCAAGTATATTTAAGAATTCAATGCGTTTCCCAAGCTTTTAAAACTTTTCTTCTGCTTGGTGTTTCCATCTAAGTTTCGGACGTCCCCTTCTACGAGTTCCCTAGGGATCATTTTCGAACACTTTTCTTCTTGGAGTATTTTCATATTTTAGAATTCCATGAGTTTTCCAAGCTTTTAAAGATTTTCTTCTACTTGGTCTTTCCATGAAGTTTCGGGCGTCCTCTTCTACGAGTTCCCTCGGCATAATTTTCGAACATTTTTCTTGCTAGAGTATTTGCATCCATACGCACGGATCTATACTAACCACGAATATAAAATATTAATGCTTCTAAAGGTCAGCAAGAATATGAAACAGATTTAAAGCGATTAGCAATTCATATCAAATTAATGCTTAAATCGGCGATAACTCCATATTTTCAACTACTCAGCCAATCCTATATCACTTAATATCAATCAATTGATGACCCATATAGTGAACAATAACATCTATATATAGGATCTATACAAGCCACGACTATATAACATTAAAATTTCGAAAGATCGGCAAGAAGTTGAAGCGAATTTGAGGCGATTAGCGATAAAGCATCAGACTGTACTTTAATGAAACCCAAAAATGGTCGCCATGACTTTATTAGCTAACAAACTTCTTTGGCTCTGACTAACCCCGGGAAACCCTATCCGGTGTATTGTGATGGCGCCATGTTTTGTCCTTGGAAACAGTGAAAAACTCTTTCACATTTCTGTGAAACGAAGCCAAAAATTCCTTCGAAAGTGCCTAACGGTTGCTTTTGTGGTTGACTATAAGTAAATGCGACTGTCATCTTAACCCTTTGACGTATTTCCACGAGTCTGACTCGTGGTACAATTTCTGTGCCTAACATGATTATCAGGAGTCCGACACGTGGTACTATTTATGTGCCTAACATGATTATCACGAGTCATACTCGTTTTGCGACTGTTCTTAAGCATCAAAACCGGTTTGTTTAGTGCAACTTGTGTGCGAACAGTTGGAAGCGAGCTTCGTTGCGCAGATTGATACGTCAAGGGATTAAAAAAGCTTTCTCATACCTAAGTGATATTGAAATTTTATACCACAGGGCCAGATGAGAGGCCTGTGTTCAATTGTTTCTGATGTAGAGACCTCAACTGGCTGTTCAGGATGTTCGTCCTCATTGAAAATTAGAAACCACTTTCTTACTATAGAAGTGGGAGGGCTGCCCGCAAATTACCTCACCACATAAATTTCGTGTGAAGCAATGGTCCCTTTAGTAAATGACAACAGTTGCTTTTAGGATATCATTGGAGTAATCATCCTCAGGAAAGATCTTTGCAAAGATATTGTTCATGATCCCTTAGATCATATTTTCTACGTGAAGAGCATCGAGAAACATTCATAGAGACGCTACTAACTCCACGATTTCAGGTTAATTCCATGAATTTTGTATAAGGAGGTTAGTCACGGCCCATAGCAAAAGAAGAAAAGAGATTACCACCAAACATATGATTAGTTCTGGCATAATTGAGATCGAGATGGGACAACATATTAAATATCTTATTTGAACCTGCAGGTTCATGTGCCAGGGTCTTCATGATACCTCCACTTCTTCAACTATGTCTCCAACCCTCCTTTACTTACTCCTGAGGATTTGCGGGACTATCCAGTCTAGTAGCAGAGGTGTAATCCTTGGAAGAAAGTTATTATATGGTGTCGATTCAAATTTCTAAACGTGGTCAGTAAAGTATAGACCCGAAGCAAAGAGTACTAAAAATTCGAAACAACGCACAATACAAAGACTTCAAGCAAATATCAAGACATCAAAGCGTAAAGAAATAAAGAATCAAAACATATATATCGTGAGGACGCAGAAAAACATTTGTGAGAACTCGAAATAATGTTCAATGGGATGTTGATACACACGTAAATCTTAGCTGTGGACAATGACCTCATCCTGGTATCAACTGGGGAACTACGTTAACACCCGTTAAAGTAGCGAATCGAACAGTTCTCTCATAATACAAATATGGATTTGGATATCGGGTTAGTAACCCACTCCTGGAAAAAATAATTTACTATGAAAAAGCAAGAAATAAATATTAAAACTCTCATATTAGGGGACGATTTTGGCAAAAAAAGGACCATGATTTAAGGATCAGCACCTGCAAGATCCGAACTCTTTACAGAGGATCCAGTTCTGATACAGTTGATGGACGTTCTTGAGGAATATAAATTCAAGGTGACTGCTATCTAGGGAGTAAGATGGAATGGGCACGGCTTCGCCAATACACCAAAAGGTGTAATTAACAAAAGAATGCAAAATCTAGTTTCCAAATGACAGCCATGACTTCATCATTCATTTGTCATATTAATTTAATTTTCTTAATTAAAAACATATAACTTTATTTTACTTAATGCAATTGACTCAAGTCTGGCCAAAGAATCCTTTTAAGTGTGTCTGAGCCAAACAACTTTCAAAACTTGGTGACCAAAATTAGCCTTAACAAGCCACTTAACAAATATAAAAATCCAAAACTTAAAACTAAATTAATCAAAAACTCAAAGAAAAAAAAACACCCTAAAATTATTTTGTGATAAAAATAAATTTGAAATAAAAAGTAGAATTGGACTCTAGTCGCAAGATCGCGAAGTTATATAAGAAAACTAAAAGTGTTAAATTAAGAAAAAAATAAGATTAATTTCAAAGTGGGCTGGCTTTGGGGGCAATAAACAGAATTAGAAAGACATATGTAATTAATGTGGTATATTGAACTCATGATAGAGAATTAAGATCAAAATAAAAGTCATGAGATTTGAAGCTATGAAAACTGAAGACATTAAAGCTCTATTTATGGTCTGGTGTAAAGAAAGAATTTCTCGCTCGACTTATGCCCAAAAAAGCCAGAAATGATCGGTTTACATCCCTAGTAGATCCTGTTGGACTGTTAAGCGTGATCGGAGGAACAAGTTAATTAAACTAGGGAGCAATCAAAACAAGAAACGATTGAAAATGCTTCAATTAATAAATGATCGTTGGGGATCCCAAAGAAGATCAAACTCAAAACAAAGATCAGTGAAGATTGGAAGCTTTAAGCACTGGAAACATAATCCCCTAAAGTCCCGAATCAATGGGATGAAGAAAATCAGAAACAAAGAGCAAGATGAACTAGGATGAAAGGCAAGTGAAGACCCAATTTGATTAAGTTGAGCAGGAGGCTGACGACAAAGTCCAAATCTCTTATATAATGAAAAATGGTCTCTTTGTGTAACCTGTAGGGGATAAAAGGGTAGAGACTCAGACTACCACAGAAAAAGCTCGATAAGATCCCACCAGATGCTACAATAAATGAGTCTGTTATGAACATTAATATTGAGATAAATCAATATTCAGATATATCGTGCAGAATGGACTAGCCACAATGATAAGCCGTAAGTTTAGAAAGAGCTAAGGAATTACAGAGAAGAAGAGTGATCGGTTCTTCATCTTCCACAACTTCCACAGAAGTCATTAATCTACAGATAGAGTCTCTTTGTATCTAATCCTAGAATGCAGTTTCTTTTGGAGATAAACATTGGGTGGCGTAGTCGATAGCGCTGTAAAGATACTAAGACTGCAGAATTCTTACATTAGTAAATTGGCCGAGTTAGTCTTTAAATGAACAAGTGGTTTATATGGTCCAGTAAGTCTGCGCAGATCTATAAAGAAATTTCTTAATTTGCAAAGTACAGACTAAAAGCGGTATGCGCTGCTCAATATCTTCCGCAATAAGAAGAGGACCTCTTTTGCCTAGGTTGTCCGCAATGATATTATCTGGTACATTGTGATGAAGGCTTGCAGTTGACTTCTATAGACAACTTTTACAGAAGTCATTTATCTGAAGATATAGTCTTCTAATAGGTTATCCTGTGAAGTCTCTCCTAACATTTACGAGAAAACACAGGTTGTTAAGACATAAGATAAGGAATTAATGGCATCTTGACGCTTTATACAGAAACGAAGAAACACTGAAGAGCTTAGGAAGATTAAACTTAACTTTCGTCCCTAGTAGTGGTATGAAGAAACCCATCTGTAGAACCATTTATAGTTCCTGAGAGCTCCACACTAAAAAAATCGGTGGAAGAGTGGGGAATGCAGTTGTCCTTATTGCTGGGAATAGTTAGTGTTTAGTGTATCCAAAATATTTGGAGTGACCTATTGGTAAAGGAGACCAAACTCCAAAGATTCTTAACCTTATAGCTAAGATAAGGTCTATGTTTTGTGTCAATAACTCAACCGGGAGTTAAACGTGGTAAAAACTTCCTTAGAAGGTGTAGTCCTACTGCCACCAGTTATAATTAAAACAGAGGATCTGAATCTCGCTGATTAGCCTTACAGAGTGCAAGTCATCAAACATGAGCGCTATTTATTAGTGTATTCTTAACAACCATCTCGAAAAGCCGGGCATTATTAGCTGGAGTAAAGTCCATGTGTTGCCTAAACCTCTTCTGCTGATACCCAATCAGGCTGACACCCTGATTGAGTGTTCAGGCTCCAGGACAACTTAAGAGTCCAGATTGACATCCAGATATTAAACATGCATGAGCCCATTCAGCTTCGGCAGAATGAATTTTGGTGTCTCGTATTTCTTGAAGAATAGAACAAGTTCCATTTTGGCGGTATAACTCCCAACTTATTACAAACGCTTCATCTGATAGTGGAGACCCAAAACATGGAAAATTTGAAACTTGAAACCAGAACGGTTAGAACTTTATAAGATGTTTATTAAAGGCAGGAACAAAAAAACACGTGGATCAAAATAAAGAACAATGAGGATTCGATTTTCATGGGTACCTATAGATAATCAGATCTATCATGACAATTAGATCAACGCGTCAAAACGATCCAAGTTTTTGGCGACTAAGGATTGTAAACTCGGCGAATTCTAGATAGAAGTGATCGAAGACAGGAATGAGACTATGAGAGTTTGAAGTTTGGAACTTCTATAGAGACATCTTAGACCAGTTTAGAGACTTAAGTAGTTCTAACTAGCTCCGATTAGTTGTCATGGGTAACTATAGATAATCAGATCTATCATGACAATTAGATCAACGCGTCAAAACGGTCCAAGTTTTTGGCGACTAAGGATTGTAAACTCGGTCAATTCTAGATAGAAGTGATTGAAGACAGGAATGAGTCTATGAGAGTTTAAAGGTTGGAACTTCTATAGAAACATCTAAGACCAGTTTAGAGACTTAAATAGTTCTAACTAGTTCCGATTAGTTGTCATGGGTACCTATAGATAATCAGATCTACCATGACAATTAGATCCATGCGGCAAATCGATCCTAGTTTTTCTCGACTAAGGATTGTAAATTCGGTGAATTCTAGATAGAAGTGATGAAAAACAGGAATGAGTCTATCAGAGTTTGAAGGTTGGAACTTCTAAAGAGACATCTAAGGCCAGTTTAGAGACTAAAATAGTTCTAACTAGCTTCGATTAGTTTCAACAGTCCAGAACTTTTTAACTCCAGCTCCGAACGGCAAATGCATTAATTAGGGAAGTTTTACGTAGCCCAATACTTAATAACCAGTGGCTAGCCGCTTTTTTGCAAAATTATTTTTTTTTTCAAGTGAGTCAGGCCGAGGATTGAACTTGGGACCTCTGGTATGCTAGGCGGATGACTAACCTGCTATACTACAGCGGTTCACGCCTTCGGCATTATATATCTAAATATCTACAGTGCAAAAACTACTAGGATTTTAATTGTGCCATCAACAAGCCTGACTTGATCAGTGATTAGGTCGGAGATAATAGACTACAAAGTTGTGTAAATAATCATCTCAAACTGACTGCTAGTGTGACTAGTTTTCAAACAAGTTGCACACATTGTTTTTTTGTATCTTGCACCCGCCTTATTTATGTTGCAACATAACGGTATCATGTCATATCATCAACATTCGAATTCTCTTTGCTATTGAAGACATAAACAGATTGAGTCTATTATTTGAACTACTGGCAACAATTGTCAGCAATAGCAAATAAATCGCAATGGAATTCTTAACACTGATTGGTTTTGTTTCGCTATTTTACCATTTTTGGGAATGGAAACGACAACAACTAAGAAAAGAATTGAAAACAAAATCAAACCAACAATTAAGGCGTTGAAGACGAGGAGTCCTAGTTTCTGGAAGATGGTGGAGGTTGTGGTATGAGCTGCTGGATTCTAAACTTCTTTGATGTGTTTGAAGAAAGATAAGAGAGAGGTTGTCTTTTAATGCAAAGTGATTTAATTTAGAAATTACCTTTTTTATCAAGTTGTTTGAAAAAAGTTGCTTAGGCAATGTTGCAGAAACATTTAGATATTTTTAAAAACTAATAGAATTGAACCAAGATTAGTAGTACATAAGGTTTAAACTGAATTTGATTGTAAAAAGAGATAAAAAGAAAAATGCTTACATATTTGGAATTAATGAAAATGTTGCTGAAACTTTTTTAATGTTTATATACATTTGTATAAGTAAAAATTGCAAATATATTCAAAAGGTAGAATAATTTTTGATTTTCTAGCTAATTAAAAACTTTTAAAATATTGCTTAGAAAATGTTGCTTCAACATTAAAATGTTGCCGCAACATGAAAGTTTTTATAAACATAAAGATATTTGAATGTTAATACACATAAAACAAATTATAATGAGTTAAAAAGTATCTTAAAAACATAAAGTATCTTAAAAACATAAATTTTATTGCTGAAACTTTTGTAATGTTTATAAACATTTGTAGGAAGACGTCAAATGATGTTGAAAGTGGCATTAAGGGAATATTATTCTCATATTTGTAAAAACAAGGAGAATCTATGATTTTCAAGCTATCGGATATCGTTTGGAAGGTTGTTAAAAAAATGTTGCTGCAACATAAAAATGTTGATAAGCATATTTAGAAACCAAGAAATATTTTAAACATCGTATAGTTCTTTTTATAAAGTTACAGAAAAAAAGTTTGCAGAAATATTAAAATGTTGCAGAAACATTAAAATGTTTAGATACATTAAAATGTTTAGAAACATGTTGAGAATTTTACAAAGATTTGTAGTGCGGTAAGCTTAATATTAATTTTATTGATCGTTAATAGAGATTAGAAGAACCTGGAAATGATTCAGTTCAAATGTTGCTGAAACTTTAATAATGTATGTAAACATTCATATTCAAAAATATGTTGCAAATGAGTGTAAGCAAATAATTTTCTGTGAGGATTTTTTTAATTTGTTTATAAAGAGATAAAATTTTATTTGATGAAGTCGAATTGTTGCTGAAACTTTCGTGATGTTTATAAACATTTATGTAAGTAAATGATATTGGAAATGAGTTTATGAAAATAGGTTTATTACAGAGAATAAGAATAAATTATCATACAGCTTTCGGCTAGCTTTAAATGGTGGCTTCGAAGATGTTGCTGCAACATGAAATGTTGATGAACATTTATAAATGTATATAGTGACTAAAAACTTGTTTAGAGCAGATTTTTGGCAATTTTCTGGTGTTTTGAACTTAAAAAGAGATTGAAATGGATGAAGTCGAAATGTTGCTGAAGCTTTTTTAATGTTTATAAACAATTTTGTTAATGAAATAATGTTGGGAATAAACTTAATCGAATTTATTTACAAATGTTTTGAAAAAACAAGGAGAATTTGTGTTTTTCCAGTGAACGGATGTTTTTCAAAAGGTACCTTAGAAAATGTTGCCCTAACATAAAATGTTTAGAAACACAAATTAATGTATATAGAGAAAAATTATGTTAGAGGAAACTATTTTAAAATGTTTCCAATATTTGTGACAAAACTTAACTTGATAATATCCAAGCTGTAGAAAAGCCTTGAAAATTTGTTTTGAAAATGTTGTTGCAACAAAAAAATGTTGAAAAACACAAGTAAATGTATATAAAGTTTAAAAACCTGTTTGGAGCAAACTATATTTAGATTTCTCCAACTTGCTGGTGATATTTTTCATTTGTTACAATTTTAAAAAGGATATAATCAGGATTAAAGTAGTTGAAATGTTGCTGAAACATTTCTAATGTACAAACATAAATATAAATAAAAATATGTTAAAAATGAGTTTAAGGAAATATATTACAGTTGTTTTTAATAAAGGAGAAAATTTGATGATTTTCGAGCTGTTGAATCTGCTTTAGAAGATTTTTTACAAAATGTTGCTGCAATATGAAAATGTTGAGATACAAAAGAAAATGTATATAGATATTAAAAACATGTTTGGAGCAAACTATATTTGGATCTTTTCAACTTTCCATTTGTTTACATTTAAAAAAGGATGAAATGAAAATTAATGTAGTCGAAATGTTGCTGAAACATTTATTTTGTACACAAACATAAATAAAATTTTATTAAAAACAAGTTAAAGAAAATATATTGTAGTTTCTTTTAATAAAGGAGAAGATTTTATAATTTCCGAGCTTTTGGATGCTCTTTAGAAGAGTTTTTACAAAATGTTGCTGCAAAATAAAAATGTTGAGAAACATAAGAACGTGTATAAAGATATTTAAAATATGTTTGGAGCAAACTATATTTGAATTTCTTCAACTTTCCATTTGCTTAAATTGAAAAAAGGATGAAATGAGAATTAATGTTGCCAAATGTTGCTGAAACATTTATTATATATATAAACATAAGTAAAATTATAATAAAAATAAGCTTAAGTTTAATATATTGCAATTTTTTTAATAAAGGAGAAGATTTGATAATTTCCGAGTTGTTGAATCCACTTTATAGGATTTTTTACAAAATGTTGCTGCAACATGAAAATGTTGAGAAACATAAGAAAATGTATTAAGATATTAAAAACATGTTTGGAGCAAACTATATTTGAATTTCTTCAACTTTCCATTTGCTTAAATTGAAACAAGGATGAAATGAGAATTAATGTTGCCAAATGTTGCTGAAATATTTATAATGCACATAAACATAAATAAAATTATATTGAAAATGAGTTAAAAAACATATATCGCAGCTTTTTTTAATATAGGAGAAGATTTGATGATTTCCGAGCTGTTGAATCCGTTTTAGAATATTGTTTACAAAATGTTGCTGCAACATGAAAATGTTGAGAGACATAAGTAAATGTTTATTGAGATTAAAAACATGTTTGGAGCAAACTATATTTTGATTTAAACAACTTTCTGTTTGTTTAAATTTAAAAAAAGGATAAAATGAGACTTAATGTTGTCAAAATGTTGCTGAAACATTTATAATGCACATAAACATAAATGAAATTATATTGAGAATGAGTTTAAGGAAATATATTGCATTTTTTTTAATAAAGAAGAAGATTTGATAATTTCCGAGCTGTTGAATCCGCCTTAGAATATTGTTTACAAAATGTTCCTGCAACATGAAAATGTTGAGAAATGTATACTAAATGTTTCTGCAACATGAAAATGTTGCTGCAACATAAAAATGTTTCTGCAACATAAATATATTTGAATAGAGACTAAAGATATGTTTTTTGCTAAAAACTTACTTTTGTTTAAACTTTATGGCTAAAATTAAACCATTCAAATCCTACATACTTCAAGAATAGTGTTACAAACCCCATAACCTGAAAACCGTATCAAATTAAAAAAAAAATATTAATCTTAAATTCAAAATTGAACTATTTTATTCCCAGTCCATTCAACACGTTTTCACAATTCCATCTTTAAATATAATAATTTTTTTTTTGTTGTTGTTCGGAATTGCACTTTGTATCGCAACGATTTGAAGAGCGAAGAAAATTTAAGCACAAAAATCTAGGTGAAGTGCAAGATACCACCATTCCATTCATTTCAGTTTAAACAACAACTGGTAATTTGTAATGCAAAACATTAAATTTAAATACGAAAAAGATAACGAATCTTTATGCCACAGAAATTTTTATGGTAAAGTATTTAAACTACTTATTTACAAATCATCGGCTTTGAAGAAAAAAAAAATAGCATTAAAACGGACAAAAAATATCTAACAAATTGTAACAGATATGCAAATTGAAAACTATTTTACACAATTGAAATTGTAGAGCTTGTAATGACATAGTAACCAAGTAACCGAATATGGTTAGAGGTCAAAAGATGAGAAAAAATAATGAAAAAGAAAAAAACTGAAATCGGGGGAAAAATAATGAGATTTTTGTGCAAATGCAAAGATATTTAATTTAAAAGCAGCTGAAGTAAAGTTAATTGGAATTATGAAAAAACCAAAGCTAATAAAATAGTGTAAGACATTTTTTGCTTCTTAAAATTTACAGCTAAATCCGATCAAAAATGGATTATAAATAAATGTATTTAGAAACCAAGAAATATTTTAAACATCGTATAGTTCTTTTTATAAAGTTGCAGAAACATTATAAAGTTGCAGAAATATTAAAATGTTGCTGAAACATTAAAATGTTTAGAAACATTAAAATGTTGCAGAAACATTAAAATGTTTAGAAACATTAAAATGTTTAGAGACATGTTGAGAATTTTACAAAGATTTGTAGTGCGGTAAGCTTAATATTAATTTTATTGATCGTTAATAGAGAGGAGAAGGAACTGGAAATGATTCAGTTCAAATGTTGCTGAAACTTTAATAATGTATGTAAACATTCATATGCAAAAATATGTTGCAAATGAGTGTAAGCAAATAATTTTCTATGAGGATTTTTTTAAATTTGTTTATAAAGAGATAACATTTTATTTGATGAAGTCGAAATGTTGCTGAAACTTTCGTGATGTTTATAAACATTTATGTAAGTAAATGATATTGGAAATGAGTTTATGAAAATAAGTTTATTACAGAGAATAAGAATAAATTATCTTACAGCTTTCGGCTAGCTTTTAAATGGTGGCTTCGAAGATGTTGCTGCAACATAAAATGTTGGTGAACATTTATAAATTTATACAGTGACTAAAAACTTGGTTAGAGCAGAATTTTGCCAATTTTCTGGTGTTTTGAACTTAAAAAAAGATATTGAAATGGATGAAGTCGAAATGTTGCTGAAACTTTTTTAATGTTTATAAACAATTTTGTTAATGAAATAATGTTGGGAATAAACTTAATCGAATTTATTTGCAAATGTTTTGAAAAAAAACAATAAGAATTTATGTTTTTCCAGTAAAGGGGATGTTTTTCAAAATATTTACAGCTAAATCCGATCAAAAATGGATTATAACTCTCATATGTTGGTCAGTTCTTTAAAATATATATTTAACGAAGGGAATAAATATTAAATCTTTTTATGAGTGTTGAGGTCGTGTCTTCAACTTATATGGTTTAGTAATAGATTTAAGAGAACATCAACATATATTCATTAATCTAGTACGAAACTGTCTTTGTCGAAGATTAGACTTTGACACTGAAAATAAAGTTGATTATTTTTGTCATTTTAAAACTCTCTCCATGCCATTAAATGAAAATATCCCATGGGGAATTTTTTTAATTTTTTTTTGGGAATTTCCGGGGAACCTTTAAAAATGTGGCAATTTTTAAAATTTTGCTATATTAGAAGTTATTTAACTGTTTTTAGGCATTTTATTTTATTTCAGTTTAAGGTAACTCTTGGTGGTCTTTGCAGTAAAACTTTATACTTCAAAACAATAGAACTTCCGTAATTGATATCATTAACATCCATTATTCATATATAGACGTAAAAATTAACAGAGATACAAGAAATTGGAACAAAATTAAACAAAAGCAAATAAATATTTCCAAAAGTCATTACATTTTTCTGATCACGTTATCGAAAACTAAAGCAAATAGGTTAAATTCCTTCAAAGCCCTTATCAAAATAACTTTATAGAGATGAATTGAAAATAAACAAAAAATCATGACTTTCTTAAAATTTTTTGAAATAATGCGTAGTGTTGGAGTCTTTAACCTTAAATTAAGGCTTATGATTTGAAATTTGGATTTTTTTGTTATTTCTATTACCAGCATTATTTCGTTCAATTTTTGAGATATGGCTGGAAATTTTATAGAATTTTATATGAGCTGTAATAATTAAAGACACACGTTTCATGTTAAGATTTAAGCAGCCAACACTAGAGAACTGTTTACTGATATATTTTTTCTTAACAAAAAAAAAACTAAAATTATTTAACACATTTTTCTTGCTACGAGTTCAATTTACAAAAGCGCTAATGAACACGCAACTTTAGGAAATAGAAGATAAATGGATGGATGGACGGACACCTGAAATATCTGAATTGTTCAAACCAAATCAAACAAAGAAAAAGCTAAAAAAAAATCAAACTAGTAACAAAATCTAATTAATAATTAGTAATTAATCAAGAAAATTGAGGTTATATTTTTCTTATAATAAGAAATCTTAAAAGTTTCTTGAAAAAAATTCCTCAAAAATCCGTTAATTTTGAAATTTGAAAACATTTTAAAATCTCGCTTCAATCTTATTTTACTGTCAATATTTTCACATATTATCTTTTCTTCAATTGTTGCTTTAAAATTCGATAACATTATTTGTTGTTCTGATAAAAAAATTATTTTCTTTTATTTAAAAAAAAAAAAAATTGTTTGCTTGTTTTATTTCTTCCATTTAAAATTTATTCCCTCTTTATATTTACCCTCAATTGACAATTGTTTGTGAAAAGTAAATATTTTTTTAATAAAAAAAGTCATTACTTAAGAAGATACAAAAATTCCTAATTTTTAAGTGTATCAAAGTGATGATCTGCACTTAAAGACCCCAACCCAACGGGTTCTGAAATAAAACTGAACTAGAATCAGAACTAGGATCAGAACTAGAATCAGAACAAGAATCAGAATTAGAATCAGAACTAGAATCAGAACTAAAATCAGAACTGGAATCAAAACTAAAATCAGAACTGGAATCAAAACTAGTATCGGAACTAGAATCAGAACTAGAATCAGAACTAGAATCAGAACTAAAATCAGAACTGGAATCAAAACTACAACCGGAATTAGAATCAGAACTAGAATCAGAACTGGAATCAGAACTAAAATCAGAACTAGAATTAGAATCGGAATCAGAACTAAAATCAGAACTAGAATCAGAACTAGAATCAGAACTAGAATCAGAACTCGAATCAGAACTCGAATCAGAACTAGAATCAGAACCAGAAGCAGAACTAGAATCAGAACTAGAATCAGAACTAGAATCAGAACTAGAATCAGAACTGGAATCAAAACTAGAATCGAAACTAGAATCAGAACAAGAATTAGAACTACAATCAGAACTAGAATCAGAACTAAAATCAGAACTAGAATCAGAATCGGAATCAGAACTACAATCAGAACTAGAATCAGAACTAGAATCAGAACTAGAATCAGAACTAGAATCAGAACTCGAATCAGAACTAGAATCAGAACCAGAAGCAGAACTAGAATCAGAACTAGAATCAGAACTAGAATTAGAACTCGAATCAGAACTAGAATCAGAACCAGAAGCAGAACTAGAATCAGAACTAGAATCAGAACTAGAATCAGAACTGGAATCAAAACTAGAATCGAAACTAGAATCAGAACTAGAATTAGAACTAGAATCAGAACTCGAATCAGAACTAGAATCAGAACCAGAAGCAGAACTAGAATCAGAACTAGAATCAGAACTAGAATCAGAACTGGAATCAGAACTAAAATCAGAACTAGAATCAGAATCGGAATCAGAACTAGAATCAGAACTAGAATCAGAACTAGAATCAGAACTGGAATCAGAACTAAAATTAAAACTAGAAACAGAACTAGAATCAGAACTAGAATCAGAACTCGAATCAGAACTAGAATCAGAACCAGAAGCAGAACTAGAATCAGAACTAGAATCAGAACTGGAATCAAAACTAGAATCGAAACTAGAATCAGAACTAGAATTAGTACTACAATCAGAACTAGAATCAGAACTAGAATCAGAACTAAAATCAGAGCTAGAATCAGAATCGGAATCAGAACTAGAATCAGAACTAGAATCAGAACTAGAATCAGAACTGGAATCAGAACTAAAATCAGAACTAGAAACAGAACTAGAGTCAGAACTAGAATCAGAACTAGAATCAGAACTCGAATCAGAACTAGAATCAGAACCAGAAGCAGAACTAGAATCAGAACTAAAATCAGAACTAAAATCAGAACTGGAATCAAAACTAGAATCGGAACTAGAATCAGAACTAGAATCAGAACTGGAATCAGAGCTAAAATAAGAACTAGAATCAGAACTGGAATCAAAACTAGAATCGAAACTAGAATCAGAACTAGAATCAGAACTAGAATCAAAACTGGAATCAAAACTGAAATCAGAACTAGAATCAGAACTTGAATCAGAACTAGAATCAGAACTAGAATCAGAACTAGAATCAGAACTAGAATCAGAACTAGAATTAGAACTGGAATCAGAACTAGAATCAAAACTAGAATCAGAACTAGAATCATAACTACAATCAGTACTTGAATAAGAACTGGAATCAGAACTAGAATCAGAACTAGAATCAGAACTGGAATCAAAACTAGAATCAGAACTAGAATCGGAAAGAGAATCAGAACTAAAATCAGAACTAAAATCAGAACTAAAATCAGAACTAAAATCAGAACTACAATCAGAACTGGAAGCAAAACTAGAATTGGAACTAGAACTGAACTAGAACTGAACTAGAACTGAACTAGAACTGAACTAGAACTGAACTAGAACTGAACTAGAACTGAACTAGAACTGAACTAGAACTGAACTAGAACTGAACTAGAACTGAACTAGAACTGAACTAGAACTGAACTGGAACTGAACTAGAACTGAACTAGAACTGAACTAGAACTGAACTGAACTAGAACTGAACTAGAACTGAACTAGAACTAGAACTGAACTAGAACTGAACTAGAACTGAACTAGAACTGAACTAGAACTGAACTAGAACTGAACTAGAACTGAACTAGAACTGAACTAGAACTGAACTAGAACTGAACTAGAACTGAACTAGAACTGAACTAGAACTGAACTAGAACTGAACTAGAACTGAACTAGAACTGAACTAGAACTGAACTAGAACTGAACTAGAACTGAACTAGAACTGAACTAGAACTGAACTAGAACTGAACTAGAACTGAACTAGAACTGAACTAGAACTGAACTAGAACTGAACTAGAACTGAACTAGAACTGAACTAGAACTGAACTAGAACTGAACTAGAACTGAACTAGAACTGAACTAGAACTGAACTAGAACTGAACTAGAACTGAACTAGAACTGAACTAGAACTGAACTAGAACTGAACTAGAACTGAACTAGAACTGAACTAGAACTGAACTAGAACTGAACTAGAACTGAACTAGAACTGAACTAGAACTGAACTAGAACTGAACTAGAACTGAACTAGAACTGAACTAGAACTGAACTAGAACTGAACTAGAACTGAACTAGAACTGAACTAGAACTGAACTAGAACTGAACTAGAACTGAACTAGAACTGAACTAGAACTGAACTAGAACTGAACTAGAACTGAACTAGAACTGAACTAGAACTGAACTAGAACTGAACTAGAACTGAACTAGAACTGAACTAGAACTGAACTAGAACTGAACTAGAACTGAACTAGAACTGAACTAGAACTGAACTAGAACTGAACTAGAACTGAACTAGAACTGAACTAGAACTGAACTAGAACTGAACTAGAACTGAACTAGAACTGAACTAGAACTGAATTAGAACTGAACTAGAACTTTTCTTTGGAAATATGTAGGTTCTATCATCAACTTTGTCAAATTCAATTCATCAAATTCTTAGAATATCTTATTTTTTCAATAAAATGTGCAATTTTCACTTTCCTTTTCGAAATGTTGTGACTCAAATGAAATGTCGAAATCCTGCTGTTGGGAAAAAAATATGAATTAAATCGTTGTGGAATATTCCATTTGTAATATTTCAACAACCTTGTGAACTCTCATCTACATAGAATTGTAATATTCATTTTAGTACCTTTTAAAAGGTTATCTTTCTTTTAATTGTATTTGTTCTTGGTCTTCTATTTGTTCCTAAATAAGACCCCTCTCCAGTATTATTAAAGACGTAAGTCATATAAAGTGTTTATTTCTATTTTGTGCTGTTTGTTTAAATATTTTACTATATTGTTCTAGTTTTTCCCTGAGCCAAGCCAACAATCGACCGACCCAGCCATTAAAGGTAATCCAACGAATACTTTTACAAACACATGTTCAGTTATTGTGTCAGGTTCAAATTAACACGCACACACACACACACATTTACTCAATCACACTCTCTCATTCCATACAACACACTTACACCCTTTAGAGTTTTCTTGATGCTGATGAGTTTTTCCTTTAGTTTTTCATTATTCATAGCAAGAATTTTTCTTTTGTATGTTTCTAATGTTGTTGTTGCTGTTGTCTGCTGTAAAAGGAAATGAAACTGTTTTAAGATTTATTGACAGGAGTAGTTTGTCTGGTTTTATCAACAAGAATAACAACAACAATGTTGCTGGTGTTATGTATTTGTTGAAAATATATGTTTTCCTAATAAAATGTAAAGAAAATTTTGAAAAGAGTTCAGAAAACATTTCTAGAATCATTATAAATTGTAAAGCAAACAGACGAGGTTAAAATTAAAGTACTTCGAATTTTTAGAACAGCCTTACATTCGTTCTAGTTCAGTTCTAGTTCAGTTCTAGTTCAGTTCTAGTTCAGTTCTAGTTCAGTTCTAGTTCAGTTCTAGTTCAGTTCTAGTTCAGTTCTAGTTCAGTTCTAGTTCAGTTCTAGTTCAGTTCTAGTTCAGTTCTAGTTCAGTTCTAGTTCAGTTCTAGTTCAGTTCTAGTTCAGTTCTAGTTCAGTTCTAGTTCAGTTCTAGTTCTAGTTCAGTTCTAGTTCAGTTCTAGTTCAGTTCTAGTTCAGTTCTAGTTCAGTTCTAGTTCAGTTCTAGTTCAGTTCTAGTTCAGTTCTAGTTCAGTTCTAGTTCTAGTTCAGTTCTAGTTCAGTTCTAGTTCAGTTCTAGTTCAGTTCTAGTTCAGTTCTAGTTCAGTTCTAGTTCAGTTCTAGTTCAGTTCTAGTTCAGTTCTAGTTCAGTTCTAGTTCAGTTCTAGTTCAGTTCTAGTTCAGTTCTAGTTCAGTTCTAGTTCAGTTCTAGTTCAGTTCTAGTTCAGTTCTAGTTCAGTTCTAGTTCAGTTCTAGTTCAGTTCTAGTTCAGTTCTAGTTCAGTTCTAGTTCAGTTCTAGTTCAGTTCTAGTTCAGTTCTAGTTCAGTTCTAGTTCAGTTCTAGTTCAGTTCTAGTTCAGTTCTAGTTCAGTTCTAGTTCAGTTCTAGTTCAGTTCTAGTTCAGTTCAGCCCAATTTTTTTAATGAAAAGTTAACAACAGTCCCATTTTTCTAATGAAAAGTTGATGATAGGCCAATTTTTCTATAGAAAAGTTGACGATAGATCAATTTTTCTATAGAAAAGTTGACAATAGGTCAATTTTTCTATAGAAAAGTTGACGATTGCCAAATTTTTCTATAGAAAAGTTGACGATAGGCCAATTTTTCTATAGAAAAGTTGACGATAGGTCAAAATTCCTATAGAAAACTTTTCATATAGAAAATTTGTCATTATTATTATTATTTCATTTTCATTAGCTCTTGTGTCTTTTCTGGTTCTATTTATTTCCAACTGTACTTATTATGTTCACCCTGACTGTTTATGTTGCATTCATTGTATATATTTATCACCTAGTAAAACTAGATGATAATGATATTGTTTGATATAAAACTACCTGTTACATCCCAGGAGATGAGGAAAAAAAATAGAAAAACTTGTTAGAGGATCAACTAAAATTTATAGAATTTAAAATTGGAAATTTTTTTAAGATATTAAGGCAATGAATGGAATTGATGCTCAAATTTAATTTAAAAAATGATTAGATTTTCAAATCAAATAAATCAGGTTTTAGGAAATTTCTTGAAAAATTTTTAAGTTTTTTTAAATTATAAAAATTTAAGAAAAATCTTTTGTGGAATTTTTGGGATTTGGTGAGCTTATGGTTTGTATTGGAATAACCAAACAAATTAATTTTTTTTTTAATATCAAAATTTTTATTTGAATTATTTTTATTTATATCTCCACTTTTTTCAAATTCTTTCAACGCAATACAGATTAAACGTGTTTTGAATTGAAAATTGCCTCATTTGCCATTTTAATTTGTTAAAAAAATTATTTCATCCATTTCGTTTAATTTTCAAACGTACGAGTATTTAAAAATTCAACAAAATTTAATTACAAATAAATTTGTTTTAATGGATTTTTTTTTTTATTTTTTGCCACATTCTAATTAAATAGACGAATTGATATTTATTGTTTTATTTTTTTTGAGATTTTTTTAAATTTTAATATAAAGTCACGTTTTTTTCTCTAAGAAAAAAAATATCTAGATTTTTGATTGAAATTTGAAGCTTTTGGCTAAATCGGACGCAACAAAAATTTCTACAACTTTATTAAAATTTCAAACTTTTTAACGCATAACCACCCGTTGCGGTTAAAATAAAGTTTTTGGCTAATTTACTTGTGTTTCTCTAGTTAAAATGGTTAACAAAAATGTTAAGTTTTTGGCAAAAAAAATGTTTGATGATTAAAATCTACCGCTAGCCTAGAGGTTGTATGAATAACTTGATATAGGAATTTTGGCTTTCGTTAAAATTGATAGGCAGAGACCTAAAATGACAAATTTGTTTAGATTTCGAAACTTACTTAAATCAAAATTTAATCACGTTAAACTTATTTGTTAAACCGGGAGTAGGCAGCCAATACCACCAGAAGCCGCTGATTTTTTTTTCATTTTCGTAAATACCACGATCAATAATAAAACTCGTAAAAATGAGTATTAGAATCATTCAGTTGGAATTTGGATGAATGAAAAGAAAAAGAAAGAAAATACGAAAACAAAATAGGCAAGAAACAAATCAAAATCCAATTTATAGCAACAAAATACATGATTCGAACATGGTACATGGAGAGAACAAAGAAATATAATCTCGAACATTGTTGCCACAACACTATTGTTCTTGTAAACATTGGGAATATTTTTGTAAATATTAGGAATATTTTTCAAAACAGAAATAAATTTAAATTTAATAATTTGAGGTCCTACGCTCCACCAGGAGTCAAGGATAACAGAAGAAGAAGAAGAAGAAAAAACAATTCTAGATTTTTATATATTTTAGGTATTTTCGATCCAAAAATTTTTGTATAGAAACATTTCTAATAAATATATTTTTCTTTGGAAAATTGTTCGATAAAAATTATATTTTATAGAAAATTTTTCAAAAAAAATATTTTTATATCAAAAAATTTTCAAATTTAGAAAAATTTTTTATAGAAAATTTTTTTATCAAAAATTTTTTTATGGAAAATTTTCTTACAAAAATTTTTCTATGCAAAATTTTCTTACAAAAATTTTTCTATGGAAAATTTTCTTACAAAAATTTTTCTTTGAACATTTTTTTATCAAAACTTTTTCTATAGAAAAATTTTAAATAGAAAATTTTTTGATTTTTAATAAAAAAATTTTCTAAAGAAAAATTTTTGGTAAAAATTTTCTATAGAAAAATTTTTGGTAAAAATTTTCTATAGAAAAATTTTTTATACAAATTTTCTATAGAAAAATTTTTGAAAAAAAAATTTTCTATAGAAAAATTTTTGAAAAAAAAATTTTCTATAGAAAAATTTTTGATAAAAATTTTCTATAGAAAAATTTTTGATAAAAAAATTTTCTATAGACAAATTTTTTATATAAACATTTTTGTAAGAAAATTTTCTAGAAAAATTTTTAACAAAATTTTCCATACAAAAATTTTTGTAAAAAAATTGTTATAGAAAAATTTTTGATAAAAATTGTCTATAGAAAAATTTTTGATAAAAATTTTCTATAGAAAAATTTTTGATAAAAATTTTTTTAGAAAAATTTTTGATAAAAAAATTTTCTATAGAAAAATGTTTGATAAAAAAATTTTCTATAGAAAAATTTTTGCTAAAAAGATTTTCTATAGAAAAATTTTTGATAAAAAAATTTTCTATAGGAACACTTTTAAAAAAAAAAAATTTTATCAAAAATTTTTCTATATAAAATTTGTATATCAAAAATTTTCTACAGAAAAATTTTTGATAAAAAAAATTTCTATAGAAAAATTTTTGATAAAAAAATTTTCTTACAAAAATTTTTCTATGGAAATTTTTTTTATCAAAAATTTTTCGATATAAAATTTGTTTATAAAAAACTTTTCTATGAAAAATTTTCTCACAAAAATGTTTCTATGGAATTTTTTTTATCAAAAATTTTCTATAGAAAATTTTTTAATAAAAAAATCTTTTATCAAATTTTTTTATCAAAAATTTTTCGATGGAAATTTTTTTATCAAAAAATTTTCTATAGAAAATTTTTTCTAGAAAAATTTTTGATAAAATTTTCCATATAAAAATTTTTGATAAAAAAATTTTCTGTAGAAAATTTTAAATAAAAAAAAATGTATATAAAAAAACTTTTGATAAAAATTTTCAATAGAAAAACTTTCCATAAAAAATTTTTGATGAAAAAATTTTCTATAGAATTTTTCAACAAAAAATTTTCTAAGAAAAATTTTTATTCTATTTAAAAATTTTTTAAAGAAAAGTTTTTAAAAAAAATAATTTCTATTGAAACATTTTTGATAAAAAATGTATTTAGAAAAATTTTTGATAAAAAAATTTTCTATTAAAAATATTTTAGATAAAAAAATGTTTGTAGAAAAATTTTTGATAAAAAAATGTTTATAGAAAAATTTTTGATAAAAAAATTTTCTATAGAAAAATTTTTGATAAAAAACTTTGTTATAGAAAAATTTTTAATAAAAAACTTTTCTATAGAAAAATTTTTGATAAAAAATAATTTCTTAGAAAAATTTTGAATACAAAATTTTTTTATAGAAAAACTTTTAATAAAAAAAAATGTTGATAAAAAAATTTTCTATAGAAAAATTTTTGATAAAAAAATTTTCTATTGAAAAATTTTTGATAAAAAAATTTTCTATAGAAAAATTTTTGATAAAAAAATTTTATATAGAAAAATTTTTGATGAAAAAATTTTCGATAAAAAATTTTTCATACAAAAATTTTTGATAAAAAAATTTTCTATAGAAAAATTTTGGATAAAAAATTTTCTATAGAAAAATTTTGGATAAAATATTTTCAATAGAAAAATTTTTGATAAAAAGTTTTCTATAGACAAATTTTTAATAAAAAATTTTCTATAGAAAAATTTTTGATAAAAAAATTTTCTATAGAAAATTTTTTGATAAAAAAATTTTCTATAGAAAAATTTTTGATAAAAAAAATTTCTATAGAAAAATTTTTGATAAAAAAATTTTCGATAGAAAAATTTTCGATAAAAAAATTTTCTATAGAAAAATTTTTGATGAAAAAATTTTCCATAGCAAAATTTTTGATGAAAAAATTTTCTATAGAAAAATTTTTGATGAAAAAATTTTCTATAGAAAATTTTTGATAAAAAAATTTTTTATAGAAAAATTTTTGATAAAAACAATTTTTTATAGAAAAATTTTTGATAAAAAAATTTTCTATAGAAAAATTTTTGAGGAAAAAATTTTCCATAGAAAAATTTTTGATGAAAAAACTTTCTATAAAAAATTTTTGATAAAAATTTTCTAAGAAAATTTTTTGATAAAAATTTTCTATAGAAAAAATTGAAAAAAAAAAATTTTCTATCGAAAAGTTTTTGATAAAAAAATTTTCTATAGAAAAATTTTTGATAAAAATTTTCTATAGAAAAATTTTTGATAAAGAAATTTTCTATAAAAAATTTTTTGATAAAAAATTTTCTATAGAAAAATTGTTGATAAAAAAATTTTCTTTAGAAACATTTTTGATAAAAATATTTTTTAATGCTAAATTTTTGATAAAAAAATTTTCTATGGAAAAATTTTTGATAAAAAACTTTTCTATAGAAACATTTTTGATAACAAAATTTTCTATAGAAAAATTTTTAATAAAAATATTTTTCCGTTAGTGAAATTCAGCTAAACTTAAGATTAATTCAAGGTTATTTATTTTAAACAATTTCATGAACTATTTTCAATTATTTTGAAATAATTTTTTTGAATTATTTGAAAATATTTAAAAAAAAATTGAAAGCTTCTATTTGAAGTCTTTATTATATGAGAAAGGAATTTCAAGTATTACAAAGTTCATAGGTAAATTTTTTGTATCACATTTTAACTCTTGCTCAATATCTCGTTAATAAATCATTTTCGCTGTCAAAGTTACCCCAAACGTTTCAATGTCTCGTTAATGAAGAAATGTAATAAAATTTTGTAACCCGCTGTTTTGAATTTTATTGTTTATTTCTGTTTGAATTTCATCTTCTGACGACTGTCAATTTTAAATAATGATTGTTTCTACCAAAAATGTGAACACTTTATCTTCACATCCTACCCACTGTGTTTCAGTTTATCAAAGTAGATTTTCTCAAACAATTTTTATTACGGCTAAAGTAATTGTATGTTTAAATAATTAGGAGAACTCAATTAAATTTTGTTGCCAGTTTTATGGTGAATTTAAAACTAAAATTGTCTGGTTTCCAGCCAAAAAAAGCCGGCTTTTTGTGAGTCATTTTGCGCATGCGCAAAGTTTTTACTGAAGTTTTATGAATTAAACTTGTGTTTAAATTATTTTAATTAATTAAATTTTAAAGTTTATGTTTAAAAGTAAGAAAAAAAATTAATTAACATAACATATGTTTTATTGTTTGTTCTTGTTTTGAACAAAAAATTTTAATTACTTTTTTTGAATTACGAATTTTTGAAAACTTCTTATTTGCCTACCACTTAGGAACTATTTTGTTAAATATTATTGACATTTGCTGGTGAGTTAATTATTATGTTTAAAAACTAATTAACATTTTTTTGCCAAGGTTCAAATTACTAGACATTCTCTTCACTCATTCATTACCTATTCGGGTCCATCACACAATTAATGAATGAATCTTTGAAAAAGATGAATAACTTCAATAAACAAGTTTATGTTAAAGTTTAAAAAAATAAAATAAACAAATTATCTGGCAAATTTTTAAGAGCTTTTGCACTTTATGAAAAAATACAAAATTTAGAAAAACAAGTAAGAAAGTGCTATAGTCGGCCAAGCCCGACTATACGATGCCCTTCACCACTAAGATCAAAGGTGTAATTTATTCTGTATAAAGACAAATATTTGCTAAGTTTTGCCATCATACAAACATTTTCTCAAAACTTATATATTTAAGCTGTTTCCGTCATTTGGACTTAAATGAGAACTAGGGTCAAATGTGGACCGATTATCTCGAAATTTGGCAAATTGATTACAGTTCTCATTATCTTTAGATTTACGAACGTTTTAGTCATTTTTGTCTCATTTAGGGCGTTTCTAAAGAAGAGTTTGTATGGGAGCTATGGTCAAATGAGGACCGATTTCACACGGTGATTTTAGTTTACATAAGCAGTATTTGATTTAAATTTCATAAAAAAATATTGATATTTGTGGCCAATATATCAATTCCGGGAAGTGGGACCTATGGGAGGTATCATAAATTATGGACCGATTTTGACGAATTTCAATAGCCATGGTCCCATTATCAAAAAAATGATCTGTGCCAAATTTCATCAAATTATCTATAGAATTGCGACCTGTAGTTTGATGACAAGGTTTACATGGGGGTCCAGCCAGCCAGACGGACAGACGGACGAACATCGCTAAATCGACACAGAAAGTGATTCTAAGCCACATATATATTATCTGATATCACATATATGTTATCTGATATTTCAAAAATTTAAAAAGAGGTATATTTTTATACCCTCCACCAGCAGGCGGTAGGTTTGCAATTTTTTCACTCTTCGTTTCAGGCCCAAAAAATTTATACCGATCGACTCAGCATCGCCAGAAGAACCGATTTAGCCATATCCGTCTGGCAGTTAAAATCAAGTCTTTCGAGTTCCTAGAGGGTGTTCCGACATGATATGTTAAATTTTAGAAAATCCTATAAATTTTATCAAAATCTGTCCATGAGGACCTGATTATACTTATTAACTTGATACACAGTTAAATTTTGTGCCATCCCAATAAGTTTGAGAGACATGACCTTACCCGTTTTCCATTTCTACCACTTAAAACTAAAAAAGCACTTAATATTAACATGTTTTTTAATAAAATAAGAAAATTTTGCTTACTAGGTTTTTCAGTTCAAGTTTAGTACTTTTTAATCCATAAATAAGTTTAAAAAGTACCAAGGTACCAAATATTTCCCCTTCTCTTTTTCCCTTCTTTTTTGCCCTTTTTCTATAAATTAAAAAAATCCATCCCAATAAGTTTGAGAAACATGACCTTTCCCATTTTCCCTTTCTACCCCTTAAAACTAAAAATGCACCAAATATTTACATGTTTTTTGATAAAATAAAAAATTTTACTTACTAGGTATTTTAGTTCAAGTTTAGTACTTTTTAATCCATAAATATATTTAAAAAGTATCAAGGTACCAAACATTACCCCCTCCCCTTTCCCCTTTTCTTATTCCCTTTTTTATAACATAAATTAAAAAAAGACTGCTCAAAACGCAATTAAATTTTGTTCCCAATTAGTTTCAGAGATATGACCTTAGCCATTTTTCCCCTTTTACCCCATATACCTAAAAGGTACCAGATATAGGATTGCAGTAAAAATTTTGTTTCCAGGTTTAATAGTTCAAGTTTGGTACTTTTGAATTCATGGATAAATAAAAAAAGTATTTTAGTAGTATTTTATTTTACGTTTTCGTCATTTTCTATATTAATGGGTTGTGGTATAAATTTTTAGTTCAAGTTTATACCTTTAAATCCATAAAAAGAATTAAATAGTACCAAAGTACCAAAAGCTAAAAAAGGACGATATTAAAAAGGTGCCACAGAGGTAAAACATAACTTTTATACTTGTTCATAATTGATTAGAAATCGGTCATTATTTTAGGTACCTCTCATAGAAATTACTCCCCGAAACTGAGATTTTGGCTCCACACTGACCTTAATATTCATTCAAGATATATCAAACTCGTCGATATCTTTTTAATGTGATCAAATTTTTAATAAACAATAATTTTCATAACTTTAATTATCGCTATTTAATTGGGTAGAAATCGGCCATTATTTTGAGTAGCTTTTATAAGATTAACTTTCCCGGAATTGAGATATTGGCCCCTCAAAGACTCTAAAATTCATTTACGATATCTCAAATTCGTAGATATTTTTTCAAATTGATAAAACTTGGTATTAATTTTTATAATCGTTATTAAAATGGGTCGAAATCCCTGATTATTTCGAGTACTTCTTATAGGACTCACTTTCCCGGAACTAAAATTTTTGTCATGATATTTTGAGTTGAATGGACCATCTCTCATTTTCCGGTATTGAAACTTTGGACCCTCGCATACACAATATAAATATTGAACATATTTGATCAATAAAGTACCGAATGTCGGAAATGATTCGAATATCTAGAGACTGTTTGTATGATGGCAAAATTTATATGACTCTAGGCTTTAAAATGCCAAAATTTTTAATTCTGTTGACAATCGTCGAATTAATGACGGAAAAGTTGTAGGTATCATTTGGTAGGACTAAACCGGTTATTAAACTTTCTTACTTGTTTAAGCTCTTGATATTTGAGATATTAATTCAAATTAATTAACTTTTTTCAGGCTTTTCTGTTACTGGTCCAGGGACAAGAAATGGTAAGTTTAAGATCACTTTTCTCCAAACTCATACCTCAATATCCATAGCCGATTTTCAATACCGTCTATGAATCATTTCTTCAAATCATTTCTTATTGGGAAACTGTTTTTTACAAAAGTTACATGAATATAGGTTTTCGATATATTGTTATTGCTTGTGTTTTTGCTAATTTTTCTGTCATCCATTAGCGCCCACTGGCAATTTTTTAAAGAAGACTGAAAGAATTTATTTTTTTTTTTTATTAATAATTTTTTGTAATTTAAAAGCTTTTAACCCAATTAACTGTTAAGTCTTCGACAACTAAATATTTCACCAAATAATTAAGGTCTTTTGCCTAAATTTCGGTCTAAACATATGGAGTTCATTAGATTTTGAAGTGTTTTTTGTTTTCAATTTTTTTAAATTTCTATTTATTTTTAAATTTTCTGAGAATTACACTTAATAAACTCTATCAAGTCTAGAACATAAATTAAATAATTCAGTTTATATTTGACTCTCTATTATTTTTGGATTAACGATTTTCTGCTTCAATGAGAATTTTGTAATTTTGAAAACCCCCAGCCCGCGATCACTTGATTTGAAATCAATTGTTAATTGTATGTATTTGAAAAAAATTAGAGCAAATTAAAAAGCAATAATTGTTTTAAGCCAACAGATGTTTAAAAGACAGCTAATGAATTTTTATGACTTCCGAAATT